>CM053026.1:87638355-89024605 GCA_028564925.1 Lithobates sylvaticus
TTACTGCTTGCAGACCTTATAACAGGAGAGGGATTCGAGTATGGATTCCTCAAATGTGTCCAAAGCTCTATGAAGTGGTTTTATGGTACATACAAAGGCAACGTTCCGGATCCATGCAAAGCCCCTTCGTCAGGTAAGTCACTTGCCTGATGAAGGGGCCCTGCATGGTTCTGAAACGTTGCCTTTGTATGTACCATGTGACCACTTAATACAGATTTGAACCTGTTTGAGGAATCCTTTGTGTGCTGGTGACATTCCTTCGCATTGAGTGTCCACAGTTCCTAGCCGGTGGTCACTGCAGCACCCACCAACACTGAATAGCCATCTTTGGGAATGTGTGCATTGGGAATATTGCTATTGGATTAGGGTATGGAATACTCCAAAACAATTAGTACTTAGCAATTAGAGAACAGTCTTCTCCTTAGGCAACTGTGAACACTAAACAAGCTATTCCCTAAAACAACTGAAGACATTAGGGAAAAATCATGGTGGCATCTGCTTGCTTTGTTCCAATGTATAACTGCTGGTACCCAATGCAACCTTTGTAACACGGTTACAGAGATCATTTTTAGGGTCTTTACCCACAAGTCTCCAGGACAGCTGCCTCTTTCCAGCTTCCTCCAGACACCACTCAGTAAGGGAGACAATCCTTCTCCAGACCAGATCCCTTGAAGAAATCTTGCAGGCAGATCCAGGCTGCTTTTAAGTCCGAGCACTGCAGGTCCTGGAACCTTGCAGAACAGCAACCCAACCCTTTAGCTGCCTTAGGGGCAACAGCCCACTTAGGCTGGGAACTGTCCTTCCCCTGCTTTCAGGGAAAGAAGCTAAGATTTCACTGACTGTGTAGTGAACTTTTAAAATAAATTTCTCTACAATTCTTGCAGCTAAAGAGATGAGTGTGGACTTGTTCCAATGTGATTTTATTACTTAGAAATGTGCTGGAGCTACATGCCTATTCCAAAGGGTAAACTCAACTTCATTGTTCAGCATATGTACAAACACACATTGGTTTTTATGCAGAAGTGAGCCTGATTTTGCACTTTCCAGCTTTAGTAAATAAACCCCATTGTGTACTTAAAAGTGGGGTATGCCTGTAAATACCAACACCATATGGTCTATTTATAAATAATTTACTAGACAAATGCATTAAGCATTCACACAGCTATCAAACATAATCCCTGTATAGTGTCAAAAATGTGTATTTCTTATGATTGTCAGCTCCGCCTAGTGGTCAAAATGTGGTATTTTCTGGATCAAGGTATTTTAGAAAAATACTGCATTATGGTCATTAGGAGAAACTTCTGATCATAAGAAACAAATTAAATTAGACATAATACAAGGATTAGACCCCTATATGTTATCTATCTAATCTATCTATCTATCTATCTATCTATCTATCTATCTATCTATCTATCTATCTATCTATCTATCTATCTGTCTGTCTGTCTGTCTGTCTATCTATCTATCTATCTATCTATCTACCAGACAGTAGTGATAAGAGAACTTTTAGTTCACCTCAATATAGCCTTTATATTAATATTATATATTATTGTACCATTGCTCTCAATGTCCTACACCATGCAAGCCACGGACACATCTACTGTATATCTTCTACTGGTCTAGGGCTAGCAAACTTTAATTTTAAAATAAATGTATGCAGGTTGGGTAAATGGCTGTAATGCCCCGTACACACGGTCGGAAATTCCGACCACAAAATTAGTCGGATTTTTTTCGACGGATTTTGTCCGACACTGGTGTTGCATACACACGGTCGGACAAAGTTGTCTGAAAATCCGATCATTCTGAATGTGGATGACGTTCGTTGCGTACGACGGAACTACGTAGAGGCTAGTAGCCAATAGCTTTGGTCTCGTAATTTGATCTGAGCATGCGTGGCACTTTGTCCGTCGGAATACTCTACACACGATTGGAAAAAGTCTGATCGGATTTTGTTGTCGGAAAATTTGAGAGCAGGATCTCAAATTTTTCCGTCGGAATTTCCGACGGAAAAAGTCTGATGGAGCCCACACACGGTCGGATTTTCCGACAACATGGTCCGATCGGACATTTTCCGTCGGAATGTCCGACCGTGTGTACAGGGCATTAGTGTCAACCAATAGTTCTAGAGGCACAACGAAACAAGTAAATTAATGATTTGTATGTCTCTACCAACATTTTTTTTGTTTAAGAAGAACCATTAATAATTGAACACTTTTATTTAATTGTATTTATTTATTTATTTATTTATAAAGATGCCCTACAAAAACATCAAAAAATTAAGACACAGCATATAGCAAAATGACAGCAGCAAAGTGGTTTCAAAATCCTGACCAGACGTCATATGACGTCTTCAGGATATTGAGCCACTGACGGAGACTCTTTACCACATGATCAACCGTGTCCAATCCAATCATCACAGTGTAAACAGGAAGAGCCGGTGATCGGCTTTTCCTCCCTCGCTTTTCCTCCCTCGCTTTTCCTCCCTCGCTTTTCCTCCCTCGGAAGAGCCTGATTGATTATCAGCGCAGCCCCCCCCCCCCCCGAGGATGACCACACTGGACCACCAGGGACACCACTAGGACAACCAGGGATGTCACCACTAGGTATGCCACCCTAGACAACCAGGGATGCCAATCAGTGCCCACAATGGATGCCAATCAGTGCCCACAATGGGCATCACTTTTTGGCAGGCATTATTGTTTGGCACTGATTGGCATCCAGTGACATACATTACAGTACATCAGTGCCACCTATCAGCGCCCATCCATGCCCATCCGTGCCTTCTATCAGTGCCCATCCGTTTCGCCTATCAGTGCCCATCAATGCCGCATATCAATGCCACCTATCAGTGCCTATCAGTGCTGCCTATCAGTACCCCATCAGTGCCGTATATTAGTGCCCATAATCAGTGCCCCTCAATGCCACCTCATCAGTGCCACCTCATTGGTGCCCATCAGTGCCGCCTTATCAGTGCCCATCAGTGCCCATCAGTGAAGGAGAAGTTTTGTAAATGAAACAAAAAAAAAAACCAAATTTTTTATTTGTTTAGCAGAAAATAAAAATCCCAGAGGTGATCAAATACCACCAAAAGAAAGCTCTATTTTTGGGAACAAAATTATAAAAATGTAGTTTGGGTACAGTGTAGCAGGCGCAATTGTCATTCAAAATGCGACAGCGATGAAAGCTGAAAATTGGTCTGTGCAGGAAGGTGTATAAGTGCCCAGTATTGAAGTGGTTAAAAAGGTGCCAGGACCTTTTCCCAGCAGAAAACGCAGGCACAGCAGCCCAATCAAATGAATGGGCTGTCGTGTCTGCACACCTGGGTGATGCAAAGAATCATCGCACAAAATTGCTGATTTCGACCTCTGCTGAAAAAAAATGTTGCTAATCAGACCTCCATGAACTTTAAATCAATACCCCTGGCCTAGGGGAAAAGTGAAGTACCTACTTGATCCTCCACCTTTCCAGAAGATCGCTCTTCCCCACACTCTCACATAGGACTGTCCCTTGGCTATGGGCTCTATTTTGTTCTTGATGATGTCAGGATCCTAGACCGCTGGAGCATATGGGAGAACACGCTGGGGAGACTAGTCTAGCAGCATTGAAGGGTGGAGGATCAGGTAAATAAATCTTCTTTAATAAGTCTCTCAGTCCTAAACAAGTGATAAACCCTTGCAGTGGGGTTGTGCCTGCACTGCAAGGGTAAATTGCTTGTTTTAGACTAGGGAACTTCAAGAGGAAGTAAACCCTGATGGGTGTTACTTCCTCTTTGTTTCCCTGCAAAGCATCCATTCTTCACCCCTCTTCCTTCCGGGGCCGCGAACTCCGGCTCTGTGACTGCCAGAAGTCGCGTGATGTCGAGTAACGTCACTCCCGTGCATGCGCGCGGGAGCCGCCTTTAACAGTATTACCCGAGCAAGAAATGGCCCTTTCTTACTCCGGCACATGCGCAGAAGAAATCGCCGTACAGCGATTTGCAAATTTTTCCTAAACCGTGCAGGTCTGGGAGATATTTCAAGCACCTACAGGTAAGCCTTAATCTAGGCTTACCTGTAGGTTAAAGTGATTGTAAAGGGTTTACAACCACTTTAATAAAGAAGATTTTTTTTCCTCCGTTCCTCCATGCTGCAAAACTGGTCCCCGCAGCATGTTCTCCCCTATGCTCCAGTGGTAATTTTTAAGTTTCCCGAAGATGGACATTAAATCATTGCATTAAATTTTAAAGAGAAACAAGAGCCTAATTAAAAGCCTATTTGATAACTACAAAGCCTAATAATTAAAAATAAAATATTGGTTATAAACTATAATAGATAGGAAGGCCATATGCCGTTCGTGTTAATCACCTTTCTATCCTTAAATTATGGAAGATCATACTAAAATCATATTAGCTATTCAATATTTGACAAAACATTAGTTGTCACCATGACCCAGTTATGATTTAGTGTAAATACATAAATGGTATTGCAAATACCCAAATGACTAAGTCCAACTAAAGCAAAAGGTTTTTAGAAGAGAATAAAAGCCTAACTGGTGTAACATTTTGCCCCATTAAAATCTCTGAAGTCCATTGCTGCTGTGATACACAAGAATGTCCATAAAGCATTACTGTCTCCACAGCGGAAGGTAACCTGCTTTGCCAGCTGATGTCATTCTGGTCACTTAATGGCATCCTAAAAAACAGCTGGTACCTCACCTGCAAATATTGATTCAGTATATTGTAATCTGGTATCACATCGCTGTTGTCTCAAGGCAAACAGCTTGTCTAAACAAAAGCAACACGGTTGTGCCATCTGTCTACTGCTCAAGTGTTTTAAATCCACATTTTGGGGAGAAAGATTGATTATTAGGAATGATTTATAATCTGCCCTCACTTCCTCTCTATATAGGCTGTTGACCCGCATTCATAGCGCACAAGGTTTGGTGCCCAGGATCATAAGAATTTCCATTAATGGATAACTAGAGGAAAAATCTCAGCAAGTGAAAGAAAGCCAGCCTTGTACGGAGCTACAAGGAGGAAGTGGGTTCTGTGGACATTTTTTACTTTGTCAAGCTACATTTACTGCACATTAGCAAAAACAAACACTTCCACAAAGGATTTTACAGGGACAAACAAACACGGAAACCTTCTGCAAATATCAGTAACGATTTAAGTACAACTGTTACCGGCAAGGCGTTTCAACCTCCGCAGAATTCAGCATTAGGCCAGGGAAATTTGTTTACATTCCATCTTTACCACTTTCTGAAACAAGAGAGACATGCTGATTTTTCACGGGTAATTAATGGCACTGTGTGTAATAAGTGTGCATCCACTCTAATGCATTGTTTATGAGCCTACTTTATGAATGGCAGTTTTTAGAATGTTTTGTTTGTATTTATCGTCTTTGATTTTTTTTTCATTTTCGTTTTGTTCAGGATTAAAAAATACATTTAAAAAAATATATATTTTTCTATGCCTTCTCCATGATATATAAAATATTGCAAATTACTTTTTCATATTTGCCTTTTTCTAGCAGCCAACAAATAAAGTTTTAGATGCATTTTTACATTATTGACAGACTACCTTCAACTGATTTTGTGAAAAAATGTTTACAGAGTTAAATAGCTAAAGCTCAAATTACATCCCAAGCCAGGTCAGACAAGACATGCATACCTCCCCTGTCTGTGCTCTGTATGGCTCCATATAAGGTTTCAATTAGAGAACAATGATTACTAGGGAAAAGACAATGGTTTGGTTTGAACCTAGGTAAGGGCCACATTTCGACTGTTTGGATATTTGGATGAACACACACAATTTAGCCTATTCGCCCCCTCCCCCCTTTTTTAAGAAACTGAAAATCATATTTTTCTACCACTTCTATACATGACAGTTTCCCGCTATCATGAGATAGCAGTGCTGTGCCATTCACAAACAGGATTAGGACACCCCCTAGGCATTTTATTGGGTATTTTTAATATTGCACTTTAGGTGTTTTAACAAAAATTACTGCTCCTGGGTTTAAAAAAAAAATGCATTGGTACATGTTCCCAAGATCAGTGTTACAACCCACCCTCCCCCCCACATGCTAGTTTTTTTTTTATACTGCCTTGCCTATTAACCCAGAAAATTAGAAGTTCACCAAACCCTGCTGAAACTGAATACAGGGCAGTTCGGCTCATCAGTTATGTTTTCAAATCGATAATTTGCTATTGTGCTTACTCTGAAAATGAATAATGTTTTTTCTAAATATAAATGAATGAATGATTTATATAGCGCTACAACTGCAAACTGAATCACCTCAAGGCACTTGATCCGTCCTGTGCTTCCTGTTCCTTAGAAGAGGTGGGTCTTGAGTTTTTTTCTGAAGGCCCGATGGTTTTCTTCCATGCGGATGTTAGTGGGTAGAGCATTCCATAGCCGTGGTCCTTGGACTGTGAATCTTCGTTCTCCCTTTGCTTTGTAGCGGGATTTCGGGATGAGGAGAAGGTTTTGGTTAGTTGATCAGAGGTTGCGATTTGGTGTGTAGTGTTTTATTTTGTCGCATAGGTATTGAGTTAGTATGGTTAGTCAGTGTAGGGTCCTAAGGGATAGGGAGATGAACTCCAAGGTTTTTTTTCCTGTGACTAGTCTTGCTGCCATGTTTTGGACGACTTGTAGGTGTGCAATCTGATATTTGGGTAGTCCCATGTAGAGGGAGTTTGCGTAGTCGAGTCGGGAATTGATGATTGTTCCAACTACTACTGTTTTCTCTTTTTCTGAAATGAAGGGGATAAGTCTACGTAGCAGGCGGAGAAGATGGTGAGATCCACTGACTACTGATCCTATTTGTGCACCCATCGACATTTCTGAGTCAAAGATGACTCCGAGACTTTTGGCTTTGGTGCTTGGGGAGATGGTCTGTCCAAGGATGGTGGGTGGTGTCCAAGGGGTCTTCGTTTTTGTAATTGTAAAAACAAAAAAAAACAACTAAAATGTGATCCAAAAGCATTTAGTCCTCATTCCCACTGTCTGCATCCATACAGCTGCTGCATCCCAATAGACATGAATTGGGACTGCCTGCACATAGATGCATGCAACACCCGTGCATCCCATATGGTCAAACACACCCCTCTGCATGGATGTAAGTGCATCTATTTGAATGAGGCCTTAATTTGCCATTCCAGCTTTGTTGGTCTGACATTTTGCCAGTCTGTTTACCTAAAAATTATCTCAGTTTATTGTTTTCATTAGGACATTCCTTCCTTCGTTCCTTTATTCCTTCCTTCCATTTTCTCTCTCTCGCTCATGAATACAATGCTCATGTTACTATACTTTTAATGGCCTAAAAAACACCTATATGTGATTTGATAATATAAACTGAGAAAATATGAAAGCTTGCTAACCTCTTTCTATATACTGTGTGCATTAATTTTAAAACATATTCGCTGATCATTTGCCAAACATAATTACAGTGAGTAAAGCTTTAAAGCTGAAGTCCACGATCAACCATTTCTTTAATCAATGTAACCCTCCCATCTAATTATGAATAAAGCAGAGAAAGAGTAGATCATCTATTGGGTTTTTATTTCTGTCTGTGTCCCTGTTGAAGACTTCCCTTCATTTCCTGTTCCAGTAACAGTTTTTCTCATCTAGACAAGAAGTAGGAAGAAATATCCTCAATGAGGTCAGAGGGAACAAACAACCTTCTAATCCTTCCGAGGATGTCTGACTAATTTATACTATCTGTCCTGTGTCCTAATGCTGTGTGCCCCTGTGTATGTGATTTATAAAAAAAAAAATGCAGATTATACCTCATTTCAGCGCGCCGCTCGGCGCTCATGTGACCGGCCGGCTCTCTCCTCTCCCTGTCTGACAGCTGTAGCTGAGATTCCCCTGCTGACGATATAAACTGTATTTTTTTGTTATACATCACACACACAGGGGGACACAGCATTAGGACACAGAGTGGATAGTATGACAATATACATGTTTTTTCAGTAGGAGGAGGGGAGAGGGCCGGCGCTGTCAGGAGCTGACAGGTAGGGAGGGGAGGGGGGGAGAGCAGAGAGGACAGCAGACAACAGAGGCACGTAAACTGACCACGGTATCAGGGGCTCAGCAGCCATGATGAACCGTGGTCAGTTTACAAGGGGGAGGGAAGAAACTGGCATGATCAGGCATGTATTTCAGGTGATACAGGGGAGGGGGGGAATTACACAGCACAAACACTGTGCTGTATAACATGCTGTAAAGGGACAGGATCCATTTTTTTTTTTAGGTTAACAAACGCTTTAATATATAGGATAAATGTATATATAGTGAGATTAGACATAATGCATCATCTGCCCTCCAGAATTATGGCACCCAATGCTGAAGTAGTACATGGCATTGTTGGACAGGTCTCCTGCAACTACCAGTGACAGTTTTACGGCTTCAGCATCCTTAATTCCTCTATCCTAAGCCACAATTGCATCATGTTTTTCGATTTCTCCAAACAAGATTAATGAAGAAGCCATCACTAGAATTTCCAGCACTTCCAATCAATGTACCAACTTGGCGTTGCATTCAGATGACAAACTCAGATTGTAAACTAAATCTAATATCTCAGCGATTGTCTTCTCCTGAAGGATATTCATTTATCATTTAGTCTCCTTAATGTTATGATACAGTAAATCATTCATAAAAAGTTTTTTTTAAAGTTGCCACAAATCCATGAAACCTCTTAAATTATTTAAACTTTTCCAAGTGAAATAGAAGTTTTGGTTAATTATCTAATGCAAAAAGACAGTAAATAGAATTATACGTGATGATGATACAATTGTAGTTATTACAGAATGATACAAGTCTTAATGTTTACAGCATGATTTTGTATTTTTTGGATGTAAGATGCCCAACAAAAACTTATTTTTTTTTACATTTGACCAGAACTAGAAAGGGATAGAACCTCTGTTTTATTTTTATTCACTTGCCCTAACAAGGACAATTTTTAGCTTTCAGTGCTCTCACATTTTGAATGACAATTACTCATGTCATGCAAACTGTACCCATTTAAAATCTTTGTCCTTTTTTCACACTAATAAAATAAATAAAAATGTTGTAAAGAAAAAAAAAATTTCTTTATTTCTGTTATAAAATTTAGCAAATTAGTAATTTTTCTTCATACATTTTGGCCAACATTTATACTGCTACAAAGCTTTGGTAAAAATAACCCAAATCAGCGTATATTATTTGGTCTTTGTGAAGAGTCTACAAGCTGTGGCGCCAATCATTAAAAATTGATCACAGCTAATGTGCTGAGGGCCTATCTCATTTTTTGAGACACTAACAAGCCAGGACAGTGCAAATATCCCCCAAATTACCCCTTTTTGTAAAGTAGACATTCCAAGGTATTTAGAAGAAGGCATTGTGAGTTTTTTGAAGTTATAATTTCTTCCCACAGTTCTTTGCAAAATGAAGAATCATTGGATGGTGATTGGACAATCATGGGGTAAAGGTCATTGTCCCTTTATCCCGATCTGTAATGCGCTGGGACCCGGCAATCATGGACACTTCAAGGTGAATGCCCCAGGGGGTGCGTGGGAAGCGCGATTTCAGGAGGACGCCACTGTACGCCCTCTCAGAACTAGCTGACCTCGCTGTAGCCATCATTCAGCTATGGCCAGGAGGGCAAGTGGTTAAGGTAGAAATCTCTTTTCCAGAAATTTGCCATCACTTCCTTTCAGAACAGTAAGTGATAGGAAACCTCTCCAGTGGGGCATAGACTGCAACAAACCCCTCTTGTTCAATAAAACAGGGAGAGAATAGGACCTCATTAGGTTAACAATAAGGTTTACTGCACTCCATAGAGTATGGTGGCCTTTGGATTTCAGCTCAGGAGAGGCTAAATTAAAACTGTACCCAGACTATAGACATTTAATTATTTTCATATTCTTAAAAAGCAGTAAAATGCTTTATAACAGCCACTGCGGTCCTTTGTATCTGCAGTAGTAATAGGCAAATATTTCCAAGGTAGATTTATCAGGGGTTCAGCAAATCTAGTCCAAATTTTGATGAACCTGAACATAGAGGTGAATTCCACTCAACTCTGTTGGGGTTGGTTCACCTTTTCAGAAAAAATAAAAAGATGAATTAACACCGTACACCCTCCCCACCCCTGATCCCCACTGTACCTACCTCCATGAGTAGTAGGCTATTAGTGCCCATGCAAATGGTGCAGTGGTCCAGGGATTTGAAATTCTACTTTCAGCAGTGCTTCCAGGACGAATGACAACGATGCTCCATGCCAGCATTGACCAATCAGAATTGATCTGATCCATCCCAAGAGGGAGAAGTGTGGGGAATTACAATCACTAGACTACTACACTGGCACTGACAGTTTATCATAGAAACATAGAAAAGTGATGGCAGAAAAAAAAAATGAGTAGTCCATCAAGTCTGCCCATTTTTTTATTTTTCATGGAGGTAAACATAATTTTAGTTCAGTGGAGTGGAGCCAGTAAATTAGGGAAGGGCTAGCCGCTAGAGCCTATGTAAAGGGATTAATTGTTGCCTGTTTTCTCCTTCCTTTATGGACAGTAGGAAAATTAGTACAAAGAAATTCCTCCAATGTGCCAGGAAAGGCAATGCTTTGATTACGAAGGACCTTCAGCAGTCCTGGGCACAATGAAGTGAGAAAAGCTGTGGTGGCTGATTAAGCAGATCATACTGAATGGTAGGTATTGCTTAAAGTGGTTCTAAAGGCTGAAGTTCTACCTTTATGCATTCCATGCATGAAGGTAAAAAAAAAACTTGTGTATCCAGCTCCCCCACAAAGTCCTCGCTAATACTTACCTGAGCCGATCTCAATCCAGTGATGTACACGAGGCTCAGACAGGTCTCTTTCTCCTTATTGGCTGATACACAGCGGTGGAAGCCTTTGCATCCCATTGCTGTCAATCACAGCCAGTAAGGAGGGAGTGGAGGGTCAAGTCCAGATGTCTGTGTCTATGGATGTAGACAGCGGAGCTTGGTAGCGAGCCCACATGAGTGCCCCCATATGGGAAGCAGCTTTCTATGGGAGCACTCACTGGAGAGGAGGAGCCAGGAACACCAGCAGGGGACCTGAGAAGAGGAGGATTGGGGCTGCTCTGTGTAAAACCATTACACAGAGCAGTTAAGTATAATATATATATATATATATTTTTTTTTTAAATGACCTTTAGAACCATTTTAGGGCTGGACTCCAGGCCTAAGATTTACACAGCTTTTGGCACACAGCCCATTGCTGCATGGTGGAAGAGGATACCTGATTTTTATTTTGTGCAATTTCACTTTCACTTATAGGTCTCCTCCTTAACCCTGCTTTATGACTGGACAGTGGAAAGTGAAGCAGCACACTGATGAGCTCATATTGCTTTCACTCTGCTCTACCTATCAGCATGCTTCTGGCACTGCAGCACACCTGACTTGCTCATTGTGTTGTTTCACCCTCCCCCTCTTTGGGTTCTGCTGTAACCTGTAACCTGTTCCTGGAAATCCTGCATACCAAACAGTCTCCTGTACCCTATGACCCCTGTTTGCTGCACTGTACTCATTCCCTGTGCAATACTGATACACCACCCCATCATTCCACTGGTCAGAACCTCACTGGAGCCTCTCGCTTATCTTGCACTGGTTGGTAGTAATTGGGGTAGTAACCTGGGTGGTGGGAAGCAACCAACCCATCTCCACTATCAGGAGCTCTGTTCCTTGAACTTAGCTTTTTAGTGAGTCCAGTTGTGGTCAGAGTGACTCCCTCCACCTTTGATCAGCAGGTCCATGACATCAGAAATGTATAAGAAATGTTTCAAGAAGATTTTCAGCAAGTACAGAAAATACCTGTGGATCTTGTCTGAAATGCATTGTCTTGAGTTGAGCTAGAAGTAAGAAACAATGTTACTTTTCTTCTTTAAACTATGCATCTCCTCATTCCCCATGTAATATAGATGAGCAAAGGCAGACATGTTTGTAGTCCAAGGTTGCAACCATTGCTCCTTCCACACTGGAACAGGCAGCGTATCTATCTAGGGACAGAAAGTGTGTTATTCACAGGATTTCTATTTGAAAATAAAGGAACAAAAGCCTGAAAAAAAATAATTCATACACTTCATCTAAGGACTATAATATATAACATTTTTGGCTTTGTGTTTAGATATTCCTAAACTAAATAGTTAAATTGTTAAATAGTTTAATTCTTCTTATACTCTTCATCTGCACTGAACACGTACTGTATGTTTGAGTCCTTATCCACAAAGTATGCCCTAATTACTGAGCCACAAGCGAAAGTCTCACAAACACATAAACCTCAAGTCAAAGCATTGTTTTTAGAAACTGGAATTCTTTCCATATATATATATATATATATATATATATATATATATATATATATATTTGTACTTTTCTGTACACATGATTTACGCATAGAGATAACACTTTCTCTGAGCATACCTTAAAGGGGCACTTCACTAAGGCAATCAAGGACCACTGACTATAAATATTGATACAAATTGATACAAAGAACCCTTATTTTGCTGTTTGTAATGTACAGCATAGCTTATGGAATGCAGCCCTAGAGTAGTGCCCTTTTACAATGGTGGTCAGTTGAAAAGTGTCCTCTAATATTGAAGTCAACAGAGACATGCTCTCTTACATAGGTGTTTGGCAGAGAAGAGCCTTCTTACCTCACTGGTAATTGCAGTGTCTCATTACACTAGTGATCTGTAGGACAAGTGTCCCCTTACATTGGTAGTCAGTGGGAGATCAGCTAATTAGATCATTGCTGTCATCCGTTACTTATCTGAGAGTGGAGAGGATCCATTGCTACAATGTGACTGGCTCTGCTCTTGCTGAGTTTTATCGGTCCCCAAACTATGTAGGTACTGTCGACAAGAGGAGAACACTCCTTGCGTAGCCTGCAAACCAACTGAGTGTCACCAGACCCAAGGCACCCAGAAGGAGACCCAGGGCATGTGCCCAAGTGCCATTGTCTAGAGAAAAAATACGATGCACAGAATGCAATTCAAGCTCTATCTATCTCTATCCAGAACTAAAATAAATCATTATAGTTTTAGAAATCTGTACATTGTAGTTCATTTATTAGTTTCAGCTATTTATGCAGTTAATTCTTTTGGAATAATCAACCACTACCATATTAAAAATAAATATTCCTGTTGTTTCCTACTAAAGGGTGAATGTAAGTGGCCAAACACAATGGCTTGATTATAAGGACACTAGTGATAGTCATTTACGTTCAATAAGAAAGGTACCAGTATGCCTATATTATGTCATTAACAATACTCTTCAGTAACATAAACATATGTCTAGAGCTTTCTAAGCATTTAGAGATTGCATAGATGTTTGTCAGGTTATCATACAGGAACTAAGAAAGAACAATGGCAGATAATTCATTTCAACTCACTACTTTACCAGAACAGCTCTTCAGTTAAATAATAAAAATCTGAAACTATGTTTCCTCTGTCGCAAAATTGTACAAAAGTGTTAGGCACTTTCATTGATTACTTTGTTAATAATTCAAGGTATTTTAACATGAACTAGACAGACAAGATCACACCAGATACCATCTAGCACAGCCCATATTCCCATAGACACAGTGATCTAGGATAAAACTCACAGAACTGACATTTAAATCAATATGCACTGTATGCCACACAACAACTGGAGTTAAACTACTGATAACACAAGCTGGCTTATACAAAAGAGCTTTGACTATCTCTGTAAGGTTGTAAATACTAAAGTAGATTAAACCCTAAAAAAAGAAGTAGCTTTTTCCCTACATAACTCATTCAAGCTAATCATAAATACAAGATGGAAGTCAGATGTGAGGACTTGGCACGACCACTTGAAACTGTATTTATATATATGCATTGTTACCAAAAAACTTGAGGATAAAATCCTTAGGAGAATGGAACAGTTCCTGTATTGCAGTAAACAGATCTTATTGAATTAAAGTAGAATATGCTCATCTATGAAATCATTCTGACTATGGCTGTCGTTACTCTCTGCCTGACTGGGGTGCTGCTTTAGACAGGTACATACATGCAATCAGAAGAAATATGCTGGTGGTGGTTGTGGTGGTAAGTGGTTGGTGTTTGTGCTAAGGCTTAAGCTGACCATAGATGGATCTTTTTTTTTTTTTTCATAAAAAAATGAATCAATTGCCCCGTCCACACATTACAGGGGCATGAGGGATTCCCCCTGCTGCACTATTGTATTCTCACAGTGGAGGAGTCAATTGGCTGCAAGTGCTGATCAAGCAAAAACATACCGTCAGTCCCGTTCAAGAGGAGCCAATCACTAGATCATGAACGATCATATACAGTGCCTTGAAAAAGTATTCACACCCCTTGATATTTTCCACATTTTGTCATGTTATAACTAAAAACGTAAATGATTTTACTGGGATTTTATGTGATAGACCAACACAAAGTTGCACATAATTGTGAAATGGAAAGAAAATAATAAACGGTTTTCCAAATATTTTACAAATAAATATGTGAAAAGTGTGGCGTGCATTTGTATTTAGCCCCCCACTTTGTAGAACCACCTTTCACTGCAATTACAGCTGCAAGTCTTTTTGGGGATGTCTCTACCAGCTTTTTACATATAGATAGTGAATTTTTTGCCTATTCTTCTTTATAAAGTCTTGCCACAGTTTCTCAATTGGATTTAGGTCTGGACTTTGACTTAGGCCATTCTAACACATGAATATGCTTTGATCTAAACCATTCCACTGTAGCTCTCTCTGTATGTTTAGGGTCGTTGTCCTGCTGGAAGGTGAACCTTCGCCCCAGTCTCAAGTCTTTTGCAGACTCTAATGCCGCGTACACACGGTCGGAATTTCCGATGGATACAGTCCGATGGGAGCTTTTCAACTGATTTTCCGACCGTGTTTATGCCCATCAGTCTTTTTCTGTCGGAATTTCCGACAGACTTTGGATTGAGAACCTGTTCTCAATTTTTCAGACGGAAAACCTTTCTATCGGATTTTCCATTCGTGTGTATGCAATTCCGACACGCAAAATTCCGACGCATGCTCGGAAACAATTCGACGCATGCTCGAAAGCATTAAACTTCCCTTCTATAGTGCTGTCGAACGTGTTTATGCCGCTGTGTTACAGACCGTCGGAATTTGGTGTGACTGTGTGTAGGCAAGACAGTTTGAGAGAAATTCCGTCGGAATTCCGACGGGAAAACCATCAGAGCTTTTTCCGACGAGAATTCCGACCGTGTGTACACGGCAAAACAGGTTTTCTTCTAAGATTGCTCTGTATTTGGCTCCATCCATTTTCCCATCAACTCTGACCAGCTTCCCTGTCCCAGCTAAAGAAAAGCATCCCCACAACATGATGCTGCCACCACCATGTTTCATGGTGGGGGTGGTGTGTTCAGGGTGATGTGCAGTGTTAGTTTTCCAAAACACATAGCGTTTTGCTTTTAGGCCAAAAAGTTAAATTTTGGTCTCATCTGACTAGAGCACCTTCTTCTACATGTTTGCTGTGTCCACAACATGACTTCTCACAGACTGCAAAAGGGACTTTTTAAGGCTTTCTTTCGACAATGGCTTTCTTCTTGCCACTCTTCCATAAAGGCCTGATTTGTGGAGTGCACGACTAATAGTTGTCCTGTGGACAGATTCTCCCACATAAACTGTGGATCTCTGCAGCTCCTCCAGAGTTACCATGGGCCTCTTGGCTGCTTCTCTGATTAATGCTCTCCTTGCCTGGCCTGTCAGTTTAGGTGGACGGCCATGTCTTGGTAGGTTTTCAGTTATGCCATACTCATATTTTCAGATGATGGATTGAAGATTGCTCCATGTTCAAAGCATTCTTCTCCGCAACTTTATCCCTGCCCTGTCTGGTGTGTTCCTTGGCCTTCATGATGCTGTTTGTTCACAAAGCTTCGCTAACAAGCCTCTGAGGGCTTCACAGAACAGCTGTATTTATACTGAGATTAAATTACACACAGATGGACTCTGTTTACTAATTAGGTGACTTTTGAAGGCAATTGCTTATACTAGATTTTAGTTAGGTGTATCAGAGTAAAGGGGGCTGAATACAAATGCACACCACACTTTTCAGATATGTTTTTGTAAAAAAAATTGAAAACCATTTATTATTTTCCTTCCACTTAACAATTATTTGCCACTTTGTGTTGGTCTATCACATAAAATCCTAATTAAATACATTTATGTTTTTGGTTGTAACATGACAAAATGTGGAGAATTTCAACGGGTATGAATACTTTTTCACGGCACTGTATGGATGGAATTCAGCCAGTTCCTGCTGTACCAGCTACATTTCGATCCATGTATGGCCAGCTTTAATGATCTGATCTTGAAGAAATCTCCAATTACCTGGCACTGTTCATCTTCAATTAATTTGCAATCACCCAAAGGAAAATGATTATATATGCAAATTAAATCTCAACATAGTAAAAAGAGAAATAACACACACAGACACAATTAAGTTGTAAAATAACATTCACTTAACTGATAACAGATGATAGATTACAGAAGATAGCAATCGCTCGGCCTTGTCTAATCCTCAACAGGGGGCCAACCCTGCAGATATTTTGTACTGCAGGCTGCTGAGTTTCAATGATGCCCAAGGTCATGATTGCCTTTCTCCCAAGAGTCCCCTGACAGCACACAGTCTTGGTCTTATAGTATTAAAAGCAACAGCTTAGCAGTAATGTCAATTGCAAATTTGAGATTCCAGCAGCAGTTCAGCTCAAGATGCTTAAAGAATAGTTTGAGGTATGGCTATAACATAGTTACATTGGTCCAGCTTGGACCAATGTAACTATGTATATACCATACCTGGCCGATGTCCCTGAAATCTAGAAATCACAGAAATAGACAGCGCGGCGCTACTCCACTTGCTTCCAGATCCAGTCGAATGGCTGCACTCATGCTTACTGCTTACTGAACACAGGAGGTTGGCCACTCTGCACAGGAGCCATTTAGAGAATGTTTTGCATTCTCTGAATGAATGCATAGGGGTTGATTTACTAAGAAAAACAGGAAGCAATGGTCGCTCTACATTTCGTTACACTATGCAAATGAAAAAGCGCTATTACCAGCGAACATGCCTTTGTAAATGTCAAATCGACATATCCGCAAATTTGCAAGTGCCAATTGCTACTGAGTTTGGAACTGCACTGCAGCCATGATCACACAATTTTTTTTTTTTTTTTATGTGCATGTATTTATGTAATAATGTTTGTTTTCTTCTTTTGCTAATGAATGCAGTATTACAGAGCAATGCCTGCTATTCTGTAAAGTTACATGTATTGAACATTTACAGTTACATATTTTTTTTTTCATGTTAATTTCGCTTTTTATGAGACTAAAAAAGGTGTCCACTGCCCCCACCTATAACTGGCCATTGCAGCAAGCAGCATTGGAAGGCAACATATGATATAAACAAGGCCAATGATAAATCCAAGGAAAAATCCAAGCTTACTCACCGACCAGCCCGTCTAACAGTATGCATTAAAACAGGGAATTAGTCTACGCACATTTGCAAATATATGCGTAAGCCACAGAGCCTCGTCACAGCACCCTGGTATCTGTGCTCCTATCACTAGCTTATGAGTGACTCCACTCCACCAGACAGGCACTTAGACTGCCTGTAAAGTGGCACATCTGTGTGATGTGTAGAATGTCACAGCAATAATAACATTCCTAAAGGAAAATTTTTTATTTAAACTAGCTCACAGCTGTAATGCATTGCTGGCTCCCGATAATATAGATTTAAAAAAAAGGGCGTAGCCCCCCTCCCCCCCAGTTCATACCAGGCCCTTCCGGCTTGGAATGGATTTTAAGGGGAACTCCATGCCAAAATGAAAAAAAAATTGGTGTGGGGCCCCCCCCAAAATCCATGCCAGGCCCTTATCCGAGCATGCAGCCTGGCAGGTCAGGATAGGGGGGGACGAGCGAGCCCCCCCCTCCTGAACCATACCAGGCCACATGCCCTCAACATTGGGGAGTGGGTGCTTTGAGGCAGGGGTGCCTCTGTGCCCCCCCACCCCAAAGCACCTTGTTCCCATGTGGGACAAGGGCCTCTTCCCAACAACCACTGCCAGATAGATCTCTACCCTGCTCGGGACCCATAACCCAAGAAACCAGACCCACTCTTACCTCCACAGATTCCGGCCATCAGGAATTTCTTTGTTTTGACATCATATGCTCACTCATGTTCCCCATCATCTTGGGACTTCCGTGGTTACAAGCCCATGACCCTTTAGATAAATTGGAGTAAGAAGGAAATCTCCTTCTCTTCTGCCTACTGCTCCCAACATTGCTTTGTTACAGTTTCCAGTAAAACTGCCTCCTGCCTGACTATACAGCCAGTATCTGACAATCTCCAGCATGTGTTTTCAGTTTACCATGTATTCTTGGACATCCTTAATAAGAGGAAGACCGACCGTTTACCACCTCATAGGCCTTATGACTATCCTATTGATCTTTTACCAGGTTCTGAGATTCCCTTTGGCCATATATTTCCATTTTCTGAGACCGAGTTGGAAGCCTACATTGACGAGAATTTCGAAAAGGGCTTCATTCACTCTTCTTTGTTAAAAAAGAAAGATGGCACCTTAAGACCTTGTGTAGACTACAGAGAACTCAACAAGATTACGATTAAAAAATGCTATCCGCTCCCTCTCATCCCAGAGCTGTTTCAACGTTTTCGAACTGCCTGAATATTTACCAAACTTGACCTACGAGGCACTTACAACCTCGTTCGGATACGTCCTGGGGACGAATGGAAGACAGCCTTCAGGTCCATGTTTGGACACTTTGAGTACTTAGTGATGACGTTTGGGCTGTGCAACTCCCCTGCCACTTTTCAGCATCTAGTAAATTAAATTTTCCGAGAATACCTGGACAACTTTGTAATCGTCTAACTTGACGATATCTTGATCTTTTCCACCACAGTAGAACTGCACCAAACTCACGTGAAAAAAGTACTCACAGTCCTCAGAATACACAGACTTTTTATAAAAGGGAAAAAATGTGAGTTTGAAAAGACAACTATCCAGTTCCTTGGGCTTATCATTTCCACGCAATGGACCGCAAAAGGTAAAAGCAATCCAGGAGTGGCCAGCCCCTCGGATAAGAAGGGAGTCCAGTGATTTATAGGCTTCGCCAATTTTTACCGCAGATTTGTTAAAGGGTTCTCGTCAATCATTTCTCCCATCACCCAATTGACTCGCCAGAAAAATCGGTTCCAGTGGTCCCAAGAAGCCCAAGAAGCTTTCAATAGACTAAAAGATCTTTTCACTTCCGCTCCCATACTACAACATCCTGACCCAGCCCTACCTTATGTGTTGGAAGTGGAGGCTTCAGAGTCAGCAATTTTGTCCCAAAGATGAGGCTCTTCTTCACCTAGTGGCTTTCACTTCTCGGAAACGAAGCCCACCTGAAAGGAACTACGATTTAGGTGACCAAGAACTGCTGGCCATCAAATTCACTCTGGGAGAGTGGAGATACCTATTGGAGGGTGCGTCCCATCCTATCATGATCTTCACAGATCATAATAACCTGGAGTATCTCAGAACAGCCAAACGTCTTAGACCCCGATAGGCCCGATGGGCATTATTTTTCTCCAGGTTCAACTTCCACATTTCCTACAGACCTGGCTCCAAGAATGGGAAAGTGGACGCACTCTCCCGGATGTTCCCAGAGCCCATCCAGATGACAGAACCTAGTACCATTTTATCTCCACAAAACTTTCTCTGTCTCATCAAGCCTGATCTAAAGACTGCCATTAAACAGGCCTCCAGCCAATGTACCGGACTGGAGGTATCCTCCTTAGAAATATGGGATGGTTTTCTATGGGCCCAAAATAAAATATTTATCCCACCACAAGTAAGACTTCAAATCCTGAAGACTTTCCATGATCACAAGATGTCAGGGCATTTTGGAGTACAAAAAACCTCTGAATTAATTCATCGTTCTTTTTGGTGGCCGGGTTGGAGACAGGACTGTAAGAACTATGTTAAATCCTGTATTATCTGCCAACACAGCAAGGGGTCAAACACTAAAGCCTGGGGTCTACTAAAACCCTTACCTATTCCAGAACAACCCTGGAGGGAAGTCTCTATGGACTTTATCATTGACCTGCCCCCCTCTAAAGGGTTCATCACCATTTTGGTAGTGGTCAATCGTCTTTCAAAAATGGCACACTTCTTGCCCATGGTGGGCACTCCCTCTGCTCTGGATATGGCAAATATATTCATTAAGGTAGTGGTAAGGCTTTATGGTGTACCTCACAACATTGTGTCAGACAGGGGAATTCAATTTACCTCCAAGTTCTGGAAGGACCTCTTCAAATCCTTGGAAATCAAAATCTGCCTCTCCTCAGCATATCACCCTCAAATCAATGACCAAACAGAAAGGACGAATCAGACTTTAGAACAATACCTTCGCTGCTTCTGTTCTTGTTCCCAAGATAACTCAACTTCCCTTCTCACGTGTGCGGAGTTTGCCTACAACAATTCTATACACACTGCCACCAATCAAACTCCCTTTTGGGTCCTGCCTGATTATATTCCTGAAGTTTCCGCCCCTGCAGTACGAGACCGGATAAGTTTCATTCAAAAAAAATTTCTGCAGATCCAAGAAGCTATGCAGAAAGCTCAGGACAGCTATAAAAAGTATTATGACAGGGGGAGAAGGAGTAACCCGACCTTCAAAGAAGGAGACAAGGTTTGGCTTTCCGCCATTAACCTTAAGCTACCATGTCCGTCACGAAAATTGGGCCCAAAATTCATTGGTCCCTTCAAAGTAAAGAGAGTGGTAAATTCTGTGGCTTTCGAATTAGCTCTACCCAGTTCTTACAAGATACATCCTGTGTTCCATGCATCTTTACTGAAACCAGTGGTCCCCAGCCCTTTTTCAGGAAGAGAAGAATTACCACCTCGCCAGTTGAAATTGAAGGTGAAAACGAATTTGAAGTGGAGGCGATAAGGGACTGTAAAAAAAAGGGCGACAAATCCAGTATCTTATTAAGTGGAAGGGGTTTCCCCCAGAAGATAATTCCTGAGAACCTTAAAACACGCATTTGGTACAAGCCTTCCACAGAAGATACCCAGTATTACTGCCCAGGTTGAGCACCCGGAGGCTGCTCCTTGGAGGGGGGGCACTGTCAGAGAAATGTCAGAAGCGAACTTGCCAGTATCAACACTTTCCTGTGCCCCTGCGCAGCAGAATAGCGCTGCAGCGCATACGGGTGCATGATATGGCGGGACGGCGCATACAGGTGCAGGATACAGTGTGGCGGCATGGGCGTGTGCGCGCCAAAGTGCGTGCAACGTGAGATCCCCATTACTGACCTACAAAAGGCGGTCCAGCCCCTTGTCTAATTGCTGGTTTGTCTCTCAGCTTCCTATGTTCCTGTCCCAAGTTCTGCTGACCTGTGTTTTCCTGTTGTGACCCATATTGACTCTGACCTGCTCTGATCTTCTCCAGTACTTTGACCCCGGCTTACCTAAGGACTTCTCAACTGCCTGCTTCCTGTGTATGACCCTGGCTTGCTTAAAGGATTCCTCTACTACCTGCTTCCTGTGTATGGCCCCGGCTTGCTTAAAGGATTCCTCTATTACCTGCTTCCTGTGTATTTCCCGGCTTGCTTAAAGGACTTGCTTCTGCTGGACTTTCTGTGTTTGACCCTCGGCTTCCTCCCCAAGACTCTGCTCCAGTCCTCTGGATCTGTGGTGTTAGAGCCCAGTGCCAGGCTTCCTATTCCAGCTCGGTGCCAAGTCAACCCTTGCAAAATATATCAGCCCTAAAGGAGATCTTCACGCAAGTCCCATCTACCTGCTGGTGACCCGTGCCTCTCTGTGCCCTATACCCTCTGTACCACTTTCAGGGGTAGAGTGCGCTCATCTGCAAGGGCTTGGTGAGTATCTGACACGTTGTCTGTGACCTATAGTAAATTTGATTATGTGAGTATTTTTCCCGAGGGCTATAGTGAATTCCATTTTCGCACTAATTTACACAGTTTGGCTATTTTGCGCGTATTTATTTGCACGTTCGCATATTTGCGCAATAGTAAATCAACCTCAAAGTGTTCACTGATCAAATGAGGTGGAGAGGCAGGGCAGTGAGATTATGGTGTACCACCTCCTCCAGTCAGAGAACATTTTGCATTTACCCAGAAAAGAATTCTCTGAATGGTGCTTGTGCTGAGCAGCTGCCTTCCTTTGCTAAAAATGCATCAGGCTGGCCACTCAGACCCAGAAGTTACATTGGTTCAGTCTGGACCAATGTACAGTAACTACGGTATGTGTAATTTAGCCATACCTGTAATTCGTCTTTAACTTAGCACTGAGATAGCTGCTAATTGCATTACTCTGTAGTAGGCAAGACTGCTGCTCTGAAAATTCGAATACTTTTTATATCTTTGTTGTCATTGTACTTTTGCTGGGTGTCCAGTGCGTTCCTTTACCTTTAAGGAAGGGTGGGCTCCCTCCAGGCATACCTGCCCTCAATCTATCTATTATTATAAATGTGCTTCAACTTTGGAGAGTCTCAAAATGTATAGTTATGTTAGGTAGTAAACCAAGATTTGGCCTCTGCAGCTTATGCATGTACTTGCAAATGTGCAAACTTAAACCCCTTGGTATAAATGTGAACTGTTAAACAAGGTGATTCAGTTTGTTGCCAAATGGCTGGTAAGTGACCTAAGAATATTTGTTTGTTGTTTTTTGACGTGTCCCCCTTCCATATGCTCCTTGCTGCAAAAGCCAATTATAGATTGAGGTGGTTGCCATTTGTTTGTACTGTTGGAGAGAACCCACCCTGACCACAGCTAGGTTTACCAGGAGGTAGAGTCTACAGAACAGGCAGTCTCCTTGAGAGCTTCTGATTGTGGAGATGGGTTGGCTGCTTGCTGCACCCAGGTCATTATCCCAGGTGCTACCAGCCGAGACAAGGTGAGCAAGAGGCTTCAGCAGGGTGCTCACCAGTTGAATGACAAGTGGTGGATCAGTACTGAGCACAGGCTACAAGGAACTGAGTACAGTCAAGCTGTCAGGAAAGGCTTGCTGAAAGCAGCAGTTCCGTGCGCGTCCGTGCGCGCTTGCGCTTGGGCGCATTGGCCATTGGCGCCAGAAGCGCTATTTAAACTCTGTAATGACAGAGGAATCTTGCTGCTTGATCTACAGCATTCCCTGAGAGTTTCCTGTGTTCCCGATCTGTTTCTGAGACTACCTGCTTGGCTTGTGACTACCCTTGCCATCCGCCTGCACCTGACCTGTCCACGACCTCGCTCCTGTCTGATCCTCTGGCTTATCTGTACCAGTCTGTTACTGACCCAGCTTGCCCAGTGACCTTCCTTCAGCCTTCTGCATCTGTTCCAGTACTGCACTCCAGTGTATGACCCGGCCTGCCTGACCTTCCTTGGGACCATCCACTTGAATCCTGTGAGTGCCTGTCTTCCAGCTTCAACTTCCAGTCTGCTGCATTCCACCTGCTGTTCCTGCTGTCCCAGCTACGTCTGGAGCATCAGACCTGCATACCAGCTGTTGATCCTGCCAGGCACTCGTGTCCTCCTGTACTCCTGTGCCTCCTGTCAGCTCTACCAGGGGCCGCGAGTCAGGACCGTAAGGGAGGCCTCCCTCTGCATATCGGGCTTAATAACCAGGTGCGTGACACAAGCATACAGGGGTCCCAGGGAATAGAGACTGTACAGTGTACAAGATTTCCAGGGCCTATTAGGAGAGTGCCCAGTAGGACTTCCATGGACAGAATATTCCTTAGCAGGTCCAGAGGTAATAGTGCAGCTTTGCAAGGTAGGAGAAGACCATCTTTGTATGGGACTACAAGGAAGCAGGACAGCTTCATAGCTGAGTTGTGACAGGTTCTCTCAATCTGTTCATTTGACTGTAAATAGTTAGGACTGCAAGTTGTATTTTGAAAATCATAGGCTTTAGTAAGCTAACACAGTCACAGAAAATATGTAACATAGTGTGGTGAACGCTAGGCAGTACCAACTGGTTAAATATGTATCAACTTTGAGTGGTGGGTGAAGTTAAAGCCATGTTACATTTCTGTTAGATTTTCAGCAATGCAGTTCTAATGCTCCAAGTATGTTATCTGTATCTTGAATGTCTCAAGATGCCAAGCACAGAAAATAACAACAGAATGTGGCATGCAGTGGTATATCATTAGTAATAGTATGGGTATTACTGGTAGCAACTATTCACATAACCCAGCCCAGCTGAGACCTTGGCTCAGTCATTGTCTAGAACATGCGTTTTTTTTTTAATCTATGTAGCGGTGACATCTTTGTCTATTGATGTGTTTATGTATATGTCACTGTTCTGTGGACATTAATATGGTTCTGCACTTGGAGCCATCAAGTGATCATAAATGGGTAATGCACTCGTGTGTTATTCTATCTGAGCAAACCTAAAGACTCTAAAGCCCCATACACACGGTCGGATTTTCCGATGGAATATGTCCTATCGGACAATGTTGTCGGAAATTCCGACCGTGTGTAGGCACCATCGGACATTTTCCATCGGATTTTCCGACGGACAAAGTTTTAACTCCTGCTCTCAAATTTTCCGACAACAAAGTCCGATCACACAAATTCCGATCGTGTATAGCCTAGTCCGACGGACAAAGTGCCACGCATGCTCAGAAGAAATTCTGTGACGGAAGCGCTCGGTCAGGTAAAACTACCATTCCTAATCGACACAGCACATTCGTCACGCTGCAATGTTAAAATGTGTTTAATGCAGCGCATTCTCTTTTTCTTTACAATGCAAGAAGAATGACGTGTTTTAGCTGCTCCTATTCACACTCACTTCTCACAAACTTATTTATTTATTCTTTTTCAGGATTTATTGGCTAGATGTTTATTTTTCGTCAGATCGTAAAAGAATGTTTGTTATATTTTTTTGAGGATTTGTCATTTCTTTTTTTTTTTTTTTGGAATACATATTTCCTTTATTATTTTTTTTTGATTTTTGAGAGGGGTTGTGTGTCTCAACTTAGCAAAACAACATTATTAACATTTGTATTTGTTGCCTAAATTTACTAGGAGGTTGTTTGTTGTTGGTGCCCCTTGTTAATTATACTTTATGATTTGTGAAATGTACCTGCCTACTCACAAATAATCTGTCATTGTAGAAAAGTAAAACACATAGGCAATGATTTTTTCAACTCAAAAATACCTTTATTTAGGTGTCAGTAACAAACCAAAGAGGAACGCAGCGATGGAGAAACTTGGGGGATTTGCAAAGCCTTGGACCCCCACGGCAAACATAATTTTTTAAGCTTCAAAAATTGGTGGCCTGAGGAGTACGTATCTTAATAATAAGGGAGTGCAATCTGGTCCTGAAGTCCAAAACATCCGGAACTGCAGCAGATGCCATCTAGGTCCCCAGGCTCTGGTCATACGAGAGGCTCCATCTTCTCTCAGACCAGACTGAATCCAGGTCGTCACTCTCAGGTCTTTCTTCCACGCTTCCTTGCACGCTGTGGCTGTGGTGCTGGTGGTGTGGCAGAAGGAGGAGGAGGAGGAGGAGGCGGAGCATGGTCACTATCAAAAACATGTGTGATTGTAGTCATCCCCCCAGCCATCCCCTTATTTAGGACCTTGAGGATGACCTCCTCACACATGCTGCGTTGCCCCGCCTCCATATCCTTCATTTTAGTGGCAACCAAGGAGCCAAAGGCCTCCTCGTAGGTGGGTGTGGCATGTAGTGAGGCTGAAGCCTCTCTTATCAGCCGGAGCACTGACTCCCCCACCTCCCCCACCCTTCTCACCCTTTTGTAGGGAAGGCGGAGGGGAGGGACTTGGGAGACAGTCAGGCTCCTAGGCCTAACCACCTCTTGGCTGCCACTACCCACCTCTTGGCTGCCACTAACCCCTGCCTCATCCTGACTGCCACATTCCACAGCCACCTCCTGGCTGAGGTCTTCCTGTGTATGAAAAAGGGACATAGTTTGAGTTATTTGTTCATCAAACACACACACAATTTTCATCTATTGACTGTTGCAAAATGTTTACAACTAGAAAACCATACAATTCTCAGCCCTGCAGTTTATATTCTTGCCCCAAATGTCTCCAACACTACTGTCCGTTGATATGTCAAACACGTTAGGAACTAAGCAATTGGGGATCCTGAATTAAGTGAACATCATTAATTTTTCACAAAAATGGGGACAAAACTACTATACCTGGCTCAAGCTGGGCTCCTCCACCTCTTCCAGACTGGAAGGCCCAGGTTGCTCCTCGGAAGCCTCATCAGGGGTGGCCTGCGTGGAAGGACGCGTGCAAGGAAGAGTCGAGAGTAACTCCCTGACATCAGCCTGGTCTTTGAGAAAATGGAGCCTGTCATAGTACCAGAGCTTGGGGACATGGACCTGATCTGCTGCAGCTCCAGATGCTTGGGACTTCAGGACCTTATTGCGCTCCCTGAAATACTCCTCAGGCTGCCAATTTTTATTCTTAACTTGTCAACGGTTGCCGTGGGCATCCTTGGCTTTACAAATTCAAGAAGTTTCTTCATCGCTACGTACCTCTTTAGTTTGTTGCTGTAATCGTGGTGTTTTGCCTGCCATAAAAGGGTCAATTCCCGATACTTATCAATGAAGAGGGGGAGAATACTGACATAATTGAACCCCTCCATATTCTCTGCAAGACACAACACCACACCAAACACTATAAATAATGTCAGACTAAACTCTCCTAATCTTCTCCATAAATAAGCCTCAAGGTCTAATCAGTCTAGGCTAGTTATGTACCAAGTTCAAATTGTACCTTCGTTCTAACGATCGTCTCGTGCGTCAGCTTTCTCTCCCCTCGGCTCACAGATCGTCGCTACGACACAGGCGTGTGACGTTTTATATACAGTGCGCATGCGTGAAACTCCGCTCGCCCCTGACGATCTTTCTCGTCTATTCCCCACCCCTTCTCTTTACGGCGCAGTGGGGAGAGCACATGGCGGGAACACAGCAGGTGCGCCCTAAATATTACAGCAACGAGGAGGATGACGAGGAAAGGCCGGAGGCAGAAACGTCCCGATCCCGGAGGCTTAAATTTAAGGCCTCCAATATGTCTTTTGGAGAAATGTTGGAGATGGTGGACATATTGAAGAGGAGCGACTATGATGGGAAGTATGGGCCTTACCTCAACCCAAATGTCAGAAAGGCCAAGATCATGTCTAAAGTTGTGAGGAAGGAGGCTGTACAATAATTTTGGGGTACAACGATCCAAGGAACAACTGAGGAAACGCTGGTCAGATCTGAAACTGAGAGAGCCCGATCAGTACAGAAAGATCAAGCGAGTTCTTCAAAAAAGTAAGTAGTTGTCGTGTTTTGTGTTTTTTTTTCTTGCTTGCATACTGCTCCATGTGGTTTTATTTTTTCAATGTTGTACATTTGAAAATGGCCACTTTCATGTTCGTCTGTGCATTCGATCGTACTCAACCTCGATCTTTCTCCCACTGTCATGTTCGTGTGTGTCCATTCGATCATACTCAACCTCGATCGTTCGGCCACTTATAATACGAGGTTTGGTGACGTTTTTAGTGAAAGGAAGTTTGTTTTCAATAGAGATGTCATCAAGAATGTAAAGCAAATTTCTTCAATGTAAAGGAGAGGTCACTCAGTAGCTGTTTACCCATCTGGACTCTAGAGCACTAGTGCTGGGACACCCAAACCCCCTTTTTATTATGCTGTTCCACACATGTGCTCCAGTGGATACTATAGGGGTGTCTCCATCTGACAAACTTCAACCATAAAGGTAGTAAGTTTAGCACCTTTACAAAGTGACTACATTAATGTTGTTGTCCTTTGAACCTGGCCACAAACAACTATTGTCCCTCACTTCCAAGCAATGTTTGACATTTCCTATTTCTGCCCTCAATAGATTGTTGTGCTAAATCTTACTTTTGTACATTCTCATAGGGGAGCGAAGACTCGGGACGTCTGAGGACACCAGGAAACCCACACCTCCCAAAGAAGGGGAAATACCAGAAGCAGAGGAGGAGGAAGGAGAGATCATCGAACTTGGAGAACTTGTCACCACAACAGGTGAGTGTGGGAGAACACAGCTACTGGTAAGCTAATCAATGTATGCCTGCCTCTTTTACAATAGCCATTTTTTTTTGTGTGTGTTTTTAGGTGATGTGGATGTTGTGGAAGAAGAATGGCACTTTACCACTGAAAGTGCACACGTACTCATCGGGGAGATAATGGTGTGCAATCGAGATCTAGATGAGATCAAGAAAAACATCAACGATGTTCAACAAAAATTGAAGAACATCATTGATGTTTTAGGGAAAATCTGAAAACGCACAAAGTAATTATCACACATTTGTGGCTGTTTGTGACAACATTTTAAACTTACTAACTGTGGCAAATTTGGAAGATGCACACATTGTGTCAACATGTGCTAGCTCCCATCATGGTGGATGAATGACAACGTTTTGGGGGTGCAACCACTTTACTAACTACTAAAGTGGGTGAGGTGAAGGGGTTGCACCCCCAAAACACGTCCATTGATCCCCATGATGGGAAATTGCACATTTGAACATTCTAGGCATGTGTTTTACCATCAAATGCCCATTTTGATACACAAATTGTGTGCATGTTCTAAATTTCAAGTTTCCAGGGGTGACACCCCATGTGATGAAGGCAAGATCAAACACACTTTGAACATATAGTCATGTCTGATCTTGTCTTCACTTTTTTAAAGACAAGTTCCTATGTTCAGTCTGTTATGTTTTGCTCCATGCCTGGTTTTAACAAATGCGGAATGTTAGTAAACAATGTTCGAAAGAACCAAGATCTTGTCAGTTTTGCCAAGAGGTTTTGAAAGGCACTTGTGAATGTGTTGTAAGTAAAATTTTTACATCTCAAAAATGTGTGGCTTCCTTATTTAAAAACACAAAAGCATTATTTATGGCAAAAGTAAAGGATTTGGGGGGCAATGGGTGTTATTTACTAAAGGCTATTCCAGTTTGCACTGCAAGTGTATTTTCCAGGGAACTTTTGCAGTGCACTTGTAGTGCATAGTGGATTTGGCTTATGTAAATGACACCCACAGTGCTTTGTAATAAAACACGTAGCACACCATTTTTGGGAATACACACATTTCTGTCATGCTGATGAAAAGGAGTATTTTGGGTGTCAGTTATGCACTACAAACCTTCTCTAGACAAAAGATTAGGTATCACACACACAACATGAGAAGATTCTTTTTGGGAAGAAGAGACTGTTACCTCCTTTTGCCCAGAAAGTGCATTCCCACTGTTGAAGATAAAGGGCCAAATTTTTAAAGACAAATAAGCTAGAATACACCTACAAGAAACACAAGCAGGCAATTACAAGAAATCATAAGTCTGGTTAAAAAATATATTTAATAAAAAATGCCTCTCACACAGCGTCAGGCAGAGCAATGGCCCCCCTACCCACAAAGTAGTCCATATATTGCTTGCGGACCTCGCAGGCATTTAGAGGGGGCAAGCCTGGACGTGCCGCTTGAAGGGCTGTGAGGTCGGCATTGGAAGGCCAGTCCACATCTGGGCCAACGGGCACCACATAGTTGCTGTTATGTCTTTTGAGTAAGTTGTGCAATATGCAGCAGGCAAGAACTATGTGGTTGAGTTTGTATTCCGCCAAATTAATAGCCGTCAAAAACAGGCGGAAGCGGCTGGCCAGGATCCCAAAGGTGTTATCCACCACTCTGCGGGCTCTCGACAGCCTGTAATTGAAGACCCTCTGGTCTGGGGTGAGGGTCCTCATCGGGAAGGGCCTCATCAGATGGGGAGTCAGCGCAAACGCTTTATCCGCGACAAAGACGAAGGGGAGTCCTTCAGCATTCTCCTCTGGAGGTGGCAAGCACAGACTGCCACTCTGGAGACGCCAGTAGAACTCCGTGTGCGCAATGGCACCACCATCCGAGATCCGGCCATTCATCCCCACGTCCACATACAAAAACTCGTATGTCGCCGACACCACCGCCAACATCACTACACTATTAAACCCCTTGTAATTATAATAGTATGACCCCGAGTTGGGGGGGTGGGACGATGCGGACGTGTTTCCCATCAATTGCACCTCCGCAGTTAGGAAAGTCCCAACGGCTGGCAAAGTGGGAGGCCACAGTCTGCCATTCCTGTGGCGTGGAAGGGAACTGTGGAGTGAAACAAGATAAAAAAATTAGTCACTTTGCACATAAACATTGCAAGCAGATTAGACACTAACATCTTGGAACAAGTTTAGACTTAAATTGTAACCTTGAAAGTACTTGCACCCCAAAGTACAAGGTCCCCCTACAGATTACTCACCCCCCATCAATCCCCCCACTTCTGATGGGCCATTGACAATAACTAGGGGTTTGGGGGGGGATTGAACAGGTAACCCTCTGCACTTCATTTATAGCCAAATGGCTCAATAATGTGTGCTAGTTTGGCCAGACCCTCCTTACTTAACACTATTGGCAGACCACAGGAAAGATCAAAGAACCTTCCTAATCACCACCCCCCCCCAAAAAAAAATAAAAAAGGGAAGCACATTTTGACATTCTGCAATTACCTATCAAGCTAATAGGAGGAAAATACCAAAATAAATAAAAAAATGGAAAGTATTGAGCCAGCCCCTTGCACTACATGCTTTGCTGAATTCATCCCTAAATATGACCACTATAAAGAGGTAGGTATATAGTGTGTATTGAGCTTGGCAAAGCCAGCAGATATGGGATTGGTAGCATCTGACAGAGTAGTTGGGGGAGGGGGTTCCTAATGAGTTTGGCACACCAAAAAAAAAAAAAAAAAAACAATTCAAAGGGGCTCTGCATGAAGTAAACACACAGCAAACATTTGTGCATATTTTAGGGGGTGTTTGGGGGAAAACAATACTATACAGCAGACAAAATACATTGCTTAAGGGACTAGGCCATAGGTGTCTATTGGGCCAGAAGAGCATGCTGGGGAGGTAAGTGAAGGGAAAAATGCATGAAGGACAAAAGGGGCACAGCATATTAGAGCATATTGCAATCATGGTAATCAGGGAAGGAGGTCAAAAATACAAGTCATTAGCAAACAGAGCATACATAGAAGGGAATAGTAAAGGAGAAATGTTACCTTAATATAGTCCTCCTGCAGGACCTGGATTATGGCAGAACAGGTCTCTGGAATAATGATTCCCAGAGCCTGGGGAGAGATACCTGTGGAGAACTTCAGATCCTGAAGGCTTCTCCCTGTCGCCAAGTACCTCAACAAGCCTCTGCTCCGGAGTGATGGCTTGTCTCATGCAGGTATCCTGCCGGCTGATAAAAGGGGTCAGCAAAGCCAAAAGACGGTAAAAAACGGGGTCCGTCATCCGGAGAAAGTTCCTGAAATCATCAGGATTATTCTCCTGGATCTCACGAAGCAAAGGCATGTGCGAGAATTGATCACGCTGAAGCAACCAATTCTTGGTCCACATACTCCTCCTCGCTCTGTTCATGGACGGGTCTTGGCTCAAAGCTAAAAGCCTGACACCAAGTCCGCGTACAGCACGAACTCGGCGACGAGTACGTACGGGAAACATCGCTCACAAACGGTCGGCTAGTCAGAACGGACAAACAGAAAGCACCGATAAACAGCAAGGCCTGAAAGAACGAAATGAATACCAGAAACGAGCAGACAATAAGCAGTGAAAATCAAAGCGTCCTATATCAAGATATAGGCCGCAATGACCAACAAATGCGAACTGACTACACGCACTAATAATCAGATACGCACGACAAGCACAAACTGAAGAGCAGTAACGATCTGAGTCACAAAACTGAGAAGAGCGAATTGTAAGTCCCCAAACTTCAACTAACTCGCGATAAACACGGAATCAGCAGAAGGAGCCCAACGGGTGCGGGACGTGGTGCTGAACTTCCCTTTTGTAGTCTTGTGGAAGACAACTTTCGTCACGACGTTCTTGAAGACCGGAAATTCCGACAACGTTGTCCGACCGTGTGTACGCAACACCAGCATCGGACAAATTCCGACGGAAATGATCCGACGGAACTAGTCATCGGAAAATCCGACCGTGTGTACGGGCCATTACAGGAAATTACTGTGTTTTGATTTGGAAGGTTGACCTTTTTACACAGGAGTCTGTGTGACATACCCATGAACACTCTCTTATACAGTGCAAGCTGGGTAGGGTATAAAAAGGACTGCAGCGGCCATATTAGGTCTCTTGGGACCACGTTGCCTACTTGTGCGGATCTGTGAGGTGGTTTCCCGGAGACAGCGGGCGGATAGTCACTGCGAATTGCGAGGTGACTTGATGGAGCCTGAGAGTCGGTGACCGGATTGACAAGGCCCAGACGCTCATCGGAGTATCGGAGGCTTGGATCCAGTCAGCGGAGTGACACAGAGCATCTGCCCAGCTGATACAGCAAGCTGTATATAAGCAAGCTGCCGTTACCAGATCAAAATCATCACCCAAAACTCTGATCCAGTTGGTGAGCGGGTTACAGCCCACCGTTTGTTAATTTGCTGCACACAGTTAAGCCCCATACACACAGTCGGATTTTCCGATGGATTCTGTCCTATCGGACAATGTTGTCGGAAATTCCGACCGTGTGTAGGCACCATCGGACAGTTTCCATCGGATTGTCCGACGGACAAAGTCCTATCTCCTGCTGGATAGATTTTTTGACAACAAAGTCCGATCACACCAAATCCGATCGTGTGTAGCGAATTCCGACGGACAAAGTGCTACGCATGCTCAGATCACATTACAAGACCAAAGCTATTGGCTACTACCCTGTACGTAGTCCCGTCGTATGCAACAAACGTCACCACGTTCAGAATGATCGGATTTTCCGACAACGTTGTCCGACCGTGTGTACGCAAAACCAACATCGGACAAAATACGACGGACATGATCCGACGGACCGGGTCCTCGGATAATCCGAGCGTGTGTATGGGGCTTTAGACTCATTTGCAGGCTCCACTGGTATCAGTAGTTCCACGGAGGAGCACCAGAGCAACTGACACTGAGCAGGCTTGAGGCCTACTTCACTTTAGTGCCCAAGCGTTGTGTATAAGTTCTTGGAGTTATACCTGGAGCACCTTAAGCTAACTTTCACCTACCTTTTGGATTACAAATATCAGAGGAGTCATTTCTAGCTAGCGAAGAAAAAAGATACGGGAGAAAGTACTTTTAGTGAGGCCTCAGGTACAACTTTTAAAGTAGCGGGAGCTCCCAGGTTTAGATACATAGAATATATATATATATATCTTTCATATTGTATTTGTCTGTTGATATATATTGTACTGTCGTCCTACGTTGGAATGACAGTGCAATCTCTGTAACCACCTGCTTTAATATACCTGCAGTAAAAGTATTTCTGGTTAAGTATACAGTTGTGTGGTGTACTGTTTTTCCTCACCAGGTGGAGCCAGTGGATCCTGAGGGTATTATACAGGTACTTTACATTATCTTATTTTGTACTGTATTACATTGCACCACAGCTGTGCCAAGGGGACCGAGTCAAGTTAGTGGGGTTTCTCAGTAGAATGCAGGCCCAATTCAAACTATCAGCTCCTTCGGGGGTCAGTGCTACATCTAGAACATATTTCATGTCAAAAGCAGATTATGTGAAGTATTTGTGTATAGCCAATGTTATTTATCACATGAATAAACCAGAAAAGTAGCTATTCACTTGGATGGTAGTTATTGTAGTAACATGTGCTGAGGGAGATTTAAATTCTTACAGTCATTTTTGTTTATAGTTTAAAAATCTTATAGGTAGTCATTCAGTAAAAGTCCTAATTTGCCAGAACATTATTTACAGTGATAAGTTCCTTGGGAGTGGAAGGCTTGTGTATAAGATAATCAGGTGAAGCAAAAAATAAATAAATGGTGCACCGGGTGAGCGATGGTTTACATACTGTTTTCATGTACCTGCCTATGTCTTATATGACAATAATTGGTACTAATGGACCATAAGAAAACAGAACAAGGCATTGTTGATTTTTTATTGCAGTATTTCAATTAAGTTACACTATAGAGCCTATTGGGCATACCCAGGCTTGAAAGAACATACAGCAGACCTAACTAAAGCAACACCTATAGAACTAGAACACAACCACTAAAAACTTGATATGCTCGGACCACATTATGCAGTTTGAATCATATCTGTTTCACCAGTTAAACTTCAGAACCTAGCTTACTATGAAGATAGATTCTCTCCCAGACCTTAGTTACCCGTAAGATTTTTGACTAGTTCAACAAGAATTCAAAGTTCTGTTAACCACTTAAGCGCCGGACCATTTGGCTGGCCAAAGAACAGAGCACCTTTTGCGATTCGGCACTGCTTTGCGTTAACTGACAATTGCGCAGCCGTACGACGTGGCTCCCAAACAAAATTGACGTCCTTTTTTCCCCACAAATATAGCTTTCTTTTGGTGGTATTTGATCACCTCTGCTGTTTTTATTTTTTGCGCTATAAACAAAAATAGAGCGACAATTTTGAAAAAAACGCATTAACGTTTACTTTTTGCTATAATAAATATCCTCAAAAAATATACAAAAAAAATTTTTTTCCCTCAGTTTAGGCCAATTCGTTTTCTTCTACATATTTTTGGTATAAAAAAATCGCAATAAGCGTTTATTGATTGGTTTGCACAAAAGTTATAGCATCTACAAAATAGGGGTTCGTTTTATGGCATTTTTATTAATATATTTTTTTTACTAGTAATTGCGGCAATCTGTGATTTTTATCATGACTATGATAAATGACAAATTTATGTTACCATTGTCATTTTTACAGCGATCAGTGCTATAAAATTGCACTGATTACTGTAAAAATGACACTGGCAGGGAAGGGGTTAACCACTAGCTGGCTAGGAAGGGGTTAAGTGTGTCCTAGAGAGTGATTATAACTGTTAGGGGGCGTGGCTACGAGTGACAGGTCACTGATCACCGTTCCCTATCACAGGGAGCTATGATCAGTGACAGAGTCACTAGGCAGAATGGGGAGATGCTTGTTTACATTAGCATCTCCCCATTCTTTCTCTCTGTGAGATGATCGCGGGTATCCCCGCAGACATCGAGTAGTAGTTCAGGAGTAGTAGTTCAGGATTTCTCGGAGCTCCTCGCAAACACGTCTGCTGCCGCTCACATCTGGACACGCCCCATCATTGTTGATATTTTTAAATAGGGTAAGAGTGGCTAGAGATAGAGAGCAATTTAGTACACTGTGCTGCAGTGCTCTCTGTGCTTCCAAATAACTTCAGTTGAATGCCAACCTTAGTTGTGTGCAGGGTATCTAGCTGTGATCCCAGTATCAGTGCAGTGTCCATTTGCTTAACCTGGTGTGTCAGGGGGGCTGAGATTGTTCTCAGAGTTGAGGCAGAAGAACAGAGAACTCAATCTATCAAGCGGTTCCTGCAGGGGTAATGCTAAATAAGAATACAGCATTCTTCATTTCTATTGAAAAAAGGTGGTCTTTAGGCTTGTGCATAATAAGTGTTGTTCTTCTGAGCTTTGGGCTAATGCCGATCAGTTTGACATCAGTTTGAGACACTTACGATTTCATTCAGAATTCATTGAGAGGTGCAACTGACTTGCAGTTGACCTTCTTCTGGCTCTCATTTTTAATTTCCATAGGCTTGTATCAGAATGCAAATCCATTTCAAGCGAACAAAAGCCCATCAACACAGGCTCTTATTATAAGCAGTTTGTGTTGTTCATAAAATAAACTTTTTTTTTTAAAAGGCACATGTGGCATGACCTTGTTGCATATTCAGAAAACGAAGTACCTGAGTGAAAAAGCATTCTACATGTGACTTCCATGCTTTTATCAACCACATAATATAAAGTCATTTATATTAAAAGGCACATGTAGCCTGCAGCTGATCCAGAAAAAAACAAAAAATGCCTTGATATAAAATGTTCCACTCGATCTAATAGGAATATAATACCTTCCTGACCTCCAAAGTCAAATAACTCTTTGCATAAACATTCTGCAATGGTATTTTTATCTAAGAACACACCCAGCCCTTTTTGAAACAATCCACTGAATCAGCTAGAACTAGTTGTAATACTAATTCATATTTACAGACAGAGGCGTAGCTTGAAGCTTTTGGGCCCTGATGCAAAAATTGACCTGCCCCCCACTAACACTTCCACTTCCACCATGTGTGCAGATACACCCACCGTATGCCAAGATAGTCAAAGTGGCTTAAGAGTTTAAGTTAATCACATTCCTTTACACACAGTCTGTCAGCCTTCACAGGGTGTATCTGACTTATATGTTGCCCTTCTGACCTGTGAAATTCTCTGGTCGGAATGGCAGTGTAGTTGCAGTAGGCAAATACACCCTGTGCAGATCATGGCTGATTGGCTGTGTTGTAAAGGAATGTGATTTCAGCCCTGTGGAGGAGGAGCAGTATAGAGTGCCATAATGGGAAAGGAGCTCAGCAGCGGGCATAGCATGCAGGGTAGAGGGGGTGGTCAGGGGGCTTTGGGGGGGGGGGAAACTTAGGTCTGGGGGGCAAAGCCACATGACATGAAATCTGGAGCCTGCAGCCCCTCAGGGGCTCCTCAGGAGGTGTTAAGGGATTTGTTTTAGCAATTTCTGAAGGTTTCTCTTAGTGTTGGCAGGTGTTGGGGGAAGGTCAACTCCCGGAGGTGCATGTCTTTTGCCCAGTTGTCAGAGAAGTGGGGTAAGCGAAACATCCCTGGGTGGGGGGTGGGGGTACAGAGAATCCCAGCTAGGGACTAGAAGACACTGAGCAGTGTCTTACCTCACCAGTGACATTGGTCCCATCGTGGCTACAGGATGGCACTCTCCTCCTCCTCTTGCCTCGCTGAGCTCGGTTACCATTCCATGTTGCCAGCACACAGCACAGACACTTCCCCATTCTGGGCTTTTCTCACCCAATGCTCCTCTCCATTCTGGAAATGTCTCACAGCTTCTCCCCAGCCATTGAGAACAGAGGGGTGTGGACCGTGGAAGGCAAAGTGCAAGCCCAGTACTGGAGCATGGCTGTGGGGCCCTAGGGCAGATCGGAGCTGGACTTTGTGGAGGATATTATAATATGACAGGGAGGCTGCAGTGGCCCCCTGGAGCTAGGGACGGGGTTTGCAATTGTGACCCCTGCAACCCCTTATGCTACGCCCATGTTTACAGAGCTCTTACAGTAAACAACCCTTTCTATGTCTGGAAGTTATTTGTATTTGTTTTACCTAATTGCATAGTGTGCCTTTCTATCTGCTTCCATGCTATCACGCACACAACACAGATTCCAAACTTTTCAGGGTCTTGCATATTGCACTGGAAATTAGCACTTCTCCAACGCAAGGTAAAAAGGTAAAAGTGTTAAATGGTTGTATTTAGCAATGTTAAGTGCTTCTCATTTTGATGCAAAATTTAATTCCCTGCTTTTCAATAGACCCAAAGTTCCTATTAAAAATACCTTAAATTTGTATTTAATTGCATATAAAAGACGTATCCTTTAACATTAATAAAATAAAAAAAATATACATTTTTATTATGTATTTAAATCCTTGTCTATCCTTAAAATTCCCTTAAAAAGGCACACATATAAATTAAGTGCACATATGCAGACAACTTCAACCTAACCTACAAATGCAGAGCACAAGATTACATCTTACTGCATGTCTAGGATGCATTAAAAAATTGGATTGAAAAAGATTAGATTAAATTAAGCCTTCTGGATTTAAAATCCTGAAAGCTCCATCGATGTCAACATAATCTCCTTCCATTCTCTACAAGCATTGTGATAGAGAGGTTTTAGTCTAGGTACCCATTCTACGTATTATGTTTGCTTTTGTTTTTATTATTTTGCTACTTCATATCTATAAAAGCTTGAGAGAATAAATATTTCACTTGGCTTAGATATGATAAAGTCAGCTCTTAAAGTAAGTTAAGATTCATCTTCTTGACTTTAGCAGAGCGAGATCAAAATGTTAAAATGATTTTAACAGCATAAAATGCATCTAAGTGGTGTACAGATCGGCGTCTGGTTTTTATGCAGTCTATAAGCACAAATTTATTATGGAATGTGGAAAAAGGCATCATATTTTCCTTACAGGCAGTGGAAGGGAAATCAGTGTATAGACAGGATAGGCTGCCACTTTGGGGAGTTCCGGGAAAGAGGTTTAGGTACCATGGAGAGTGATTGATGGGGGGGAGGACAGTTTTAGCTGAAAACCAGTGTGAGATTGAGGAAAGGGCAGCATGTGTGAAAGGACACTTGCTAATATAGGTGCATGAATAATTTATGAATGACTAAATACAACATTTTTTAGCATTTGATTTGGAAAATGTTTAAACGGACACATGAAAGGATCACTGTACAACTGCAGTATTAGAAAATGTAACGGAAACTTTAAAGGACCATAAACCTTAAAGTGATTGTAAAGCTTTCATTTTTATTTATTAAATGAATAAACATGTTATAACTACTTGCTCTGTTTAATGGTTTTGCAAAGAGCAGCCCGATCCTCTTCTTCTGGGGTCCTTTCCAGTGCTCCTGGCTCCTCCTCTTCAATGAGTGTCCCCAGCGAAAGCTTCTTTCTATGGGGGCACTCCTGTAGGCTCAATCCCTAGCCATGCTGCCTGTGTCTATAGACATAGACAGTATGTCTTGGCCACGCTACCCACTCCCTCGTCACTGAATTTGATTGAAAGCAGCAGGAGCCAATGGCTCCCACTGCTATCAATCTGCCCTTTGAGGAGAGAGAGAGTGGAGAGCACTGCTTCTTATATGCACAGTGCTGGATCAAGATCAGGCTCAAGTAAGGGTAGGCTGTGGGAGGGAACCTCAGGCACAGAAGGCTTTTTACCTTAATGCAAAGAATGCATTAAAGTGGTTGTAGTAAAGCCCAGATCCTCCTCTTCTCGGGTCCCTCTTTGCTGCTCCTGACCCCTCCCTCCTGTCGAGTTGAGCCGAGCTGCAGTACCCTGTGTCCATTCATACACGGAGCTGCGGTTTGGTTCTGCCCCCTTTCTCTCCTGATTGGCTAACTGACTTTGATTGATAGCGGTGGGAGCCAATCAGGAGGGAGTGTCCCAAACATCCGAGGGATTTGTGGATATCGGTGGATAGAGATGGGGCTCAGGTAAGTATTAAGGGAGCTGAGGGGGGCTGCTGCACACAGAAAGCTTTTTATTTTAATGCATATGCATTAAGATAAAAAAAAAAACATTCTGCCTTTACAAGCCCTTTAAGGTAAAAACCTTAAGGCTTTTGAACCACTTAAAAGCTTAACTAAGGACACAACAATAAATGTTTAGAACTGTCCCTGCACAAAATGACATTTGTAAAGGAAAAAAAAGAAGCCATTTAAAACTGCTTGTGGCTTTAATGTCATGTCTTGTCCAGGCAATATAGATGAAAATCTTTGAGAAAAATGGCATGGCTACCCCATCCCCCCTACCCCAGCCTATTACCAGCCCCTTTGGGTCTTGTATGGATTATAAGGGGAACCCTGCACCCAAAATAAAACCCTATACCTAAAACCCTATATACTCTGAACCGCAGTATACAGGCGGTGCAAACAAGACAGGGACTGTAGGTATATACTGTATGTATGTATGTATGTATGTATGTATGTATGGACTGTTGGTGTATACTGTGCTGTGCTGGAGGCACACAAAACACACTAACTCCTGCAGATGGCTGTCTTAGGTGACAACAGGGCAGATACAGTGTAAGGTGGTTTAGTGTGCTACTGCTGTGCTATACTCACACAGCACACACACACACTAACTCCTGCAGATGGCTGGATTGGTAGAGAACAGCAATGAGAAGAACACACTATCCCTGCCTATTTTTCCTCTATCCCTACACTTTCCCCACAAGCAAAGGCTGAGAAGAATACACTATCCCTGCCTATTTTTCCTCTTTCCCTACACTTTCCCCACACAGAAATGATTCACATATAGTGTGTACATGTACAGTACACTGTCACTGTTCCTCAAGCCAGAACACACTACACGAGGGCGCCGGCGAGGCGTCCTTACATAGTGTGGGGTGTGTACTAAACCCCCTGAGCTATAATTGGCCACAGGCATCCTGCCTGTGGCCAATTATTGCTCTCCTTGCCGCTGGCTCTATGATTGGCAAGCATGCGGGGTCACAGTGCATGCTTGGCCAATCATCAGCCAGCAATGCACTGCGACTGGCGCAGTGCATTGTGGACCATTCGCATCACACGAATTTGATGCGAACGGCCCTCAGAGTTCTGCCCTCGACGAGCGGACGAATGGCCGATGTTCGATTCGAACATGGATTCGAATCAAACACCGGGCCCATCCCTAATGCCCACAATAACATCAGGTAGCTTATCTTTAAGTGGTTGTAAACCTCTGAAATGAAAAAGGAGCAAAGCATATCCATCTATAGTGTATATATGCCTCAATCAAAAGCTCCTAGTGTGATTTCTGTCTCAATCTGCTGACTCCATGCAATCACAGGTGATGGGGAGGAGGACTCCAGCACATAGCCTGTAATTGATATCCTCAGCTGTGCAGGTTTCACTATGGACTATGTAGAGGGGGGTAGGTACATTCCCTCCACTCAGGTCATATTACACTCAGCTCTCCTCTCTGAGCTGTGCAGTGTGGGATATTAGGTCCCTGCCCCCTAAAACTGGAAACACAGAAACATGGTTTCGTCACTACAAGGACTTCTTCCATGGCGTGACGCCCCAGAAGAAGTCCTTGTAGTGACAAAACCAGTCGGGCTGAGATATCGTTTCCCATCATCGCATTCAGAGGAAAGCACACAAATGTTTATGTGCCCGGTTTTTATTTATATAAAAAAAGAGCGACAATTTTGAAAAAAATAAACAATAATCTTAACTTTTTGCTATAATAAATACCCCAAAAAAAAGTAAAAAAATAAGTTTATTCATCAGTTTAGGCCAATATATATTCTTCTACATATTTTTGGTAACAAAAAATAAAAATAAACATATATTGATTGGTTTGCGCAAAAGTTATAGCATCTACAAAATAGGGAATAGATTTATGGGATTTTTATAGGATTTTTATTATTATTTTTTTTACTAGTAATGGCGGCAATCTGCGATTTTTTTTGGCGGGACTGCGACATTTCGGTGGCCAGATCAAACACTTTTGACACATTTTTGGGACCATTTACATTTATACAGCGATCAGTGCTATAAAAATGCACTGATTACTGTGTAAATGTTACTGGTAGGGAAGGGGTTAATGCTAGGGGGCAATCAAGGGGTTAAATGTGTTGCCTCATGAGTGTTTCTAACTGTGGGGGGTGGGACTGACTAGAGGAGGAGACATATCGCTGTTCCTAAATAGTAGGAACATACAATCTGTCTCTCCTCTCCTGACAGAATGGGGATGTGTGTGTGTTTAAACACACACATCCCCGGTCTGGATCTCGTGCCCGTGATCGCACATGCCTGATATAGCTGTTTAAAGGGCCGACGTAAAGCTATGATGATTTGCGGTAAAGAGCCAACCTGACGCAGTATAATGACAGCGGCTGGTCGGCTAGTGGTTAAATAGTATTTTAACCTTGTTATCATTTTTACAGATTTTTTTATTGGAATTGTTTGAAAAAAACATTGTCTTTATGCAAAAATGCTGTTTCCTGCTTCTTTCCCCAGTACCCTGGATGGTCAGACCCCTTCATCTCAAATTTTCTCAACCAGACTTGTATCTCACAGAATGGCAAGCGGTGTGTCTGACCAGTTCTGTAAAGCTGGCCATGCACGACTTGAAATTTTGCTGATTACTGCTGAATGTGATGTGTGTAACTTGGTGATGTATCCACATGTGAAGGGTCTGTTCTCATATGTAAAGGACCCTATTGAATTATTAAATATTACGGATGGGTAACAAATACCCCAAGGGTCTTGGTTGGTCGCAATTGATATCGAGGCTCTATATAATTCTATATCGCATGTGAAGGGGGTTGAGGTTGTACGTGAGTTTTTGGATGAACGTGACCTTGACTCATGGAAGTATAATGATTTTGTTATAGAAATGTTGAATTTTATCCTAACACACAACATTTTTGTTTTCAAGGTTTCCTACTACCTCCAGGTACAGGGAGTTGCTACGGGGGAGAAATGTGCTCCCTCATATGCAAACCTGTACTTGGGGGGGTGGGAACAGGATCTTTTTGCAGACGAATCGAGATCAGTAGACATTGGCCAGATATTATCATGGCATCGCTATATCGATGACGTCTTTATGGTGTGGGCAGGATCAAAAGAAGATCTTGTTACGTTTTTGGACAGTTTACAGGTAAACACATATAATCTTAAGTTTACGTACGCTTTTTATCAAATAAGGATTACCTTCCTGGTTGTGGAAATTTTTACCAATGAAAAAGGTGTGCTTTGTTCCACTCTATATAGAAAACCCTAAGCTGGAAATAGCTTGCTGCATGCTACTAGCTCGCATCTGGAACAGTTGATCAAAAGTGTGCCCTACAGCCAGTTTCTGAGGTCAAAGCAAAACTGTACCCAATATGAGGATTTCCAAAGGGAGGCGGACCTGTTACATGAACGCCTTTTGACTAGAGGCTACAGCAAAACATGTCTGAAAAATGCCTTCAGTAGAGTGAAAAATCAGAACAGACACACGCTTATTTACAAGCCGAGGCAAGAAAAGTAAACTACATCCACAAATCCACATAATATTTACAACAAATGTTGGTACTTATTGGCAGCTGACCAGAGGATCTCTAAGTTCATTAAATCTTACCCGGAAATCACATACAAAAGATCTAGAACATTAAGAGACATCTTGGTGACTAGTCACCATAGAAGCATAGACACAGCCAAAACTAAAACACCAGGCACATATTCTTGCGGAAAGTGCAGCTTCTGTCCTTTCATTTTGGAGGGGAGAAGTGTCACTCTCCCTAATAATACCATCTGGACCCCCAAACACAGGACCAATTGTCAATCAATTGGATCTGTCTATTTAATGAAGTGCTGCTGCAGAGCTTTCTATATAGGAAAGACCAAGCGTCCCCTTTTCTGTAGGATTAGGGACCATGTCTCCCTAATTTCTAAACACAAGATGGAGACACCTATAAGCCGGCATGTAGGGCGGTATCATAGTTTTAACCTTAAGTCCATTGGTTTCTTCAGCCTTGAACATCTACCCCAGCATGAACGTGGGGGTGATATTGACAAAAAACTTCTTCAGTTAGAGACAAGATGGATCTATTTGCTACAAGCGACTCGTTTTCCAGGTTTGAACGAGGGGATCAGCTACAAGCCCTTTTTGTGACTGGGGCCCTTGATCATGCATGGACACATTTTTCTTGTTCTCAATAATTGTGGGCTTTTTTTTGTGGTCATTCTTTTTTGCCACTTGCCACAGTTCTGTCTCTCCATTTCTCCTATCTTTTGGAGCTCTATTGGGGTCCCTACTGTGTGGGTGTTGAGGTGGTGCCCGGGAAGTTGCCTCAGAGGATACTGCCAGCATCATTCCTCTTATAAAGGAGGAAAATCTAATAAACAATAGTTTGTACCATATATATACTCAGTATATTACATATGACAGTATGCTTCTGTCGAAATGAATGACATTTCTGAAAATGTAATGTACAGGCATGACTGTTTTTTCATTCACAGAGTTAATCGAGTGTGGGGGGTGGGTTTGTAGTAGTAGTTTAGTGCTTCCGGTTCCCGGGTTTCAGTCTGTGACACGCGGACCCTCCCTTTTTGCGTCCGCTTTGCGTCATCGCAGTGCCATGGGGAGGGGTATTTAAATCCCACATGGTGGAAGCCATGATTGGGATTTCTGGGAGCTCATGTTCAACAGGGATGACAATTTCAGGTATCTATTTGACTGATGGGATGGTTTTGCCTGTATACTGATGGAATCTAAATCGTGGTATATTTGTCCCTTTTACCCTTTTATGGATTGGTGCAGGTTGGCCATTTTCCTTTGGGGACTCCGCCTCTTCCTCTCTCCCCTTTATGCGCTCTCTCTGCTTTGGCGCTTGAGTGTTCAGTGACCCTTGGATGGGTAGCTCTTCATAACAGTGTTAAAATCAATACAGGTGAGACTTCTTACGTTAAAAATGGATATTTAGGCTTTAATAATTAGAAAAACATCTGATATATGGATATATATCCTTAGAATCTTCTAGATGGGTGAAATCTCTTGACATATCAACATTTGTCCATGCCCTCTTTTTCGTCCACATGAGCTCCCAGTAATTTTCTAAATAACAAATAGGACTGAGGTGAGTGCAATTCATTCATTAGAGCCTGCCCTGAACTTGTGTGCTTCACCTTTCTCTCCTTTTTGACTGATATATATATCTAATGTACATTGCAGATATTTCCTTTTTTCTGAAAATCAGTCTATGCAACGAGTAGTATACTCCTCCCTACAAGAGATCTGTCATTGCTTGGATTGTGTATACCTATGGCTTTGATCAAACTGTATTCCTTACTTTTTAATATTTTCCCTAACAAATAATTTGTATGATTTTTATATTAAGTCTGAGTGAATTTTTATGTGGTGCACCTTTAAAGTCCTATATCTCCAACAAAATTGCTTGGGTAATTAAACCTTGAAGGCACAGCACATCACTTATCTTCTGTTCAAAGCTCTGCCCCCTGGACATATGGTTTTCATTTCCATTTATGCAACTGAGGGGAGTCCAAACCCCAGTGCCTCACACAGTGGTTTTGCAGTAATCTCTGTTGGGGCTCTCCAAAGTTTCCAACACAAGGACAAATCACAACTAACCTGGGGTGGTACTAGCAAGTGTGAGAATCATTACCCACTCATCACTCATCTCATCACTCCCTTGGTAACTCTGGTCAGAATCCAGCATGACAGAACCAGATTACCTGCACAACAACAGAACCCTTCTTCGTTCACCAACATCTGCCCTCACACCTCCACCTGAGGGTTTTTTATCATTATTAATTCTTCCATGAAATAAACAATTGTCCAGACTGATTTTTTTTACAATTTTTAATAGAGATGCACTCTACTATTTTCTGCAACACAAAATTCAACTTTAACAGAAGCAGCTGTTACTTCACATATAACTTATTTATTTACCATAGTTCCATTGTAGAGACCAATGTTACACAGTTGCACTGACTTCCCTCCACATCTTCATCCCAACAAAGGGGCAACAGTCCTGCATGCTTCCTCTCCCTATTAGGGAGTAGTCCTGATGTTTCTCTGAAGTGGAGCACACAACCCAGTGCTAGGAGCACTCACATTTCTTCTTTAGTGTGTGCTCTATATGAGAAGAGTCACTTTTTAGCTACTTCTGCTGTCCAATTGCCTAAAAGACCCAACATCTTCAAAGCACCACTGCTAATAATCCAACGTATAAACTAGTATGAATGGCAGGTGAAAGCTTCCCAGCAACATAGGTGGAAGCTCAATATAAAAGAACTCACATCTTGTTACAGGTGATTCTGTTGACACCACATCGTTCAACAAATTTTGATAAAAAAAATCAAAGGAACCAGGTGGAAAGTCGAACAGTGATTGCATCTAATCAGATGCAGTTATTGCGTGGGGCTAATCAGATTTTCGTTAAATGTATACAGTCACCATAATCAAATGTATTTGGTGGGCATGGCTGTAAGGGTCAGGTATACTATATCACGGCCTCTGCTACTATGCTAGTATGTAGTTATGTTTGCCTACGTTTGCCTTTGTCATTCGAGAATTTTTGTACAAGTTAATATAACTTTTGGTTACATCATAGTGCGCAATTTCGTGGAAAATCTGACTATCATTCGTCCGATTTTCTCATAGTGTGTACTAGGCTTCAGGCCCCCTGTACAAACAATGCAGCAGAAATATAGAGGTAAAGCTATGAAAATGTTGTTTTTACAATAGAAGGAAAGAGGTAATTGGGACAATATATTATTACAAAAACTGATGGACCCCAAATGATAAAGATCAAACTCGCCTGGTAGCAGCCACACTGCAACAATCCCTCACCCGATCGGCTCCAGGGATTAGATCAGTGGCTCTTTCTCATCAGGAACACCACACTGAAACGATCACTTCAAGCACTCTGATAACTCCAGCAATTTAGCTGTAATATTCCCACCTGGTCTGCTGGGCAGGGATGGTGGCTCTCTCCCGTAATGGATGCCTGGATAATCCAAAAACCTTTCCTTATGTTCCCTTCACAGGCTCCTCCAGAGGGTATTTTAAATTAGTTTGTTTAAAAAAAGAAGAAAAACTTCATAGTGCAGTAAAGTCTTGATATTTATTCAAAGCAGATTTTTTCACATGCACATGGCAGAAATATACACACAGCTCTAAGGTCTCAAGCTATCAGCTGGTGCGTGGTGACGTCACGGATTTTCTCTCCCCAAAGCATTTCCCTGTAAAAAGCATTGACTGGGAACTGATATCTTTAATAACCTATATGTATTTCCCTTTCAAGTATATTACATCATTATAGTCCTGATAAATGTCTGAATGCCAAGAAACATATTGAGTGCCACTAGATGTCGAAAGATACCTGGTGACATCATGTATTTTTATCCTTTTAAGTATATTTTTCATATATATTCATCATTTGTATTGCATACTATAAGCAGCATATGTTAGTGTAAGTCATGTGACTATCTTTATATTTGATACAATATTTTTCTTACAAATCTGATGTATTGTAATTTCATTCATGTATCAATATCGTTTCAATTTTGACATGGCGTGCCTCACTCAAAGTCCCAATTACCTCTTTCCTTCTACAAACCAGGCCACATGTGTGTGTCAGGCCACATTCAATTTACTGTTGTTTTTACGATATTTGACTGCATATGTATTTCTGTAGCTTCGGTTGGACTTTAATTGTAGGTAAGTGTAGGGTAAACTTTATAAGCAAGAGTGTTTCAAGAAACATCTTTCCTTTTTTATTTAAAGCTTAGGGTTTTTGAAGGATATACAGGGCAAAAAAACTACCTGATGTCTTCATCTAGTTCTGTGGCGTATGGTTTCCATTCTATATCTATTCTGACCCTCATAACCTAAAGGACTATAAAACTGACCTGTCCTGCATCTATATTTGGTCAAGACACTCTAAGTTATAAAAATCAGTGGAGCCATGCCAGTGAGTACATTACAAAAACTAACAAAAACAGACCTACAGTTGTAAAACACTGCAATGCATTATCAATGTTATAAGTTTAATGATTAGTGTTAATGGGATCCTGTGAAGCATTTCACATTTTTACAAGTAAATACCCTGTCTAAGAGCAGGCACCACAATACTGAAGCAGAATTCCAGCTTAAAAACAATAAATTGTAATTCAATGACAAATTTAAAGAAAGGCGCTTTTGCTGTAATATTCACCTTTACTCTAGTGCTGCTCCCTACATTAAAGTATTAATACCAAAGCTTTTTTTTTCCTAATGTAACAAACATGTTATACTTACCTGTTCTGTGAAGTGTTTTTGCACAGAGCAGCCCCAATCTTCTTCTTTTAGGGTCCTTCCCTGGTGCTCCTGGCTCTTCGCCCTCGAGCAGTGCCCTCAGAGAAAGCTGCTTGTTCTGGGGGCACCGGTGCATGCACGCTCCTAAACCAGTGATCTATGCATCCATAAGACACATAGAGCTGCGTCTCGGTCCTGCCCCCCGCTCTCTCCTCATTGGCTCACTGCCTGAGATTGACAAAAGCGGGAGCCAATGGGCTCCAGCTGCTGTCTAGGCCAATTAGGAGGGAGAGTCCCCATCCAGCCAAGGCTGGCATGCACATTGCTGGATCGGGGGGAGCTCAGGTAAGGTTTGGGGCGGGGGGGTGTTGGCGCTACACACAGAAGGTTTTTTACCTTCATGCATCGAATGCATGAAGGTAAAAAACCTTTGGCCCTGTAGGGATTCCTGAGCTCATTGTACTTCCACACTAAATGGCGCTCAAACGCCAATATGTGTGTTTCACTCATAACTAGAAGTGGGGATAGTGCAAGAGCTTTGTGGAAGAAGACCATCTGCCCACATCCCTATTAGACTACACAATGGGACAACTTGTGGGACTTTGAAAGGCAGGAGTCTGCAAATAATAATTATATCACATTTTTATAGTGAGAATAATTGAGCCGCATAGTGTGTTAATATATACTGTCCATGTATGGACAGCCATGTATGTACATGCGGCCAAGTATACATCCACATATACAACCAATACTAAAATCCAAATATTGCAGGCAAAAAGCCAAAATGGAAAAGATAATGGATAGAGTGCAATGTTAATGCACTCTACATAACATCTGATGTATATAAAGAAGTTAGGAAAAATGGGACATATTTGTCTCAATGAGATCCCACTCCGATCCACCAGAGGTGAAGCCCTCCAAAAAGGGTCGGAATGAGATAGCATCATTGAGGCCTAGTGGTTTGGTTGCCTGAAGGTGAAAAATCCATTTTTGTTCTTGTTGTAAAAAGATTTTATTCCAATACATTAGGCAACCTGAACCAGTGGTGACATTTGTGGTAAGGAGACGCCCTTTGTGTCTAGCCTGGATGCTGGATCTGTGTGTTCCCCTGTCGTAAGCACTGGCCCATGGATCTGATCTCTGGCGGCAAATCTTTTATCCCCATTTTTTGATGTTGGATGCCATGTGATGGTGACTGTCAGGGCTCTAGCGCCAGACGAACGGTCCGCTCTCCAGTGCCATGTGCGGCGGCCCGGCGCTCCGGCGCATGCGCACTTGCGGCTCGGCAGTCCGGCGCTCGCGCATGCGCACTCGCGCATGCGCACTAGCGCACGTTTGTGTGCTATGGCGCACAATTAGCATCCACTGGGCGCCTATAAAAGCTGCCTGACGCACAGGCACTTTGCTGGTCTGTCTTTCCAGCTTAGTGCCTGTGCGTCCCTGTGTCAAACCAGATCTGATCCTGTGTCTTGACCCCCTGGCTTGTTTAACGGACTGCTGCTGCTTTCTCCTGTGTTTGACCCCCTTGCTTGTTAACGGACTCCGCTGCTTCCTCCTATGTTTGACCCTCTGCTTGCCTCCACGGACTTTGCTGCCTGATCCTGTGTTTGACCCTCTGCTTGCCTCCACGGACTTTGCTGCCTGATCCTGTGTTTGACCCTCTGCTTGCCTCCACGGACTTTGCCACCTGATCCTGTGTTTGACCCTCAGCCTGCATCCACGGACTTGCTACTCTATCCTGTGTTTGACCTCTGGCTTACTTCCACGGACCTTGCTATTGAACCTGTGTTTGACCCCCGGCCTGCTCTCCGGACTTACGTAGCTGCTGTCTGCTCAGTGACCAGTGTTAGCCTCTCAGCCAGGTGTTTGGGCCCCTGCCTCTCCTTCCTGCCATCTGCCGGTCTGCCCAGGCCAGGTCCTCATCTCCTCCAGGCGTCCCACCAGTTCCGCCCACCTGCCGGAGGTGACCTGTGCCTCCTGGTGCCGTTTGTTCCCTGTCTCATCACCAGGGGGCAGATTGCGCCGGGTCGCAAGGGTGAACCGCTCTCAGCATCTAGGTCTCGGTAAGTACGTCTCTGATAGTACAGACCAGCCATGTCCGAGACCGACAGAGCGTGTTCTCCCCTTGAGATCTTGTGTCAGCAGATGGCAGCACTTACTGAGGCTGTCCAAAAACTACAAATGGGCTACACCTAAATTGACAGCCGCCTACAACAATTGACCGGGCCATCTGCCCCCACAGCCGGCAACTCAGCCACCATCGGCGGGGTTCCCCCGTCTGCAGCTCCCATCAATCCCACAGTGGTCGTGGCCTCCCCTGAACCTAGGGTGCCTATACCTGAACGATTCTCTGGCGACCGCAAGAGATTCAGGGCATTCAAGAATGCCTGCTCCCTGTACTTGGCCCTGCAGCCCAGAACCTTCTTCTCTGAGGTGGTAAAAGTGGGGTTCATCATCTCTCTCCTGGCCGAAGAACCCCAGGCGTGGGCCCATAGCCTAATGGAACAGAGGAACCCGGTGTTGAACTCAGTAGATACTTTCTTTGAGAGCATGGGTCAGCTTTATGACGATCCCCAGAAGGGGGCCACCGCCGAAACCACCCTGCACAACCTCTCCCAAGGCCGGAGACCGGTCGAGGACTACACTGCTGAATTCAGGAAATGGTCAGCCGACACCGGCTGGAATGGGCCGGCCCTCAAATATCAGTTCCGCCAAGGACTTTCCGACACCCTTAAGGATGAACTTGCCCGGATCGACATCCTGGAATCTCTGGAGGACCTCATACAAGCAGTCACCAAGATTGACAAGCGATTGCGCGAACGCCGCGCTGAACGTTTTCAGACGCCTCGTCCCAGTTGGATGTTGCCCAAGCCGAGTCCTGCCCAGCCTTCGTTCCATGCGCCACCTGTGGCCTCTCCCGGAATTGAACCCATGCAGTTAGGCCTGGTCCGTGCCCCTCTAACCCCAGAAGAGCGCTTACACAGGCGACAGGCCAACCTGTGCCTTTATTGCGGAGGTTCCTGGCCCTTTCTTCGCACCTGCCCCATTAGGCCTAGTAAGTCCCTTTCCAAGCTTAACTTTAACTACCAGGTTTCCGGTCTGTCCCAAACTTACATTATCCTCTTTATCTCTTTGCAGTTAACGAGAAAGGAGGTCCACCTCCCAGCCATAATTGATTCCGGGGCCTGCAGCTGCTTCTTGGATTCCTCCCTCGCCGCCCGGCTCCAGCTTCCCCTTGTCCCCAAGAAGCAGTGCCTCCAGGTTCATCTAGCCGATGGATCCCTTCCGCGCTCCGGCTTGATCACTTTTGAAACCAGCCCCATTCTTGTCACCACCGATTCTGGCCATAAGGAGCTCCTCCGCTCGGACATCATTCCGTCTCCCATGTTCCCCATCATCTTGGGGCTCCCTTGGCTGCAGGCAAATGAACCCCTGATTAACTGGCGGACGAAGGAGGTCTCCTTCCCCTCCCAATACTGTTCCCAAAACTGCTCCTCCTCAACCCCGGCTTCCTGCTCGACTCTAGTACCAGTACCCGACAGCCTGAAACACGTCCCACCTGTCTACCTGGAATTTAGGGACCTCTTCGACAAACAACAGGCCGACCGCCTACCACCTCACCGACCCTATGACTGTCCCATAGACCTCTTGCCCGGTGCTGCGGTCCCTTTCGGCCGTATTTTTCCCCTGTCCGAAGCCGAGTTGGCAACTCTCAAAACCTACATTGACGAGAACCTGGCCAAAGGGTTCATCCGTCCTTCTTCTTCGCCAGCCGGAGCCGGCATCTTCTTTGTTGAGAAGAAGGACGGCTCACTGAGACCCTGTATTGACTACAGAGAAATCAATAAAATTACCATTAAAAACAGGTACCCTCTTCCCCTCATCCCCGAATTATTCCAGCGATTTCGGTCTGCACAGATCTTCTCCAAACTTGATCTCCGCGGGGCCTACAATCTCATACGGATCAGGGCGGGTGATGAGTGGAAGACCGCTTTCAGATCAAGGTTCGGGCACTACGAGTACCTTGTAATGCCGTTTGGGCTCTGTAACGCCCCGGCGACATTCCAACACTTGGTGAATGACATTTTCCGGAGATACCTGGATGACTTCCTAGTGGTCTATCTGGATGATATCCTCATTTTCTCTGCCACTCCTGAACTCCACCGAACGCACGTTAAAATAGTCCTCACCATCCTCAGGCAACACAAACTCTACCTCAAGGCAGAGAAATGCGAATTCGAAAGGTCCACTGTGCAGTTCCTGGGGTTTATCATCTCTACCAATGGGGTCGCCACGGACCCACAAAAAGTCCAAGCCATTCAAGATTGGCCGGCCCCCAAAGATAAAAAGGGAGTTCAGAGGTTTATCGGGTTTGCCAACTTTTATCGGAGATTTATCGTTGGCTTCTCCTCCATTGTGGCACCAATCACCCTACTCACCCACCAACACAGTCGGTTCAGTTGGTCCCCAGAAGCCCAGGCGGCCTTCGCCGAGTTGAAGTCCCTGTTCTCCTCCGCCCCGATCCTACGGCACCCAGACCCCGCGTTACACTTTGTACTGGAGGTGGATGCTTCCGAAACTGCTCTCGGTGCCATCCTCTCCCAGCGCCAGGGCGCCAAGGCCCTCCTTCACCCGGTGGCCTTTGCCTCCCGAAAGCTGAGCCCGCCAGAGAGGAATTATGATGTGGGGGATAGGGAACTGCTAGCCATTAAATTTGCCCTTGAAGAGTGGCGGTACCTCTTGGAGGGGGCATCTCACCCTGTTATGGTTTGGACCGACCATAAAAATCTTGAGTATCTCAGGACAGCCAAACGACTGAGACCCAGGCAGGCTAGATGGGCCCTCTTCTTTTCGAGATTTAATTTCCTCATCGCCTATAGACCAGGCTCCAAGAACGGAAAGGCCGATGCGCTCTCCCGCATGTTCCTAGAGTCTACCCAAGAAACCAAACCTAGCACTATCTTATCCCCACAAAACTTTGGCCTGCTTACTCAGGTGGATCTTATGACTACGATCAAAACTGCTACTGAACATGACCAGGCCCCTACCAACCTCTCTCTGGCCAAGCACGACGATCTCCTGTGGTCTGGGGAAAAGATCTTCGTCCCCCTTGGAGTAAGGCCTCTCGTACTCGAAACCTTTCATGACCACAAGTTGGCAGGCCATTTTGGTTCCAGGAAAACCACGGAGCTTATCTCTCGTTCCTTTTGGTGGCCAGGCTGGAGGCAGGACTGTAAGGACTATGTCGCCTCCTGCGTTCCTTGCCAGCGCAGCAAGGGACCTAAGACCAAATCCTGGGGGCTACTAAGACCACTACCCATCCCTGGTCGCCCTTGGGCAGAAGTCTCCATGGACTTTATCGTGGAGTTACCCCCTTCCAGGGAATACACCACTATTCTTGTCATCGTGGACCGGCTCTCTAAGATGGCACATTTTATTCCCCTGGTGGGTACTCTGTCCGCCTCCACCACGGCCGACGTATTCTTCAGGGAAATCGTAAGACTTCATGGGGTACCCAAAAGCATCACTTCAGACAGGGGTACCCAGTTTACTTCAAAATTTTGGAAAGAATTATGCAAGTCCCTTGAAATAAAAATCCGCTTGTCTTCCGCCTACCATCCCCAGAGCAACTGTCAAACAGAAAGGACCAACCAGACACTGGAGCAGTACCTCCGTTGCTTCTGCTCTGATTCCCAAAATGACTGGTCTACCTTCTTACCCTACGCCGAGTTTGCGTATAACAACTCTATCCATTCCGCCACCAAGCAAACACCTTTCTGGGCCAACTTTGGCTTCCACCCCTCATTTCTTCCCGAATCTCCCCGGAAAACTCTGTCCCTGCAGCTCAAGATCGTGTGGAGTCTCTACAGGTCAATTTACAAAAATTGCAAAAGTGTATGCAAGAAGCCCAAGAAGGGTACAGCAAGCACTTTAACAAGGGGAGGAAAGAGAATCCGGCGTTTGGGGTCAACAAAGAGGTCTGGCTGTCCTCCACCAACCTGAAATTACCTGTCCCTTCCCGAAAATTGGGGCCAAGGTTCATCGGCCCATTCAAGGTCAAAAGGATAGTAAACCCTGTGGCCTTCGAACTTGATCTACCACCAAGTTATAGGATTCATCCTGTTTTTCATGCTTCCCTTTTGAAACCCACCACCCCCAGCCCTTTCCCTGGCAGGGAAAAACCACCTCCTCCTCCTGTTTTAGTCGAGGGCGAGAAGGAGTTTGAGGTGGAGGAAATCCTGAGTTGCAGGAAAAAGGGCAGGCAGCTCCAATACCTGATTAAGTGGAAGGGTTACCCTCCCGAGGACAATTCATGGGAACCCTCAAGGAACCTACACGCCCCACGTTTGATCCAGGCATTCCACCAGGCTCACCCTGAACTAATGGCCAGTTTGGGTGTCCAGAGGCCACCCCTCGGGGGGGGCACTGTCAGGGCTCCAGCGCCGGACGAACGTCCCGCTCTCCAGTGCGCATGCGCGGCGGCCCGGCGCTCCGGCGCATGCGTACTCGCGGCTCGGCAGTCCGGCGCTTGCGCATGCGCACTAGCGCACATTTGTCCACTAGGCGCCTATAAAAGCTGCCTGACGCACAGGCACTTTGCTGGTCTGTCTTTCCAGCTTAGTGCCTGTGCGTCCCTGTGTCAAACCAGATCTGATCCTGTGTCTTGACCCCCTGGCTTGTTTAACGGACTGCTGCTGCTTTCTCCTGTGTTTGACCCCCTGGCTTGTTAACGGACTCCGCTGCTTCCTCCTGTGTTTGACCCTCTGCTTGCCTCCACAGACTTTGCTGCCTGATCCTATGTTTGACCCTCTGCTTGCCTCCACGGACTTTGCTGCCTGATCCTGTGTTTGACCCTCTGCTTGCCTCCACGGACTTTGCCGCCTGATCCTGTGTTTGACCCTCAGCCTGCATCCACGGACTTGCTACTCTATCCTGTGTTTGACCTCTGGCTTACTTCCACGGACCTTGCTATTGAACCTGTGTTTGACCCCCGGCCTGCTCTCCGGACTTACGTAGCTGCTGTCTGCTCAGTGACCGGTGTTAGCCTCTCAGCCAGGTGTTTGGGCCCCTGCCTCTCCTTCCTGCCATCTGCCGGTCTGCCCAGGCCAGGTCCTCATCTCCTCCAGGAGTCCCACCAGTTCCGCCCACCTGCCGGAGGTGACCTGTGCCTCCTGGTGCCGTTTGTTCCCTGTCTCATCACCAGGGGGCAGATTGCGCCGGGTCGCAAGGGTGAACCGCTCTCAGCATCTCGGTCTCGGTAAGTACGTCTCTGATAGTGACTCAGGAAATACACAGTCAGAATATTTCACAATGTATCAATTTGGATTTATGTGTTCTTAATATACTTAATTCGTAACAGAAAACTGGATTTATTCTGTCTGTTTACTTTGTATTTTTGTAAATACTTTCAGATAATCATGTACCCCACTATCAGTCCCTGAAGAAGAGGTTTCATTTTTCACAACCTTGAAACGCGTCGGACCTTTTGGTCCTAGTTCACTGCTTGGACCTACCAGTGTGGTGTCATCAGTATCGTTATATTTGCATATACATATGTGTTTTTTCTGCTTGTTACCATTTGATCATACGTGCATCCATATGTTTTATCATTCTCATATTTTAACCTTTTTAAAATAATATTTAAATTTTGATATAATTATTATTTGAAGACTCCTGCCTTTCAAAGTCCCACAAGAGGACAATTGGCCCATTGTGTACTGATAACTAAAGACCTCTACCTAATGGTGTACCATCGAAGTTTTCTGAACCACAGTTTGAAAATCATTGGCTTGGGGAATAAACTGGTGCCTTTGTTGCTCTGGGCTTAGTCCTCGCCAAAAGTACTAATTACATGAAGTGTTTTGTCCCTCTTTTGACACCATAAAAATGAATAGCATATTAGGTAATCTACTTTGTAATGACCAATCATATTCCACTAATATCAATAATGACAAGTAGTTTATCTGTTCAATAACTTTAGTTACTTCAGTTAGACATATTTATTGCAGAATATGAATGTAAAGTCCAGTGTGAATGAAGAAATGCCATTTTAAATGAACGTTACCTTTGCTCATACAGCCCTGGCAACAAATTCACTAAATTGTTAGCCCTCTCTGCCTGATCGTACTTACTTTCCCTTCACTTCCCTGCAGGAGCAAAGGAAGGAGTCCTTTTTAGGCTCCAGGTCCATCTGGTTGAGACTTACACATGGCTAATTACTCTCGCCAACCCCCAGTTCAAGGTAATTAAGGGAATGTGGGAAGTAGCTGACCTCAATCCGATTCCAAGAAACAGTTCTTGGAATACTGAGTCATTCTGTAAGTCAATAAAGCCTACCTGATGTTTACTGCAATATCATCCTGTGCCCAAATGAAAAAGACCCAAGGTGCACTATAAAGAAGGAAATGATGGATCATTCAGTTACAGGACATAACAGATGATCCCTGCCTGCTCTTATAATATGCATGATTAACCACTTAAGCCCTGGAAGATTTGCCATAAATAGAATGTGTATTGAAAAAAGTTATAACAGCTGGAGATATGTTAATGAGGGACCACTGAGGCCAGGGATTTGTGCTAAACCTGAAAGGAGCTGCAGTGAATATTTGTTGTGGGTGATCACATCTATTAGACCAAGCAGTGTGTACTAAAATGGAGCAGAAGGCAGATTGGGATACCATTCCCTGATACATCGCAGATCACCATTTCAGTTGCCTCTACAAAAGTGGCCGAAATGGTGAAGACACCCTGAACGATAAGTCACTGGTGGGTGATTTATCTCTCCCCCCACCTATCCAGCTCTTCAGTGCCATACAAACATTAAAGGAGGAGGTGGAGGAATAAGAGTAGGATAAGTTGGCAGTGAAAGAAGGATAGGAGGAGGTCACAATGGTAACGCTTGCCACCTACTACTTTCATGTGGCAGAGCTTCTACTTCTCCTTTTAGGCATTTTATTATGTTATTTTTTAATTTTTGATGGTCCTTATTTGAGGAAGGGAAGGCAGCCTGGGAGTTAAAAAACGATGCTACCAAAGCAGAGGAATTGCAGATGTGCCTGGTAAAAATACAAAAATAACATATATTTTTTTTAAAAAGGTAATAGTGGCTAGAAATATGCCACTCTGTGGCAACACGGAACAGGAAAGTACTTGGATAAAGTGGGGCAACTACTGCCAGACTTGGGGGTAGTTATAGTGTAGTTTCTTTCCAATCTCCAGATGACAGCTGATGCTCACTGTACACTGTAACATTACCCTGTTACCTTTTGCAGTACATCATTGCTCTTGCACTTTTCCTTTAGGGATGTCCTGCCACCCAACATGACACACAAGGTGGCCTTTCGGAGGATAATGCTGCTGCACGGCAGCTGGGGGAGTCAATAGTCAAGAAGGATCTGGGTGTTCTAGTAGATCATAGACCTAATAATACCACGCAATGCAAACACAATGCCAAGCTGTAGTTTCTCAAGGTAGCATAACATTTATTGTAATAAAAGAGGTATAGACTCCAGAGAGAGATACATAATTTTGCCCCTGTACAAACCATTAGTAAGACCTTATCTGGAATATACAGTTTAGTTTAGGTCACCAGTTCACGAAAAGGATATCGGAGAACTGGAGAAAGTGCAGAAAAGGGCAACCAAACTGCCCAGGAGGCATGGAGGAGCTCAGCTAGGAGGAAAGATCAACTGAACTGAAATTATTTTTCCTTGAGAAGAGGCAATTGAGGGGGATATTATCACCATGCTTACATACATATATAAGTGGCCCTTATAGGCAATTTGGTGTAGAGTTTTTTCACTTTCAGGTCATTATAGGGAGGACAAGCCTGTACTCTTTATGTCTGCAGGAAATGCCATTTAAAGTGGAATTAAACTTTCCCAATCAACATTAACTATTCTTAATCCTTATGGTGTTAGCATTCGTAAATAGGAAGGTATATTATATTTACTTGTTTTAAACTTTTTTTTTTCATTTCTTCAGTCACTTCCTGGTTTCTGGCCTAGGCCAAAATGATGTCATACATCTCAGGAGTCTCTATGGGCTTTTTTTTTCTTTCATCTGCAGGAGGGGCTTCCTCAGATAAGCTTGCCCTCCTGCCTTCATGCCTGAGCTGCGGGCAGTTGGATTCAAGGAAGTAAATGCTACATGAATCATCTGCCCTTGCTCAAGATGGCTATGGCAAGAAATGCTAGGGGCGTGTTTTTAAAAGTGTTTTCTCAACAAATTAAAGCATGGAGACATAGACGGATGAATGAGTTTGCTTAAAGCGGTATTAAAGCCCGCTTAGGCTTACCTGAATATCTCCTAAACGTACACATATAATAAGTATATTACTCAAAACCTACATACAGACAATGATAGGGATAAAACATAAGACAAACATTAAGATACAAGTGCCAGGGAGATATTCCATAGTTACCATGCTACTACACACACAAGGACTCCATTCTGATGACTACCCTTTCAGAGCGAGTGTTCTCTCCCCTCCCATCTAGTCTGAGTATATCAGCATATGCCAGTGCCTCATTGGTTGGCATGGCATGACTCTGATTGGTGGGCCTCCCTATTCCTGGTTAAGGATTGGCTAAATCTTCAATCCCTATACTTTGCTTAAGTCAGTCCCCTTTAATGCAAATCCTTGCACAGACTATTTTGAGCGGGAAACTTAACTTGTAGGTACATAACATTTTCAGAGAAGTTAAGTATTTGAGGACGGGCTGTTAAGTTAAGTATGTTAAGTATTGAGGACGGGCTGGCCACCTTCATTGCATATCTAAACGAGGGATACTTTGAAGTGAATATTTCTAGAACAAAGAGGTTTGGGTCCCATTGTTTAGATAAACAAGCTTAGGCACCGAAGCGTCTGTATAACTTCTGGGGACCTATATTACACACCCACATAAATGAAATATATTCATATTTACAATATTATACAGATGTTAATGGAGATTTCACATAAACTCGTAAGGCAACATAGAACATGAGTGACATCTACTGTATCGATCTGCTTGCCCTAAGGCTGCACAGAGTAATAATTTATTTTCAATCAACCAGCGGGCTGATCAAAAAACAAATTGATTCCCTATCCATACAAATTAGGTGAATGGAGGAATTCCTCCCACTGTGCCATTGTATTCTGACAGCGGGACACTTCTGCTGTCAGTCATAATACACTGATCAAGAAGGGCCATCGATCAATCGCAAATTTGGTCATTCAGCAGGACCGGAAGTATTGTGATCCATCTATGGCCAGTTTAACCACTTCCCGACCGCCCCATGTACATATACGTCGGCAGAATGGCACGTACAGGCAGAATCACGTACCTGTACGTGCCATTCTTCAGGCGCGTGGGGGGTCCGATCGGACCCCCCCCGGCCGGCGGGGACGGTCGGGATCGCTTCAGGAGCGATCCGGGATGAGGGGACGGCCAGTGGTTTCTGGCCACCCCCTCGCGATCGCTCCTGGCGAATCAGATGCTTCCTCTGTCTGTGTCAATCAAAACACAGGCAGAGGAAGTGATGTCACGCTCGGTGCGCCGGTCTATGTGACCGGAACGCCGAGCTGTCAACATGTACAGGTTAGTGCACCAACAGTACACTGACACCAGTACACATAGGCACACAAAACACCCCCCTGTCACCCCCAGATCACCCCCCAGATCACCCCCTCCCCCCCCAGTCACAGTGTCACTAATTGCAGTGATCATTTTTTTTACTGATCACTGCATTTAGTGTCAGTGTGACTGTAATAACTGTCAGTGCAGTTAGTTTTAGGTCCAAGGTAGCCCCCTACCCCCCCCTAATAAAGGTTTAACCCCTTGATTGCCCCCCAGGTAACCCTTTCACCCCCTTTTGCCAGTGTCACTAAGCGATCGTTTTTCTGATCGCTGTATTAGTGTCACTGCTGTCGCTAGGTAACCATTTTTTTTTTTTAGGTAACCGCCATGTTTATATAGGTTCATAAATAGGTTTATAGGTCAGGTACCCCCATATTACAACCTAAATAAAGGTTTTAACCCCTTGATTGCCCCTAGAGTTAACCCTTTCACCAGTGATCACTGTATAACTGTCACTGGTGACGCTGGTTAGCCAGTTAGTTATTTCGTTATTTAGGTTCCCCGTCAGGTTTTTATATAGCGTCAGGTACCCCCATATATTACCTAATAAAGGTTTTAACCCCCTGATTGCCCCTAGTTAACCCTTTCACCCCCTTTTGCCAGTGTCACTAAGCGATCGTTTTTTCTGATCGCTGCATTAGTGTCGCTAGGTAACCATTTTTTTTTTTTTAGGTAACCGCCATGTTTATATAGGTTCATAAATAGGTTTATAGGTCAGGTACCCCCATATTACAACCTAAATAAAGGTTTTAACCCCCTGATTGCCCCTAGAGTTAACCCTTTCACCAGTGATCACTGTATAACTGTCACTGGTGACGCTGGTTAGCCAGTTAGTTATTTCGTTATTTAGGTTCCCCGTCAGGTTTTTATATAGCGTCAGGTACCCCCATATATTACCTAATAAAGGTTTTAACCCCCTGATTGCCCCTAGTTAACCCTTTCACCCCCTTTTGCCAGTGTCACTAAGCGATCGTTTTTCTGATCGCTGCATTAGTGTCGCTAGGTAACCAGTTTTTTTTTTTGTATTACTGTTACGGGTGACGCTGGTTAGTTAGCTTGTTTTTTATACTGTCAGGGCACCCGCCATTTATTACCCAATAACGGTTTAACCCCCTGATCGCCCGGCGGGTGATATCAATTAGGTTTTAGGGTCAAATAAGGTCTGCGTCGCCCCAGGTTAGTGCCAGTACCGCAAACACCCACGCGCAAAGCATACACCTCCCTTAGTGGCACAGTATCTGAACAGATCAATATCTGATCTGATCAGATCTATACTAGCGTCCCAGCAGTTTAGGGTTCCAAAAAAAACCGCATTGTTAGCGGGATCAGCCCAGATACCTGCTAGCACCTGCGTTTTCCCCCTCCGCCCAGCCCAGCCCACCCAAGTGCAGTATCGATCGATCACTGTCACTTACAAAACACTAAGCACACATAACTGCAGCGTTCGCAGAGTCAGGCCCGATCCCTGCGATCGCTAACATTTTTTTTTGTGGTAGCGTTTTGATTCAGTCGCTTCAGTCAGGAGCTTTTTTACCTGTGAATCTCAAAAAAAATAAAAAAAAATAAAATAGTTGTCGTTTTATTGTTCTCTCTCTCACTCTATTCTCTCTCTATTGTTGCTCTTTTTTTACTCCATTCTATTCTGCAATGTTTTATTATGTTTTATCATGTTTTATCATGCTTGCTTTTCAGGTATGTAATTTTGTTTACTGTGTTTTAGTGTTAAGCATTTTTTTGTTTTCAGGTGCGCCATTCAGTTGCAACGCGGATTTATTTATCTTGACAGCAACAGCGTTTGCTCCCACGATACATAAAGCCGCGACTCCAACGCTGTAGGAGGTGATTTCACCACCACAGTTAAAAAAAAGAGCATATATGCCGAAGCATGGGGGCAGCAGGGGGGGGGAGGAGCGATTGGCTCCTAATGCCACGTACATACGGTCGAAATTCCGACCGTGTGTACACGGCATAACTTTTGCGGGAGGATGCCCCCATGCATCGGCATATATAAATGGTGCATGTATGCCCATCATTAGAAGTGGGTGGATGAAGGGAGGTATTCTAATGGTGGGCATACCCACCAATCAATCTCTTTTTTTCGTTCAGCCAAGAGGCTGCATGAAAAAAAAAAAGATTACAATATATGTCCAGTATGTTGCTGGACTTTGAATGGTTATACCAGAATGATGCCTGCAGGTTTAGGTATCATCTTGGTATCATTCTTTTCAGCCAGTGATCGGCTTTCATGTAAAAGCAATTCTAGCGGGTAATTAGCCTCTAGACTGCTTTTACAAGCAGTGGGAGGGAATGTCCCCCCTCCCGGATATAAACCGCGCCATTGGGAAATTGGGAAAGCATTTTATCACACCAATCTTGGTGTGGTCAGATGCTTTGAGGGCAGAGGAAAGATCTAGGGTCTAATAGACCCCAATTTTTTCAAAAAAAGAGTACCTGTCACTGCCTATTGCTATCATAGGGGATATTTACATTCCCTGAGATAACAATAAAAATCATAACAAAGAAAAAAAATGGAAGGAACAGTTTAAAAATAAAATAAAAAAGCTAAATAAATAAAAAAAAAAACAAAACAAAAAAAAAAAAGCACCCCTGCCCCCCCTTCTCTTGCGCAAAGGCGTACACAAGCGTTGGTCTGGCGTCATATGTAAACAGCAATTGCACCATGCATGTGAGGTATCACCGCGAAGGTCAGATCGAGGGCAGTAATTTTAGCAGTAGACCTCCTCCGTGAATCTAATGTGGTATCATGTAAAGGCTTTTAAAGGCTTTTAAAAATGTATGTAGTTTGTCGCCACTGCGTGTTTGTGCGCAATTTTAAAGCATGTCGTGTTTGGTATCCATGTACTCGGCCTAAGATCATATTTTTTATTTCATCAAAAATTTGAGCAATATAGTGTGTTTTAGTGCAATAAAAAAAAGTGTATTTTTTCCACAAAAAATGCGTTTGAAAAATCGCTGCGCAAATACTGTGTGGAAAAAAAAAAAATGCAACACCCACCATTTTAATCTGTAGGGCCTTTGCTTTAACATTATATATAGTGTTTGGGGGTTCAACGTAATTTTCTTGCAAAAAAAAAAATATGTTTTCATGTAAACAAAAAGTGTCAGAAAGGGCTTTGTCTACAAGTGGTTAGAAGAGTGGGTGACGTGTGACATAGGCTTCTAAATGTTGTGCATAAAATGCCAGGACAGTTCAAACCCCCCCCAAATGACCCCATTTTGGAAAGTAGACATCCCAAGCTATTTGATGAGAGCAATGTTGAGCCCATTAAATATTTTTTTTTTTTGTCCCAAGAGATTGAATAATGAAAAAAAAAAATATATATATATTTTTTTTACAAAAAGTTGTCACTAAATGATATATTGCTCAAACATGTCATGGGCATATGTGGAAATACACCCCAAAATACATTCTGTTGCTTCTCCTGAGTACGGGGATACCACATGTGTGGGACTTTTTGGGAGCCTAGCTGCGTACGGAACCCCAAAAACCAATCACCGCCTTCAGGCTTTCTAAGGGTGTAATTTTTTTATTTCACTTCTCACTGCCAATCACAGTTTCGGAGGCCATGGAATGCCCAGATGGCATAAAACCCCCCAAAATGACCCCATTTTGGAAAGTAGACACCCCAAGCTATTTGCTGAGAGGTATGGTGAGTATTTTGCAGATCTCGCTTTTTGTCACAAAGTTTTGACAATTGAAAAAAAGAAAAAAAAATGTTTTTTTCTTTACTTTCTTCATTTTCAAAAACAAATGAGAGCTGTAAAATACTCACCATGCCTCTCAACAAATAGCTTGGGGTGTCTACTTTCCAAAATGGGGTAATTTGGGGGGGTTTTGTGCTATTTTGGCATTTTATGGCCTTCGAAACGGTGATAGGTAGTGAGGAGTGAAATCAAAAATTTGCACCTTAGAAATCCTGAAGGCGGTGCTTGGGTTTCGGGGCCCCGTACGCGGCTAGGCTCCCAAAAAGTCCCACACATGTGGTATCCCCATACTCAGGAGAAGCAGCAAAATGTATTTTGGGGTGCAATTCCACATATAACTATGGCATGTGTGAGCAATATATCATTTAGTGACAACTTTTTGAAAAAAAAAAAAATCTTTTTTAATTTTGTCTTTATTCAATCACTTGGGACTAAAAAAAAAAATATTCAATGGGCTCAACATGCCTCTCAGCAAATAGCTTGGGGTGTCTACTTTCCAAAATGGGGTCATTTGGGGGGGTTTTGTACTTCTCTGCCATTTTAGCACCTCAAGAAATGAAATAGGCAGTCATAAATTAAAAGCGGTGTAAATTCCAGAAAATGTACTCTAGTTTGTAGACGCTATAACTTTTGCGCAAACCAATAAATATACGCTTATTGGCATTTTTTTTACTAAAGACATGTGGCTGAATACATTTTGGCCCAAATGTTTGACTAAAATTGAGTTTATTAGATTTTTTTTATAACAAAAAGTAGAAAATCTCTTTTTTTTTCAAAATTTTCGCTCTTTTTCCGTTTATATCGCAAAAAATAAAAATCACAGAGGCAATCAAATACCATCAAAAGAAAGCTCTATTTGTGGGAAGAAAAGGACGCAAATTTCGTTTGGTTACAAAATTGCATGACCGCACAATTACCAGTTAAAGTAGTGCAGTGCGAAATTGAAAAAAGACCTCTGGTCCTTTGGCTGCCAAATGGTCCGGGGCTGAAGTGGTTAAGTGACAGGGGCTTGTGCCCAAGCTTGCAGATAACAGAAACAAAGAGGTCCTTGGTGTAGTTATTTTTTTTAAGCCAGCCATTCATGATTAATTTCTTTCCAGCAGATTGAATGAAAAACAATTAGCCGATTTCCCCATCCACACATTTAATGTGGGTGGGGGAATCCTTCCTGCTGGTCTATTGTATTATGATGGTGCGAAAACTTCCCTGCTGTCAGAATAAAATTATCACTGTTGCTGGCTATAGCCGGCAGCACTGATCGTTTGTCAAGAACAGGCTGGTTGTACACATAGATTGACTTGTGTACAACCAGCCTGCCCATACATGAATTAAAATTCATCTGGTCCCTGCTGGATGCTACGAATTTTGATCCATGTATGGCTTTACACTTTTACATCTTCATGTGCTTAACAACATACACATTACAAAGTAGTATTTTCTGTATTATTTGAGGCTACAAGCTTGAGTTTGCACAAAGAAGGTTTCTTGCAGTAAAATATATTTCCTGACAGACTCCATGGCAGCCTACGTATGGGTTAATCCCGCCTCTCCTACCTCATAGGACCCCACTCCCATAAATCTTTGCTCCTAGCCAGGTACCGTGTTCCTTTTTTGTCCTCCTCCTTAGGACTAAAGAGGTAGTTCTTACCTTAAGGAGTAGTTGATCCAGGCCTGGCGTTTCCCCTTGCGTTGGCGATGGAAGAATGGCGGTGTTGCAGTCCAGTTACCCAGCTATTAGCAGGGTGGATACGGGTGATGTTGTGGTGCCCTGAAGAGCTTACTATCCAGTCATTGACTGGCAAGCGGCAGTTTGGCCAATCGTCCTCGCTATTAGCAGGAGGCCTCCCCCCCCCCCCCATCGATACCCGGTCATGGTCGCTTAGGAGGCGCTTGAGGGTCAGGTCGGATCATCTTCGTGCTGGATGGGTATCGTATGTTTATTCGTTTCTCCATGGCAGCCTGTGTGTATTATGTGTGTGTCTCTGTCTTCCTGGTATGGCGGCTGGAGCGCATCTGCGTTCCAGTCCGCCGCTGCTCGTTCCTACTGCGCGTGCGCACGGCCTCGATCCAGATCGAGGCTTGGTTTGCGCCTGCGCGGTTCGACGGGTCAGCGGTGGCCGCGCATGCGCGCGGACGTCGGGGGGCGGCGTGCGACGACGTTCGGAGCGCCGTGACGTCATCCAGGCGGCAAATTCAAATAGCTGTCAGATACAGCTATGCCCTGGCTTCATACAGACACTGCAGACGCCGGTTCTTGTACTGACAATACTTGTGGAGGTAGGCTGGGTGCTTTCTATTCATATGCTATGAGTTTCTCTGGTTATACTGTTCTTGAATGTTTATGGTCTATATTTCACCTGCAGTCTCTGCTGTTCTGTTGCCATGGATGTGTCGTCGCCGCCTAGTGGTCAGCCCTTATGCCGCAGGTAGGACGGAATATTTTTTTCCCTCTGCCTGTTTTGCATGGGTTTTTGAGGATTGGGGAATTATAAAGTATATTTCTTTCCTGTTGTTTCCTCAGCCCTTCTAGGTCCGATCATCATTCAGTAGCACGTGAAGAAAAATCTAGGTCACAGCGTGACCAATCAAAATCAAAGTCTTCTTCTAGACATCATACGGATAGGTCAAGGTCCGGATCTAAACGTGATTCCCACCGCCATTCTGGTCGCTCAGAGAAAAAAGCCTGCTGGGGGTGTAGGGCTCATGTCCCGGAGGACAAATCCCTATGTGAAGCATGCTACTCCAAGGCTGTGAGGGAGAGAGGTGCGGGAGACCAGCAGGTGGAAGCACTGGTTAGAAAGGTGGTACAGGAATCTCTGAATAGGACGGATTCAGCCCACACAGCCATTCCTCCCTCAGCACCAGCCTCAGCCGCGGACGTAGTGGATCTTGAAGTTCCAGGTCCTTCTCATGACAATTTTTCATCAAATGGATCCTCCGATAGTGAGGTTGAGGTGGATGAATATGGAGCGGGGTTCGACTTCTCCCAGGTTCCTCATCTGGTCAGGGCAGTTAAAGACGCGCTGAAATGGGAAGACCCAATAGAGATGCCCTCCAAACAGAAAAAGTATTTCAAGCATCTGAAAAAAGAGCGCCCGAATTTCCCCTTCTTGGGGGAGCTAGGTGAAATCATATCTGATGAATGGGGGAAGGTTGAAAGAAAGAACTCTTTGATCACCAAAGTAGCGAAAATGTACCCATTCAGGAGTGAGGAGGTGAAATACCTGGATTCAGCCCCCCTCATTGATGCTGCACTGATGAGATTGGTGAGACATGTTACGCTTCCACTGGAAGACACAGTGTCATTCAGAGACGGTCTGGAAAGGAAGATCGATACTGATCTCAAACGAGTATATATCACCGCAGGGATGGCCTGCAAGCCGGCCTTGGCTCTTGCGGCCTTGTCAAAAGCCATGGAAACCTGGACAGATGACGTGGGTGCAATCCTGGGAAGTATATCCGAAGATGTGCTCAGGAATTCTCCAGTACATGAATTAAGGATGGCATCGGCTTTTCTGGGGGAAGCATCCCTGGACATTATCCGGTTAGTATCGCGTGTCATGCTATCTTCGGTCACAGCTAAACGTGCTCTATGGTTACGTCCATGGGCAGCGGATCCTGCCTCCAAACAGGCATGGTGCAAGATTCCCTTTGAGGGTTCTTCCCTCTTTGGGAACAAGCTGGACTCGGCCATCACACGCGCTACTGGGGGTAAGTCGGGTTTTCTACCCCAGGATCGTCGTCTCTTGAGCCAGAGAAGAACCCAACCCAGACAGGATCAGGAGCGTGCTAGGGACGCACGGCGATACAGACCTGGTAGGGAATTCAGAAAAAACTGGAAAAGAAACCAACCTTCAGGTCAGAAGTCCACAAAGGCCACGTCTTCCGGGGGTCGTGATGCGACTAAGTCCTTTTGATATGGAGCCTGTCCAGGTGGAGCGGGTAGGAGCACGGTTACTCCATTTCCAGCACGTCTGGGCAGCCTCGGTCCAAGATTATTGGACAATCAAAACCATCTCTACAGGTCACACCTGGACTTTCACCAACCCACCCACACACCGCTTCATTCCCACAGTTCTACCGAGATCGGAAGAGAAGAAAGAAATTCTCTTATCCTACACAGACTCCCTGATATCTCAAGGGGCCGTCATTCCGGTACCAGTGGAGGAAAAATTTCAGGGGGTATATTCCCCCCTCTTCATGGTTCTCAAAAAGAACGGGTCATGGAGGCCAGTCATCGACCTAACATATTTGAATTCCTTCATCCAGAAGGAAAGATTCAAGATGGAGACTCTCTTGACCATAAGTCAAACAATTCAGCCAGGCGATTGGATGGTCTCAGTGGACTTGAAGGACGCATATTTTCATGTGCCAATCGCGAGGAATTTTCAGCAATATCTCAGGTTCGCAGTGGAGCAGAGACATCTCCAGTTCACCTGTCTTCCTTTCGGGCTGACAACATCGCCTCGAGTGTTCTCAAAAGTATTACTGGCAGTGGTAGCCCTAATCAGGGTCAAAGGTGTCCGGTTACACCACTACCTGGACGATCTACTCCTGCTCTCGCAGGACAGAGACCAGCTTTGTTTACATCGGGACCAAGTCATCTCGGTCTTGACGGAGTTCGGCTGGTTGTTGAACAGGGAGAAGAGTCAGTTGGATCCGACCCAGTCCCTGATATTCCTAGGGGCGCAGTTCGACACGGTAAAGAGTACCATTTCCTTACCCATGGAGAAGATCCCGGTAATTCAAGACAGGATTCGGCTCGCCCTGGCATGTCCTCGCCTCAGGGCATCATATTGCCTCAGAGTTATCGGCACCATGGTGGCCACAGCTCCCATGGTAAAATGGGCACAGTGGAGAATGCGACCCTTCCAAAGGGGTTTTCTTCAGCAATGGATCCCAGAGTCACAAGATCACTTTGTCAGAGTGACCCCGTCCATGAGGGAGTGTCTTCCATGGTGGCTTCATCAGGAGAATCTCCTCAAGTGCCACTCTATTGCACCAATCTCCTGGATTGTGGTGACGACGGATGCCAGCAACAGCGGCTGGGGAGCCCTCTGTCTTTCAGAAGTAGCCCAAGGGAAATGGGACTTCCCATCTCAAGGGATAGTGTCAAATGTCTTGGAACTCCGAGCTGCCTTTCAAGCTCTTCAAGCCTTCCGTCACCTGATTTTAGGAGCTTCGGTTCTGATGAGGTTGGACAACACGACCGCGGTAGCCTACATCAAGAGACAAGGGGGTACACGCAGTCTAGATCTACTAGAGGAGGTCAGTCCGATTATGGTTTGGGCCCAGGCGAATTTGTCGAATCTAACGGCTGTTTACCTCCCCGGAGTCCAGAATGTCCAGGCGGACTTCCTCTCAAGAGTAGCGTTGGACAACAACGAGTGGTCCCTCCACATAGAAGTGTTCAATTGGATTCTGTCTCTAGGAGTAACACCGGAAGTGGACCTCTTTGCATCACCCTGCAATGCGAAACTCGAGAAGTATTACACGAGGAATCGTTGTCCCCAAGCTTATGGGATAGATGCGTTGACGGACCGGTGGAGGTTTCTCAAGGCGTATGCCTTTCCCCCAGTACCGGTCATTCTCCGTTTTCTGTCAAGACTCCGCTGGGAGGAAGCCGAAGTAATAGCGGTAATTCCATATTGGCCCAACAGGCCATGGTTTCCTCTCCTGACGCAGCTCAGTTGTCGGGACCCAGTCCCTCTTCCTCCCAGGCCAGATCTCCTGCTACAAGGAGCATCGCTTCACCCATGTCCATCCCATCTCCACCTGATGGTCTGGTGGTTGAAAGGGAAAGGTTGACGGCCTTAGGGTGTCCTGACACAGCAATCCTTGATGAGTGCCAGGAGAGCGGGTACTAATAGAGTGTACCAAAGAATCTGGGCAAGATTCGTGAGTTTCATCCCTACTGTTGGAGGTTCATTTAAGGACCCAAGAATATCGGACATTCTGAGTTTCCTGCAGACAGGCCTGGAGTTGCCCTTGGCTGTTAGCTCTCTTAGAGTTCAGGTCTCTGCAATTTCTGCATTCACAGGCATTGCTTGGGCAAAACATCCTCTCGTCAGGCAATTCTTTAAAGGTGCAACAAGACTTAGACCTCAAAGGAGGCCAAGATTTGCCAAGTGGGATCTTCCCCTCGTTTTGGACTTCTTTTCAGGAGAAGATTTTCAACAAACGGATCAATTGTCCATCAAAGATCTTTTTCTCAAGACGGTGTTCCTGGTGGCCATAACATCTGCCAAGAGGGTATCTGAGATCAGCTCTCTGGGTTTCAAAGAACCGTTTATCACCTTTTTTCCTGATAGGGTGGTCTTGATCCCTATGTTGGGATCAAATCCCAAAGTGACGTCCGTCTTTCATGAGAATCAAGAAATAGTTCTCCCAACATTCCATTCATCTGATGATTCTAGTATCCATCCTCTAGATGTCGGAGAAATCCTAAGAGTCTATCTGGAAGCAACGGCTCCCTTCCGGAAATCGGATTACCTTTTCATCTACTTCCAAGGGAAGAACAGAGGATTACGTGCTTCCTCCAGATCCATCTCAACCTGGATCGTCCAGGCTATTCAAAGGGCGTATACGGCTAAGGGTCTGGTTCCTCCGGAGGCAGTGACGGCTCACTCAACTAGGAGTGTCTCAACGTCTTGGGCAGCTTCCCGTCACGTGTCGGCAGAAGTGATTTGCAAAGCGGCCTCGTGGTCATCGATAAATACATTTATGACACACTATTGTGTTGAGCCAGCGGCTCTTTCCTCAGTTAATTTTGGTTTGAATGTCTTATCTGTTGACGGTGCCAATTAAACCTTTTTTCTTTGAACCAGCAATATTTCCCACCCGGGAGTGTATGGCTAGTTATTTCCCATACGTAGGCTGCCATGGAGTCTGTCAGGAAAATGGAAAATTTATATCAAATACTTACCGTAATTTTCCTTTCCTGATGGACTCCATGGCAGCAGGAGTTCCCTCCCATTGCTGGAGTAGGCTAAGTTATGGAACACGGTACCTGGCTAGGAGCAAAGATTTATGGGAGTGGGGTCCTATGAGGTAGGAGAGGCGGGATTAACCCATACGTAGGCTGCCATGGAGTCCATCAGGAAAGGAAAATTACGGTAAGTATTTGATATAAATTTTCCATTATTTGGGTTTCCATCAGTAGAAAGAAATAGCTTAATATGATGTATATGGAAGAATGCAGTAAAAATTACTTTTTTTTTTCTCCCGACCAATAACAACACATTATTCTTGCCATTATTATGCCCATTCTGTGGACCTGTGGGAGATGTGCAGTAATATTTCTAACCTTTGCTAAAAGGCGGTTTGTGGGGTGGCTCTCAGCACTTTCATTTAAAAGATTTTCTTAAAACATGCGGCTGAAATCAGCTATCACGTAGCAGCCTCCTCTGAAATTATGTCAAATTAAAAAGAATAAATGACGGTCATGATTAAGAGAAAATTGCAGGCTGCTATGGATTATGCTAAAAGGTCCTATTTCCATTGTGCCTATACGTAATGACCTTGGCGGAATGACAATGGATCTTTTCTGAGATGTAAATTCAGCCGCTTTGCCGTCGCTGGAAGGATGAATGCGCTAAGTTGGATGTTGTTATATTTGGGGGTATATATTTTGATCTTTTTTTTTTGCAAAAGGAAATGTAAGATCAAATGTATAATTAATCGTTTGCAAATGTAGCAGTGTGAAATTACCTGACGTGATTTAGGAATCCATTTACATATTGTAGCAATTACAGAATAAATAGTCCATAATGAAAGGTGTTATTCAAAAGCTTAACATTCAGGTAATTAAAGGGAATGTGTACTATGTATAACCATGCTGTACAGACATTATAATTATTTACCACGGCTTCATTCTACCCTTCTTTCTGTTTCTCTATGCCAGACATGCAGTGATCTGCAGGTTTTTATATGGCGATATTGGTAATAACATTGTGAACATAACGTGAGCTGAGAATACAGATTTAATTAGCATATTTAACACATTTCAAAAGGATATGTTGGCAGAAACAAAGGAATGTGACTCTGAATTCATTAATACACAATTAAATATATTTTTCAAGCAATAAAATTACTAGAATGTGACTTGATATCAGCCTCTTCAAATCCTTCTGCACAGCAGAGCTCAAGCTGAGGGAGGGAGAAGCAGCATAAGGAGTAAGTCAGGTGTGCGGCAGTGCTCATGTGCTAACAAAAAATGTGCTGATAGAGAAGTAAAGCAGAGAGATGAGCTCATCAGTCTGCCAAGTCTCCTTTCACAGTCCAGTTACAGACTGGAAGAGGGACAAGACATTTAGGGGAGGATTTGCTAAATGCAAATAGACTTTGCGCTTTGCAAGTGCAGGTGCACTCAATTACCCCAGAGCTTAGTGAATGTGGTGTAGCTTCACTTTGTATAGAATACCCAATTAGGTGCAAGGAAAATTTTATTAATTTAGAAAAAAAGCATTTTTGCTTCGCATTATTGGATGATAGAAATCAGCAGAGCTTTACCACATTCACTAAGCTTTGAGTAAAATGCAACTGCACTTGTAAAGTGCAAAATATATTTGCCATTAGTAAATCCACCCCTTAAAGTGCAAAAAAAAATGTTATTCAAATATATATACTTAACTCCATGGCTTTTTTTTTTATCAGAGAATAGGTGGAGGAACTCCCCCTTTCTGAGTCAATTCTTGTCTCCGCCCCCTACCCACCTCCGAGCACCGTTTCTTAATTCCACCTCCCACCTACCTCTTAGTACTGCCCCATTTAGAGAATATCGAGCCAAGTATATGTAGCAGGGACATATTCATTTATTAATGTGGTTATGTATATGTCGATGTTAAATCTGTTGACATTGCTATGGTTCAGTGTTTGGAGCCATCTAGTGATCAAATCTGGTAATGCATGGATATGGTAATTTACAAACACAAAAGACTTTTACAGGAAGTACAGTTGTTTTGATCTAGAAGGTTGACCTTGTTACATAGGAGTCTGTGTGACCTACCCATGAACACTCTCTTATACAGTGCATGCTGGGTAGGGTATAAAAGGGACTGCAGCGGCCATATTTGGTCTGTTGGGCCCACGCTGCCTGCCTGTGCGGATCTGTGAGGAGGTTTCCCGGATACAGAGGCAGACAGTCACCGCGGATTGCAGACCGGCTTGTTTGCGAGGTGACTTGATGGAGCCTGAGAGCTGGTGATCGGATTGACGAAGTCCAAAGACGCTTGTCGGAGTATCGGAGGACCGGATCCAGTCAGCGGAGCAACACAGAGCATCTGGCCCAGACTAAACTGAAGCAAGCTGTAGTTACCGGACCAAAGTCATCACCCAGAACTCTGATCCAGTTGGTGAGCGGGTTACGGCCCACCGTTTGTTATTATTGCACGCAGTTAGACTCACTCATAGGCCTTGCTGGAACCTGTTGTTCCACGGAGGCGTAACCGAGCAACTGACATTGAGCAGGCTTGAGGCCTACTTCACTTTAGCGCCCAAGCGTTTATTATAAGTTTGTGGAGATATACCTGGAGCATCCTAAGTTAACTTTTCACCTACCTTTTGGATTACAAATATCTGAGGAACCACTTAAGCTAGCGAAGAAAGAAGATAAAGGAGAAAGTACTTTAAGTGAGGCCTCACGTAAAACTTTAAGTAGTGGGAGCTACCAGGTTTAGATAAATAGTACATACATATTTCTTACTGTATTTGCTTGTTGATTTGTATTGTACTGACGTCCTACGTTGGGACGACAGTGCAATCTCTGTAACCACCTGTTTTGATATATCTTCAGTAAAAGTATTCCTGGTTAAGTTTACAGTTGTGTGGCGTACTGTTTTTCCCCACCAGGTGGAGCCAGAGGATCCTGAGGGATTTATACATGTACTTTATACTGTCTTATGTTGTACTGTATTGCATTGCATTGCACCACAGCTGTGCCAAGGGTATGGATTCAAGTTAGAGGGGTTTCTCAGAACAGTGCGGGCCCAATTCAAACTAGCAGTTCATTCGGAGGTCAGTGCTACATATATTTTTTGTATTGAATTTGTAATTGAATAATTTGTAATTTGTATTGAATTTGGTAATGATAACAAGAAAAGCAGTAAAATAGATCCCCTGTAGCCAGCATCAATAGACCCTCCCCAGCAACCATGGATCTCCCAGCAGCCAGCATTAATATACCCCCTCCATCAACAGCAGATCCTATCCAGCAACAATTGACCCTCCAGCAACAACAGCCCCCCTCCAGCAAACAGAAACAATAGACCTCCCCAGCAACAATAAACAACCATGCAAAATGAGATCCCCTCCAGCAGCAATAGATCCCTCAGCATTCCCCACCAGCCCTTGCCATTATATACAGTACCATCTAGTACTGAAGGTGTCAAAACTGTGTTCCCCACATTCCCGCTGAAAAACAGCCCTGCTTAACTCAAAAAGTACATTCTCTTAGTCTCCTCCAAACTTCCAAATTCCTATTTTTAGCTGCTGTGTTCTGACTTCCTGTTAGAGGATAACTACAATCATTCTCCATGGTCTCACTGTATGTAGGAATGCAGCAGCCCTCTCTTGCTCACTCCCTGTTGGCCTTTGGGATTTGTAGTGTTTATCATGGAGGAAGCTACAGGGAGGCAAAAAAAAAACAGTAAGAAACAATTTATTGAAAGATAGATTACAAGATCATTAAGTAGTGTGTTAGTAGCGGCCTGTCCATTAGGGGCGCCTGGGCTCCGCCCCACTTTCTCCACACCACCCCTTATATGAATAATGGATAGATTCATGCATAGCATGAATCTATCAATGGCCGCCACGGCTATCTGGCCCCTCTCAAGACACCAGACACCTGAATTACAGTGGTGGGGGTGTTTTTTTAAGCACCTGATTAGAGTCATAGGCTCTAATAGGCTTCAAAATAGGGTGGGCACAAAGAGCAGAGCATTGTGCCATGAGCCCACCCAGGTGTTACAACAGCGAATGAATATTCATTCGCTGTTGTAAAACTGATCCTCAATCCGGCCAATCAGAAGCAAGTCTGAGACCCGTTTTCTGATTGGCCGAAAAGAGAAGAGTCCCAATTGGCTGCCGAGGAGGAGGGAGGAAACGGAAGCTGCCAATGCCAATGGAGAGCAGGGGAAGGGAGAGCTGCCGCCGCCGAGGAGCAAGGGAAGCTGTCGGTGAATCGCTGCATAGATGGGGTAAATGCACCTGACATGCCCGCCTGCCGACTGATTAACTGACCGCCCGCCGGGGGGGAGGGGTGGGTGGTACAGCTTGCCACCCCCCCAAAAAAAATATCACCGGCCGCCCTCTGATGTGTATGGATTTTTGTATGGAATCCTTTACCAGAGAAAACAGTTCCCATACTGTATATACAGTTCTTGTGTATATATAGCAGTTTGCCTGGAGTTCCGCTTTAAGTAACAAGGCAAAGCACAGAACAATAGTTTGCAGTAAGGAAACCCACCAACAGGTAATAATTACATGGAAAATTTGTATATGAGTAGATATCCGCCATCCTCAATCCCACCAGAACCAGCTGTGACAACCTTCTGCGTAGGGATAAGCAAATAACTTTCAATTCCTTTTAATTACATCAAAGACCTGAAACCAATGAAGAAGGTAAAATTGAAGTAAAACTATAGGCAAAATGTTTTTTTTTTTTTTCATTTTGAAACAAATAAGGAAAGGCTATAGCATCGGTCAGTTAAATTTTTCCAGACTAGACCCGAAGGGCCTGGTATGGACTGAGAGGGATCCCACGCCGGAAACTCTTTTTACATTCAGCTGTCAGTTGATGACTCATCGGTTGTTAAAGTAATATTAGGCTTGGTTCACATTAGCTGTGGCCACGGCTCACAGCAGGTGCCCGGTACACCATTTCAGGTGCGAATCAGGTCAAAATTTTTGGTTGAATTTGCACCTGAAAACTGAGCCAAAGACACACAGGACCCTTTTCCAGTGCGCTCCGTGGCCACCCTGGAGCTGTGTAAACCGGCTCCATTGAGAGCCGGTCACAGTCTCCTGTCATGCGAATTGGATGCGGGGAAAAAAAACACATTCAATTCGCATCAGTGTGAACCTAGCCTTAAAGCTTCATTTTTTTCTACATAAAAATAACAAACATTTTATACTTACCTGCTCTGTGTAGTGGTTTTGCACAGAGCAGCTCCGGTCCTCTTCTTTTCCATTCCCCTGTCAGTGCTCCTGGCTCCTCCCCCTCGAGCATTGCCCCCAAAAGAAGCCGCTTTACCCTGGGAGCACTGCTGCATCCATAAGACACATAGAGCCACGGCTCGCCCCGCCCCACTCTTTCCTCATTGGCTCACTGGCTGTGATTGACAGCAGTGGGAGCCAACGGGCTCCTGCTGCTATCTCAGCCAATGAGGAGGGAGAGTCCCCAGACAGTCTATCGTGAACACCACTGGTTTGGAGGAAGCTCAGGTAAGGATTTGGGAGGCTAGGGGGGTGCTGCACACAGAAGGTTTTTTACCTTCATGTATAGAATGCATGAAAGTAAAAAAAACTTCAGCCTTTAGAACCAATTAGGGACGCTGTGGCCATTGCTTACTGGCTGTTAAGGATGCCTGTGGCTGCCCGCTCCTTAAAAAACAGCTATTTACACCATTTGTTAGGGACGCCGGCTACCACCGGCAGTAAATTACTACCTTCATAATGCATGCCTTCATAAAGTAGTGCATACGATATTTTAGTAGCGCTTCTGAATGGCAAAAAAATGGTTTGAAAAAGACTTTGCGGTATCTTACCACATACTTGGATGTGGAAAGATACTGCTTTGTGAATGGAATCCATTGCCTCTCACCTCCTGTTACAGGACAGAAAGTGGGGGAAAATCCTTTGAATGCATCACAGATGGCAACATTTTTTTAAACAAATAACAGAATAAAAGTTGCTTTTTGGATGTACTGTGGGATAGATTTACTAAAACTGGTGCGCTGAGATTCTGATGCAGCTGTGTATGGTAGCCAATCAGCTTCTAATAAAACCTGGATGCAGATTTTTATGCACATCTACACCAGATTGTGCACCATGCAGTTTTAGTAAATAGCCCATTATATGTCCCTAGTGCCCAAGGCGTGGTTCAAGAGCCACACAAGGTCCTTTGTTGCATGTTGTACAGCCCATGGAATGCAATAGTCAGTAGTTGCTGTGGGAGCCTTGCATTTTTAAGGGGCTATAAAGTCATCTCTAGCAGTGATCGCTAGAAGTCTCCTGTCTTTAATCTCCAACTGTCTCCTGCAGCATGTATCTAGTCTGGTAAATACATGCCTATAACCTCTGATCAATTCCTGTAGTATTACTGCGTTCGTCTGTAGCATTATATATATCCCTAATAATATGAGTGGCTCCTTAATGGCATCAGGGGCCACAGTTGAGGCCACCAGTGCCACTCCAGGAGATTTTTCCATTGGCTCTCGGGTGCTGCCACCTTGCGGCTTCACAGCCAGTTCCCTACTGTGCATGAGTGAAGTGCGCTGCGCTTGCTGAATGGCCCAGCGGCGGGGAAACGAGGATATGGGAGCGGGTACCTGTCAATAACAAATACCAAATGTGGCACCAGAGGGGGGGAGGAGGCAGATAAGTGGAGATTCCACCTTTGGGTGGAGCTTCACTTTAAGTAATACCTTGAGTTGCATTATCAAATAAGCCTTTCATTTGCAAATGTCTTTCACATTATCAAAAAAGACTTCACCCCCCACATCCCAAAGCTGTTAACCTTACGCTGCCATATAAAAAAGTTATTTATATTCATAGAGGATGCCCGACTAAAAATCACAAGATATGGGACAGGTGGCTAGTACACTCCTCTACATGCATTGATGAGGACTCTGTGAATATATTAATGTATACTTAATGCATGCAATACACTACGCTTTGCATCTTTTCAGTTTGTACCATTATGAGCCACCAGCAATCGAACAAATTGTATCACTGTTGAATGTTGGCATGCTACTGTACTACTGACATTTCTGGTTATAGGTATTACACGTCTAAATGCCGATCTGTATGCATTTCTCATACCGTATATACTCGAGTATAAGCCGACCCGAATATAAGCTGAGGCACCTAATTTTACCACATGGGAAAACGTATTGACTCGAGTATATGCCTAGGGTGAGAAATGCACAGCTACTGTGTGGAAGTGGAAGTGGAAAAGACGGTCAACAATGACCATTTGCATCCTCACTGTGTCCATTTGCATCCCTCACTGTGCCCATTTGCAGCCATAGGTCCCCCTAACTTCAAACTCGGTAGTTCCTAGATGCCCCCTAGCTACAGCCAAAATTTGGGGTTTCTGGACCCATTGCTGCAGATGGACACAGTTGACCGAATTTGGGGACCCGTATCTCGGGGCCACTTAGTGCTAGGAACCCCAAATTTGGTGTGCATACCCAGTGGAACTAGCACTACAACATATCCATATCGAAAAATATCAAGCACTTTTCTGCAGCAGAGAATGACATTTTCCTAACTGACTTTGGGGCCCCGTATCTCAGGGCAACTTGGTGCTAGGAACGCCAGCTTTGAATATGTTGTAGTGCTAGTTCCACTGGGTTTTCTAGCACCAAGTGGCCCGAGGTAGGGGGCCCCAAAGTCGGTTTGAGAAATGTAATTTTCTGCAGCAGAAAAATGCTTGACCCTTGCCAAGGGGGGCATTTTCAGCACACAAAAAATGTGCTGGAAAACTCGGATTATACTCGAGTATATACGATATGTAGGAATCTTCCTTATTTTTTGTTAATCTTTGTAACTATATCTACTATGATGTTTTTTTTTTGTTTTTTTTTTTAATCTCATGTCGCTCTTTTCAATTAAGAGTTTGTTTGGTTAAAAATAAGTCTTGTGTCTACATTAGTACAAATAACCACCAAAAAATAGAGATCTGTTGTTCAATATTTATACTGATAGGATTGTAAAACATTACCATCTACACAAAGACGTAGAATTAAGTAGATTTTAGCCTATTCTGTACTGTTCTCTTTGTCTGACCATCTATAAGTTTGAGTGTTAGAGGTCACAATAATTATTCATTTTGTGAAGATTTGAGGGGGAATATGTATGTTATGCAGAATCCCCAGTACTAATGGAACACATAAACCGGCTGTCCTTCAGATTGGAAATAATAAGCAGTATGTCCATAAAAAGGATGAAAGAGAAGCACAAGCTTGTGTCTGTGACAATCTTTATTACTGCTATCTCTTCTAAAAGCCAATTAATAGTGCATTACCAATGAGCCTTGTAGGTGCTAATTGTGAAAACAGCTCAAGCACTAGGGTTCATTTACTAAAGTAGGATGTTCACTTTGAAAAGCGAATATTAGCAAGCATAGTGACTTTTAATATCAAATCATGGGTGAATGGAATTAAAAAAGCAAACTTTTTTTATAGGCCACAACTGCAGTGAACACATTTTCACCTTATTTAGTAATATTAATGAACATTCCCTTACAAAGGCCACAATGTGACCCATTCCTAACAGCAGAGTGTATTGTCCGAGCCCACTCCCTTATCCCCCCCCCCATGATTCTGTTACATTGTTCAGCTATACATTGCCAGACAATCCATTGAAGCACCATCCAAAGCTGAAGCCTGGCACACACTGAGTTCCTTCCTTTCAACCAAGTGGGGTGAACGAACAAAACTGTCAGTTCCGGTCGGAGCCGTTGTACTAACAATCCGACGTTAGTACATCGATCTCCCCCCACTGAGCTGTTGTGTTCTGACAGGGGGACCCGTCCCCACCAGAACACTTTGATCAGAGCTCTCCACCATTGGCTGAGAGCACTGATCGGGAGCTGGTTGGCTGCTGGTTTTCCAGCATTCTCGTCTGACAGAAGCCTGCGACACACGGGCTGAATGTCGGCTGTTTTTTATTGAACCGTGTGATGTCCCCGGCATTCGGCCCGTGTGTACGGGGCTTTAATAGTCAGCACTTTTAGCACTGGGCTCCTTGGTTTAAAGTGATTTTATCGGCTTTTTTTTTTTAATAACAACCATGTCATACGCACCTGCTCTGTGGTTTTGCACAGAGCAGCCCCAATCCTTCTCTTTTCTGGTCCCTCTTCTGTGCTCTTGGTCCCTCCCTCCTGCCTAGTGTCCCCACAGCAAACAGCTTGCAATGGGGGCACCCAAGCAGGCCTCACTCCTGATCCGAGGCTCTGTATGTCCATTCACACTCAGCACTACCCGCTCTCTCGCCTTATTGGCTCACTGGCTGCTCAACCAATGAGGAGGAAAAGTCTCCGGAGAGCTGAGGTTCTCCTGCACATCGCTGGATCCTAATGGGGCTCAGGTATGTTTGAGGTGGGCGGCATCACAGAGATAGAATGCATGAAGGTAAAAAAACATTGAGCCTTTAAAACCACTTTAAGTCTTCGCCAAAATACTAACTGCATGGAGTTTCCCTGTACATGCATGGGTTTCCTTTCACAGTTACCTCTCTGTGTTGAAGGGTATAATGCTGAAAGCTTAATTATACTAAGTCTAAAATTCTAGTGTTGTTCCAACCACAAGACTACATAAATAGGAAAAATCAAATATAAAAAATTGTGCATACAAGACTAGTGTCATCATAAAAACAGTGCAATTACAATCCTTCAAACACATCAGTGTTAGTAACAATTAAATATATATTGTATATATATAGGAATTAATGTCAGTAACAATTACATTCATATATAAGAATTAATGTCAGTAACAATTACATACAATACATACAGTATATAAGATACTGTATCAGTAACAATTAAATACATATAAAAATCAGTGCCCACACAAGTGTTCATAATCCAGTTTGCTAATTCTTCTTAAAGTCGACGTAAACCTGATTTATGAAATCTGACCTGGGCACATATATCTGTAGTGTTTACTTATCTCTCTCCAAAACTCTAAGTCCTCTGTCTTTCTGCTGTTTCCTTGCTCTGTTATCAGCATGATAACTTCTCACAAGTTTAACATCAACCGAGATAAAACCAGCCTGGGGTTGCTATAAATAGATTAGCGAAGAGCTTGTCTTGACACAGCACAGCTCTGCACATTTCTTCCTCTGCCTATGTGGATTGGGGGGGGGGGGGGTGCTGCCTTTCCTCCAATCAGCTGTCACACCATGTATGCCAATAATTCACTCCTACTTCTGAATGAGGAAGTAAAAATCCTAACCCGATGTTAGGATTCTAAAGAATATAGAAAGGGAAAGATAGCAAATATACACGTTAAACTTATGTAGGGAGATTTATTTCATCTCAGTGTATCATCTGAGGCTGTTCACTTCACTGGATATATGTGAGGATTTACATCCACTTTAAAGTAGAATTCCAGGGTAATACTAACTAAGCTTAACCACTTACAGACCAGGACATTTTTTGCGATACGGCACAGCGTTGCTTTAACTGACAATTGTGCGGTCATGCGACGCTGTACACAAACAAGATTGACGTCCTTTTTTCCACACAAATAGAGCTTTCTTTTGGTGGTATTTGATCACCTCTGCATTTTTTTTTTGCGCTATAAACAAAATAAGAGCGTCAATTTTGAAAAAAAAACAAAACAATATTCTTTACTTTTTGCTATAATAAATATCCAAACAAACAAACAAAAAAAAAATGAATTTATTCATCAGTTTAGGCCAATATGTATTCTTCTACATATTTTTGGTAAAAAAAAATCTCAATAAGCGTATATTGATTGGTTTGCGCAAAAGTTATAGCGTCAACAAAATAGGGGATAGATTTATGCCATTATTATTATTATTATTTATTTTACTAGTAATGGCGGTGATCTGCAAATTTTAGCGGGACTGCGACATTGCAGCGGACAGATCGGAACACTTTTTTGGGACTATAGACATTTATACAGCGATCAGTGCTATAAAAATGCACTGATTGCTGTATAAATGTCACTGGCAGGGAAAAGGGTTAACACTAGGCGGCGATCAAGGGGTTAAATGTGTTCCCTGGGAGATGTTTCTAACTGTAGGGGGAGGGGACTGACTGGAGGAGGAGGCGAGAGATCACTGTTCCTAATCACTAGGAACAGCAGATATCTCTCTCTCCTCCCCTGTCAGAATGGGGATCTGTATGTTTACATTGACAGACCCCCATTCTGGCTCTCTTTCCCACGATCGCAGGTGGCCGGCAGCCATCACGGCTGCCGGCCACACACATCGGGTCTCCCGCCATGCTATGACTCCTAAAGGAGCCGACGTACACCTACGGCGATTTGCAAGAATGAGCCAACCTGACGCAGTATAATGACGGCGGCTGGTCGGCAAGTAGTTAAAACTGCTCCCACCCCCTTCTAACACCTATACTAACTACCCTGTAAAAGAAAGATGTTTATACTTACCTATTCTTAGGGAGCGCAGGTTCGGTCATGTGACCTCCCCAGCACCAGCTACAGGGGAGAGTAGAGAGCAATCTAATGATGTCTGGAATGCCTGGGCGGTGATGCCATAGGCTTATTATAGGCCATCCGTTGTTGGTTGTCCCTCCTCTCCCCTGAAGCTGCTAATAGCTAAGAGAGACGAGCCAATCACATGACCAGACTGGAGCACCCCAAGAATAGGCAAATATATGCATCTTTCTTCCTCAGGGTAGTTAGTATAGGTGTTAGAAGGGGGTGGGAGCAGTTTTAAGTTTAGTTAGTATTACCTTGGAATTCAACTTTAAGAATAAGTGTCCATCTACACATTTCATCCAAGTGAAAAATATACTATCAGGTAGTCCAGCTCCCTTTTATATATGACCTATACTAACATCCTGTATAATACATAGGCTCAATCTCTCTAGGGATAGGCCCCTAAACCCCACATAGAACAGCACATAGCATAAAATCTTTACATTTGCTTAGGAACAAATTAAAAGCTCATTTACAAGTGTAGTCATATTTTTAAAAAAACTTGATGGTAATGAATCAAATGTATTGATGCTGTTATTTACTTTCTTTTTGTTTCTTTTATTTTTTTTGGTGCGTTTATTGCCTTGTGGGGCAATTTTGATCTATGTTTGAATTTTGTTGTTTTTGTGTTTTCCTTTTTCTTGTGTTTACTTGTTATAAAAAAAAAAAAAAACGATTCTTCTGGAGGTTATACCTCTCGAATAAAGCAAAATATAGAGAGTAATGACAGAAAAAAAGACCAAGTAGTCCATTTCATTTGTCCCTATCTTTACATATATATGTTTTAATGTATTATTTATTGGTTTTACTTTTTTACTTTTTTTTGTCTGAGTATAGCGCTACAGTATGTTTGTCTCAATCATGTTTGAATGCACTTACTGTTGACTGACTGACTACCTCTGCTGGAAGTCTATTCCAAGCATCAACTACTCTTTGAGTAAAATAAAACTTTCTAAGATTAGTTTTGAACTTTATTTTTGCTAGTTTGAAGTCATGTCCCCTTGTTCTTGATCTAATGCCAAGTACACAAGCGTCTCTTTACCGCAAACGCAGCCCCAGTGTGAAAGGGGTCTAAAAAAAAAAAAAGCTAATGTAGCCTCCACATCTAAAGACTGATAAGCTACAACATAGTACATTTTTCTTTTTGTGGTGCAGCAGGTGTGGCTGCACTATGCTTACAGTGGTGTGAAAAAGTGTTTGCCCCCTTCCTCATTTCCTGTTCCTTTGCATGTTTGTCACACTTAAGTGTTTCGGAACATCAAACCAATTTAAACAATAGTCAAGGACAACACAAGTAAACACAAAATGCAATTTGTAAATGAAGGTGTTTATTATTAAAGGTGAAAAAAAATCCAAACCATCATGGCCCTGTGTGAAAAAGTGATTGCCCCCCTTGTTAAAACATACTATAACTGTGGTTGTCCACACATGAGTTCAATTTCTCTAGCCACACCCAGGCCTGATTATTGCCACACCTGTTCACAATCAAGGCATCACTTAAATAGGAGCTGCTTGACACAGTAAGGTCCACCAGAAGATCCTTAAAAGCTACACATCATGCCGAGACCCAAAGAAATTCAGGAACAATTGAGAAAGAAAGTAATTGAGATCTATCAGTCTGGAAAGGGTTATAAAGCCATTTACAAAGCTTTGGGAATCCAGCGAACCACAGTGAGAGCCATTATCCACAAATGGCGAAGACATGGAACAGTGGTGAACCTTCCCAGGAGTGGCCGGCCACCCAAAATTACCCCAAGAGCGCAGCGACGACTCATCCAAGAGGTCACAAAAGACCCCACAACAACGTCCAAGGAACTGCAGGCCTCACTTGCCTCAGTTAAGGTCAGCGTTCATGCCTCCACCATCAGGAAAAGACTGGGCAAAAATGGCCTGCATGGCAGAGTTCCAAGGAGAAAACCACTGCTGAGCAAAAAGAACATCAAAGCTCGTCTCAATTTCTCCACAACACATCTTGATGATCCCTAAGACTTTTGGGACAACATTCTGTGGACCGATGAGACAAAAGTGGAACTCTTTGGAAGGTGTGTGTCCAAGTATATCTGGCGTAGAAGGAACACTGTATTTCAGAAAAAGAACATTATACCAACAGTAAAATATGGTGGTGGTAGTGTGATGGTCTGGGGCTGTTTTGCTGTTTCAGGACCTGGAAGACTTGCCGTGATGAAAGGAACTATGAATTCTGCTGTCTATCAAGAGATCCTGAAGGAGAATGTCCGACCATCTGTTCGTGTACTCAAGCTGAAACGAACTTGGGTTCTGCAGCAGGACAATGATCCTAAACACACCAGCAAGTCCACCACCGAATGGCTAAAGAAAAACAAAATAAAGACTTTGGAGTGGCCTAGCCAAAGTCCTGACCTGAATCCTATTGAGATGTTGTGGTATGACCTTAAAAAGGCCGTTCATGCTCGAAAACCCTCTAATGTAACTGAATTAGGACAATTCTGCAAAGATGAGTGGGCCAAAATTCCTCCAGGACGCTGTAAAAGCCTCATTGCACGTTATCGCAAACGCTTGGTTGCAGTTGTTGCTGCTAAGGGTGGCCCAACCAGTTATTAGGTTTAGGGGGCAATCACTTTTTCACACAGGGCCATGATGGTTTGGATTTTTTTTTCACCTTTAATAATAAACACCTTCATTTACAAATTGCATTTTGTGTTTACTTGTGTTGTCCTTGACTATTGTTTAAATTGGTTTGATGTTCCGAAACACTTAAGTGTGACAAACATGCAAAGGAACAGGAAATGAGGAAGGGGGCAAACACTTTTTCACACCACTGTATGTGTGAATGGAGCCTTTGATACACTTTAAAAGGATAAATTCACCTTTGTTCACCTTTTTTTTTCTAAATCCCAGCTCCCCTATGTACCAAAATAGAATTAAGGTACTTTTTTGTGCAAAAATATCAGAGCTTTCCATTAAATCTACAGTCACTTACTTCACTTGTCCTCATCCATGTTTCCAAACGTATCCAGAAATAATTCAAAACCTCTGATTTGGGATTTTTAAGGCTATTTGAAATAATGATTGAATAAATTGTTCTATAAATAAAAAAGATTTATTTTAACATATGAATAGATACAGATTTGTATAGAAAGATTCAACATGTTGTATAATACAGTATATATAAATTTAAAAACACTTGGATTTTGAAGTGGTATTTCCCAACTACTTGCTGAACTAACACCAGTAGAAACGGATGGTGATAAGTAAAGGGATAGCCTTCCCTTTCTATATAAATCTTTATATTTTCATGTTAAAATAAATCTTTTTTTTATATATAGAACAATTTTTTCAACCATTATTTCAAATTGCCTTAAAAATTCCAAATCATGTTTTGAACTATTTCTGTTACTACAGGGATGATGGCAATTACACACCTAGTCACACGAGTCACATATTTTTTCCAAATGTATCCATTGCTTCTGCCTTACTTCCTGGTCAGGGTTTAGGTCATAACACAGGAAGGAGTTGACCAGCTGACCTCATTAGCACACACCCTGCATCATCCACCCTCCCATTCCCAGCTGCACATTTTTTAAATGAAATGCAATCAATCAATAAAATAAAAAAATACACAATCAGATTGCATACTGTGTGGCCATCTTTATACAAGTACATTGGAGGGAGTGGACAGAAACACTCAGCTGTCAAGCCACATTCACATCTCTGCATAGCGGGAACACGCATTCCCACATGCAATTTTTTTTTCTTTTTAGCAAGGGGGGGAGGTGTTTTGGAGCATTTTCACTCATCACACATAGGGCAGCCCATCCACCTGAATGGGCTCCCCTACACACAGCAATCACCCCAAAAAAGCTTCAGAACTTTTTTTTAGAGCAAAGCCCGATGCGCTTTTTACTGGGATTTTTGGTGCAGCACATTTCTAAAATGCAAGGAAATGCACAGATATGAATGGAGCTTCATTGTTCTTGTGTTACCACACCAATTTCACTTTTAGGTCCCATTCACATTTAGTATAGTGGAGGCGCACATTTTGTGGCTTGTTTTTCCTTTGACACGCATAGGGCAGCCTGTTGATTTCAATGGGCTGCACTACATGTGGCTTATGGGACATTTTGGCATTTTGTGGACTGAATATTTTTTACTGTGTGTTTTGCAGCATTTGCCACCCGTTTTTTCACATGGCAAAATGTGTGTTTGCTTCTGTGTTTGGTGTGTCGTTAACAAAAAAAGGCACTGAAAGCGCAACTAGAAATTTTAGGGGTATAAAGGTGGCATACACTATAAAATCCTATTGTATATTGTGTATTTAGTGAGAAGTGTGATCACTGATTGATTGCATTTCATTTATAAAAGGTGCAGCTAGGAATGGGTGGGTAGGTAGGAGGGTAAATGATGCAGGGCGTGTGCTAATGAGGTCAGCTGGTCAACTCCTTCCTGTGTCATAACCTCTAGTCTGATCAGTAAGTAAGGCAAAACTAATAGATACGTTTGGAAACATTGATGAGGACAAGAGAAGTAAGTGTCTGTAGATTTAATGGAAAGCTTTGATATTTTTGCAAAGGAAGTACATGAATGCTATATTGGCACATAGATGAGGTGGAATTTAGAAGAAAAAAAAAGGTGAACAAAGGTGAACTTATCCTTTAAGTTTTGCAATGCATTGCTGCCGGGCCATACAACAGTATTCTTGTCACATTTTAGATTTCTAAACAGACTGCAGCTTGTAGCATACTGCATATCTACAACACAAACAACTAGTCTACACACAAAGTGAAGACAATATAAACCAATTCCTACAGAAGTGCACTTACCCATATTAGTTAATAAATGTAAAAGGCATTTTCTTTAGCCACAATTTACGTGATTGTTTTACAAAGTGCTATAAGTACAAAAATGCTGGTGCATTAATTTAATTCTTTAAAACGTCTGCGGATCTCTCTGCTCTCTAAAATAAAATAAAAAAATTCCCTCTGATGGTTTGTGCTTTATGAAACATAACCAAGAGTAATTTTCAAATTGTGAATGTTTGTTTCTTAATCTGTTGTTTTAAAGAGGATAGTGTGAACTTGGTAATAATACAAATATTTCTCAGATAATAAAATCAATGATGTGAATATATGTCATTTAATTTATTGTTTGTACCAACAAAAACTAACTAAGTTACTGGGACAATTTCAAAACATTAAGGTAAAGTGAAGTTGTATGCAGGAGTAAGACTTGGGAATCTGGTGCATGAATTGAATTTTACAAATCATTTTCTTGTAAATACTATAACTGCAGTCGGACTTCTTTAGGTCCTAAAAATAAAAATGGTTTTCCAAATACTGAGCCACAGCAGTGACATATTTCATATTGTTAAGCCTAACAAATGACAGTACTATCACCCAAAATAAACCAAAAATCTATTACTAAACAAAAAAAAATGGATAACTAAAATAAAACATCTAATTCAACGGTAATCAGTGACAGTTTATGAAACTCTCTCAGTTCAGGTTTCCTTCAAAGCTTTTTTTTTTTTCGTTTTCAATACATTACGTAAAATTTAGAACATCCGTCAATTACTTTCTTTTTTTCAGGAGTGGTCTCCCCAAGCCTGAACTCCCACCTTTGCATTCTTGCTTGATACATTTTCCCATGAAATCAATGGAAACATGTTAAAAAACATGCACATTGACACATTTTAATGCATGTAAACTCCCCATTGACCAGGATGATGTACATTATAATGCTCGTTTACATATTATACATGGTGTATTACAACATGCCTTAAGCCCACATTCACGCTAAGGGGGTTTTTGAAATTTCAGTCCGACTACCGGGACGATTTTACAGACAGCTGTTCGGATTCATGCACAGATGTCTATTGAAATTGCCCCAAAATTGTACAGAAACTACTTTTGGAAATCGGTGCGGTGAATAGAAACCTTCCAAAGTCGACACATCTATCAGACACCTGGTCTCTCTTACTTTGAAGATAATTACCTCTATTGTGTTCTGTTGTATCCTAGTGATAGGAAGTGAAAAAATACTATATATATATATATATATATATATATATATATATATACAGTCAGGTTCATAAATATTGGGACATCGACACAATTCTAATCTTTTTGGCTCTATACACCACCACAATGGATTTGAAATGAAACAAATAAGATGGGCTTTAACTGCAGACTTTCAGCTTTAATTTGAGGGTATTTATATCCAAATCAGGTGATATTTATGGACCTGACTGTATATATATATATATATATTTATCGGCATATAACAGATCATTAAAATCAGGGGAAACTCGTGGGTGCGTGTTATACGCCGATCCCCGCTGTCAGGTGGAGCGAGTCGGGTGTACTCCTGTGTACTCGGCTAGGCTCGGCTCCGCTCGCAGTCATGCCCAGTCCCGCTATTAGACCTGTTATGTCCATCATAGGAGCCGGGCCAAGGGGCGGGACTGCGAGAGGAGCCGAGAGGAGCCAAGAGAAGCCGAGTACACAGGACATCCGGCTCTGTGTATCTCGGCGGCGGTCATTTTAAAACGATAAGGCTGCAATGACACTGGGCAAGAAGGCTGCAATGACACTGGGCAAGGCTGCAGATGGGACAGTGATCATTCTGCAATGATGGACAAGGCTGCAGATGGACACTGATAAGGCTGCATTGATGGGCATTTAAATGTAAGTTTTTTTTTCCTTAAACTTCCCCCTAAAAGTTTTTTCCTTAATATTCCCTCCTAAACTTGGGGTGCGTGTTATACGGTATATATATATATATATATATATATATATATATACTAATATATATATTTTAAAGTGAACCTAATATCAGAAATACTTTTCATGTTAATGTCATGCATGTTAAGTAATATTTACATCTTTTCTTTGTGTGTTTTCATGCATTTTTACAAGCATTTGCAATGCACTGCTGTTGTATTCAATAAGCCTTTTAACACGCACCACTGGACCAAAGCAGAACATGCCCTTTCTCCTCCAATGCACACAATGTATAGATGTGAACTGGTACCATTTTAAACATTAGCCAACCCGTGTTAAAACACATACCAGGTGGATCAGCATTTTATTTTTTAAAGTTAATCTTATCAATGCATTTCCTTCCCTCTAGCTGTACCTCTCAGTCCTGTGACCACTAACCGTGTCTTGTAACTGAATTCTCCTGTTTCTGTATTTAGTTCTGATTCCAGGGCTTAGCTTCTTTAGCTTCATCCTACTTATACCTAGAGATTATCCTGTATGCACAGGGTTTTAGTTTGTTCTATAATGTCTTATCATTCTCTTCTGCCTAATTTTAGTTAGCAAATTTTAAGTTTGGTTTCTGTTGAATGCAACTGTGTGTACAGCACCTTGTTTCTGTTGGATATTTTTCATTTGTTTTTCCTAGATTCGATCTATCATTTCTGAAGTACTAGTCTCTGTTTTTTTATGCTGCTTTTTCCATACTTTGCATAATTTTTTTGCACTTGGAAAACTGCTTTGTAGTGCTTTTAGTGTTTTTTTGTGCTTTTTTGTACTTATCAATAGGAATATCTTGTGTAATTACTGATTGCTGGTATTGAGCTTTAAAGTGAAGCTAAACTCTCTCAATCAACATTAGCTATTGATCCTTATGCTGCTAGCCTTATTAAAAAAGATGTATGGGATTTTTTTTTTGTTTTATCATACTTACCTAGGTGGATGCAGCTTTCGGTTCAATGCTACATCTGTCCCCTGCCAGCTCTAACACTGAGAACCGAGCGAGCAAACACCGCTGATCGCTCGGTTCTTACTGCTCCCTGAGCAGAGAGCTGGTGACTGTCAGTCACATTTCTCTGCTCTGCCCCCCATCACTCACTGGTGCGCTGGGCTGTGTAGGGGCGGGAACGGCCGGCTCAGCCTCTGAGAGGCTGAACTAGATGCCGGTGCAGGCATATAGGTCAATCCCTGATGACGTCAGAATGTACTGATGAAACGCGTTGGGTGTTTGAGCGTGATACCTAATTTCCGCCCCTGCTTCCAATTTGCTTGTATCGCATGTTGCGATGGAATTTTTAACTTTTTAATAAAGTCATAATGAACTTCACTATGGGAACACATTTCTTCTTTTCATTACCTTACGGATGTCTGGAGATTTGACGACACACTCTGAGTCTGGAAAGACCTTTTCTCAATTTGGTTGATTCTTCTGTGCATTTGACTACCTGTAATGGGTGTTATGGCGATCTGATGAGTAGGATGTTTGACAGGTGTTGGTGGAGGAAGACACACATTCACTTTTAATTGCTTTTACCAGGATCACGAAGTATCACTTTTTATCACTTTAATGTTTTGAACACTCATTATTTAATTGCTTGGATACTTGCATTTGGACACTTATTTATTAATTATGCATTTGCACTTTATTGTATGAATAATGGTTAATCAATTGATTGTATTTAATTGTTGACATAACATAGTTTAGCACTATTTTGTGTAATTATGGTTTAGCATTTACACACTTTAGAGAGCGCAATTTAAATACATTTTAATTTTATTAATTTCTTTTGCATCTTGGCTTTTACATATTGATGATTTTAATGGATCTGAGCACTGGACAATAACATATCATACTGTCACAAAATGCTTGCTTGTTTGTAGTGATGCTCTCATTTTCAGGTCCATCTCATACTGGTCAAAAGAAGTGTCTTATACATTCCCAAAGTGTGTTGATACTTGTGATGGACACTGGAAAGGAGAAAAAGAAGAGATAGTAACAGAAATTCTGTTTGTACAGAGGAGCATGCTGTTCTGTAGTGGCTCTTTTACAGCCATTTCCCAAGAGAACTCAATGGCATTACCTATTTATGTGTAAACTACTAGTTCATAATATCTTCCAATATAGCTAAGACAACCACATTTTTATGAAAAACATTCATGCAATAAAAGTAATAATTATATGTTTATCCGGGGAACCATCAGAGAAAAATGTGTGTCTTAACCACTTCAGCCCCGTGGCGGCCTGATCACTTCCTGACCAGGCCGTATTTTGCGATACGGCACTGCGTCATTTTTACTGACAATTGCAATTGACAATAGAGCTTTCTTTTAGTGGTATTTTGTCACCTCTGTGTTTTTTATTTTTTGCGCTATAAACAAAAAAAGAGCAACGATTTAAAAAAACAAAACAAAAAAAAACAATACTTTTTACTTTTTGCTATTTAATTTTTTATTATTTATTATATATTTATTATTTTACTTTTGCGTTTAATAAATATCCAAAAAAACTAATTTCTTCCTCAGTTTAGACCAATATGTATTCATATTTTTGGTAAAAAAAATCCCACTGAGCGTATATTGATTGGTTTGTGCAAAAGTTATCGCCTCTACAAAACATGGGATAGATTTATGGCATTTTTATTATTATTATTCTTTTTAACTAGCAATGGCGGTGATCTGTGATTTTTAGTGGGATTGCGACATTGCGGCGGACATATCGGACACTTTTGACACTTTTTTTGGGACCAGTGACATTTATACAGCAATCAGTGCTATAAAAGTGCTATAAAACAAAAACATACATTTCGAAATGTTATAAAACATAAAAAAATTTATTAAAAAATCTACCGTATTTATCGGCGTATAACACGCACCGGCGTATAACACGCACCCCAAGTTTAGGAGGGAATTTTAAGGAAAAAAAGTTTTAGGAGAGAAGTTTAGGGAAAAAAAAACTTACATTTAAGCGTCATTTGCAGCCTGCCCAGCGTCATTTGCAGCTTGCCCAGCGTCATTTGCAGCCTTGCCCAGCGTTATTTGCAGCCTGCCCAGCGTCATTTGCAGCTTGCCCAGCGTCATTTGCAGCTTGCCCAGCGTCATTTGCAGCTTGCCCAGCGTCATTTGCAGCCTTGCCCAGCGTCATTTGCAACCTGCCCAGCGTCATTTGCAGCCTGCCCAGCCTCATTTGTAGCTTGCCCAGTGTCATCTGCAGCTTGCCAGAGTCATTTGTAGCTTGCCAGGTGTAATTTGCAGTTTGCCAGCGTCATTTGCAGTCTTGCCGACGTTTAAATCTCCCGCCGCGAGACAAACCGCGCATGCGCGGCCGAAAAAAGACCGAACCGCGGCCGAAAAAGGCCGACGCGCGGCCGAAAAAGACCGAGCTGACTGTTCGGCTCCACTCGGAGTCCCGCCTCCCTGCTGTTTCGGGAGCGAGCGCAGGGAGGCGAGACTACGAGCGGAGCTGAACAGTCGGCTCGGCTCGGTCTTTTTCGGCCGCGCTTCGGCCTTTTTTGGCCGCGCTTCGGCCTTTTTTGGCCACGGTTCGGTCTTTTTCGGCTGCGGTCGCCATTTTTTGGCGCCGCAACCAATTTTTGTCATTTTTTTTGGGGGTATCGGCATATAACACGCACCCACGACACCAGATATTTACTGGAATTTTTATTTATTTATTTTTTCCTAGTAATGAGTGAGTGAGTGAATAATTTGTATAGCGCTACAATGCGAACTGAATCGCATCAAGGTAATGGCGGTGATCAGCGACTTATAGCGGGACAATTAGCAATCCGATACTAACTGACACTTTGTGAAAAATGGCTAACTGTCACTGACATCTCCATTGACAATAATACAGTGATCAGTCATAATAATGTACACTGACACTGTACTAATGACACTAGCTGGGAAGAAGTTAACATCTGGGACAATCAAAGGGTTAAATGTGTGCCTAACCATGTTCACTGTGTGTACGGTGAGGTGCTTTTACTAAGGGATGTGCCAGTTTTTATTACATTCTTTGCAGGGAAACAAAAATTGGCACATCCCCGCTGTCAGAAGAGAGCTTTGTGTTGTTTACCTGTTGCCCTGCCACTACTGAGCATAAAGTAACACAAATATTGGCATAGTTACATAGTTACATAGTTACATAGTTAGTTAGGTTGAAAAAAGACACAAGTCCATCCAGTTCAACCACAAATAAAAAAAAAAAAAAAAAAAAAATAATAAATATATATATATATATATATATATATATATATATATCATACAATCCCATATACCCCATTCTATACCCACAGTTGATCCAGAGGAAGGCAAAAAAAACCCCAGCAGAGCATTCTCCAATTTGCTAAAGCAGGGGAAAAAAATTCCTTCCTGATCCCCCGAGAGGCAATCGGATTTTCCCTGGATCAACTTTACCTATAAATGTCAGTACCCAGTTATATTATGTACATTTAGGAAAGTATCCAGGCCTTTCTTAAAGCAATCTACTGAGCTGGCTAGAACCACCTCTGCAGGGAGTCTATTCCACATTTTCACAGCTCTTACTGTGAAGAAACCTTTCCTTATTTGGAGATGAAATCTCTTCTCCTCTAGACGTAAAGAGTGCCCCCTTGTCCTCTTTGTTGACCGTAAAGTGAATAACTCAACACCAAGTTCACTATATGGACCCCTTATATATTTATACATGTTGATCATATCCCCCCTTAATCTCCTCTTATCAAGGGTGAATAAATTCAGTTCCTCTAATCTTTCCTCATAGCTGAGCTCCTCCATGCCTCTTATCAGTTTGGTTGCCCTTCTCTGCACTTTCTCCAGTTCCCCAATATCCTTTTTGAGAACTGGTGCCCAAAACTGAACTGCATATTCCAGATGAGGTCTTACTAATGATTTGAACAGGGGCAAAATGATATCTCTCTCTCTGGAGTCCATACCTCTCTTAATACAAGAAAGGACTTTGCTTGCTTTGGAAACCGCAGCTTGGCATTGCATGCTATTATTGAGCTTATGATCTACCAAAACCCCCAGATCCTTCTCCACTACGGATTCCCCCAGTTGTACTCCCCCTAGCATGTATGATGCATGCATATTCTTAGCCCCCAAGTGCATAACTTTACATTTATCAACATTAAACCTCATCTGCCACATAGTTGCCCAATTTGACAGAGCATTGAGGTCAGCTTGGCACTCAGGACGCTGGATGAAAAGGGCATTTACAAGGGGCTTAGCCACAAAAAAGCAATAAAAGTCCATCAGTTGTGGTAAAAGTCTCTGGTGATGAGACATCTGGTACTTGATGGATGCTGGCTCTTGAAAGAGCTAGAAGGGACTTTGCAGGTGCATGAAATCAAAGAAAGAGAGCAGTGCCATCTAAGTGCAGCAAGATAAAACCGTTTATTGACGGTTTTAAGTATAAATGAAGCCAGTTACAGGGTTGCAGGTATGTAAATGCATGTGATGAAAGTACAGTACATTCACTCCACCAGGGGACGTGTTGCCGTGTGGAAGGCCATTGGTTTTGGCTGTGCAGGTGGCTCCCAGCGCTTCCTAGACTCACAGGTACACACAGGACAGGTCCCTGGTGTCACATTCTGGTCAGGGGTGTAGTGGGTGGTGTGCGCATTCGGAGCATGCGCGCTCCTTCATCAGGCTATCTTAGAAGAGGCATAAGTAGGAGCTGAAATTCATGTGTGTGCCAAAGCTGCGTCATGGTAACAGCTCAACTAAGGAATAATCTAGACGCTGAGGGGCTGAAGAAGCTACTGTGCAGTAAAGATCATATACAGTGGTGTGAAAAAGTGTTTGCCCCCTTTCTCATTTCCTGTTCCTTTGCATGTTTGTAACACTTAAGTGTTTCGGAACATCAAACCAATTTAAACAATAGTCAAGGACAACACAAGTAAACACAAAATGCAATTTGTAAATGAAGGTGTTTATTATTAAAGGTGAAAAAAAATCCAAACCATCATGGCCCTGTGTGAAAAAGTGATTGCCCCCAAACCTAATAACTGGTTGGGCCACCCTTAGCAGCAACAACTGCAACCAAGCGTTTGCGATAACGTGCAATGAGGCTTTTACAGCGTCCTGGAGGAATTTTGGCCCACTCATCTTTGCAGAATTGTCCTAATTCAGTTAGATTAGAGGGTTTTCGAGCATGAACGGCCTTTTTAAGGTCATACCACAACATCTCAATAGGATTCAGGTCTGGACTTTGGCTAGGCCACTCCAAAGTCTTCATTTTGTTTTTCTTCAGCCATTCAGTGGTGGACTTGCTGGTGTGTTTAGGATCATTGTCCTGCTGCAGAACCCAAGTTCGTTTCAGCTTGAGTACACGAACAGATGGTCGGACATTCTCCTTCAGGATCTCTTGGTAGACAGCAGAATTCATAGTTCCTTTTATCACGGCAAGTCTTCCAGGTCCTGAAGCAGCAAAACAGCCCCAGACCATCACACTACCACCACCATATTTTACTGTTGGTATAATGTTCTTTTTCTGAAATGCAGTGTTCCTTCTACGCCAGATATACTTGGACACACACCTTCCAAAGAGTTCCACTTTTGTCTCATCGGTCCACAGAATGTTGTCCCAAAAGTCTTGGGGATCATCAAGATGTGTTGTGGAGAAATTGAGATGAGCTTTGATGTTCTTTTTGCTCAGCAGTGGTTTTCTCCTTGGAACTCTGCCATGCAGGCCATTTTTGCCCAGTCTTTTCCTGATGGTGGAGGCATGAACGCTGACCTTAACTGAGGCAAGTGAGGCCTGCAGTTCCTTGGACGTTGTTGTGGGGTCTTTTGTGACCTCTTGGATGAGTCGTCGCTGCGCTCTTGGGGTAATTTTGGGCGGCCGGCCACTCCTGGGAAGGTTCACCACTGTTCCATGTCTTCGCCATTTGTGGATAATGGCTCTCACTGTGGTTCGCTGGATTCCCAAAGCTTTGGAAATGGCTTTATAACCCTTTCCAGACTGATAGATCTCAATTACTTTCTTTCTCAATTGTTCCTGAATTTCTTTGGGTCTCGGCATGATGTGTAGCTTTTAAGGATCTTCTGGTGGACCTTACTGTGTCAAGAGCTCCTATTTAAGTGATGCCTTGATTGTGAACAGGTGTGGCAATAATCAGGCCTGGGTGTGGCTAGAGAAATTGAACTCAGGTGTGGACAACCACAGTTATAGTATGTTTTAACAAGGGGGGCAATCACTTTTTCACACAGGGCCATGATGGTTTGGATTTTTTTTCACCTTTAATAATAAACACCTTCATTTACAAATTGCATTTTGTGTTTACTTGTGTTGTCCTTGACTATTGTTTAAATTGGTTTGATGTTCCGAAACACTTAAGTGTGGCAAACATGCAAAGGAACAGGAAATGAGGAAGGGGGCAAACACTTTTTCACACCACTGTAAATAAAAAATGTATAGTGGGATTATTAAAGTAAAACTGCCACTGCCGAGGGATGAGCAAGCAGACTCTGAGTTGGATCCTGACACAGATATAGATACAGGGGAGCATGATCCACCTGATGCCATGGAGGAGGAAGAACCTTAGCCTACTCTAATTGACATACTAAAGGCAGTAAATACTTGCACTGCATATGTGCACTCGGTACAAGACCAGCTGGGGGGCTGAAGGTGTAAGTCTCATTGCTCCGGCAAGACATGCAAAACATCTGCAACTGCAGTGGAGAGTCGGCTGATTGCGGAGTCCCACTCCGCTTCTTGACTTGGTGCAGCTAACAATGCCCGCAATGAGGATTTTTGAAAATCGTATACGCAACAACGTTAGAATTGTGGTCTGCTGGCGCACATTGAGGGTGGGGACCCAACAGACTTCATAGAGCAATGGCTGGTCACCTTATTTGGCAAAGATACCTTCACGCCACTCATTGCGGTTGAATGGGCCCACAGAACCCCTACCCGCCTGCTTCCACCAGGACATCCTACCAGACCATTCCTGGCCAGGCTTTTAAACTACAGAGATCGAGAGATTATACTGCGCCTTGCAAGAGAGAGTCAGGATATTCCCTATAATGGTGAAAAAGTTTCCTTCTATGCTGACTTCTCTGCTGAAGTACAACGACAACGCTCAACATTCTTTGTGGTCAAGAAACGGCTCCAATTGCTTCAGCTCACGTATGCAATGCTGTACCCAGTCAGGCTTCAGGTTACAGCATTGGGGCAAACACATTTCTTTGAGACAGCCTCTGAAGCATCCTCCTGGCTAGATGTGTACAAGCCATCTCTGCGGAACCGGCCCTCTGGATCAGCAGACTCCTGATGTGCTTTGTAGGCTATTGGCCTTTTCCTTACCCCTAGGCCATGGGCCCTGATTCCATCTGGCTGTCTATTGCGGCCTTGCACTATTGAAGCTGTTCATCTACTGTTTAATGATTAGTGCCGGTACCGGTTACCTTTAAAGTCTTAGAGAAAAACGCTATCAAAAGTTATGATTACATTGTCATCAAACGATGTTCCCAGTGGCGTGACTCACAGCTCTGCTACTGGGGTTTGCAGTGCTCTCCGCACTACTGGGAGACGAGACTTTTTGCCCCTCCTTACCTTTGGTCTCTCCATTGGATGTGTTTCAATGTCCTACAAGATTTTTGTTCATTTTGTTTTGTTTTTTGGCACAGTTGCGCTCTGTTACTACAACCACAGCGCTTATATATAGATTCCAGACTCTGTTGTTCTGCATACTGATCGATACCCAGGTACAAGTGCACGTCCTGCTGTAGTCTTATGGTGCCTTAGCCTTTGGCTTTCAACAATACATGCTTCCCAGCCTTACCTTGACAGTAGCCTTATGACTGTTTACTATACTAACTCTTCCTCATGGCGGATGTTCCGATCATCTCGTGGAAGGTAAGATGTCTGAGGGACCCATTTAAACACATAATGGTGACCTCAGTCCTTAAGAAATACCAGCCAGCCATTGCGTGTTTACAGGAGACTCATATGACTACTGATGCTTTAACATGTATGCAATACCGTTGGGTGGAATATGCCTGCCACTCAGTCCTTACCTCAATTTCATGCAGAGTTAGTCTCCAAGTACACCGTCAAATTGTTTTTGATGTCCTAAGGTGGACAGTGAAGGCAGCAGTGGCGTCTGGTTTGGGGGAGCGCAAACAAACTGAAATATTCTGGAAAAAAAATCAATTGCAGCCTCACTGTGCCCATCAAACGCAGCCACTGTGCCATCAAACGCAGCCACTGTGCCCATATTCATTCACTTTCCTAGCACACCTGGGTGAACTGCGAGTGCCAAGCATGATTCTAGCAGATCACATTTTTTGACACCTATTAGGGCAAATAGCTCTAATCAGGTGCTTCAAAAACTACCCCCGCCTCTGCAATTCAGGCGCCGTCGCCCGAAATGGGGCCGGGCTCCTTAATAGGAGGTGGCAGCGGCGGCCATGGATAGATTCATGCATTGCATGAATCTGTCCATTGGTCATATGGGGGTGGCTGGAGAGAGGGGGCGGAGCCCCTGCGCCCTTATGGAAGCACTGCCACTGGAAGGCAGATATATTTATATACACTGTAAAATATTTCACCTTGTATGTATTTTGGCTATTGCCTATATTCCACCTCCCTTTTCTATGATGCTTCTTAGACAATTATTATGCTTTCTCCTTGACCAGCCAGATGTGCCATTACTGCTCTTGGGGGACTTTAATGGTTATATGTGCCCTAATCTAGATAAACATCCACCTTTCTGGTTGGTCCTCAGTTTAAGGGCACCACGCTTCAAAGGTTTGTGCGGGAAATAGGATGGATAGACCTTTGGCGATGTAAAAACCCTAGGTAACGTCAGTTCTCCTGCTTCTCAAAAATGCATATGTCTCTTTCAAGGATAGATCTATGTTTAGTGAACCCGAATTGTGCCACGCATGTTTCTAAATTGCAGTATGTTACGGTGTCTGATCACTCTCCCTTGGTTGTATGGCTCACCACTCAACCTTCTACCAATTTACCTAAAGTGCCATGGAAACTCAACCCCTTTTGACTCAACCCTTTTCCACTCAACCCTTTTCCTGTAAACCTGTCAATAGTATCACGTATCACTGAATATTTCCAAATACATTTGACAATCTGCTTCTTTACTTTTAAATGCTACCTGAGAGGTGTATTTATTGTGAAAATTAAAGCGGTGCAAAATGCCACCCAAGAACATGATCGGCAGTTGTCCCAAAGGGCTCAACAGGCAGAGAGACAGTATGTGTCAGATCCCTCTCCTGTAAATCAGGAGGTCTGGCTGGAAGCGCAGAGAGTACTTCAACAGTTTCAGGTTTCTTTGGTGGAGCGAAAACGATTTTTCAGAAAGCTAACTTTCTATGAGGAGGGAGAACAAACAGGCCGCCTGTTGGCTAAAATTGCTAATGCGCAGCAGGGGACAACTTCGGTCTTGGCCCTATGCGTGGCTAATGTTGTACTGACCAACTCTCCTGAGCTTATCATGGCTGAGCTGGTACTGTTTTATGAGGAACTATATCAATTGAAGGCACGGGCCTCTTTGTCTGCCACCTCACAATATTTACTCTCCCACAGCTTTCAGAAGCCAACAGAAAGGCTTTAGATTCCACTATCAGTGAGTAGACATGTGCACACTGAAATATTTTGTTTCGGAATTTTGTTTTCGTCCGAAAAATACACTTATTCAGTTACTCCCGAAATCCGTTTTTTTTTATTTTGTTTAGTTGAAAAATGCATTCGTCCAAAAATCCTAAATATCTGTTTGTCGAATGTTCTAAGAAGATTTGATGGAGCAGCTAAACTGTATGACAATAGTACATTTCCGGTCGAATGTTCCGCCTACAAGCTATAGTAGAATTCTAATGTTGTATGACACTAGTAGTAATTATATTTATTAATTATTATTACTAGTCAACCAACATTAGAATTCTTCTATAGCCTATGGGCAGAGCATTTGACCATAAATGTCCGCTCGCGCCGAATGCTTCGTCGAATCTTCATGTCGAATCTTTTCTCTCTATGTCGAATAATCTTGGACTAATAGAGTTAGGTTAGGCACATTCAACTTTTTTGCTATTGTCTCTATAATGTTGAATCTTTTCTCTCTATGTCGAATCTTTTCTCTCTATGTAGAATAATCTTGGACTAAAAGAGCTAAGGTTAGGCCCATTCGACCACAGGTTCGATGGACACAGATCGCTATTGTCAGCGTCATGTCGAATCTCCTATCTATATCGAACTGTTGTCACAACGAAAACGAAAATAAAGCATTTGTTTATGTCGGATCTTTTGGTTTTCGGATTCTGCACGTTCGTTATCGTTTGTTAAAACAATAACGAAAATACCCGAAATTTGGACGAAAATGCATTTGGACAAAAACAAATGCACATGTCTATCAGTGAGGAGGATATTGCAGCAGCCATTGCCTCCTTCCCAAACTATAAGACCCCTGGTAAGGATGGCATCCCCATTGAGGTATAAGCTCTATTCAGCCACCCTAACACCCCAACTGCTAAAAGTTGCCATTGCGGAGGGGATGTCTGCCTGACTATAAGGTACATATAGTACTGCTTTTAAAGCAGGGTAAGCCACCCACTAATCCTAATTCATACCGGCCCATATCCTTACTTCCAGTTGATGTTAAAATCCTAGCCAAAATTCTAGCCACAAAACTGAATAAATATATTACAACAATCATACACCCTGATCAGTCTGGCTTTATGCCACTAAAATCTACAGCCATTAATATCAGAACGATCTATCTCAATATGTAGACTATGGCAGATAATGTTGGGCACCGTACATTGTTGTCATTAGATGCCAACAAGGCCTTCGATAGTGTGGAATGATAAGTTGCAATAGTATACTGCGCTATAGTCCTATAGATTAAACAGCTGCAAACACGACAATTTGACAAACATTGTGCATGATTATAGAAAGTTAAAAAGTGCTGCGCTATACATTAGCTATGTACATTGATATACAGTGACTTATTCAGACATATATTGATAAAACAAATTCAGACAAATGGTGTATCATACAATCCTATCCAGATAAAACCATTCACTTATGTATATAAATTATAGTCCATACGTGACATAAAAAAGAAAAAAGAAAAATATTCATAAATATAAAAAGCCTAAAGTGTATAAAACTTCTATATCGATAGAAGGAAGCCTTTATATTCCAAAGATCACCATGGTGTGTAAGCCGTCACCAGTATATAGGTCCAAATGCGCTTACCGGATAGTGTGGACTCAAATGTTATTAAGAGAGTCAGTTGGGCATCAGGAGACTAAGCTCTCCCAGATGTAAACACTGTGTAACAGATCCACCATCCGTTCCCACATCAGTCACAGTAAACTTCTCACTCAGTAAGTCAATTGTCATAGAAGCAAAAAGAATCTCCACATAGTGTAAAACCATTTATATCAAATTTATTAAAAGAATATTGCACTTACATCCAACAGGAAGAAAACAGGCATGTCACCATAAAATCCAATAAACCATAGTAATCAAACACAGTTGTTAGATGAAAATCAACTGGACATGTTTCGTCTGATAAGACATCATCTGGAGTATGTGGAATGGCCTTACTTGTGGCAGACGCTGAGATGCTTTGGCTTTAAAGAGACCTTTATTTCCTGGGTCCAGTTGCTTTATCATGCACCTATGGCTTCCATCAAGAAGGGGGGCAGGATTTCACCAGCATTCAGGATAGGTAGGGGGATGAGGCAGGGGTGCCCTCTGTCCCCATTACTTTTTGTTCTTGCCATCGAGCCCCTGGCAGCCATGGTATGTGAAGATGATGGTATAATGGGCTTTGAATATGGAGAGTTGCGTGAAAAAATTACACTCTACACAGATGACATGTTATTCTTCATGGGGGATACAGATGCCTCCCTCAGAGAGCTCATGGAGGTGATAACCACCTTTGGTCTACACTCAGGTTTAACGATTAATTGGGCCAAATCGGCTCTTTTGCCCCTTGACACTGAAGTCTTTGCTCACATTTTTTTTCCTGTACTTTTGGTCCACACATTCAAATATTTGGGAGTATATATCTCTCCTACCATGACAGATTACTGTAAACTTAATATTATGCCACTTCTGCATAGGTTCAAAGCTAAAATTGACATTTGGAATAAACTATGGCTCTCGCGAATCGGGAGAACCAATCTTCTAAAAATGATCCTTATGCCTCAGCTCCTTTATTTGTTGCATAACTCCCCGGGAGTGATTCCCCAATAAATTTTTAGACTGGTTAACACAATTTTCCTGCCCTGTTATGGAAGGATAAGTCCCAAAGGATCAAATTAGAATAATTCCAGCGATCTAAGGATGGGAGGGGGGGGGGGTTGCATTTACCAATCTGTGGCTCTATTATCTGGCATCCCAGATTTATTGGGGCTTTTGGGAGCAGTTCAAATACTGTTAATTCCATATCCTCTTCTGCACATTCTATTGTGAGGTATCATATGGGAACTCAGTACATACCTGTGGGCCTAGAATCTATGTGTTTTAACTCTTCAAACAGGCTATAGCCAATGTATTATTTGATACAGAAAATATGATCGAGAGTACCTTCATTGCAAGGAGTTACAGGTTTCACAGAATCTAGTCCAGTCTGGCACAACTCTGGGTATGAGGAACTGTCAAAGCTCCTGTGTGCGGAATTGTGGAAGAGCTGGGGTTATACTCATCTACGGCAGGTCTTTCGAAATGGCAGACCTTGTTCATTTGAAGACCTAAGCACTATCTTCCACCTCCCCTCCATGATGCAATTTTACTACTTCCAACTCGGACATGCGGTTCACGCTCAGGGTTTGGCCACTGTCTGGACTTTACCCCCTATCAGAAACCATGAATCAGACTGAGACAGAAGTACAGTTAAATCTCACTTGTTTAATAATAATAAAAAAAGGTAAACAGAGTAAACGTAGTCAAAACATAGCCAGAGTTCAGGAACCGAAACGGATAGTCAGACAATCCAAAACGTCAAGGAGCCAGAGATGAACTTAGTAGAACAGCAAGCAGCATCTGGAGCCAGAAGGAATGTCAGCCAAGCAAGCCTTTAACAGGAACACAGGAGAGCGTCTCTAGAGATGTGACCAAGATAAAGGCAGAGATCATCTGGGCTGGACGGCTTAAGTAGGCGGAACTGACGAGCAGGATATCATCAACAGGTGAGTCACTCTAGAGAAATAGGACCTGGCAATTAGCCGACAGCTGAGCGGCCAGCTCAGAGAAGGAAGGGCTGAGCCCAGCCCTGACACCCCCACATCTGTATTCAGGTATGTTCAATCTGTAGTGGTCATAAAAGGTTTTATTTCTAAATGCTACAGAAGGCTATTACCTTCCTACCTGGAAGGCTACCAGTGCGATGCTAACAATAAGTGGGAGCATGATGTGGGCCCGCTGGAAGACAAGCTTTGGGTTAATGCCCTTGACTCTGTCTTACTCAGTACCCTCTACACTGCCCAGAGGCTTTCACAACTTTTTATCTTGCTCAGGGTTCACTACACCCCTTTGAAATTGCATTGTATGGGTATGCTACAGTCCCCTCTCTGTGCTTGGTGTGCCTCTGTGGCTGGGGACCTCATACATCTACTGTGGAGATGTCCCAAGTTACATCGTTACTTGGCGGCAGTGACTAATACAATAAACTCTGTATTCCATATTACAGTCCGCCTTGAAACCACCATGTGTATTGTGGGTATCCTGGATGACTTCCAGTTAATGGAACTACAGCTGATAGCAGTCAACAGAGCCCTATTCCAGGCTCATAGACTTTTTCTGCAATTGTGGAAATCAGACAGAGCCCCCACCCACAAAGAATGGGTATGTAATATGGGTTATATCCAAACTGGAGAAGATTATTTTCCAGCATAGAGGGAGCAAGTTTGATAGGATGTGCGGTGATTGGTTGGCAGTCCCGGGCCTTGCTCCTACTGAATTAGTAATGGATAGGATGTTGGGCTAATTTGTATTCCATTGTATTTTATAAGTATTCTGTACCCTGTGTAAAGAGATTTCTTTATTTTCTATGTCTAGCTTATAAATGTACCTACTGTACAGGATTGTGCTTTGTATGTGCTTGTTATAATGTACCGTACACTATGCTTGCTTGACCTGGAATCCTATTGCCAGCAGTATTTTCCTCTTGTTGTATCTGTTATGTATACTTGCTTCAGTTTAATAAATACTATTACTGATTAAAAAAAAAAAAAAAAAAAAAAAAAAATGATTGTAAAGTCTTGTTTTTTTTTTTTTTTCTATTAAAGGAACAAACATGTCATTCTTACCTGCTCTGTGTAGTGTTTTTTGCACAAGGCAGCCCAGATCTGCCTCTACTCGGGTCCCTGGCTGGAGCTCCTGGCCCCTACCTCCTGTCGAGTGCCCTCAAAGCAAGCAGCTTGCTATAGGGGCACCCGGGGCGAGACTCGGATCCCTGTGTCCATTCAGACATGGTGCCCCGGCCCCTCTCTCACCTTATTGGCTAAGTGAGCTTGATTGACAGCAGCAGGAGCCAATAGCACTGCTGCTGTGTCTCAGCCAAGCTGGAGGGAGAGTCCCCCATGACCGAAGCACTCATGGACATCGCTGGATAGAGATGGGACTCAGGTAAGTATTAGGGGGGCTGAGGAGGGCTGCTGCACACAGAAGGCTTTTTAATTTAATGCATAGAATGTATTAAGATAAAAAAACCTCTGCCTTTACAATCACTTTAAGTCAAGCCATTAGGTATAACTGATTCTTTCTCATTATGGACTGAATATATGCTTCCAGCGCCTCACCTCCATCTTTCCTTGGAATCGCCAGAAGATATCAGCCACCCATAGATGAATGTCACACGATCTAGCTGAAATGGAAGGGATTTGTAATACTCCTCCCTTTACCCATCTACGGCAAACCACACCCAAACTGAATTATTCCAATTCCTCCACGGTATTGATTTCCCCAGCCTCACCCGCTCCCAAAAGACCCAACTATATGTGCCTGTCACTTTGGAATGCATCGCCAAGGCGCTGGCACACCTCCCACCCTCCAAGGCACCTGGCTCCGATGGCCTCCCTCTTGAATTTTTACACAAAGTTTCAGGAAACTCTCATACCCAAATTGCAAGCTCTCTACACTCATATATTTGACACTGAGTCTCTCCCATTATCCATGGGAGAGGCTCTTATTGTCCTCATACCCAAACCAGGCAAGGATCCCCTCTTCCCAGAGTCTTACCGCCCTATCTCACTCCTACAGCTAGATGTAAAAATCCTAGCTAAAATCCTTGCCCTACAACTCAATAAAGTTATACTCAGTTTGATTCATCCCGACCAGACCGGGTTCACTCTTTATGAACCTGCAGGCCACACATGACAATACTGGATCCAGGGTGGTGGTAAGCCTGGACGCCGCCAAGGTGTTCGATTCTGTGGAATGGAACTATCTTTGAGAATGCCTCCGCAGATTTGGCTTCGCCCCAAGTTTGTTAAATGGCTACAACTTCTTTACCAGGCCCCCACCGCCCGGATCCAGATCAATGACAGGATCTCTGAACCGTTCGCACAGTCCAGAGGTACTCGTCAGGGAAGCCCCATCTCCCCATTACTGTGGAGCCTCTGGCCATTGCCGTTAGGGCACATCCCCTTATCAAAGATCTCCGCCTAGGCCAGCTGACCGAGACCCTTAGTTTATACGCGGATGACATGCTCCTTTACTTGGAAGACTAAAGAGGCAGCTCTGAAGCTGATAAAGCAGTTTGGGGAATACTCCGGTCTGCAAATCAATTGGTCCAAATCTCAAATCCTTGGATGCCCCGTCTGCCGCTCAGACAGCACTCCCTCTCGTTAGAGCAAGCCAGATCAAATATCTAGGTGTGCAGTGCTTGAGGGCCCGGCGGAGTACATAGGCTTGAACATAGAACTCCTATTTGCCTTTCTTAAAACAAAGACGCAAGTCTGGTCCCGGCACCCCCTTGGAGTCATGGGACACATACATTTAGTCAAGATGAATCTCCTCCCCAAGCTGCTTTACTTGTTCTGGCATGCGCCCTTCCATATCCCTGCCCGAATTTTCAAATCCTTGGAAGCTATCCTTAACACCTTGTGGGGCTCGTGCACTCGGCACTTGATTGTATAACCCTTTTTTTCAATACTCAATAAACGTTTTTTTGATTAAAAAAAAAAATGGAATGGATTGGGCAATGGTCATTATCTGTGTAGGGGTACCTTCAAACACCTACTGTATTTCACATATTGTAAATGATCATTGTTTCTTCCTGATGGTTTCAGCATCATTGAGAAGATTGCTTGAGAAACCAGCCTAGTGTACCTAAAATAAGCTAAAATCCTTAAAGTAAGTGGCCTGGCAAGCACAGGGCCTCCAGTTGGACTAATACCAGTCAACATGCCCATTTGCACCTGGCTGCTGTTAAGAGGGAAAGACACAAAAACATATTTTAAGAAATAACATATAGACCCTTTACTCATTCACTATTTGCTTGAAAAATGAAAGCTTAATTTTAGGAAAAAAGCCCTTTGAGGGTTATACTTGTTACTACTATATCTCTGCATACTTGGGTAAAAAAATCAGGTTGATTCACCTAATATGCAGCTCAGATGCAAACAAATGTGCAATTGTGGGTTAGGTTACCTTCCACAATGTTAAACATTCAGTATGTAGCCCTCTTTTGCAGGATACTGCACTTAACCTGTAAGAAAAAAAAAAAAAAACAGAACTTTCACTAAGGGGAAGAGTGGGTGTGATATAAAAGTTGGCAGTGCCTCCACCCAGGACAGGGGGCATATAGCATTACCATAAGTATATAGATCAACACCAGTATATAAAAAGAAAAGATTAATAATAATAATAATACATACATCCAATGTACAAACAGGTAATATCAGCAAAGAGCCCCAGAAGAAGTCATGGTGGAATTGTGCACATATTCCTGGGTATATCTAGCTATTCATTAATATAGCTCCAGGTAAATGTTGCAGCAAAGTTCAGTTGTAGGGGCCACTGAGGATGATCATGATGCAGCATCCTCCTTTCTGTTGTAGGCTTATAGACAAGACCAGCCTGGAACGCAGCTTACCACCAGCAGGGGCTATGGTGTGGTACTGGAACTTGAAGTCAACCTATTTACTCTGCATCTTTGTCCCTAGTAGTTTGTAACCTTTTTTTAAAAAAAGGTGTTTATTTAAGTTTTTGCATAAACACTTATAAATAAATAATGAACAGAGGCGCCATTTAAACATATAAGTTTGGTACAAAGCGCACCAAGAGTAAACCTGAGTATAAACATATCGCAATGACCCCATATAGCCAGCACAAGTTTTCTAAAAGCTATGGATGCTAAAAACCAAGAGCACATCCACACACCACTCACACCAGCGCCTTAGTCCCCTGGATATACAACAATAAAGGATTGAAATAATTAACACAGACTGCGTTACAGACCATAAATAGTAAATGCTTACTGAATTGGTACATGTACATTCAGGTTGGCTGAGATAACAAGACCTCATAGTAGTTTATAATCTGCCATGCAACCAGACCTTTAACTACCAAGAGGCTGTTGTATGCCTATCCTGGCTCTAGCCTATGCTGGTTATTGAGCCCTTAGCTAAAGATAACTATAGAATCCCAGCCAACAATGGAAAAGGGTTAACTAGAATAACAGGATCTGCTTATAAACTCACCTTCTAATACACTGGCAAGGGACTACTACGAACATACAGTAGCATAGACCCAGCTATCTGTCACCGAGTATGTGAGATGATAACCATAGGGCAGAGATACATCTGTCACTAGGATTCAGATCTAGAAGTTATGGGCCGCTGCAGTTAAATTATTAAAACATAGGTATACATGCCTAATAGTCTTTGCTTCTGATCTGAGTGAAATCCAGCAGCAGCACCTCTATGTGGAAGGTCATGTGGCCCAGTTCTGTGTCCACTTCCTGGAAACAAACTGCCATTTATATAAAATATCACAGTCCTCCAATTGTGGTTTATAACCCAGCTACCAGGAATAGGAAGCACCAATATATAATAAATTAACCCTGTGGTAATTACCAAACAAAAGCAATTTACAAATTCAGAAAGTGGAGGGCAGCAGATCCCTACACATAGAAGAAGTGTTTAAAAAAAAAGGTGGTGGGAGGGGTTATTAATGCACTGGAGACAGCTAACTTCCTCAAAACCTTCACCATATTGCCATGTCTAAGGACTGCAGGTGTTGAAGGGTCTGATTCAGGGTTTTTTTTGCACACGGAGGAGGGGTGGGGGGGGGTGTATGCCGTCTCCTGGGCTGCCTCTTTTGCTATGGTTAACTATGCTGGCATCATTTAGAAAAGAAGATGATTTATGTTAATGTAGAAACAAAACAACAAAAAAACATAACAAAAAGGGCACACTGGATCCCATAAATGGACAATCTTGATGCATTTGGTTGACTCATTTCTGTGACTAATTTTCAACTGCTGATGTCTGTGGTCAACTTTACAAGCAACTAATAGGAGAATACATGACCCAATCCAATGCTTCTTTGCATCCTACAACTGCCACAGAATTTATAATGGATACCTTTGTATCCTTATCTATTTGATAATTATTCTGTGTCATCAAAAATGGAACACAAGAAATGTAGTTGTGTACAATATATGTTTGCATGTGTGTGTTTTTCTACATATACTAATGGCTGATGTTTTGGAGGCTGACCCTTTTGCTCTTCCTTCTAAGATCAGCTCCTAATCAGATTATCCGGCATAATAAAATCACGAAGCACTGAATAATGTAGGTAATATGTTTTACGAGCACTTCTGTATTGAAAATGAAGGAAGGTTGAACAATTATTAGGCAAAGAGCTGATGTAATGTATTTTGCTGCACTTGGTCCATGCTGATCTCACAGGAAACTACTATTGAATTCCAGCTAACATATTTTATGACATTCAGTAAAATCCATTTTAGTGTTTTCCCAATCTACCCATGATAAACAATCAATCTTAAATTTCATAGTTTTTTTTTTTTTTTTTAAATGATTCTTATTCTATACAAATTTCTCTGGACATATATCTGAATTACTGTATATATTTGTAATAATGTATACATATTACAGAAACACCAATCTATTTTTTGTTCCTAAATTGACAAAAATTACAGACACATAACACTGAACTGCTTTCTAGTTTAGTAACAGTATGACATTTTAACACTTTGCTATTTTTGGGAGATTTCTCTTTACTTCCTGTTCCAGAGACACAACAGAAAGTGAGTAGGGATGAAGAGGGTATCTTTGGAGAAAGCAATTTCACAGCAAAAATAATAATGTCTTCAAAGTTTGCCAAAGCAAAAACTAAATTTCACTAATTTGAGCCACAATATCAAAAAGTGGCTGTACTGCACCCTTGAGAAGAAAGGTGTTGATAAATAATTATTGGCAGTCTCCACAAAAATGGGTGCTAGGTGCCCTTGAGTAGGAGGAGGAAAAGAGTGCATTAGCAGCATGAAAAAAATGTTGGCTATACACTCTTGAGGAGGAAAAGGAAAAGGATGCATTAGAAGCCCTCTGAGAAAAAAATGACTGCCATGTGCTCTGGAGGAGGTTGAAGAGGTAAAGGAGGTGCTGCTCTGATTGAGCTCTTGTTGCATAGTCTTTGTTTTCTCATGCATGTAATACCAAAATGGCTGATACTGTTACCACACCTGATACAATGCAGGCAGAGACTGTAGAGCACAATTGTGCTGTCAGCAGCAGATACATTAAAAAAGGCCTACACTAAAGAGCTGTTTCTTATGCTGCCTGTTCAAGTGTTCATGTGCTTTCCTGATTCTAAACAATTGGCCACTGGCCATTTTCTAGAGTTGATTGCTTTAGCTTTATTATTTTTTAAAGAGTAAACTTACCTAAAGCTTTTAAATCTGTCATGGCTCCTACTTCCACTGTTCAAAACAGACCAATTACTGCTGGGGAAAAAAATCAGGTGCTACTGCCAAAGCTACTATGAAATGAATCAGATTAGGGAGCTGCCGTTGTATTTAGGCCAAGCTAAATGAAAAAGTTAAACTCAGATACACATCCAAGATATGTGATGCCAGAATATATCAGCAATACTGGCTGTGAAAATCATACTGTTTGCCTATTGGTCTTCAAAATGGGCAGAAATATTTATCACGTTTCACTCTCTATAGACCTCAATGGGATTCGAGTTTAAGTTTGGAATTTTGGTATTACATGCAGAATTAGATGAACCCCTACAAATTGAACCAAGGCACATTCACACATCACTAATAGTAAATCTCCTCAGTAGGAACAGCAGTCAAAAACCGACAGCAATAAAAACTTATATGTAGTGAATGGCCAGCAAACCAAAATGCAGCTTTGTCAAGCTCTTTGACCAGGACTTCAAATATAATATTAGATGCCTCAGTAAAAGAACTTCCTTTTGATGTGCTTGCCACTCTATCTTTCAGTTTCTGTGGTATTAACAGAGGCTATGCACCTATTTAATAACCAAGAACATTGGAGGCACAGGTCTCAGATGGATTGTATATGCTTGCATCTTCCAGCTTCATGTTCTGCCCAAATCCATGGTTGGACAGGCCTGGAGGCCAGTTGTTAGTGCTGGACCGATGTGGGGGAAAGGGGGGTCCATATTGCAACTGCTGGTACACAAAGAGACAAGGATGATCAGGACATTGTTGACCTAATATGGCCAACGTAATTGACTCAATATGGCCATACAAGGTCAATTATATCATGAGCATCCCCACCCCTTTGTGTATGTGTAAATGCAGGGCATGTTGTGGCTGCAGCTGATTGGCTATGGAATGATAGCTGCCTTCCAGATTCAGCTAAATCCAAGTTCAAACTGAGCCCAAACTCATCACCAAAGAATTGTGAATAAATAATAAAAACCTGATATAGATTTATCACTTTCCCAATCTAATCAACGCTAAAAGGGAAAGCTTTATATAATCTGTGTGATGAGTACTACCTCAGCTCTCATACCTGTATAGCCCCAATGAATTAGAGACATTTTTACATTTTTGCTATTGTCCTCTTTATTCTGCTATCAACAAAAGAATCAATATATAATTTTTATAGCACAAACAAGGCTTCCTTTTGGGGATATTGTGTAAATTTATATATTTATTTTAGTTTTTAATCTGTGTAAAATTATGACTCTAGTACAAGGTTTTTTTAAAGTTGTATTCAAATTAAATAAATGCTTCTTTTGCTTTTTTTTTCTACTTTGCCTTTTCTATTGCAAAATTAAAAAAAAAATTAAGCAACATACAAAATAAAAAAAAAAACATAAATACTGATTGTTAGTGTAGTGCCCTTCACTGCTGTCTGTTTAACAGAGAGCTGTGATTGATTGATAGAGTCTGCTCAGTGTGCTCTGATGTGACTCATGCTGTCTTGATGTTTCAGACTGTTCCAATAGTAATGAGGCATATTGGACAGTGGGTGGAACCCTGGTAGATGAGAGCATGGGTGTCTATACAGCCCTGGCCAATTAGAAGGGGATGTGCACCAAGGAATGCTGGGTACCTATATTTATATCTGAAGAGCACATGGGCTCCTGGTCCAGTTCCCGTCCAGTATATCTCAGAGGGAGGTCCTGGTGGGGAGGAGGCTGCTGCCTATCCACAGGCTGCCATGCAGCCTCAGGTTTGAGACCTGAGGGACAGAAATACTGAAGCTATAACCCATGGTTCTCTTGCAAGCTGGCAGAGAGAGGATGTCCATGGATCCTGTCTTGTATCACTGGTATAGAGGGTTGCTTGGAAGTTGGAAGGAGGCTATCAGCTGTCCCTGGACATTGTGTGAGTACAGACCCCTGAAGGGATCCCTAAGACTGAGTGTGTTGCTAAAATCCTCCTCTTCCTAGAAGTCAGCATATTGGGTGTGAGAGCTAAAAGGGGACACTGGCTAGTGTCTTGAAGAAGCAAAAGTCCGCAAATTCTCTCTGCTTAAAAAGGGACTTGTTTCACCATATACAGCCTGCTGCATAGTGCTACTGACAGTCTGCTACACAGTTCTATTGAGAAGTTGTCCTCGCTGTGAATAGTTAATTTGAAGTATCCTACTAATTCCCTTCTACTATCCAAGTTGCAAATAAAACCTAAAAGCACATCCCCGAGACTAGTTATTGGAGATAACGAGTGGAAGAGTGTGTGCATTAGGGATGAGCCGAACACCCCCCCGTTCGGCTCGCACCAGAACCCGCGAACGGACCTAAAGTCCGTGCGAGCTTTAGAACCCTATTAGTTATAATGGATGCGAACGTTCGAAATTAAAAGTGCTCATTTTAAAGGCTAATATGCATGTTAATGTCATAAAAAGTGTTTGGGGACCTGGGTCCTGCCCAGGGGACATGTATCAATGCAAAATTTTTTTTTAAAAACGGCCGTTTTTTCAGGAGCAGTGATTTTAATAATGCTTAAATTGAAACAATAAAAGTGTAATATTCCTTTAAATTTCGTACCTGGGGGGTGTCTATAGTATGCCTGTAAAGGGGCGCATGTTTCCCGTGTTTAGAACTGTCTCTGCGCAAAGTGTCATTTTTGAAAGTAAAAAAGCTATTTAAAATCACTCGCGGCTAATGTTAATTCACGGCTCCCGTAACACAGAGAACAGTGATTCATTGAAACTCATTCATAAAAAAAAGTCATTGATAAAAAAAAAAAAAATGAAAAAAAAAAAGCGTAGGGGTCCCCCCAAATTCAATAACCAGGCCCTTCAGGTCTGGGATGGATATTAAGGGGGATCCCAGCCAAAAAAAAAAAAAAAAAATGGCGTAGGGTCCCCCTCAAAATCCATACCAGACCCTTGAGGTCTGGTATGGATTTTAAGGGGAACCCTAGCCAAAAAAAATGGCGTGGGGTCCCCCTCAAAATCCATACCAGACCCTTATCCGAGCACGCAACCTGGCAGGCCGCAGGAAAAGAGGGGGGGACGAGAGCGGCCCCCCCTCTCGCCTGAACCGTACCAGGCCACATGCCCTCAACATTGGGAGGATGCTTTGGGGGTCTAAGACCCCTAAAGCACCTTGTCCCCATGTTGATTAGGACAAGGGCCTCTTCCCCACAACCCTGGCCGGTGGTTGTGGGGGTCTGCGGGCGGGGGGCTTATCGGAATCTGGAAGCCCCCTTTAACAAGGGGACCCCCAGATCCCGGCCCCCCCCCTGTGTGAAATGGTAAGGGGGTACAAAAGTACCCCTACCATTTCACCAAAAAAGTGGCAAAAATGGTAAAAATGACAGGAGACAGTCTTTGACAATTCCTTTATTAAAATCTTCTTTCTTCTTTCTTCATCCTTCGGATTCTTCATCTTCTCCTTCCTTCATCTTCTTCCATCTTCTTCTTCCATTTTCTTCTTCCTCCGATCCGCTTCTTCTTGCGCTGGTCTTCTCGTCCTTCTCGTCCGGCATCTTCTTCCGTCGGCGTCGGCGTCGGTGTCGGTGTCTTCTTGGGCCGCTCCGCGCAATGGGAGGCTCCCGCTGTGTGAGGCTCCGCTCCATCTGACAGGTCTTTTAAAACGGAGGGCACCTGGTGACCCCGCCCCCCTCTGACGTCATGGGGAAAGCCATCATGGAATTCCCCATGACGTCCCTGTGCGTCAGAGGGGGCGGGGTCACCAGGTGCCCTCCATTATAAAAGACCTGTCAGACGGAGCGGAGCCTCACACAGCGGGAGCCTCCCATTGCGCGGAGCGGCCCAAGAAGAGACAGAGACACCGACGCCGACGGAAGAAGATGCCGGACGAGAAGGACGAGAAGACCAGCGCAAGAAGAAGCGGATCGGAGGAAGAAGAAAATGGAAGAAGAAGATGGAAGAAGATGAAGGAAGGAGAAGATGAAGAATCCGAAGGATGAAGAAAGAAGAAAGAAGATTTTAATAAAGGAATTGTCAAAGACTGTCTCCTGTCATTTTTACCATTTTTGCCACTTTTTTGGTGAAATGGTAGGGGTACTTTTGTACCCCCTTACCATTTCACACAGGAGGGGGGCCGGGATCTGGGGGTCCCCTTGTTAAAGGGGGCTTCCAGATTCCGATAAGCCCCCCGCCCGCCGACCCCCACAACCACCGGCCAGGGTTGTGGGGAAGAGGCCCTTGTCCTAATCAACATGGGGACAAGGTGCTTTAGGGGTCTTAGACCCCCAAAGCATCCTCCCAATGTTGAGGGCATGTGGCCTGGTACGGTTCAGGCGAGAGGGGGGGCCGCTCTCGTCCCCCCCTCTTTTCCTGCGGCCTGCCAGGTTGCGTGCTCGGATAAGGGTCTGGTATGGATTTTGAGGGGGACCCCACGCCATTTTTTTTGGCTAGGGTTCCCCTTAAAATCCATACCAGACCTCAAGGGTCTGGTATGGATTTTGAGGGGGACCCTACACCATTTATTTTTATTTTTTTTGGCTGGGATCCCCCTTAATATCCATCCCAGACCTGAAGGGCCTGGTTATTGAATTTGGGGGGACCCCTACGCTTTTTTTTTTGTTTTTTATTAATGAATGACAGCTCTCTGTGTTACAGGAGCCATCAATTCATTAGCCGCGAGTGATTTAAATAGCTTTCTTCCTGCAAAAATGACACTTTTTTGCAGGGAAAGTTCTAAGCACAGGAAACCTGCCCTCCTTCACAGGCTACCTATAGACACCCCCCAGATGTGATACTGCAATGCTGTTCTAACAGCACGCACACACATATCCCCAGAAATAAAGCACATATTGTTGTCAGCAGTCAGCAGCACACTGACACGCTGACACTGTGAGTGAAACATAATATGCGAGGCCGCCGCCGCGGCGGCCTCTTATACCGTGGGGCGTGTATTAAAGCCCCTGAGCTATAATTGGCTACAGGCATCCTGCCTGTAGCCAATTATGGCTCTCCTCGCTGCCGGCGCTGTGATTGGCCAAGCATGCGGGGTCACAGTGCATGCTTGGCCAATCATCAGCCAGCATTGCACTGCGCGGGCCGCAATGCATTGCGGGGCCGCTCGCATCACACGAATTTGATGCGAGCGGCCCCAATAGTTCTGGGCTCGCCGAGCGAGCGAACACCCGGTGCTCGATTCGAACATGGGTTCGAATCGAACACCGGGCTCATCCTTAGTGTGCATCTGTCTGTGTGGAAAATACTGTGTAACTGGCTGTGGATTATTCAGTGGGAGACCAGGGAACAATAATTCAACAGCTCCTTCGGGGGTACCACTACATTAGAAATATAGAAATAAAGAAAAAATCTGAGGGAAAATAAAATAGCGGAGACGGATAAGGAGTTCATTAGGATTGATTGGGGGTAAACTAATGTTTAATACGGGGTTGATTAGGAACACATTTTAATAAAAAAATGTTTTAACCTATCAACTGGAAGAGGGATGGAAGCTCATCCCTTTGACATGCAGATGAATGAATCAGAGTAGATATAAATTTGCAATGTGACTTATCTCTCTATCTCATCTAAATACTATTTATAAACAGTCTGTCTCTTTCTTGACAGCAGTAGCTATAACAGTATTTACAGAGCAACTCCCGGCTGTTACTTTGACAGTCAGGAATTGCCAACAAGTTTGGGGAATTGGGTACGACAGCTGGGCAGATGGACAGGGTACACTACACGCTACCTTTGTATTTTGAAGACTCAGTGTCCACAATTGGTTAGTCAATGAGACATTTTAGTTCCCTGGTTAACACGTTGCATTGGGCTCCACATATATAAGGTATAAGTCTAGTCTATAAAGATCAATTCATCAAATCATTCTCTGCAGCTATTACCTTTTGTACCACCACCCCCTCCCTTTAGAATGTAAGCTGTACGAGCAGGGCCCTCCTGTACCTTTTGTATTGAACTGTACTGTAATTGTGTTGCCCCCCCTATACATTGTAAAGCGCTGCGTAAACTGTTGGCGCTATATAAATCGTACATAATAATAATAATATAATAATAAAGATATTTTATTTGCGATATAATATTTATGAATATTTAGGAAAACAGACCCCTTGCATTGATTTTCATTAGACGTTACTGATCCATGGTATCCGCAGCCACTTCTCATAAATCCTCTTGTTGAGTCTTGACACAAAATAAATTCTTCTAAACTTGTTTGTTTTCTCCTGGCTTCTAAAAACAGTATTAATTATTTTTATGCCTTTTCTTCATTAGTATATTCATTTCACGAAATATGTGTGACAGAGTAAATTATAACATTGTTTAATGCAAACATATCTGGCGCGCTTATTGAGTGCATCCACACCATATATTTTGCTTTTCATTTAGCTAAGTGGCCGCTGTTAATAACCCCAGCTGCTGTGAACAGCGTATAACCCCTTGAGAAGAAATTTGCTTTTAATCATTTTCTGTGATTAATTTATGTTCATTATTGCGCTAATTTTTCCCTCACTGGTTGGTGTCCCTGTTGTGAATTTCCTTAATGAGCCTGAAATGGAAATTGTTTTCAAAACATAACTTTGCATCTTATAATATTATTGACAAAGAGTGGGCTTGCAAGAGGAGGTTAAAGATTCTTCATTTGTTGTAAATGAGGCAGAGCTAATGTAGGTTACTGTTTAAAGGGAAGAAAAAACTACTGTGTGAGTTTAGTGAGAAGTCGTCATTCGTTTAAGAAGAACTCTGAACAACCGTGTTTTAATCATTTCTAAAATCAGAGCTCTTTAGATCTCTAAATATAACTGAGTAAAGCCCAACCTCAGGAAACTTTAAAAATTCCTCCTTACGGGCTGAAACCACACTGCAAGGGTAACTGCTTGATGAAGGATAAAAGATGGAAGGCGCGTGATCTGACGCTTTGATCAAAAGATGTATACAGTTTATTCACATAAACAATTACAAAAGCATATGCAAAGTATCTACGTATTCATAAAGGCAGGTTTACAACATATTCACATTAAAAGCTTGTTTTTTTAAAAACAGGCATGCCCATACAAGGACAAGCATTCAAAAGGTGGGCTAACGCGTTTCAAGGTTGTCCTCTTCATCAGAGCCTTGAGTAACAATAATAGTAATAATAATACAAAGTCTGCACAAAATAAGTCTGGACCAACATGAAAGGGAAGTGGTTAGTAGGGAGATGTCACATGTTACGTGATGGTTACTCCTTAGCTTTGCAGCTATCCATGTCCCAGCGCTGAGTAACTGCTTACCTACTGTAGATCTAGGGGCATAGATGAGAAAATTTACTTACCTGATCCTCCACTCAGTGCTGCTAGGCCAGTCCCTGCATCATCTTCTACACCAGGGATATGCAATTAGCGGACCTCAAGCTGTTGCAAAACTACAAGTCCCATCATGCCTCTGCCTCTGTGTGTCATGCTTGTGGCTGTCAGAGTATTGCTATGCCTCATGGGACTTCTGCAACAGCTGGAGGTCCGCTAATTGCATATCCCAGTTCTACACCATGCTCCAGTGGTCTAAAGCACTGATGTCATCAAGACTAATGCATAGCCTTGCATTGGACACAATGATGTCAAGGGACAGTCCTCCACCAGAGCATAGGGGTGTGCCACCTGCTGGAAGAGCAGAGGATGGGGTGAGTAAAAGTGCTTTAACTCTCCACTAAACATAAATGGGCAGGTAAGCCTTGCAATGTGGGTGCAGCCGCACTGTAAGGAGGATTTTTTTTAAATGTTTGTTACCCCAACATTTCATATTCCTGATATGTGCCTGCTGTACCATGTAGTTTTATGAGAAAGTATTCTGTTCTCTTCGTATTGCTTCCTTTGCGTGAAATCCCTTGTGTTCCTGTCAGTCCCTCTGTTTTTCTATTAAAAACTGACCACACTAAGCAGGAGAGCACATCATTGTCAGTTCTTTGGGGATGTTGGAAACGCAGGGTGCTCTCCTCCAATGATCAGACTTGTCCTGACATGCCTCTCCTGCACAGCCATTCACTGGGAAGATCAGTGTGCTGTTGCTTCCCCTCCCACCAGCTTTTATGCAGCTGAGAACAGAGGGATAAAAAAGAAAAAAGAAAAAAAAAGGTATTTATATATTTTTTTTAATCTATACACAAATGTTGTGCCTTTCATTTCTATTTGAAACTAAGTGGGTTGTTTTACAAGGTGATCGTCTACAGCCACTTTAAGTTTCCAAGAGTTGAGCTTTAACCACTTGCTGACCAACAGATGTGTTAAAAAGTCCTGGTGGTTTTAATAGGATTATGGTTGCATCTGCAGTCCTGATCCTGGTATAATTTCAGCTGGTGACCGGATTTCTTTTATAACTTTTACAGTGGTGGTTCCCCCTCCACTGCCACTGCCTGCTGTGGTTTCAGGACTTTCCCACTCTTACCTGATCTCCTCTGAGACAAATGATCCTGACTGCAATGAGGACCTCATCACTTCCGGTTTCAGAATCATTATCTGTGCTTGGTTTGTTGCTTTGTGTTTAAATTCTTTATTTATTCAGTTAAAAAGTAACAACAAAAATACAACACAACCGAAAAACCAAACAACATTCAGAAAATAGACAAAATAAGAAAAATCAATAGAAAACGATATGGGTTTCGTAGACACCACAACATAAATAGAGCTACAAACATATAATAAAAGGTGTATCCCCTAGGAGCTTATCCTTACAGCCATATATATCACATTTATTCACAACAAAAGAAGGCAAGAGACTTGTGGAAAGGTGGAGGCAAGTACAGATACACTTCCCAATTTTTCTCCCATATATAGTCTAGGGGTTAACAGGCTTCTCTGCCAAATCCCTACTCCCCACCCCACACCCTTTTCCCCACTCCAGCTCCCTCAACCACCCCTCACTTTCTGTGTTACTGAAGTAAAGCAACAAAAAAATCAAAAAGAAACAAAAAGCAAGCCAGAGAAATATGTAAACTGGTTAGTTGGGGCGTGGCTTGCTGCGCATGGTGCTGAAGGCTTTCTCTGACAGAACTCCTGTCTTTCACCCTGAAATCCTCCATTAACAGCCATGCATCCACCACTGCTTACCACCAGCTCTACATTCAGCATTGCCCGGCTGTCCTCCGGTGTCTTTCCTGTCCTTCAACGCTATGGCTATGTGGGAAAAGATCAGTTTGCAGAGCCAGACCATGTGGTCCAAGATGGCGTCCATCTACCCCAGTCAGCAAAAGAAGCAGCTCAAAAGTTGTTCGCCAGGACACTGAATAAGGACTCCCCTGCTAAGCTGATGGTTTCATCCTCAGAAGCTTCTTAGGATCTCCAGGAGAATGATCCTGCATGGCTGGATGAGTCTACTGAGCTCCAATGGGACACAGTGAGTACCCCAGCTCTCCTGGCCAAAGACAGTGATCCCAGCGCCCACAGCACACAGGACCCTGAGCCCACTCTCAGAGAGATCTTTATTGCAATCACCTACTGCAATACCAACCTGTCTAATCTCACTAATGAGTTTAAAGGAGTGAAAATAGAAGTTGCATTGATCAGACAAGATATGCAGAAATTAAATGATTGTGCAGCTGCACTAGAGGGCTGTGTGAGTACTACTGAGGATGGTGTAGCTCCATTGCAGCATGAAGTAAGACAGGGGCAGGCCCTAACCTCTGGTCACGCTGCACGTTTGGAAGACATGGAGAATAGGCTTAGAATAAATGTGCAGGCTGTGGGCATCCTGGAAAAAACTGAAGGAAAGAATCATGTAGTGTTCATAGAACGCTGGCTTAATGAATCTTTTGGCCGGGAAGTGTTTTCCCTATGTTTGCAGTTGAGAGGGTGCATCGTGTCCCGAGGTGCCCTCCATGCCCTAGAGAACCCCCACAGCCTTTTCTGTTTAAACTCCTGAATTTTAAAGATCGGGATACTATCCTGTATCAGGCCAGAACGAAGGGTGAAGCAATGAAGGTCGATAATTTCAGGATCTGTGGAGTAAAGTGACATAGCCCCCCCCCCCCCAACTGACTGTCCCGTGTGGACACGCTACTCATGTTTGACTTCATTCGTTTTTGGAGATTATGTGTTTTTTTTTCTTTTTTATGTTCCTCGGCTCCCCATCCCCTGCCGGGAGATGTGCCGGCCTACAATGGGCCCTTGCAATGCTTTTTGAAGTGTGTACCTGCTGCATTACCAAAGTGACTGCCTCCCACTTTGCTACCTTGAACATGTGCTCCCCTATCTCTATGAACTACAGAGATTCAATCTCCCTCCCCCTCTCTTGGAATATGCACCAATTGACTAGTTTCTCTTCATATGTCATACCTATGTCTATAAATGGTTTAGTGCAGTCTATTGGTTTTTATTACTCAATATCAGGTTGTTATATCTATTACTATTGTTAGGCTAATATTGTGGCGATCAAATTTAATATTCTTTAATGGAATGTGCGGGGTCTCAGTGATGTGATGAAATGTCACACACTTTTTTCTACACTTAAACTATATCGCTCTGCAGTGGTGTGCCTGCAGGAAACGCACCTACAACCTAATGCCGCGTACACATGAGCGGATTTTCTGTCGGAGGCCCCTTTGGGGTGCCCGACTGTCCATTTGCTTTGGAGACTCTGGAAAGAGCTGAAAAGGTGTCTGGGCATTGAGGGCTTACTGGACTGTACACCCATTTGGTGCAATAGATCCTATCCTGAATTAGAGAAATTGTTGAATCACTCTATCTGGAAAGCGTCAGTATATGTCCCAGCTGTATGACAGTGTGGTGCTGAAGCCCTTCCCTCAGCTGAGGGCAGAGTCAACCGCTATTTTATGTATCTGCAAATGCGGAATGTCATGAGAATTCAGAGTAGATGCTCCGTCATGTGCCTCACCGATTCAGACTTTCTCCCCTCTATCTTTACCACTGTAAATAAGAGGGGAATTATTTCCTGCATATTCACTTGCCTGGAAAGAATAAAACCGCGCTTGCCACTAATCAAGCAATTAAGAAAAAACACAGGCTGCTGCTCAAGGTGGGATACAAACACTGGAACAATACTGGTAAAAAAGGAACAGCGCCAAATAATAATAAACAATAATAATAAAAGACTACCCCAATAAATGGTCGTTTGTGTATAGCATTCTAGCGAATATAAATACCACAGCAGTATTCGGTATACACCAAGGGATAAAATTAAAGTTCATATAATGGGGATATGAGCCTATATATAGAGTTCAATGATGGCAACAGGTAAGTTGTGATGATGTGCTGTACAAATGAATCCGTCTGTATCCAAAGCGCATTTAAGGACTGCACCACGGTGACTAATATATGCAGTATGTGAAAAACAGACCTTCCACCACAATTGTATTATGCCCTTACCAGATGGCAGAGCATATGAGGCTCTATGATGAAAACAATCCGCAGGCAGCTGTAGATATCCCTGACTTTAGATCTGTGGCCACCAGCAATGTTGGAATGTTCTCCTTGCAAACAGCAGAATACTAGGGGTGTCCCAGGTTTTTTTCTCCTCCCGATCCACAATAACGAGTGTAAGCTCAGAGGTAACACATTTGGGAAAGGAGAAAAGAGCCACCCATAGTGTAATTCCGTTTCAAAATTTATTTAAAAAAATAATAGTAAAACTTACAGTTCAACTCCTATGGAGCGCTTAAAACAAATCCGCCTGCCGGTCGGATACTGGAGCCCGTCCTGCGTGCCTGCGCATTGTTTTCATCATATAGCCTCATATGCTCTGCCATCTGGTAAGGGCATAATACAATTGTGGTGGAGGGTCCATTTTTCACATACTGCATATATTAGTCACCGTGGTGCAGTCCTTAAATGCGATTTGGATACAGACAGATTCATTTGTATAGCACATCATCACAACTTACCTGTTGCCATCATTTAACTCTATATATAGGCTCATATCCCCATTATATGAACTTTAATTTTATCCCTTGGTGTATACCGAATATTCACTTGCCTGTTAGCCCATATCCAAGCTCTGGATCTGCTACCCTGTAGCAAGAAGTGGAAAGCTGATGTTGGTCCTATAGATGGGGATAACTGGGAGCAGATTCTGGCTACTGGCTCTTTAGTTTCTGTCTCTGTGGATCAAAAGTTATCACATTTATTTATCCTTCATAGGGTATACAGGACCCCAATAAAACTACACAAATACACAAATGCTCAAAATGTCAATTACATCAGGGTACTCTGATTCATCTGCTCTGGAAATGCCCTAAATTAGTATACTACTGAAATTAGGTTATTGAGATCATTAATAAAGTTTATCACCTACAGCTGCCAGTGGATCCGATCACTTGCCTATTGGGTGGTCTTGTGGAGGAATCATATACTCCTTCTACTTATGTTGCTCTGATTAGATTGCTTTATCGTGCTAGAAAATTGATTGCAAGGTTTTGGCTCTCCCCGAGCCCCCAAATCTACTAAATGGACACAACAAGTAAATTCAATATTGTTAGGTAAAAGTAAATTTGCCAAAATCTGTCAGGAGTGGCCGGAGAACCCAGAGGTTTCCCCCCCTCAACTAGTACTTAATAGACTATTACAGACCTAGGGGAAGAAATGGGCGTACACTAATCTCTGTTCCAGACACACATGGGACTAGCGTTTCGAGATTGGATTGTTCTAGATGTCGTTCTGGGGGTTATTTTATTTTATTCTAATTGCTTGGGACACTATTTATTTATTATTTTCTCTTTCCTGGATGGTACACACTTCAGGGGATGTATGTTCTCAGTTTTTTGTGTTATATTTAGTTTAGTTTAAAGAATGTTACTATGCTTGATACTATACTTATTGTGCTGCTGAACTATACTACCTCAATGTACAACCTACCCGTGGTACATGGTATTTCAGTATACTCTGCTTTTTTACAACTGTTTGTACCTTTACTAATTTTATGCACAATAAAATATTTTTCTGATAAAAAAATAATAATAATAATAGATCCTGATGTTTCCAAAAGCAGCACCTGAGACCCGCCCAAAGCTATCACAAGGGGGCTTGTTTGCCTCCTTGTGAAAACAATAGAAGTAAACTGAAAAACAAAAGTGTAAAAAAAAGAAAAATTTAAATAATTGAAAGAATTTAAAAGCACCCCAATCCCTCGCACATACATGCAAATGCAAATTAGCACATAGGTGCGGCACATATATGTAAATGGTGATTGCACCACACATGTGATTTTAGGTGTCGTAGTTTGTTGCTGTTTCATCGGTAGCCAAATAGTTAAGCTGAACTCCAGTAAAGTGGATAAATGAACAGCTGAAAAAACAACATTAAACTAGCAGTATATGGATAGAAGTGTATCTAAACCACAAAACGTGAACCAAATGTTGCACAACTTTCTGTAATGTCAAAAAAGTACAGTTTTATACTTCTGATCTAAATTAAAGCTGAACTCTATTCAGATATAAAAGACACAATTTAAAGTGATGGAAAACATTCAGAAATCATCTCTTATTATTATCATAAAATGGGTATCTGCAATTAGCTAATCTGCTTCGTTTGGATCCCGAATGCACTCCCAACCCCCAAAAAAATCACTATATGGGGTGGATTTACTAAAGGCAAATAGGTTGTTCACTTTGCAAGAGGCACTGCACTTTGTGAAGGAAATGTCCCTAGATTTTTGTAAATGTGGTGAAATGTCACTTTGTAAAGAATACCCAATAAGGTGCATGGGAAAATAAACAGCATTTTAGCTTGCAGATGATTGAATGATGGAAGTCTGCAGAACTTCACCTCATTCACTAAGCTCTGAGAATAATACCCCTTTAAAATGAACAATCTATTTGCCATTAGTAAATCAACCCATTTGCCTCTTCTGACAGTGGTTACATGGTGAACCTTAGTCCCTCTCTAGCTGATTGACAGCACAAGCATTTTGAGGAAGCTCATCCATGATGCCTCCCAGCCAGGCTTTGCAAAAGGGGTATGTCCATTCCCTGCTATGTATATTCACTCCCTATATTCATCTCAGAGGAAGAGAGTGATATCACATCCCTGCCTGCTTTTTTCTGGATGGATAAAAAGCATGATCAGGGACAGGACTTCAAAGAGTTGCCATTAAATGATATGTCCATCGATGATCAGTTTAAGGATGTGAGCACATCAATGTCATCACTCATCACTAGGGAGGGTTGGGCGCTAGTGATTACATTGTTGTAGTTTAATTCTACTTTAACAGAACTCTTTAATCAATATTACATCATTAAATACAGGTGCATCTCATACAATTAGAATATCATCACAAACTTAATTTTTTTCAGTAATTCAATTCAAAAAGTGAAACAGTCATCACTGACTGTGGAAACTTCACACTGGACCTCATGCAACTTGGATTCTGTACCTCTCCACTCTTCCTACAGACTATGTGTTTTATCAAGTCCAAAGTCAGCGCAGCCCTCTACCAGGAAATTCTGGAGCACTTCATGCTTCCCTCTGCAGACCAGTTTTATGGAGATGCTGATTTAATTTTCCAGCAGGACTTGGCACCTGCCCACACTGCCAAAAGTACCAAAACCTTGTTTAATGCTCATGGACTGTGCTTGATTGGCCAAAAATCGAAGAAAAGAAAACTGGCCTGACCTAAACCCCATAGAGAATCTGTGGGGTATTGTCAAAAGGAAGATGAGAGAGACCAGACCCAACAAGGCAGATGAGCTGAAGGCCACTATCACTATCCATAAAACCCTTGGCAGTGCTACAGGCTGATCGCCTCCATGCCATGCCACATTGATGCAGTAATTTATGCAAAGGGAGCCCCAACTAAGTATTGGTATACTGCATACTGTACTGTACATATACATACTTTTCAGTAAGCCAACATTTCTGTATTAAAAATCTATTTTTTTTTTTATTGGTCTTATGTAATATTCTAATTTTATGAGATACTGAATATTGTGTTTTCACTAGCTGTAAGCCATAATCATCAAAATTAAAAGAAAGAAATGCTTGAAATATATCACTCTGTGTATAACGCATCTATATAAAATAAATGAGTTTCACTTTTTTAATTGAATTACTGAAACAAATAAACATTTTGATGATATTCTAATCTTATGAAATGCACCTGTATGTAGTTTAAATACAAGAAGTGTTAGTACTCGAATTTAACCTGGTATTACCAGGTATAATTGGAGTCTCTGTATAGCACAATTATGCCCTGTACACACAGTCGGACTTTCCGGCGGAAAATGTGCAATCGGATTGTATTGTAGGAAAATTCGATCGTGTGTGGGCTCCATTGGACTTTTTCCGTCGGAATTTTCGACACACAAAGTTTGAGAACTGGATCTAAAATTTTCCGACAACAAAATCTGATCGTTTAAATTCCAATTGTGTGTAGACAATTCTGACGGACAAAGTGCCACGCATGCTCAGAATAAATTACGAGACGAAAGCTATTGGCTACTGGCCTCTTTATAGTCCAGTCGTAGGTGTTGTACGTCACCTCGTTCTAAACTATCGGATTTTCCGACAACTTTGTGCGACCGTGTGTGCAAGACAAGTTTGGGCCAAAATCCGTCGGAAAAAATCAGACAGATTTTGTCGTCAGAATGTCCGACCGTGTGTACAGGGCATTAGAGTGTGAGTAAGTGGCAGGACAATAAGTCAATCAGTTCATCTGCTAACAAGAAGCATGCTGATAAAAAGAGAAAGCAGAGTGACAGAGAGAAGAGCTTATCATTGTGCTGATCCTCCTTTCACTGTTCAGTCACAGTGTGCGGTGGGTCCAGGACAACCTGGGCTCAGTGAAAGTGTGTTAAATGGTACTGGTTATCAGACTGGGGACATCTAGTGGCAACATAGCTTGTGTTTGCTATTATATCTTTTCATGAGCTATTCATTTTAATTCTTGTTTTTTTGGGCTGAAATTTTTCTTTAACCACTTGACCTCCGGAAGCTTAACCCCCTTCACAATCAGGCCATTTTTTGCGATACAGCACTGACTTACTTTAACTGACAATCGCGCGGTCATGCGACACTGTACCCAAACAAAATTCATGTCCTTTTTTCCCCACAAATAGAGCTTTCTTTTTGTGGTATTTGATCACTTCTGTGGGTTTTTTTTTGCACTATAAACAAAAAAAAGCCTGACAATTTTGAAAAAAAAAAAAATATTTTTTCCTTTCTATAAAACATATCCAATAAAAAATGTAAAAAACAAATATCTTCTTCAATTTAGGCCAATATGTATTCTGCTACATATTTTTGGTAAAACCAAGCCCAGTAAGCGTATATTGATTGGTTTGTGCAAAAGTTATAGCGTCTACAAACTATGAGATTTTTTATTTATTTTTTACTAGTAATGGCAGTGATCAGTGACTTATATTGTGGTGGACAAATCAGACATTATCTAACACTTTTGTCACGTTTTGGGGACCAGTGACACTAAAACAGTGATCAGTGCTAAAAAATATGCACTGTCACTGTACTAATGACACTGGCTGGGAAGGGGTTAACATCCGGGGCAATCAAGCGGTTAAATGTGTGCCTAGCCTGTTCTTTCTCACTGTGTGAGAGGTGCTTTGACTAGGGGAAGGCATTGATCCATGTTCCTGTTTTGCAGGAACACAGGATCAATACCTTCCCTACTGACAGAATGGCAATCTGCCCTGTTTACATAGGCGTATCGCTGTTCTACCTGTGTGCTATCTATTCGGCAGGGGGGGCAGTGGATCAAGTGGTACCCACCGCTGGGTTCCCACTGTGTGTGATCATAGCGGAAGCAGATCGATAGCGGTGCGCGCCCCAGACCCAGAAGTGTGAGATCACGTACTAGGTACATGATCTGGCACAGAGAGGCCGCTTTGCCACAGTATATGTAAAGTGGGTGGTCTGCAAGTGGTTAAATATTTCTCAGTGATGTTATCAGGAAAGTGTATCCGCAGACACATCTCCTAGAGAGGCAGCACTTACTGTGCACTTACACGTAGTGATGAGTCAAACATACTTGGGTTTGGTTTGGCAAACATTCAATGAACATTATCTGATCTGGAGTCTGAACCCCATTGAAATCACTGGGAGACAATTGTTTGTTTTCAGTAATAGCGATTTTCGAAGCTACAAATCAAAGGATTGACAAAGAAAGAGTATAGGGGCTGGGCACTGACCTGGAGGACCTATACCAAAGAAATAAAAATGTTAGTTATCGATCAATGGGAAGAGGCCATTTTAGAGCAGCTCAAAGGGCAACATGAAAAATATGCAATTCCTTTACATAACATGCTTGGGAGTTGCCTTAAAGCTGTACATGGAATTACAAAATGTTATAATGCTCAGGGACAGTGTCAATGTCATAGAGCATAGCTTGGTGTGATCTTCCATTCAGTAACATGCTGTATTGTGTACCAACCACAAACCCCAATCCACAAATCCACATTGCAGAAGTGAGGCAATTGTTAAGCCAAACAAGAAAAAGAATCACAGTGCCCTGTTTCATAAACAAAAAAAAAACTTTCACACAGAAGCTGGTGAGCATGCAAGTGGTTTGTTCAGGGCCTAAGCCTGCAATGTAAGAAACAGAGATGAGTCAACTTTTTCCCCCAAAAATAAGGTATGATATTCACTACCCATCATTCTCCTTGGTCACTGTATCAAAAGAGAATTTGGACATAATTTATTTAAATAAATAAAAATATTTCAGTTTATGATGTCACAGTCAAGACCCATAAATATTGCACAGACATGCAGCACATCATGTAAGTGTTTTTACTAGGCTGCAATGCAAGATGGAGAAACTAGGCAGGTTTGATTCTTTTTTACAGCAACAAACTAGAAAAAATAAACTGATTAGTAATTAGACAGATTTTACTCCTTATTTACCAAGATTCTATGTCAGAGGGAGAGCCGGCAGACCTGATCTACAATAAATAGATCACAATGTCTTTTTTTTTCAGACTGTAAACCAAAACAATTTTAAAATTTGATGTAGGCTTCTTGTAACCTTTTTGCTATTCCACTATTCCAGAGGAAGTGAGTAGGCAGATTACATGTTGAAAAAGGGAAATTAGGAGGTTTTTTTTTTTTTTTAAGTTTAAAGACTGACAAAATGGGAGACATTTGAAGGACACCTTTTAAGCCTTTATAATATACCTTGCAATTTGTGGAAGGAGAAAAAAAAATCAGATTGCACCTCAAAATCTAAAATGTGTGACTTCTTTGGAAGACTAAATCTAGAAAAAATATGATACATTTGCAGCACAGTTACTGAAGGCGTATGGATGGGCTTCAATTTATGAGCAATTAAATAGGTGTTAAGCATCCTTAAAATAAAATATTATTCACCGCAAATGGTACTATTAGGCCTAGACATGGAATTGTGGCCTTGCTCATCTATTGATGTAATAACCTGACTACCACCTGTATAACTGTACGTTATTCAATGTTTGCTTTGTAACCTGCTCTTTATGTAAAATCTTTAATAAACTTCAGTTACAAAAAAAAATAAAAAATAAAATATTATTGTCTTTTTTGGACACTAATGATACAAATGTCTGAGAGATTGAGCAGGCATTTAGCATCTGAAAATAAAATGGTGTCTTTTTTGTTACTGATGATGGAAATAGTATACTGATTTGCATCACAGATAGGTAGGTAGCCTGTTTGAACAGATTGTAATTTTTGAGAGGTTGAGCAGACATATAACATCAGGAAATAAACAATTAATGTGTTTTTTTGGTACACTGAGGATGGAAAAATACATACAGCTTAGCAATACAACTAATAACCGGAGTGGACAGAGGGATAGAACAGACAAGTGTTTTAAACCAGAAAATTGTATATCAGTGCCTTTGTTTTGGATACTGAAGATGGAAAAAGCATTTATCTTTGCAACACAACTTTGAAGTCTTCATTGTCAAGGTCACCATTATTAAAAGAGAGAGTAACCAGAATTGGAAATCACCCCAAAAAATATTTTTCTTTTCACAGAGTGAGGAAAGAAAGATTTTATAGATTTAATGCACACCTTTGTAAAACGTTTCAGACTGCTTGTAAAAAAGGGAGAGAATGAGCAGATTGCACCATACAATTAATTTTTTTTTTTTTTTACTGGAACAGATTGAAAAATGTTAGTACTCAGCTTTTATACATGTTTTAGAGAGGATGCTATCTCTAAGGGACAGAGCGTTTTAAAATGTGACATTAGAGTTAGCATGTATATTCATAGGCAATTTGAGAGGGAGAAAGCAGGTAAGCTCCACCTGTACACCCACGTGGATATATTTCAAAGCATGTTCTACTTTGCATTCATTTTGTTTACAAAAGTTTTATTGATTTTGTAAAGACAACGTATAAGTAAAAGGGTACAGTACAAGTAAATGATATAAAATGATATAAAGACAGCACAAGTCAAGATCTAAGCAAAAATTATATTATTTATTATGGCAAAATCTTGGTAGGCAACCGATGCATAACAGCTAGTATTTGTAGTAAATATCTAGACAGAGAGACTGGGAGAGATTTACTAAAACTGGACCGCTCGGGATCTGGTGCCACTGTGCATGGTAGCTAATCAGCTTCTAACTTCAGTTTGTTCAATTAAGCTCTGGCCATTAAAAAAATGGAAGCTGATTCTTTTCACGAAGAGCTGCCCCAGATTTTGCATGCTCTAGTTTTAGTAAATCTCCCCCAGAATGTTAGAAAGAGCAAAAGGGAAAAAAACGAAGAAAAATAAATAGATAAATAAAAAAAAAGAGATTGAAAGGGAAGGAAAGGAAAGGTAAAGGGTAACTGGCTGGGTGATGCTGATATTGAAGCTCTCTGTTTATTAATAGGGATGGGCGAACGGTTCTGCCCAAGCATAAGTACGGGCAGAATTTTAGCTGTTTGGTCGTCCGGCAAACAGCCGAACAAACGGGTCGTTCGACCATTTGTTCGCCCCCCCTGAACTGACCACAATTCATTGCGGCACTGAACAGTGCATTGCAAGCCCTGATTGGCTGACACAGTGAAAGCTTCAGCCAATCAGGGCACAGAGCACTGTCAGAGCCATGATTGGGCACTGTCATCATGACTTTATCCAATCATGGCTCATTCCCGTCCCACAGTATAAAAGTATTCTTTCAATGGCAGCCATTTTTAGTGTGGTTTCGGCATGGGGAGAGATAGAACAGGACTCTGTTCAGTGCTATTAGTTAGTTAGTGTGCTATACTGTGCTATTTTGCTTCAAACGTCAGTGTAGAATATTAGTTTAGTGTCAGTCTAGGGATAGTGTGAGGAGGACCATCATTCAGATTTACATAGTGTGCAGATAGAGTAGGGACAGCTGAGATAGTTTCACTGTAGTGTAGTGAGACCGTATCATTCATACATACATTAGTGTAGAGTAGGGACAGCTCATATAGTTTCAGTTTTCATAATCATACCGCCAGGGAGGTTAACGCCATTTACTTCTGTGTGCGTTACTGCCAGTTTAACACCATTTGGTTTTGCGTGCGATACTGCTAGTTTAAGGCCATTTAGTTCTGTGTGTGTTACTGCCAGTTTAATGCCATATAGTTTAGTGTGCGTTACTGACAGTTTAACGCCATATAGTTTAGCGTGTGTTACTGCCAGTTTAAGGCCATATAGTTCTGTGTGCATTACTGCCAGTTTAACGCCATTTGGTTTTGCGTGCATTATTGCCAATTTATCGCCATATAGTTCGGTGTGCGTTACTGCAGTTTAACGCCATATAGTTTTGTGCGTTACTGCCAGTTTAACACCATTTACATCTGTGTGCATTACTGCCAGTTTAACGCCATATAGTTTTGCGTGCGTTACTGCCAGCTTAGCGCCATATAGTTTTGCGTGCTTTACTGCCAGTTTAACGCCATATAGTTCTGTGTGCATTACTGCCAGTTTAATACCATATAATTTTGTGTGCGTTACTACCAGTTTAACGCCATATAGTTTTGCGTGCATTACTGCCAGTTTAACGCCAAATCGTTTTGCGTGCATTACTGCCAGTTTAACGCCATATAGTTCTGTGTGCGTTACTGCCAGTTTAATGCCATATAGTTTTGTGTGCGTTACTGCCAGTTTAACGCCATATAGTTCTGTGCGTCACTGTACGTTTGGTGCATTATATTGCAGTATATTATAGTGTATCCGTGGAGTGTATCTGTGTAGTGTGAGTATTCAAATTAAAGTGCACCAAACGCATCTTTACATTGATTAAAGTGCATCTACGTACAGAATAATGTCTGGGAGGACAACAAGGAGAGGCAGACGTTCCCTTGGCACTGTAAGGGGGCCAGCAACAAATGTGTCCACAGGCAAAGGTGGACCTGGTGGTCAGTCCGCAGGCAGGGCATCATTTCCCCTGTTTAATGAGTTTGCCCTTGCTATCCAGCCACAGCATGCAGAGGTGGTGGTGGACTGTCTTACTAAACCTTCCTCATCCTCTTCAATCTCTGTCATGCAATCAGAGACAAGTGTGCAGTCCCCTGCAGTTGCCAGAGTGGATAAACCTGCCTCCTTGTCCACATCTATTGCTGCCATAGCCCCAACATCAGCCATTGAGGAGTCAGCTGAGTTATTTGACCACAGCATCAGCCACTTGTTCCTTGATGATGCCCAGCCATTACTGGATTCAGATGTTGGTTCTGAGGTTGAGGATGACAGGAACATGAGCCTAGAGAGAGGGAGGAACACTGGTAGACAAATTGGCATTCATGTTCCTCAAGCTGCAGCGTATTGCCAAGTTGTCTCCAGTGGTAATGATGAAGATGGGGGAGATGGAGGAGATGGAGATGATGGAGATGATGGAGATGATGATGATGATGACGATGATGATGAGGTCACCGATGCGACTTGGGTGCCAGATAGAGCAGAGGAGGAAACTGAAGGTGAGGCGGCACAACCCCAAGGAGGCCGACATCAAGAAAGAGTAGAGAGCAGCCACCCTATAACATCACATTCTGCAGGTGTTATCTCCCGTCCCACTCCCCAAAGCTCAGCTGTCTGGGCGTTTTTCATCACATCTGCAGCAGATCGCACTGTTACTTTCTGCAAACTGTGTCTCAGGCACATCAAATGTGGCAAAAACACCAACCATTTGGATACTACATGCTTAACAAGGCATTTACTGTCCAACCACTAAAAGCCAGACAAAAGGGGCACAAATCTGTCCCTCCTCCTCCTCCCCCACTTCAGTCTGCCCCTGCGATACCGAGTCATTACCTTTCAGCAGCCTCCACTGACAGGGATGATGGTATAGCACAGGGTGTCCCAGGTCCTAGCAGCACATCTGCCAGCAGCACACCACCAGCTGTAGACTGTAGTTGGCAAATTTCTCTCCCTTATCTGCTGCAGCGGGAAAAAAATAATTTTTGGTATGTGGAATCTCTGCAGGACTTTGAGGCTGCCTAGCTTTGAAGGTGTTCAATCATTTCACCTGGAAGAATGTTTTAGGTATCTGTTTCATGGGCACAATTAACACCCAAAGACCAATTTTTCAGCACCTGTTTGACAGTTGCATATCATTGCAATCTTTTACAGCAGGGCCAATTCTTGCATTCATCAAGAGTACCTCTATAGGGTTACGGTGAGAAGGCGCCACCAACACCCAAAGACCAATTTTTCTGTACCTGTTTGACAGGTGCATATCATTGCATTTTTTTACAGCAAGGCCAATTCTTGCTTTCATCAAGATTACTTCTATAAGGTTACGGTGGGAAGGCGCCATCGACACCCAAAGACCAATTTTTACGCACCCATTACTTCTATCCAAAGTCAAAGTGACACCAGAATGTATCCAAAAAATCTCTAATCTTGTTCCCAGTGTATTAAATTGTGGCATCATCATACACACTGGCTCCCCAGCTGTTACTGCTGAGCAAAATAAAGGCAGCTTGCAGGGAAAATGTTATTTTTTTGGCTTTATAAATACAATTATTGCTGCAGCAGATTCTAGACATTGGTATAGATCTGCCACTTTACAATTAGACCAAGAGGACCCCCCAGGCACTATATTGGAAGGAATTTTTAATTTTTATGCTTTCACTTCAAAAATCAAAAGCTCATTTAAAAATTAAGTTTTTCACAAACTTTTTATTTATTGATACATGTCGCCCAGGGCAGGACCCGGACCCCTATAACAATTTTTTGCCAAATTACTTGCATATAAGCCCCAAAAAAGGTCACTTTTGATTTTGCTGTTCAGGTCCCATTAACTTTAATGGGGTTCGTTATTCAGGTCCGAACTTTCACTGTGTTCGAAAGTTCTGGTGCAAACCGAACAGGGGGTCCGTTCGGTCCATCCCTATTTATTAGAGGAAAATTAATGAATGATCAATGTTAAGGTTAGCACTGTAGTCCAACAATGTAGACCGTGTTTGTAAGAAGTTAGAGTAATTGTCAATCGAAATAGAAGTGATTTTTTTTATGAATTATGGTTTCTGTGATTCTCTGCTTTACTTCTCAGAAAGTTCAGTGATGGATGTCTCTATGCTTTAGCTATAGTCTGGTGTGTTGCAAAAATATGAAAGATATCAATTTTCACTCTGACTTCGTAATATTCAAATTGAGTCTATGAAGCAAGGTTCCCCATGGGTTCTGGGTTAAGGGTTTGTTAACGACAATTTGAGTCATAATATATACCTGTGTGCATAATCTCTGAACTGTGGGACATTCTTTCCAAATATGAAATAGTGTGCCCTACGTGTTAAATCCTCTAAAACACAGGGTGGAGGCTGAGGGTGTGAATTGTGCGAGTCATACAGGTGTCATGTACCAATGAAAAAGTAATTTGTGGGCATTTTCCTGAACTAAAGTGTTAATGGAACAACTGACTATAGCTAACCATATTTACCCCATTCCAAAATGTTCAGAGATTCCCCAGATCATGCTCCCAATCAAGGATATTTTGGTTTAATATCTCTGTGAGGAGAAACCTGAGCAGTATATAAAAGAGATATAGGGGGGGGGGTGTTTTTACATGTTCTTTCAAAAGAGGTCAAAATAACTGGGCAGGTTGTTCAGTTATCAAGAGTGCAAATAGAATCAGATATTTGAATCAAAACTACTTTGATGATGGAGAATGTCAATGTTCCAGAAGGTAAGAGTAGGATTTGACGCCATTAAATGTTAAGAGGTTGTGCACATATTTAACGTCCTTTTGCAGCAAACATGGTATAATAAAGAACCCCTGACAGAGGGAGGTGGGAAGAGATCAATCAGCTAGAGAACTTAATCCAGTCCCAACATACGCAACAATTTCACTTAATAATCAAAGTATGTAAGTAAGGGAGCAATCTCCTTATATTATCATTGCCAAGAGTTTAAAGCGGAACTTCACCCTTTCGATCAACACTGACTATTTTTAATCCTTATGTTGGTAGCATTAGTAAATAGATAGGAAAGTATATTATATCTACTTGTTTTAAACTTTTTTTTTTACATTTCTTCAGTTACTTTCTGGTCTCCAGGCCTACGCAAATGATGTCATACATCCCAGACGCCTTCAGAAGAAGTCCTTTTGTCTACGAATCAAAAGGGTTTTTACTAGGAGCAAACGTTTTTTAGTTATACAGTATAATATTGTATTAGGTGTATTTGTGTGTGTGTGTGTGGGGGGGGGGGGGGGGGTCAGCCCTATAGTTATGTGATCCCATTCATATTTTTTAACTTATGTTAACCTTGCTCTTGTCATCTGGTCCCTGGAGTGTTCCTAATTCCCTATACATAGCCTAGCTCTAATCCCTGTACTCTTGACTTCTAGTTTATTGTTATTCTTGGCTCCTGTCTGTTTTCTGTCTAGTCCCTGTTGTGTGTCTTACTGGAATCACCTCCTGCCTGACTTTGGTTTCACTAAAAACTATGTCTCTACCCAAAACTTTGGCTTAGATGCTTGTCTCTTCATGTGCCTAGAAACAACATCAACTAATCTAACTTTCGTTCCTCTGTACCTTGTTCTAGTTTGTCTCCCCAGCTTTTTGGCTTATGGGCTTTCCCCAACGTCTGTCCAGATTTCTCTTGTGTGTGCTACGTCCAGCCTACCAGTGGGACTATATAATGGGTCGCTGTCTAGGGTTGTAAACAGCACAAGTCCATCTACACCATTAGTTGCCCTAACCAAATCTCCAAGACGTGCATCTATGCTGAGACAAAATAAAGGTGTGTTGCGCTACAGTGATTGATATATATATATATTTTTTTGTTTAATTTTTATTGGAAGATAAAAACCATACAGATTATAACAATAGTAGTAATATAATTTTACATTAGTAATAATGATATTGTTTTACATAGTAATGTAAGTGTGCCATGTAATCCAGGGATTGTGTACACATGTACATGGGTATCATGAATAGGTACCTGGATGAATCTATTATGGAGGTTTCCTAGGACTAAAAGGAGGAACAAAAGAAACAATAAAATAAGGTAGGGAGAGTGGGAAAAGAAAAGGGGGGAGGTGTGTGCACCAAGTTCTTTCTATGGAGGTAAGAGGGAGGGAGGCACCGGGGCTGCATCTGAAGTATTGTGTGAGGTACTCTCCACCGTGCTGACATCACTGCGTGCTGCGCAAGTCCCGGAAGGAACGAGCTGCTATTGAGAGACGGCCGGCCCGATTGTCCTTTTTGCTGTTTTTATTCAACGTGACTGTAAGTGTCCATTCCTCTTTTAATTATAAATAAATATTGAAGGTTTTTACACTATGCAAGCCTTTTCTTATTCTATGGGGATTTAACCATCGTGTTCCATTCAGATGAGGATTATGACTGCTGAGTGTGAGGAGTTTGGTGCACGCCACTGAGACCCCAGGCTGGGTTATAAGCCATTTGCACTTCTGGGTCCCCTGTAATCAGGGACCATATTGTTCTGGTAAGCGACAGTGTGTGCTTAGGTGGAGTCACTTTCCTATTTCTTCACAGTTTCTGGGGTGTCTGGAATTTATGTCACGTGAACAAGCTATATATACTGTACATTGTGCATGGTCTTTTTCTTCATTTTTTCTTTTTTCATCAGTTAGTACATGCTATATGGACTCATTGTTTGTTACATATTTTTTATAATCATTATTCACTTGTTTTATTATTTTCCATTATTGCCACATATGTTTACCAGTATTTGCTATCACTCACATTATCACATGATTGGGCTCTAATAATTTTTCTTTGCAGATGCTCTGTGTTTTTTGTGATTTCAATTTTTTGTAGCTGCTTCATCTGTTCACTGAGTATTTTCCATTTTTGAGTTGATTCACATATTGTTATACAGTTTTTTACCAGTTCCTTTACCAACCACTTCTTTGCACATAAACCGTTTGCATATCAACCAGTTGTGAGCGCATTGGTTTAGTCTCTAATGGTTTGTGTCTCACAGATACATTTTTAGTGCAGCTTCATCTTTTTTACAGGTACTCCAATCCATCGTATTGTTGATGGGGGAAGTTGAGGTTGATGAATGGGAGGGGTTTCTGGCAGACGTTTTGTGTGCTGTTAAAAGTTGAGTTCCACCAGTTGTGGGTTGATCAGCAGGAGAGTTTGACTTCCCTGGGAGTATTGGGAGAGACCCATAATATGAGAATGAGTACTGTCCGAAGGTAGCCATATTTGCTGGAGATAATGAAGAGTCCATAAAGGCTTGCCATCTGGAGTAGAAACGTGTTTTGGATTTTTCGTGTGTGAAGTCAGTATTGAGTCTGTCCTTGAACAGTAGGTGTAGAAGTTCTCGTTTTAACTTGTGAAATTTTAGGGCAGAGGGTGGAAGTCCAGTTTTTCAATATGGATCTTCTGGCAACTAGGAGACAAATCAGAGACCAGTCCTTGTATGGGGGTGGATATTCAGGGACCAAGGTAATAATTGAGAGTCCCGATGACCGAAGATGAGAAGCAGGGGGTCGTTGGGCAGTTTCAGCAGGGTTACATCAAAAATGTAGGATAGGACCTGATCTCCAGAAGGTGGAGATGTAGGAGCATGCCCAGAAATGGTGGGTCAGAGAAGGTCTGGGCTGGTGGCAGAGGGGGCAGGTAGAAATATCCTGATCCTTTTTGGTTGAGAGGAAGGGTATGTGGGCACGGTGGATAATCCTTAGTTGAGTTTCTCTCCATGCTTCATTAGGAATCAATTGTTGAATTTTATTGAATCCTTGTAGGAGTTTGTCCACCAGTTCCGTATCTGGGAAGTCTTTGCCCCAATTGTGATTGATATTAAAAATACGGAAAAACATTATAAATACAATATAATAAAAAACAGTCCAGAAAAATCAGTCTCTCAAATGGACCATAATGGTCAAATGGCAAACTCCATTATTCAACTGTGGATACGGTTATCCAATCCCTTCACCAAATGAACATGCCACCACCACAATAAGTTGGACTCACCAGAAAGCCTGGACCCTTTATTACGAAGGATCAAACAGCCTTGATGAATATGTCCCGGTATGGATCATCACCAAGGTATGTACAAAGGAACCACGTCAGGAACAGCATCCAGTGGAATCCACCCAAACGACGATCGTGTAGTCATATCCAAAGAAATCATAAAATCCTGGATAGTGTAAAACCTCTTAAGGGCTGCATTTAATATAAAGTATTGCACTTACACGTATCCATAGTTAAAACAGCATTGCATCGTACAAAAGGAAGGCAGCCGACACAGAACATCCAAACATGTAAAATGCGCAATAACAGGCTCAGCCCGACCAGTTTCGTTGACTAAAGGACTTCTTCTGGGGCATGATCCATGCTGAGAGCCTGTCTTTCAACCAGATGGTAGAGGTTAGCATTCTTTGCTGCTCTTCAGCTTGACCCTGGAGTATATGGGATCATTAAAGGGTTCTTTGAGCAGTGAGAATGTGGGACATTAAGGTAGGTAATCACACAATCAAGAAGACACTACAATGGTCACCAAAGAATGCATCGCTTTTCCAACTGAAATCGAATGCAGCAAGGAATTCTTTCCACTGACCACCAATGAAGAAGGCCTTTCAATCACTGGCCGACAATGTAAAGGGGTCCTTCAACCACTGACTGGTAATGCAATAGGGCACTACAATGACTGCCAATGTAAAGGGGCACTACTATAACTGTCAATGTAGGGAAGCTCAACACTTGACTCTCACTGTAAGAGCACACTAAATTTTCACTTTCTGCACACCTTATTATTATTAATTTCAATACATAACTATTACTGTGTGTTTATAAAGTGATTCAATCTAAATGTTAAATTACTTTAGATACGATAAATTCTTTATTTTAATTATATCTCTAACTTACTGATAATGCTAATGTACTGTGAACTGTAGTTAACATGTTACAGAGGTTCCATGAAACCTGAAAATTACTTTGAAGGTTCTACCATGGTGAAAAGGTTGAGAAAAGCTAATGTAGGCTGAACCTACATCATTTTCTTAAGTAAGAAGTACTGAGAAACAAACTTACTTTAGCAAGGTTAGATGGCATGAAACTGAACATTTAAGCCAAGTTTTTTAGTTACACTGCCACTGTTTTCTGTGTCAGCAGCACATATCAGATAAGCTTCTGTCATCAGGCTTGGCGAAAAAGGCAGACATGTCTGCTTGCATTACCTTTTGGTTCACTAGAATTTGATCTTTACAATGTGAGCCAAAATATATGCCCTCTCCACTTGCATTGTGTTTCTACTGGGAATAGTGAAAGTTCTCTGATAAAAATGTTCTGAAATTGTTAACTATATTTATCCGGCTAGCTGGTCTTGTACAGGCATTCAAATGCCTACTTTAGAATTATTCTTATAGTATAGTCTTGAGATTCTAAATTCATGGACTGTGGCTAGGGAATGTGTGTAATTATTTTGGCGATTTTGAGGTGAAATTACATGGCAAGTAAAATAACAGACACAAATGTATAAAATCTAAAGCCTTGCCAATTGTGCTTAGCAACATTCAGTATATGCTGTACATAAAAATCAATAAAAAATTACATTCAGTCTTGGCATTATACCGAAAGTCATTGTGGAGTCTATTTCTAAAGGGAGATTGTGACATCAGCTATGTGACATCAACTATGATTAAGGCCTATTTTTGTACTAGCTTTATTGCCTTATATTGCATATTTTGGAATTGAAGGGGGTTACTAAAACTGGAGTATTCAAAATCTGGTAGTACTCTGCAGAGAAATTTCCAGGTTTTATTGTCAAAGCTTAATGGAACAAGCTGAAGTTAGAAGCTGAATGGCTATCATGCCCAGCTGCACCATATTTTGAGTGCTCCAGTTTTAAGAAATCTCCCTCAATGTGACATGCAGAAGAGGCATTCTTCAAGAAAGAGTTAACGTGGAACTACACTACATCTGAGCACCACAAACCAGAAAGGCTATTTAATTTATTTTTAATATTTAAAGCAAACTCACCCATCCATCCATGTCTCCATGTTAGATTTTTTTGAGAAATCAACAGCATTGCATGGTACAAAAGGAAGGCAACCGCCACAGAACATGTAAAATGCGCGATGACAGGCTCAGCCCGACCGGTTTCATAGACAAAACGACTTCTTCTGAAGGCGCCTGGGATGTATGACATCATTTGCGTAGGCCTGGAAACCAGTAAGTAACTGAAGAAATGTAAAAAAAAAAAGTTTAAAACAAGTAAATATAATATACTTTCCTATCTATTTACTAATGCTATCAACATAAGGATTAAAAATAGTCAGTGTTGATCGAAAGGGTGAAGTTCCGCTTTAAACTCTTGGCAATGATAATATAAGGAGATTGCTCCCTTACTTCCATACTTTGATTATTAAGTGAAATTGTTGCGTTTGTTGGTTAGTTATATTTTTGTTAAGTTCATAAACTGCTAATTTATATGATTATATTTGTCCTCAAAATAACAAAACTATGTTTACTTTGCACAGAATAATTAAAGGCCATCTTAAATCTCAGCACTGATGTAAGTTTAGTAGTGCTAAAATTTATTAATTACAAGAACAGATACTTCTAAAGTCACCTAAACTGACCAGCTATGTACTTAATGATTTAGGAAAAGGATGGAGGCTTCACATAAGCCTTGCCTTCACTTTTCTTACCTGTTTGTAAGTGGCCGGAGATTAAATCTCTAGCCAGCACAGGGCAGGAAGTCATGAGAAATCTCTCCAATAGGGACACAAACAAAAGGAAGGGCAAAAGTGAGGAAAGGGTAGAACTTCTGACAATGTATGTATTGCTGATTATGCCTTTCTTTCCCAAATGCAACCCTCATTTCTTACATGGCATCAAAAATCTCCCCACCAGGGCCACAGCTTGAAATAAAATGTAACAGATTTTCCCCCAATCTATGCAAAACTAAAAAAAATGGTTGTAGTCATTAGTCCATAGCTATGGTAGGTAGTCATGCATAGTCAATAGCAACTTTAGTGCACATGGAGTAATTATTGCACTTGCTTCCACTTTCTAAGGTCTATAAGCAACTCAAACAAGTCTCAGAAATTTAAACTGTTCATTACAGCCATTTTCATGTCTGTGCATGCCTGATAGGGTTGCCAACTATCACAATCTTGGCCATGGTGGTTGTGACTTGAGTGACATGTAGGTGCCTTTAAAAGAGAAGTATGGGTTTGTTTTTTCCAGATTCATACTTACCTAGGTGGATGTAGCATTGGTCCGATGCTGAATTTGTCCCCCGACGCCTCTACAATGAGAACCGAGAGATCAAACACTGCTGATCATTCTGTTGTGACAGCTCCCAGAGCAGAGAGCTGCAGACTCTCAGTCCCCTCCCTGTTCTACTCCCTCCCTGCCTGAGCTGTGGAGGGGGTTGGAGCGTCCGGCTCAGGCTCTCTGTGGCTCTCTGAGAGGCTGAGCTGGGTGTCAGTCCAGGTACCTGGCGGATCCTGACTTTATTGTCATAAGTAGACGGTGCCTGGACCAACTTCCGTGACACAGGAGTGCAAAACGTATTGCACTCCGGTGATCCATAGGAGAAGTACAGCCAAACAAGCTTTGGCTGTACTTCTCCTTAAAGTAAAGGAAGTGATTCGGACATGCTATGAAATATGCATAAAATAAAATCCTATCTGCCACCTGTATTTATAAATTACCCCTCATGGATGTCTGTGCCCTAAAAAATTTCTAATGTCATAAAGCAGAGCCAGAATGACTCTTCAAGTACCACATTTGCCACCTCCCTCAACAACTGCAGTCACCATAAGCCTCCCCTCCTATAAGAAGCCCCAGAATTGCTCCCTGTCATAACAATCCCCAACATTTCCTAAGGTCTTACAAATTAGTGAAAAGTAAAAGTCTTTCAGAAATGACATATATCCATTATCTGAAAATGGCCATGGCAGTCATGAAGAACATCTGAAAACTTTGGCGAGTGTAGTAGGGTGGTATAAGCCCAGATGAAAGATCCAGTCCTCTTCCACTGACAGGTGACAGCAACAAGGGCTAAATGAGGGGGTCACCTGTTGCTGGAGTAGTGCTGGCCACATTACTACTATTGGAGGCTCTGCTGGGATCAAGCTACAACATACACTAGACTGTCACTTGAACTGGCTACGGTACAGGTGGCAAACACAAGGCCTGCAGGCCTTGTCATGTGGCCCACGCAGCGGCCACCATTACCTCCTGTTCTAAATGCTGTCTATTCGTTCCGCTATCACGCCAGGTCTCGTAGGCAACAAGAGTAAACATTTCCAGCTCTATTGTATTCAGTCCTGCATGCTTTGTGTGAGCTAAGCACATGCACGGCTACTCAGTCTCCTAGGCAACAAGGGTAAACATTTCCCTCTCTCCTCAGTCCCTCCAGCAGCGCCGGCTTTGTGGGCATGCGCGGTCGGTCTGGCATAGCTGTCAGTGGAGGAGGTTAAGGACATCTCTGGCGTCTGTTTCTTTTCCATGCATTGCTGAGGGTGAGCTTTTAGGCCCCATTCACACCTGAGCGTTTGAGCGTTTTTTCAGCGTTTTGTCGCGTGTATTTGCGTGTTTCCATGCTGTGTTTTCCGGCGTTTTTGAGCTTTGCCATTTTTTTATTAGCCAATAGGAAAAATTATCATCTGTTTCATCATTTGTTGCTATGTTTTTTAGATTTTGTCATCTGCTTCCTGCTCCAAAAACGCCCAAATCTGCCTGATTCGAGCAACAAAAAAGGGTCCAGAACTTGTTTGAGCTTCAGGCGTAGGGCTTCAGGCGACTTGGAGTGGAGATGTGAACCATCTCCATAGAGAATAATGGATTTTTTCCCCTCAAGCGTTTTGTAGCTTCAGGCTTTAAGCTACAAAATGCTCAGGTGTGATTGGGGCCTTAGGGACTTGCTTTATCCAATAGTGGCAATGGAGAGGGAGTGTTGTAAAAACCTTGTACAGCTTACACATGAATGCAGTTGCTTTTGAGCACGGAGGGGGGTGGAGGTGGAGGCAGAGGTGTGCAGAGGTGGTGAGATGGGAGGAGAGTGGTGGGAGAGATGTTGTCCGCTGTACATAGCATACTCCTGAACTCTGCACAGTGTGCACCCCTGCACATAGCGTGCACCCCTGAACTCTGCACATAGCGTGCACCCCTGAACTCTGCCCATAGCGTGCACCCCTGAACTCTGCACATAGCGTGCACCCCTGCACTCTGCACATAGCGTGAACCCCTGAACCCTGCACATAGCGTGAACCCCTGCACTCTGCACATAGCGTGAACCCCTGCACTCTGCACATAGCGTGAACCCCTGCACTCTGCACATAGCGTGAACCCCTGAACCCTGCACATAGCGTGAACCCCTGAACCCTGCACATAGCGTGAACCCCTGCACTCTGCACATAGTGTGAACCCCTGAACCCTGCACATAGCGTGCACCTCTGAACTCTGCACATAGCGTGAACCCCTGCACTCTGCACATAGCGTGAACCCCTGCACTCTGCACAACATAGCGTGAACCCCTGAACTCTGCACAACATAGCTTGCACCCCTGCACTCTGCACAACATAGCGTGCACCCCTGAACTCTGCACACAGCGTGCACCTCTGAACTCTGCACATAGCTTGCACCTCTGAACTCTGCACATAGCATGCACCCCTGCACTCTGCATGTATCGTGCACCTCTGAACTCTGCACATAGCGTGCACCCCTGAGCTCTGCACATAGCGTGCACCCCTGCACTTTGCACATATCGTGAACCCCTGAACTCTGCACAAAGCGTGAACCCCTGAACTCTGCACAAAGCGTGCACCCCTGAACTCTGCACAAAGCGTGCACCCCTGAACTCTCCACACAGCGTGCACTCCTGAACTCTCCACACAGCGGGCACCCCTGAACTCTCCACATAGCGTGCACCCCTGCACTCTGCACATAGCGTGCACCTCTGCACTTTGCACATATCGTGAACCCCTGAACTCTGCACAAAGCGTGAACCACTGAACTCTACAAAAAAAGCGTGCACCCCTGAACTCTGCACACAGTGTGCACCCCTGAACTCTCCACACAGAGTGCACCCCTGAACTCTCCACATAGCGTGCACCCCTGAATTCTCCACATAGCGTGCACCCCTGAACTCTCCACATAGCGCGCACCCCTGAAATCTCCACATAGCGTGCACCCCTGAACTCTCCACATAGCGTGCACCCCTGCACTTTGCACATATTGTGCACCCCTGAACTCTGCACAAATTTTGCACCCCTGAACTCTGCACAAAGCTTTCACCCCTGAACTCTGCACATAGCATGCACCCCTGAACTCTGCACATAGCGTGCACCCCTGAACTCTGCACATAGCGTGCACCCCTGAACTCTGCACATAGCGTGCACCCCTGAACTCTACACATAGTGTGCACCCCTGAAGTCTCCATATAGCGTGCACCCCTGAACTCTGCACCCTGTACATAGCATGCAGCCCTGAACTCTGCATCCTGTACATAGCGTGCACCCCTGAACTCTGCACATAGCATGCACCCCTGAACTATGCACTCTGCACATAGTGTGCACCCCTGAGCTCTGCACTCTGTACATAGGGGTGCACCCTGTTCAGGGGTGTACATAGCGTGCACCCTGTTCAGGGGTGTACATAGCGTGCACCCCTGAACTCTGCATCCTGTACATAGCATGCACCCCTTAACTCTGCACCCTGTACATAGAGTGCACCCCTGAACTCTGCACTCTGTAGCGCAACCCAGATACAAGTGGCCCTTTGAGGGGAACCATATTGCTGATGCGGCCCTCAATGAAATGGAGGTTGACACCCCTGGTCTAATGTTACATGCATTGTTCCTCCTGTGGCTCTGCACACACAAAGAACTACTCCTGCAGATGTGAGAAGGTCATCATCATATTGCAGCCTTCAGTGAGTGGGAATGCTCTGTGCATTGTAAGAGCAACTGTGGTTAGTATGGTTCTGACTGGCTGTAAGAATGTTATTGACAAGCTTCCTACCAAATTACTGGCTCTTAATTAAATACTGGTTCTAATATAAATGTGTGAAGTCCACGTTTTATCTTGTGTTGAGCCCTAGTGAAGAGGAGTGGTGCTGTCCCTGAAACACGTTGGCTTTTTTTTTTTTTTACCTAGAATTAAAAGAGATGTAAAGCCAAAGCTCATTTGGCTGCACTTCTCTTGTGGATCATAGGAGTGCAGTTCATTCTGCAATCCTGTGACCCATTTTCAGCAGACAGCGGGCTGCCAGGTGATGTCACTGTGCTGGTCCAGGCTCGAGAAGTATCACAACCATATGGAAGCGATCCACCCACGTGCCTGGACCGGCACCTGGCTCAGCATCTCAATGAGCCCCTGAGAGCCTCAGCTGGCTGCTCCCGTCCCCTCCACAGCCCAGCGCTCCAGTGAACACAGGTGGGGCAGAGCAGAGAGTTGGTGATTGACAGTCACCAGCTCTCTGCTCAGGGAGCTTTGGGAGCGGTGTTTGATCGTTCGGTTCTTAGTGTTAGTGTTAGTGTTAGTGGGGTGTAGTCCGATGCGCTGCATCCAGCTAGGTATGTATGAATCTGAAAAAAAACAAACCCCATACTTCTCTTTTAAAATTATCATGAACTCTTTCATACAGATTTGATTTAGCACTCCCTGCTGTTGTTCTATAATCTGAGTTTACAGGGGTTTAAGTGGGTTTAAATATAGTGATAGATCTGAGGGGTAAGCATGGTGGTAGTGAATTGTTTAAAATTTAAAAAAAATTGTAGAACTAAATCAGAAAGTGAAGCTTTTCTATGTAACGGGGAACATTTAGAAATAGTATTGGGCCTAAACAGTACGAGAACAATTTACCTTTTGTCTTCAATTCTTTCTGAAAAATAGCAGTGCACTTTCTGGAATGTGAGGGTGCCTATCGACTTTGGTCCAATATCTGTATATATGCAGTATGAGATCCCAGGAATTGCCACCTTAGACTGCTAGCTTAGGAGATTTGGAATGAGATTTGGTGACAGCCATATGTCCATGTTCTCCTGGCTGGAGGTTTTGTCATGTGAAAGTAAAGCCCTGCCTTTACCAAGATGGTCATCACACAAAGACACACAGCAAGGCATGGTAATTCAGTAACGGTGAAAGATCAGCTGCAGGAAGCCCACAGACAGCCCCGATGACAAGTACTTTGTCCTGACTTTATCTGGGTACAGCTTCTAGAGTTCAGTTCCTGTTTAAGGTACTTTGGAGTTTACTGGTCTCTTCATTTTAAACATCTTTTTAATGCAATAGAAATCCATTGTAAAAACAATTTTTGAAAAATGATTGCATGCAGTTGATCTGGCACCAGAAAAAAAAAAAAAAATATCTAGTTATTTTGTCTTGTACACATTACTAAAACACATCAATAAACACTCAACCTAAAAGGGCAGGATTAGTGCCGGGGTTGGAAACTGTTTTTATTTAATGTTTCTCAGGAAGAATATAAGTGTTATTTGGGTATCCCAGAGTGACTGGGCATTTCAGTCTATATTCAGCTGGAACAGCCACACAGAGTCTCGGAATATCACACTATGATTCCATATTCCCCGTGGCTTTTAATAATTATTAGAACAAATCTCTTCACTAATGCAATCTATTTTTCTTAACTTCGTTTCTGTGCTGGTTTTGTCTGATTTAGGCTTCTATTCAGATCTGCTTTCTGAACAAATGCAGAGCATGGCATTCCTGGGATACAAACATCAATGCTGCCCTCTTTTGGAGACTTACTAAACTTGAACTCCAGGTTTGCTAAAAATATTACACTGTGCAGTCACAAACTGCTTTCTTGGAAAAAATAAACTGGCTTTAGAGTTTAACAGAATGATAGATTTTATATATATATATATATATTTTATATATATATATATATATATATATATATATATATATATATATATATATATATACACATACACACACACTATTTATATATATAGTCATACAGCAATTATCTGATTATATTTAACATAAAATATCAAGTATTCTCAAACATAAAATAAAGTTCATTCATGAAAAAGTCCACATCATTGAATAAATGAACATCCAAAATTATTTCATGAACCTTATTTTATGAACTTTATTTTGTGTTTGAGAAAACTTGATATTTGTTTTGTTTATTATGAATATATGCACAGATAATTACTCTATGATCATATATGTTTTTGTTTGTTGAGTTTGAAGAGATTAGTTGTATTCATAGCGCTGCACAGTGGTGATTGATATTGGCATTCGTTATATTGTGAAATTTTGGGTAGGGTAATACTGCAGCTGCATTAGCTTGGGTTTACAGTATGTAATGGCTTAACATTTTGTGCACTTTTTGGTGTTGTGTATTTTTTTTATATCTAAAGAGCAGTGTAGAGATATATTGCCACTTGGTAGTAGAAAATCATTTGAAAAAGGTTTGCTCCCATGAATCCTTGCAGCTGTTCTCCAGTTTAAATGAAATGTCTAGAGGAGGACGACACAAGCAGCCATAGAGAATCATGGTTTCTATAATGCTGCGTACACACGACCGGATTTCCAGCAGAAAAGGTTAGATGGAATTATTCCGTCGGATATTCCGATCGTGTGTTGGATAATCCAATAGTTTTTCTTCAAAAAATTCAGACGGACCTAGAAATAGAACATGCTTTAAATCTTTCTGACAGAATCAATTTCTATTGGGGAAAACATTCGTCTGTATGCTGGTCCGACGGACCAAATACGATGCAAGGGCAGCTATTGGCTACTGGCTATTGAACTTCCTTTTCTAGTTCCATCTTACATGATCGCGTTCGAAACAAACTGACTTTGGTCTGATCGTGTGTGAGCAAGTCCATTCGGTCAGAACTCCGTCGGAACTCCGTCAGGAAGACCGTCTGAGTTTATTCTGAAGGAAAGTCCGGTCATGTGTACGCGGCATTAGGCCTGAATGGACCACATTGTTCTATCCATACTTCCAATAAATAGTACTTGACTTTGCCCATATAAAGAACTGACTATATCCTCTGGTGCAACCACCCTACACCTTCACCTACTGCCTATTTTCCTGCCCCACCTTCCTTTATTTGCCCCCTCCCTACTCACCCCCTACATGCCTCTTCCTTCTTTTTGCTCCATCCTTTCTTTGATTCTAGCTGACCTACTTTTATCTGTGCTTGTCCTGCATGTTTTCTCTACTTTTATTTCACTTTTAAAAACACAAGTATACATTGCCAGCACACCATAGATCTTGAAAATGTTGTCCAAACATGTATTCAAGTAATCACATCACAGCGGTAAGGTGCTGTGTTTCAGAGCCACTCAGGACCACTTCGTCCGAAATGTTGCACCTCACCGATGTGATGTGATCACTTGAATAAACATTTGGATAACATTTCCAAGATCCATGGTGTACTGCTGATACTCTTGCTTATGATGTTACTGGTCTCCAGCTGGTAGTTTCTACAGTTCACACTCAATTTTCTGCCATTTCAAAACTTCTTGTGACAACTACCTAGGATGGGAACTCTCCTTCAGTTTAGGCAGTTTGCATCTCCAAGACAGGAAGTGAAGAGAAATATCCCCTGAGCAGAACACAAGAAGCAAACAAATAGCCTGACCTAGACAAGAGTTTCAACCCTTCCTCAATCTATCTAAAACTAGAAAAAACAAAATGGCTATATACAGTGGTGTGAAAAAGTGTTTGCCCCCTTCCTCATTTCCTGTTCCTTTGCATGTTTGTCACACTTAAGTGTTTCGGAACATCAAACCAATTTAAACAATAGTCAAGGACAACACAAGTAAACACAAAATGCAATTTGTAAATGAAGGTGTTTATTATTAAAGGTGAAAAAAATCCAAACCATCATGGCCCTGTGTGAAAAAGTGATTGCCCCCCTTGTTAAAACATACTATAACTGTGGTTGTCCACACCTGAGTTCAATTTCTCTAGCCACACCCAGGCCTGATTATTGCCACACCTGTTCACAATCAAGGCATCACTTAAATAGGAGCTGCTTGACACAGTAAGGTCCACCAGAAGATCCTTAAAAGCTACACATCATGCCGAGACCCAAAGAAATTCAGGAACAATTGAGAAAGAAAGTAATTGAGATCTATCAGTCTGGAAAGGGTTATAAAGCCATTTCCAAAGCTTTGGGAATCCAGCGAACAACAGTGAGAGCCATTATCCACAAATGGCGAAGACATGGAACAGTGGTGAACCTTCCCAGGAGTGGCCGGCCGCCCAAAATTACCCCAAGAGCGCAGCGACGACTGATCCAAGAGGTCACAAAAGACCCCACAACAACGTCCAAGGAACTGCAGGCCTCACTTGCCTCAGTTAAGGTCAGCGTTCATGCCTCCACCATCAGGAAAAGACTGGGCAAAAATGGCCTGCATGGCAGAGTTCCAAGGAGAAAACCACTGCTGAGCAAAAAGAACATCAAAGCTCGTCTCAATTTCTCCACAACACATCTTGATGATCCCAAGACTTTTGGGACAACATTCTGTGGACCGATGAGACAAAAGTGGAACTCTTTGGAAGGTGTGTGTCCAAGTATATCTGGCGTAGAAGGAACACTGCATTTCAGAAAAAGAACATTATACCAACAGTAAAATATGGTGGTGGTAGTGTGATGGTCTGGGGCTGTTTTGCTGCTTCAGGACCTGGAAGACTTGCCGTGATAAAAGGAACTATGAATTCTGCTGTCTACCAAGAGATCCTGAAGGAGAATGTCCGACCATCTGTTCGTGTACTCAAGCTGAAACGAACTTGGGTTCTGCAGCAGGACAATGATCCTAAACACACCAGCAAGTCCACCACCGAATGGCTGAAGAAAAACAAAATGAAGACTTTGGAGTGGCCTAGCCAAAGTCCAGACCTGAATCCTATTGAGATGTTGTGGTATGACCTTAAAAAGGCCATTCATGCTCGAAAACCCTCTAATGTAACTGAATTAGGACAATTCTGCAAAGATGAGTGGGCCAAAATTCCTCCAGGACGCTGTAAAAGCCTCATTGCACGTTATCGCAAACGCTTGGTTGCAGTTGTTGCTGCTAAGGGTGGCCCAACCAGTTATTAGGTTTAGGGGGCAATCACTTTTTCACACAGGGCCATGATGGTTTGGATTTTTTTTCACCTTTAATAATAAACACCTTCATTTACAAATTGCATTTTGTGTTTACTTGTGTTGTCCTTGACTATTGTTTAAATTGGTTTGATGTTCCGAAACACTTAAGTGTGACAAACATGCAAAGGAACAGGAAATGAGGAAGGGGGCAAACACTTTTTCACACCACTGTATAGGTTTTATTAAATGGGATATCTGAAATTGTTTTATGCAACGCAAATGGAAAAATCGGCCTGCAATAATCTAAAGCAGGGGTAGACAACCTGGGGCCCTCCAGCTGTTATGGAACTACATTTCCCATGAGGCATTGCAAGGCTGGCAGTTACAATTACTCCCAGAGGCATGAAGGTTCTGCAACAGCTGGAAGGCCCCAGGTTGCCTCCCCCTGATCTAAAGGCTACCAAATATTTAAAAAATATGAAAAAAGTGATTGTTTCAGAATCAAGCTTGAAAGTGGCATTTTTTTTTTCAATTCAATGTCTACAAAATTAAATAAAAAAACAATAATTACTGGATTTGGTCAGAAACCAATATGCGTACGGCCAGCACACATTTCCACCAAATTTAAAAAAAAAGATGATTATCTTTTCTACACATTATGGTGTATAGCTTTCTTGGAGACTGATTATCATTTGCACCTGGAGTTTAGCTTTTAAAAATATTTAAAATATGTTTCTTTATTTTAAGCCAAGTAAATATAAAATAATGCCTAAAACAATTATGTACTTTCACAAATGTGCTTCTGGAAGAATGGTCAAACACATTCCCATAGACACACTCCTAAACCTTGTGGACAGACTTCCCAGAAGAGTTAAAGCTGTTATAGCTGCAAAGGGTGGGCCAACTAAATTCTGAACCCTACGGACTAAGACTGGGATGCCATTAATATTAATGTGCGTGTAAAGGCAGGTGTCACATTTTTTTGACAATATAGTGTATGCATGCATTGTTGCACTGCAACAGTGTGAATCTTACCTTAACTACTTGCTGACCACCCGCCGCAGATGTACTGTGGCAAGGTGGCTCGGCTGTGCAAATCGTCATACCGGTACGGCGACTCACGCACTAGCATGCGTGGGCGCGCGTGCTCCGTTTGCCCAGCCAATCAGCGGGTCCGGTAGACTCTATGTCCGCTGGCCGCCCGCGATCATTCCCCGCAGAGACGGAACAGGAATCTGCCGTAGTAAACAAGGCAGGTCTCCGTTCTATCAGGGGATGACACTGAGATCTGTCCACCTGCTAAGGAAGATGGATCTGTGTGTTTCCCAAGTCACATAGTCCCCCATACAGTTAGTAATCACAAATCTTTAACATTTAACCCCTTGATCGACCCTGATGTTAACCCTTTCCCTGCCAGTGTCATTAGTACAATGTCAGTGCATATTTTTTAGCAATAATCACTGTATTAATGTCACTGGCTCCCAAAAAAGTGTCAAAAAGGTCAGTTAGGTGTCCGATCTGTCTGCCTCAATCTCCCTAAAAATCACTGATCGCCGCCATTACTAGTAAAAAAATAAACAAAAAAAAATAAATGTCATAGATCTATTCCCTATTTTGTAGACGCTATAACTTTTGTGCAAACCAATCAATATGCACTTATTGTTTTTTTTTTCAAAAAATATGGTGAAGAATACATATTGGCCTAAACTGATGAATAAGTTATTTTTTTTTTGTTATAAGTGTGACAAACATGCAAAGGAACAGGAAATGAGGAAGGGGGCAAACACTTTTTCACACCACTGTATATATATATGTATTATAGCAGAAATTTTACATTTTTTTATATTTTTTTCAAAATTGGCGGTCTTTTTTTGTTTATAGCACAAAAAATAAAAACCGCAGAGGTGATCAAATACCACCAAAAGAAAGCTCTATTTGTGGAAAAATATTGTAGGGGTACAATGTCGCACGACTGTGCAATTGTCAGTTAAAGTAACAGGGGTAAATCCTTCCAGGGCTGAAGTGGTTAATAGCTCAAATAGCTAAAAGCTCAGGCAATGTGTTGTGAAACATATGCGCCAATAAAAAATGGGCACGTTTCTCCTGCCAGTAAATGCCAGTGACAGGAAAAGATTGGCTGTAAAAAATGTTGCTATGATGCTCGGTGGCCGGCCAGGACCATCCAATTCCCCGCTACAGTGTTTTCAGGCTGGGGGGCGAATAAGGAGACCTGAGTGGAGCATCCGGAGCCTCGTGTGCAGGACGGGAGCAAGTCAAACTGGGATCGGGACTGTTTGAACTGGAGTGGACTAAAGGGACTGCCTGGCATGGAGAGAGACTGTCACTGTGACTCAGGAGGGGACGTGTTGTGTCGGTGTCCTGTCATCATCATCTGTGCTGCTGCACACTGCTGTCACTGAGAGAGTAAATTTTTATGTGTGTGTATCAGGGCAGGGCTCAGCCCTTCCTTCTCTGAGAAAGCTGTCGGCTAATTGCCAGCTCCTATCCTTCCACAGTTACTCAGCTGTTGATGATATCCTGCTTGTCAGTCCTGCCTACTTAAGCCATTCAGTCTAGATGATCTCTGCCTTCACCTTGGTCAACATCAGAGAAACGATCTCCTGCGATCCTGTTTAAGACTTGCTTTGCTGACATCCCTTCTGGCTCCAGATCCTGCTTGCTGTTCCACTACATTGATCCCTGACTTCTGGCTTGGCTGACTATCTGTTCTGGTTACTGAACTCTGGCTATGTTTTAACTATGTTTGTTATTTTTACTTTTATTATTAAACAAGTGTGATTTAACTGTACTTCTGCCTCGGCCTGATTTCATGGTTTCTGACAGTGTGCCCTCCATTCTAATTTCTTGTCCTCCTGAGTCCTGCTCCTGCTACTTACTTATTATATCGAAAATATAATAAGAAATATGTTTTTGCCCTAATATCTACCTTAAATCACATTGCTAATTGTACTTGTTTGTAGCCATAAATACAGAATTTTGCACTTAAAACTGTAATTTTGTAACTTTTGGAAATGTCAGTAAAAACTTGACTGTGCCAGTAAACTGCAATCTGGAAGGTTGGCAACACTGCATAGATATTGTATACTTATTTCAGCAAAAAGCATAGGTTTGGTCATTATTTGCACCTAGAAGCCTAACAATCTGACAAAAAAGCTATGTATCACTAACATATGTGAACAAAAATAAATAAAATAAAATGAACATTATAACACAAAAGTAAGAGGAAAACAAAGAAAATATAGTTTAGGTCAGCATGGTGGTGTATACGGAGAGATGTTACAAATATAGAATATGTGGTAAGTAGGAATACTATTGCAGTCTATTAGTATTGATCCAGTGAGACCACAGTTTCCAAAAAATCAGAGTAGATTTGTCATTATGGAAGGCTAGCATTTCCCCATAGGTATGATAGATTTGTACTAGTTCAATATAACTTTTGATAGGTTAGGAGCAAGATATTTTTTCCAATGTCTAATGATAGTTAACAGTGCCACTAATAAAGTATTGTTTAATAACAATGCGATAAAAGGCCTGGAAACTATCAATATTGAAGTTTAAAATAGCTAAGGACAGGTTGGGTATCATCAAAATTCCTGTGACTTCAGAAATTACCTGAAAGATTTTGCGCCAAAAGCTACTAAAACTCTTACAGGTCCATAATATATGTGGTAGTGTACCTATTTGGCCACAATCCTTCCAACATAAAGGGCCATAATCTGAGAAAAATTTTGCAAGTCAATAAGGAGTCAGGTACCATCTCAAGGATAGTTTTTGCATTAGTTCTCAAAAATTGACACAGCAGGTAGCTGCAGAAACTGATTGAATGGCACTCATCCACTGTTGAGGAGTAAAATTAGTTTCAAGATTTGTTTCCCATTTTACAAAAGAAGGTAACTTGAAAAAGAAAGTTGTTTTGTAAAAGATTGTAAAATATGGTTATACAGTGAGATTAAGGAGTGGGTAAGCGGTAGAATTGCAAGGCAATTTTGGGAACGGCTATCATCTCAATCGGGTGTTTAGAGGAGAAATTAGATATTCGTAAGTATGTGAATTGCTATAAAGGAGGAAGGACCGCCGCACACCGATATACGTCGGCACAATGGCAGCAGTGGGCAAATGGGCGTACCTGTACGTCCCCTTTAATTTGCGGGGCTAGTGGGCGCGCGCGCTCCTATTTTACCAAAAAATATGTAGAAGAATACACATCGGCCTAAACTTAGGAAAAAATTTGTTTTTTTATATATTTTTTGGGGATATTTATTATAGCAAAATGTAAAAAATAGTGCTTTTTTTTTTCAAAAATTGTCGCTCTTTTTTTGTTTATAGCGCAAAAAATAAAAAACGCAGAGGTGATCAAATACCACCTAAAGAAAGCTCTATTTTTGGGAAAAAAAGGACTTTAATTTTGTTTTGGTGTAACCTCGCGCGACTGCGCAATTGTCAGTTAAAGCGACACAGGGCCGAATCACAAAAAGTGCTCTGGTCAGGAAGGGGGTAAATCCTTCCGGGGCTGAAGTGGTTAAGGTGATACTAGAGTCTTTTTTCGTCAAACATGATAAACTTACCTGCTCTATTTAGTGGTTTTGCACAGAGCAGCCCTGATCCTTCTTTGGTGCTCCTGGCCCCTTCCTCCTGTTGGGTGCCCCCACAGTAAGCAGTTTGCTATGGGGGCACCCGAGCCGCAGCTTCTTGTGTCAATTCAGATACAGAGCCGCTTAGCCCGCCCCCCCCCCCCCTTTCTCGCCTAATCAGGTTACTGACTTTGTTTGGCAGCAGGGGGAACCAATGGTGCCACACTGCTGTCTCATCCAATGAGGAGGGGAGTCCCACACAGATGAGACTCTCCTGCAACATCGCTGGATCTACAAAGACCTCAAGTAAATATTAGGAGGGGCTGCAGAACACAGATTTTTTTTTATCTTAATGCATAGAATGCATTAAGATAAAAAACCTTCTGCCTTTACAACCGCTTTAGGCTGCATTCACACCTGGGCGTTTTCAGCTCATAAAACACTCATAAAATGCCAGAAAAAAAGATTAAAAACAAGCAAAATCCATTTATTTCAATGGCTCCTGTTCACATCTGAGCGTTTTGTCACCTGAAGCAAAACACTGAAAAAACACCTTAATCTCAAAAAAGAACATGCGCTTCTTTGGTGTAGATTACAGGCATTTTTCTTCTTTTTACATTGGTGACCTGTACAAAATTGCAGCAAAATCTCAGTAAAAAAGCTGTAAAATCTTGCATGAGTTTGTCGTACTGTCTGATTCTGTAGATGTCCTTTTGTAAACAAATACCCTTCTGTCTCCAGACAGATACGGAAAGATAAGGTATCAGAGCTGAGAGGTCTACTGTAGGAAGAGATTGAGCCTGGGTATCTGTTACAGAAAGAGAACAAATACGCTTCCATGCTTCTATAGAGGCCTGGGTAGTTGGGGCAAGTTTTTGAGTGTAGGTTCGTTGCCAAGTATTGGCTAGGACAGCCGAGTATAAGGCCCCTTTCACACGAGGCGGACTTCGCTTCCACGGAGTCCGCCTCTGTCCGCCGGGTCAGCGGGAGATCTCTTCGTCCGATGACAGGTCCCTCTCTGCTCACTGAGCGGGGAGGGGCTTGCGAGCGCCGCTGGTCACAATGGAGAGATTGGATGAAAACGGACAGCGTGTCAGTTTTCATCAGATCTCACCCGATCCGATCCGCCAGCGACGGATCTGGACGTAGAGCCATACGTCTGCTTTTGGCGGATCGGACCGGGTCGGATGTCAGCGGACATGTCTCCGCTGACATCCGACGCTCCATAGACTAACATGGAGCGCCCGTTCAGATCCGCCGCCAAAACTGACAGGCGGATCTGAACGGTCCGATGGTGTGAAAGGGGCCTAAGTCTTGTAGTGGCCATTACATAGTGGGCATTACATTTTTTTTTTGTTTTTTGTTAAGCTTTTAAAGTACCATTCAGCTCCATTTTGTAAATATTGAACACTGCTCCTAGTGGGAGTGTTGATTGCCACTTAAACAAGCTGCTAGAAGGTTTCAGAAGGCTTTCAACAAGCTTCAAAATGTGCTTCTAGCAGCTTGTTTGAAGTGGCAAACAGCACTCCTATTGTGATCTGTGTAGCATATCTATACTTCAATGATTTGCCCTATTTAGCACTATTTCTGAAATTGCTGCAAGATGTAATTTGACTCTAATAAACTATAGCAGTCTTGAATTAGTAAACCTTTCAGAAATGCAGTAAGAGCTAAAGAATATTTTTATTGAACAAAGCAAGCGTTGTCTAAGCAATGAACTCCTATGTAACTCCATAATGCAAGGTTAGATTTAGATATTCATTTTTCAACATTCATTTTTCAGGTTCAAATCTGATTGAATACTGTGAGGTCATGAAGGTAGATCTTTAAAAAGGCACTTTAATAACCAAGGCATATTGTTTACTGTATTTGTTATTACTTTATATTTCTATCATACACATCCTGTATAAAGTGCCTGTGATGTGACTTGTTTTTAAATGATCAATGCATAAACAGACTAGACTTTTTATATGGTCTGAATGCTAACAGCCAAAATGAACCTGGCACTTCCTGTATAAAACTCTAACAGCACATAAAAGCAGCCAACACATGCATGTGCACTGAATTGTTCCTAAATTTTCTACTGTGCTTCACAGACTTGCCAAAATCTGGCTGCAAATGGGGACTTGACATTGATTTGGGGATTTTTGGCACACCCACAAAATTTCCAACAACTAATGGGGCTTCTCCTATCGAACAACAGGGAGGTATCCAAGTACATAGAGGGATGGTAGGTGGGTGTGGCAAAGTTTTTGCTAGATGCTTTGATTTTTGGAACAGGCAGCATTTTTAACCATTATAAGTTAAAATCTGTTTATTTTGCTAAAAAATTACTTAGAACCCCCTAACATATATATATATATTTGGATTTTTCAGAACAGTAAGGTGGGTTCTGGGGGTTAATTGTGTAGGTTTAACTTTGGCATCAGTTTGGCTGGGCTGTGTAGGGGTTCTGTCTGGTCATGCGTACTTTTAGGTGGACATGACAGGCCCAGAACCAGGCCTGGTTGGACGTTTTGGGTATCAACATTCCCCGGAGCCAATCGGCAGGTGCGTCTGGTCCCGCTGAGGAGTCTGGGGAAGGGTATTTAAGATGCTGAAGTCACGTGTTTGGTACATGTTCCTGGATCTGGACCGGGGTAGCCCAGCAACATGGTCAGCTTGACTAGCCCCACAGACCTGCTTGGTCTGGGGCAGGGATCCATCTGTTCCAGAGTCTCAGAACCGGCTGGTCCGAGGCGCAGTAACTGAGGGAGGATTCAAGGCGTCCAGGTGCGCTCTCAACTTGAATCTTGTGAAATCGACTGGGGGAGGACTCTTCGGAGGAGGACCAACAAGCTGGCATCCCAAGAAGTGCCTGGTTGCTGGGTTTTCAAGGACACTGATGAATCCACGCTTTTCCATTACTGCCAAGGAGACAGAGAAAGTTCCAGGTACTGAGGAAAGGTTCCTGTTCACTTTGGTTGCAACTTTTCTTCAAGGTCAGAGACTTTGCAAGTTCCGTATTCAAGTACTGACTGCCATAATCTCTGGCTAGACATTTTTTCAGCTTTGAAGCGCCCAGCTGCGAGTGGCTACTCTCTGGGTTTGCATTATAGACTTCCTAATAATCCACAGTTCAAGGTGCCTGAGCTTCTTTACCCTTGCCCTCTGTTCCCATATGAGGCTGTGTAATGACAGGACCCCTTAAATATGAGATCTGGGGTCAAAAAGACCTCAGATCTCATATTTACACTAAAATGCATATAAAAAAAAAAAATAAAAAAAAGAAGCTGTTTAAAAAAAAAAAAAAAAATGTCCCTTTAAGAGCTATGGGCAGAAGTGGCGTTTTGACGTCGCCTCCGCCCTGCAATTGTATGGAGCCGAGCGGGGGGCCATCTTCCCCTCACTCAGCTCCATACCTAACATGGAAGAGGACGCGATCGCCTCCGCTGCTGCAGGCGACTCCGGTAAGCAGCGGGGGGCACCGGAGAGCAGCCCCTCCCCTGCCACCAATAAAAATGAATCCGCCACAGAGACAGTTTTTATCTGGACCGCCCGCTGAAGAAGTGGATACTGGGGTTTTGGCAGTTAGCTGCTGCCATAACAATATTTCACTTCAAATTACCGCCGTATAATGCCAGTGGGCGGCCCGGAAGTGGTTAACGTCAAAACATTTTAAATATATTTTGATTCAAGCAGATAAACTCAAAAACTAAATTTCCATATGCAGTAAGCTTTAACATGTTAATGTCATTCCAAAAGTACTATTTATTTTTTATCTGCAGGTTTCATTCAAATAACACCTGCTGATCCTGCCATAATGGTCCTTGTTTAGGTACTAACTGTTATGCAGTTACAACTGTCAACCAGATGATCTCCTGCATTGCCACTGTATCTCATGCACTCCGATGGAGACTACAAGCAGCAATGCCAATACACATTGTGCAGTCTTGTTCCATCATTATCCCTATCATGAAACCAGTCCAGAGCAATAACATTCAGGAATGAGTGCATGTAGACAGAATATTTATTGGCTGAGAGAAGACGGAGATCAGCAGCACGAGGTACAAAAAAGGATGAATGAAGGAGAGAACAGTAGAAAAAAAATGGCAATTTTTTGTGATATACAGTGCTTGAGTAAACTAAATGTGGTTTACTTCTTGTCCATTCACACCATTGCCTTGTGGTAGCACACGCTATCATGGCAATGCACAGCAACGCATATTACAGGGGTTGGGGCACTGCCATACTATTCGTCGTGAGTGGCATCCCAATGAACCACCAAAATACCTGAAATAAAATGTAGCCTGTCCTATCTTTACATGCATTGCTCTGCATTTCATCCCATGCATTTTGAATGGGTTGTTTAATGCACCACATTGCAAGTCGCACAGCAACACAGGCTTTTGTCTACTTTTTTGAAAGAAGCAAAGTCTATAAAGTAAGCATAGATTGTTGTCTAGAATAGATGACAACGTAAATTATTCTGGAGACATGATAGGAAAGGAGGACTCCCTGCAAGATGAATGTGATGTTGGGAAGAAGGATGTAACTCGGACATAGCAGCCCATGCAGATGTTATGGGGCCTTAAGGCAGGGGGATTTGTAAAACAAGCCCTTTCCAGACCCTAACGAGGCCTTACTTTTCAGATCCCATAGCAGTTCTGTCAACAAAGGGTTTATAAGATCATTGCCCCTATACAACAAAATCAAAGCTAACTTTAAAAAGAGAGGACTTCTTTCTCTGCATTGAACTGCACACTCAAGCTGGTATAGCTAGGGACAGATACCATGGAGCTGGTGAGAGGAACATAGGGGCACAACAAAGGCAGCAAGGAGAGCTGCCAAGTAGAAGATGTTGCAATGTTTCTGGAAAGCAATTTAAATTACATATTTTTTAGAGTTGCACTTTTATTATACTTATGAATGAGCCATTGTTTTCATGATTTGATTTTTCATATGTTGTGCTCTGTTAATAGGACTTTTCATTATTCTGCTGCAGTGACAGTAGTCATCAAGTCAGGAAAACGAACACAAATTCCCCATCCATACGAGCGGAAATTCCGCCAGAAAAAGTCAGATGAGAGCTTTTGGTCCGAAAATGCGACTGTGTGTATGCTCCAGCATGTTCTCAATTTTTCGGTCGGAAAAAGTTCTGATCGGAAATTCCGATCGCCTGTACCAATTCCGACGTGCAAAATTCTTACGCATGCTCGGAAACAATTTGACTCATGCTCAGAAGCGGCTTTTTGCGGCTCGTCGTAGTGTTGTCACCGCGTTCTTGACAGTCGAAAGTTCAGAGAACTTTTGTGTGACTGGGTGTATGCAAGCCAAACTTGAGCGGAATTCCGTCGGAAAAACCATCCAAGATTTTTCCGATGGAAATTCCGCTCGCGTGTAAGCAGCAAAAGAGGTTCCAATGATTCTCCAATCTATCTTGGAAAATAAATGTTTTAGTTGGGGTGCTACTTTAACGGGAATACCAGCTATAAATTAAAAAAATTTTGAAGGCTTGAATATAAATTTAGCTTGAACTTTTTAGGGCTTGATGGCTGTTTTGTTGTCCTAATGTCACAGGACTTGTCTTTATTAAGCAACGGAATTGAATAACTCTTTGTTTGTCCTAGTAAACAGAGGTTAATGTTGTTCATGCTGGGAGTTGTAATCATTACCAGCTATCCATGTGTACACACCAAGCCTAGGTCAAATGACAGCTATAATTTGTTGGTATATCTGAAAAAAAGTCAACTCTTAAAACATCCCTGTAAAAGTCTTGACGGAGGCGAGGAAAAATATTTTACAACACCGTGAAGGCCAAGATTAGGTCATGATAACAAGTCAATTAGATGGTCAATGGGTTAAAGGTAAAATTTGAATTAGTGGGTGTTAATTTTAGTCAGCTAGCTAGACGGCTGGAATAAAGAGGTGCTAATAGTCTGCAGCTGTTCACGGATCTGCAAAAACGGAGAAAGGAAAACTACCCTGGAAGAAGAAAAAGAAAATGATATAAAGTAGTTGTCTGTTTAATCCCTTTGAGTGTTGGAAACACAGAGCAGATGGTTGCTTTCAGATACTGATCCGTGGTAGGTGTTCTGAAGCTTGCAACATAACCCAAGTGATGATAACAGACCCATCTACTTGAAGCAAAGCTTGTTAACTTGGAACCTCAGGGAACTATAGAAAAAAGAAAACACCAGTTCATTTACACATTAAAAATAAATATTATGTATTGTTTATATTAGCTTTTTGCATTCCAGAAATTAGGCATAGTGCAAGAGTGCCTACATTGTGAGAAAGACTGGTATTCTAACAGATTTTTCATTTCACCAAAATTACTGCAAAAATTTGATCTTTTCAATGGGGTCAATGGTTCGGCATTGAGAAAAGTGACATTTAGGCTGAACTCTCACTCTTTATATATATATATATATATATATATATATATATATATATATATATATATATATACATATACACACATACACACACACACACACACACACAGTATCTCACAAAAGTGAGTACGCCCCCATTTTTGTAAATATTTTATTATATCTTTTCATGTGACAACACTGAAGAAATTACACTTTGCTACAGTAAAGTAGTGAGTGTACAGCTTGTATAACAGTGTAAATTTGCTGTACCCTCAAAATAACTCAACACACAGACATTAATGTCTAAACCGCAGGCAACAAAAGTCAGAACACCCCTAAGTGTAAATGTCCAAACTGGGCCCAATTAGCCATTTTCCCTCCCCGGTGTCATGTGACTCGTTAGTGTTACAAGGTCTTAGGTGAGAATGGGGAGCGGGTGTGTTAAATTTGGTGTTATCACTCTCACTCTCTCATATTGGTCCCTGGAAGTTCAACATGGCCCCTCATGGCAAAGAACTCTCTGAGGATCTGAAAAAAAGAATTGTTGCTCTACATAACGATGGCCTAGGCTATAAGAAGATTGCCAAGACCCTAAAACTGAGCTTCAGCGTGGTGGCCAAGACCATACAGCGGTTTAACAGGACAGGCTCCACTCAGAACCGGCCTTGCCATGGTCTACAAAAGAAGTTAAGTGCACCTGCTCAGCGTCATATCCAGAGGTTTTCTTTGGGAAATAGACGTATGAGTGCTGCCAGCATTGCTGCAGAGGTTGAAGGGGTGGGGGGGGGGCAGCCTGTCAGTGCTCAGACAATACGCCACACACTACATTAAATTGGTCTGCATGGCTGTCATCCCAGAAGGAAACCTCTTCTAAAGATGATGCACAAGAAAGCCCTCAAATAGTTTGCTGAAGACAAGCAGACTAAGGACATGAAATACTGGAACCATGATCTGTGGTCTGATGAGACCAAGATAAATATATTTGGTTCAGATGGTGTCAAGCGTGTGTGTCAGCAACCAGGTAAGGAGTACAAAGACAAGTGTGTCTTGCCTACAGTCAAGCATGGTGGTGGGAGTGTCATAGTCTGGGGCTGCATGAGTGCTGCCAACACTGGGGAGCTACAGTTCATTGAGGGAACCATGAATGCCAACATGTACTGTGACATACTGAAGCAGAGCATGATCCCCTCCCTTCGGAGACTGGGCCGCAGGGCAGTATTCCAACATAACAAACCCAAACACACCTCCAAGATGGCCACTACCTTGCTAATGAAGCTGAGGGTAAAGGTGATGGACTGGCCAAGCATGTCTCCAGACCTAAACCCTATTGAGTATCTGTGGGGCATCCTAAAAATGGAAGGGGGAGGAGGGCAAGGTCTTTAACATCCACCAGCTGCAGGGGTGTACTCACTTTTGTGAGATTCTATATATATATAGTTCAAAGCGCAGTAACTGAAGGAGGATTCTGAAGTGTCCCGGTGCCCTCTCAGGATTTGAGAGGCCCAGCAACTCCACAAGCGACCAGGGGAGGACTCTTCGGAGGAGGGCCACGCACAAAGCTGGCTGCTCGGTAAGAGCCTGGAAGCTGAGATTTATGGACACTAGCTGAATCCACATTTCCTTTGGTATCGCTGGATGGGCTGAAAGATAAAGGTACCATAGGAAAAGTTCCTAACCCATCCTTCAGTTGCAACCAAGTCTGTGGCAGAGACTTTTACATGTTCATTTGAAGTTCACAACCAAGTCTGTGGCAGAGACTTTGCTAATTTCGAATCACTTGTTGGCTGCTAGATCTACAAACAAGGGTTTATCCAACAGTGAATTGTCCAGTTGCAAATGGCTACTCCCTGGATCATCTAGAGAGACATTTAGCTGAATGTCAGCAGTTCTAAAGTGCCTGAGCTTTATCAACCATACCCTCTATTCCCAACAGAGGGACTGTGTTATGTTTCAACTTATTATGCAAATAAAAATCCTCAAAAGGACTTTGAGTGTCAGTCTCAGCAATTACTGGTGGATACTAACCTTGGGAACCCCTAGACAAGAACGACGAGCTGCAAGGAGGAGGTAATCGGTAAGCCCAGAAATTTATAGCCACCCCGCAGGGGTTATTGGCGCTACACATATATATATATATATGCACACACACACACACACACACACAAAGGCATGAAGTTTGTATTCCCTGCTACCATGGGTTTGAAGTAAAACCTGCATATTGAGACTTGCAGTCCCATCAAATTTATGTGCAGATTCATCTAGGAGAATTTATTTTTAACTATAATGCACTGCATGACCTTTGAACTCTGGCAGGCTAAGAAGGGCCAATAAAAGAGTTTTGGATAAGTCATTCCAATCACTATAAAAGAAAGGATAGGAATAAAGCAACCTCATGTTGAAAACTGTTGTAGGGAAAGCTGAAAAGAGAGAGAGATTAGGGTAACTCAGGAAACAATACTTTCTGTCTGATTGCTAGCTCTTTGGGCAATCAACCCGCTGGTTGCCTTTTTTCTAACTTTTTTTTTATTTTGTGGATGATTTAAGGTCAGCAGTCACTTTAGCTGCTGCCTTGTCCATAGCAAGTTTTCTACAAGGCTACCATAAAAAAAGGGGAGTTAGTTTGTAGGCAGGCGCAGTCTGCTTCCTTCACTGGAGGTGCGGCATCACATCCTAGAGAGGAAGTCAGGGGAAACTTCCTTTCTCTGTGGTTTCCTGCTTCCTGGAGACAGTGTTCCAGTTGGCTGAACTGGATCCTGGTGACCCTTGGTGGCAATCTTGGGTCAGCAGAGTCTTTATAAGTTTAGGATTTGGCACACAATTGCAAGTGGGTAGCATAGGGACAGGTACCCTGTCTATCAGGGACAGTACTAACAGCAGGGAAAGGTTCCAGAGGAGGAGGGAAAGCATAGGGTTTGCAACTTCTCTGGATTTCTTCCCGCTTGGGCACGAGGCGGTCAGGCTGTATTCTGCCCCTCCTAACAGGTGCTGTCAGTTTGGTTGAAACCTGCTTCTCTACATGCTGTTGGAATTTGTCAGTGTTCCCAGTTGGGCTGTCTTCCCATTGGGTTTGTTGTGAACTGACTTCCTTACTTCAGAACAAGTTTGTTACATTACACTTGGACTGTGTGTGTTATTGCTGCCACACCACGCTGCACCAACCTGCGAGTTTACATGGTGGTATGGTTGCCACCCCATCCCTTTAAATCCGAACACGTATTAATTACACAGGTTCTTTTGCTGATTAAGGTGGTAATTAAACTCACTTGGTGCCTTATCTGGATTTAATTAGCCTCAGAACCTGTGTAATTCAAAGGTGTTCGAGTTTAAAGGGATGAGGTGGCAACTCTACGTGGTGGTATTTTAGAGTTTTCAGTTTTTAGAGCCGAAAGACCGCTACAGCGCGGACGCTAACTGCCTGGAGGGCGTCTCCTGAGAGCGTACATCGGGGAAGCTCTGTGCTGGCCATGTCCCTTGAACACAGCCAGTCACAGATCGCTGGAAACGGCCAATCACATCGGCAGTTTACATCGTGATAGGCGTGTCCAATGAGAGATGATCTCATATGTAAACATATGAGATCATCTCTGAGCGCCGGCTCTCCCTCCTCACACAGAGACAGCGTGTGAGGAGGGAGAGATGAATGGCTGCAGTGGCCGTAAGTACAATAAAAAAAAAACAGAAAATAAACTGCCATCTGTCCCCACTGCCATCTGTCCTCACTGCCACCTGTCCCCAGTGCCATCTGTCCCCAGTGCCACCTGTTAGTGCCACCTGTCCCCCGTGCCACCTGTCCCCAATGCCACCTGTCCCCAGTGCCACATGTTGTCAGTGCCACCTGTCCCCAGATGCCACCTGTCCCCAGTGCCATTTGTCCCCAGTGCCACCTGTCAGTGCCATCTGTCCCCAGTGCCACGTATAAGTGCAATCTGTCATCAGTGCCACGTATAAGTGCCATCTGTCATCAGTGCCATCAGTGCCACATAGTGCCATCTGTCATCAGTGCCATATCAGTGGCACATGTCATCAGTGCCACATATTAGTGCCATCTGTCATCAGTGCCACCTGTCAGTGTCACATGCCATCTGTTATCAGTGTCACGTGTCATCAATGCCAGGTATCAGTGTCAGGTGTCATCAGTGCCACGTATTAGTGCTATCTGTCATCAGTGCCATGCATTAGTGCCACGTGCCATCAGTGCCACGTATAAGTGCCATCTGTCATCAGTGCCACATATTAGTGCCATCTGTCATCAGTGTCACGTGTCATCAGTGACCCGTATTAGTGGCAACTGTCATCAGTGCCACATCAGTGTCACGTGTCATCAGTGCCACGTATCAGCGCCATCTGTCATCAGTGCCACATCAGTGTCACATGTCATTGTCCTGGTGCTCCAGGGCCTTCAAAAGTGTGATACGTAGTCAACAAGTTAGATGTGTAATTTATGCTCCTAGAACACGTGATGGCGCTCCCTGCATGTTGGGCCTCTCTAAGTGGCCAGGCTGTGGAAAAGTCCCACACATTTGGTATCATAATACGCAGGAGGAGTAGCAGAATGTATTTTGGGGTGTCATTTGTGGTATACACATGCCATGTGAGACAAATAACCTATTACAATGACAATTTTGTGGAAAAAAAGAATTTTTTTTTTAATTTTGCAAAGAATTGTGGGAAAAAATTACAACATCAAAAAGCTCACCATGCCTCTTACTAAATACCTTGGAATGTCTACTTTCAAAAAAGGGGTCATTTGGGGGGTATTTGTACTTTCCTGGCTCCTGTGCACCATATTCATATATCAATGGAAATATGTAGGTTATCAAAATTACATATACATGAGCCTGAACTTAAAACAATATTAAACCCACATGAAACCAAAAATGGAGCATATTGCAGCTTGCCAATCATTAGATGTGGTGGCTGCATTAGTTTTAGTTAGTTTCTTTGTTTTTTTTTTCCCTGGTGATATGCCCAGTAAGGCCCCTTTCACACTGGGGCGGTTTTCAGGCGGTACAGCGCTAAAAATAGCGCCTGTATACCGCCTGAAAAAACCGGCCCCATTCACTCCAGTGTGAAAGCCGGAGGGCTTTCACACTGGAGCGGTGCGCTAGCAGGACCGCAACAAAAGTCCTGCTAGCAGCATCTTTGGAGCGGTGAAGGAGCGGTGTATTTACCGCTCCTATACCGCTCCTTCCCATCGAAATCAATGGGAAACCGCGGGGATACCGCCCGCAAACCGCCGCTGCAGCGGCGCTTTGCGGAGGTTTTTAACCCTTTTGCGGCCGCTAGCGGGGGTTAAAACCACCCCGCTAGCGGCCGCATACCGCGGGTAAAACGATGGTAAAGCAGCGCTAAACATAGCGCTGCTTTACCGTCGCCGCTCCGCACCGCCCCAGTGTGAAAGGGGCCTAAGGCTCCATTCACATCTATGCATTTTGCTTTCGAGCGTTTTTGCAGTGCTTTTTGCGGTGCTTGCCGCATTTTTGGACATGCGGTTTTACCGCGATTTTGCCGCGATTTGCGTTTTTGGATTTTTTTTTTTTTGACTTTTTTTTTTTAACTACTTGCCTACCAGCCACGAACACCTCCTTACTGACCAAGCCATTTTTCAGCTTTCAGCGCTGTCGCATTTTGAATGACAAATGCGCGGTCATGCAACGCTGTACCCAAATAAAATTTTTATCTTTTTTCCCCACAGATAGAGCTTTATTTTGGTGGTATTTGATCACCTCTGCGGTTTTTATTTCTTGCGCTATAAACAAAAGAAGAGGGACAAGTTTGAAAAAACAAAATTTTTTACTATTTATTATAATAAATATCCAATTTTTTTTTTTTTTTTTAAACAAATTTTTTCCTCAGTTTAGGCCGATACGTATTCTTCTACATATTTTGGTAAAAAAAATCGCAATAAGCGTATATTGATTGGTTTGCGCAAAAGTTATAGCGTCTACAAAATAGGGGATAGATTTTTAGCATTTTTATTATTATTTTTTTTTTTTACTAGTAATGGCGGCGATTTGCGATTTTTATCGTGACTGCGACATTGCGGCGGACACTTCGGACACTTTTGACTCATTTTTGGGACCATTCACATTTATACAGCGATCCGTGCTATAAAAATGCATTGATTACTGTATAAATGTGACTGGCAGGGAAGGGGTTAACGCTAGGGGGCGCTGCAGGGGTTAATGTGTACCCTATCTTGGTGATTCTTACTGTGGGGGGAGGGGACTGACTGGGGGAGGAGACCGATCGGTGTCCCTATGTACAAGGGACACACCATCGGTCTCCTCTCCTCTGACAGGACGTGGATCTGTGTGTTTACACACACCGATCCACGTCCTGCTCGATTACCGGGCAATCGCGGGTGCCTGGCGGTCATCGCGACCGCCGGGCACGCGCACCGAGGCCCCAGCTACGCGGCGGGCACGCGCGCCTCCCGCGGCGCGCGCGCGCGCGCGCCCCCCAGTGGCGAAATTGTAGACGACGTCATATGACGGCGTCCCGCCACAGTAGCTGAACCGTCCCGCCGTCATTTGACAGTGGGCGGTCAGCTAGTGGTTAAACTGTGGTTGCTTAGCAACCAGCTATATACAGTGTAAAAAAAAAAAAATAAAAAACGCAAAATCGCGGTAAAAAAACGCATGAAAAAAAGTCCCCGACCCTTTCCAAAAACGCAGAGTAGACATGTGCAATTCGTTTACTTTTTTTTCGTTTTTCTTTTTTTTTCGTTATTTTCGTTCATTCGTTTTCGTACGAATGAACAAACGATTCGCTAAAAATTTTAACGAATAACGAATCGTTCGAATCGAACAAATCCGAAAACAACGAAAATCCGAAAAAAACTAATTAGAAACAACGAATGTACGAAAGAATAAAATCCGAAAAACGAGAACAGGAACAACGAAAATCAAAATGAACGAAAAAATTCGTCTTAACTTTTTTTTTTTTGTTAAATTGGTAATTTTCCATGTCCCTTACAATGGTGCTGCTTAACGTGCTTCGAATGGATTGAACTAAAAAATTCGTACATTCGTAACTTTTTTTTTCGATTTGTAATTTTCCGTGTCTCTTAAAATGTAATAATAGCATACACATTATATAACATTATGAATTATGCTCCGATTACGAATCTACGAATGTTACGAATGTTACGAATGTACGAATAACTACGAATGCATCCAAATTTTTCGAATAAACGAATAAACGAAAATTAAACTAACGGAAATACGAATCAACGAAAAAATAACTTTCGTATAACGAAAATACGAATCGTTACGAATACGAACACCGACGACTTACGAATGTACAAGTCGTTACGAATCAACGGAAACGAAAAAAATGAAACGAAAGTAAACAAATTTTTTTGTTGTTCACATGTCTAGCGCAGAGGCACCAAAATGCATTGATGTGAACATGTTCCATAGGAACCCATGTTAAAAAATTTCCCTGCATTTCTGCAAAATGCATCAAAAAACACGCTAGTGTGAATGGAGCCTTACACACCTCCATTATTAGTGAGACACCACTCTGAATGCAGCAGAAGAGGAGGCACAGCAGACAGCAGCATTGTTAGTCTGGGGGTAGGGAGTGGTAAATCTATTAGCAAATTTAAATACATCAACAAATTGAAGCCAAATTGCAGCTCACATTTTATAATCAGTTACAGAAACACAGTTATTTTTCATTTGGGATAAAGTTTTTACATAAATAAATAAATGCTGATCTTTTAGACCCCTTTTGTCAGTGTTAAGTGCCGGTTCTCACTGGGGCAACACGACTTACAGCGCGACTTAGCAAGGCAACTTGGAGGCAACTTGGGGGCAACTTCAACGCGACTTTGAGTCATTTAAAACACGACTTCAAGTCGCCCCCAGGCCAGGCGACTTTGGCTGTGGCCAATCACAGAATAATCAGCTCTCTGGGAGGGAGGGGTTTGCCTGGGTAAACTAATTTATTTTCCTGTACCATATAGATGGAGATCCGACTTCCATTGAATTCTATGGGTACAAGTCACCTAGAAGTCACCTTGAAGTAGTACAGGAACCTTTTCTGAAGTCGGATCGACTTCAGTAGTGTACATTAAGACGGCTCTCATTGACTATAATGTAATTCCTAATGTCAAGCAACTTGGGGCGCCTTGAGGTTTGACAAGTCGGATCCCAAGTTGCGGTAGTGTGAACCGAGCCTTAATAGATTGTTTCATCCATGTAAAATTATACATTCTGTTACAGAGCTTGTGCTTTTGAAAAACAACAAATTTACTGGCCAGATCACCAGATGAAAATATGAAAATAGAAGAAAAAGAAAGCCGAAAAAAGAAAATGAATACAGCCATCACATAGAAAAAGCTGCAATATATTAAATGTTTGCTTTTGGGTTTATTATCACTTTAATTATTCCTTTCCACCAGTTATTTCCATCAGTCAGTTATTTCCATCAGTGAGTTATCCAAATAGAAATTAATAAAACAAACATACATTGATAACCTTCTCCCCCTAAAAATATTGATCTTTATTGTATACAAGTATAAAAAGTCAATGTTAAAAACCCCAATTTAAGGTGGTTCTGTTTCAAATGTGGGGTTATGTAAAAAAAAAAAAAAAAAAAACCTCCTGAGACCTGTGCAGACAGCATGGCAGCTTGATGATGCAACAAAATCTATGGACGGTCTCAAATCACCAAGAAGACTCATAGTGAATTTTTATGTTGTTTATCCCAGGCTCGAAGGTTACAGTGATGATTTTCTGGGTCAGCATTTTGTGGGGAAAGCTTTGTGATTCACTAAAAAGACATCTTTACTTGACAAAGATGAAACTGAAACAAACTTGGAGCATAGGAGAGTTGGGAGTTTCTAACTTGGGGCTCCTCTAACCGACACACAGAGGGGAACACAGGGGAACATACTAAAATACAAACATCATTATAAAATTGGGCTGCTGTTGCAGTGCAGGGTTTGAATATTATGGGGTACATTTACTAAGAAAAACAGGAAGTAATGGTCGCTCTACATTTAGTTACAGCCAATTAACCACTTTCCGACGGGCGCACGACGATGTACGTCCCTTTTTTGAAGAGGGATATCTCGGTAACGGCAGCAGCTGCTGCCCCAACCGAGATATCCATCTCTTCAAGCGCCGGTCGGCATTCCGATAATGGTGGTCATCGCGGCGGATTCGCCGCGAGATCACCGTTATCGGCGGAGGGAGAGGTGCCCCCCCCCCCCCCGCTCTCCCGCGCCTTCCGCCGCTTACCGGAGCCGTCGGCAGCGGCGGAAGCGATCGGGTCCTCCTCCATGCTGGGTATAGCGACGAGTGAGGCTAAGATGGCCGCCACCCGTCTCTATACCATAGCAGGGCGGGAGCGACATCAAAATGTCACTTCCGCCCATACCTCTTAAAGGAACATTTTCCAAATGTCATTTTTTTTAAATGACATTTTTTTTTTTTTTTGCTTTTAAGTCCAAATATGAGCTCTGAGGACTTTTTGACCCCAGATCTCATATTTAAGAGGACCTGTCATGCTTTTTTCTATTACAAGGGATGTTTACATTCCTTGTAATAGGAATAAAAGTGAGCCAATTAATTTTTTTTTTTAAAAAAACAGTGTAAAAATAAATAAAATCAAGAAAAATAAATAAGAAAAACTAAAAATTTTTTTTTAAAGCGCCCCGTCCCGACGAGCTCGTGCGCAGAAGCGAACGCATACGTGAGTAGCGCCCGCATATGAAAACGGTGGTCAAACCACACATGTGAGGTATCGCCGCGATCAGTAGAGCGAGCGCAATAATTATAGCTGTAGACCTCCTCTGTAACGCAAAATATGCAACCTGTAGAATTTTTTAAACGTCGCCTATGGAGATTTTTGAGGGTAAAAGTTTGATGCCATTCCACAAGCGGTCGCAATTTTGAAGCGTGACATGTTAGGTATCAATTTACTCGGCGTAACATTATCTTTCACAATATATAAAAAAATTGGACTAACTTTACTGTTGTCTTATTTTTTTATTCAAAAAAGTGAATTTTTTCCAAAAAAAGTGCGCTTGCAAGACCGCTGCGCAAATACGGTGTAAAAAAAAGTATTGCAACGACCGCCAGTTTATTTTCTAGGGTGTTAGAAAAAAAACAATATATAATGTTTGGGGGTTCTAAGTTTTTTTCTAGCAAAAAAAACTGTTTTAAACATGTAAACACCTAAAATCCAAAACGAGGCTGGTCTTAAAGTGGTTAAGCCAATTAAGACTTCAACTAGGCGAACATGCAAATAGAAAAGCACACTAATACCGGCGAACATGCCTTTGTAAATGTCAAATCGGCATATCCGTGAATTTACAAGTGCCAATTGTTACCGAACTTATTATATGGTAGACATGTGCGATTAGTTTCGTACGAATCAAAATTCATACAAATTTTCATAAATTCGTATATTCGGGAGGATCCGAAATACAACTTGCTATGCTTCCGAATTTTATACGAAATACGAAATTCCGTTTACGAATTTCGGATCCAAATTCCGTTACAAAGGAAATGTGACTGGTGATTTGTTGACCAATCAGAGGTTTTCTTCTGCTGCTGAGTGAGGGTTGGGAAAATTACCTTTTTTAATATGGGAGTGGGAGACTGGTACTAGTAGTCAATGGGAGATTCAGAATCGGACAAAATAAGAATATTCATTAATTATGATGAAGTTAAAAACCCAGGAAGTCAGCACAGCACAGGGATTGTGGGAGCCCCTCATAATGATAAATTCCTCATAATGAATGTTTGTAATTGTTACGAAAAAATAACGAACCTAATGAAAATTTGTATTTCGTACGAATCCAAATTGAATTTCGGACACAAATTACAAAATACGAATTAACGGCTAATACGAAACGGAACAAAACTAAACAAATTTATTGACGGCGCACATGTCTATTATATGGAACTGCACTGCAGCCATGATCACATCACATGTGCTCTACTTCTCGTGCATCTATTTATGTATAAGCCAATTAGTATTCCTAGTTTGTTTTCTTATTTTGCTAATGAATGCAGTTATGAATGAGTATTACAGTTATGTCTTCTATTCTGTAAAGTTTTTTTCATGTTAATATAGTTTTTTTTGAGACTTTAAAGCAGTAATTATTTATGTTAATTCTTTAATCATACTACACTATTAGCCAGGTCTCAGCACAATGGCTTGGTGGTGTGCACTGGTCTACAAAGCACTCAGGTTATGAGTTCAAATCCCAGCCAATCTTTCACCCACCTAAGGTAGCTGTGTTGCTTTTTCCAGTGCACAAGTGAGTAAAAAAAACAAACACAAAAAAATGTATACTAACACCCTGCATGCAAGGCCGCTGATAGAAATCATGGGGCCCCCTACAGCCTACCTGACGGGGCCCCCTTCAGACCCACCCCTGGCCCATCCCCAGACCCCACCTTTAAACTGTCTCTGCAGCACATTGCGGCATGGGTGGCACTGTCTCTGCAGGCAGCACATGCGTTATGGGCCATAACGCATGTGCTACCTGCAGACACTGCCACCCATGCTGCCAATGCCATATTGTGCTGCAGACAGTGACACCCATGACGCTAATGCCATAACCTGTGTGCTACCTACAGACAGTGCCACCCATGCCGCTAATGCTGTAATGTGCTGCAGACAGTGCCATCCATGATGCTAATGCCACAACGCATGTGCTGCCTGCCAACAGTGCCACTAATGCCACCAATGCCATATTGTGCTGCATTGTGCTCACAATCTTACATGTGAGATTTAGAAGTAACTAGAACAAGATAAAGGTCTACTGAGGCTCACAAACAATAAACACATGATCAGACTGAACAAAGACACAATTTGGAAACCATGCCCACAAAAACACACTTTTGAGGGCCTTAAAGTGGATATAAACCCGAATTTTTTTATTTTTTTATTTTTTTTATGTCATAATGTAGAGTATAAGATTTCCTATCATTTGAGCCAAGTCTTGCCACAAAGAGTTAATCCAGCTCTGAGCAATCCTCTTATTGTTCAGTGAGATAAATCTTGACAAACAGAGAAAATCTTTGTCAAATCCTCCCCCTTGCTGTAAGTGACAGGTGATTTACATATCTTGTGCACCAGCCTAAAGCCCCATACACACGGTCGGACTTTTTCATGGATTCTGTCCGATCGGACAATGTTGTTGAAAAATCAGACCGTGTGTATGCACCATCGGACAGTGTTCGTCGGTTTGTCCGACGGACAAAGTCTTATCTCCTGCTGGAAAGATTTGCCGTCAACCCGGTCCGATCACACCAAATCCGATCGTGTGTACGGTTGTCCGACCGGACAAAGTGCTACGCATGCTCAGATCACATTACAAGACCAAAGCTATTGGCTACTAGCCTCTACGTAGTCCCGTCGTAGGCAACAAACGTCACCACGTTCAGAATGATCGGATTTTCCGACAACTTTGTCCGACCGTGTGTACGCAAAACCAACATCAGACAAAGTATGACGGACAGGATCCGACCGACCTGGTCCGCGGATTGTCCGACCGTGTGTATGGGGCTTTAGAGACATGCATTATTTTTTTAATTCCCTCCCACCCACTTTCTTCTGCTGCTCTTCCTGGTTTGGATGTTGCACACCTCAGCATAATTGGGCATGCTGAAGTCATGTGGTTACTTTCCTGTTTTTCACTGGATGTTAGAGATCATAGCAGAAGTTCAGTGTAAGAAATACACAGGAGAAAATGCATATTGACAAGGGGAGTGTAGAGGTGGGCTGGGAGTCTACTGACATCACGACTCCACCCACCGAGCTCCAGACAACAGACCCACCCACAAAATCTGCATTTTTTTGGGTCTCATAACAGACAGAGGGGAGACATTTGACAGGTAAAGATACATGCAGGAGGCATGTATATCGTTATAGATAACCCCTATGGCAGTAGTTTAGAAAGGATGACATTGGGTTTACATCCACTTTAATGCAAAACTATAAAAGAAAACACATAAAGCAATCATCAAACCACAGCCTTAGTGGGGTGTGGGCCGGGCACTATGAACCCCCGGAAGATTTGGCTGCTCAATGACAAGGCCATTTTTTGCGATACGGCACTGCGTTGCGTTAACTGACAATTGCGCGGTCGTGCGACGTTGTACACAAGCAAAAATTACGTCCTTTTTTTCCCACAAATAGAGCTTTCTTTTTTTTGGTATTTCATCATCTGTGCAACAATTTTGAAAAAAAAACACAATATTTTGTACTTTTAGCTATAATACATTTTTTTTTAAAAGCAAATTTTTTCCTCAGTTTAGGCCGATATGTATTCGTCTACATATTTTTGGTAATAAAAATCGCAATACGCGTAAATTAGTTTGTGCAAAAGTTATAGCATCTACAAAATAGGGGAGGATTTATGGCATTTTTATTATTATTTTTTTTATACTAGTAATGGCAGTGATCAGCGATTTTAATCGGGACTTCGACATTATGGCGGACAGATCTCAAATCAAATCAAATCAAATCAGATCTGACACTTTTGACACATTTTTGGGACCATTGTCACTTATAAAGCAATCAGTGCAATAAAAATGCACTGATTACTGGGGTTAACACTAGGGAGCAATCAAGGGGTTAACTGTGTTGCCTAGGGTGTGATTCTAACTGTGGGGACTGACTGGTTGAGGAGAGCGATCGTTGTTTATACTTAGTATGAACAACAGATCACTCTCCTCACCCCTGACAGCACGGAGAGATGTCTGTTTACATTGACAGATCTCCGCTCTGTCTCTGTGTGGAGCGATCGCGGGTGCCCGGCGGTCATTGGCTCCGGCATCGCGCCCCCGACGGTGTGGATGCGCCCCCTAGTGGTCAAAAGGTGAACCGACGTACAGTTACGTCTGTTCGCCCAGGGGAGCCAACCTGCCGCAGTAAACTGCGGCGGCTGGTCAGGAAGAGGTTTAGGGGACCTAGTGGTCAAAAGGTGAACCGACGTACAGTTACGTCTGTTCGCCCAGGGGAGCCAACCTGCCGCAGTACAACTGCGGCGGCTGGTCAGGAAGAGGTTAAACAATATACAAGAACTATTTAGGCTATCATATCATGCTCTAAACATTATTTCCATGTGCAATTCCCATGTTTCGATCACGACTACTGATTTAGACAGTCTCTGTTGTCTGTGACCTATAGTGAATTTGATTTTGTGACTATTTTTTCCCGAGCTCTATAGTGAATACCATTTTCACTCTAATTTGCGTGGTTTTAGCCATTTTGTCTATGTGTAATTAAACAAATTTTAATTTTCAAACAAAATGTAGAACAGTCTATGGATATGAGAACCTGATGGGTTCTCCAGGAGTGAGACCCCACTGATAGTGTTCCAAATGGAAACATGCTGAACTTCAAAAGGGTCACAAACTATCACATTCTTTAGGGCTTGAAAAAGGTTTGTTGATAACTATTTTTGTAAATAGACTGTTAGTAAACTGGGCTTTTGCATATCCTTCTGTACAAAAAAAATTGTTCAAACATTTTGCACTGATGGGCACTGATAGGCAGCACTGATTGGCACTGTTGCTTACTTATAGGTCGCACTAATGGGCACTGATAGGCAGCACTATGGTAAAGAGCTGCTATGATTGTCCCTTTACCGCAATCTGTGATCAGCTGTGTCTGAAGCACACAGCAATCACAGAGTGCGCCCGGGGCGTGGTTCTGGGAGGATGTCCATTAGGGATGAGCCGAACACCCCCCCCGTTCGGCTCGCACCAGAACCCGCGAACGGACCTAAAGTCCGTGCGAGCTTTAGAACCCTATTAGTTATAATGGATGCGAACGTTCGAAATTAAAAGTGCTCATTTTAAAGGCTAATATGCATGTTAATGTCATAAAAAGTGTTTGGGGACCTGGGTCCTGCCCCAGGGGACATGTATCAATGCAAAATTTTTTTTTTTTAAAACGGCCGTTTTTTCAGGAGCAGTGATTTTAATAATGCTTAAATTGAAACAATAAAAGTGTAATATTCCTTTAAATTTCGTACCTGGGGGGGGTGTCTATAGTATGCCTGTAAAGGGGCGCATGTTTCCCGTGTTTAGAACTGTCTCTGCGCAAAGTGTCATTTTTGAAAGTAAAAAAGCTATTTAAAATCACTCGCGGCTAATGTTAATTCACGGCTCCCGTAACACAGAGAACAGTGATTCATTGAAACTCATTCATAAAAAAAATTCATTGAAAAAAAAAAAAAAAAAATGAAAAAAAATAAAGCGTAGGGGTCCCCCCAAATTCAATAACCAGGCCCTTCAGGTCTGGGATGGATATTAAGGGAAACCCCAGCCAAAAAACAAAAAAAAAATGGCGTAGGGTCCCCCTCAAAATCCATACCAGACCCTTGAGGTCTGGTATGGATTTTAAGGGGAACCCTAGCCAAAAAAAATGGCGTGGGGTCCCCCTCAAAATCCATACCAGACCCTTATCCGAGCACGCAACCTGGCAGGCCGCAGGAAAAGAGGGGGGGACGAGAGCGGCCCCCCCTCTCGCCTGAACCGTACCAGGCCACATGCCCTCAACATTGGGAGGATGCTTTGGGGGTCTAAGACCCCTAAAGCACCTTGTCCCCATGTTGATGAGGACAAGGGCCTCTTCCCCACAACCGTGCCCGGTGGTTGTGGGGGTCTGCGGGTGGGGGGCTTATCGGAATCTGGAAGCCCCCTTTAACAAGGGGACCCCCAGATCCCGGCCCCCCCCCTGTGTGAAATGGTAAGGGGGTACAAAAGTACCCCTACCATTTCACCAAAAAAGTGGCAAAAATGGTAAAAATGACAGGAGACAGTCTTTGACAATTCCTTTATTAAAATCTTCTTTCTTCTTTCTTCATCCTTCGGATTCTTCATCTTCTCCTTCCTTCATCTTCTTCCATCTTCTTCTTCCATTTTCTTCTTCCTCCGATCCGCTTCTTCTTGCGCTGGTCTTCTCGTCCTTCTCGTCCGGCATCTTCTTCCGTCGGCGTCGGTGTCGGTGTCTTCTTGGGCCGCTCTGCGCAATGGGAGGCTCCCGCTGTGTGAGGCTCCGCTCCATCTGACAGGTCTTTTAAAACGGAGGGCACCTGGTGACCCCGCCCCCCTCTGACGTCATGGGGAAAGCCATCATGGAATTCCCCATGACGTCCCTGTGCTTCAGAGGGGGCGGGGTCACCAGGTGCCCTCCATTATAAAAGACCTGTCAGACGGAGCGGAGCCTCACACAGCGGGAGCCTCCCATTGCGCGGAGCGGCCCAAGAAGAGACAGAGACACCGACACCGACGCCGACGGAAGAAGATGCCGGACGAGAAGGACGAGAAGACCAGCGCAAGAAGAAGCGGATCGGAGGAAGAAGAAAATGGAAGAAGAAGATGGAAGAAGATGAAGGAAGGAGAAGATGAAGAAACCGAAGGATGAAGAAAGAAGAAAGAAGATTTTAATAAAGGAATTGTCAAAGACTGTCTCCTGTCATTTTTACCATTTTTGCCACTTTTTTGGTGAAATGGTAGGGGTACTTTTGTACCCCCTTACCATTTCACACAGGGGGGGGGGGCGGGATCTGGGGGTCCCCTTGTTAAAGGGGGCTTCCAGATTCCGATAAGCCCCCCGCCCGCAGACCCCCACAACTACCGGGCACGGTTGTGGGGAAGAGGCCCTTGTCCTCATCAACATGGGGACAAGGTGCTTTAGGGGTCTTAGACCCCCAAAGCATCCTCCCAATGTTGAGGGCATGTGGCCTGGTACGGTTCAGGCGAGAGGGGGGGCCGCTCTCGTCCCCCCCTCTTTTCCTGCGGCCTGCCAGGTTGCGTGCTCGGATAAGGGTCTGGTATGGATTTTGAGGGGGACCCCACGCCATTTTTTTTGGCTAGGGTTCCCCTTAAAATCCATACCAGACCTCAAGGGTCTGGTATGGATTTTGAGGGGGACCCTACGCCATTTTTTTTTTTTTTTGGCTGGGGTTCCCCTTAATATCCATCCCAGACCTGAAGGGCCTGGTTATTGAATTTGGGGGGACCCCTACGCTTTTTTTTTTTTTTTTTATTAATTAAAGACAGTTCTCTGTGTTACAGGAGCCATCAATTCATTAGCCGCAAATGATTTTAAATAGCTTTTTTCCTGCAAAAATGACACTTTTTTGCAGGGACAGTTCTAAGCACAGGAAACCTGCCCCCTTCACAGGCCACCTATAGACACCCCCCAGATGTGATACTGCAATGCTGTTCTAACAGCATGCACACACATATCCCCAGAAATAAAGCACATATTGTCAGCAGCACACTGACACGCTGACACTGTCTGAAACATAATATGCGAGGCCGCCGGCGCGGCGGCCTCTTATACCGTGGGGCGTGTACTAAAGCCCCTGAGCTATAATTGGCTACAGGCATCCTGCCTGTAGCCAATTATGGCTCTCCTCGCTGCCGGCGCTGTGATTGGCCAAGCATGCGGGGTCACAGTGCATGCTTGGCCAATCATCAGCCAGCATTGCACTGCGCGGGCCGCAATGCATTGCGGGGCCGCTCGCATCACACGAATTTGATGCGAGCGGCCCCAATAGTTCTGGGCTCGCCGAGCGAGCGAACACCCGGTGCTCGATTCGAACATGGGTTCGAATCGAACACCGGGCTCATCCTTAATGTCCATGGATGCCCTCCCAGAACTCGAGAGCCGCACTGTAGACATCTTTTTGCTATAGCGTGGGTCTAAAGTGGTTAAATGTAAATTCAATAAAATAAAAGTAAAATATCAATAAAAGAAGGTTAAACATGTAAAGCAGAATATGTGATGCTTCAGATGAAAAAAGGAATGTGGATGAAAAGGATGCTTTTTAAAAGTTCAGATTCAGAAAAATTCTAATAAAATAAAGATACTTGGAGCTTTATGGAATGTACAGAATGTCCCCAAAGATAAATGCAGGCCATTTGCCCTGATCAATTTAAAAGCAAAAGTAAAACAGTAGAATAGAACTGGAATAGCTGACTTCCTGTCAAACATTTAGCTTGAAATAAATGCTATTGCCGACATTTTCTAGTGTCCACTGTCCAATTTTAATGTGTCAATATGGATAGATTCACATACTTGTTACATACAGATTTTTTTTAATCCCCAAGGCCCAAAAGGGCACATGGTATGTCTGACGCTCTAACATCTAGTTCACACAGGAGTTTTATAAGCTCAAAATAAAAGATAGTCCAAGTAAAAAAAGAAATTTACAAAACACATTTGAATAGGCTTTTAAAGACCTTAAACAGGATTTGAATTGTGGAAACTGTTGCCAAAAAGGAAAGCAAAGGGAAAATACCTAGACAACAGCATTACCTGTGACCACCCTGCTGCCGATTTTTTGTTGTGTACTGTGCCTCACGTGGAACTAGATATCAGATATCAAATAGAGAAGCAGAGTTTTTCTGAGCAGCCCCGTGATGACTGGTGATCTAAAGAATTATAGAGGAATAATCAGGCAACAGCAAAAAGGTTCAGAAATCACAGATCCACAGAATCAGTGAAGCAGAAGCAGGGATTTATTAGTAATACAGATCTTAACCACTTCAGCCCCGGACCAATTGGCAGCCAAAGGACCAGGCCCCTTTTTGCGATTCGGCACTGCATCGCTTTAACTGACAATTGCGTGGTCGTGCGACGTGGCTCCAAAACAAAATTGGGTCCTTTTTTTCCCACAAATAGAGCTTTCTTTTTGTGGTATTTGATCGCCCCTGCGGTTTTTATTTTTTTTGCGCTATAAACAAAAATAGAGCGACAATTTTGAAAAAAATTCAATATTTTTTGCTTTTTGCTCTAATAAATATCCCCAAAAAATATATAAAAAAACATTTTTTTTCCTCAGTTTAGGCCGATACGTATTCTTCTACATATTTTTGGTAAAAAAAATCGCAATTAGCGATTATTGATTGGTTTGCGCAAAAGTTATAGCGTTTACAAAATAGGGGATAGTTTTATAGCATTTTTATTAATATTTTTTTTTTTACTAGTAATGCGATTTTTATTGTGACTGTGACATTATGGCGGACACATCGGACATTTTTGACACATTTTTGGGACCATTGTCATTTATACAGCAATCAATGCTATTTAAATGCATTGTTTCCTGTATAAATGACAGTTGTAGTGAAGGGGTTAACCACTAGGGGGAGGGGAGGGGTTATGGGCTGTGACGTGTGTGTTTTTTTTTACATTAGGGGGCGGGGCTGATGTCTGACGTCATTGATCGGCTTTCCCGATGACCAGGAACAGCCAATCAATGACAGGCAGAGTAGGAAGCGCGGGGAGAGGTTTGTTTACACATACCTCTCCCCGTTCTTCAGCTCCGTAACCCGATTGCGGGACACCAGCGGCGATCGGGTCCGCTGGTCCCGCGGCCGGGGTCACGGAGCTCCCGACCGGGTCGCGAGCGCGCCGCTGGCGGCGCGCGCGCGACCCACAGGCAGGCAAATGCACGATCACGTACAGGTACGTGCTTTTGCCTGCCCGTGCCATTCTGCTGACGTATATATGCAGTGGGCGGTCGGGAAGCGGTTAAGGTACAGCTTCCTCTCCAGTAAGGAGAACAGTGAGCAGCACAGTGGAGACATCATCAAATTTCAGTCCAAATCTCCTAGCAGTCCGAAACAACAGTGCTTAGATCTCACACTGCAGATATGCAGCTAGGAGGCCAAAAGGCACATACTATTCAGGAGGAATTCAAGACAAAATCTACATTTTTAAGTTTCTTCCTAGGCAAGATCAGCATGTCTATATGCTTCCTCAAAAAGAGCTAACATTAATTTCTGCTACTTTGCTTTAGTTAACTGATTAAAAAACTATTAGATTTTTCTCAGCCTAGCCAATCATATTAGCTTCAATTTGATGTTATAAAATTGTTTAAAAAGGATCAAAATAGTGGTGAGAAGTATTCAATATTTGCTAAATGTCAATAAAATGTTAAACCAACACAATGGCGGCTGGTGCTCAAAATTTTTCTTGGGGGGGTGCAAACAAACTGAATAATTCTGAAAAAAATCCCATCAATTGCAGCCTCACTGTGCCCATCAAACGTAGCCACTGTCTCATCAAAAGCAGCTACTGTGCTATCAAACGCAGCCACTGTGCCCATCAATTGCCACCACTGTGCCATCAAAGGCAGCCACTGTGCATATCAAACACAGCCACTGTGCCCATCAAATCCTGCCACTGTGCCCATCAAACGCTGCCACTGTGCAATCCAATACTCCCGCTGTGTCATCAAATGCTCCCACTGTGCCATCAAATGCTGCCACTGTGCCCTGCAAATGCTCCCACTGTGCCATCAAATGCTGCCACTGTGCCCATTGAATGCAGCCACTGTGCCCATAAAATGCTCCCACTGTGCCATCAAATGCTGCCACTGTGCCCATAAAATGCTCCCACTGTGCCATCAAATGCTGCCACTGTGCCCATTGAATGCAGCCACTGTGCCCATCAAATGCTTCCACTCTGCCATCAAATGCTCCCACTCTGCCCATTGAATGCTCCCACTCTGCCCATCGAATTCAGCCACTGTGCCCATCGAATGCAGCTACTGTGCCCGCCCACCATCTGCCCAGCACGTACCCTATCTTGATGGGGCAGCGGATGATGGCGGCAGTCAGCGAGCAGTGTCCTCCATGCTCATCCATGTCCTCGATGTCTTCTCCCATCCTCTCCTCCCATCCTCTCCTATGAATGGACGCCTAATAGGCATCCAATCACAGCGCCTGTCGCTTCAGCCAATCAGGTGACGGGTAACAGACCCGAGCATCTGGTTGGCAGAGAGGCGGTTCAATGTTAGGAAAGCGAATATTCATTTGCTTTTCTAACAAACCTAGGTGAACTACGAGCACCAAGCATGACGTTCCATGTTTACCTTTTTTGACGCCTTAATAGAGCCTTTGGCTCTAATTAGGTGCTTCAAAAATCCCCCCCCCCCCTGGGCGCCTGAATAGGATGCAATGCATTAATCTATCTATTGGTGATAAAGGGGGTGGCTGGAGAGAGGGGCAGGGCCCGTGCGCCATTATGGACGCACCACCACTGAACCAACACATCTTCCACCTGCTGGCAAAACTGTGGTTGGTTAAGAAGAGTCTTTATTCCATATCCTATGTTCGTGTCCCTCTCTGATCACCTATTGGCAAGAAGTCTTTAATTTCACATCAAAAGTGTTGGGAACCAATAACCACAATTCCCCCAGGTTGGCTCTGTGTTCCCTAGGTAGTAAAAAACATTCCTTTCCCAATCCCGAACTGTGCTAATCCATATTCTATTAGCAGCCCGCAATTGTTCGGCATTGGAAAGACCCAAAACCTCCAATAATAAGTGAGGTTATCCAAGTCACTCAAACCCAGGCTGCATACGAACTAATGTTTGCCACCGCCAGCGGCAAACTACAGGGAATTTCAAATGTATGGGAACCTTGGAAGGTCTGGTATGATAAGTACCTATACTTATAACCTTTACAATACTATGTTATTGTGATGACAATTTATCAGGTGATATTTACCACCATATTTGACTGACTTTTATGTATTTATGCTTTATCCTATATTTTATCTTTATTTGTTCTTTCTAATTTCACTCTTATTGCTTTGTATTTTATTGCACTGCACTATGACTTTCTATGGTGCCTTCAGAGAGTTGATTGTTAACTCGTCCTTTGATGCGCTGTGTCATGTTTTGTACTCCTTTTTCAAAAATGCAATAAAAATATATTGAAATGGGGTTGACACCTACATGTATGAAAATGGCCTATAGAGAATCTAAGCATCTTCCTAAGCTCAGATATTTCCTAGATCCAGACATACGTATATAGATTCTAGATACTCAATTAATCCCGTTTAACTGTTTCCTTTTCTCAAATAAATCATTCTGACCATTATCTCCATAATGAGCTCCTATAATAGAATGAATGGCATTAATTAAAAGAACAGATTAATTCTATAACAGAAGCACATTAATACTGCAGGGAAAAGGATGTCCTTGTTTTTATGTGGGCAATAGCATTTTAGTAAACTGTTTATGCTGTTGCTACTACAATGGTTTGCTTTATCACCGATCTGGGACATCAAAACTGCTGAACAATTATTTCACCATTGAATTAACAAATATTGATTGTTCTTCATTAGGAGCACTGAGCTACTGCACATGTCAGTAATACAGGCACCTAATGGGGTCCATTGTCCTTCTCTGCTCCTGTTATCCTGCATGTGTATACATAGACAATATTTGGCAAGCGGAATGTCCTTTTTGTACCTTATCAATACATAAGCATAGTTATGTGTCATTGCTCATTTATTTATACTCGGTGGTTCTCCTACTGAATGGCCTCTAGCCTGTATATTGCCATTATGTTACATGTATTCAGGGTTAGTTAGACTGTAAAAAGCATTCCTGGCATATAAAGCACCCATCCATATTTATAGGAGACTGACCTTTATGAAAAAAAAAAAAGACCTATAACATGTTTACTCACAAAAGAAGACGCTGTGACAATGTGAATTTCCAAAAAAAAGGGTATACAACAGACATTGGCAAAGTATCCAATATACAGTATACAACATATGGCAGTATGGTGAGTGTATAAAATATAGAGCATAGTGTGCAGAGTAGTGCGTGTAAAGTATATAATGTGTGAGGGTTAGGGATGAATCGAACATTGGCTGTTCGCCTGTTCGTCTGAGCCAGAACTTTGTGGGTCGTTCGCACCAAATTTGTGCCATTGCTGGCTCATGATTGGCCAAGCATGCACTGTGACCCCGCATGCTTGGCCAATCACAGCGCCGGCAGCGGAGAGAGACATAATTGGTCACAGGCAGGATGCCTGTGGCCAATTATAGCTCAGGGGGGTTAAGTACACACCCCACACTATATAAGGCCGCCAGCGTGGCGGCCTTGTGTAGTGTGTTGCGGCGGTCATGGAAAGAGCAGGATAGGCAGGGACAGTGTCTTTGTGGCTTGCAAACCTAGCGCTGTTAAAGTGGGTGTTGTGTGCCTCCAGCACAGTATACACCTGAAGCTACCCTTTATTACTGGTGTTCTGTAATACAGGCATCTGCAGCAGTTAAAGTGGGTGTTGTGTGCCTCCAGCACAGTATACACCTGAAGCTACCCTTTATTACTGCTGTTCTGAGTATATAGGGCCTGGGGGCCCCACGACTTTCCTTTTTTTAATTTGGGTACGGGGTTCCCCTTAATATCCGTACAAGACCCAAAGGGGCTGGTAATGAGCAGGGGGGGCTACCCATGCCATTTTTCTCAATGATTTTCATCCATATTGCCAGAAGCAGACATTACATTAAAACCGCAAGCAGTTTTAAATGACTTTTTTTCTGTTAAATGTCATTTTGTGCAGGGACTGTTCTAAACACGGGAAACACGTGCCACTTCACAGGCATACTATAAACACCCCACAGGCATGATATTTAAAGGAATATTTCACTTTTTTTCACTTTAATCATCATTAAAATCAGTCCTCCCGAAAAGTTTTTTTAAAAAAATCCATGTCCCCTGTGGCAGGAGCCGGGTCCCCAAACCCTTTTTAGGACAATATCTTGCATATTAGTGTTTAAAATTAGCACTTTTGATTTCGAACGTTCGAGTCCCATAGACTTTAATGGGGTTCTAAAGTTTGCGCAAACTTCCGGTCCGTTCAAAGGTTCTGGTGCGAACCGAACCGGGGGGTGTTCGGCTCATCCCTAGTGAGGGTACGGTTTGGAGCTGAAGTTCAGATAAAACAAAAAAAAATCCTCTGTAGCTTTGTTGACCTATCTCACCTTTAATGAAGGATATCCCATGGCTGTCAGACAGCTGGATCCTGTTGATGTCTTATGTGCAGGAATGCCCCGTCCTCTTCCTGTTCTGAGGGAGTAACTAGCTAATAGACTTCTGTGAATCTACAGTGAACAAGCTCCTGATGGGCACCCACCCTCTCCTTCTTTCGGAATAATGCTTTCATAGGGTACACTACATGTAAAATGGGCAGTGAATGGGGGAGAGTCTGATCAATCACAAGATTGTCTCCCCATTCATAGACTGGGTTACAGTACAGGTATGAAACCACTTTTCCCAATAGGGAAGAGGTGGGAGGGGGCAGGCCCCCGTCGGAAGCATGTTCACTACACCTTGACAGAAGACTCAGAGCTATTATCCAATGCAGAGGTGGAGGTTAGTGTCAGGAAGAAGACAGGCATCTCAGTACAGAACATTTCCTCAGGATCCATGATGGGGAAATTGCATATTTCATATTCCTTAATCTAATAAAGCCTCCAATATCCTAGTTATTCTGGTTACCTTGGATGGCTCATCTTATTTGAATGTGACCTGCCTATATGGACAAGCCAGCCCCCTCTCCTTCAGGAATTTGCTATTTTCCTTAGAAGATCACTTTACTTTGAAGGGTGAGCTTGACCATTTCCTACATACAAGACTTCTATACCCTAGCTAGAACTTGTAGGGTTAGTCTGACACCAGAGAGTGCAACCATGCAAGCGTCTGATCTGATCATCTGGCCATGCTGCATGTGCAGGGGGGGACTCCATGGTGAAACAGCATCTTTAGTTAAGTATTCTTGTTATATTTCCTTTATCTATATCTGTCATTACTTTTAATAAATGTAAAATTTTTAAGTATTTGTGTGATCTCTTTCCACCTATCAAACACAACCCCAAAATCATGACAAAACAACCCAGTTGCCATCAGAATGTAGGATTGTACCCCCCTCTCCCACCATGTTATGGTTACCAAAGGATTCATCTCACATAAAGTTTGCTCTTCATATGTATGCCTGCTTGTGGTACTGGGGTTGGTTCTCCCTCTTATTTGTTCCAGGACTGGCTGACAGCTGTTGCTGGGCATATAAGCTACATCTCTCTGTCCTGGTTGATGAGGATACTTCCGACAGTCAGTTCTCAAAGAGAATTGGCCACTTGTATTCTGGTTGGAAAATGGTCACCCAAAGATGTGCATAGCTTAGCTTTATATATCCTTCACCCTTCACCTCAAGTTCTCTTCAGTAGTTCAAAACTATAATTAACATTGTAATCATGTCCCTCCCTTTCCTTTTTTTTTATGTCGCATACATTTTTATTTGGGGTATTGTTGCCCACATTTATTGCAAGTTCCCCCTGGTGCATAGATGGGCACTGAGACTTTGGAAGACCCTGCATAATTCTTGTCTCTCCACTGCCAGGTCATGCCTCTTGCTTACCCTGCACCCAGGAGCCCTGGCAGATATTCATGCTAAGCTTGGCTGCTGGAAACCAAAAGCTCAAGGATTCTATTAAACCTTGGTGTGCCTGTAAGCCCTCCCAGCCACCATAATTAGCTGTGTCATCATCAAAGGTCAAAGGATCAAAGGTCAAAGGATCAAAGCGGCAGCCTTCACAAAGTGGGCATATTACTAATTGATGAAACAGCATGTGTCACATCTAAAACTACCTGAAATAGACATTTTTTAAACTGAAATGAATCAGATCGAGGCTAACTGTTACATAATCATAAGTCAAGACTGGTGGGCGATCACTTGGGCACCACATCCCCAATTAGAAGTACATTTTTTCTGTTGGCAATATTTTTGTATTGCTGGCACCCTAAAAAGTCTCATTATGCATTTTCAACATCCAAACATGCTTTGCCAGTATACACTTTCACAGTGACTGCATGCAAACATCGCAACTGTCCCGAAACAACACCAAGTTCAGCTTTAAGATTTCCCCAAGCATATAATTTAAATGATAACTCTACTTTTGAAAAAAATATAGCAAATAAAAAAAATATAGCACATACATGGCTACTTAAGTCATATTGTAATGCAATGTTATTAAAAATTACCTTTCCTTTTTAGTCTGCAGCCCATGTAATTTTCTGTAACATTTTGTAAAATGTAATATGGTAGCCTGAAGTCATTGCATACACTGTTGGTGTACGGAATGCCCCCAGAAATGTCATATCCTGCTGGTTTGATTGTCTCACTGATTTTCTCAGAAGTCTGCAATAAGATACATGTCAAATCATAGGCTTCCCCTGCAGTAGGAATTTCAGTTTCGGTGAGATACGCCTCAAAGGTTTGTAGTAGATATTGAAATTTTGCCCATCTCAATAAAATTTATTTTATTTTATTAAATGTATTATTATTACTATTTAGCAGTTAACTTCCTTAACGTACCGTACTTAATCTTAGAAGCCTGTAGAGTATCTGACAATATAAAAATTTGCACTTAATATTTGAACTACCCTTACATATTATTGTACATTAGACAGAGGAAAAAGTTATATTATTGTTTTTTCATTGCTCTTCAGTGTGTCCTTCACAGAGAATACACGCTACATAAACAGTGCATTGTTCTTAGTTAGCTACATAGTTTTGCATAACTATAAGTACATACTGTAGGTGAAAAGATACATTCTGAGCATATCTTTTTGTATTACTATTGTATTATAGTAAGTTGAGAATAATAGGAAAACTAATTTATTGTGCATTTATATAATGCACAATTAGTAGTGAATATTTGTGCAATTAATATCAATATATCTATATATCTATATCATATCTATATCTATATATATCATATATCTATATCTATCTACTATCTATCTATCTATATATATATATATATATATATATAAAATAACCAATACTTATATGTATTATACTGTATATCATGAATTATGCTGACTTCTAGTGGAAATACACACATAATACATATATAATAAGCTGCATTGTTAAAGTGGATCTACACTGTATCTGAGCGCCACAAACCAAAAATGTAATAATTCAAATAATTTTTATTATTCAAAGCAAACTACCCATGACCATTCATGTCTCCATGCTTTATTTTGCTGAGAAATAACTTTGAAAAACACCCCCTAGCATTTCTGGCTGTGGCCATCTTGAGTAAGGGCAGATGATTCATGAAACATTTACTTCCTGAAATCCATCTGCCCTTAGTTTAGGCACACTGAGAGGAGGGTGTGCTTAGCATAGAAAAACTTCAAAAAGTTTAAAACAAATAAATATAACATACTTTCCTATCTATTTACTAAAGCCAGCAGTATAAGGATTAAAAATAGTCAATGTTGATTGAGAACATGAAGTTCTGCTTTAAAGCAGAGTTCCACTTAAAAATGGAACTTCAGCTTTAACCACTCCTCACCCCCTTACATGCCACATTTGGCATGTCATTTTTTTTGGGGGGGGAGTGGGGGCTTCATTAGGAGGGGGACTTCCTGTCCCACTTCCTCCTTCCGTCCAGTAACCGCCTAGGCGACTCCTCCCTCTAGGCGATCTCCTGGGACACGTGACAGGTCCCAGGAGATCGCCTATCCACTCCGGGAGCGCAGCGCGGCTCGCGCATGCGCCGTGCGTGCCCGGCCGTGAAGAGGAAAGCTGTCACGGCCGGGTGCCCTTAGTGGAAATGGCGGCGCCGGCGAAGAGGAGGGGGAGAGGAGCGACACCCTGTTCGGCCGCATCGCTGGACCGTGGAACAGGTAAGTGTCATTTTTTTTTAAAGTCAGCAACTACACTTTTTGTAGCTGCTGACTTTTAAAATGCCTGGAACTCCCCTTTAAGTAGCATGTAGGACATTTAGATCAAGGTAACAAGAGGTCAAGGACAGAAGGTAATAAACACGTTTTCTAACCTTGGCGTAAGGAGCAATACCAATGCCAAGACAGCTATCTTCTAACTTTGATGTGAGGAAGTCTTATCAAAACAAGAACTATTAATTGTTCTTGCCAAACAAGTACAGGGTGGTATTACTATCTGTTTTTTTAAGATAATTCAAAGGAACACATATGGTTATATTGCTCAAACTATTTTCAATAGGGCCGTATTCTTTGAACTTGCTTAAACTGCTTGTTCTCAGCCGGCCAAATTAACCTATTTCACTGGAGATCCTGCCTGGTGTCAAATCTTCATCTATTTTACTTCAGGTTACTACTTCTTAAGGAATGTCGGCTCTGCAACTTTGCTCATTGAATCACTGAACGTGCACCAGGTGATTGTCATGAATCAGATCCTCTCATTCGGAAACAACTTGCAAAGGATGTGGTGAAACAAACAGCTATTTATTAAGAGCAGAGAAATGGAATCTGCAACAAATTCCTTGCAATCCATATTGATCTCCTATAGGGGATTGCTTTTTTTCAAGTGGAGTTACACTTTAAAGAACTCTGTGTTCTTTCAATGTTGCTCATACATGCCCCAAAGGCAGTGCCCAGCTTTCCATTACTTTTTTTACAGTAAAAATAGCCATAATTTACTAACAGGATTTGACCCCCATAGACTTCAATGAGATTCTCTGCCAGGTTCGAGTTTGCCAGATTTCAAACAGGATTCACCAAGCCCTTGACAAATCGAACCCAAGCAGATCTGTCCAGCTCTATTGCAGAGGCCTTCAGGACCATGCACTAAGTGTCAAAGGGCTGCATTCTGTCTCCAGGCCACAGGTTGGGAAATAGAAAGCCTCTTTCTGTACATACTGTATGACATCAGCTCTTCTTGACTTCACAGGACGTCAGGGTCAGCATCAACTGTAAACTCTCAAGACCCTAATGACACAGTACTAAATCTTCACCATTGTCAATCATCCTCAATCACAATGAATGACATCCTGACAACCCTCTGACAAAAAACATGAAGACCAGCGGACCAAGATCTTGACCCCAATGGACTCTTAATGCAAATCACAGCTCACTGACTGGCTGCTAAATGTCAACAAGCTGGCAGGTGATGCTGGACGACTATATTTAGTCACTGGCATCATCCTGGCTCTTCTGCCCAGCTTGTTTACTATGTGAAGCTGGCAGGCAAGCCGGGATGTTCACTCATTTGTATTGGTAGTAATACTGCCATTAAATAATCACTTATGGCTGCATAAGCAGGCAAAAGTTTGGATGGGCCAACTGGCTAAATCTAGCCATTTATTGTGCCCATTAAGCAAACCTCAAACAGCTAGAATTGGGGTTAAGCTTTCCCAAACTTGAAGTTCACCCCTAGCTACGCATTTTCTTGATGTGGGGTGTGTGTTTGAAATGGCTGATGAAGCAGATTGTGAAGGTTCTTAATGCTTTTGTTTACATTTTTGAGGAATGGACATTTTGATTTATCTAAAGCTAAAACTTTATTTTTTCATTTTTAAACCCCTCTTCTTTCTCTCTCTCTCTTTGCCCCTTTTTGGATATTTTCCTTCCCTTCCTGTCTCGATACAACAGCAAGTCATGATCTCTTCAAAGGAGATAACAAGTGTCCCCCATTGGAAGATTTCACTTCTATTCCAATTCTGGTGACAACCCAGATTTTGTAATTGTATACTTCCTTACTCGATCCAAAGCAAAACATTTCTTTCGATACACTTTAAACATTTGATAAACCCTCCTCTTTTTCTTCACATCACATGTTGAAACAATGTTACTTTGAATGTTTGGTAATTTGTCTAATCAAAGTTACCTTTATGATGTTATAATAATTACAATTCACTGTATACTACATGGTCTATAATGGATTGTCCTTATAGCTTGTTATCAGTCTTGTAAAATCTATGATGAGAAAAGGTTATTGTCTCATCAGCTCATTAGGCAGACACCGTAGAAAGACACACAACTGTCAGGCTTGTTGAGCTTTGATGTTCCATTAAGTGATCAATGTAGATTACTGATGTTTGGCTAAATGTTTTTCAACTGCATGAGGTCAATATTTGTTAGTTTGTTGGTAGAATAATTAATCAATCAATACAGGATGCCTCTACTCCAGAAGAACTGCTGCTATTTATCCACTGTGCTTCCGATGTTATAAATATTTCAGTGCTATCCTCATTAAAGGTGCCCTGTCCAAAAAATTAACCAAAAAAAGCTTTATTTTACATTTTCTCGACATTTTCTACTTCAGTACCGGTTTGAATGCACTATTTACTAAGATTTAAAATTATTGTTGTATATTTTTACATAATAAAAGTATAAGGCTCCAGGGTTACTATATAGTTAGGGGGCATCATTCAATCTCCTCCTTCCCATTTCTTCATCCATTAGTATAGAACTAAATGACATGCTAATAAAATAATCTGTGCTGCTAAATAGTAACTGCTTTCAAAGTGTCGTGGAAATTCCACTATACGCTGTGCGTAATCTATCTCACTTTCAGCCTTTTGGTATAATGCATCTTAGTACGACCCTGTTTCCCATATCTTCCCAAGTAACACAGACATGACCACCATCCATACATCCTTAGCTCCACAACTCGACTGTCTTCGCATGGGAGCAATCTTTATTTATATAACAATAGAGCTTGGTTGCTTTCACAATCAGCCAATCAAGCACAGGCAAACAGGAGGAGTTATACAGATTTCAACCAATGAACAATTACTAGGGTGGTGTATGGGTGTGTCTATGCAGGGGCAGTGTGTATGATTTCCCGCCCCCTGTACCTGTAATGCCGCGTACACACGAAGGGACTATCCCGCGGGATTATCCGCTGGACCGAAGTCCAGCGGATAATCCCCTCGTGTGTGGGCGCCGGCGGACTTTTTTTGGCCAAAGTACGGCGGACTAAAGTTTCAAGTTTTGTTTTCAAATTATCCGCTGGACTTGGCAGTCCAGCGGATAATCCGGTCGTGTGTAGTATGGTCCGGCGTACCAAAAAGGACGCATGCTCAGTAGCTAGTATGTCACGGACTCGCTCGGTCTGGTAAAACTAGCCTTCGTTTTGAAGCTCGCACAATCGTCACGCTGCTGAATTTTTTTTTTTTTTTTTTTCTGACAGCGGGATTTGTATGTTATCGTACTTGAAGAATGATTTTGCCTTGCTGCTTGTATATTCACGCAGAGTACTCCCGAACGTTTTTTCTTCAGCATTCTTTAGTGAAGTTATATATTTGTATATATATATATATATATATCTATATCTATATCTCTATCTCTATATATATATATATATATATAGATATAGATATAGATATAGATATAGATATAGATATCCAAATCACCAAATGAAAAATATATCTATATTTCTCAATAAGCCAAAAAAAATATATATCTATATCTACATATATATATATATATATTAATATATATAGATATATAGATCTATACGTGTATAAATATATATATATATATATATATATATATATATTATATATGTACATATATCTCTATATAGATATTTTTTAGTATTTGTTGGTTATCAAAAGGATTAGTTATTACACATGATACAATTGTGGAGTCAGCAGAGCTTGCCCTTAATTCAGATCTTAACCCTCACCTTTCCAGCGACTGCACTTGCAGTTCCATTGAAGTTGCACTTTACACTTGTATTGTCAAATGAATGTTTAGACATGTACCTGCCTACTCCTAAAGAAACTATGTTTTTGAATAACAAGCACGTATATCATTATTTGATGAAAATTAAATGACCATTTATTCTGGTTAAAACAAACAAGGCAAAACAAAATAGGAAGGCAACACTGGAGCCACTTGTAGATTTTGTGAAGACTTTTTGCCCCAACGGCAGACATCAAGTTTGTGAAGCCAAAAATTAAGCTTGGGCACATTTCATCCAATATAGGGAGCACAAGAAGATTGACCAGGAATCAGACAGACCAGGAACAGCAGCAGATGACATCTATGTCCCCAAGCTGTGGCACTACAACAGCCTGTGTCTTCCGTGAGACCAGACTGAAGCCAGGCAATCACTTCCGACTCTTCCCACCACGCTGCCCTGCACTCTTCCCTGCAGTCTTCCCTGCACGCTTCCTTGGAGGCTGACTTGTGGTAGGAGGAGGAGGAGGAGGAGGAGGAGGAGGAGAAGAAGGAAGACGAGGAGGAGGAGGAGGAGAAGTTGGTGTTGGGCCTTCATGTGTCAGGCGGGTGGATTCTCGTAATTCACCCCTCAAACCCCCCCTAATTGCATCAGAAATGAGGCCCTCACACAGGTGCCGTTGGCCCCTCTCCATTTCCAGCAACCTGCTGGACAAGTAGCTGGCATAGGCCTCTTCTGGAAGGGGGGGTTTGTCGAGAATCGCACTCGCCTTCCGAATCAGTTGGAGTGATTCCTCCTCAACAATGGTCATCCTCCTGGGCCTTCTTGGGGGTAAGGGCAGGGGTGGAGGTAGACTTCTTCTTAATGGGGTCTGGCTGTCACTCTGGCTCGTGCTGGGCCCAGCCACCTCCTGGCTCTCGCTGGTCATGTCCTCCTCCTCCATACCACTTGTCCCGGCATCATCCTGGGTCAGCTCATCCTGTGTGCAAATAAAAACAAAAATCAAACACCTGTTTTTTGGTTTCTGGCCTCCTCAATCATCCAATTGTAAACTTAGGAACGAGCATCTAAATTTTCAAAAAGATCCAAAAGGCTATCATTTGGACCCCTGCATTTTCCAAGCAGATCACCAATGTTGTATAAAGCTTTTTTTGCCACTACTGGATGTATGTATACACTATATATGTATCGATATGTTGCACCAACACTTTTTAGAAGTGTGCTGAATTTTTGGCAGCTTTTTTCACAATTCTGAGTTCAGGGTGTTAATTGTTTCACATTTTAACGTTTACAGCATTAATATTCACACAATCACAATTTAGGCTACTAAATATATACCTGGCTCCAGCTGGGCGCATCAGCCTGCTCCAAGGTGGAGGGGTCTTCTCCTTCCGTGGAAGCCTCAGCTGGGGTGGAGGGAAGAGTGGAGGGAAGAGTGGAGGGAAGGGTGGAGGGAAGAGTGGACAGTGATTGCCTGGGTTCCATCTGGTCACCTATAAAAGCCAGTTGGTTGTAGTACCACAGCTTCGGTACATAAACCTTCTCTGCTGCTGCTCCTGATCTGACTGATTCCTCAATCTTCTTGCGCTCCCGCTTGTACATGTGCCTTAAACTTGCAATTCTGGCTTCCACAAACTTGGTGTTTGCGTTGGGGACTTGAGTCTTCACAAAATCCACAAGTGGCCCCAGTGTTGCCTTCCGGACATCCCTATTGCCATATAAAGGGTTCTTGAGCTGCCACAGGTTGGTATTTTTTCTGTACAGGGCAATGAATTCGGACATGAACTGCTGGTCCTTGAATGGATTCAACTGGGGTGCTGACATGTTTGTTTCTGTTTTGTTAGTAATGGCAATACAAAAGACCAAAAACACAAATGTTACTTAAAACGCACATCCAGTTTTTATTACCAAACATTACACAACACACCCACACACAGGCAGCAACACATCCACACAGGCAGCAACCCCTACACACAGGCAGCAACCCCTACACACAGGCAGCAACCCCTACACACAGGCAGCAACCCCTACACACAGGCAGCAACCCCTACACACAGGCAGCAACACATCCACACAGGCAGCAACCCCTACACACAGGCAGCAACCCCTACACACAGGCAGCAACACATCCACACAGGCAGCAACCCCTACACAGAGGCAGCAACACATCCACACAGGCAGCAACCCCTACACACAGGCAGCAACACATCCACACAGGCAGCAACCCCTACACACAGGCAGCAACACATCCACACAGGCAGCAACCCCTACACACAGGCAGCAACCCCTACACACAGGCAGCAACCCCTACACACAGGCAGCAACCCCTACACACAGGCAGCAACACATCCACACAGGCAGCAACCCCTACACACAGGCAGCAACCCCTACACACAGGCAGCAACCCCTACACACAGGCAGCAACCCCTACACACAGGCAGCAACACACACATATCCTTAAAAAATGCAGGCCCAAAACCCAAAAAAACACAGTAATGCATCCTAGAAAACACTTACCTTCGTACAGAGCGCTCGCTACTTCCGTTCGGGAACACGTGGGGCCCTCAAACAGCCTTATATACACTGTGCACGCGTCGAAGTCCGCCTGCGTCCTCCGCGTCGCCCGCCCATGACGTTCCTCCTGACGAGTATTCCCCGCCCCGCTTCCCCTCGTTGCATTGTGGGTGAATAAATTCATGAATATGGCGGACACATTCTCAGCCAGTAGCGCGGAGGAAAGCCAAGAAGCGAACACATCTGCATCCAGCAGCAGATATAAGGCCACCAATATGGCCTTTGAAGAGATGGTGGAGATGGTGGACATCCTCCAAAGGGAAGATTACGACGGGGAAAATGGCCCGTACCCTCGACCCAACTTGCGCAAGGACAAGATTCTCACTACAATCGTCAGCACCCTGGAGCAGAAATTCGGCGTACGAAGGGGCAAGGATCAACTGCGCAAGCGATGGTCCGACATCAAATCCAGGGAGCACGATCAGTACAGGAGAATTCGAAAAGCCATCAAAAAAAGTAAGTCAAGCACGTGCGCTACTATGGTTATACTTGATATGTCTAATCTTGCGCAGATGTAATTACCATTCGTACGTGAAACTTGCGCAGATGTTATTACCACACGTCCATGAAACTTGCGCAGATGTTATTACCACTCGTCCGTGAAACTTGCGCAGATGTAATTACCACTCGTCCGTGAAACTTGCGCAGATGTAATTACCATTCGTACGTGAAACTTGCGCAGATGTAATTACCATTCGTACGTGAAACTTGCGCAGATGTAATTACCATTCGTACGTGAAACTTGCGCAGATGTAATTACCACTCGTCCGTGAAACTTGCGCAGATGTAATTACCATTCGTACGTGAAACTTGCGCAGATGTAATTACCATTCGTACGTGAAACTTGCGCAGATGTAATTACCATTCGTACGTGAAACTTGCGCAGATGTAATTACCACTCGTCCGTGAAACTTGCGCAGATGTAATTACCATTCGTACGTGAAACTTGCGCAGATGTAATTACCATTCGTACGTGAAACTTGCGCAGATGTAATTACCATTCGTACGTGAAACTTGCGCAGATGTAATTACCATTCGTACGTGAAACTTGCGCAGATTTGATGAAAGTTCAGTTTGTCTTCATAACGTTTATTGAGTTTACCTGGCTTTGGGTTGTTGCAGTTGTAAGGTTGTTTATTATTGTCACTATCTATACAATTACTGCTGTAGTAAGGGTTTTAGGGGTAACTTACACAGGGACTCCAGAAGCTGTTTTGGGGGGTGGGGATAAATATGTTAAGCAGGGTGTCATGCTCACAATTCCCCAAAAATGCTCATCATCTACAAATACTGTAGGTGGTGACTTTTCAAAGAAGTACACTCACCTGTCCCTTGGCTGGTGCAGCTACAATCTCTGATCTTGCAATCATGAAATTAATGTTTGCGGCTTCACTTCCCGGGTCACTATTGCGCATGCGCCAGTTGCGCAATGCAATAGGACTGGTCCGCGCGAGCTCGGGGACCCCTGTGTGTCCCAGCAGACAGCACGGTGGGACGGGATGTGGCGTATACTTCTGTGGGAGTCTATGGCCGGATGTGTGTGCAAATACCTGCCTTACACAGGTATCTGCAACCCCTCACCCCTAAAAGGTTCCAAATAAGACACCACAGGGGTGCAGGGATCCAATGATCGGAAGTTCAAATTTAGGGTTGAAGGGCGGTTTAAGTATTGGAGTTTCATTAGATAGACATTTCAATTCTGTCTTCAAGTAGGATCTTCTAACAAACTGCTAATAATTGGACAACACTTTTAAAGAATGTTTAATAATCCTATTTTGGCACTCAAATATCAGTGTGATTAAAAGTGTACCTTTTTGTGTTCCATTACCATAGGGGGCAAAAGACTCAGACGTCAGTCCGAACCTACGAGGACCTCCCGGCCTCACCAGACTAATTGGGCAGTTAGCCCAAGCCCACGCGTGGATGTGGCGGAACAGGTGGTTGAAGTGGATCAAATCTGCACCCCACCAAGTGAGTGTCTCAGAACACAGATTGAGCTAAGAAATTAAGGTCTGCATTTTTTTGACACTTTTTTTCTTGTGTTTTATCTACCCAACTTTTAGGTGATGCTGATCTGTTTGTGGAAGGACAAGCTGCGGAGCCATTTTCCACAGACAGTGCCCACAGGCTTATTGGGCAGATCATGGCCTGGAATCTGCAGCTGGAAAATATGCAGAAGGAGATGGCCACCATGCAGCAGGGAATGAAGGACATGATTGATGTTTTGGGGAGAATCTAAACACCCCTTTTCCATTTCTTAACATCAATCATGTCCTTCATTCCCCTTTTGATGCGCTGTTTTACAAATTTTAGAGGCCAAATTTTTAATATGCACACGGTGTGTCAACATGTGCTATGTGCCATCAGGGGATCTCAATGGACGCATTTTGTGTTTGCAACCCCTAATGCTAGTAGGTGAGAGGGAAGGGGTTTCACACACAAAACACGTCCATTGATTCCCCATGATGGAACATAGCACATGTTGACATTACCCATTTTCCTGTTAAATTAGTGTGCATATTCTAAATTTGGCTTCTACTGTTCATGGGTTACCTGTTGAACTTTGTAAGTTCTGGGCTTTTACATTGTGTAAATATTTTCTAATGCTAAGCCTACATTTTTTACCATTTTAAAACATGTTTTTATGTTTGTTTTAAAAAATCAATCACAAAAATAAAAAAAATATGTTGTGAGAAAAAGAACAAAAAAATGTAAAAAATATAACATAAAAAAGAAAAAAAAAAAAATCTTGTTGAAAAAAGAAAAAAAAAAAAAAATCTTGTTTAAAAAAAAAAAAAAAAAAAAAAAAAAAAATTTTTAAAAAAAGAAAAAAAAAAAAAAAAAAAAAAAACATAAAAAAGGTTTGGATGTGCACTAGAATAAAAAATAATAATGTTTGCACAAATTAAACAATGTGTGGCTTCTTCTTTTTAAATACTACCAGTTTGACCAAAACATGTTGTGGTTCATTGACAAAGGGGCTTATTTACTAAACGCAAAACAAGTTTGCCACTATTAAGATGTGCACTAGGACAACATCTAAAACAGGCAAAATTAAAAGCAAAACCATACGAAAATACCAATATTTCTAACATCAATAACTGTATTTATTCTTTGTAAATCAAAAAGATGGTTTAAGGGTCTGCTGCCATTGCAATGGCCCCCCTACCATTAAAATAATGTAAATAACGGTCCCGCACTTGCTGGGCTGATTGTGGGGCGGAACCAAGACGGCCATTATCCAGCCCTGTCATGTTGCCTTCCACTCCGGCCTCAGGGCCGATTGGTAATGAGTATGTTCCCGAATGTTTGCGTAAATAATTGTGCATGACACAGCATGCAAGAATAATAGTATTGAGTTTGTACTCTGCCAGATGTAGGGATGTAAGGAGCAATCTGAAACGGTTGGCCATAATACCAAAGGCATTTTCCACAACCCGTCTTGCTCTGGCCAACCGATAATTAAAAATCCTCCTCTCAGGGGTGAGGGATCGTTGGGGAAATGGCCTCATCAGATGGTCACCCAGACCGAACGCCTCGTCGGCAATGAAAACGAAGGGGAGTCCCTCCACATTATCTTCATCTGGTGGCAGCTCCAGGCCACCAGTCTGGAGACGATGACCGAACTCCGTGTGGTTGAAGACTCCTCCGTCCGACATCCGGCCGTTTTTCCCCACATCCACATACAGAAAGTCATATTGTGCCGACACCACCGCCATCAACACGATACTATGGAACCCCTTATAATTCCAATAGTATGACCCCGAATGGGGTGGGGGCACAATTCGCACATGCTTCCCGTCAATCGCCCCTCCGCAGTTGGGAAAGTCCCAACGGGCAGCAAACTGGGAAGCCACAGTCTGCCATTCCTGTGGCGTGGAGGGACACTGTGAAGTCAAACACAAATATACAAATCGAATTAAAAACCAGGCAAAACACCTAACTAAATGCAACAAATTAACAAACAATTTGGAAGAACATATGTATTTATTTAGTAAGTCCTTGAAATAAAGCCAAAAGATTAAGGATAAGGGACAAATCTCTGATTGATGACCCCTCTGATGGGCCAGAGAAGATAATAATGGGGATGTGGGTGTGGAGTCATTAATTGTAAGGTCACACAATACACATGCAATTAATTAACGGGGTGTGTGTGGGGGGGGGGGTTAATTACAAGCTGACCAAAACCACATGCTATTAATTATCAGGGGGTGTGTGGGGGGGGGGGGTGTGGGGGGGGGGGGTTAATTACAAGCTAACCAAAACCACATGCTATTAATTATCAGGGGGTGTGGGGGTGTGGGGGTGGGGGGGGTTTAATTACAAGCTAACCAAAACCACATGCTATTAATTATCAGGGGGTGTGGGGGGGTGGGGGGGGTTTAATTACAAGCTGACCAAAACCACATGCTATTAATTATCAGGGGGTGTGGGGGGGGGGGTTAATTGTGCTAACCAAAACCACATGCTATTAATTATCAGGGGGTGTGGGGGTGTGGGGGTGGGGGGGGTTTAATTACAAGCTAACCAAAACCACATGCTATTAATTATCAGGGGGTGTGGGGGTGTGGGGGGGGGGGGGGGGGTTTAATTACAAGCTAACCAAAACCACATGCTATTAATTATCAGGGGGTGTGGGGGGGGTTAATTACAAGCTAACCAAAACCACATGCTATTAATTATCAGGGGGTGTGGGGGGGGGTAATTACAAGCTAACCAAAACCACATGCTATTAATTATCAGGGGGTGTGGGGGGGTGGGGGGGGGTTTAATTACAAGCTAACCAAAACCACAAGATATTAATTATCAGGGGGTGTGGGGGTGTGGGGGTGGGGGGGGTTTAATTACAAGCTAACCAAAACCACATGCTATTAATTATCAGGGGGTGTGGGGGTGTGGGGGTGGGGGGGGTTTAATTACAAGCTAACCAAAACCACATGCTATTAATTATCAGGGGGTGTGGGGGTGTGGGGGTGGGGGGGTTTAATTACAAGCTGACCAAAACCACATGCTATTAATTATCAGGGGGTGTGGGGGGGGGGGGGTTAATTACAAGCTAACCAAAACCACATGCTATTAATTATCAGGGGGTGTGGGGGTGTGGAGGGGGGGGTTAATTACAAGCTGAAAAAAAACACATGCAATCAATTTAAAAATGAGGGTCAAGGGGGGTGAAAGGGGTGAAAGGGGGGGTGAGTAAAGCTGTACAATGGAGCTGGTAATATACATTTTTAACCAAAGAAAATGACTAGGCTAGGGGTGTTTAGGGGGCCAAGCTTCCATGCTGGGGAGGTTGGTGCAAGCAAATATGCATGTGACCCACTAAATAATACATTCTTAAAGCTATTTTGATAAGTCAACCATAAAATACTAGACAAAAAAAAAAATAAGGAATAGGGGACATTCATAGAATAGTCCTATCATGGTAATTAGCTAATGATGACATTGATGCACTACATTAGCAAACATACAAGACATAGGTAATTTTAAAAGAGAAGACTTACCTTAATGTATTCCTCCTGCAGGACGTGGATAATGGCAGAACAGGTCTCTGGAATAATGAGCCCCAGAGCCTGGGGGGAGATGCCTGTCGTGAACTTGAGGTCCTGCAAGCTTCTCCCCGTCGCCAAGTAACGCAACGTGGCGACTAGCCTCTGCTCCGCACTGATGGCTTGCCGCATGCAGGTATTCTGCCTGGTAATATAAGGGGACAGCGAAGCCAACAGACGGTGAAAAATGGGGTCCGTCATCCGGAGATAATTCCTGAAATCATCAGGATTATTCTCACGGATCTCACGGAGCAAAGGCATATGCGAGAATTGGTCACGCTGGCGCAACCAATTCTTGGTCCATGAACTCCTCCTCACCCTGTTCATGGACTGGGCTCGTGCCAAGGTGTTAACCGCAACACCGAGCCCCTGCACAGCACGAACTCGTTCCCGAGTACGTCCACACTCCATGGCTTCAAAACGGTCGGCTGATCAAACAAACAACTTAACAGAACGCACTGAAGAACAGCAAGGCCTATGAAGAACGACCTGAAAAACAGGAACGAGCGGACCAGAACGGCCTGAGAACAGGTAGGAACTGATCCACACGCACTGAAAGCCAGATACAAACCTCACAAGCACAAACTGAACGGCAGAAGCGAACGAATTAAGCAGAAGTCTGAGAAGCGCGAATCGTCTCTAACCAAACGTCAACTAACACGCGATACACACGAGATTAGCTGACGGGGCCCAAAGGGTGTCGTTTGGGATCTCGAGCTTCCTTTTTCTAGTCCCGTCGTACGTGCTGTACGTCATCGCGTGAACCGCCGGACTTTTTGCGTGATCGTGTGGTCAAGTCCGTTCGCTTTTTAGTCCAGCGTACCCAGCTGGAAAGTCCAGCGGATTGTCCGCTGGACTTAGGTCTGCCGGGAAAAGTCCGTACGTGTGTACGAGGCATAAGCCATGCTCTCCAGTTAGACAAAAGAAACCACATGGCTGGCCTTGAAATCATGGATGCTGTCTGACCACAATGGACCCAAAGACTCCTGTTTTTACTGTTGGCATGAATCCTTATTCTGCGTTGTTCAGAGAACAACGCATACCCAGATTATACTACCATTCCTGAGGATGGGAGATTATCTGCAGAGACACGCCATAGCCTCCCCAAGTGTTGATCAGACACACAGAACGACACAAGCGTACATCCCCCATAACCGATCATGTCTTTGCAGAGTGAACACACCCCCCCCCCCAGACGAACGAGTCTGGGGAGATGAGTGACGGACATATCCCCACTCTGCAAACACTTCTCTGCAACCTCAGGAAGCTTTCCACTACCAAAACAGGTTTTAACTGCCATCAGTCTGCCCCAGTCTGCTCTTTAGAGCGGGCTGCAGGAGAGCTAACACTGGGAGACACTTTGACAATACATATTAAATACATCTTAATAAAATTTCCACAACAAGAGCAATAACTAATTTAAAACCACTTCCATACCAGGCCTATTCTGGCACTCCTCTCCCCATATGTGGGCTTGACTTACTTATGGATTCGCTTCTGTGTGCGAGCACGTGGTGACGGGGCACTTTAAATTATTTATTTTTTTATTGTTTATTTTACTTTTATTTCTTTATTTTTACACTTTCTCTTTAAATTGTATTTATTTGTTATCACTTTTATTCCAATTACAAGGAATGCAACCATCCCTTGTAATAGGAATAGTGCATGACAGGTCCTCTGTATGGAGAGATGTGGGGTCTATAAACCTGAAACCTATATGGAAATACAGAGATAAATTTAAAAAAAAAACGATCTCAGCTTTTCCAACCGATTACTCGGCAAGGATACTTACCACACTATACTACTTAAACCTACCACTATACAACCTATGCTACTCAAACCTTCCACTATACCAACTATACTACCCAAATCTTCCACTATACCACCTATACTACCCAAACCTTCCACTATACCACCCTATACTAGCCAAACCTTACACTATACCACCATATACTACCCAAACCTCCCACTATACCACCTATACTACCCAAACCTGCCACTATATCACCTATACTACCCAAACATTCCACTATACCATCCCATACTACCCAAACCTCCCACTATACCACCTATACTACCCAAACCTTCCACTATACTACCCAAACCTGCCACTATACCACCTATACTACCCAAACCTTCCACTATACTACCTATACTACCCAACCCTGCCACTCTACCACCCTATACTACCCAAACCTGACACTATACATTACTACACCCTATACTGTACCCTCCTGACCTCCCCTTTACTGTGTCCCCCAACCCCTCTGTACTGTGCCCTCCTGCCCCCCCCCCCCGTACTGTGTACAGTCATAGATAAATACAGGCCGCTGAGAGGCTGGGAGGGGCATTTATGACAGGGAGGCAGTGTGTACAGGGAGGGGGATAGTTTCAAAAAGGAGTGGGATAAATGGGATAAGTATGAATAAACTTAATTAAACAGAAATAAAGTCAGAGTGTTATATTTAAAGTGCTCTAAAAGTGGTAGTAAAGTCTTGCAAAAAATAAATAAAAAACGTTTCCCCTGGAAGTTGATGTCATAATGTGCTAGTATGCATTGCACATTATGACAGACCAGTGGTTACATAGTTACATAATTAGTAAGGTTGAATAAAGACACCAGTCCATCCAGTTCAACCTGAGTGTCTACAATTGTCCCTATCCCCGTACATTGTGTCTCATTAAGATGCTCATCTATCAATTTACGCAGCACTCAACACATACAGCGCTTCCGTCTGGGAGGAAACCGGAGTATCCGGAGGAAACCCACACAGGCACAGGGAGAACATGCAAAATCCAGGCAGGTAGTGTTGTGGTTGGGATTTGAACCAGCGACCCTTTTTACTGCTAGGCAAGAGTGCTATTGTGCACTGCCACCAGTGGTGCACTGCCACCGTTGACAGGGTTTCCATCTTCACTCTGTCTTCCTTCCGGGTTCACGGCTCCAGATGTTCAAATGGCCGAGCCACAATGACATTACTGCATGCATGTGTGCAGGAGTCATGATTGTGGCACAGCGCTCTGAAGGGATGGCATATTCAGCAGAAATAGTGAAAATCTACCTAAAGGTGCACGTTTAGGAGATATGCCTTGTACCTACAGGTAACCTTTAGTATAAGCTTACCTGTAGATACTAGTGATAAAGTGGTGTTAATACTGCTTTAATCTGTGGGTTGCTTAAGTTTGAAATTTACATTGTCACATACATTGTTAAATAATGTGGTTGCTGTGGTGTTCAGTGAGTGATCAGTTTCCATGAATATTTGGAAATTTACAGTTTTTTTTTTTTTAAATAACATTATGCCCGATCAGAAATGCAGCCAGCAAAACTCTGATGAGAGCTTTTTTGTCGGAAAATGCGACCGTGTGTATGCTCCATCGGTCTTTTGCTGGCGGAATTCCAGCCAGCAAAAGATTGAGAGCAGCAAAAGTTCCTATCCGAAAATTCGGACGCGCAAAAAATCACGCATGCTCGGAAACAATTCGACGCATGCTCGGAAGCATTGAACTTAATTTTCTCGTCGTAGTGTTGTCCGTCACTGCGTTCTTGATGGTCAAGAGTTCAGAGAACTTTTGTGTGACCATGTGTATGCAAGCCAAGCTTAGCGGAATTTTATCTGATGGAAATTCCGCTCGTGTGTACGCGGCAAAAGGCAAAAGGCAATATTTCTTGGTCAATACTGGTTTTAGCTTGAGGTAATGCCGATGCTGGGGTTATCAGCTCAATGCCTAGTCATCATCAGCCAGACATGTAGGCTCAAGCAATGACCCTGATTTACTAAAGAAAGCCCCCTTCACATCAGAGTCCCCACCAGCAGCCCCCTTCACATCAGAGTCCCCACCAGCAGCCCCCTTCACATCAGAGTGTCCTCCCTCTCCTCCCCCTCCCACATGTACTCACAGTTTTGAAGGCAGCTTCTCGTTCCTCTCTCCAGTCATGTGATAACAAGTGATAAGGGGAGAGAGGAAGGAAAGTCTGCCGGCTGTCTATCTCCCCCTGCAGGCTTGAGGGAGCATAACGCCTAATGCTCTCTCCAGCAAGTGACGGAAGCAGCTCCTCCTGACAGGAGTGAAATCGCGATCACTCACTGTCAGAGAGGAGCGGCTCCAGGACTGCACCTGACTGGCCCACTGAACCATTCGGCCCACCCGCAAACTCCCGGTTGTCCCGATGGCCAGTCCATGCCTGAATTCAGCACAACGTACCCTCAATCACTAAGCCAAGTACAAATTCCCCTTGCATAAGGACAATTCACATTGCTTGGTGAATTAAGTGAAGTTGTACTGGCTTCAAATATCCAATAATGCGCAATACAAAACATCAGTTTTTTTATGTTCCTGACACATGATTGGTTATGCTTTGCAAAGTAAATGTTTATAGGTTATATAACAGGGTTCACTAAATGGCGGACCGCCGTCCAAACCCAGGCTGAGCGACAATCCTGTCTGGACTGCGGCCATGCCACTAATCAACCTGGGAAGTCGGTCGGGTCAATCGCACCCCCTCTGTCGGTCCGTCAGTCAGCCCTGCACTTATTCCATCATGCGGGCAGAACTTCCCTCCGGGCAGCGGCTTCTCTTTCGTCTCCTCGCGGCGGCCGTGCATCTCCTCCCTCCTCCCCCCTCCTCCTCCTATTGATATCGCGATCACTCACTGTCAGAGAGGAGCGGCTCCAGGACTGCACCTGACTGGCCCACTGAACCATTCGGCCCACCGGGAAACTCCCGGTTGTCCCGATGGCCAGTCCATGCCTGAATTCAGCACAACGTACCCTCAATCACTAAGCCAAGTACAAATTCCCCTTGCATAAGGACAATTCACATTGCTTGGTGAATTAAGTGAAGTTGTACTGGCTTCAAATATCCAATAATGCGCAATACAAAACATCAGTTTTTTTTATGTTCCTGACACATGATTGGTTATGCTTTGCAAAGTAAATGTTTATAGGTTATATAACAGGGTTCACTAAATGGCGGACCGCCGTCCAAACCCAGGCTGAGCGACAATCCTGTCTGGACTGCGGCCATGCCACTAATCAACCTGGGAAGTCGGTCGGGTCAATCGCACCCCCTCTGTCGGTCCGTCAGTCAGCCCTGCACTTATTCCCTCATGCGGGCAGAACTTCCCTCCGGGCAGCGGCTTCTCTTTCGTCTCCTCGCGGCGGCCGTGCATCTCCTCCCTCCTCCCCCCTCCTCCTCCTAGGTTGCCAATAGGATCGCCTGTCATTTCAACCAATCAGGTGATGGGTCCTAGGACCCACATCCTGATTGGCAGGGTTAAGAAACAGTTTGACAAGAGCCAATGTTCATTCGCTATTGTCACACAACTGGGTGGGCTCAGGGTGCAGTGCTCTGCACCCCGAGACCACCCTTTTTTGAAGCCTATTAGAGCCTCTGGCTCTAATCACGTGCTTAAAAAAAAAAACATTGTAATCCATGCGTTCAGTGCCCTGCATGTAGATTAGGGGGCCGGATGCATGAATGGGGGGAGCTGTGCCCATGCACCCCTAATGGATAGGCCGCCATTGGTATTTGCTCTTGGTTCTCCCACCCAGCCGTCACTATCATCCTCCCAGCGGAAAAGAGTCTTTTCATATGAACAAGCCGGTAATCACCAACTTGTTACTGTAGTAAGTTGGGCAGCTCCCATGTGGGAGAACCGAGTGAAAACACCCAGGAGCTGTGTGCCTCTACATTTGTAGGACTATGTAGGGGAGGCTGAACACTTAAGTTTAAAGGCAAGACTGTGATATAAAGTGGCATGCCGATGTAAAGGGGGAAAAGTGATGCAAAGGGAACACTGTAATGTTTAAAGGGGGAACAGTGATGTAAAGGGGCACTGAAGGGTTCTGAGATGCATAAAGGGGGCACGTGATGCGTAAAGGAAGACACTGTGATGTTTAGACAGCATGGTTGTCAGGAACCATAAATCAGACAGAGATCAAAAATGCAGTTAAATTCACACCTTTTCATATAATGGTAAAAATGGTACAAATCGTAAACATAGTCAAAACATAGCCAGGGTACGGTAGCCAAAGCGGGTAGTTAGAACAAGCCAGTAAATCAGGAAGCCAGAGATCAGCTTAGTTGGAGGCAGCAGACAGGATCAGGAACCAGAAGAAACATCAGCCAGGCAAATCTTCATCAGGAACACAGCAGAGACTCTCCAGATATGTTTTCCCAAGTTGAAGGCACGTAAGACAAAAAACAGGCAGTTTAAATAGTCAGAAGGGGCTGGCTGTAGGCTGGACTGACGAGCAGGAGATGATCACCAAGAGAGCCACTGTGTAACGATGAGTGCTGGCAATTAATCGTCAGCTGAGCAATCTGAGCACTGAGAAGGAAGGGCTGAGAGCCCAGCCCTAACAATAATGATGTTTAAAGGTAGGCGCTGTGATGTAAAGGGGTGCACTGTGATGTAGCCACCAGGATTGTGTGTGAATCTGACAGGCAGACTCCTGCCTGTCAGGTGAGAGCATTTGTGTGGCTGCGCTGCTCTCACACACCCCTGGTACCGGTGCCACCCCCGACGCTATGCCACGCCATGCTAACCGGGCTCCGCTTGGTCATCTGTGGGCTCGGGAGCTCCATGGCCGGTGCCAGCGGCTGGAGGGGAATGAGAAGAGCAGACACACGTCCGCTCTCCTCCCCTTCTTTTTGTGACGTCACTTCCAGGTCAAGCTTTCTGTGTCCCCGGCTAACTCAGCCGGTAAATAATTTTTTGCAATGCGATGTGAAGGATGTCTGTGATGTCAGGGCTGGGCTCAGCCCTTCCTTCTCAGATCTATGTGCTCAGCTTTCAGTTAATTGCCAGTACTCTTCATTCCACAGTGACTCACCTGGTCTTCATTTCCTGCTCGTCAGCTAGCCCTGTTGGCTATTTAAATTGCCTGGATCAGATCTCATGTGCCTTCGCCTGCTCAACATATCCAGATACTGTGTTTTTCTGTTAAAGACCTGGCTGACTTCCCTTCTGGTTCCTGATCCTGTTTACTGCCTCTACTATGCTGATCTCTGGATTCCTGTTTCACTGGCTTGTTCCGACTACCCGCTCTGGTTACCAAACCCTGGTTATGTTTTAACTATGTTTGCTCTGTTTCTACCATTTTACCATTTACTGCATTTCTGTCTTAGTCTGATTCATGGTTTCTGATAGATGTAAAGGGGGACTTTGGACACTGATATAAAGAGGGAGCTGTGATGTGAAGTGGGGCCTGGGACAGTGATGTAAAGAGGGGGTTATGATGTGAAGGGGTCTGGGGACACTGATGTACAGGGGAACTGTGATATACAAGAGGTCTGAGATGTGTTTGTGTTATTGTGCAAACATGAGATTTGGACCTCTGCCAGAAGAAAATATTACCAACTGGACCCCCGTGAATCTTAATTCAAGACCCCTGCTATGTAACCTACATTAGTTGTATAAGTGCCAACGCAACAAAAAAAGGGAGCTGGCCATGAGCGAGTTAATGAAAATCAATATTCTTGGGGCATTAATAATTCAAGTCAGCATGCTAACAGGTCCATGTGAAAATCCCAGCTGATTGTTGCGTTTATCCCAACGTCTCCAACTGAAGTGCAACAAGCATTTCAAACAAAGCTCCAACAGCAATCTCTGTTCTATTTAATGCTGAAAAGAAATCTTTACCTGCCTAGGCAACAAAAGCATTTTCAGTACAAACTGGTTGTGCGTTTTATTTTACCTGAACAGACAAATAGCATCATAAGATGGCAAAAAAGTGGAAAAGCGTTATTTAAGCATAGTCTTAAATATGTATTGTTCCGTTCTGCTTAGCAGAGATGTATTTTATGTTTTGTTCCCATACAACACAGAAGTTGCATGTTCACCACAATGATCTATTCTAAGCTCGGTATCCCCACTCAGCAATCAGTCTTGATTACTCTTGGCCTCCGTAGAATCTAAACAAGTGACTCCTTGTCCGTCTATATTCATACTTGCCCATTTGCTGAAATAACTGCCTAACAAACAGTGGCAAAATGTATCTGGATAATGTCAGAAATACTTTTTTCTTCTAATAATTGAGCATCCACCTTGAGCATCCACCGTTAAAGTAAATCTTCTTTGGAAAAATCCTTCTTTACTTTGCTACTACTATGAATGGCACTTTATGTTGCTGATGCCATTTCAGAACAACGGTTACAAAAGCACTTTGGGTTCTATTTTACCTATCCCTACAATATGTGTTCCATTGTACTTTCATTGGGCTTTTAGATGTTTGCTTTTATTGCTGTTATGAAATTGGAATTGCAACAGTTGAGAGAAGACTGATTGATTCATGATTAATCACTTATTGTGAGATTAGAAGAATAACTTGAAACACTTTTAGTTATACATGATGTTAATGACCACGATGCTGTACTTCAATAGAAACATAGAAACACAGAAAAATGACGGCAGAAAAAGCCTGAGTAGTCCATCGAGTCTGCCCATTTTTATATTTTTTTTGTTTTGTTCTTTTTGGGGAGGTTTCGTTAACCTTGTTGTTTGACTATAGATCTATGTTGATCCCAAGCATGTTTGAAGCCATTTACTGTTGACTGTCTCACTACCCCTGTTGGTAGTTTATTCCAATAATCAACTAGCTGGCAGTAACACACACAGAACTATATGGCGTTAAACTGGCAGTAACGCACACAAAACGATATGGCGTTAAACTGGCAGTAATGCACGCAAAACTATATGGCGTTAAACTGGCAGTAACGCACACATAACTATATGGCTTTAAACTGGCAGTAACACACACAAAATGCGTTAAGCTGCCAGTAACGCACACAAAACGATATGGCGTTAACCTGGCAGTTACACACAGAACTATATGGCGTTAAACTGGCCGTAACGCACACAAAATGATATGGCTTTAAACTGGCAGTAACGTACACAGATGAAAATGACGTTAAACTGGCAGTAACACACACAAAACTATATGGCGTTAAACTGGCCGTAACGCACACAAAACGATATGGCTTTAAACTGGCAGTAACGTACACAGAAGAAAATGGCGTTAAACTGGCAGTAACACGCGCAGAACTATATGGCAGTAATGCACGCAAAACTATATGACGTTAAACTGGCAGTAACGCACACAGAACTATTTGGCGTTAAACTGGCAGTAATGCACACAAAACGATATCGCGTTAAACTGGCAGCAATGCATACAGAACTATATGGCGTTAAAATAGCAGTAACTCACGCAAAACTATATGGCGTTAAACTGGCAGTAACGCACACAGAAGTAAATTACATTAAACTAGCAGTAACACAATCAAATAGGCGATGTTCAACCGTCACTACACTGATGGTATCTGAACTGTCCCTACTCTAGCTATACACTAATGATAAGATTACTGACACGGTCTCACTACACTACACATAACTATATGAGCTGTCCCTACTCTACACTAATGTATGTATGAATGACATGGCCTCACTACACTACAGTGAAACTATCTGAGCTCATAAACTATGAGCTGTGCCTACTCTAGCTGCACACTATGCAAAGCTGAATGATGGTCCTCCTCACTACACTCACACTATCCCTAGACTGACACCAAACTAATATTCTACACTGACAATTGAAGCAAAATAGCACAGTATAGCACACTAATAGCATTGAACAGAGCCCTGTTCTATCTCTCTCCACGCTGAAATCACACTGAAAATGGCTGCTATTGAAATAATACTTTTATACTGTTGGGGCTGGAATGAGCCATGATTGGATAAAGTCATGATGACAGTGTCCAATCATGACTCTGACAGTGCTCTGTGCCCTGATTGGCTGAAGCTTTCACTGCTTCAGCCAATAAGGGCTTGCAATGCACTGTTCAGCACTGCAATGCATTGTGGTCTGTTCAGGGGGAACCGGCGAAAGTTTGGCCCGAACTTATGCTCAGGCCGAACTGTTCGCCCATCCCTACTTGTGATGCATCCTAGTAATCTATTTGCTTTTCGCACTGCCTGGTCACACTGTTTGCTCATTTTGCAATCATCTGAAATAAGTACCCCGATTCTTTTTCTTCTGTAGTGCTGGCCAACACTGTGCCCCCAATGTTGTACTCTCCCAGGGGATTCTTTTTCCCTAGGTGCATTACTTTGCATTTAGAAATATTGAACTGCAGTCTCCACCGCTTTGAACAATCTTCCAGCAATGCCAAATCATTTTCTATGTTACAGACACCTCTTATATCACTTACATATAGGTTAAATAGAACAGGACAGTACATAGCCTTGTGGTACACCACTAGTTACATAGTTACAAAGTTAGTCAGGTTGAAAAAAGACACACGTCCATCTAGTAGTAAATACATAAATAAATAAAAAATAATATCATACAATCCCATATACCCAATCTTATACCCACAGTTGAGCCAGAAGAAGGCGAAAAAAAAACCCCCAGCAAAGCATGATCCAACTTGCTACAGCAGGGGGAAAAAATCCTTACTATTCTACTTACTTCTTTAGTGAACTATATTGTTTTTTTCTTCTGTTTATTCTTATTAACTTGCCTGACATACATCCGAGTTGCCTCCAGGATGGTAGACTTCAAAGAGGAACTGCAGTCTGCTCACATAATTTGTAATAAAAACATATTTGCCATTCCGAAGCTTCCCTCCAACCACTTTGCATATTATTTTATATAAACCGTGATCCTGTACTTGCCAAATATGCTGCATAAATCTACCACCACATAGTCTGGCTGCAGCCATTTTAAATGTGGGTAGCTGAAGCTGCTGCCTGTTCACTTCCTGGATTTTCACAGACACATTGAGGCACACCTCCAACTCTGCAGCCCTGCAGCCCTGCAGCTTTCATTGGCCCTCTTATGACTCATCCCCCCTCCCTTCCTGGCAAACTCTTATGAGAGTGAGAGAGAGAGATGTCATAAGCCTAGGCTAATGACCAGACAAGAAACAGGAAGTGGGCTGTATAAGGTATTTACTGGCAGAAAAAAATATGTTTTACTAACCAAAGTTATAACAACAAGGGCAGAGGATTTAAGAGATGGAAAGTTGAAAAAATGACTGGAGATCTGCTTTAATAGTGCCCACTGACTACTTACTTACTCCAACCTTTCAGTTAATTTTTTAGAAATGTCCCCATTTCAGCAAAATTTGTCCTTTTAAAATCAGTCAACAAGTTATTGTAATCTTCAGTCTGTCCTGGGGGTCTGTATACTACACCAATTCCCTCCCTCCCTGGTTTGAAGGCAGACCAAGATGGTTTTGAGTATTTAATTCGTTTTTTTTAATTAATGTTAGTGTTATTCTATTTTTACTGTATATGGCAACTCCACCCCCCCCCCTTCCCTACCCTGTCATCCTTGTATAGTGTATACCCTGGTATAGTTATTTCAAAAATAGAATTCTGATTTTATTCTGACAGTACAGAGAAGCAAAAAGTAATGAAAACTGGATCTGAATAGCACATAACACAAATTGTGCAGCATAAATCAAATATATAAAAAGCCACTGTATCACAATAAAAAGTGCTGTATCACCACTCAATAGTTAATAGAAATTATTCCAAAACTCAGCCACATATGTTATCAGTTTATTTGAGAAGAAATGACCAAACGTCCTGACTTGCAACTCTTCGAAGGCAAGGGAGGAGCATTATTTAGAACTGCAAAACATCAATGCACAAAAACAGAGGGCGCCAACATAGGGCAGCAATTCTTCCTTAACATGTGAAAAAAGTATTGCACTCAAAAATCTTTGTAAAGATAGCATATCTGACAGATTGATTTACCAGAACCACCAGTGTGAGTATCCACCTGAAGTTAAAGCGGAAGTAAACCCATCAATTTAACAGTTTAAAAAAAAAAGGCATGCCGGAATGCTAACTGCACATTGGCTGTGCTCTCAACCAAACAGTCAAACCATCCAATGGCTGGTGTCATAACGGATCACATGTGCAGCACTGTGGCAGTTGAAGATTAAACAGAGGCAAAGATGGCAGCTTCCTTGGCTGAAAATGATAGGGGGATTACTTCCACTTTAAGCTGTGGACATTCCATCTTCTGCTACCTCCTTGAAATTAAAAGAAACAAAGAACATATAAAGAAAAGCATGTATTTGGATGTTGATCATCAAATATGTTTTCTGTGCAAAGTCCTGACACAGGACATGCTGGACCAAAAGACTTAATTATTTAATCCTGTAGACGAGCTGGAGAAGATTTCTGCATTCAATGCTGAAATTAGAGAAAAGAGTCCAAATCTCAAACACACTAAAAAAAGTGCAATGAGGTGCGGGAAAAAGTTTGATTTCCCCGAATGTAAGCGAACATGATGATCTGCAATACATTATAGACTCTTTGGATTGTGATAGCTATTTGTACTTGTATTATTTAGAGTTCCCTCTATTTTATATTTACTACCTCTTTAATAAAAATGAATAATGAATTTAATAAAAAAAATTTTTATATATATATATATATATATATATATATATATATATATATATATATATATATATATATATATATATATATATATATATATATATATATATATATATATATATATACACAGTATATAGATATATATCTATATAACATTGTTTTGGAAGTTAGCTTTCTTTGTAGTCCATTATGAACTGAATGTAGATGATGTTACATTGGAACTCTTACTTTGATGCTGTAAAGTGTCTTGTGTTTGGCAAGTCATGATGTTCAGTGCAATGTGGTGGTGTCTGCATCAACCAAGTACTCCATTATCTAGAATTTCACTGCAAATGGAGAAAAATCCCAGCTGGGATATTTTGAAACCTTTCACCTTGGCAGAGCTGGAGGCAGCCATTATAATGGCATGATATACAATAGAACAAAGTAAAGAGCCCCTAAAACATAGCCTTTGTTGTGCCACTACAAGGATTTTATAACATGTAGCTACATCTTTCATTCTCAATGGACATCAGAAGTATCTCTACTAATGGAAGCAGACATGGGACAAAGTGCACTGCAGAGATACAAGCAGGAACAGCAAATGGATTATAAATATAAGAAACAAAACTGAAATTCTATTTTTAAAAAGAAAAGCAAGCAAGACTTAATATTCTGTATTCTACATTCAGCACAAACATAAGGTATATAGGGAATAAAAGTAGTGAACTATTTTTTTTTACTTTCGCTGTTATTTTATTGAAGAAATAATATAATCTTAATATGTATTGCTAGATTTCATGATAGCAGTTTTTAATAATAAATAAATAAATATATATATAGCAATTACCCTTTTACAAAGCTTTACTTAGAACTAAGCCAGTAATCATTACTCACTGTAACATACTAAGTAATTACTGCTTGATAGAAATACCTAGGCAAACAACTAAGTACACAGATAAAATACTGTAGCACCTACCCCAGAATGAAACCGCTATTTTCTTGGGTCCCCTGTTCCCGGAGCCCATGACTCTGTAAGCAGCAAGCAGCACCATGCTCACTGACACACCTGGGCTGAAAATAATAATACAAAATAATAATAAAATACCTGGATATTTATTGCGACAAAATATATATATATATGCAGCAATCAGAGACATGTGGCAACAACCCCTCAAAAAATATATAAAACAGCACCCTCCCAAAGGGACAATGTGGCAATAACAGTCTGTCCGTCTGCATTAAACCCTTTCCCTGCTGGCCAGCACATTGGGGCCCAGATCCAGTGTTGGAACGTTCAAGATACGTTCCGCCTAACCCCGATATAGGCACCTGCACTGTGTCCTAAGCAAGCAGTACTGTTCCTCTTTAATAGGGTGCCGCGGGGTTTGGCCAGCTGCATCTCACCATCTCCTGGGCTTCCTCTGTTCTCCTGGGGATCCTCACTAAAGTCAGGGACAGTGGTTTTCTCCCGAATGAACAAGTGGCAGCACCAGTCAGCGACAGTGGTGTTCTTCCCAGCATTTATGCGGCAGCACCGGTCAGGGACAGTAGCGTTTGCATATACTAAGAGATGTTCACTACTCCATCTCACTGCATCCCCGATACAATGGCGAAACGATCTTCTAGCAGCTGCCAGCACAGACTGTTTCACACAATGTCCTCACCACATCTGCTTCGAGCTCAAAAACAGACCTTCCTTTTTCCCTCTAGAGACCCCCCGGTCATGTTAGTATGTGTAGTTTTATTACCAGTCTGTCTGGAACTCCATCTCCCTCAAGTCATAATTGTGTTAGCTGAGTATTGAAATCATGCACTGGAAGCTTGTTGTATGCAGAGGATAGATTTTCTTTTATGGAAAATGGCAGAACATATCTTACAGCGTGTCTTTATCATGGAACAGGAACAAGGAGCATACAACTACACACACTTAGGAACAAAGGTATTTCCTCTAAATAAATTACCATAAAATACACATTATAATACTGCAGTGCCATCTGCTAGATGGAAAGGTATAATGCATACAGTATATATTGTCAGTTTATATAAGCAACGTTGCTGTTGTTCTTTCAACACCCCTTCTCAACAGCATGTGCTTTGTCAAATTACATTCAGCTTCTCCTGGATATAATTATGACGTTCCTTCAATAAAGGTTTGGTGAGTGCATCAGCAGTCATCTCCTCTGATGGGCAGTATTGAATGTCAATAACACCTTGCTCTTGATTGTCCCTCAGTAAGTGATACTTCACGTCTATGTATTTGGTCCTAGGATTGACCCCTTCTGATTGCGAAAGCTTTATACATCCCTGGTTGTCTTCAAAAATTGAAATTGGTTATGACATGTCTATCCCAATGTCCACAAAAAGTTGACGAATCCATATCGCTTCTTGACATGCGTGTGCTGCTGCAATGTACTCTGCTTCAATTGAAGATAGAGTGACCGTTGCTTGCTTTCAACTAGACCAACTTATGATTCCTTCTCCATACTGAAAGATGAATCCACTTGTGGATTTGCAGGCTGTGCAGTCCCCAGCCCAATCAGCTTCCACATATCTGACCAGTTTCCTTTGAGGTATTCCATTACTCTTTTTTTTGCGTTCCAATCATGCTGACAGGGAGCTGAAACCTTCCTGCATAGTACTATATGTCCACTGCTGCGGCTATGTCTGGTCTTGTCACAGTGGCAACATATAGAAGCTTACTGATTGCTCTGCGATACATGTCCTTGTTGGGTAGCAAGTTTTCTGCTTCATTGCTCTTTTGATAGCCTGGTTCCAAAGGAGTTTTAACTTCCTTTGCATCTTGCATATGGAATTGTTCCATGATTTCAGAGATTTTCTGAGATTGGTTGAGAAGATAACTTCCATCTTTTTCTCTCTCTATTTGGATTCCCAGATAGTAGCTAATCTTCCCAAGTTCTTTGATTTCAAATTATTCTTACAGCTTGTGAACTATCTGATTGTAATCCATTTGTTCAAAACAGATTATAATGTCATCGACATAGATAAGAATGTATATTCATCTTCTTGATTCCTGGAGTAGAGACAGGGGTCTGCTTTACTTCTTGAGAATCCCTCTCTGGTACGCACTTTGTTCACTTTTTCATTCTGTATCCTTACAGATTGCTTAAGACCATAGATGCTCTTCTAAAGTTTACAAACAAGGTTGTCTCCTTTCTCAAACCCTGGTGGTTGCTCCATGTAGAGACCTTCCTTAATGTCTCCATATAGGAAAGCAGTTTTAACGTCTAGGTGTTTCACCTGCATGCCCTGCCCAGCTGCAAAGCTAAGAGGTGTTCTGAGGGTGGAGTGTTTTACGACGGGAGTGAATGTTTCATCGTAATCTTCACCAAATTTCTGGGAGAAACCCTTGGCAAACTAGTCTGGCTTTGTATTTGTGGATATTCCCTTCTGTGTCTGACTTTACTTTGAAAGTCCACTTACTTCCTATAGTTTTGCGGTTAGGAGGGAGCTCTGTGAGTGTCCAGGTTTTATTTTCTTAACCGCTTCCCGACCTCACGCAGATATACTGCGGCAAAATGGCACGGGCAGGCAAAACCACGTACCTGTACGTGGCCCTTTAAATGCCTGCCCGTGGGTCGCGCGCTCGCGACCCGGTCAGGAGCTCCGTGACCCCGGCCGCGGGACCAGCGGACCCGATCGCCGCTGGTGTCCCGCGATCGGGTCACGGAGCTGAAGAACGGGGAGAGGTCTGTGTAAACAAACCTCTCCCCGCGCTTCCTACTCTGCCTGTCATTGATTGGCTATTCCCGGTCATCGGGAAAGCCGATCACACACGTCAGAGCCCATAACCCCTCCCCTCCCCCTAGTGGTTAACTCTTTCACTACAACTGTTATTTATACAGGAATCAATGCATTTAAATAGCATTGATTGCTGTATAAATGACAATGGTCCCAAAAATGTGTCCGCCATAATGTCGCAGTCACAATAAAAATCGCTGATCGCCGCCATTACTAGTAAAAAAAAAATTATAATAAAAATGCTATAAAACCATCCCCTATTTTGTAAACGCTATAACTTTTGCGCAAACCAATCAATAATCGCTAATTGCGTTTTTTTTATCAAAAATATGTAGAAGAATACCTATCGGCCTAAACTGAGGAAAAAAAAAGTTTTTTTATACATTTTTTGGGGATATTTATTATAGCAAAAAGTTAAAAAAATATTGCATTTTTTCAAAATTGGCGCTCTATTTTTGTTTATAGCGCAAAAAATAAAAACCGCAGGGGCGATCAAATACCACCAAAAGAAAGCTCTATTTGTAGGAAAAAAAGGACGCCAATTTTGTTTTGGAGCCACGTTGCACGACCGCGCAATTGTCAGTTTAAAGCGACGCAGTGCCGAATCGCAAAAAGGGGCCTGGTCCTTTGGCTGCCAATTGGTCTGGGGCTGAAGTGGTTAAAGAGACTTTAATTCTTCTTCTGCTGCCTTTCTCAATTTATTGGCTTCATGTTTTGGCAGTTTTTCTATGTCTTCCCAAGATGTTGGTTCAAGTAAACTGTGTGTTTTGACAGTGTATGACAGCTTGCCAGGTGGTACCCCCTTTGTAGTCAGATTGGATCTTCTGACTTCAGGCAGTTCAGCAGGATCTGGTGGGGAAATTGATTTAGCCATCGAGAGTTCCACCTCTTGTTCTGATTCCTGAACGGGTTTGATTTGATCGACCTTTTCTTCTGGTTTGTTGGGCATATTCACTTTACAGCTTTCAGGGATCGGTGTTTCTGGTGATTGGCTCTCATCAAATTAAACACTACGGCTTATTGTCACTTTGTTGTCTTTGGGTGTAGGATTCTGTAACCCTCACTGTAGCCTACTAGAATGCACTCTATGGCTCTGTTCTCCAGCTTGGATCTCTTCTCACTTTGGAATATAGGCATATGCTTTACATTCAAACACTCTGATGTGCCCTATGCTAGGCTTTGATCCATGTCACATTTTGAATGGAGTACTTTTAATAGCTCTTGAGGGTAGTCTGTTTTGTAGGTAGTTTGCAGTTCAGGAAGCCCTGGTCTTTACCTTCTGAGGTGATAGGAAAACTTTGTCTTTTGCACTGTAATTAATGTTTGTGAAGAAGGTCTCATCGTTAGTCATGTGGCTTGTCACACCTGAGTCTATGCACCAGTCACTTTAGAAGTGCCACTTCATGACGTGTCTTCAGTTTCTTTTGTGACTGCTTTGACTTTCTTTTGTGGATAGCTTTAGCTTTCACTGTGCGGCTTTCCAGATAGCACAGTCCTTTAAGTGACAGGTCCTTTTACAGCGAAAACAGGCTCTGCTTTCTTTGTTGTGCTTTGTGTCTTTGTACATCTTAAGAGCTTTGTCATCACAGTACGTATTTTCTTTCCTATTGTCTTATTTATTGATTAATTTGCCTTTGACATATTCCAGTGTCAGCTCCTGCTTGGTCTGGTTTCTAAAGCATTATTAAGAGCAGTATATGTCTCTGGAAGGCTGCAGAAGAGGGCAACAACAGGGCAACAATATGGTTATCTTTGATGTGCTCTCCGATGGTGCGTAGCTGCTATATGATCTCTAGCATAGCTATCACGTGGTCACACATTTACTGGCCTTCTTCTAGTTTCATCTTATAAAGCTTTCTTAGCATAAATAACTTGCTGTTTAGACATGAATGATCATGGAGTTTCTGTAATGAAGTCCACGTACCTTTGGCCGTTTCCTCTGTTCTTATGTGGAAAAGCTAATCATCTTCCGCTAGTATGCTTATAGTCACTTTTACCTGTCTATCCTTCCTGTCCCAGTCCTCCGTCTCTCCATTTGTGGGTCGGTCTGTATTCAGCACTCGCCACAAGTTGTCCTTACTGAGAAACATTTGTAGTTTGAACTACCACAGCTGGTAATTGGCATTATAGTAAATGATGATTTTGCGCTAAAAGTGCACCTTGACAATAATAATGTGTGTAAACGTGTATGTGAACAAATGTGTGTGATAAATCAGTGGTCACAAAGTAACTCAAGAAGTGATTTGACACTACACGTGATAATAAAAAATCACATAAACAAAATATATAAAAAATCAATAATAATCAATCACATAAATCTAAAACGTGCAATAATTGCTAAAAGCTCCCAGCCGTGGATAAAATCCAAAACTGCATAAATATGTGACAATATGGTAAAAGTGAATGCATGCACAATGTGAACCACAGTCTGAAAACGAAAGATGTATAAAAATATAAAAAATATATAAAAAAATAAAAATATAAAAATAAATACAGTCCACCAGAGGAATTGAAAGATAATGGTGACCCCCTTAATATAAAATTCTCATAGTCTCTTAAAAGGGGTGGCTCTCTCCAGAAGTGTGGGATATTGGGTGGTGAGGACCTAATCCTAAAAAGGTGCTCGCTAGCCTCTCACCTCTGAAATGAAAAAGATATGCACATCCAGGCCAGTATGGGTGATCAGCTCAAATTCCGGATTCTTCCTTAGGAGTCTACCGGTCCGGTTTGTGTGTATTCAAATAAATTCCATATCCACTTCATCAAAATGAAAGACCCAGGGATGACTCTCCACTTGTTGATATACAATGCTAGCTGCGGTCCCGCAGCAATGACTCGCTCCCAATATCAATGGGGGTGAAGGCAGGGACAAAGAGGAAAGAAGGGGGACCCAATCGTGAAGTATGCCAAAAACGAATATATTTAATCAAAAAATAAATGCTTACATTAAGTATAGTACAAGCTGCCACAGAGATGTTATTGCAGTGTCCGTTTCACAGCACTTCCGGTATCCTACGTCCGGCCAATCCCTACGCGTTGCGTCACGTGACCTCGTGACTTCATCCCCTGATGAAGTCACGAGGTCACGTGACGCAACGCGTAGGGATTGGCCGGACGTAGGATACCGGAAGTGCTGTGAAACGGACACTGCAATAACATCTCTGTGGCAGCTTGTACTATACTTAATGTAAGCATTTATTTTTTGATTAAATATATTCGTTTTTGGCATACTTCACGATTGGGTCCCCCTTCTTTCCTCTTTGTCCCTGCCTTCACCCCCATTGATATTGGGAGCGAGTCATTGCTGCGGGACCGCAGCTAGCATTGTATATCAACAAGTGGAGAGTCATCCCTGGGTCTTTCATTTTGATGAAGTGGATATGGAATTTATTTGAATACACACAAACCGGACCGGTAGACTCCTAAGGAAGAATCCGGAATTTGAGCTGATCACCCATACTGGCCTGGATGTGCATATCTTTTTCATTTCAGAGGTGAGAGGCTAGCGAGCACCTTTTTAGGATTAGGTCCTCACCACCCAATATCCCACACTTCTGGAGAGAGCCACCCCTTTTAAGAGACTATGAGAATTTTATATTAAGGGGGTCACCATTATCTTTCAATTCCTCTGGTGGACTGTATTTATTTTTATATTTTTATTTTTTTATATATTTTTTATATTTTTATACATCTTTCGTTTTCAGACTGTGGTTCACATTGTGCATGCATTCACTTTTACCATATTGTCACATATTTATGCAGTTTTGGATTTTATCCACGGCTGGGAGCTTTTAGCAATTGTTGCACGTTTTAGATTTATGTGATTGATTATTATTGATTTTTTATATATTTTGTTTATGTGATTTTTTATTATCACGTGTAGTGTCAAATCACTTCTTGAGTTACTTTGTGACCACTGATTTATCACACACATTTGTTCACATACACGTTTACACACATTATTATTGTCAAGGTGCACTTTTAGCGCAAAATCATCATTTACTATTTTACTTCACGAGTTTGCGTTTACTCTTAGATTTTGCGGCTTTGTTTAGGAATATTTCCACATTTAGCATCAAGGCTCACATTTATTTATATATTTTTCTTTGTTCACTTACCTTTTTCACTTAAATATAGTTTCTAGTTCATTAAACAGCGCGAAGGACACCTACACTTATTTCTGGTAATTGGCATTGTTCAGCTTTGCAATTGCAAAGCCAAAGACACATCCTCCTTCTGCCCCCACCTTGTGCTGATCCTGAGTATACCTCTAACTAATATTTCAGGTGACACCAATAATATTTGTACAAATACCCCTGTATCTTCTTTCTTCTTTTGCAAATACAAGAACTGGATTTATGTTTCAGACTTTATACCTGCTACATACCGTACAGCAGCTGCCAGGTTTTTTTTGTCAGCGCTTAATTAAACAAGCTGAAGTTAGAAGCTGATTGGTTTCTGTGTAGAGCTGCACCAGATTTTGCACTCTCTAGTTTTCAACCCCAATGACTTTATGCAGATCACCAAGCTCATACTTAAAATTTTAATATTTTATGTAACATACTTTAACCACTTCAGCCCCGGAAGGTTTTACCCCCTTAATGACCAGGCTATTTTTTTTGCGATATGGCACTGCATCCCTTTAACTCACGATTGCGTGGTCATGCGACGCTGTACCCAAACAAAATTGATGTCCTTTTCTTCCCCATAAATAGAGCTTTCTTTTCGTGCTATTTGATCACCTCTACAGTTCTTATTTTTTGTGCTATAAACAAAGAAAAGCGACAATTTTGAAAAAAAAAAAACAATATTTTTTACATTCTGCTACAATACATATCCAACAAAATATAAAAAAACAAATGTGTTCATCCGTTTAGTTCAATATATATTCTTCTACATATTTTTGGTAAAAAAAAAAAAAATGCAATACGTGTGTTTTCATTGGTTTGCGCAAAAGTTATTGTTTCTACAAACTCTGGGAAAGATTTATAGACTTTTTTTTTTAAATATGTTTTTACTGGTAATGGCGGTGATCTGCGATTTGTAGTGGAACTGCGACATTGTGGCGGACAAATCTGACCCTTAGTGACACTTTTGGGGGACCAGTGACATTATTACTAAAAATAATGCACTGATCAATGTATAAATGACACTGGCAAGGAAGGGGTTAACACTAGGAGACGATAAAGGGCTTAACTGTGTTCACTGGGTTTGTTCTAACTGTGTGGGGGATGGAATCACTGGAACACCACAGAGATCGCTGTTCCCGATCACTGGGAACAGCAGATCTCCTTGTTGTCCTGTCAGAACTGGGATCCGCCTTATTTACATAGGCAGATCCCCATTCTGCCTCTATGTACCATGATCGCGGGTCGCTGACAGCATCGAGTCCACGGGACCCACAGCATGCAGTGCGCGCACGCACCTACAGTGTCACAAGAACAGAGCGCTGTAGAGCCGACCTGCCGCCGTATATATACGGCAAGTCTCTTCCTCCAGCCTAGGCCAGAAAGACATGTCCCTGGTCATGCAGCCTCTTGGTATACTTACATCACATCTCCCAGGAGGCTTTAGTATCAGGACACAGAGTGTCTGGGGTGCAGCATCGGCGCCTGGCTGCCTGCCCATGGAAGAGGCAGCATTGGACCCAGTGTTTGTCACCCGAACAGAAGATTGCAGTGAGTATGTGTTTTGAAAAATTCACTGCAGTACTACAGGTAAGAGGGAAAAAACACAACATGGCTGAGTACTGCTCTAAAGTAACAAGCAGGACCCTGCAATCCTAATTTCCACTTGTGTATTCAACTTGTGTAATTGTACAATCAAGAGGATATTTGTTTTTGTGTATGCACATCAGTATATATCTATTCATACACTAATGAACAAAAAAAGCCCCAAAAAATAAAATAAAGTGAATAATTGAGCCTGTTTCTTATACAAAATCTTTTTGTTTACTAAAAAAGATGGTTACATGTGGGATCAGCACGTGGCAGATAAATAACACATTCCATATATAACTTATCTATTGATATAAGGTACTCAAGTGCTGATACGATCAAACCCAGTTAGAAACAATCAAAAAAGCTGCTACCAAATAAAAAGTGATCACTCACTGTGCAAAAGATTCAAAAATTAAAAGGTTTTGGTGCGCTAATAGAACTAAAATCGCAATATTTGTCTAAAACAATAAAATCAAATTACAGTGCTAATTCGTGCAATAAAGACTTCTGTGTAAAACAATAAAAGATCAAAAACTGTCTATACGTACTTCCAGTGGTAATTGAATATTTCCGATGGTGATTAATTGGTTAAATTAATAGATAATTGATAAAACCATAAAGTGCTACAAGTGCTATTGTGCAGTAAGTGAACCAGATCTATGACCTAGAATGTTCACACATAAAACAATGTATCCGTGCAACAACAAATAAAAATAAGTAAATAGTTCAAAAGGAAACCATACTCTGAATGCTGGTATATGTGTTGCAGCTAAATGAAATAGAAAAAACTTGTGCTGATAATCACTGTGATCCGTTGCAGCCTATTGCGGGTCAAGTTTATCAAAAAAGAAGGCTAACATATGCTATAAAGAAATACAAAGAAGCAGGGTTCACAGTAGAAAAAAAAAAACCTTTATTCCCATGACTAAGTAACATAGACAGTTACGCAACGCGTCGGGAGGAGGAGCCTAAGTGATGTCATCCACAGCAGCTCGCTTGTACAGCGGGACTGTGAAGAGAAAACTTCTCTACCTGACTGTCTTCCCCCTGCTGTTTCTGCGCTTTGAAAAGTAGCGGTTTGTGAGTACAAACACTGGGGATAACTTAATGAAGGTCCCTGTATTGTAATAGTATCACACTATTATGTTTTCCTTCTTTCCTGGTTTATGGCACATATGCTGAGAATATAAGAGGAAAAGCGGACAGAGGAAAGGAAAAACACCTGGTGATTAGCACGGCATCTCCTAGAAGCATCTGCAGACACATGAAATGGACTAGATGATAAAGCATAGCAGTAGCAGTTAGAGGTTGCTCAAAGGTTTTTTTTTTCTACTATGAGCCCTGCTTCTTTGTATTTCTTTATAGCATATGTTAGCAACTTATCTATTACAGTATGTGACCCAGGAGGTAAAGCAACCACTATTGGTTTTGCAGTGCTGTATGTATAGAATAGCAGGGTTGCCACTACATGCTGCTCTCCTGATTTAGACTACAAACACCTCCACCTTTCCTTCCCTCTATAACATAGTGGGAGGTGTTTTGTATTACATAAAAGAGAACAGGAACATCATATTTGTAGCGCACCTCCTAAGGAGCTGCAGGTGAAATGGGATCCCCCACCCTGCACAGCCAGGCACACTGTATTTCCACAGCACTCAGAGGCAGAGAACAGTCCAGTACTTTGTTTTTTTATTGAGGGGAATAAACTTGGACAGGGAATAGGGGTATTATGGGATGCCCACTTGACTTTAAACAACTTTAGGGACACTTCTCCTATATAGAAAAGCATGGTTTCCCCCTTAGAAATGGGACTTTAAAGGCACAAGAGCGTAAATCATATTTCAAATTTCAAAGTTTAATTTGTCAAAAAAAAAAAGCAATATTCACATAAAGTAGAAAGAATGTGTATGAAAAAATACAATATAAAGCTAAAAGCATGGGGTACAAATCACAACATCATTTTCATACATAACACCTGAACAGTGTTTATAGAGGAGTTACATCAAACATTGCATAAACATAGTTGACACGTTTTGGAGTAATCGTGGCTCCTTCCTCAGGGAAAGTTTTGTATTCAGTATGGATACAGCAATGTCCTCAGACCCATGATCCAACACCGGTCAACAAGATTTAAAAACAAAACAAGAAAAAATTGTGTAAGATGGCCATCAACTTGAGATATGCATGAGATGCCCAACCAATGGTACACAAGAAAATATGACAGATAGAGGAAGAATCTCTTGGGGCACAACAAGGAGACCCAAGACCGTGCACACTGGGACCAGGTGGCGTTACTATGAAACTAAGGGGAGGTGCTAAGTTGGTCTGGAGTAGGGTTAACCCACATCCCAGAAAGTATATGTATAGGGACTTGGTTCCTCTAAGGGGATTTTAGAGGGAAAACGACTACTCTGTAGAATACTTGAGTATACGATATTTATTAGAAATGTGTTTTTTTTTTTTTTTTTGTATATTGGTGTAGGTATACAAAACCTACATTGCATAAGGGAAAAAAGATAAGTACATATAAAAGGCACAGGATGCATCGATAAAAGACATGGGATACAACAACAAGATACACAATCATATATCCCGACGCGTTTCGAGTGTTACTCTTCTTCAGGGATATTTTAGAGATCAGCATGTTAGCATATTTCTATAATTTGTAAAGAAAGACAAATTATAAGAAAAGCATGGTAATACAATAATAAATGGTAATATCATCCAATTTCATAATAGGTTAGAGTATGTACTGACCATATAGTGTATCTTTGAGACATCATGTACAATTGCATCCAATTAAAAAGAACCCTTTGTGTAAAGGGAAAGGGGAGGAAGTGTCACGGCTCTGCGTGTACTGCCCAGCCCGGAGCCAGCAGGCCCGACCCGCGAACCTAGGCCCCGCAAGGATATTCCCCAACAGAGGGCGTCAACAGATCCCCAGTGTGTGGTGGGTGTCCAGGGAGCGAAACACGAATCACTGTGGAAATAAGGGGTACATAATTGATACTGGGTTATAGTGAATGCACAGTACAGTAACACCACAGGGGGATACACCCCATGTGTCCAGGTAAGTGAGGCCCCAAGAAATAAAGTAGGTAGAAAAAACAAATACCTGCTACAGATGTTGGCGGTCAGAGGTAGTATAAGGTGAAGTAAGGAAGGCAAGATATGCCTTGCACCATACAAGTAAAGGGGGTGCAAAGGAGCGCCGCAATGCCAGGATCCTCACAGGTGGCCACGGGGTCATCAAAGCCCTCCAACTATTGGCAAGGAAGCTCATACTCAAACAAATGTACACCAAGGAAATGCCCACTAAATCGGATTTCCAACCGTATGAGCTTGAGGCGCTAGACACCCTTGTTGAGCTCCTAGAAGAAAACAAGACACCAGATCTTATTAATTGCATAGACCTCGAGCAGCTACTGGGTCAGTTTGATCAATCAGATCTTCCCACTCCGTTACCCCTTCCTGCTAAAAATAAGTCTGACAAATTTCCAAACTTGAATACCAACCCCAATGTATCGGCATTTGTCAAACTAGTAAGCAGAGATATATGCAAAATCAAATTACCTGACTCTAAAAAAGACAATCTATCCAAATCCGAATGTGAAGCTCTCAGCTCACTCAGAGATCATCCCACAATAACTATCAAACCATCCAATAAGGGGCGGCAATATTGTGGTGATGGACAATGATTTTTACATTGACATGAGTTCCTCAATATTAAGTAATCAAGAGTGGTATTGTAAGATACCGGCAGCAAGAATTGAGAGATTCCATAAAGAATTTTATGATCTGGTGGATCAGGCCTATAGTAAAAGAATTCTCAATAAAGCCGAGTGGGATTTTATATGAACACAGCATCCACGCACACCAACTTTTTACTCTTTGCCTAAACTACATAAGAGTATGACACACCCTTCAGGCAGACCCATCATCTCTGGGAATGGTTCTCAAACCGAAAAACTTAGCAAATTCGTAGATGGATACTTGCGTCCCCATGTCCTTAAACTCCCAAGTCACATTCTGGACACTCCACATCTACTTCAAAATCTGAATGGGTTAAACATTCCCCCAGAATCTGTACTTGTGGCTGTGGATGTGGAAGCTTTATACAGCTCGATTCCACATGACAAAGGTCTTGCCTGTATACGACATGTCATTTTTCAGAACAGCCAGCTTGAGCCCAAGACTAATGAGTTCCTGTTGGCTGCTCTTGAGTTCATATTATCTCACAACTATTTTACTTTATTTTACTTTCAATGGATCCCACTACCTCCAGGTGCAGGGCATTGCGATGGGGAATTTGTGTGCCACATCGTACACCAATCTGTACCTGGGGGAGTGGGAACAAATGATACACCAATCTGCAACCCTTGCCCAGTACATGGAGAATGTCGTCATGTGCGAAAAATTCCATCCCAGGCATTATGCCAACTGCCAGACATGCGGGGTTGTATATCTCCTCGTATGCGAGTGCAATAGTTTCTATGTAGGCAAGACCATTCAGAAATTTTGGCGCAGGGCATACAAACACATTATATCAATGAAAACCTGCAACCCCAACTTACCACTTGGAAGACATGTTACCAAAGTGCACAAGGGAATCTGCACAAAATGTTCCTTCCTAATCATTGACAGAGTGCACAAGGGCATGCGTGGAGGAGATATAAATAAGACATTATTGCAATCTGAACAGAGGTGGATCTTTATATTAAAAGCCACCCAGCCACCTGGGTTAAAGGGATGTATATCTTTCAGACCTTTCCTCAAAGGCTTTGCCTCAGGGGGCTCTGAATGGGAGCCCAATGAGGAGACCCTCTAAATCAATTCTTCCCTTTAAGCGTCTAAACCTTGGCTTATAAACAGCACACATGGAACATATGTGGACACCATAAAATCTTTAATGCTCCACATCCTTACATATAATGTATATATGTAGATAACTACATACATTTTTAGTTTTTCCTCTTTAAATATTGTCATGCATGTGTTTAGATCTAGGACGATGTCTTTCTTTTCAAATTATAGATATATGCTAACATGCTGATCTCTAAAATATTCCCTGAAGAAGAGTAACACTCAAAACGCGTGAGTATATATGATCGTGTATCTTGTTGTTGTATCCCATGTCTTTTATCGATGCATCCTGTACCTTTTATATGTACTTATCTTTTTTCCCTTATGCAATGTAGGTTTTGTATACCTACACCAAAATACAAAAAAACAAATTTCTAATAAATATTCTGGTCTGATGGTACTATATATATCCTCACGCTACAATATCGTACCTTCACTGCGCTAATCTTTCCAAAAATAAATAAATAAATGTGTATATATAAAAAAATATACAAATAAATCAGTGAATCAAAACTAGCTGCCACTTTAAATATATAATGAATTGTGTCTAGATTATACTCAAACGTGTAGTGTAATAAAGTGTTTGAAAAGAAATAATCAAGTAGCGCTAAAGAATATGTGAAATGTATAAGTGTTGTAAAATTATCATAAAACAACATAAAACACCACGTGTTGTACCCCTACCCATTCACCTAAGGTGTAAAAGTGTAAATAAAAAAAAAACACACAATTTTTAAAATATTTTATTGCACTGCTCCGGGGGTCTTCTTCCGTCTTGGGGGGTCTTCTCGCCAGACTCCTCCGCTCTCTTCTGCTCTTTTACCTAGCTCTTTCATGAGCGGAGGAGCCCGGCTTTCTTCTTCGACGCCGCCGTCGTCGCCTGGGGGTCTCGTTCCGCCTTCGGGGGTCTTGTCTGTTCTTGCCGCTGTCGCTGCCTTCTGCGCCGTCTTCTTCTTCTTCCTCCTCTTCTTCTTCTTTTTCCGATGTTGACTCGTCGCTCTCTCTGGCCGGAATGGCAGAGACACGCGGTGTTGTGACTTATATAGGGACAAGGGGGCGGGGTCACTTTAATGTCACATGGTGACCCCGCCCCCCATATGATGTCACAGTCCCGGAGGATTCTAGGGATGTGACATCATAGGGGGCGGGGTCACCATGTGACATGAGCATGTGACCCTGCCCCTTGTCCCTATATAAGTCAAAACACCGCGTGTCTGCCATTCCGGCCAGAGAGAGCGACGAGTCAACATCGGAAAAAGAAGAAGAAGACGAAGAAGAAGAAGTAGAAGACGGCGCAGAAGGCATCGACAGAGGCAAGAACAGAAGAGATCCCGAAGGCGGAACGAGACCCCAAGATGACGACGGCGGCGATGAAGAAGAAAGCCGGGCTCCTCCGCTCGTGAAAGAGCTAGGTAAAAGAGCAGAAGAGAGCGGAGGAGTCCGGCGAGAAGACCCCCCAATACGGAAGAAGACCCCCGGAGCAGTGCAATAAAATATTTTTAAAAATTGTGTGTTTTTTTTTATTTACACTTTTACACCTTAGGTGAATGGGTAGGGGTACATCGTACCCCATACTCATTCACATAGGGTGGGGGGCCGGGATGTGGGGGCCCCCTTATTAAAGTCTGTTCATTTCAAAAGTCCCGTCTAGCACACAGACAGCGGGATTGTCCGCCGGACTGCCGAGTCCAGCGGACAATTTTAAGTCTGAACTTAAAACTTAGTCCGCCGGACTTTTGGCAGGAAATTGCCACGGGAAAGTCCGCTCGTGTGTACGCGGCCTAAAAGGCTTAAATGCAATTTTACCTGGCAAAGGATTTGTATAGCTGGTCATCCATTGCTGAGATTTACACAGTTTTGCCAGACAGCACAGTCTTGTGTGGCAGGGCAGGAGACATGATTTTTTTCTGATGCAGTCCAGTAACACCCATTGTTCTTGCCCCTCCTGCCCCATCCCAGCCTGTGACTGATGAGCTCATCTCTCTATCACTCTGTCTTCTCCTCTTATCAGCATACTCCTTGCACTGCTGCAGAACATATTGATTACTTGTGTTACATTTTCCTTTCCCAGTTTAAGCTCTGCTTACATAGTTACATAGTTAGTCAGGTTAAAAAAGTCCATCTAGTTCAACCAAAATAAAAAATAAATAATAATAATACAATCCCATATACACAAACCTACACCCAGAGTTGATCCCGAGGAAGACAGAAAAACCCCAGCAAAACATGCTCCAATTTGCTACTGCAGGGGAATAAATTCCTTCCTGATCCCCTGAGAGACAAACAGATTTTCCCCGGATCAACTTTACCTATAAATGTTAGTACCCAGTTAACTTCTGTACATTTAGGAAAGTATCCAAGCCTTTTTTAAAGCAATCTACTGAGCTTGCCAGAACCAGCTCTTGAGGGAGTCTACAGTATTTCACATTTTCGTATTTGGAGATGAAGTATTTTTTCCTCTAGATGTAAAGAGTCCCCCCTTGGCCTCTGTGATGACCTTAAATTGAATAACTATATGGACCACTTATCTATTTGTACATGTTGTTCATATCCCCCCTTATTCTCCTCTTCTCAAGAGAGAATACATTCAGTTCCTCTAATCTTTCCTCAAAGCTCAGCTCCTCCATGCCTCTTATCAGTTTGGTTGCCCTTCTCTGCACTTTCTCCAGTTCCCCGATATTCTTTTTGAGAACCGGTGACTAGAGTTGAGCGGACACCTGGATGTTCGGGTTCGGCGGGTTCGGCCGAACTTCGGAAAAAAGTCCGGGTTCGGGACCGAACTTGACCCGAACTTGACCCCGAACTCCGAACCCCATTGAAGTCAATGGGGACCCAGACTTTTGAACACTAAAATGGCTGTAAAAAGTTCATGGAAAGGGCTAGAGGGCTGCAAATGGCAACAAAATGTTGTTAAGAGCATGGCAAGTGATCTGCAAACAAATGTGGATAGGGAAATAACGTAAAATAATATTAAAAAAAATAAAAAATAAAAATAATATGCTGGAGGCCCCCTTCTCAGCAGAAGAGGTACAGGACATTAAGAACCTCAGAAACTCAATGGCACGATGCCACACATATGGTGGGAATGTCCCAGAATACGCACTTTCTGGAAAAAAATATTAAATTTAATGGATAAGATAGTGGGAAAATAAAATACTTGGAAATTAAAAAAAATATGAAAAAATTATAATCTTGACCTAGGAGGACGAAATTCAAATGGAGTAGGAGGTTGAGGTGGCGGTGGATGTGGCGGTGTAGGTGGAAGCGGCGGTGGAGGAGGACAAGGTAGCCAACACTGGTTCAAAAATACAACAATGGCTGGATAAGGCTAGTGGTGAATGATGTGTCGAATTCTGTCCCCCGTCGCATAGTGTCCGCCCTGTACTGCGCTTGCTCAGTACGTAGGACAAGGGGATTTTGGAACTCTCCGAAGACGATGCGCGGTGACTCCAGGTTCAAGCCACATCATCCGAGGTTGAAGCCTAGCTAAGCGAGCCTGTGAGGGGCCCTGTTACTATGTGCTACCGTATGTCCACTTGGATGGTCGGGCTTGAACCTGCACTCACTGCACTCACTGCGCAGGCGACGTTCATCTTTGGAGATTTTGTGAATCTCCTTGTCCTCCGTACTGCGCAAGCACTGCACCTGCGCAGTAAGTGGCCGGACACTATCCGATAGCAAGACAGTTTTCGTCAGCACACCGGTATATGTGTCTATTCTGCACAAGGTACGGCCAAGTCCTGTGGGATCCATGCCTGGTTCATTTTAATGAACGTGAGCTTGTCCACATTGGCTCTGGACAGGCGGCTGCGCTTGTCTGTGATAACGCCCCCTGCCGTGCTAAATACACGTTCAGTTAATACACTGGCGGCAGGGCAGGCCAGCACCTCCAAGGCGTAAAGGGCAAGCTCAGGCCATGTGCCCAATTTGGAGACCCAGAAGTTGAAGGGGGCAGACCCGTCATGCAGTACGTGTACGCGTGTGCACACATACTGCTCCACCATGTTGGTGAAATGCTGCCTCCTGCTAAGACGTTCCATCTCAGCTGGTGGTGCTGGTTGTTGTGGCGTGCCGACAAAGCTTTTCCACATTCCGGCTATGCTAACCCTGCCTTGCGAGGTGCTGGCGGTGCCCCGGCTGCGTTGGCGACCTCTTCCTCCTCCTCTGCCTTCGCCTTGTGCTTCCACCGTACCCCCGCTTCCAAGTGGGAATGCCACCAGCAGCGCGTCTACCAGCGTACGCTTGCACTCGCGCATCTTACGATCACGCTCCAGTGAGGTAATTAAGGACGGCACGTTGTCCTTGTAACGGGGATCCAGCAGGGTGGCCACCCAATAATCAGCACCAGTTAAAATGTGGGCAACTCGGCGGTCGTTGCGGAGACACTGCAGCATGTAATCGCTCATGTGTGCCAGGCTGCCCAGAGGCAAGGAAAAGCTGTCCTCTGTGGGAGGTGTATCGTCTGTGTCCTCTGTATCCCCCCAGCCACGCACCAGTGATGGACATGAGCTGGTCTGGGTGCCACCCTGCTGTGAACATGGTTCCTCCTCCTCCTCCATCTCCTCCTCATCCCCCACCTCGTCCTCCTCCAGAACTGTGCCCTTGCTGCCAGACAATTGTGTACCTGGCGCTTGTTGGTGCAGGAACCCACCCTCGTAGCCACTTGTAAATGACTGCCCTGAAAGCCTTGGAAATGAACCCTCTTCCTCCTCCTCCTCCTCCTCCTCCTCCTCCTCCTCCTCATCCTGTGCCACATCCTCTTCCATCATCGCCTTAAGAGTTTTTTCAAGGAGGCATAGAACTGGGATAGTAACGCTGAGAACGGCGTCATCGGCACTGGCTATGTTGGTGGAGTACTCGAAACAGCGCAACAAGGCACACAGGTCTCGCATGGAGGCCCAGTTATTGGCGGTGAAGTGGTGCTGTTCCGCAGAGCGACTCACGCGTGCGTGCTGCAGCTGGAACTCCACTATCGCCTGCTGCTGCTCGCACAGTCTGGCAAGCATGTGCAAGGTGGAGTTCCACCTTGTGGGCACGTCACATATGAGACGGTGAGCGGGAAGGCCGAAGTTACGCTGCAGCGCTGACAGGCGAGCAGCAGCAGGGTGAGAACGCCGAAAGTGCGCACAGACGGCCCACACTTTCTGCAGCAGCTCTGGAATATCGGGGTAATTCTTCAGGAACCTCTGGACCACCAAGTTCAGCACATGCGCCAGGCAAGGGATGTGCGTCAAACCGGCAAGGCCCAGAGCTGCTACGAGATTTCGCCCATTATCGCACACCACCAGGCCGGGCTTGAGGCTCACTGCCACCAACCACTCATCGGTCTGTTGTTCCATGTCCCTCCACAACTCCTGCACGGTGTGGGGTTTTTCCCCCAAACAGGAAAGTTTTAAAACTGCCTGCTGTTGTTTAGCCCTGGCTGTGCTGAAGTTGGTGGTGAAGGTGTTACGCTGACCGGATGAGGAGGCGGTAGAGGATGAGGAGGCGGAGTAGGAGGAGTTAGCAACAGGAGGCAAACTGAAGTGCCCTGCAATCCTCGGTGGTGGAAGGACATGCGCCAAAGTGCTATCCGCCTCAGGCCCAGCCGCCACTACATTTACCCAGTGTGCTGTTAGGGAGATATAACGTCCCTGACCGTGCTTACTGGTCCACGCATCCGTAGTTAGGTGGACCTTGCCACAGATGGCATTGTGCAGTGCACACCTGATTTTGTCCCCCACTTGGTTGTGCAGGGAAGGGATAGCTCGTCTGGAAAAGTAGTGGCGGCTGGGCACGACGTACTGTGGGACAGCCAATGACATCAGCCTTTGAAAACTCTGCGTCTCCACCAGACGGAATGACAGCATTTCAAAGGCGAGCAATTTTGAAATGCTGGCATTCAGGGCCAGGGATCGCGGGTGGCTAGGGGGGTACTTCCTCTTCCGCTCCAGTGTTTGGGAAATAGAGAGCTGAAAGCTTCCATGGGACATTGTGGAGATGGTTGGTGACCCAGGTGGTAGTGTTGCTGGCAGATCCTCTGTTTGCGGGTTGGCAGGTGTCACTGTCACTACAGAGGTGGATGAAGAGGCCGAGACTGCAGCAGAAGAGGAAGCAGGAGGAGCCAGAGACCTTTCTTGGTTTTTGCGGTGTCTACTCCACTGCATCTCGTGCTTTGCACTTAGATGCCTGGTCATGCAGGTTGTGCTCAGGTTGAGAACGTTTATGCCTCGCTTCAAGCTCTGATTGCACAGCGTGCAAACCACTCGTGTCTTGTCATCAGGACATTGTCTGAAGAACTGCCATGCTAGGGAACTCCTTGCACCTGGCTTTGGTGTGCTCGGTCCCTTGCTGCGTTGGGCAGTAGCAGACGTACTGTCTAGGGGACGGACGCTCCGCTTTTGTACCCTGCTCCCTCTTCTGCTGTGCTGTTGGCTCTGTGCGACCACCGCCTCTTCCTCTGAACTACACTGGTCACCTGCATGACGTTGATTCCATGTGGGGTCAAGGACCTCATCGTCCTCCACATCATCTTCCACCCAAAATTCACCCCTGCCCTCCTTGTCGGTCTGCACAATAGCAAAAGCAGCAGCAGTGGGCACCTGTGTTTCGTCATCATCCGAGACGTGCTGCGTTGGTCCTCCCATGTACTCATCATGAAACATAAGTGGTTGGGCATCGGTGCACACAATCTCTTCCACTTCTGAGGCAGGGCTAGGTGGATGGCCCTGGGAAACCCTGCTAACAGAGTCATCAAAAAGCAGAAGAGACTGCTGCATGATTTGGGGCTCAGACTGATTGGCTGATTTGCAAGGGGGTGAGGTGAAAGACTGATGGACATCGGCTGCAGGTGCCAACTCTGAACTTTCATCAGGAGACTTGGTGGGAGACAATGTGAAGGAACCGGAGGCACTGTCAGCAGCAACCCAATCTACTATCGCCTGTACTTGTCCTGGCCTCGACATTCGTACAGCCTCATTAGGCATGCCAAAATACTGCTGCAGGCTCTGTCGCCTACTCGCACCTGTGGAAGGTGTTTCACTAGTGCGTGTAGCTGGCACAGATCGACCACGTCCTCTCCCTGCAACAGGAGCGCCACCAGCAGCACCACGACCCGGGCCACGTCCCCTTTTTGATGATCTCCTCATATTTTCAAAATTTATGTTCTCGCCCTAAATGGGTGTTTTTGTATATAGCAGAATACACGTACAGTGTGTAAAGCATTTATGAAAACGCAGAAAATGCTATTGGGAAGAAAAAAAACACTGCAAAATTATATTTTTTTGCAATGTTTTTGCAATATCAGACTACACGGACAGTATCTACAGCGTTTATGAAAACGCAGAAAATGCTATTGGGAAGAAAAAAAAACACTGCAAAATGTTTCTTTTTTTGCAATGTTTTTGCAATATCAGACTACACGGGCAGTATCTACAGCGTGTATGTAGGAACATGCAGAAAATGCTATTGGGAAAAAAAAATAAAAAGCAAAATTCAATTTTTATGCAATGTTTTTCCAATAGCAGAATACACACAGACTGTGGTGTATGTCTTAGTATATGCAGTGCAGTAATGTTGCACTGAGCTTGAAGGTAAAACGTTTAGATTTTGTCTGGCACTGGCCTCATGGCACTGTAACTGTGACTGTGCACTGCACCCCAGCCAGGGTACAATTGATTTAGGAATCTCTTCAATAATTATGTCTGATTCCGTGAAGAAATGGTGTTTTAAGCTTTCTGCCCTCCTATGCTCAACACCTCTCTGCGCTACTTGGGTGTGTGTGTTTACAATCTTTGGGGTGATAAATGGTGTAGACCCCGGGGAAGGATGTAGTGGGTAAATATATAAATAAATAAATAAAATATATATTGTGTGAGTGAATAAATAAATAAATAAATATTCTGTGTAGCACTATGTATAAATTATAAATAAAATAAATAAATATAATTATAAAAATGTGGTTATTAGATACTAGATTATAAATAAATACATAAATAGTAGTGATAAACAATTGATTTTAGAAGTGTGCTAAAATACAATATGTAGCTGCTGCTTAAATGACAGTAAGATTGGAGAAATATAAGTAAAGAGACAGACACGTGAATGCTCTATGGCTGTGTCTGTTAAATACCTATAGCAGCGCTAGGTACTAATTTTCAACTGAAATTGAAAGATTAGTGCATATATGTACATTTAGTGTGTACAAAAATAAATAAGCAATCTAAAAAATGCCTAAAAGCAGTAAAGCAAAGTATACCATAAAAAATCAACTTTACATTATGCTTTAAAGTGCTGAGTGCATAAATCAAATTAATAATAAATTCAAGGCGCACGTGAACAAATAAATAAATAAATAAACAAGTTTGATCGATAAGTGAATTGCACTGCGTATTTTCATCCAATAAATATCAACAAAAAGTCCGCGTGACAACCAAAAGATCCTCCAATCTGATGGATCAGCAATATGACGAAAGTGACAGTTCAAAATAACATGTGACAATCGATTTTGTGTTGACTCTCCGTGAGCAATCCGCAAACTTCCACCTTAAGTGACACCGTGTTAGAGGGATTGGCCCCTTTTGGGGGTGCACTCACCAGAGGTATGCTCAAAATACGCCTGTAGTATTATACCCAGAGGACCTTCTCCACCAGCATCTGCTACTGCATTCACCCGCGCATGGATACCTCCAGTGCATCAGCCTCTTTCTCCAGTGTGGTTATATACAGTTGTGCATGTAATTAAACAAGGGGCCACATAGCGTAATATTGCTAAACAAACTTCATTTATTAAAAATTTAATTTTTCCCTAAACAAAAAAACTTCCCCCTAGGGGGTTAAGCGTACCAGCAATAATTAAAATATCAGCATTGGATAAATGTATGTATGGGCGGTACTGTGCCTGCTCTCTAGCGCCGGATGTGGAGCCTTTCCAGTTTCCTCAGAGAGAAAGAGTGGCGTCCTTCCTGTCCGGACCCGCTGGAGCGCACCGTGAACCGCAAACGTATGACGTCACTTCCTGTTGACCTACACCCTGACGCGTTTCGTCATTTCCGACTTCTTCTCGAGGCCCTCGAGAAGAAGTCGGAAATGACGAAACGCGTCAGGGCGTAGGTCAACAGGAAGTGACGTCATACGTTTGCGGTTCACGGTGCGCTCCAGCGGGTCCGGACAGGAAGGACGCCACTCTTTCTCTCTGAGGAAACTGGAAAGGCTCCACATCCGGCGCTAGAGAGCAGGCACAGTACCGCCCATACATACATTTATCCAATGCTGATATTTTAATTATTGCTGGTACGCTTAACCCCCTAGGGGGAAGTTTTTTTGTTTAGGGAAAAATTAAATTTTTAATAAATGAAGTTTGTTTAGCAATATTACGCTATGTGGCCCCTTGTTTAATTACATGCACAACTGTATATAACCACACTGGAGAAAGAGGCTGATGCACTGGAGGTATCCATGCGCGGGTGAATGCAGTAGCAGATGCTGGTGGAGAAGGTCCTCTGGGTATAATACTACAGGCGTATTTTGAGCATACCTCTGGTGAGTGCACCCCCAAAAGGGGCCAATCCCTCTAACACGGTGTCACTTAAGGTGGAAGTTTGCGGATTGCTCACGGAGAGTCAACACAAAATCGATTGTCACATGTTATTTTGAACTGTCACTTTCGTCATATTGCTGATCCATCAGATTGGAGGATCTTTTGGTTGTCACGCGGACTTTTTGTTGATATTTATTGGATGAAAATACGCAGTGCAATTCACTTATCGATCAAACTTGTTTATTTATTTATTTATTTGTTCACGTGCACCTTGAATTTATTATTAATTTGATTTATGCACTCAGCACTTTAAAGCATAATGTAAAGTTGATTTTTTATGGTATACTTTGCTTTACTGCTTTTAGGCATTTTTTAGATTGCTTATTTATTTTTGTACACACTAAATGTACATATATGCACTAATCTTTCAATTTCAGTTGAAAATTAGTACCTAGCGCTGCAATAGGTATTTAACAGACACAGCCATAGAGCATTCACGTGTCTGTCTCTTTACTTATATTTCTCCAATTATGTCTGATTGTCTGCCTCTTTCTTTTGCAAAATAAAGAAACTCCCTCCCTACTCTAGCTATCAAGATCGCTCACTGATCTAACTAATTAGAATAAAATTCAAGGAATGTGGACTGACTTTAGCACACTAACTCCTAAAATCTTCTATCTATCTGCAGCACAGGAACCTGCCTAACAGTGTGTGTCTAACAGAATGACGCTGTGTGCTGTTTGTGGGCTATATATAGAGGCTGGGTCACATGCTGCACTGGCCAATCACAGCCATGCCATTAGTAGGCATGGCTGTGATGGCTTCTAGGGCACACTAGTAAAACGATCATCCATTGGCTGGCCTAAAGCTGTGAAAAAGGCGCCAATACAGCGCCGAACACCGGACCCAAACCCGAACTTACAGCCAATAGTTCGGGTTCGGGTCCGGGTCCCGGACACCCAAAAGTCTGGTACGGACCCGAACTTTACAGTTCGGGTTCGCTCAACCCTACCGGTGACCAAAACTGTACTGCATATTACAGATGAGGTCTTACTAATGATTTGAACAGGGGCCAAATTATATCTCTCTCTATGGAATCCATACCTCTTTTAATACAAGAAAGGACTTTGCTCGCTTTGGAAACAGCAGCTTGGCATTGCATGCTATTATTGAGCTTATGATCTACTAAAACCCCCAGATCCTTCTCCAATACGGATTCCCCCAGTTGTACTCCCCAGAGTATGTATGATGCGTGCATAGTCTTAGCCCCCAAGTGCATAACTTTACATTTATCAACATTAAACCTCATTTGCCACATACAGGTAGTTGCCCAATTAGACAGAGCATTGAGGTTGGCTTGTAAATTGGAGACATCCTATAAGGATGTTATTCCACTGCATAGCTTGGTGTCATCTGCAAAGACAGAAATGTTACTTTTAATCCCAGACCTTATATCATTTATAAAGATATTATTGTAGATTGTAGAGGGTTTGCAAACATCCGGTACAAGGAAAACCTCAGGAACTCACATCTCTTACATTTAAAAAAAAAAAATTCGTCTCTTTTTGTCTGTCTGAGTTCAGCTTTAACATGTCAAAGAACCATTTCAGAGCTTAAAGTGATACTAAAGTTTCATTTTTGAATCTCTTTAAAAATAACAAACATGTTATACTTACCTGCTCTGTGAAATAATTTTGCACAAAGCAGCCCCGATCCTCCTCTTCTTGGGTGCCTTGCTGGTGCTCCTAACCCCTCGCTCCTGTCGAGTGCCCCCGACAGCAAGAAGCTTGCAAGCCAAGCCACAGCTCCGTGTGTCCATTCAGACAGAGCCGTGGTTTGGCCACGCTCTCTCTCCTCTGATTGGCTGACTGAATTTGATGGCGCAGCTGCTCTGTCTCAGCCAATAAGGAGGAGTGTACTGGATGGCTGAGGGGATCGTGGACATCGCTAGAGAGAGGAGCCGCTCAGGTAGGTAATTGGGGGGTGTTGGGGAGGCTGCTACACACAGAAGGTTTTTATTTATCTTAATGCATATAATACATTAAGATAAAAAAACTTCTGCCTTTACAACTCCTTTAAATGCCAGGAGGCAAGCATTCATGTGACCGCTGTGATTAGCATTTTTTTTTTTTTTTTGTGGAGATGGATTGGAGCAACTATTTGGTGTTTACTGCTGTCTGTGCTCCCCGTTTATTCTATTTTACCATTATCATCAAAAGTGAGGGAAAAAAAAAACATATATTTTGGATTGTGCCGAGAAAAGTAATCAATTGGAAATCTTCCAATGGGGACACGAGTTGGGGGCCCCAAGGACTTCCTCAGGGGGGAGGGGGTAGGGCAAAGTCGTGGCTTCATGTCTGAATGGATACACAGAGCTCTGACTCAGCTTGGGTGACCCCTGTAGCAAGCTGCTGGCTGAGGGGCACTCAAAGAAGGTTGGGGCCAGGAGCAGCAAAGAGGGACCAGAGAAGAGGAGGATCGGGGCTGCTCTGTGCAAAATCATTGCACAGAGGAGGTAAGTATAACATGTTTGTTATTTTATTTTTTTTAAAGGAGCCTTTACAATCACTTTAACCACTTGCCTACCAGGCACGAACACCTCCTTCCTGACCAGGCCATTTTTCAGCTTTCAGCGCTGTCACATTTTGAATGACAATTGCGCGGTCAGGCAACGCTGTACCCAAATAAAATTTTTATCATTTTTTCCCCACAGATAGAGCTTTATTTTGGTGGTATTTGATCACCTCTGCGGTTTTTATTTCTTGCGCTATAAACAAAAGAAGAGCAACAAGTTTGAAAAAAACATAATATTTTTTACTTTTTATTATAATAAATATCCAATTTTTTTTTTTAAACCAATTTTTTCCTCAGTTTAGGCCGATGCGTATTCTTCTACATATTTTCGGTAAAAAAAAAATCGCAATAAGCGTATATTGATTGGTTTGCGCAAAAGTTATAGCGTCTACAAAATAGGGGATAGATTTATAGCATTTTTATTATTATTTTTTTTTTACTAGTAATGGCGGCGATCTGTGATTTTTATCATGACTGCGACATTGCGGCGGACATATCGGACACTTTTGACACATTTTTGGGACCATTCACATTTATACAGCGATCCGTGCTATAAAAATGCATTGATTACTGTATAAATGTGACTGGCAAGGAAGGGGTTAACACTAGGGGGCGCTGCAGGGGTTAATGTGTTCCCTATGTTAGTGATTCTAACTGTGGGGGGAGGGGACTGACTGGGGGAGGGGACCGATCGGTGTCCCTATGTACAAGGGACACACCATCGGTCTCCTGCGGCGCGCCCCCTAGTGGCCAAAATGTAGACGGCGTCATATGAAGGCGACCCGCCACAAGAGCCGCACCGTCCCGCCGTCATTTGACAGTGGGCGGTCGGCTAGTGGTTAAAAGCTCCCGGGTCGGGAGGCAGCAGCGAGAAGGGATAAGGAAAACCCGACTATATGTTTGTTATGTGTTCCCATTCACACAACATGTCTAAAAATAAAAAATAAAAAAATCATACATTTTACTGTAGATGTTTCTCAGGAGGAGGCGTCATGGCTAACTGCAAGTTTTCTTGAACAATGTAAGAGTGAGTCTATCCCAAGTCTGTCCTCATTAAAATACAATGCAAGAAGCCTGGTCTCTACATCTTTAACCCTTTGTTAGGACAAACATTCACATCTAGTCACAGCTTATAATGAAGATCTGCCTGCACAGTACAGACAGGGTTATTTATGCTGCCCAGCCCCCTCACAAACAAAGAGAACTACCTAGGATTTTTCCTTGCTGAGGCCTGCCCAAGATAGAGTGCCTAAAAAAAATAAGCTGCAATTTTTAAATATATTTTTTTTTTTTACATTATGCTATGTGAATGGGGATATGTGACTAATATAAAGTAGGTGTTATCTCAATTTGGTTTCAAAAGTGGAAGTACACTTTAATACAGGGGCCTCCAACTGTGTGAAACTACAAGTCCCATCATGCCTCTGCTTGTGGGAGTCGTGCTTGTAACTGTCAGCCTTGCAATGCCTCATGTTTGTAGTTTTCTCAACAGTTGGATGGCCACCAGTTTGAGACCCCTGCTTTAATAGCATACAGAAATGTTGACTCCTGTATTTCTCTTTAATGCTTTAAACAGCAGCATTCTATACATTCCATTTAACAATATTACTGAATGAGGATGGGAAATTCACTCTGCCTGTTACTAAATTAGGTATGGCTTCTCCAAAAATAAATAAAATATTATAATTTTTTTAACCACTTCAGCCCCGGAAGATTTGGCTGCTCAATGACCGGGCCATTTTTAGCGATACGGCACTGTGTCATTTTAACTGACAATTGCGCTGTCGTGTGACGCTGTACCCAAACAAAATTGACATCCTTTTTTTCGCACAAACAGAGCTTTCTTTTGGTGGTATTTGATCATCTCTGTGGTTTTTATTTTTTTGATGAACAAAAAAGGAGCGACAATTTTGAAAAAAACTCAATATTTTGTACTGTGTGCTATAATAAATATCCCAATTTTTTTCCTCAGTTTAGGCTGATATGTATTCTTCTACATATTTTTGTTAATAAAAATTGCAATAAGTGTATATTGATTGGTTTGCGCAAAAGTTATGGCAGACAGATCGGACACTTTTGACACATTTTTGGGACTATTGACAATTATACAGCGATCAGTACTATAAAAATGCACTGATTGCTGTGTAAATGTCACTGGCAGGAAAGGGGTTAACACTAAGGGGCGATCAAGGGGTTAACTGTGTTCCCTAGGTGTGTTCTCACTGTAGGGGGATGGGACTGACTAGAGGAGATGACAGATCGTTGTTCCTAGCTAGTAGGAACTTGCGATCTGCCTCTCCTCACAGAACTGGGATTTGTGTGTTTACAGACACACATACGCCCCTGTTCTGACCCTCATGCCTATGATCCTGCATGGCCGGCGGTCATCGCGTCTGCGGGCCACGCGCATCGGCACCCCCATAGTGCAGCGGGCACGCCTAAAGAAGACGACGTCCAGCTACGACGGTTCACGCGATCATACCGACCTGCCGCAGTATAATGATGGTGGCTGGTCGGCAAGTGGTTAAACTAATTTCAATTTTTGTAGTTTCTTTAAAAAATATGTTTGCAGCAGTGAAAGCATCCAGCGTTCATATAAGAGTATACTGTTCACAGAAAACAGAGGTGAGGTACAAAGATGATGCTTGTTATGAGCACTTGTCAAGGTTCTTGGCACCTCTTCTCTCTCATCCATAGACTGGAAATTTATGGCTGTGCTTCTCTTTGTTTTGACATAGTCAGAATACTTTTCAGATACGCACCACTGTACTTGACAAGCTACATAAAAGCTGCACTGAGCACTCTTCCACTTACAAAGATCAAAAATAAAAAAGGACTGTTGAGGTTGTGCAGAAATAAATGTAGCACCCTCTTAGTTAGGTTGCTAATAGGTTTAGATAAATCTATTTTTTGGTTCCACTGTAATCAGGGGAGCAGGATTTGTTTGCCTTTGGCCGTTCTGGGCTCTGTTGGCTTCAGGCTCAACTACTTTCTTCTGCATTCTAGCAAGTTCTGGAATGTAGTGGGTTGGGAGAGGAGGACCCTGGGCTGTATATTAATGCATCCTCAGACAATTCCTGGTCGAGAGGTTGACCAGCAGGGAATGAGGTGTGCATAAATAGCTTGAGACCTGAAACAGCAGGGTCCTTGCCCTGGCAGACAGAGACCCATCCTGGAGGGGCTGTCTGCCCTCCTGGGCTAATTAGCTGAAGACAGCAGGATGATCACCGAGGTCCCAGCTCAGGGAAAGATGGGGGGGCCCTATTGCTGGAGTTGTTGAGGACAGTCTGGTGAAAGTTTGCTGAGGACCTGGACTGGAGTCGCACGGTAAAGGGTCTGGAAAGAGGCGTCCATGTATTCAGAAACGCAGTGAGTCCTGAGAGAGAGATCCTGGAGAGACTGTTGCTAGCTCAGGGCTGTCTCCATTGTGGGATTCCCTGAGCTGTATATTATACATCTGCACTGCCGAAAAATTTGTTAATTTCATTTAATTTTTATTTTTTTGGGTCAAATCTTTATAATCGAAATTCGTAAATTCGAGAATTCTTAAATTCGTAGATTAGTAAATTTCGAACATTCGTAAATTCATAAATTCGAAGATTCGAAAATAAGAAAGAAACGAACGAACTATTAAATTATTATTGCCCTCAACTAAGATGGCAATTTCGGCTGCTCTGTATTGCCATACTATGACTGCGGGACATCAGTTACGCCCACAGCTAAGATGGCGATCGTGTTTACATTACAACACACCATAGCGAGGCTGCGTGACAGCGGCGGCTGATCCCGCCCATACTACGCGACCTTGTACGCATGCACCATACTGCGATTGTGGGATATCTGTTATGCCTACAGCCAAGATGGCAATCGTGATTTCATTTTAATGCGCCAGAGCGGGACTGCACAATAGCGGCGGCTGATCCCGCCCATATTGTGCGACCGTGCACACATGATTTTTAACTATATTCTAAATGGGTTCACTTAGCCACTATTTGCTATTAACATTGATCGCTAAGTCCCCTGCAAGCACCTTACTGACATTTCACTATGACCATGAAGTTTGTAAGTGATTTTTACATATATCATTAAAGCGGTTCTGCACTGTGTGTTTTGTTTTGTTTTTTTAAATGTAATGCATAGGATTAGGAGGTCAATTCTGGGACTCACGTGTTCCATGTTCTTAATTGATTTATAACAGATATCGCAGGAATCCAAATAACCGCCCCTATTTAGATGCCTCCCACTGCGCTCAGGTGTTAATGATCTCCCTATCTAAAGCTGCCACTTAAAAAGGAAAATATTCAAGTGAATTTGCAAATAAATCTTAAACCTCAAAAGACCCACAGCAAATAGTGGCGCTGTAAAGTATAACATATATCTGTGCAAATACAGTGCAAAACAATATATAAAATACGCAAATAACCTAAAACTCTCTATATAAAACAAACACCACCTCTCAGTGTCCAGTGATGAAAATATGACACAATATAAATCAAAAATAATTAAATAAGTGAAAATAATGTGCAAAACATATATCAGCGAGTAATTAAAGTTCAAAAAAAGTCGCTGAGCCAGATTAGATGAAAATCTGTGAAAAGTTCCACATGTGATATTTCAAATATAAATTTAATTCTTCTGTAATCTTCCACCACACCACAGTGATACGTGCCTCCTCTCCCAAAAGAAACGCACTCACCAAATAAATGTGCCTACACTTTCGTGACAGGCTACTGCGCATAAGGGTCCCACCAAGGGGTTCAGTTGAATTCTCCACAGATCAGTTGTATAACAGGTTAACTCCACATGTGAATGAAAAAGAGGTGCTTCCAATAGTGTAAATCAGTAAACACTTTATTGCGAATCACATAAAAACACTCCAAAAGATCCACTCACATTTTGCAAAATAAAAACCAGCCAAGAAAGTAGCAATCAGCACTGCACTGCACTGCAAGCTCCACTTCAAATGACACACTGTCTGTTCTATGGTCACGGCGGGCTCGAGGTGTATCATGCACAGCCTGTGTATGGCTCACCCTCTCCTCGCTATCCGGACAAGCGATTCAAAAGTCCCGCTCCTCGTTTGGGTTCCTGTGCTATGCTCTCACTGTTGATGATTGCGGCTTAGCCACGCCCCCGACATGTTTCGTCATCTACTCTATTCGACTTATTCATGGGGTTGGCTAAGCGGCGCGACAATCATCCTTTTATACCCTATAGGGGGCGTGGCTAAGCGGCAATCATCAACAGTGAGAGCATAGCACAGGAACCCAAACGAGGAGCGGGACTTTTGAATCGCTTGTCCGGATAGCGAGGAGAGGGTGAGCCATACACAGGCTGTGCATGATACACCTCGAGCCCGCCGTGACCATAGAACAGACAGTGTGTCATTTGAAGTGGAGCTTGCAGTGCAGTGCAGTGCTGATTGCTACTTTCTTGGCTGGTTTTTATTTTGCAAAATGTGAGTGGATCTTTTGGAGTGTTTTTATGTGATTCGCAATAAAGTGTTTACTGATTTACACTATTGGAAGCACCTCTTTTTCATTCACATGTGGAGTTAACCTGTTATACAACTGATCTGTGGAGAATTCAACTGAACCCCTTGGTGGGACCCTTATGCGCAGTAGCCTGTCACGAAAGTGTAGGCACATTTATTTGGTGAGTGCGTTTCTTTTGGGAGAGGAGGCACGTATCACTGTGGTGTGGTGGAAGATTACAGAAGAATTAAATTTATATTTGAAATATCACATGTGGAACTTTTCACTGATTTTCTTAATTGATTGCTAGCGTTTTTTGTCCTATAAAATATTTTTTTTAAATGTATTCTTGCTGGGTGCCATCTTGCCTGTGGGCATGTGAAACCCCACAGGCACTTCAGATGGCCCAGCATGCACCGCCGTTACTGCGCCGAGCTCGCGCGTGCGCAGTAACGGCAAAGTGCAGCTCACGTTCTCCGAAATCTCGCGAGATTTCAGCACATCTGCCGACATCTCGCGAGATTTCGGAAGATGTGCCCAAAATCTCGCTAGATTTCGGAAGATGTCCCCGAAATCTCGCGAGATTTCGGAAGATGTCCGCACTGACTCCTGGGATCAATGACACCAGATCCCAGGAGACAGTGCGGTGTGACGACGATCGACGCAGAGACCCCGCCCACCGCCGCAGAGACAGAGGAAAGGAAGTCAGCGATTACAAGGTAAGTGGAAAAAAAAAACACATTTCATTTAGTACTCTTTGCCTGATTTGGAAGGCAAAGAGATTTACTAAATGAAATGTGTGCAGAACCGCTTTAATTTCATAGCTAGTAAGGGATGGTTTGCCAACATTAAAGATGGCGATTACAGCCGCACTCCCGCATGCCAGAGTGAGGCTGTGGCTATTTAATGGTGATATGTCACAGCGTTGCCCGTTCCCCATCGAGAAAGACATATTTGTCAAAACTAGTCTGGGAGGGCACGCAGTGACGCCACCACATGACCAAGAGGAGGACGGGCTCTTACATTTGCCGGCCGGCATCTTTTTTACTATGTGTGCCTTAACATTTGGACCAATGTAAGTGCTTCTTAAATTGTTTTAATAAACGATTGTTACCGGATTTACGCTATGGGCTGCTTTTTTTCCTCCACTCCCTATATGGATCCTATGTGAACAAGTGGTCCCCCAACTCTTCAATATTCAGAGTATTGATTGGATTTCACGGGTAACCAGGAAGAGTCGCAGCCGTGGGTCGTTTAGTGTCATAGCAGAGCTTTTTTTACCTCTGCTTTCTGGTAAGCAGTTAGTGTGTGAGGGTGTCGGGCACTGTGTTCACCATTGCTTGTGTTACAAGTCACCAAGGTGCTTCTTCTGTTTCACATTTGGACGCCAGGATCACCCCCTTCACTACTACTCCCACTTGATATGTTTCATACTTGGACATTGTAAAACAGTTCATTTTGTTTTCACCACTGTTTCTGGGATTGACTATTGTGCTGATAAGAGACTGTTATCCTTAGGTGCCATATAGGGTCCCTAGGTGCTGTGAAGGTCCCTACCACTGTGGACATCACATCCAGTGGGGCACACATAGCTTCTGTATTTTATGTTATTTTATTTTTATTTTGTTCTTGGCACAGCTTCTTTTTTATTTATGTATTTCCGTGTGTGTATCCCACATTGAGCAGCAGCCTGTCTTCACTATTATATCAGCTGTAGCGCGGTTTTTATTTATTGTATATTAAATTATAGGTATTGGAATTTCCCTTCAAAGGAAAGAGGCCTACCTTGAAAAGGTTAACTACCACTAGAAAATGTGCTCTGTTATAGATTAGACTCTGGAGTATCCCAAGGCACATCCTATACCCTATCTAAGGTCTTAATAGATCCTAAAAAGATACTTCCTGTCTGGTTATTGCTTGGAGAGACTGAGCAACTGCGTTGTGCCTGGCTGCTGTGCACCCAATAGGTAATAGAACCTGGGACAAACAGCGAGACCAGCTTGGGGTCTGTGCTACATAAAGACACATATACTCACATTCCTAACAGTTTTCTCCTGTGTGACAGTTTTTTAGCCACTTCATTGGCCAGAGTAGGGTGGCGTCACTCCTGTGCATGTACAGAAGCTAGTACCTGGCACACAGGATTGGGCCGACCACTTTAAGCTGAGCTGCGCATGCACAGCTCAGCTTACATTCTAGGGATCGCTGTTATCTGGTAGGTAGTTTATTGCAGAAGAGCACCGCATGTCTCTTCTACAAAAAAAAAAAAAACATTGAGATACAGCGGAACTAGTTCTACTTTAAAGGACACCTGGCATGGTAGAACTGTGGAGGCTGCCATTCCTGACCTCATTTGGAGAATGCAGAACAAGGGAGAAGAAGGTTGAGACTTTAAATGAGAGAAACATATGGTAATATGTGCCTCCATTGCTAAATCAATGGAATGTGAATAGGAAATTGGGACTTTATGTGAGGCAAATGGCAAATTAACAAAATAATACATACATAGTGGCTTAATGAGTTTAATTAACATAGAGAGGGTATACAATCATACTCAATATGAATAACATTAAAAGCCAATGCATATAGGGTGATTGTTAAATAAAGTACAGTTCATAAACACATAACATTAAAAGATACAGCTAGATAAACCTGTTAATTCATGTAAATACAACCTTTGAAATGAAATAGCAGCACGTTCCAGTTACCAGTGTAAGGAGTAGATACTCTGTATCAGAAGACAGTTAATAAATGGGATAATAAAAATTTACAATGATGACTAACTAAAACAAGGTTGCATCCTGGCAAAGCTCAACGTATTTCGTGTGAAGACACTTCATCAGGCACATTGTCATCAGGCTCCATTAGTCTGTAAAAAATGTATATATATATATAGATACCGATAAGATCTGGTAAGAACTCCAGTATCAAGGGAAAGGAGATGAAAGTTAATGTGGTCTGGTTACTTACACGGGCCTGGAAAACAGAGGTATATGATACTGCGCTGGAAAGGAACTGCCAGGATAGGTCGTCTGTCACGGGATCTGAGGAATTTCTACATCCATTGATTTAGGGATGGAGGCACATATTACCATATGTTTCCCTCATTTCCCCCTTGTTCCGCATATCCATTAGGGATGGAGGCATCTGGCTGGACCACTGTACAGTTCTCCCCAATCACTTGCACGCACTGTGTAGCTGACGCAACTAGTCTGCATGCACAGGACGTGCATAGGCATATCATCAAGTTACTCTACTCCTCCTTGCTGTTTTGGAAGCTTTTTTTCACAGCTGTGTGTGTTCTGTGCTTGTGCGACAGCTTTGCAGCCTGTTACTAGGGAGCTGTGATGTGTGCATGGCACCTTCCACCCCCCTTTCCCTCCGTATGTCGGGAGGCCGGCGGGATTGCTTGCTATGCATCGGTGTCACGCTCGACGCTTCATGCTGGACATCACTCCGATGTCCCGACGTGTGCGCCCATTCCACACTCTGGCTGATTTATAGGGGGAGTCCTTGAGGCCATCAAGGATGGCCTCCCCGCCCTGAGGGGGGCGCCTCCCTGTCAGGGCTGGGCTTGGCCCTTCCTTCTCTAAGCTGGCCCACTTCTTTTTTCTTTACTTTTTTTTGCATTGGCACATTTCACCCATGGCAGTATCTAGCTTTCCATGTCTTTTTGTTTCTGACTGTAGTTTTTTTCTTAGCCCTAAAAATAGACAAAATTGAATGACAGGATTTACCCCTATAGACTTTAATGGGATTGGCTTCTAAATCGGGTTCTCAGGGTTTCCTACATATTGGGGTAAATTCACAGAAGGATATCATCAGATATTTAGGTCAGGTGACACATTTAACCCAAATATCTCATGCAATATTAAAAGCCCAATTCACTGCAGGTGTATGTGTTATTTACTACAAAGGCTAAGAGACACTCAGTAAATATAGCATAAACCTAAAAGTCTAAAAGTCAATTCACAAAAAAAAGTGAACAAAAACATTTTTTAAATAAAGAGTGGTTGAGCTGTGCAGTATTTAATTAACTAGCTGGTTGTTAAGGAGCCACCACCTGCTGGTGCCCTACCAACCATGACTCTAAAAAAGCCGATAATAATTAAAAATGTAAGAAAAAAAAAAACTTGCAGTCCACCACCCCCCCCCCCCCCCCCCCCCACACCTCCAGTCCATACCAGGCTCTTGAGTCTGGTATGGATTTTGGGGGGAACCTCATGCCAAAATAAAAAAAAATTGTCATAAGGTCCTACCAAAAATCCATACCAGGCCCTCATGTAGCAGGACTGACATATTTCCCCAGTCTTTCTCCTGGGTTCACTGACTCCGGCTGTGTGATTGGCCAGAACTGCGCCGACATCACTCCTGCACGTGCACGCAGGAGCCCTCGGTTCCGGCATGAAGCACTGAAGTTACGGCAAGGTATGCTGCACCTTCAGAACGCATGCGCCGGTGAGGTTATTGGCTGAATGCAGGGTGAATATCTCCTAAGCGGTGCACATTTAGGTGATATTAATTTTACCTACAGGTAAGTCTTAATATAGGCTTACCTGTAGGTAGAAATCACAAAGAGGACTTTACTACCGCTTTAAGTAAGCTTATATTGGATTGTCAAGAATAACTATTGATTGCATTGCTATTACAAGGATGATGTTATAAAATGACAGTGTATGTTGTCACCAAATCTTTCACCTAAATGTGTGTTTTTTTTAATGCAGTGTAAGTAACTGAATCTGTCACTCTCCTGAAGTCCCTGTGCTACAGAGTCCAGACTGAGAAAGGGAGAAGCAACACATGGGGTTGATTTACTAAAGGCAAAAAGACTGTACACTTTGCGCCAGAGCTTAGTAAATGAGCAGAAGCTCTGCTGACTTCCATCATCCAATCATGTGCAAGAAAAATGTTTTTTTTTTTTCCTAGCACGTGATTGGGTACTCTTTGCTAAGTGACGCTTTACCTCATTTACTAAGCTCTGGAGCAACCTCACTTGCAGAGAGCATCTGCATTTTGCACAGTGCACAGTCTTTTTGCCTTTAGTAAATCAACCCCATAGAGTCAATTAGCTGTGCTGCAGTGGAAGGAGGACGAAATAGGTGGAGAGAGCAGAGTGGCAGAAAAAGTGCATTAGTTTGCTTCTTCTCCTTTTACTCTTTAGAAAAAAACTGGGGTATGGTGAAGAACTGTAAGGCTCCATTCACACCATGGCGTTCCGGAACGTGGGTGGAATCGCTGCGATTCTGCCTGCAATCCCAAATCGCCACAAAAACACAGGATGTGCAACAGTAACAGGGGTCTGTTACTGTAATGGCACCCCAATTGCAGCGTGATTTTGGCATGATTGTTGCCCGACGAATCGCGTAAAAAATAACATCTTTTGGGGTGACAGGCGTCCCGCGATCCTGTTTGCGCAATTTCACTGCGATTCATTGGGCGAAATAGCAGCAAAATCGGGCCGCGATTGGGGTGCCATTGAAAGTAACAGGTATCGCAAGCGTGTCCTGCGTTTTGTGGTGATTTGGGATTGCAGGCAGAATTGCGGCAATTCTGTCCACGATCCGGAAACGCCATGGTGTGAACAGAGCCTCAGTGTTACTGAAGTGAAATGAAAAACCCAGTCTTCTATCCTGCCAGACAGGGCTGTGCTGTGTGTCAGAGCTATGTAAATCACAGAATTGGACGGACATACAAATCCTTTGGCAGATAAAACAGAGGCCATATTCTGTACTTTTCAGCTGTACTCTTCAACTCAATTCAGTCTTCAATTTAAAGCAATATTTCCTTTTATATGATAGGAAAGCACACTGTAGTCTTAATATAATTTAAAATAATTTAAAAGTCAGTGAGGCATTTCAAAGAGCATCTATGTTTTGCAAGATGTCTAACATATGGAAACCTGAAAAAAAAAGTCTGATAAAATATTGCACCGCAGTCCATTAGGTCTATGCTAGTATTGGACATTTCCAGGCGTACTATTAGCTGTGACTTCTCCAATAGTGGGGACAGGGAAATAGAGATATTTAAAAAATGTATGGGAGTACAATGTATCTCCCCTTCCTTTCTAATAAATGAGAGCACACTTCCACACACTAAATTACAGCAGAAGTATTGTAGAAACAATTTAGTTAAAAGGAAACATATATAACATGCATACAAATATTAGCTATTATCTGCAAATTTAATTTAATTAATTTTATTTTATTATTATTAATATTATTATTATTATTCAGGATGACGATGATAATAATAATAATAGTAATAAACAGATGCTACTATGTTGTAGCTTTTAGGTTTAACACTCCCATCTAGTGGTGGACATCAAATATTGTGCCGTAAAAGGTAATTCAACTTGATCATTGATTGTCTTGCTTACAAAAACATTGCTAATAGGTTAGATGTAGATTATTTATTACCTACAGACAGCAAGTGAGTAAATTATTAGATTGCTAACACTATACAGGAAACATCGCTATTATATATTATATATATTTATATTATATATTATACAGTAAGAAAGATCGCTCAATTTACATTTCATTTGAGTTTTAGAATAATCCATTAAAGCCAGATTCAGCAGGCTTTTTACAGGTATACAACCTGTTATCAACCTCCCTCTTATGCTCCATTATGTAAGGGTGTGTATTCAAACTTCAGAACAATATAGTGCCCGTGTGTGATATGTAATGGATTATTCACAGGTGCTGGCCCCGGCTGGCTACAGCAGTCACATAAAAATGAGAAGGAAACTGGTCGCACATCGCAGTTGTAATCCAATAAAACATCCTTCATTCTTCAAACATGGGACAATAGCGCAGGATAGGTTACAGTTGACATGTTTCCCACATAGGAGTGTTTAGTCTTAACCCATGTATGGGTGTGTAGGTTAAAATTAGGATCAAATGGAGAGTGGCGCATGAATTGGTAATCGCATGGGCCAGCATTTGTGTTGGTTTAAGTTCAGGGCCATAATGTTATACAGTTATAGTGTGTTAGCCAGCTGAAGACCAAATGTGAAGGTTTAAACCACTTCCATACCGCAGTACATCATATGACATCCTAGGCCAGTGATGGCGAGCCTATGGCACGCGTGCCACAGCTGGCAAGCAGAGCCATTTCTGTGGGCACACGAGAGGGTCCAGGACAGAGTTAGAGGTCTCTCTCTCCTCTCAGCCCCCCATCCCTCTCTTTCATCCCCCCCTCTTTGTGTCCCCCTCTCTCTGTTCCCCCTCTCTCTCAGCTCACTCCTCTCTTTCTGCCCCCCTTCTCTCTCTCTGTCCCCCTTCTCTTTCTGTTCCCCCTCCCTCTCTCTGTTCCTCCTCTCTCTCAGCTCACCTCTCTCTTAGCATTTCTCACACCCCTCTCTCTCAGCCCCTCTCCTTCTCTCTGTTGCCCCTCTCTCTCAGCATCTCTCTCACACCCCTCCCTCCCTCTCTCTCAGCCCCCCTCCCTCCATCTTTTCCCTCTCTCTTTCAGCATATCTCTCTGCCCCCTCTCAGCATCTCTCTCAGCCCCTCTCCCTCAGCCCCCCTCCCTCTCTCTGTTCCCCCTCTCTCAGCATCTCTCTCACACCCCTCTCTCTCTCTCTTTCAGCATATCTCTGCCCCCTCTCTGCCCCCCTCCCTCTCTGCCCCTCTCTCTCTCTCGCGCGCAAATTGCTGTGTTGGCACTTTGCAACACAAAACCAATGTATTTATTTCAGTTTGCGCATTTGGGCTCAAAAAGGTTCGCCATCACTGTCCTAGGCTTTGAGTGGGGATATCATTCTTTTCCACCAGCGATTCCCTGCACCGTAAAAACAATCATAGCGGCTGTCCTGCAGCTCGATTGTCTTTACAGGCAGCGGGAGGGGGCAACCCCCTGCTGCCATCCTGCGGCGCTTTTATCGGCTAGCCCGCGTGATCGGCGAGCCGAAGAAGGAATCCCTCAGCAGGGGAAGTTCACCATTGAGAATACTGTGGACCTGATGGTCCCCGGGAGTCTCTATGACCTTCGGAGGCTGGGGGTAATGTTATGACGTCACGTCCAGCTCCGGCAGTTGTAAACACTGCTGTGTATTCAGCTGGAAAGGCCAAGATCTTTTCTTTTCTTTTTTTTTTTTTTGATCTCAGTCTTTCCAGGCTAGAGGAGAAATGTGGGGTCTTATAGACCTGGACCATTTGGCTGCCCAAAGACCAGAGCACTAATAAATTGGACTTTTGAAAGGCACATAGGTAGTTAATCTAAAAATAGTTAAATGTATTTAATCAGATAAATAGAAACACAATTACATATATAGAAAATTCAAATGGATTTTAGTATTAATGGACCTGTACATAACATCCCTGATACCAAGTAATAGTGTTAGTAACAAAAGTACATAGTACAAAACCGTATTCCAAAATATCAATTGGGGTGGGTTTGTAGAAGAATGTAGTCTCCAAGTAACAAACTGGAAGTTGTACAGATACAGGGTCATAAATGTAGGTCCATAGGTGATTCCATTGTTAGCTCGATTCAATTGTTAGCTTGTCATGTTCCGCGTCGACAAAAGACGCTTCTTCAGGAGAAGTTATACTCATAAATTTGTATGTAGCAAAGTTACATACAGCTGTACCGCTGATAAGCAGTTTAGTGCACTGTTTTTGCAAAAACAAACAGGATACAAATGTTGCCAAGCAGGTCTCTCAGAAAAAGTCCCAGATAAATGCTGATTAACAGCATATGTGGTAAGACAGTCCAATTATGTAGTGGACAAGGGAATTGATGTTCATATAAACTGAGACCTAGTTTCCTTGTAAATCAGGGCGTAAGGTTGTTCCCAGTGCGTGTGAACAGCACTGCTACTACGGCCGTAGTAGCAGTGCTATTCACACACACTGGAAACAACCGTACGCCCTGATTTACGCCCTTGTCCACTACATAATTGGACTGTCTTACCACATATGCTGTTAATCAGCATTTATCTGGTACTTTCTCTTTCTCTAGTCCTGACCTCATACAACCCAGGTGGAGGTTGGGATATTTATAGGTGGTGCGTTGCTGCGTCGCCCGTTCCCCATTGAAAGCGTCATTTATGACGAAACGTCGTATGGGAAGGCACGCAGCGACGCCACCACGCAGACTTGGAATAGGGGACGGGTTACCACTGACCGGCCGGCAGTGTTTTTTCTATTGTGCTTGTTTACATCGTACCTACGTAAGTGTTTTTAAGCAAACCAGTTGGATGGTCTTTGGTGGAGTGGATAGTGCTGAGGTTTCTTGTTCCTGGGATTGATCGTTCCTGAGTGGATCAGCCGTACCAGCCATCATCTGTCCAGGAGGCCTTTTTCCTGTATTTTCAGTGCTTTATCTACCCAGCCATCTGGTAAGCCTCTAATGCAGCAGGTGGTCGGGTCTGAATAACCTTTGCATGTCACAGTGTGAGGATACAGGACAGTCACGGTGGTGTTTCCTTTTATGTTACAAATCTGTTTGCCATTGGAAATCAGAACTCAAGATCTAACAAATTGATGTTGCAAAGTTTTTAAAGATTTTCGTTATGGACCATTGCAGCTATCATTGAACTTTATATACAGTTCTACCTGTGTTTTTTCTACGATCACAATCTATTGTTTATTTGTGTGTTTTTTTGTGTGCCCTTTAATTTATTTTTATTTTTTAAACAATGTATGTATTGGCGCAGCTTTATCCAATTCCATAAGCTTTATGTGTGAGTATCCCACTTCTAGCAGCAGCCTTTTTTCTGGGTAGGTCCCACTTTTTTTTTTTCTTCCTCCCCCCCCCTTGCAGACCTTAGCCTCCCCCTTTGTAGCGCGGTCTATTTATTTACATTTCTCTGAGAGACCCGCTTGGCAACATTTGTATCCACGATGGGGTAAGTGCCGGGCATTATTATATTATGGGCACAAAGGCTGCAATTGATGGAGCACAGTTGGCTGCATTTGATGGGCACAGTTGGCTGCATTTGCGGGGCACAGAGGCTGCATATTATGGGCACAGATGGCTGCTTTTGCTGGGCACAGAGTCTGCATATGATGGGCACAGTGGCTGCATATGATGGGCAGAGTGGCTACATATGATGGGCACAGTTGTCTGCATATGATGGGCACAGTTGGCTGCATAGGATGGGCACAGTTGGCTGCATAGGATGGGCACAGTGGCTGCATTTGCTGGGCCCAGAGTCTGCAAATGATGGGCGCAGTGGTTGCATATGATGGGCACAGTGGCTGCATATGATGGGCACAGTGGCTGCAATTGATGTTTTTGTTTCAGTATTTTCCTGAATTTTTCAGTTTGTTTGTGCCCCCCCCAAAAAATGTTGAGCACCAGCCGGGCACGGTGTGACTCATCCCTTACACAAACAAATTAATATACACTTATTTGGATTTTTGTTTTTTACCAAAGAAATGTAGCAGAATACATTTTGGCCTAAAATGTATAAAGATTATTTATTTGCAAAATTTAATAACAGAAACAAAGAAAACGTGTTTCTTCTTTTTTTTTTTTTTTTTTTTTTGTGTCAGCTTTTTCTCATTTATATAGCAAAAAATAGAAACCCCAGTGCTGAATAGCGAAAAATGACCTGGTCATGAAGGGAGTAGAAACTTCCGGAGCTCAAGTGGTTAAGAGGCAAATGGATAAAATGGATAGTAATTACCATGTACTGTACTCCAATGGCCCTAGTTCACGCTAGTGCAGTCAGTTCCTGAGATTTGCATTGATTTCTACAAAAGTACAAAAGGGCACTGATGGGCAGCACTAATGGGCAGCACTGATAGACAGCTCTAATGGGCACTAATAGGTGACACTGATGGGCAGCACTGATAGACAGCACTGATGGGCCTGCACTTATCATCAGTGCCTTGATTATCTGTGTACATTTTCCCTGTACAGGGCCAGCGCTACCTATAGACAAGGTAGGCACCGGCCTAGAGCGCACATCAATCAGGGGCCCCCCACCACCACTTCCAGGCTCCTACATACGCTGCATGCGTATCATGCGCCGGGCCAGTGACTGACTCGATCCCCAAAATGTTAGCAGTCTATAAAAAGGTGGGGGTATACATGGGCGGGGCAAAGGGGGTGGGGTAATGGGTGGAGCCAAGGGGGGCGGCAAAATGGGGTTTCGCCTAGGGTGTCAAAAATCCTTGCACCAGCCCTGGTCAAAATGCATGTAAATGCACTGGAATGCAGATGAGAAACCATTGTCCTATAATTCTTTTTTTTTTTAAAAGAGGGGAAAAACACAGTGGAACGCATTTAAAATGAGTCTAATTGCACATGCAAAAACGCATTTGGAACACTGAAATTGTGATGTGAACCACACCTAGCATAGTGGGAACCTGCTTTCCCATGTGCATTTTTTAGCATGTTTTCGTGCAACATTTATAAGGAGCTAATCACTTTAATGCCATTGTGCGACACAAATGCCCAAAAAGCTTGATAACATTTTCGTGCATGGAGCAACGCTAATTATTGGCACGTTTGTCGTGTGACAAGCCGCGTGTCAAAATGCTTGCCTGCGAACACCATTTAATGGCACCACAAGCGTTCAGTGTTCCATATGACGCCCTCGCCTTTTCGGCCCACCAAGGGGCACGCGCCGTGTTACTGGGGACTCGATACGCGCGCCAGGCGGCCGCGATGTCCGCCAGGCACCCGCAATTGCCCGGTAACACAGCAGGACCGTGGATCTGTGTATGTAAACACTCAGATCCACGGTCCTGTCAGAGGAGAGGAGACCAATGGTGTGTTCTCATTACAGAGAAACACTGATCGGTCTCCTCCCCTTGTCAATCCCCTCCCTCTACAGTTACAATCACTCCCAGGGAACATATTAACCCCTTGATCACCCCCTAGGGGTTAACCCCTTCCCTGCCAGTCACATTTATACAGTATTCAATGCTTTTTCATAGCACGGATCGCTGTATAAATGTGAATGGTCCCAAAAATGTGTCAAAAGTGTCCGCTATGTCCGCCGCAATATCGCAGTCATGATAAAAATTGCAGATCACTGCCATTACTAGTAAAAAAAAAAATAATAATAAAAATGCAATTAATCTATCCCCTATTTTGTAGGCACTATAACTTTTGGGCAAACCAATCAATATATACGCTTTTTGCTATTTTTTTTACCAAAAATATGTAGAAGAATACATATCGGCCTAAACTGAGGAAAAAAATTGTTAAAAAAATTGGATATTTATTATAGCAAAAAATTATATATATATATAATATAAATATTATAGTAAAAAAATATATTTTTTTTTTTCAAACTTCTCACTCTATTTATTTTTTTAGCGCAAAAATCTATTTGTGGGGACAAAATAAAAACAATTTTATTTGGGTACAGTGTAGCATGACCGCGCAATTGTCATTCAAAGTGTGACAGCGCTGAAAGCTGAAAAATGGCTTTAAGGGGGTGAAAATGCACTGTATTAAAATAGTTAAATATATTGCCTGTGGGGGTCTGCCTGTAAAGTGGCACATCTGTACCATGTATAGAACCTGCTGCAGCAAAACGGACATTTATAAAGGCAAAAAATAACAAACCTCCAACCTTTTTTTATTTTATAAATAACGGCTTGGGGAGCCAGTGTGTATGATGAGGCCACAATTTAGTGCACTCAGAACAAGATTAGAGTTTTTTGGATAGTTTTTTGGATAAATTCTGGAGTCTGTTTCGCAGACTTTGGATAGAAGTAACAGGTGTGGAAAAAATTGGGCTTTGGGTGTTGGTGGTGCCTTCACACCATAACCCTATAGAGGTACTCTTGATGAAAGTAAGATGTGACCTTGCTGTTTAAAAATAGGTGCAGAAAAATTAGCCCTTGGGTGTTAATTGTGCCCATAAAACCTATACCAAAAAAATTATTTCAGATAAAATCAACACCCACAAACCTAGGAAGCGTAGACAGTCTTGCAGAGATTCCAGAAAACACTTAATCGGTGACATCGGCATTAGGATTATTTTTCTAGCTGCTGCTAATCCATGACTGATTTATATTGATAAATGTCAGCCGGTCAACGGAGTCTGTGGACAGAGGCACTCTTATCTGTCACAAAATCTCCAGCAGCACTGAATGTCCGTTCAGAAAGCATACTGGATGCAGGGTAGCCTAGCAGCTCAATTGCATACTGGGCAAGTTCTGGCCAGTGGTCTATTGTTTTGACCCAGTAACCCTGTGTATCGCCAACTGGAAAGCTCGCCAGGTCTGTTTTTGCCCCTAGATAATCTACCACCATATGATGCAGACGCTGACGATGGGATGTGGAAGCTAACAGCACTGGGCAATTGAAATGCAAAAAAATTGAAATGCATTACTGAGGTGCCCTCTTTCTCCACCAACAGAATCCTCAAAACTAGCCTTTCCATGAAAATGTAACCTAGCAGATTCTGGAAAGTCATTACATAAACTCTTTAACCGCTTGCCGACCGGCGTGCGACGATGTACGTCGACAGAATAGCATGGACAGGCATAAGGGCGTACAGGTACGTCCCCTTTAAGATGACGCCGTGCTATCGGGTGTGAGCCGCACGCGCCGGTCAGGACCCCCGTGAGGCCGGTCGCAGGTCCCGCAGACTCCATCGCTGCGGGGACACCCACGATCGTCTCATGGGAAGGCTGAACGGGGAGATGCGGAAATAAACAGCATCTCCCCGTTCTGCCTAGCAACTAGTGACGCCGATCTCTGCTCCCTGTGATTGGAGCAGAGATCAGCATTCACTAGCTGACAGCCACGTCCCCCCACAGTAAGAAACACACCTCTAGGCACACTTAGCCCCTACACTACCACCTAGTGGTTAACCCCTTTACTGCCAGTGTCATTTACACAGGAATAAATGCATTTAAATAGCATTGATTGCTGTATAAATGACAATGGTCCCAAAAATGTGTCAAAAATGTCCAATGTGTCCACCATAATGTCGCAGTCACAATAAAAATCGATGATCGCCACCATTACTAATAAAAAAAAAAAATATTAATAAAAATGCTATAAAACTATCCCCTATCTTGTAAACACTATAACTTCTGCGCAAACCAATCAATAATCACTTATTGCGATTTTTTTTACCAAAAATATGTAGAAGAATATGTATCGGCCTAAACTGAGGAAAAAAAATTTTTTTTTTATATATTTTTGGGGGATATTTATTATAGCAAAAAAATAAAAAAGAATGCATTTTTTTCAAAATTGTCGCTCTATTTTTGTTTATAGCGCAAAAAATAAAAAACGTGGGGGCGATCAAATACCACCAAAAGAAAGCTCTATTTGTGGGAAAAAAAGGACGTCAATTTTGTTTGCACGACCGCGCAATTGTCAGTTAAAGCGACGCAGTGCCGAATCACAAAAAGTGGCCTGGTCCTTTGGCTGCAAATTGGTCCGGTCTGAAAGTGGTTAAGGTGTCCTCAAGATATTTCATCCTGTGCTCCCTCTGTGAGGACGGGATGAGTGGCAAGACTTTCCCCTTGTAACGGTGGTCAAGGAGGGTCACCAACAAATAGTGATCCTTCTTCTTGATGCCACAAACACTCGGGTCCTTTCACAGACTTTGAAGAATGAGGGAACCCTTGCACTGCAAGTTTGCAAGTTCTCTGGATCACTGAGGATTACAGTACAGTTGAACCTTGGATTACGAGCATAATCCGTTCCAGGAGAATGCTTGTAATCCAAAGCACTCACATATCAAAGTGAGATTCCCCATAGAAGTCAAGGGAAACGAAGATAATTCGTTCTGCATTGACTTCTATTGCATGCAATACCGCATGTGGCCAGAGTGGGGGGGGGCGGAGAGCCTCGGAAAAACACGGGGACAGCTTGGCTGAACTCAGAAACCCTCGGAAAGGCTCAGAAACACTTGGGAACGGAGTGTTTTTGAATATTTCCGAACGTCTCCGAATGATGTTCCGAGTGTCACCGGCACCCCCGCGCCTCTGGTAAAATGCGGTACTGCACACCACATTAGCTTGAATTCTGCTCGTTTTGCGAGACAACACTTGCAAACCGAATCAGGATTTGAAAAAAAAGAGTTGCTCGTCTTTCAAAATGCTCGTTAACCGCATTACTCGTTAACCAAGGTTCCACTGTATCTGGAACTGCCTCCTCCACAGCATGTACTACTCCCAAAGGTTCTGGGAATGGAAAACCATCTCTTAAGGTTTGACGTATGTCATCCTCTGCTTAAATGCCTCCAAAACTGCCAGAATCCTCCTCCTCCTCCTCTTGTGTGTTCTGTTGTGTCGCAAGAATGGTGCCTGGATAAAGTGGGCCTTGAGAGAAAAGGAAGTCCTCCTCTTCTTCCCGCTACTCTGCTGCGAGTGCCCTGTCCATAACACCATACAGAGTCTGCTCTAGCATGGAAACAGCAGGTACTGTGTCACTGATGCAGGCATTATCACAGCTCACCATCCTTGTTGCCTCCTCAGACAGTGCATGCATCGTTTATCAGCAGCAATTGGTGTGGGAAAAAAATCTGAGCTGGCCTGAGCCTGTCGTTGTGCCATACTCACACAGGTTGACAGCCCTCTGCTGGATGTGCAGCCACTGCAGCATTGCCAAAGTTGAGTTTCACCTGGTAGGCATGTCACAAATCAGGCGATTTACAGGCAGATGGAATTCCCTCTGAATTTCAGCCAACCGAGCACTGGCTGTGTATGACCGCCTGAAATGGCTACAGACTTCTGGCCTGCTTTAGCAGATCTTGCAACCCTGGTTACCTGTTTAAGAAATTCTGCACCACCAAATTGTGGACATGTGTCAAGCATGGCACAGGTTGTAACTTTCACTGTCTAAGGGCAGACAGGAGGTTAGTGCCATTATCGCACACCACCATTCCTGGCTCCAGCTGGCGTGGCGTGAACCACCCCTAGACCTTCCCCTGCAGAGCTGAAAGAATCTCTGCTCCAGTGTGGCTCCTGTCCTCTAGACAGATCAGCTGAAGCACTGCATGGCATCTTTTAGCCTGACTCATTGAATAGCCCCTTGAACGATTAGGGGATACTGGATGTTCATCAGACCATTCAGCAGAGGATGGAGCTGACAAATCTTGCATCATCACCAGCTGTATGAAGATGTTGCGGCATAACAAACTGCAGCACTGAGCCCTGTCCTGCATCCTTCCGAGTTGCAAGCAGACTGTGTGCTGTGAACAAAATATTTTGTCCCTGACCATGCTTGCTGGATTACGTAAGCAATGACATGGACCTTGTGGCTGACTGCCTTGCCCACAACATTGCCTTTCACGTGGTGGTACAGAGCTGGAATGCCTTACATGAAAAGAAATAGTGACCGGGAACCTGCCATTGTGGTACAGCACATTCTGCAAATTCACAGAAGGGGCAGAATCCATCAGACAGAAAGGCAGGAGTTTTAAAACCAGCAGCTTTGACAAGCTTGAATTTAGAAGCTGGGCATGTGGGTGGCAGTGGCTATATTTTGTTCTTAGCTGCAGCAGGTGGGGCAGAGACATTTGCCCGCTATAGTCTACAGCTGGTGGTGTGCTGCTGGCAGACCTGCTGCAAGGACCTGTGACACCCTTTGCTATGCCATCATCCCTGTCAGTGGAGGCTGCTGAGAGGTCATGAGATATAGTGGGGGTAGACCTGAAAGGTGAGGAGTGAGGAGGAGCAGAATTGCATTACTTTTGTGTGGCTTTCAGGTGCTTATGCCAATGGGCTGAGTGGTGGGAAGTTAAATGCCTTCTCAAGAAAGTGGTACCCAAATGGCTGGTATTTTTGCCATGCTTGAGGCAAAGTTTGCAAGTTTCAACCGTGCGATCGGCTGCACATGTACTAAAAAATGCCCAAACAGCAGAGCTGTGGGAAGTGGGTCGGGAGATAACAGATCCATAATGTGATGGAATAGGGTGGCTGCTTTCTACTCTTACATGATGGCTGCCTCATTGGGGTTGTGCCTCACCCTCACCCTCACCTTCCTCCTCTACTCTATCCGGCACCCAAGTCACATCAGTCACCTCATCTTCATCCACTCCATCCTCATCACTGGAGCTAATTTGGCAATACGCTGTGGCTGGGGGAACGTGACTGACAATTTGTTTACCAGTGTTTTCCCCTCTCTGCAGGCTCACATTCCTACCTTCCTCAACCTCAGAACCAACATTTCAATCAAGTAATGCCTGTGCATCGTCAAGGCGCAAGTGGCTGATGCTGTGTTCAAATAACTCAGCTGACACCTCCATATATGATGCTGGGGCTTTGGCAGGAGAAGCTGTGGACAAGGAGGCAGAATAAGCCACTCTGGCAGCTGCGGTGGACTGCGCACTAGTCTCTGCTCGGGTTATAGAGGATGAGGAGGATGGTTTAGTAAGCCAGCCCACCACCTCCTCTGCATGCTGTGGCTGTATAGCACAGTCAGCATCACTTAACAGAGGAAATTGAGCCCTGCCCAAGGACAGACCACATCCACCTTTTCCTGTGGACACAGATGCTGCTGCACCCCTCACAGTGCCATGGGAATGTCTGCCTCTCCTTGTTGGCCTCCCAGACATGATGGGGGGGGGGGGCTTATTACCAAAATGTAATAGAGAAGGTGAAAGGTGTAATTGGATGCACTTTAATCAATGGAAAGTGGTGTTTGGTGCACTTTAACTACACAGACACACTCCGCTGACACTACAATATACTGCAGTAAAACTGCACTGGCGCACTTCAATATACTGCTGTAAAACTGCACTGACGCACTTCAATATACTGCCATAAAACTGCACTGACGCACTTCAATATACTGCCGTATAACTGCACTAACACACATAAATATACTGCAGTAAAAGTGCACAAATGCACATCAATATACTGCCGTAAACGTGCCACATTATTTACCAGTTCTGAAGCATGTCCCACATTATGCAGGCAGTTAAATGCTGGATAAATCTTCACTGTAGGGATGCATGTCCTCTTCCTGTCTCTGAACTTCTAGGACTGCAAAAGATTAACAGTTTCAAGTCTTCAGGCAAAACAGCAGCTGATTGGGACACATCCCCTCCTTCATTCTCCTCCACGGAGCAAAGTTCTTTTATAGATTACACAGCCTATAACATGATTTGTGAAGAAGATAAAGTCTCCCGGGACTGACGGCCCTCCAGCTGTTGCGGAACTACAAGTCCCATGAGGCAGTTACAATCATGTCTCTCATAGTTACAATCATGTCTCTCACAGGCAGAGGCATGATGGGACTTGCAGTTTCGCAACAGCTGGAGGGCCGCCAGTTTGACACCCCTAGGGGATTCCCTTCTCCTTACGCAGATCGTGTTACAAGCCATGTAATCAGTGAAATATCTGTACTGCTGTTCTTCCTTCTTCCTAAAATTGTTAAAGGAAGAGGACAGGCATTCCTGCAGTGAAAATTTCTCCAAGATCAAGCTGCCTGCATATTGTGGGACATACTTCAAGTAAGTGATGTGACTAAATCAGTAGGGATTTTTTTAGTTAAATTTCAGATTTAACCACTTAATGACCAGCTGCTGTTGTACTGTGGCAGGTTAGCTCCTATGGGGGAATCGCTGTCATGGTACGTTAGCCACTTTAAGAGCTCTAGGGGGCGCCCGCAGCGCAAAGCCGCGCCTGACAAACAGACAGATCCCCGTTCTGTCAGGGGAGAAAAGACAGCTCTTCTGTCCATACTGATTAGGAACAGCAATCAGTCTCCTCCTCCAGGCAGTCCTATCCCCCCTCCCACCGTTAGAAACACTCCCTAGGTAACACATTTAACCCCATGATCGCCGCCCCAGAGTTAACCCCTTCCCTGCCAGTGACATTTATACAGTAATCAGTGGCTATTTTTAGCGCTGATCGCTGTATAAATGTCACTGGTCCCAAAAAAATGTCAAAGTGTCCAATGTCCAGTGCATAGGAGGAATCCCTTCAGTTCTCCCACATAAAGGAGTTTGGCTCCCATGGTTGAGACGTGGAATCTTTCATTCTATTACTAGGGTAGGACCCACTAATTCGGGGTACTTTGCAGTAAGTGGGCTTAGCACTATATAACCATATAGTGTGACCAAACCCCTGTATTTTTTGAATATGTTCAGGTGTTTTTAACTAGCCCTGCAGGAAATGTCATTCTTGAATCTGTGCGCTGTAATATGTTCGCTATTGTTCGTTGGTCTTTTGGCAGCACCATCTTGAATCCAAACGCATTAGGGTGTGCATCTTAAATATGTTTTTGTAACGTGTCCAACGTGTCTGCCGCAATGTCGCGGTCCCGCTAAAAATCGCTGATCGCCGCCATTACTAGTAAAAAAAAAATCATAATAAAAATGCAATAAATATATCCCCTATTTAGTTTGCGCAAAAGTTATTGCATCTACAAATCAATATACACTTATTACTATTTTATTTACCAAAAATATGTAGAAGAATACATATTGGCCTAAACAGAAGGAAAAAAAATGTTTTTGTTTTTTAAAAGAATTTGGGATATGTATTATAGCAAAAAGTTAAAAATATATATTTTTTTCAAAATTGTCGGTCTTTTTTTGTTTATAGCACAAACAATAAAAAACGCAAAGGTGATCAAATACCACCAAAAGAAAGCTCTATTAGTGGGGAAAAAAAGGACATCTATTTTATTTGGGTACAGCGTCGCACGACTGGGCAATTGTCAGTTAAAACGACACAGTGCCGTATTGCAAAAAATTGCCTGGTCATTAAGGGGGCAAATCCTTCCGGTCCTTAAGTGGTTAAAGCTGTATTTATCCCAGCAGAGCAAACATTGTTATCTTGCAGTTTACTAATTAGATGTGATGGCTGCATTCGTTTTATTTTTTAACCTCTTCGCGCCCGCGCTATAGCCGAAAGACGGCTGCAGCGCGGACGCTCCCTGCAGGGAGGACGTCCCTGGACGTCCTGTTGTTTAATTCCCTAATGCGCGCTCCTGAGAGCGCGCATCGGGGAAGTTCTGTGCTGGCCTTGTCCGTCAGACACGGCCGGTCACAGATCGCTGTAAACGGCCAATCACAGCGGCCGTTTACAGCGAGATCGGCATGTCCAATGAGAGATGATCTCATATGTAAACATATGAGATCATCTGTCGGCGCCGCTCTCTCTCCTCACACAGACAGCGTGTGGGGAGAGAGAGATCAACGGCTGCAGCGCCGTAAGTAAAAAAAACGAAATGTGCGATCTCTCCCCATCTGTGTCCCCATCCGTCACCTGTCCCCATCCGTCACCTGTCCCCATCTGTGTCCCCATCCGTCACCTGTCCCCATCTGTGTCCCCATCCGTCACCTATCCCCACCTGTGTCTCCATCCGTCATCTGTCCCCACCTGTGTCCACATCCGTCACCTGTCCCCACCTGTGTCCCCATCCGTCACCTGTCCCCACCTGTGTCCCCATCCGTCACCTGTCCCCACCTGTGTCCCCATCCGTCACCTGTCCCCACCTGTGTCCCCATCCGTCACCTGTCCCCATCTGTGTCCCCATCCGTCACCTGTCCCCATCTGTGTCCCCATCCGTCACCTGTCCCCACCTGTGTCCCCATCCGTCACCTGTCCCCACCTGTGTCCCCATCCGTCACCTGTCCCCGCCTGTGTCCCCATCCATCTGTCCCCATCTGTGTCCCCATCTGTGTCCTTATCTGTCCCCATCTGTGTCCCCATCCATCTGTCCCCATCTGTGTCCCCAGTGCACCTGTCCCCAGTGCCATCTGCCAGTGCCACCTGTCCCCAGCGCCACGTATAAGTGCCATCTGTCATCAGTGCCACGTGTCAGTGCCACGTCAGTGCCATCTGTCATCAGTGCCATATCAGTGTCACGTGTCATCAGTGCCACATATCAGTGCCATCTGTCATCAGTGCCACGTATCAGTGCCATCTGTCATCAGTGCCACCTGTCAGTGTCACGTGCCATCTGTCAGTGTCACGTGCCATCTGTCATCAGTGTCACATGTCATCAATGCCACGTATCAGTGCCATCGGTCATCAGTGTCACGTGTCATCAATGCCACGTATCAGTGCCATCTGTCATCAGTGTCACGTGTCATCAGTGCCACGTGTCGGTGCCATCTGTCATCAGTGCCACGTATTAGTGCCACATGATATCAGTGCCACGTATTAGTGCCATCTGTCACCAGTGCCACATATTAGTGCCATCTGTCAGGGTCACGTGCCGTCTGTCATCAGTGTCACGTGTCATCAGTGCCCCATACTAGTGCCATCTGTCACCAGTGCCACATCAGTGCCACGTATCAGTGCCACCTGTCATCAGTGCCACGTCAGTGTCACGTGTCATTGTCCTGGTGCTCCAGGGCCTTCAAAAGTGTACTAGGTAGTCAACAAGTTAGATGTGTAATTTATGCTCCTAGAACACGTGATGGCGCTCCCTGCATTTTGGACCTCTCTAAGTGGCCAGGCTGTGTAAAAGTCCCACATATGTGGTATCGTAATACTCAGGAGGAGTAGCAGAATTTATTTTGGGGTGTCATTTGTGGTATACACATTCCATGTGAGAGAAATAACCTATTACAATGACAATTTTGTGGAAAAAAATAAAAAAATAATTCATTTTGCAAAGAATTGTGGGAAAAAAATGACAACATCAAAAAGCTCACCATGCCTCTTACTAAATACCTTGGAATGTCTTCTTTAAAAAAAGGGGTCATTTGGGGGGTATTTGTACTTTCCTGGCTTGTTCGGGTCACAAGAAATTAGATAGGTCACCAGTATATCAGATGTGATCAATTTTGTATGATTCGCACCACAGATTGTAGAGTCTGTAACTTTCACAAAGACCAAATAATATCCACTAATTTGGGTTATTTTTACCAAAGATATGTGGCAGTATAAATTGTGGCCAAAATTTATGAAGAAAAAATTTATAATTTGCTAAATTTTATCACAGAAACAAAGAAAAATTCGTTTTTTTCAAAATTTTCGGTCTTTTTTCATTTATAGCGCAAAAAATAAAAAACCCAGAGGTGATCAAATACCACCAAAAGAAAGCTCTATTTGTGGGGAAAAAAAGGACAAAAAATTCATTTGGGTACAGTGTTGCATGACTGAGTAATTGTCATTCAAAGTGTGAGAGCACCGAAAGCTGAAAATTGGTCTGGGCAGGAAGGGTGTTTAAGTGCCCAGTAAGCAAGTGGTTAAGCTTGCCTTTCCTTTATTTTCATTTGTTGATCTAACCAGTAAATCTGTTGGTTTTCAACAGAATAAGCTTTTCTGCAGATGTAGCAGGATTGAGACAAACCATTTACCACTGACATGGGGTGCTTACAATGATCTGCTTTTATTTAGCTATATATATCCCCAAAAAAAACTGTTTGTTGTAACTGATTATAATGTGTTAACTAGAGTTCAGGTTCAATTTGTTAGTGTGTCTAAATCTGCTAGTACACCTAACTCTCCCCTCCCCCAGACTGACAATGCTGTCCAAAAGTGCCACCTGTGCTCCTTCATCCAGAGTGGAGCCACCTTAATGCAGGAAATGTGTTACTGGCTGGATCACCAGGTGAAAAAAGGGGAAAAAGCCTAAAAAAATTTAAAAAACACTAATGCAGCCATCACATCTATTAATTGGTAAGCTGCAATATAATCGATTTTCGTTTTGGGGTTTATTACCCCTTAGGGTACAGGTCGAGAAGGCTTAGCAGGTTGCTTCAGTGTCAGGGAATTCAGTGACTGTTAAGGGAGCTTCAAAAGTTTCATTTGCTCTTGGCACTGATAGCCTGACCACAAAAACCTCTAGCATCAAACAGTGCTGAGAACTAATGTATTGGGTTTTCTTTGCTACTTTTTGAAAACCAGTCCATTCCTTGCCAGACACAGAATTCCTAGCCCTGCAGAGCTGTGCATTCCAGGGCAGAAAAATAGATTGCAACATGGCAGTGAGAGCACATCTAGTAGGCATCAGCTATGAACATGTGTGTCCTTCTGGGTGACATTCTAAATTTATTTTCAAGTGTAATCTGCTGTTGAGTGAACCATGTATAAGCATCCCATCCAAAAATGTTTATAGAAGACCATCTTACACTATACTATAGATAATACTATACACTATGTGTAAAAAAAACACTGAAGCATGCAGTTTTGAAGTTAACCACAAGGTGGTGCTCACATCCCATACAGTTCTAAAATTTTTATGGCAATCCCAAACAGGATAAAAGTCACAGTCAGCATCAACAAAGCACAGCAGCACCAGTAATAATATATTTTCTTTTGCTTTCATATGCAAGTTTCCTTTTATCACAAATCATATACATCATAGCTTGTGCTGTTTTTATCTGGTTTATTGGAGCATGGATTTTTATTTATTTTTTATTTTGTTTTTAGAATGCCTTACCTTGAAAGTTGTAAACTGCAAGTTCTGGGGTAAGATTTTTTTTTTTTACTGGGGAATGTTGTTTATTATATTATGAGCAGCGTTTTAAGCTAAAGAATGCTGAAACTACTTGAAGTTGGTATTAGGGTATTTTGGGGAGTGTTATGGGCTTTAAGCGGAAGCTCCTTTCAACTATCCTGGACCTGTTTGTGCCAAAGACATTAGCCTAATTGTATTCATTTTTTAACAAAACAGAAAAAAAAAAAAAACACAGTAAAAAAGGAAAGTAAGTAAAATAAAAAGGTATCTGGCCAAGGGGAGAAAATAGTATAACAATTGGACCTTGTGTGTCACCCCCTTATATTCTAAATTGTTAGGAAACTTGTGCTTTCAGTATGTACTGTATGTAGCACTACTGGCACTGCACCGCTATACTGAAACAACACTTTTACCAAAATTTTATTCATTAACCACTTCAGCTCAGGAAGGTTTACCCCCCTTCATAACCCGGCCATTTTTTGCGATATGGCACTGCGTTATTTTAACTGACAATTGCTCGGTTGTGCGACGTTGTACCCAAACAAAATGTGTTTTTTTTTTTTCCCCACAAATAGTGTTTTTTTTGGTGGTATTTGATCACCTCTGTGTTTTTTTTTTGCGTTATAAACAAAAAAGACAGACAATTTAAAAAAAATATATATATATTTTTTTTCTTTATGCTATAAAATATACCCAATAAAAATAAAATGTAAAAAATCAAATTCCTTCAACAATTTAGGCCAATATGTACTTTGCTACATATTTTTGGTAAAAAACATCCCAATAAGCGTATATTTGTTTGCGCAAAATTTATAGCGTCTACAAACTGTGGGATAGTTTTATTTATTTTTTTACTAGTAATGGCGTCGATCAGCAACTTATAGCGGGACTGCGATATTGCAGCTGATAAATTGGACACCTAACTCACACTTTTGAAACTTTTGTGGGGACGAGTGACACTAATATGGTGATCAGTGCTAAAAATATGCACTGTCACTGTACTAATGACACTGGCAATGAAGGGGTAAATATCAGGGGCAATCATAGGGGGTGTGTGTTCCTAGAGAGTGTTTTCTAACTGTGTTTTGCGATGGTTGCACTGTGAAAAGGCAGAGATCCATGTTTCTGCTTAACAGAAATACAAGATCTCTGCCTTTCCTTCTCACAGAACGGTGATCTGCCTTGTTTACATAGGCAGACCTGGTTCTGCCTATCTCCCGAACAATCGGCAGGTCCCGAAAGACATCGCGTCCACCGGACCTGCTTATTGGTTCCCGCTGTGTCCAATCACAGCTGGAGCCGGTCGCCCGGAAGTGCCAGATCACGTTGCTAGTACGTGATCTGATGTAAAGTGGCCGCGTGGAGCGGTCTTGAAGAGGTTAATCAAAAAATAATATTTTTTTATTTTTTTTTTCTAGTTGCATTGGGACTCTGTAAACAAATGCTTTTAGTATGACTTTGTCCTAAACATGATCTAAAACTAAAATGCTGCCTAAAGTTTCCCATTAACATTCACACTAGGACTGCTATTCCAGGGCAGTCCCACCACAAGACAAGGTAAAATGCTTTGTCTTCTACCTGGCCTGTTCACACCACTGAATTACATTGTTGTGCACTATAAACATGTACAACGTTACAGTACAACTTTTTTTCAGTGCAACACAATCCACCATCTCACACCATGCTGAAGCCAAAGGATGCATCAACATTGCTGTCTTTTGACCACACACACAATTTAGAAGTGAAGAAATGCATTGCTTAAATGTCCATAAAAAGCAAAGCAAATGTCCATCAATCCCGAGAGGCACTCGATAGGTGAATGAACCTTGACTAAAAAGATGAACAGTGATCTTCCACCAACACCACAGTAAGCCAAGCCTCTTACCCTTACAACTGGACCACTAGATTATAGGAAAAAAACATTAGTTTTTTTTAATTTCTTAATTTTCCAAAATATTGTGACAAAAAATTACAACTTCAAAAAACTCACCATGCCTCTTAAAAAAATACCTTGGACTGTTTACTTTCCAAAAAGGGGTAATTTTGTGGATTTTTGTACTGTCCTTGTCTTTTTTATGCCTCGAGAAATTAGACCATTAGTACTTCAGGATTGATCGATTTTCAGATTCAGTATACTGAATATACCATAGTTTGTGGACTTTTATAACAGAATGAAGAAAAATATGCTTTTTTGTAAATGTTCAGTCTTTTTTCATTTATTTAGGGGGGGAGGGGGACAGTGGTGATTAAATACCGCCAAAAAAAAGCTCTATTCATGTGAAACAAAATTATAAAAATTTGACAGTGTTACATGACCGTACAATTGTCATTCAAAGTGCGACAGCGCTGAAAGCTGAAAATTGGCCTGGGCAGGAAGGGGGTGAAAGTGTCTTGTTTTTTTTCTTTTTTTAAATAACAAACATGTTATACTTGCCTCCTTTGTGCAGTTGGTTTTGCACAGGGCAGCCCGGATTCTCCTCTTCTCTGGTCCCTCTTCGCTGCTCTTAGCCCCACCCTCCTGTCAAGTGCCCCCACAGCAGGCAGCTTGCTATGGGGGCACCCGAGCTGAGCTGCAGCTCCGTGTGTCCATTCAGAGCTGTTGTTTGGCCCCGCCCCCTCTCTCCTCTGACTCTCTAACTGACATTGATTGATAGCCGTGGGAGCCAATGACTTCTCTCAATGGGATTTTCTCAGCCAATCAGGAGGAGAGTCCCAGACGGGCAAGGGAATTGTGGACATCGCTGGAGAGAGATGGGGCTCGGGTAAGTATTAGGGGGTGCTAGGGAGGCTGCAACACACAGAAGTTTTTTTTTTTTATCTTAATGCATAGAATGTATTGAGATGAAAAAGCTTCTGCCTTTACAGCTCCTTTAAACACTTCCCGACCGCCTAACGCCGATATACGTCGGCAAAATGTCACGGGCAGGCAAAATCACGTACCTGTACGTGATCGTGCATGTGCCTGCCTGTGGGTCGCACGTGCGCCGGGACCAGCGGACCCGATCGCCGCTGGTATCCCGCGATCGGGTTACGGAGCTGAAAAACGGGGAGAGGTTTGTGTAAACAAACCTCTCCCCGCGCTTCCTACTCTGCCTGTCATTGATCGGCTGTTCCCTGTCATCGGGAAAGCCGATCAATGACGTCAGACGTACAGCCACGCCCCCCTACTGTAAAAAAAAAACACAACACGTCACACTGACTCCTCCCCGCCCCCTAGTGGTTAACTCCTTCACTGCCACTGTCATTTACATAGGAATCGGTGCTATTTAAATAGCACTGATTTCTGTATAAATGACAAATGTCCCAAAAATGTGTCAAAAATGTCCAATGTGTCCGCCATAATGTCGCAGTCACAATAAAAATCGCTGATCGCCGCCATTACTAGTAAAAAAAAAAATATTAATAAAAATGCTATAAAACTATCCCCTATTTTGTAAACGCTATAACTTTTGCGCAAACTAATCAATAATCGCTAATTGCGATTTTTTTTACCAAAAATATGTAGAAGAATACGTATCAGCCTAAACTGAGGAAAAAAAAAATTTTTTTATATATTTTTTGGGGATATTTATTATAGCAAAAAGTAAAAAATATTGCATTTTTTTCAAAATTGTCGCTCTATTTTTGTTTTGTAGCGCAAAAAATAAAAACCGCAGGGGCGATCAAATACCACCAAAAGAAAGCTCTATTTGTGGGAAAAAAAGGACGCCAAATTTGTTTGGGAGCCACGTCGCACGACCGCGCAATTGTCAGTTAAAGCGACGCAGTGCCGAATCGCAAAAAGGGGCCTGATCCTTTGGCTGCCAATTGGTCCGGGGCTGAAGTGGTTAAGTGAGACTAATAAAGGCACTTGCTCTGAAGAGACGGATGGCGAGTGGGTAGGGATTAATATTGTAGGTGGGCAGTGATTTGGCTACAAGTCAAGAAGGTCAAGGTGACATAATAAAGTAACAACTGTGCGTGTGGGGAGGGGAAAGACAAAGGCGGGTTATAGCAGGCATCATTTTTCATACAGAATGTTTAACTTATGATAGTCATAACGTAGGAAAAATTCATCTTATATTAGAACTATGGGCAAAATAAAAAATTATATATGATGCAATATGTCATTAGCATTAACACATCAGTTTTTGTTTTTGTTTAATTTATTATTATTAAAATATTATTAATAATAAGTAGAGAAGGTACGAACTATGCAGCATATAAGTCAACTTAAAAAGTGATGTTAGTTACAGTATCTTGCAAAAGTGAGTACACCCCTCACATTTTTGTAAATATTTAATTCTATCTTTTCATATGACAACACTGAAGAAATTACACTTTGCTACAATGTAAAGTAGTGAGTGTACAGCTTGTATAAGTGTAAACTTGCTGTCCCCTCAATATAACTCAACACACAGCCATTAATGTCTAAACCGCTGGCAACAAAAGAGAGTACACCTCTAAGTGAAAATGTCCAAATTGCGCCCAATTAGCCATTTTCCCTCCTCGGTGTCATGTGACTCGTTAGTGTTACAAGGTCTCAGGTGTGAATGGGGAGCAGGTGTGTTAAATTTGGTGTTATCGCTCTCACTCCCTCATACTGGTCACTGGAAGTTAAACATGGCACCTCATGGCAAAGAACTCTCTGAGGATCTGAAAAAAAAAGAATTGTTGCTCTACATAAAGATGGCCTAGGCTATAAGAAGATTGCCAAGATCCTGAAACTGAGCTGCAGCACGGTGGCCAAGACCATACAGCGGTTTAACAGGACAGGTTCCACTCAGAACAGGCCTCGCCATGGTCTACCAAAGAAGTTGAGTGCACGTGCTCAGCGTCATATCCAGAGGTTGTCTTTGAGAAATAGATGTATGAGTGCTGCCAGTATTGCTGCAGAGGTTGAAGGGGTGGGGGGTCAGCCTGTCAGTGCTCAGACCATACGCTGCACACTGCATCAAATTGGTCTGCATGGCTGTCGTCCCAGAAGGAAGCCTATTCTAAAGATGGTCCACAAGAAAACGCGCAAACAGTTTGCTGAAGACAAGCAGACTAAGGGCATGGATTACTGGAACCATGTCCTGTGGTCTGATGAGACCAAGATAAATGTATTTGGTTCAGATGGTGTCAAGCATGTGTGGCGGCAACCAGGTGAGGAGTACAAAGACAAGTGTGTCTTGCGTACAGTCAAGCATGGTAGTGGGAGTGTCATGGTCTGAAATAGAGCATGATCCCCTCCCTTCGGAGACTAGGCCGCAGGGCAGTATTCCAACATGATAATGACCTCAAACATACCTCCAAGACGACCACTGCCTTGCTAAAGAAGCTGAGGGTAAAGGCGATGGACTGGCCAAGCATGTCTCCAGACCTAAATCCTATTGAGCATTTGTAGGGCATCCTCAAACAGAAGGTGGAGCAGCGCAAGGTCTATAACATCCACCAGCACCGTGATGTCATCATGGAGGAGTGGAAGAGGACTCCAGTGGCAACCAGTGAAGCTCTGGTGAACTCCATGCCCAAAAGGGTTAAAGTGGTGTAAATCCACAATTAAAAAGAAAAAAAACTTGCAAGACAAAGGCATAACTAGCTCATAATGAAATACTCACCTTAGATCGAAGCCTCTGTAGCGGTCCCCGTACACTGCTTCGGCCGGCGACATCGCTCCCGGAGTAATATCCGGGTATTGCGCGTTCCGGCACTGTGATTGGCCAGAGCCGCGGTGATGTCACTCCTGCTCGCATAGTAACGGCACACTAGCTGAAGCAACTCACGAACCGCGCCGTTGCTTCAGTGCGCATGTGCCAATGATGTCGGCACATGCTGATACAGGGAATATCTCCACAGGGGATATCTCCTAAACCGTGTGATCAAACACTGAAAGTAATGACAGCGAGAATTCTGGAATTGAGCAAATTTTTGTATTTTTGATTTGATTACATTATTGAATACATTTTATTATTACTTGTTATAATTATTTATAGTTATTTATTATATTATAATTTAGGATTTCGTGTTTCAAACTTTATCATACACGGGATATCTACTAGACTCTTGTTTGGACAGATTTAAGTATGTTATTCCTAAGAATTACAGGCCTACAATATAAAACGCCATATTTCCATGCAAAACATTGTACCGCTTTGAGCATTAAAAATCTGACATAATCATACCGCCAGGGAGGTTAAGGGCTATGTGTTGAGTTATTTTGAGGGGACAGCAAATTTACACTGTTATACAAGCTGTACACTCACTACTTTACATTGTAGCAAAGTGTCATTTCTTCAGTGTTGTCACATGACAAGATATTATAAAATATTTACAAAAATGTAAGGGGTGAACTCACTATTGTGAGATACTGTATACTAAACACAAACTGTTTAATTTACATTGTCCCTTCTATTTCTGTATGTGGATGATGGCAATGTATTTGTTTTAATAAAAATAAACAGTACCTTTTTCCTAATCGGTATACAGCTGTCACATACAGCTGTCACATGACCCAGATCTTCCCCAGTCTGTCTGCAGGAATCATAAGCAGGAGGAGCTTCTGGTCACAAAAAAAAACAGCCTTTGGAATACAGAGTAAAAATAAATAAATAATAACAAAAAGCTGTTTTAAAGTGTCATACAAATATATATTTGAAATCAAACCTTTTTTTATTTTTTGTAAATAAACATAGTGTGGGTGGATTTCTGCCCATCACAGGCTGTGTCACGGCCCTCTGGCCTGTGTCTTAGAATAAGAGGGAGGTGAAGCATCCATCAATCTACAGTACATGTAATATCCTACCCCCATTATGGTTAGTGGGCATGGAGGAGGAAGGAGGGAGTGGGCTGTCATTTACCACTGTGTATACACCCACATGTGTGACTCTATAGTCACATGGGCTGCTCAGATGTGATAGGTAGGAAATGTTCAGCATAGAAACTCGCTTAGAACTGAGCATGTGCAGAGTTGCCACCACAGATGCAAAATCTCTAGCTGAAATGAGGACATGGACAGAAGGTGGAGATAGAGAGCAGCAGGATCAGTTTTTTTTTTTTTTTTTTTAGAATACAGAAAATTATTTGCAAAGTGACTGAGTGAGTATGAACAGCATGTAATACACCATTTATTGATAGATTTGTATGATGTGGGTTCAGTGACACTTTAATCTAGCCTCCTGCAAAATTCAAACTAGTTTAAAAAAGACAAGAAAGAACACATAAGATCGCAACTCAAATCCACATGGATTTTGTATGTTCTTTCTTTTTTCATGTGGGTTTTCTCCGGATACTCCAGTTTCTTCCAACACTCCAAAGACATGCTGGTTGAATACCTAGCTTCTGTGTAAAATGGTCCTAATATGTGTGTACAAATTTTTCCATGCACATCTGTTATCATGTTCTTCATGCTGGTCCCATATATACAGTATATACAGAATATATTGTACAAGTGAACTAAAAGATGCCAGTGTCATGTGTATATTTAGCCACATGATGGCGATCAAATATCATATTAGATTTTTAAAGTCACTCTATTGTCTAATAAAGTATCCAAAATACTTAACCACATTACAGTATTTTAGACATAATTTTCAAGACTTTAGCAGTATTGTGTTATATAACATAGTATTCAGAGCCCTTAAACTATGAGATTATTTATTCAGCAATCATTTTATCTAAGGACACTAAACTGACACAAATAAATATTTGTAATGGTGGTATTGTCTTCATTTTCTTTATAAACTATAGGCAGAGAAGTTTAAAAAAAAAAAACCTGAATATTTTCAGTTTTTTTTTCCCTTAGGCCCCATGCACACGAGACTCAGATGCAAACTCTGCTGAACGCATGTTTTAAAAAGCAGAAACCTGCGTTTAAAAACGCGCGTTTTGCTGTGTTTTCATGCCGCGTTTAGCCTCGTTTACGTCTATAAGCATTTGTAAAGATAACATCATATAGACCCTCCCCAAGCTCAGAAAGCATGTATTATTAACTTTCTGCCATTTTGATCAGAGTGAGCAGCAGCAGCAGAGAGAGCAGTTGTACAATTGCATTTGCCTCTCTTTCTGTGTTTTTTTTTTTGCAAATGATCCCATATTGAATATATGTCAGGAAATGCTCCTGATGTTGCTCTTGATGAGGCAGCAATGTCGTCGCAAATTGCGTGAGAGGTCCAGAATCAGAGCTTGTCGATATTGGACCCATCCGTTGATGGCACAGCGAATGTCCGTTGGATATTTCACAAACATTTATGCATTAGTGAGTATATATGCTCTATGAACTATCTAAACTAATTACGAAATTTTAAACCAATTTTTCTAGTATTTTTTATGGTTTACCATCATATTTCTGAGTTTTCTGGTCCAAAAAATTGGGTTCCTTTAAAAAGGCTTATAAACACAAACGCAGCTAAACGCAGGTGCCTGCGTTTAGCCGCGTTTAGACGTTTCGCGTCTGAAACGCGGAAAAGCAAAGTGTCTGAACGCATTTTTTTGCTTCTGGAAAAACGAGGTTAAACGCAACTGCATAAAAACGGGAAAAAATTAGACTGTGTACATGGACACATAGGATAACATTGCATGCGTTCAGGTGCAGTTGAAAAAAGTGTCCAACTGCCTCTGAACGCGCGTTTAACAGCGTCTCGTGTGCATGAGGAATTTACAATTAATCTATTACTCTCCATTATCCACAGAGGAGCAGCAATGTCACCCTAGGACTGGAAACAGCTTTGAGGGACCAGTCATTCAGTTAGGAGGAAGCATGTAGGACCAGGGGAGGGCTGGCAGCCTAAGGCCTGGGGGGCAAGTCCAGTCAAGTGGCCCATTGAACCAGATCACCATCCATGCCCACCTGGTTTTATAACGGATAGCTAGATGAGTCCGCTGGCAGCAGAGGAGGGTGCTAGATGAGTCCGCTGGTGGCAGAGGAGGGTGCTAGATGAGTCCGCTGAGAGGGGGGGAGGGTGCTAGATGAGTCCGCTGGCAGGGGGGGAGGGTGCTAGATGAGTCCGCTGGCAGGGAGGGAGGGTGCTAGATGAGTCCGCTGGGGAGGGAGGGTGCTAGATGAGTCTGCTGGGGGGAGGGTGCTAGATGAGTCCGCTGGAGGGGAGGGTGCTAGATGAGTCCGCTGGGGGGGAGGGTGCTAGATGAGTCCGCTGGGGAGGGAGGGTGCTAGATGAGTCCGCTGGGGAGGGAGGAGGGTGCTAGATGAGTCCGCTGGCAGGGGAGGAGGGTGCTAGATGAGTCCGCTGGTGGCGGGGAGGGTGCTAGATGAGTCTGCTGGGGGGGAGGGTGCTAGATGAGTCCGCTGGGGGGGAGGGTGCTAGATGAGTCCGCTGGGGAGGGTGCTAGATGAGTCTGATGGCGGGGGGAGGGCGCTAGATGAGTCCGCTGGGGGGGAGGGCGCTAGATGAGTCCGCTGGCGAGGGAGGAGGGTGCTAGATGAGTCCGCGGGCGGGGGAGGAGGGTGCTAGAGTCCGCTGGGGAGGGAGGGTGCTAGATGAGTCCGCTGGCAGGGGGAGGGTGCTAGATGAATCCGCTGGCAGGGGGGAGGGCGCTAGATGAGTTCGCTGGCAGGGGGGGGTGCTAGATGAGTCCGCTGGGGAGGGTGCTAGATGAGTCCGCTGGGGGGAGGGTGCTAGATGAGTTCACTGGAGGGGAAAGTGCTAGATGAGTCCGCTGGGGCGGGAGGGTGCTAGATGAGTCCACTGGCGAGGGAGGAGGGTGCTAGATGAGTCCGCTGGCAGGGAAGGAGGGTGCTAGATGAGTCCGCTGGTGGCGGGGAGGGTGCTAGATGAGTCCGCTGGGGGGAGGGTGCTAGATGAGTCCGCTGGGGAGGGAGGGTGCTAGATCAGTCTGCTGGTGGGGGGAGGGCGCTAGATGAGTCCGCTGGGGGGGAGGGCGCTAGATGAGTCCGCTGGCGAGGGAGGAGGGTGCTAGATGAGTCCGCTGGCAGGGGAGGAGGGTGCTAGAGTCCGCTGGGGAGGGAGGGTGCTAGATGAGTCCTCTGGCAGGGGGGGAGGGTGCTAGATGAGTCCGCTGGCAGGGAGGAGGGTGCTAGAGTCCGCTGGGGAGGGAGGATGCTAGATGAGTCTGCTGGCAGGGGGAGGGTGCTAGATGAATCCGCTGGCAGGGGGGAGGGCGCTAGATGAGTCCGCTGGCAGGGGGGGTGCTAGATGAGTCTGCTGGGGAGGGTGCTAGATGAGTCCGCTGGGGGGGAGGGTGATAGATGAGTTCACTGGAGGGGAAAGTGCTAGATGAGTCCGCTGGGGGGGGGGAGGGTGCTAGATGAGTCCGCTGGGGAGGGGAGGGTGCTAGATGAGTCCGCTGGCGAGGGAGGAGGGTGCTAGATGAGTCCGCTGGCAGGGGAGGAGGGTGCTAGATGAGTCCGCTGGTGGGGGGGAGGGTGCTAGATGAGTCCGCTGGGGGGGAGGGTGCTAGATGAGTCCGCTGGGGGAGTCTGCTGGTGGGGGGAGGGCGCTAGATGAGTCCACTGGGGGGGAGGGCGCTAGATGAGTCGGCTGGCGAGGGAGGAGGGTGCTAGATGAGTCCGCTGGCGGGGGAGGAGGGTGCTAGAGTCCGCTGGGGAGGGAGGGTGCTAGATGAGTCCTCTGGCAGGGGGAGGGTGCTAGATGAGTCTGCTGGCAGGGGGGAGGGCGCTAGATGAGTCCGCTGGCGAGGGAGGAGGGTGCTAGATGAGTCCGCTGGCAGGGGGAGGGTGCTAGATGAGTCCGCTGGCGAGGGAGGAGGGTGCTAGATGAGTCCGCTGGCGAGGGAGGAGGGTGCTAGATGAGTCCACTGGCGAGGGAGGAGGGTGCTAGATGAGTCCGCTGGCGAGGGGGAGGGCGCTAGATGAGTCCGCTAGGGGGGGTGCTAGATGAGTCTGCTGGGGGGAGGGCGTAAGATGAGTGCGCTGGGGGGGGCTGCTAGATGAGTTCGCTGGGGGGGGAGGGTGCTAGATCAGTATGCTGGTGGGGGGGGAGGGTGCTAGATGAGTCCGCTGGGGAGGGAGGAGGGTGCTAGATGAGTCCGCTGGCAGGGGAGGAGGGTGCTAGATGAGTCCGTTGGTGGCGGGGAGGGTGCTAGATGATTCCGCTGGGGGGGAGGGTGCTAGATGAGTCCGCTGGGGGGGAGGGTGCTAGATGAGTCCGCTGGGGAGGGAGGGTGCAAGATGAGTCTGATGGCGGGGGAGGGCGCTAGATGAGTACTCTGGGGGGAGGGCGCTAGATGAGTCCGCTGGCGAGGGAGGAGGGTGCTAGATGAGTCCGCTGGCGGGGGAGGAGGGTGCTAGAGTCCGCTGGGGAGGGAGGGTGCTAGATGAGTCCGCTGGCAGGGGGAGGGTGCTAGATGAATCCGCTGGCAGGGGGAGGGCACTAGATGAGTCCGCTGGCAGGGGGGGAGGGTGCTAGATGAGTCCGCTGGGGAGGGTGCTAGATGAGTCCGCTGGGGGGAGGGTGCTAGATGAGTCCACTGGAGGGGAAAGTGCTAGATGAGTCCGCTGGGGGGGAGGGTGCTAGATGAGTCCGCTGGGGATGGAGGGTGCTAGATGAGTCTGCTGGCGAGGGAGGAGGGTGCTAGATGAGTCCGCTGGCAGGGGAGGAGGGTGCTAGATGAGTCCGCTGGTGGCGGGGAGGGTGCTAGATGAGTCCGCTGGGGGGGAGGGTGCTAGATGAGTCCGCTGGGGGGGAGGGTGCTAGATGAGTCCGCTGGGGAGGGAGGGTGCTAGATGAGTCTGCTGGTGGGGGGAGGGCGCTAGATGAGTCCGCTGGGGGGGAGGGCGCTAGATGAGTCCGCTGGCGAGGGAGGAGGGTGCTAGATGAGTCCGCTGGCGGGGGAGGAGGGTGCTAGAGTCCGCTGGGGAGGGAGGGTGCTAGATGAGTCCTCTGGCAGGGGGAGGGTGCTAGATGAGTCCGCTGGCAGGGGGGAGGGCGCTAGATGAGTCCGCTGGCGAGGGAGGAGGGTGCTAGATGAGTCCGCTGGCAGGGGGAGGGTGCTAGATGAGTCCGCTAACGAGAGAGGAGGGTGCTAGATGAGTCCGCTGGCGAGGGAGGAGGGTGCTAGATGAGTCCGCTGGCGAGGGAGGAGGGTGCTAGATGAGTCCGCTGGCGAGGGAGGAGGGCGCTAGATGAGTCCGCTAGGGGGGGGAGGGCGCTAGATGAGTCCGCTAGGGGGGGGTGCTAGATAAGTCTGCTTGGGGGGAGGGCGCTAGATGAGTGTGCTGGGGGGGGGCTGCTAGATGAGTTCGCTGGGGGGGAGGGTGCTAGATGAGTCTGCTGGTGGGGGGGAGGGTGCTAGATGAGTCCGCTGGGGAGGGAGGAGGGTGCTAGATGAGTCCGCTGGCAGGGGAGGAGGGTGCTAGATGAGTCCGCTGGTGGCGGGGAGGGTGCTAGATGAGTCCGCTGGGGGGGAGGGTGCTAGATGAGTCCGCTGGGGGGGAGGGTGCTAGATGAGTCCGCTGGGGAGGGAGGGTGCTAGATGAGTCTGATGGCGGGGGGAGGGCGCTAGATGAGTACGCTGGGGGGGAGGGCGCTAGATGATTCCGCTGGCGAGGGAGGAGGGTGCTAGATGAGTCCGCTGGCGGGGGAGGAGGGTGCTAGAGTCCGCTGGAGAGGGAGGGTGCTAGATGAGTCCGCTGGCAGGGGGAGGGTGCTAGATGAATCCGCTGGCAGGGGGGAGGGCGCTAGATGAGTCCGCTGGCAGGGGGGGAGGGTGCTAGATGAGTCCGCTGGGGAGGGTGCTAGATGAGTCCGCTGGGGGGAGGGTGCTAGATGAGTCCGCTGGAGGGGAAAGTGCTAGATGAGTCCGCTGGGGGGGAGGGTGCTAGATGAGTCCGCTGGGAAGGGAGGGTGCTAGATGAGTCCACTGGCGAGGGAGGAGGGTGCTAGATGAGTCCGCTGGCAGGGGAGGAGGGTGCTAGATGAGTCCGCTGGTGGCAGGGAGGGTGCTAGATGAGTCCGCTGGGGGGGAGGGTGCTAGATGAGTCCGCTGGGGGGGGGGGAGAGTGCTAGATGAGTCTGCTGGGGAGGGAGGGTGCTAGATGAGTCTGCTGGCGAGGGAGGAGGGTGCTAGATGAGTCCGCTGGTGGGGGAGGAGGGTGCTAGAGTCCGCTGGGGAGGGAGGGTGCTAGATGAGTCCTCTGGCAGGGGGAGGGTGCTAGATGAGTCCGCTGGCAGGGGGGAGGGCGCTAGATGAGTCCGCTGGCGAGGGAGGAGGGTGCTAGATGAGTCCGCTGGCAGGGGGAGGGTGCTAGATCAGTCCGCTGGGGAGGGAGGAGGGTGCGAGATGAGTCCGCTGGCGAGGGAGGAGGGTGCTAGATGAGTCCGCTGGCGAGGGAGGAGGGTGCTAGATGAGTCCGCTGGTGAGGGGGAGGGCGCTAGATGAGTCCGCTAGGGGGGGTGCTAGATGAGTCTGCTGGGGGGGAGGGCGCTAGATGAGTTCGCTGGGGGGGGAGGGTGCTAGATGAGTCTGCTGGTGGGGGGAGGGTGCTAGGAAAAAAACACAAGCTGCCACTGCCAAAATTTAAAATTGTCATGAAGACTATGCTATGCATCATTAATTAAATTTACTACTGAAGGGGATTTTCTAAAGGTTATCACAATTAGGTGCAGGTGCCTTACTTCAGGCTGGGGAGCATTGTTTCAGTGAGGAGACACTGAGCCAGGTCCTTGCCACTCTTCGGGGGTGGGGTGTTGTTTCTGAAGCACATCTCGTCTTCTCTGCAGACTGTAGCTAGGCACTCCTCAAGTCAGCGCCATAATCCAAGCAGGTCACGTGCGACGTGACGTTTTTGATGCCGGGCGTCCCCTCCAGTGCTGGGACAAGGTCAAGCAGCGCCCAGGGCGAACATGCCGAGCTGCGCCCCCCATGACAAATCATCACACACATTATATAAATATATATATATATATACAGTGGTGTGAAAAAGTGTTTGCCCCCTTCCTCATTTCCTGTTCCTTTGCATGTTTGTCACACTTAAGTGTTTCGGAACATCAAACCAATTTAAACAATAGTCAAGGACAACACAAGTAAACACAAAATGCAATTTGTAAATGAAGGTGTTTATTATTAAAGGTGAAAAAAAATCCAAACCATCATGGCCCTGTGTGAAAAAGTGATTGCCCCCCTTGTTAAAACATACTATAACTGTGGTTGTCCACACCTGAGTTCAATTTCTCTAGCCACACCCAGGCCTGATTATTGCCACACCTGTTCACAATCAAGGCATCACTTAAATAGGAGCTGCTTGACACAGTAAGGTCCACCAGAAGATCCTTAAAAGCTACACATCATGCCGAGACCCAAAGAAATTCAGGAACAATTGAGAAAGAAAGTAATTGAGATCTATCAGTCTGGAAAGGGTTATAAAGCCATTTCCAAAGCTTTGGGAATCCAGCGAACCACAGTGAGAGCCATTATCCACAAATGGCGAAGACATGGAACAGTGGTGAACCTTCCCAGGAGTGGCCGGCCGCCCAAAATTACCCCAAGAGCACAGCGACGACTCATCCAAGAGGTCACAAAAGACCCCACAACAACGTCCAAGGAACTGCAGGCCTCACTTGCCTCAGTTAAGGTCAGCGTTCATGCCTCCACCATCAGGAAAAGACTGGGCAAAAATGGCCTGCATGGCAGAGTTCCAAGGAGAAAACCACTGCTGGGCAAAAAGAACATCAAAGCTCGTCTCAATTTCTCCACAACACATCTTGATGATCCCCAAGACTTTTGGGACAACATTCTGTGGACCGATGAGACAAAAGTGGAACTCTTTGGAAGGTGTGTGTCCAAGTATATCTGGCGTAGAAGGAACACTGCATTTCAGAAAAAGAACATTATACCAACAGTAAAATATGGTGGTGATAGTGTGATGGTCTGGGGCTGTTTTGCTGCTTCAGGACCTGGAAGACTTGCCGTGATAAAAGGAACTATGAATTCTGCTGTCTACCAAGAGATCCTGAAGGAGAATGTCCGACCATCTGTTCGTGTACTCAAGCTGAAACGAACTTGGGTTCTGCAGCAGGACAATGATCCTAAACACACCAGCAAGTCTACCACCGAATGGCTGAAGAAAAACAAAATGAAGACTTTGGAGTGGCCTAGCCAAAGTCCTGACCTGAATCCTATTGAGATGTTGTGGTATGACCTTAAAAAGGCCGTTCATGCTCGAAAACCCTCTAATGTAACTGAATTAGGACAATTCTGCAAAGATGAGAGGGCCAAAATTCCTCCAGGACGCTGTAAAAGCCTCATTGCACTTTATCGCAAACGCTTGGTTGCAGTTGTTGCTGCTAAGGGTGGCCCAACCAGTTATTAGGTTTAGGGGGCAATCACTTTTTCACACAGGACCATGATGGTTTGGATTTTTTTCACCTTTAATAATAAACATCTTCATTTACAAATTGCATTTTGTGTTTACTTGTGTTGTCCTTGACTATTGTTTAAATTGGTTTGATGTTCCGAAACACTTAAGTGTGACAAACATGCAAAGGAACAGGAAATGAGGAAGGGGGCAAACACTTTTTCACACCACTGTATAGTGCAAAGGTCAGGATTGGATAAATTACAAAGTATAAGGATCAGGAGCAGTGTGTACAGTGTGCAGAGGTAGAGTATGTACAGTAATATACAATGTGCAGGAGTCAAGAGCGGTAAACTGCAGTACAGAGACCAGGAGTATTTACACCCTAGTGCATAGCAGTACCCCTATAAATTATATCAAATTTAGTGTATGAGTCATTATCAAATATGACCAAGTGAATTATATATCACATGAATATGGAACCAAAATACCAGTGCTGCAAACAAAATTGTGAGGGGGCAAATCCCAAAACATATAATGCGAACAACTCATAAATATTCAATTACATATCACATGTATGTGGGACCAAAATCCCTGTGCTGCAAAAACATTTTGTGAGGAAGTTAAGACCATACTCCTGGTACTGTAAATAAAAAATGTAAAATACTATAACATATAACGTGAATAACTCCCAAATATTCAAATAACTCTAGTCAAATTCTTATGGTTCATTTGTACACAATTTGGTTTTGGAGTTACTACCAAACTCCCAGTGCTGCAAATCAAACACACAGTGCAAAGTACTATTAATGTGCGCTATAAACAAACAGTCCACTAGAGCAGTGGTCTCCAAACTGTTCTATGGGGCTGGATGTGGCCCTTTGCTTGCCTTTATCTGGCCCTTGAGGCATAATTCCTGCCACTGACACCAACATTGGGGCACTATTCCTTCCAATGACACCAATGAGGGGGCATAATTCCTTCTACTGACACTGACATGAAAAAAGGGGCACTATTCCTCCCAATGACACCAGATCGGACATTGTTAACTCCCACTGGGCACAGTTTGGCCCCCCTGAAGTCTGAAAGACAGTAAACTGGCCTTTTCTTTAGAGAGTTTGGAGACCCCTGCACTAGAGAGCAAGTGTTCTTGTGCACATTGATGGATCGAGATGAGGCCTAAGCAGGTGGCTGACAGATTCCTCCATCGACACAAGTGGGGTAGGTGTGGGAATCCCCCCTCACTGGGACATTGTATTCTGACAGCAGGGAATCTCCCCTATCAGAATACACTGATCAGCACTGCTCCTGTTTGGCTGCAAACAGCTAATTGAACAAGGATTTCCAGCAGAAGTGGATATAACAATCCAGGGAGGGTTACACACACCGATCAAAAATTCAGCCCCCGCTGAATTCTGATCTGTGTACTCAGTTTTACCTTGTACTTTGCTTCAGCAGGCTCTCTACAGTTCTGTTATTGGTCCCTTGCAGCCCCTGTGTCAGTTAGGAGTGACAGAGGTCACACTCCAGCCTCCACTTTGGACCATAAAGGGTTAATCTTCCTCTGTATGTGATAGGGAGGAGGTGGAGAGCACTGGAGCTATCTGAAGCATAGAATCAAGTAAAAAAAGACTATACAGTACCCCCTCCCCCCCCCCCCCCCCCCAGAGTGGACTTTCTTGGAGTTGGGCTGGGATAAGAAATCACATCCTTTGCTGTGTAATGCTTATATTCTTCAACAGGTTAGGAATTAGTTTGACATTTTAGGTGCTACATAGATGTATTCCACATACACATTATATCTTATTAAAAATCATTCTTTTTAGAAGCACCTGAAATGTCACACTAATTCCTAACCTGTTCAAGAATTTTACTTTCAATAAACCTGCACTGAAAAGTACAGAACACGTTTATAATCAACAGTATGGAATGCAGAGCAGTGGGGACTCACAATAGAAGAGGATCCAGTCTGTCATCTCCACTCTGCTCTGGAGGAGCGCTGTGCAGTGTGCTGGGCGGGAATCAAAGATCCATGCTGCCGTGTGAGGTTCTTTTCCTGCTGGGACTGTACCAGTAAAATTTAGTGCAGCCGGACTACAACTCCCACAATGCAGCGCAGGCATGGCAGCAGCATTGAGCTAGCCAATCGGCAGCCAGACTACAACTCCCACAATACAGCGCAGGCATGGCAGCAGCATTGAGCTAGCCAATCGGCAGCCAGACTACAACTCCCACAATGCAGCGCAGGCATGGCAGCAGCATTGAGCTAGCCAATCGGCGGCCGCCATGGCCGACATCCATAAAAAAAAAAAAAAGTTACAAACAGCCAGCGGCCGTGTTAAATAATGTAGGCACCGGCCTGGGGGGAAATTTCCACCCTGCCCCCGGCCCAGCCCGCCCCTGTGTAGGACCATGGAATAAGGTAAGTGATTCACCTTATTCATCATCCCCTACACAAAACAAACATTTAACCCACGCAGTGTGTGTGTGCTGGGAAGGAGGGCACACTGCAGAGGTAGAATTTACTGCAGGGGTTTTAACAGACCAAACAGGAACAAATAAGAGAAATTCATTGTTTGGGCTTACAATTTTTTTATATATACTGTGTGTATATATATATATATATATATATATATATATATATGTAGCACTGACCCCTGAAGGAGCTGCTGTGTCCATCATTGGGGTCCCGTTAAAGAGTTGGTTAAAGAATATTGGCTCCGACACTTAGCCCCCGTACACACGGTCAGAAATTCCGACCACAAAATTTTGTCCGACACTGGTGTTGCATACACACGGTCGGAGAAAGTTGTCGGAAAATCCGAACATTCTGAATGTGGTGACGTTCGTTGCATACGACGGAACTACGTAGAGGCTAGTAGCCAATAGCTTTGGTCCTGTAATTTGATCTGAGCATTCGTGGCACTTTGTCCGTCGGAATTCTCTACACACGATCGAAAAAGTCAGATCGGATTTTGTTCTCGGAAAATTTGAGAGCAGGATCTCAAATTTTTTTCCCAATGGAAAAAGTCCGATTGAGCCCACACACGGGCGGATTTTCCGACAACATGGTCCAATCGGACATTTTCCGTCGGAATTTCCGACCGTGTGTACGGGGGCTTAGTCCTTTTTCCAAAGCTTTATTACAAAAACATTATTTGCAATAGAGGGATGGAGGGTTAAGGGGGGATTCAGGTACCTTGTAATTGCGGGTTAGAGGTATCTCTTGATCCAGCAAACAGCTTCAGAACTGGATCCAGCACTCACCGTATAGGTCTCTCTCACTGACCTAGCAGCCGATGATATGCTCTGTCAAAGTCTCTGCCACAGACTTGTCAAATTAACAGAATTGTTGTGCAATCCTCTGCCACAGAAATGCACAACCAGCAACTTGTAAAATTAAAGAACTGTCACACAGTACCAGTTTCTTTCAGCCAGTCCGGTGATACTGTGTGGTAGATGACCTGGGATGCTTTCTCCAACTGAGTCTCCAGGCTCTTCTAGAGATACCAGCCTTGTCGCTCGGTCCTCTCCTGCAAAGTCCTCCCCTGGATCCTCCAGTCGCTTGGCTTCTCCCCGCAGGCAAGACAGCACAGGACCACCCCTGGATCGGTAGGCCCCAGGACATCTGGGCCTAACCTTCAGTTACGAAGCCTCGGGCCAGCCGGACAGAGACATAGAAAAAGGCAGCACACACCTTAGGCCAGGAGGGTCATGAGGTCGGGATAACAAACCCCGAAATAATGGCGCCTGTACCTTAAGTACCATTACCCAGAACGCACAGCAGGTAGACCACTCCCACCGGGCTGTTTCTGAGTAAAGGGGTACCCAATGCATTCAGCCTGTTGCATTTCCAACACTTACCGGTGGTGACAGCGTCACCCACGGCCAAGTGGAAACTAGCACAACCCAGCTAAATTGGTACATAAACCAGAACTTTGACATAATTAGTCTGAGCCAAACTGCAGCTTCAGACAAACTTAAATTTACAAAAATAATAGCGTCTGCTCATTAGGAGCAGGGCGCTACATATATATATATATATATATATATATATATATATATATATATAATTTTTTATATATATACTGTGTGTGTGTGTGTATATGTATATATGTGTGTGTGTGTATATATATATATATATATATATATATATATATATATATATATATAATCTCTCAGCAGCTCAAAAGACAAAACATATAAAATGGACAAAAGCAAATAATGTGCAAGAGTTGTAAAATATTTTAAAAAAATCTGCAAAAATATAACCTTTGAGTAAGGGATTGTAATAACATACTATCTAATAAGGATCAATTAACTAGGACAGTTAATGTAAGAACACATTTCTGTTACATGAGCTCAGATAATACCACAGTAGTCAAGAGCGTCTTCCTGTGTAAGTTCACTGCACTCTAGAACACTACATATAATTATTCTTATTTAAAGTTATTCAGAAGTGCATTAGCATGGATTTTGTTGCGAAGCTGGTGGGCAATAAAGCATACAAAGAAAACACACCCCACTTTAACAGAGCCTGAGCAGCACACTAAGTTTGCATTGTGTAGTAATACAACTGCTGCCTTTTTGAAATAAACTATAGATTTTAGGATTGCAGGATCCTTATCTGTATAGTTTTAAATTAATTTCAACCTTAGAATTGGAGATTGTTACAATATTAAAGAATAATATTGAACTACTACTACTAATCTAGCAGTTGATAATGGGTGTTTATTCTTATTTATTAAAGTGGATGTAAACCCCATTCATGAAATTTGAGTTGGGCACATATATCTGCAGTGTTTTCTAATCCCTCTTCAAAGCCCTAAGTCCCGTGGCTTTCTCCTGCTCTGTTCTTCTGTTATCAGCATGATAAATTCTGACAAGTTCTCTGTCAACTGTGATAAAACCAGGCTGTTTTACAGGAGGGTGTAATATATCTGTGACTCAGTGGCAGTGCGTCCAGGCGGTGCATCCATAAGGGTGCACGGGCACCGCCCCCTCTCTCCTGCCACCCCTCTAGCACCAATAGATAGATTCATGCATTCTATCTATGGCCGCCGCTGCCATCCCCTATTCAGGCGCCTGGACCCTTTTTGGTTGCTGGGCCCCTAAATTACAGCAGCAGGTTTTTTTTTTAAGCACCTGATTAGGCCCATTTAGGCGTCAAAATGCATTAAGGTGAAAAAACTTTTACCTTTACAACCCCTTTAAGTGTCTTTCTGTGACCATAACATGCCCCTACACCTTTTTTATTTTTACATTGATGCTGTCCATTCCCTTTTCTCCTCTTTTGTATTTTATTTCTTGGATGTTTTTTTTATTTTTTATTTCAATCTTTATTCTATTTTTTCCACATATAATACAAACAAACATTAATACATAGTTATGCTCGGAAGGGTAAATACAAGGATTAAACATAACTTGAGAAATGTATACAGACTTAGGGTGTAATTTCATTTCCTCCAACAGTTTATTCATCCAATTCTGTTGTAGTTAATTTCCACTAGGTATCCTCATATTACTTCCTTTATATTCTTAAACCTAGCTCAATCAGAATTTTCCCCTTCAATTTTACCCCTAATTATTCACCAAGCTAATCTAGTATCCACCCATCCCCTTAACTTCACCTTAACAGAAAACAAAACACAAAGCAAACAAACAAGGAGGGGGAGGGAAAAAAAAAGAAAAAGGAAAGGGTCTGATGACCCCCCCCCCCTCCCCGAGTCAATCCATGGAGAATCACTTTTAATATACCACCTCCCTCCCAGGGGATTTGGATAATATCTATAGGTCCCTATTTCAGCTATCCAAATTACCATCAAGGAGGTCCCTGCCTTCTTCCGAACTCAAGAAGGTATTCCAGGGAGTCCAGGTCTCCAAATATCTCTCTTGTTGATGTCACGAAGAGAGGACCAGGTCTTCTAATTTGTTAATTTCTTCCACTTTACGAACCCACATCCCCAACGTCGGTGGTGACGTTGATCTCCATGTTAATGGAACACAGGCTTTGGCTGCATTCAACAGGTGACGTATCACCAATTCTCCATATTTATTTTCTGGTATCTGAGACACATGGAAAAGAAAGAAAGTTGGGTCTTCTGGTAATCTATGTTCTGTCATTTTCTGGAGAATGCGACCAATCTCTGTCCTGTAATTCGTTAATTTAGGACAATCCCAGAAGATATGCAGCATAGTGCCTTTATCTGCCTAACATCTCCAGCAATGATCAGGGGAATCGGGGAGAAACTTCTTCAATCTATCCGTTGTTCTATACCACCTAGTAAAGATTTTAAAGTTAGTTTCTTGGGTTTTCACACAAATCGATGATTCATGCATACACCTCATCACTTGTTGTAGTTGTATCCTACTGAAGTTTCTCCCCAGTTCACGTTCCCATTCTACTACACAGGGCAGTGTATCTTTTTCTCTTACCATTGATAATATCTCATAGTTAATTGATAAAATATGTAACTTTACTCCCTTTTCCAGGCACAATTTCTCAAATCTGGTAGGGGACCTACTAAATTGTCTCGGGTCCCCTAAAGTCCCCAAGAAGTGCGTGGATGTTTTTTATTGATTAATATTGCTATGAGGAATATGAAAGCTGGAAAAAGTCATTTTTAAGGAGGTTATTAAAAAGGAAGTGCACATATGGTAACAATTATCTGTAAAATGGGTTTGATGATAATGATATTTAGCATGTCCAGAGTCTTTGATCATCTCCTGTAGCATGTCCACGGATTCTAACCATTTCCTAGGACATGTCCACAGTCCTTAACCATCTCCTGGACTGCCTTTCACAGTCTTCTGTAGTGTTACATATGCTAAATTTGTGAAGCACTTTCATTATATCAGGGACTTGAGAACACATTTATCTAGAAAGTTGATTACATCATCTTTAAAGACCTTCTGTGGTCTGCCAATGATTGACTTGATAGTTGGGGAAATGTGATAAAGTGATCTGCTCACATGACCAAACCCAGTAAGCAGTTTTCTTTTTCTCTTATGGCAAAGTCTTCCCCTAGGAAATCCACATGGTTTCTCCTCCTGGAAATTATGCCTACCTCGGTTTGGAGCTTGAGAGAGTTACTGGAAATTACTTTATTGCCATTCTGGATCATCTACAGGATGCATGAGGGCAACACAATATGGGGCTAACACAATAAGAGGGGAGCTTCAGTGCTGTAATTTAGGTAGCAGAAGCCCAGTTACCAGAGTATAGAAGCCAGGAAGGATACACTAAGGCCCAGAGTATTGGTGTGAAGGCATAGAGCAAGAGCCATGTTAGCTGTTTGCAGATGGCAATGTGTAATTAGTGGTAAAATATGCATCACCCACTCCTCTCCTCCTAATTAGCCACTCGAAATGTGAGAGGTGTCCAGCTGCCTTGAAGTGTACCTGTTTATTAAAACAACTAAAATAAACACATACCTACACATACTTTATGTGTGTTTATGCATACATGCACATTTTTTTTCAGTGTATATTTAACTCGGCCACTTTGTATAGTTAGCAGCTATGACAGAAGTAACTTTACAAAAAAACTCCACCCAACATCCTGTGATTTTAAGGATAAATTCTTTTGGCTACTCTACTTGGCTAATATATACAGTATGAAGTACATCGATTTTTTTCCCCTCTGGAGGATCTAATCTTTATTATTGAGCATTACATTGAAGGTGCAGGAAGTGCATAACTTTATCTTTCTTGGAAGCCAGGAAATATTTAAAGGAGCACAACATTTATATTTACTCCATACAAATCTGACCTCATTCTGCATTACATAATTATTAGATCCGAACTTTGTTGTATGTCATTATCTGTAAAAAAATGTTTCACGAATATGTAGGATTTTGGCAAAGACCTTGTTAAAAGGTACAGAAAGTCAATGCGCTATAGGATTGAATTGTTATAACTTACTTATAGTGTACAAGAAACTAGACTAAAACTCAGCCCAAAGGCGTAACTAGAACCTTCAGGGCACAGAGAAACCATGAAGGGCCCCCTTGACCCGGCCCTTTACTCTGAGCCCGAGGCCCTTTATTCCCATTGCAGGGCCCTTTATTATGGTCCTACAGGGGAACCCTATTACATGTTCTGCAGCGGGCCCCCTTCCTGCCATCTTGGGTAGGGTGACCAGCTTTTCTTCAAGTCAAACCCGAACACTTTAGCGACGCACTGCTAATTTTTTTTTGTAGTATACACTATACATATATTTTGTGATTAAATAACATTTATAATCATATGAATTTAATCACAAGAGCCCCCCTTACATCAGAGTCTGCAGAGCCCCCTTTACATCTGAATCCACAGAGTTCCCCTTTACATCTGAATCCACAGAGTTCCTCTTTACATCTGAATCCACAGAGTTTCCCTTTACCTCTAAATCCACATAGTTTCCCTTTACATCTGAATCCACAGAGTTCCCCTTTTCATCTGAATCCACAGAGTTCCCCTTTACATCTGAATCCACATAGTTCCCCTTTACATCCGAATCCACAGAGTTCCCCTTTACATCCGAATCCACAGAGTTCCCCTTTACATCCGAATCCACAGAGTTCCCCTTTACATCCGAATCCACAGAGTTCCCCTTTACATCCGAATCCACAGAGTTCCCCTTTACATCCGAATCCACAGAGTTCCCCTTTACATCCGAATCCACAGAGTTCCCCTTTACATCCGAATCCACAGAGTTCCCCTTTACATCTGAACCCGCAGAGTTCCCCTTTACATCTGAACCTGCAGAGTTCCCCTTTACATCTGAACCTGAAGAGATCCCCTTTACATTCAAATCTGCAGAGGTCCCCTTTACATTCAAATCTGCATAGTTTTCCTTTCATCTGAATTCACATAGTTCCACTTTACATCTGAATCAACAGAGTTCCCCATTACATCTGAATCTGCAGAGTTCCCCTTTTCATCAGAATCCACAGAGTTCCTCTTTCATCTAAACTCACAGAGTTCCTTTACATTGTAAGGGTGGGTGTTATGTTCCTTGTGGCAGAGCCTGACATAGAGAGAGAGCACTTGTACAGCCCCGACTCAAGCCCCACACGAGAGTGCAGTGGGGTAAGAGTGACTGCAAGATCTTCTGTTGGTCACGGAGTAGACATGGGAACTGTCAAAAAATTTGTTTCGTTTCGTTTCGTCCCGTTTCGTATATAAAAAAATTCGTAATTCGTAATTCGTGTACGAAATTCCATTCGAATTCGTACGAAATACGAAATTCGGACGAATCGTAATTTTTTTCCCGAATCGTTAGTAAAGTTACGAATCGTTACGAATCGTTACGAATCGTTAACGCGGCTAATGAATTGTTGGTTCTCATAACACAGAGAACAATTCGAATCCAACTACAAATATCGAATTTCAATTTCAAGTTACGAATCGTTACGAATCGTTACGAATAGTTACGAATCGTTAGTAAATCCAACTACCAATATCGAATTTCAACTAATTTGAACGAAATTATTATAGCAGATATAACGAATGAATTCGAATGAATTCGAATGACAAAGTGTCATTTTTGCAGAAAAAAAAAAAGCGTAGGGGTCCCCCCAAATTCAATAACCAGGCCCTTCAGGTCTGGTATGGATATTAAGGGGGACCCCAGCCAAAAAAAAAAAAAAAAAAATGGCGTGGGGTCCCCCCCAAATATCCATACCAGACCCTTCAGGTCTGGGATGGATTTTAAGGGGAACCCCGGCCAAAAAAAAAAAAAAATGGCGTGGGGTCCCCCTCAAAATCCATACCAGACCCTTTATCCGAGCACGCAACCTGGCAGGCCGCAGGAAAGGAGGGGGGGACAAGAGCGGCCCCCCTCCCGCCTGAACCGTACCAGGTCACATGCCCTCAACATTGGGAGGGTGCTTTGGGGGTCTGAGACCCCCAAAGCACCTTGTCCACATGTTGATGAGGACAAGGGCCTCTTCCCCACAACCCTGGCCGGTGGTTGTGGGGGTCTGCGGGCGGGAGGCTTATCGGAATCTGGAAGCCCCCTTTAACAAGGGGACCCCCAGATCCCGCCCCCCCCCTGTGTGAAATGGTACGGGGGTACAAAAGTACCCCTACCATTTCACCAAAAAAGGTGACAAAATGGTAAAAATGACAGGAGACGGTCTTTGACAATTCCTTTATTAAAATCTTCTTTCTTCTTTCTTCATCCTTTGGTTTCTTCATTTTCTCCTTCCGTCATCTTCTTCCATCTTCTTCCATCTTCTTCTTCCTTCGATTCGCTTCTTCTTCCTCCCGTCTTTTCGTCCTTCTCATCCGGCATCGGCGTCGTCGTCTCTTCTCGCAGGCCGCTCCTCGCAATGGGAGGCTCCCGCTCTGTGAGGCTTCGCTCCGGCTGACAGGTCTTTTATAACGAAGGCACCTGGTAACCCCACCCCCTCTGACGCACGGGGACGTCATGTGGAATTCCCTATGGCTTTCCCCATGACGTCAGAGGGGGGGGCGGGGTCACCAGGTGCCTTCGTTATAAAAGACCTGTCAGCCGGAGCGAAGCCTCACAGAGCGGGAGTTTCCCATTGCGAGGAGCGGCCTGCGAGAAGAGACGCCGATGCCGGACGAGAAGGACGAGAAGACCGGAGGAAGAAGAAGCGAATCGAAGGAAGAAGAAGATGGAAGAAGATGGAAGAAGATGCCGGAAGGAGAAGATGAAGAAACCGAAGACCAGAAGAAAGAAGAAAGAAGATTTTAATAAAGGAATTGTCAAAGACCGTCTCCTGTCATTTTTACCATTTTTGTCACCTTTTTTGGTGAAATGGTAGGGGTACAAGTACCCCCTTACCATTTCACACAGGGGGGGGGCGGGATCTGGGGGTCCCCTTGTTAAAGGGGGCTTCCAGATTCCGATAAGCCCCCCGCCCGCAGACCCCCACAACCACCGGCCAGGGTTGTGGGGATGAGGCCCTTGTCCTCATCAACATGGGGACAAGGTGCTTTGGGGGTCTTAGACCCCCAAAGCATCCTCCCAATGTTGAGGGCATGTGGCCTGGTACAGTTCAGGCGGGAGGGGGGGCCGCTCTCGTCCCCCCTCCTTTCCTGCGGCCTGCCAGGTTGCGTGCTCGGATAAGGGTCTGGTATGGATTTTATGGGGGACCCCACGCCATTTTTTTTGGCTGGGGTTCCCCTTAAAATCCATCCCAGACCTCAAGGGTCTGGGATGGATTTTGAGGGGGACCCTACGCCATTTTTTTTTTTTTTGGCTGGGGTCCCCCTTAATATCCATCCCAGACCTGATGGGCCTGGTTATTGAATTTGGGGGGACCCCTATGCATTTTTTTATCAATGACTTCAATGAATGACTGTTCTCTGTATTACGGATCCGACAATTCATTTGCCGGCAATAGCCGCAAGTGATTTTAAATAGTTTTTTTTCCCTGCAAAAATGACACTGTGCGGGAACATTTCTCTATATTAGATATACTGAATCTCGAAGCATTCGAAGCATTCGAAGCATTCGTTATATCCGCTATTATAATTTCTTTCATATTAGTTGAAATTAGATATTTGTTAGTAGTTGTATTCGAATTGTTCTCTGTATTACGGGAATCGGCAATTAGCCGCGAGTGATTTTAAATGTCTTTTTTTCCTGCAAAAATGACACATTGTACAGAGAGAGTTGTAAGCACGGGAAACATGCCCCCCCCCTTCATAGGCATACTATAGAGTATATAGTATATAGAAGGGGGCATGTTTCCCGTGCTTACAACTCTCTCTGTACAATGTGTCATTTTTGCAGGAAAAAAAGACATTTAAAATCACTCGCGGCTAATTGCCGATTCCCGTAATACAGTAAACAATTCGAATACAACTACTAACAAATATCTAATTTCAACTAATATGAAAGAAATTATAATAGCGGATATAACGAATGCTTCGAATGCTTCGAGATTCAGTATATCTAATATAGAGAAATGTTCCCGCACAGTGTCATTTTTGCAGGAAAAAAAAAAAACTATTTAAAATCACTTGCGGCTATTGCCGGCAAATGAATTGTCGGATCCGTAATACAGAGAACAGTCATTCATTGAAGTCATTGATAAAAAAATGCGTAGGGGTCCCCCCAAATTCAATAACCAGGCCCTTCAGGTCTGGTATGGATATTAAGGGGGACCCCAGCCAAAAAATTTAAAAAAAAATGGCGTAGGGTCCCCCTCAAAATCCATACCAGACCCTTGAGGTCTGGGATGGATTTTAAGGGGAATCCCAGCCAAAAAAAATGGCGTGGGGTCCCCCATAAAATCCATACCAGACCCTTATCCGAGCACGCAACCTGGCAGGCCGCAGGAAAAGAGGGGGGGACGAGAGCGCCCCCCTCCCGCCTAAACCGTACCAGGCCACATGCCCTCAACATTGGGAGGGTGCTTTGGGGGTCTGAGACCCCCAAAGCACCTTGTCCCCATGTTGATGAGGACAAGGGCCTCATCCCCACAACCCTGGCCGGTGGTTGTGGGGGTCTGCGGGCGGGGGGCTTATCGGAATCTGGAAGCCCCCTTTAACAAGGGGACCCCCAGATCCCCCCCCCCCCCTGTGTGAAATGGTAAGGGGGGTACCCCTACCATTTCACCAAAAAAGTGTCAAAAATGGTAAAAATGACAGGAGACGGTCTTTGACAATTCCTTTATTAAAATCTTCTTTCTTCTTTCTTCTGGTCTTCCTTTCTTCATCTTCTCCTTCCGGCATCTTCTTCCATCTTCTTCCATCTTCTTCTTCCTTCGATTCGCTTCTTCTTCCTCCGGTCTTCTCGTCCTTCTCGTCCGGCATCGGCGTCGTCGTCTCTTCTCGCAGGCCGCTCCTCGCAATGGGAGGCTCCCGCTCTGTGAGGCTTCGCTCCGGCTGACAGGTCTTTTATAACGAAGGCACCTGGTGACCCCGCCCCCCCTCTGACGTCATGGGGAAAGCCATAGGGAATTCCACATGACGTCCCTGTGCGTCAGAGGGGGCGGGGTCACCAGGTGCCTTCGTTATAAAAGACCTGTCAGCCGGAGCGAAGCCTCACAGAGTGGGAGCCTCCCATTGCGAGGAGCGGCCTGCGAGAAGAGACGACGACGCCGACGCCAGACGAGAAGGACGAGAAGACCGGAGGAAGAAGAAGCGAATCGAAGGAAGAAGAAGATGGAAGAAGATGACGGAAGGAGAAGATGAAGAAACCGAAGGATGAAGAAAGAAGAAAGAAGATTTTAATAAAGGAATTGTCAAAGACCGTCTCCTGTCATTTTTACCATTTTGTCACCTTTTTTGGTGAAATGGTAGGGGTACTTTTGTACCCCCTTACCATTTCACACAGGGGGGGGCGGGATCTGGGGGTCCCCTTGTTAAAGGGGGCTTCCAGATTCCGATAAGCCCCCCGCCCGCAGACCCCCACAACCACCGGCCAGGGTTGTGGGGAAGAGGCCCTTGTCCTCATCAACATGGGGACAAGGTGCTTTGGGGGTCTCAGACCCCCAAAGCACCCTCCCAATGTTGAGGGCATGTGACCTGGTATGGCTCAGGCGGGAGGGGGGGCGCTCTCGTCCCCCCTCCTTTCCTGCGGCCTGCCAGGTTGCGTGCTCGGATAAAGGGTCTGGTATGGATTTTGAGGGGGACCCCACGCCATTTTTTTTTTTTTTTTTTTGGCCGGGGTTCCCCTTAAAATCCATCCCAGACCTGAAGGGTCTGGTATGGATATTTGGGGGGGACCCCACGCCATTTTTTTTTTTTTTTTTGGCTGGGGTCCCCCTTAATATCCATACCAGACCTGAAGGGCCTGGTTATTGAATTTGGGGGGACCCCTACGCTTTTTTTTTTTCTGCAAAAATGACACTTTGTCATTCGAATTCATTCAAATTCATTCGTTATATCTGCTATAATAATTTCGTTCAAATTAGTTGAAATTCGATATTGGTAGTTGGATTCGAATAATTTGGAGCTCAAATTCGTAAACGGAATTTTTCCTGCAAAAATGACACTTTGTCATTCGAATTCATTCGAATCCATTCGAATCCATTCGAATGCATTCGAATGCATTCGAATCATTCGGCAACGAAATTCGTAAACGGAATTTCGTATTCCGTACGGAATTCGTATTCCGTACGGAATTCGTATTAAAAAAAATTCGTACTACGGATTCGAAAATTCGTACGAATTTCTAAAAATTCGTACGAATTACGAATTCGTACGAAACGAATCGCACATGTCTATCATGGAGGTGTGTGTGTGGCAGGGGTATCACCAGATACTGGTGGGCTGGATAGCTGAAGCAGCGGATGGAAGCAGGAACCATAGATGCAGACACACAGTGGATGGAGAACCGGCATCGCCAGGCACCATGCAGAGCAGAACAGACGGGTAACTGGGTGCAGGGTCAGACAAGCCAGGTCAGCAATGGATAATCAGATATAGCATAAACAGCAGGCAGAGAATGGTCAATGTGCAGGCAGAGGTTGGCAACAGGATATCAGGCAGATGAAAGATATTACAAAGTTTTAAAGACAAGCCAAGGTCAGAAGAGGTGGAGAGCAAGCTTGTTCAGGATAAGCCGGGTCAAATACAGGAATCAAGCACAGTTTACAGGAACGGGTATACAGGTAAAGCTGCAGATCAGACAGCAATGCACTAGTGCAGCTGCTGCCCTAATATAGGCCATTTGGTGCCAGCATCAATGGCTAACACGCTCTCGCATATGCATTCGCCTGTTCGTGATCATATTTTTGCTAATGTGTTTTAGCCTATGCCTGGCAAGACTGTCACCTGCAGGAGAGTGTGTGCACATGCCTATCCACCTCTGCCTAGGAGCTTCAGCTGTGCTATTCCCAACACGTCCCTGGCATTGCCCCCTCCCAATGGGTCAGCCTCCGGATGCCCAGCTATGAATTGGTCCTTATGTATGGACATTCAGTTGTGATTCCCAGGAATTCTCTTCCGCACCATACCTTTTCCACTTAATTAGACACTGCAATTGGTTCCTCCTTTTTCTACAGTCTACCACAGCCTCCACCTCATATTCCTTATCTACATCTACAAACACAGCTTCAGGTGGACCCAGACCCTCTATCAGAAAAGAGATCTAAAACTACAGGTTTCAAAGCAAAACATGAAATACAGGGTGTATTTTAAAAGAGTCTGGTAAAGATAGTTCATACGATACCTGGTTTAGCTTTCTTTTTACCGGGAATGGACCCACGAACATGGGTGCAAGCTTCTTTAATGGCCATGCTAACCTGAGGTTTTCTGTAGATAGCCATACTCGATCAGCCAACTGGATGCTCAGTTCTCCTCTTCTCCTTTTGTCGATGCTCTTTTGTTATCAGCCTGTGCCTTAGTCACTGCTTCTTGTAATACCTTATTATTATGGTTAAAGAAATCCATCATGCTCTAAACCACTGGCACTGTAGATTCTGGAATAAAGTCAGGCAAAAATTACAGGTGAAAACAATAATTGGCAAAAAAAGTGGACTGCCCTGTGGCTGAATGACTGGTTTTATTGTAGGCAAATTCTGCCAATGGTAACAGTGACACCCAGTCGTCCTGGACGAAGGATGTAAAACATTGAATGTACTGTTCGAGTGTTTTGTTGGTTCTTTCTGTTTGTCTGTTGGTTTGTGGATGATAAGCAGAGGACAAGGATAATTCTAACTTCAAGACTTTGCATAAGGCCCTCCAGAAGCGTGAAGTGAATTGTACCCCCCAATCAGAGACTATATTTGCAGGGACCCCGTGCAGCCTTACGATTTCCTTGACGAAAACTCATAGTCTCCATGGCCAAGGGCATGTTCGTTAGAGGCAAAAAAATGGGCCATTTTGGATAATCGGCCCACGACCACAAAAATGCAACCTTCAGATGAAGCAAGTTCCACTATGAAGTCCATAGATATCATATTTCATGGTCTATCCGGTACTGGCAATGGTTTTGAGACCCCAAGCTCTGCTTATAGTGGTCTTACTCCGAGTAGACATGATACATGAGTTCACATACTCTTTACAATTCTAGCCCAAATCAGGCAACCAGAATGTGCGTTGTACTTAATCAAGTGTCCTGTGAAATCCGAAGTGGCCTGCCAAGGGGTGATCATGAAAAAGTTTCAAAACAGTCACTCATACACTTTCTAGTATGAATATTTTATCCTCCTGCCACAGCAGTCCTTCTTTAGGCACCAATGGAACTCCAGGAGGACTGGGAATATTCACAGAGGCTTGTTTGATTTGTGAGAGGAGATCAGTTTGTAATAATAGAAAATTACCTGTGGACAGGATGATGTCTGCATAGATGGGGGGGGGGGGGGGGTCATTGTACATATGGGACAATGCGTCTGGCTTGACATTCTTTAACCAAGATTGATAAATGATATGGAACACAAATCTCGAGAAAAACAATGGCCATGAAGTTTGGCGTGGCCTCAGGCGTTTGGCAGTTCTTAAATACTCAATATTCTTATGATTAGAATAGATTAATATTGGGTGTGCTGCCCCTTCCAGTAGATACCTCCCTTCTTCCAGGGCAGCTTTGATGGCAAGTAGTTCTTGATCTCCAACATCATAATTCCTTTCCGCCAGGGAGAGTTTGCGTAAGAAGAATGCCACGGCGTGCATTAAGTCCTTCAGACCCTGGCATTGTGACAAAACTGTCCCTACATCATTTTCTGAAGCATCAACTTCTAATACATATGGCATATAGATCATAAGTACATATTTTGTGTTTTTGTAATATGTTGTGTATACTGTATATATTACTTGTTGACATTCAAATATTTTTCATGTTCCTTTCTGCATTTCTGTATTTCAATTCTGTACGATACATCGTGTATGTTTTGTTATCAGCCATATTTATGGCGAAACATGTTGAGATAATTTCTTCGAGCAACATACTCGTGGCAATGTTCTAATGCATAACATGCATCATTTAAAGTGCAAACCATGTGGTTTCAAAAGGATTTCTTTTTAGATGTTTTTTTAATGAACCTTTTACATTTTTATAGAAATCTCTATTAAAATTGTTAAGCATTTCAAACAAAAAATATATTTTGTCGATTATTGACGTCCTAAATAAAACTTTCATTTTTCCCTATGTAAATTTATGGGACAAGTTTCCAAAAACTTGTGGGAAAAAAATAACATGTTCAAAAGACTCATTATGCCTCATAGAATATACGCTGGGGTGTTTGCTTTCCAAAATGTGGTTATTTTGTGGGGGGTTCCATTGTCCTGGTGCTCCAGGACCTTCAAAAGTGAAATCAGCAGTCAAGAAATAGGTGTGTAATTTATGTCCCTATAACACCTGACGGTGCTCCTTACATATTGGGCCTCTCTATGTGGCCAGGCTGTAAAAAAGTCTTACACATGTGGTATTGTCATACTCAGGAGGAGGAGAATGTGTTTTGGGGTGTAATTGCAAGTATGCATATGCCATGTGAACAAAATAACCTGTTGATATGACAATTTTGTGGAAAAAATAAATCTTCATTTTGCTAAGGATTGTGGGAAAAAATTGCAACTTCAAAAAACTCACAATGCCTCTTATTAAATACCTAGAAATGTCTACTTTCCAAAAAGGGGTCATTTGGGGGGTATTTGTACTGTCCTGGCTTGTTAGTGTCTCAAGAAATGAGAAAGGCCGTCAGTACATTAGGTGTGATTAATTTTTAATGATTGACACCATAGTTTGTAGACTCTATAACCGTCACAAAGACCAAATAATATACACTAATTTGGATTATTTTTACAAAAGAAAAGTATCAGTATAACTGTTGGACAACATTTATGAAGAAAAATTACTAATTTGCAAAATTTTAGAACAGAAACAAAGAAGAATGCATTTTTTTACCACATTTTCTGTCTTTTTTTATTTATCGTGCATAAAATTAAAAACGCCAGTGGTGATTAAATAACACCAAAAGAAAACTCTATTTGTGTGAAAAAAAGGACAGAACTTTTATATGGGTACAGTGCTGCATGGCCAATTGATTGGTTTGAAGAAGTACATGCTCCGAAACATGTCCCGACCATTCTGACGTCACTTCCGGTTGCCTGGATTCCATGTTGGTCCTGACAGCACGGCTCTCCATCTTGGATCAGAGACAGTGTTTCCCACCACTGGTCGGCTGGAACTTGCAGCTGTCTTTACTCCCAGGAGGCATCCCGCTGGAAGTTATGGATTCATTGAAATGCCTGTTTTTCACTTCCATCTTGTAAGTGTTTTTAACCTCTTCTTGTCATTAAAGTGTTTATTACTGCACTTAGAAGTGCCTTCTCCTCTGCTTTGTTTTTCCTATAGAGTGTGCTTCCCTCTTCTGGGGAAGTGCTGCTGTGGTACATTAATCACATTTCAAGAGCCAATCATGTACTGTTTGTTAAAGTCTCCATCAGTGGCGGCTGGTGCTCAAAATTTTTTGGGGGGCGCAAATAAACTGAAAAATTCTGAAAAAAAAGCCAATCAAATGCAGCCACTGTACCAAACGCAGCCACTGTGCCCATTAAAACGCAGCCACTGTGCCCATCAAAACGCAGCCACTGTGCCCATCAAAACGCAGCCACTGTGCCCATCAAAACGCAGCCACTGTGCCCATCAAAACGCAGCCTCTGTGCCCATCAAAACGCAGCCACTGTGCCCATCAAAACGCAGCCACTGTGCCCATCAAAACGCAGCCACTGTGCCCATCAAAACGCAGCCACTGTGCCCATCAAAACGCAGCCACTGTGCCCATTAAAACGCAGCCACTGTGCCCATCAAAACGCAGCCACTGTGCCCATCAAAACGCAGCCACTGTGCCCATCAAAACGCAGCCACCGTGCCCATCAAAACGCAGCCACTTTGCCCCTTTAAAACACAGCCACCTTGCCCCTTTAAAACACAGCCACATTGCCCCTTTAAAAAACACAGCCACATTGCCCCTTTAAAACACAGCCACATTGCCCCTTTAAAACACAGCCACATTGCCCCTTTAAAACACAGCCACATTGCCCATCTAAAACACAGCCACATTGCCCATCTAAAACACAGCCACTTTGCCATCAAAGCTGTCCCTGCAAAGAAGCTGCCACTGTGCCCCCCCCCCCCCTCGCCCTGCACTTACCTTGTGTTGGGTGACGGCGGCATCGTGTCCTCCATTCCCTCTCCTGCCCGCTCCTCCTCTCATCCTCTGCTATGATTGGACGCCTGATAGGCGCCCAATCACAGCGCCTGTCGTTTCAGCCAATCAGGGCACAGGTAACACAGACCTGTGCTCCTGATTGGCTAAGGGGCCGTACAATGTTAGCAAACCGAATTCCTTCGGTTTGTTAACGCTGCTGCTGAGTGACAAGGAACGCACAGCGTTGCGCCCGCTTGTCACCTTTTTGGACGCCTATTAGCGCCTACGGCGCTAATCAGGTGTTTCCAAAAAACACCCCCACCGCTGTTATTCAGGCGCCCGGTGACCGAAAAGGGGCCGGACACCTGAATAGGGGGTGTCAGCAGCGACCATAGATAGATTCATGCAATGCATGAATCTATCTATGGAGTATCGAGAGTGACAGGAGAGGGGGGGCGGCGCTCCTGCGCCCTTTATGGACGCACCGCCCCTGGTCTCCATGTTATCCAGAGCGCCCAATTCTCCACACTCCTTGAGCCATTCAGAGATCACTTTGCATCCCCTAATGAATGCAAAGCATTCTCCGATTGGACAAGGTGGAAAAGGTGTAGCTGTGATCTCATCCTCTCAACCTCGCTTAATCAAAGAATGCTTTGCATTCATTGAGAAAATACAAAATGCATTCTCTAAATGGCACCCATGCCCAGAGGCCCACCTCCTGTGTTCACAATGCAGTAGGGCAACCACGTGTTACAAGACCCGGTAGCTAGTGTAGATTATTGTAGCAGGGGTGCCTACTAAAGTGATTTTCAGCCTCTAGGAATCGCACAATATGTTAAATATTAAATTTAATTTAATATTTTAAAATTAAAATATTAGCACTTGAATATTCACTGAAGCTGTTCACCACACTTATTGGATACGTAAAAATATTCAAGCCTGTAATTCTTTTTAAGCATACAGTAGAGCTGCATAATTAATCGTCAAGAATCGTTATCGCGATCTTGACTAAAGTGTTTCACAATTCTTTCTATGCAAAGAATTCTCTCTGCTCTTCTGCCACAGCCCTCAAAAGAAAGGAAGAGAAAAACTGGGCAGTCTGCCAAGAATCAAAACATTCTTTATCAGTTGAACTTAAGTATAAACATTGTAACAATTTGTCAAAGGAATAGACTTCTAAATGAGGAAAGTTTAACCACTTAACTACTTAAGCCCTGGACCAATTTGCAGCTAAAGGACCAGGCCCCTTTTTGCGATTCGGCACTGCGTTGCTTTAACTGACAATTGCGCAGTTGTGCGACGTGGCTCCCAAACAAAATTGGCATCCTTTTTTTTCCACAAATAGAGCTTTCTTTTGGTGGTATTTGATCACCTCTCCGTTTTTTTATATTTTGCGCTATAAACAAAAAAAAACAAAAATAGAGCGTTGATTTTGAAAAAAATGCAATATTTTTTACTTTTTTCTATAATAAATATCCCCCAAAAATATATAAAAAAACATTTTTTCCCTCAGTTTAGGCCGATACGTATTCTTCTACATATTTTTGGTAAAAAAAATCACAATAAGCATTTGATTGGTTTGCGCAAAAGTTATAGCATCTACAATATAGGGGATAGATTTATGGCATTTTTATTAATAATTCTTTTTACTAGTAATGGCGGCGATCAGCAATTTTTATTGTGACTGCGACATTATGGCAGACACGTCGGACAATTTTGACACATTTTTGGGACCATTGGCATTAATAAAGCGATCAGTGCGATTAAAAATGCATTGATTACTGTAAAAATGTCACTGGCAGTGAAGGGGTTAACCACTAGTGTGACCTATGTGTTTTTTTTACTGTAGGGGGCATCGTCTTTCCCTATGACAGGGAACAGACGATCAGTGACAGCCTCACTAGGAAACACGGGGAGAGGTAAAGAGCAACGTACCTGTACGTTGTTGTGCCCAGCCGTGCCATTCTGGCAATGTAAATGTGCATGAGGTGGTCCTTAAGTGATTAAACACTAAACCTTTTTCTGACATTTGTTGGTTTCATTTTTTTTTTTTTTGCTAGAAAATTACTTAGAACCCCCAAACATTATATATATATATTTTTTTTTTAGTAGACACCCTAGAGAATAAAATGGTGGTTGTTGCAATATTTTATGTTGCACTGTATTTTTTTTTAAAAATTACGTTAAAGCGGAGGGCCACCCTAAAAAAAATAATTACATCAAAATGTTCCTAAAAATCTGAAAAAAAAAAAAAAACATATTTTTTTTTAACTTACCAGAAATGGCTGTTGCTAGGCAGATCGTCCTAATCTGCCACTTCCTACTCCGCGGTGATCTTCAGTCTTCTCCTCCTCGCGTTGTCTTCTGGGGAATGGGGCGCGCTGTGTTCTGGGAACTGTGTCTGTCCCAAAACACAGCCGGTCATTCACAAAGCGCTGCACGACTTGCGCAGTAGGAAACGGGCAGTGAAGCCACAAGGCTCGGTCGGCCGACAACGCGGGCACCCTGGACAGGTAAGTGTGCTTATTAAAATTCAGCAGCTACAGTGTTTGTAGCTGCTGACTTTTTTTAAAAAAAATTCAGCTGGCCCACCACTTTAGTGAATAAAAAAAACAAACCAGTAAAGTTAGCCCAATTTTTTTTGTATAATGTGAAAGATTTTACGTTGCGAGAATCGTGAGAGAATTGTGATCTTTTTATTCTAAGCAAAAAAATTGTGATTCTCATTTTGGCCAGAATCGTGCAGCTCTGGCATACAGGAGTTTTTACTGCTACCTTTCCATTAGCATTTTCTTTTCTTAGGCCCCTTTCACACTGGGGCGGTTTTCAGGTGGTACAGTGCTAAAAATAGCGCCTGTACACCGCCTGAAAAAACCGGCCCCATTCACTCCAGTGTGAAAGCTGGCGGGCTTTCACACTGGAGCGGTGCGCTAGCAGGACGGTAAAAAAAGTCCTGCTAGCAGCATCTTTGGAGCGGTATATTCACTGCTCCTATACCGCTCCTACCCATTGATTTCAATGGGACACCGCGGTAATACCGCTACAGCGTCGATTTGCGGGGCATTTTAACCCTTTTTTGGCCGCTAGCGGGGGTTAAAACCGCACTGCTAGCGGCCGAATCCCGCGGGTAAAACGACGGTAAAGCAGCACTAAATATAGCGGCTTTACCGTCGCCGCGGATCCCGCCCCAGTGTGAAAGGGGCCTTAGTATTGGAATTAACCAATGCTGTAATCTGAAAATCGACTGAAAAGTTTAGTCCAATATTAACAATTTTAGCAGTGACATTTTTATTTAATTTTTTTATACAGATTTCTACACCTAAGCTAAAAGAGGAGGCATTTGAAGAGAAAAGAGGGACCGGACAGGCATTGGTTTCCAAAAGAGACAGTCCTTTTAAACAAGGGTCAGTTGGGAGCAATGCTGCACATAGTTTACCTTATAGGAGACAGCCTAATGTGCAATATATGTGGATGTCATTTTCCTACTGATCCACTTGATAAACTTCCCTAATGTGTCATTTTTACTTTTTGTAGGCTATTTGCGCAGATCTTCAAATCCCCGTAATTATAAACAAGAAATAGTTTCCATTCTAGGCCAGCGGAGAAAATATAAGCACACCTCTATTTTGCTGTGGTTAGAGAAGCTGGGAATTTCTGCCTCTCAAAGATGTCATTTCTGTAGTGTTTGAGTACATCGTATGGAATCCTGGTGATGGCTGTGTTAATGCACCATTAGCTGCTATAGGATCACAGGTTGCCATCTTCTATTCAGCTATGTAAAAGCATTATTGGGAACTATTTAGTAACGTAAGAGCAGTTGGAACTTTTGTAGTTACTGAGTTTTCCTAAGTAACCAGTGTAGAGTCCACTTTACTTTTCCATTAGTTGAGCTCAGAGAGATCGTTGAAGGGTGACTTCTAATTGCGTATTAAAGGGAACCTGCTTTGGTGAAGTATAGTGACTGCCAATGCTTACGTCACTTTCTGATGATGCTTGTTGCTTGGCTGTCATGTTTATCCAACTGCTTAAAATTTTTTTGAGTCACTTCACTTTGATTTTCCTGATCTGCATGCTTGTTCTAGGTCAGTGGCCCAGAGCATACTGAAGTTATCAAATCAGCAAGGCAGCCAGGCAATTAGAACTTTCATAAGTAGGTTAGCATTGGCAGCCTCTGCATTTCTCTCAGTATAGATTAATAGAAATCTGTAATAAAAAAATTTGAGGCTTGGAATCGCGGAATTACAGGTGTTTTTAGTTAATTAGCTGATTAGAGTGTGGCGCCATGGGGTTGATTTACTAAAAGCAAATAGACTGTGCACTTTGCAAAGTGCAATTGCACTCTGCAAGTGCATTTGCTCCAGAGCTTAGTAGATGAGGTAAAGATTCCCTTTGCAAAGAATACCCAATCACATGTAAGGAAAATTAAAAAAAAAAAAGAATTTTTGCTTGCACATGATTGGATGATGAAAGCCAGCAGAGCTCCTGCTCATTTAGGCCCCTTTTACACTGAAGCGTTTTCAGGCGCTACAGCGCTAAAAATTTAAATAGCGCCTGTATAGCGCCTGAAAAAAGCGGGTCCTTTCACTCCAGTCGGCGGAGGGCTTTCACACTGGATTGGTGCACTATCAGGACGGTACAAAAAGTCCTGCTAGCAGCATCTTTGGAGCGGTGAAGAAGCGGTGTATTCACCTCTCCTATACTGCTCCTACCTTTGAAATCAATATACCTATACCGCTGACAAAGTGCCGCTCAAGCGCTGCAGCGGGCTGTTTTTAACCCTTTTTCGGATGCTAGCGGGGGTTAAAACCGTCCCGATAGCGGCCGAATACCACTGCTAAAAAGACTGCTACCGCCAACGCCCCCACCGCCCCAATGTGAAAGGGTCCTTACTAAGCTCTGGAGCAACTGCACTTTGCAAAGTGCACAGTCTATTTGCCTTTAGTAAATCAAGCCCCATGAGTCTACAATATTGAACTTTTTAAAAAAAAATTCTTATTCTAATTTCCTGAGATACTGAATTTTAAGTTTTTACTAGCTGTAAGCAGTATCATCAAAATTGAAAGTTTGTGTGCAATGATATAATATGAGTTTCACTTTATGAATTGAATTACTGAAATAAATTAACAAATTAACATTTTGATGATATTATAATTTTTGGAGATGCATCCACCCATGTGTATATGTATGTATATATATATATATATATATATATATATATATACATACATACACAGTATCTCACAAAAGTGTGAACACTGAAGAAATTACACTTTGCTACAATGAAGAAATTACACTTTGCTACAATGTAAAGTAGTGAGTGTACAGCTTGTATAACAGTGTAAATTTGCTGTCCCTCAAAATAACTCAACACACAGCCATTAATGTCTAAACCGCTGGCAACAAAAGTGAGTACAACCCTAAGTGAAAATATACAAATTGGACCCAATCAGCCATTTTCCCTCCCCAATGTCATATGACTTGTTAGTGTTACAAGGTCTCAGGTGTGAATGGGGAGCAGGTGTGTTAAATTTGGTGTTTTTGCTCTCACTCTCTCATACTGGTCACTGGAAGTTCAGCATGACACCTCGTGGCAAAAAACTCTCTGAGGATCTGAAAAAAGAATTGTTGCTCTACATAAAGATGGCCTAGGCTATAAGAAAATTGCCAAGACCCTGAAACTGAGCTACAGCACGGTGGCCAAGACCATACAGTGGTTTAACAGGACAGGTTCCACTCGGAAGTCTCGCCATGGTCAATTAAAGAAGTTGAGTGCATGTACTCAGCATCATAAGCAGAGATAGTCTTTGGGAAATAGACGTATGAGTGCTGCCAGCATTGCTGCAGAGGTTGAAGGGGTTGGAGGTCAGTCTGTCAGTGATCAGACCATACGCTCCACACTGGATCAAATTGGTCTGCATAGCTGTCGTCTAAAGATGATGCACAAGAAAGCCTGCAAACAGTTTGCTGAAGACAAGCAGACCAAGAACATGGATTACTGGAACCATGTCCTGTGGTATGATGAGACCAAGATAAACTTATTTGGTTCAGATGGTGTCAAGTGTGTCTGGCGGCAACCAGGTGAGGAGTACAAAGACAAGTGTGTCTTGCCTACAGTCAAGCCTGTTGGTGGGAGTGTAATGGTCTGGGGCTGCATGAGTGCTGCCAGCACTGGGGAGTTCATTGAGGGAACCATTAATGCCAACATGTACTGTGACATACTGAAGCAGAGCATGATCCCCTCCCTTCGGAGACTGGGCCACAGGGCAGTATTCCAACATAACGGCCACAAACACACCTCCAAGATGACCACTGCCTTGCTAAAGAAGCTGAGGGTAAAGGTGATGGACTGGCCAAGCATGTCTCCAGACCGAAACCCTATTGAGCATCTCTGGGGCATCCTCAAACATAAGGTAGAGGAGCGCAAGGTCTCTAACGTCCATCAAATCCGTGATGTCGTCTTGGAGGAGTGGAAGAGGACTCCAGTGGCAACCTGTGACGCTCTGGTGAACTCCATGCCCAAGAGGGTTAAGGCAGTGCTGGAAAATAATGGTGGCCACGCAAAATATTGACACTTTGGGCCCAATTTGGAAATTTTAACTTAGGGGTGTACTCACTTTTGTTGCCAGCGGTTTAGACATTAATGGCTGTGTGTTGAGTTATTTTGAGGGGACAGCTAATTTACACTGTTATACAAGCTGTACACTCACTACTTTACATTGTAGCAAAGTGTAATTTATTCAGTGTTGTCACATGAAAATATATAATAAAATACTTACGAAAATGTGAGGGGTGTACTCACTTTTGTTAGATACTGTATATACACAGGTGCATCTCAAAAAATTATAATATATATAGTTATATACAGTATATATATAGCACCCAAACAGTTTTAAGTGGTAGTAAATGTAAAAAAAAAACGTAAAAGAAAAACCTGGCTTTGCCTGCAAGGTATAGCCGTAATGGGCTAGTATGCAAGGCATACTAGCACATTATGAAAGACTTATCTTGAAACGAAGCCCTGAAAAGATCCAGAACCTCCTTATCTCCACGCATGCATGCAAGAAGTTCCATGTGTATGCATATGTGCCAAAGGTGTCTGCTGGGTCCTGAAGTCCGGACTGAGCCCATCAACCCATCGGTACACTCATGTTTTTGAACATAAAATAATTCTTGCCTAGGCAAAAAGGTCAAAGACACTATGACCTTTTTGCCTAGGCAAAAATATCCAATTGTTGGATAGGGAGGGGGCTGGCGCCAGGTGAAAATCTGTTTTTTATGGGGGTAAAGGTCCAATTTAAAGGGGTTGTAAAGGCAGAAGGTTTTTTATCTTAATGCATTCTATGCATTAAGATAAAAAGCCTTCTGTGTGCAGCAGCCCCCTTCAGCCCCCTTAATACTTACCTAAGCCCCATCTAGATCCAGCGATGTTTCAGGAGTGTCTCGGTTGACCGGGACTCCCCTCCTTATTGACTATGACAGCAGCATGGTGCCATTGGCTCCCGCTGCTGTCAATCAAAGTCAGTCAGCCAATGAGGAGAGAAAGGGGGTGGGGCCGGGCCACGGCTCCATGTCTGAATGGACATAGGGAGCTGCAGCTTGGCTCGGGTGCCCCTATAGCAAGCTGCTTTCTGTGGGGGCACTCAAGCGGAGGAAGGAGCCAGGAGCACTGGAGAGGGACCGAGAAGAGGAGGATCTGGGCTACGCTGTGCAAAACCACTGCACAGGGCAGGTAAGTATGACATGTTTGTTATGTTTAACAAAAAAAAAAGAGACTTTACAATCATTTTAGTGCCAGAGGGTCAGCACCACTCCCAACATTGGATGGTAGAGTGCAGGAGCAGAAGTGTCTCCTATCTCATTCTGTCAGCACCTTCCCTTTAAGCACATGTGTATGCAGGAGAGCCTGATTGGCCCCCAGTGCAGCCTCATCCTCTCCCAGAGTTCTACTGTACCTGGGTTAGAAGAGGCTATTACTAAGACAAAATCAGGTAGTAAACTAGTTACATTTAAAATAAATGTAATTGATGATTGATAAAAACATAAGTGAATTAATTGGTGCTTTATAGCTTTAATATACAGTACCTGCCATGAGCTCAGTCATGACTTCATTCATTTCTGTAGTTGGACACACGGCACTAGATCATATTCATAGTTTCTCACGTACAGTACAAGCACAGTCAGATAAAATAACATAACAGACCAGCTGCCAGCATTTGAGAAATGTTTGCTATGTGTAACAGATTAACATGCAGCATATATACATGTGGGAATACAGAGGATGGCCAGCCTTGTAGGGCAGTTTTTAGACCTGTGAGAAAATATATCTCAGCAGGAAGCTACAGTTCCTATAGAAAGTGTCCTCTCCCTTGGAGGTTTACATGTTTTCTTGTCTTAGAACTAGAGATGGTCCGAACGACCCCCTGTTCGGTTCGTAGCAGAACTTAAAGCGGTTGTATACCCACTGAAACATTTTTTTCTTTTAGTACACCTGTAAGGCAAAAGGCATAATGAGCTAGTATGCACCGCATACTAGCTCATTATGAAATACTTACCTTAGAACGAGGCGTTGGTAACTCACCTGGTCCACGCCGAGGTAGCTGACATGTTGCCTCGGCGTGTCTTCCGGGTATAGCGACTCCAGTGCTGTGAGTGGCTGGAGCCGCAATGTCGTCACTCCCGCGCATGCGCACGGGAGACTTCTTCCCGGCAGGGTTCGGATTCTGCCGATTCAGCCGAGAATCCCCCGTGCGCATGTGCCGCTGCAGTCAAGCCTGTACGGTTTAGGAGATTTTTTTTTTACCTACAGGTGAGCCTCATTATAGGCTTACCTGTAGGTAAAAGTCATTTTTTTCACTATACAACCACTTTAAGAACATCAAAAAGTTTGGAAACAAATAACGAACCTCATTGAAGTCTAAAGGACCTGAACTGTAAAAATCAAAAGTGCCCATTGTGAAGAATTATATGCAAGTAATTGGGCATACAATGGTTATGGTGGTCCGGGTACTGCCCTGGGGGAAATTTATCAATGAAAAAAAAAAAAGGAATTTTTAAATGAGCAGTGATTTACTGATGCTTAAAGTGAAAGCATAAAAATAAGAAATAGCAATAAAAATAAAAAATTCCTTTCAATATAGTGCCTGGGGCCCCTTAGTCTACTCGTAAAGTGGCACATCTGTACTGTGCATAGAAGCTGCTGCAGCAATAATTGCATTTATAAAGCCAAAAAAATGAAATTTTCCCTTTTTGTAAACAACGGCTTGGGGAGCAAGTCTGCATGATAAGGCCACAATGCAGTGCGCCGGGAACAGGATTCAAGATTTTTTGGATAAATTCTGGTGTCTCTTCCGCAGACTTTGAAAAGAAGTAACAGGTGCGGAAACATTGGTCTATGGGCGTCAGAGGTGCCCTCACACCATAACCCGAGGTACTCTTGATGAAAGCAAGAAATGCCCTGCTGTCAAAAATTGAAATGATATGCACCTGCCAAACATGTGGGGAGAAATTGGTCTTTGGGTGTTAATTGTGCCCATGAAGCCTATACCAAAAAAATTCTTTGAGTTGTCACAAGAAACAGGAATATTAATTAAAGAGGAACTTTAGCCTTTCCCCTCCCCCTTAATATTTTTTTCCCCCTGCTTACCTGATACTGTGTTCTGCACGGTAAGGATACTCACCTATCCAGTGGATCCAGAGTTGAGCTGCTGGGATCTCTTCTCTGAAGCTGCTGCATGGATCCGGGGCCGCCATGTTTCCTCCTGACAGCTGACAGCTTTATCATGTTTAGGTGCGGTGGGCCTGCCCCATTCTCCTTACTGAATGGGACTGCACGTCATGCATCCCAGGAGGCACCAGGGCATCGGCGTCATTCGCCTATGCGAACACCAGAAGATGGGGACGGACCAAGGCTTTTATAGGAGCCTAATCGGTATTCTGGGGAGGGTCTCATGCCTGGGGACCTTATGGACTTGTTGAGCTGTTAATCATGGACTTACTGCCTTTGTGGATCATGTACTCTGAGGACTTTCTGTGCCTCCTGTGGATTATTGCCTTATAGGACTTTTGCCTTAAAAGATATTGCATTCTGGACTTGCCTTCTGTATAAGGTATGCACACTCTATGGATTGTAAAAAAGAGCTGTACTGTTATCAGCAACTACCTCAATAAAGGATCTTGTTTGTTTACTTGCTTTGCCTGGTCTGAAGTCTCCATAAAGGGGTGCCTGCACAGAGTAACAAAAGAACAGGGCTTGCAACACAACTAGGGAACTGAGCTAGAGGAAGATACAATACATGGGTCCAACACACAGAGTACTGTCCAGAGGAACCTAATGTGCTGTTGTTAAGGACTACAGTGCTTGCGTCATTGTTAGTGGCAGCCAATCAGCCAGGTGATGGGTGACTGGCAGGTGTAACAGTTTCTCTGGTAGTGGAGAGGACTAGGTGCTTGGCACATCCACTAGCAGCCGGTTCCCCACTTTTTGGAACTGTAACCATGACACAGAGTGCCTAGGGACCCAACCTGGATTAATGGAAAGAGGAAAGATGCAGAGGGGCCCTGGGAGAGAGAGCAAGCGTGGAGGTAGGAGAGAGCATTTCCTGTATCCCATAGCAACTGTGGGATGTGTCACTGGGTAAGAGGTGACATGTACTGCTGGATTGGTGGAGCCCAGTGCAGGCTCAGCATTACCAGCTTCAAAAAGTCAGCACAGAGAGCAAGGAGTTAACAGTGTCATTGCAGCATGCTTCTAAGCCTGGGAGACTTGACTTAATGTTGACTATCACATGACCGCAACTTCCAGCCTGAAGTTCAGGCATTAGCATGTGCAGTTCCACTTGTCCCCACATGGGCGTCTAAGTCCCACCCATAAGCATATAGGTATACAACTCCGCTGACTAGCTGAAAATTAACACTAAAAAGATAGGAAATCTAAAGCATGACTCTAGCAACAATGAGCGGCAATAGAAAGCATATGCTGTTATGGCTGACAGGTTTCTTGGGTCTTGCCCCTTTCATCACACCTTATTTTGCATTGTATGAAAATGTGCCATTGGCCGAAATTCCCCATTAATAGGAAAATAAAAATGATTTAAACAGTAATATGATCTAATATAGTTATGATACATAAAAGTAATAGTAACCGATGAGCAATTACATGTGACAAGATAATTGCCAATACTATCCAGGAAACATTTCAACAGTCAGAAAGTTCATATTAGCTTTCTATCTCTCACATGTGCTTTTGTAAGGGACTGCAGCATCTCATCTCTCTTTTCTACACTGAGAAAAGTAAAGAAAAAAATGAGCATGTTACATATGCATTGTCCGTTTGTTTGCCTTTAATAATTTTGTCCCTACATCACTACAGCTAGGGGAAGCTCTATGTAGTTAGTCTCACCCTTCTTGCTTTAGTCTCCAGTCACCACATGTACTGTATTCTGCTGGAGCTAGACACACTATGATTTTTTGATCTATTTGATGTTCATTTGTAATGATCTGCACAAGTTTTTGGATTAAAGTTTTCTACAATTTACAAGATGTTATTTGGATCGAGTTACTGTCGGGCAAGCTACTGAGACTGTAAGTTAAAGCTATCTCACCACAAATGACTCAGTTGTAGAGATCACACTTTCAGTGCTTAGATAAACAGAAGAGCCAAGAGTATTTTTTGTAAACTGTATCAGCCCCCTCAATTCATATCAGTCCCTTTGGGTCTGGTATGAATTTTGGGAGGACCTCAGCCAAAAATAAAAAGAAATGACACGAGGTCCCCTCCAATACATACCAAGCCAAAAATACAAAAAACATGGTGAGGTCCCCATATCCATACCAGGCCTGGCTTGGATTGGAGGGTCTCACAACCAAAAAAATGGCACAAGGTCCCCCCAAAATCCATACCAGACCCTTATGCAAGCTTAAAGTCTGGCAGGCTACAAAAAGGGGGAGGATGAGTGTGTGCCCCCTTCCCACAAACAATATTAGGCCACATCCCCTTAACATGGGGTGAGGGAGAACTTAGTGACTTAGTAGAATCTAGAATCCCCCAGATCACAGCTCCCCCATGTGAATGAGCATGGGCTACATAAAAAAAAAAATGACAAGTGTGTAGCATCCTGGTGTTTAGGCAAGGTTTCTCCTAAATATACCTGCCAGGTATAGCTATCTTGGCCTATTGTTAGGGAGTAAAATTGATTTCACTCTAAGTCTGTAACTACTGCACTTCTCTTTTTTGCCGCTAGGTGGTTGAGTACCTGGTGGCATTAGATGCGAGAAGGGCAATGCTAGGTCAGATTATGGGTATATGGGGTATCCCAGCCAATGGGCAGGGGTTTTCTTAAATCCCTTGGCTTGTTGAGAGAACCTATATATTTGGGTGGAGTCAGGTGATTGGTGTTCTGTGCCACCTGGATGGCTGTCTGGATGGACGTGTGTTGTATTGCCGGGCTGCTAGGCTAGAGTTTGGGCCTAACCCAGGCACATCTGGCTGCTAGGCTGTCTGAGGGCCTATCCAGAAGCAAGAGAGCATTGCAGGGTTGGGATTGCGGCTTTCAGTCCAACCAGAAGTGACAGTTCTGCCGGCCATGGTCTGAGGTAGAAGGGAAAGCTGTCCCCACTAAGAGCCATCCATCTTATTACCAGGGACCACAGTGAGTAGCTGAAGCAAATACCGGTGCAGTATTCTCACCAACCTGGGACAGTGAAGAATCAGGAAATCAGGTATCAAGCCAGGGACCCAGCCAGCGGAGTTGACACTTGCAGAGCAGCCTTGTGTGTCAAGCCATGGTTCGAGCAGGCCAGTGGGGTGAAGCTTGAGAAGTATCTTTAGTGCCAAGCTAGGAACCCAGCAGAGAAGCAGGGGTGATGCTTGAGGAAGATACTACAGTGAAGATTGGAGTATTTTACGGGATTCAGTGGCAGTGAATCATCTAGTCTAGTGAGAGAGACTGGAAGCTCAGTGGGCTGAAGAACTACAAGACGTGATTGTAGTGGAAGCAAAGGAACTGTTACACTTTGTGTTGAAATCTGTTAAACACTGTTGCCATAGGAGACAACATTCCTACACATGCAGATGTGGCGTCTTGCTGAAGGCCTTTCCCTGCATGGCTGTCCTCCTGTTGAAGTGTAGGAGTCTGCCAATTAACCTTGCAACTATCTAAGGGTGTCCTGGCCCTAACCCTCTCTCCCAAAGTTCTGTTAAGAAAAAAAAAATCTCTTTGAATTCAAGAAGTGCCTGGCGCCCAATGAATCTACCTTGCATTACACCCACTATGCCTTAAAACCCACCACATACAGAAGGACATCAGCTATCTCTGACCCTGGAGGTTCTCATTAGAATGAAGGAGGCCTGGGACCTTGCTACATGAGTAAATAAACACACAATTTTTTGAGAAGTCCTTTATTAAAAAAAAATGTCCCCTGATGTAGATCCATCATCAATGAAATCATCTAGCGGTGTAGGTCCACGTCAATCACCATGGACGACGGTCGCCAACCTGCATGAAAAACAAAACCCGCTGCCTGCCAAACCCAACTGCTCCCATTGCTTGCTGACACTAAATGACAGCTCCACATTCCCTCACCACATATATGTCCGTATATGATGTCATTGATTATATCCGGACATATCCATATATGGTATGGATGATTATCCATTTACATCCATTTGTCCATAGAAATACATTGCTGTCTGTTTTTTATCCATCAATGGATGGATAAAAAAAAAAAAACTGATGGAACGCCCATGTGAAAGGAACCTAAAGGTTGGAAGTATTGTATGTTTCTCCAATGCATCAGATTTTTTGTCAATGAATTGTAGCCATTTAAAAAAATAAAATAAATTGTTAGAGATTCTTTATTGTCATTTCCCACCATCCCCAATCTCTGAGTATAGAGAAGATCTTGAAGATCACATTGTACTTTTGTCAGTGTTGGTAGGTTGGTGTTGGTAGGTTTTGAGAAAACCATTCCCATTGTATACATTTACAGCATCTAGTTGCCAGAAGGAAAATAGGTATCCAGTCTCTATTGTTTTGGGGTGTTTGAGAATCCTTGGGTTCTACCAGTAAATGAATAACGCTAACATGGGATCTTAAGGTATGGGGTGGTCCAAAATGTCTATAATATATTTGATTATTGTTTTTCCAAAAGCTATATATCTTAGGGTATTTACAGAAACAATAAATTAGGGTGTCCCATTTCCCCCCACATTTGAGATGACAGTTCCCTGAGTTGGAGTCTGGTTTGTGCAGCTGAAATAAGCCTTATATTTTGATTTGGGTCTTCCTTCCTAATTTGTATATAATGATCTTGTGGATGGTGTGATACCAAAGTAGTAGTTTGTCAACCACGTCATCGGTCCGGAAGCCATTTGCCCCATATTTGTATATCTGTATATTTCATTTTTCAAATTCATAGGCTTTAAGTTTGTTCAAGGAAGGGTATATATTGGAGATAGATACAACCCAATTTAGTTTTTTTTCCCATATATATGGGAAGTTTTAGCGCTTCTGTTAGGTCTCAGAGTCTGATTTTTATTAACATTAGGCAAAGTAATTTTTTTTTTTTATTGCTGTCAGTGCCTTCCTATGCTTGTGGTCCTCATTCCTCACAATACATATCCAGGTGTCACAGATACAGGAAGCACACTACATTTCCGTAGTAGGGATAGAGCTTTGATAAAACTTTGACCCAAAAAAAAAAATATGTAAAAGAAGTATTTGCTGGAGTTTAAACTACAGGCATACCCCACTTTTAAGTACACAATGGGGTTTATTTACTAAAGCTGGAAAGTGCAAAATCAGGCTCACTTCTGCATAGAAACCAATGAGCTTCCAGGTTTTATTACAAACGCTTAATTGAACAAGCTGGGGTTAGAAGCTGATTGGTTTCTATGCAGAAGTGAGCCTGATTTTGCACTTTCCGGCTTTAGTAAATAAACCCCATTGTGTACTTAAAAGTGGGGTATGTCTGTATGCAGGGTGGAATTACAAGACTCTTTTATAATTCAGGTAACAGTCAGCTTCTTTTTTTTTATTGTGTGCTCCTGATTAGTGAATCAATGTTGCCAGCATAACATACTGAAAATGTAATTGCAAGGGCAACAATCACAAGCAGTGAGTACAAAATGTGTGAAGCCCACACAAAAAATGTTGGAATGTTACATGTGAACCCAAGGCATCCTGAAGTCTTGGAATTATTCACACGTGCATGTTGCAGTAATGCATGGGAAAACTGCACCACACCGCAGCACACCACAATCCACAATGCAAACCAATTTTTTGTGTGTTGAGGTGTGTTGCAGTCCATTCATTTAGAAAGAGCATCCTAAAATAGTGCACCACAAAGCAACATAACATGTGCATTGCAGTGCAGTTTGGTGTAATCTCAATGTGTAATATTGCCTGGATCAAAAAGTCAATTTTTTTTGCAATGACTTAGCTTGCCCCTATGTGCCAGGTAAGCTATATACACAATTTTCTTTATACTTTTTAAAAATAGGATTTTGGGACAGTACAGTACACATCTAGTATGATTTGGAATCACTCATTTCACATCCCACATTTTCACAGCACCATCTAAGTATGCACTTGCTTTATCTACTTTCGATGTTTCCTACCAACACGCTTGCCGTTTTAGGCTCATCTCCAAAGCAGAAAGTATAAAGTGTAGCAGTGACATAAATTGCAGAAAGAATATAAAACAAACCCATAAAACTATGTAGCATGCCAGATACAGTGACCTTCTCCTCCAGTCGCAGTAATTGTGTGTGTTTATTGCTCAGTATAGCCCCATCATCTATTATATAAAGTGCAGATGTCCTGGATGGTTTATCCTTTCCACAGACTTAACTATAAACACTGCGGTCTGCAGGATCTTACTATATTTGTACATCTTAGTCTAGGGCCGTGTAGTCTACCCACCTAAATCGAACATTTCACAAAAAAATGGGTGCTGCTGGGACATGCAGCAGTTCACTAATTGGGCTAATTTTGTAAATGATTGGAGTTTTCAATGTTTAGCGAAGTAAGCAATGCTGTAACTTTGCCTTTCGCACAGCGAGCATGTAGGACAGGAGTACAGTACTAGAATCTATTCTCTCCTGGTACTACCTACTAAGATTAGCAGAGTGATTAGGGCAAAATCGGCAAAGTATAAACTCTCAATTTCGCTCATTGAGCAACTTAACTAAAATTAGCTTGAAAAAAAATGCTACTTTTTATTTTTTTATAATTTTGTGCTCATTTGGTTGTTTTCCTTCTTCTCTTTTCCAGTCTGTGCCAGTGGCGGTGCGTGCATAGAGGGCGCAGGAGCGCCGCCCCCCCTCTCCTGCACCGCTCTATCACCAATAGATAGATTCATGCATTGCATGAATCTATCTATTGTCACCGATGCCGCCCCCTATTCAGGTGTCCGGCCCCTTGTCGGGCGCCGGGCATCTGAATTACAGCAGGGGGGGTGTTTCTGGAAGCGCCCTATTAGAGCTGTAAAGCTCTAATAGGGGACCTGATTAGAGCGGTGTGCTCTAATAGGCTTCCATAAGTGTAAACAGCGGGCGCACTGCTGTGCGTTCGCTGATTACACAGTATTGTGTTAGAGAAGCGAATACATCGCTTCCCTAACACAGACCCGCCTCTTAGCCAATCAGGTTGCCGGGTCTGTTACCTGTCACCTGATTGGCTGAAGTCACAGGCGCTGTGATTGGACGCTAGGCGTCCAATCATAGCAGAAGACAGGAGCGCGGGAGAAGATATCGGAAGATGAGGGGAAGATGAGGGGACACCGCGCGCTGCACACCGAGACAAGGTAAGTGCAGAGGGCAGGCAGGGGGCACAGTGGCAGCACTTGAGGGGCACAGTGGCAGCACTTGAGGGGCACAGTGGCAGCACTTGAGGGGCACAGTGGCAGAACTTGGGGCACAATGGCAGCACTTGGGGCACAGTGGCAGCACTTGGGGCACAGTGGCAACACTTGGGGCACAGTGGCAGCACTTGGGGCACAGTGGCAGCATTTGATGGGCACAGTGGCAGCGTTTGATGGCACAGTGAGGCTGTTTGTTTGCGCCCCCCCAAAAAATCTTGAGCACCAGCCGCCACTGGTCTGTGCAGTCTATTGAAAAAAATGGAAAATAAAAAGATTGCATCCAGAATAGTTAAAAGATGCTTCAATATCACCTGGAGGCAATTTAAAACCCTATGCAGCCACTTCATTGCACCCTCCTCTTCCAGCGAGCAGTGTGTTGAAACTTCCTTTTCTTTACGAGTTATGGCAGCCACTGCTATCCCACACTTCCAGGTCTTTCTAATAGTGTCCCCATACAAAGAAAAGAATGGTGTTGCTTCAGGCTCTACTAGGTCCTTATACTGTATGCAGGCAGGGAAAGAGCTCATGTCAGCTCCATAGAAGTCAATGAGGAAGGAAAAGGAGTCCCAGGAGTCTGGACGGAGTCTAGGCTCAGGCTTCTTTCACCATTTATGTGAGTTTTTTGTGTGATGTGCGGTTCCTGGGACTTCTTTACCTACCCAATAGTGTCCCCACCACTGGGCACTTTGGTTCCTCTGGCCAACTTTTACACTATCACATGACACAATAGTGATGTTGGGGTCAGCAGGATGAACCACAGCATCCAGTGCAGTTGAAGTAGGTGATAGCACACAGAAACAGGATCCTAGATTGTTGTCTTTATTCACCCTGTAATTTAATACAGCCGCCGAAACTGAATTCCAGGATGCTCTGCAACTCAGCATATGTCTATGAACACACCATTCCAGGTAGCAACACTCACCTAGAAGAGATGACAAAAGAGGACATGGAGGAATTAGGAAACAAACCAAAAATGCTAAACAGCACAACTGCAAGTCAGCGGCAAGCCTCAAGCCTACAAGCAAGAAAAAAAAAAAAGGGATGACCCTCAGCTTCATGCCACAGTGGTACTACACAGGTTGGCCTAAACCAGAGACTCATAAAAGGTGTAAATGCACCTTACCTCTTCACCCTAGCAATACACAACCAGCTTTACCAAATAATAACCAAGACACTGTTGACTTTGCAAGATCTTTGCACAACGAGTTAGTGACCTAATTATTTGTAAAGTTTAGCGATTGCCCTGAAGAATACAAAACCTGGTAATCTTCCTTCCAAAATGCAATCAGTGTTTAGAGTTGGCATGCTGTGAAGAAATAGATCTCTTAGACCACATGCACACTGGACATTAAGCCCATATGCATTGCATGTCCAGGAGGCACAGGTTCAGCTTCCATCCCCACTACCAGCAACCTGTCGAAATTTATGATAGCTGGAAATATTTTCTTTTTTTATTAAGATTATTTTTCTTTTTACACATATACAGACCAAACATATAAGAAATGTCCTTACAAACAAATATTAAATGCATAAATATAACAGTAATTTGTTCTGGTATATAGCAGTCATGTATGAGTCAGGGAGATCATCCACTCTAGTGGAGTCTACATATGGGGAAGATAACTAAGATTTTATTAAACTTATTTATACAACCCCTACGTTTATAAGTAAGTTGCTCTCTATCCAGCACAGCATTAACCACCATGTGCCACTGAACACAAATTGGAGGGTTAGAAGAATGTTGAAAAATCAACTTACGGGCAATAAATAACAAATGGCTAAGAAAATATATCTGAGAAAATGATGGTTAGTCCTCAGACAATATGCCCAACAGGGCAAATTAAGGATCAGGAGTCAATTGAACTGAATAAAGTTCCGATAAAATAGGAAGTACCGTATTTATTGGTGTATAACACGTGCCGGCGTATAACACGCACCCCAATTTAAGAGGGAAGTTTCAGGAGAAAATACGTTTTTTTTAAAATAAACCACTTTGAAGCAAAATAATGGTCAGTGAGCATCAAAGCAGCCATATAAGTGCCCATCTACAGCTTCAGTGCAGCCTGATCTGTGCCCATCTGCAGCTTCAGTGCAGCATGATCTGTGCCCATCTGCAGCCTGATCTATGCCCATCTGCAGCTTCAGTGTAGCCTGGTCTGTGTCCATTTGCAGCCTGATTTGTGCCCATCTGCAGCCTGATCTGTGCCCATCCGCAGCCTGATCTGCACCCATCTCCCCCATCAATGCAGCTCGCCATCTCTCATCTCTCGCAGGAAATCACAGAGCCGTCATCTGTTTACTCGGCTATCAGTCGGCAGTCACATACACAGTTCCTCCTCTGCCATTGGCATTGGACCAGCTCCTTTGATAGACAGAACACTGGTCCAATGCCGGTGGCAGAAGCGGGACTGTGTGTGTGACGTGCGAGCCGAGTGAGAGTCGAGTTAGAGCCTACTGGCGAGCCGAGTGGAGATGACGGCTCAGTGAATTCCAGCGGCACTCGTTCCCCTCTGAGGTACGCTGTCGGCATATAACACGCACCATTGATTTTTCTCCCAATTTTCAGGGGAAAAAAAGTGCATGTTATACGCCGATAAAGACGGTATATCTATCCGGTATCTAAATAATTCAGGACAATGCCATAACATGAATTAACCTGTCTGTATGAATATTACAACAATGGCAATTAGGTGAAGGTTGACAACCCCAAGAAAATATAAAGACAACCCCAAGATAATAGGCTCTATGGAGTATAAAAAGCTGTATCAGTTTTTGGGAGGGGGGAAGCAAAATTTCTTTAAGGAGCTTTAATGCCGCTGTCCACTGATCCTCGTTTAGATTGCCAATATCTTAACTCCATATCTCCATACCTGCATTTAATCAAGGTTTTAGAACTGACTGCCCTCACTAAGGCTTCATATAAATCACCAATTAGAACCTTTTTAGAATCCGTTGGTGTCACCACCAAAGAAAGAATGTTAGAAAAATGTAAATATATGGGATCCAAACGAGTCTGAGACTGTAATGCATGACGAAGTTGTAGATATTGAAAAAATACTCTATTCGACAAGTGATACAGCTCTACAATTCAACACAGTACCTCCATTATACAGATAGGTGATAGGTGGAAATATGCAGCAGCTGGACGCTGTACCCAACGATACTTGTGTTTAGGGCTATATGCATTCAGGGACTTATGCCCGGAATGCAGAATTCCTGCATTCAAGGTATTTTTACCTGAACACATATGACCCTAAATGCAAGTACCACTAGGTACCGCATCCATCCAAGTCCAGCTACCACATATTGCAGCCTGTCATAGATTTAGACCAGATGTTGCACCTGTGCCACCTGAGCAATAAAAAAATGCCAGGATTTAGTGCATATGGGCCAAATGCCCAATGTGCATGTAGCCTTAATCAAATGGCTTGGAAATGAGTCTGCTGAGCATGCCAAACCAATCAAAACCAGCTCACTATTCAAAATAATTTATAGCTTTCCCAATATACCTTAAAAAGGTCCATCAAAAGCTGAGATAACTCAGTGACTTGCTAATGGAGCTTAAAGTATTCAAATCCAAAGGGACTTACAAGGACCTGCATTTATTGGCACAGTCAGATGTGTAAATCCCATGGTACAAAAGTTACTCTATACCTTCCAAGAGCAGCTGGATCATACATGGCTCTAGATTTAAGGCCCCTTTTCACACCATTCAGGTCCACCTGTCAGTTTTCATGGCAGACCTGAACGGGCGCTCCATGCCTCCATGCTAGTCTATGGAGCAACGGATACTGGATGCAGTTTTTCAACACTTATGCCCTGTATACACTATAGGATTTTCCGATGGAAAATGTGTGATATGACCTTGTTGTCGGAAATTCCGACCGTATGTAGGCTCAATCACACATTTTCACACATTTTCCATAGGAATTTCCGTCACACAAAATTTGAGAACTGATTCTCAAATTTTCCGACAACAAAATCCGTTGGAAATTCTGATCTTGTGTACACAATTCCGATGCACAAAGTGCCACGCATGCTCGGAATCAAGCAGAAGAGCAGCACTGGCCCCTCTGCAATCAGGCTTCCGCCCGGGCCATGGCACAGAAACAGAACTCCTCAAAATATGGGACGATGCCTTGGAAGCAGCAGATGATGGAGAATCATGTCTCTTGGTACTCCTGGACCTTAGTGCAGCGTTTGACACACTGGATCACAGCACTTTACTCACCCGCCTCAAAGAAGTAGCAGGAGTCACAGACTCAGACTTACTATGGTTCACTTCCTTCTTAAGAAATCGGTCACAAACAGTGAAACTTGGAGCCTTCACCAGTGAATCTCGCGCAGTCTCCTATGGAGTCCCTCAAGGATCACCATTATCACCCGTGCTCTTTAACATTTACATCCGTCCACTTCTTAAAATCATCAGAAAATCTGACCTATGCTTCCACTCATACGCAGATGATACTCAACTCTACCTTCGGATCCCCGGACAAAAAGACCAATATCAGGAATTGGAAAAATGCCTCGCATCAATAGACGACTGGATGTCCACTAACTCCCTCAAACTTAACGGAACCAAAACAGAACTCCTTCTCCTAAATGCAAACAGGAAAACTAATTCTACAACACCATGGACTCCGCCCACCATCCTTGGACAGACCATCCCCCTAAGCTTAAAAGCCAAAAGTCTCGGAGTCACTTTCGATTCAGAAATGTCAATGGATGCACAAATAGGATCAGTAGTCAGCGGATCCTATCATCTTCTACGCCTGCTACGTAGACTCATCCCCTTCATTCCAGAAAAGGACAAAGCCATAGTGGTAGGAACAATCATCAACTCTCGACTCGACTATGCAAACTCCCTCTACATAGGACTACCTAAATTACAGATTGCACGACTACAAGTCGTTCAAAACACGGCAGCAAGACTAGTCACAGGAAAAAAACCATGGGAATCGATCTCCCCCTCCCTGAGGACCCTCCATTGGCTAACTGTAAAGGATCGTATAACATTCAAGACCCTCTGCCTGACCCACAAATGCACACAAGGAGATACTCCTCTATACTTATGCGAAAAAATACAACACTACACTCCCAATCGCAACCTCCGATATAACGACCAAAATCTCCTCCTTGTCCCCAAGTCCCGGTACAAATCAAGGGGAGAAAGAAGATTTGCAGCCCAAGGACCACGGCTATGGAACACTCTACCTACGAACATCCGCTTAGAAAAAGACCATCGGGCCTTCAGGAAAAAACTCAAGACCCACCTCTTCTAAGAAGGAATCAACCCAGTTCGGATCAAGTGCCTCGAGGCGATTCAGTTCGCAGTTTGCAGCGCTATACAAATCTTTCATTCATTCATTCATTCACTGACTATTGAACTTCATTTTTCTCGGCTCGTCGTACGTGTTGTACGTCACCGCGTTCTTGATGTTCGGAATTTCCGACCAACTTTGTGTGACCGTGTGTATGCAAGACAAATTTGAGCCAACATCCGTCGGAAAAAATCCCATGGATTTTGTTTTCGGAAAATCCTATCGTGTGTACAGGGCATTACATTTAAAACATATAGCACATTTATTATCAAAACTTGATCCTCAGGCTCAGATAGTTCTGCTACTTGGAACCAAAATCTTATGAGTCCACAAAGCAAGAGCTTAGATTACCGAACCCCCACAACTCTTTCATATGATGAAAGGCTGGACCTAGGATGGATCTTTATAGGAGATGCCAATCTAAGAAGCTAATGAATGAATGTCCCTTTCTTTTCCACCCATGCCAAAATAATTTCCTTATAAAGTAAGTCCTGTCCTTTCATATCCCCTTTAGAAGATTACTTCCACCATTAACATCACCTGGCTCAACAAAAATCCAAGGAGCTGGGCAAAAATTGTTGATCGAACAGTAACCGCATTCAATCAAGTGCAGTCACTGATCAGGTATTCTGACAGTTGCAGGTATCAGCAACTGTTAAAATTCAGTAGCCGGCAGGGGAGATTATTTCATCCACATTGCTTAGCAGGGCTGAACAAAAGAAATTGAAGTGTGTATGGCTAGCCTTTGATTTAGGGATAGACTCAGACAGGGCTGGACTGGGACAAAAATTTGGCCCTGGACCTAATCCAGATTGGCCCACTTTAATTTTGAGTGTCCCCATGAGCAGCCCCCTTACATCAGAGTGTCTCCATCAGCAGCCCACTTCACATCAGTGTGCCCCCATCAGCAGCCCCCTTCACATCAGAGTGTCCCCAACAGCAACCCCCTTCACATCAGTGTGTCCCCATTAGAAGCTCCCTTACATCAGTGTGTCCCCATCAGCAGCCCCCTTCACATCAGAGTGTCCACATCAGCAGCCCTCTTTACATCAAGGTGTCCGCATCAGCAGTCCCTTACATCATAGTGTCCCCATCAGCAGCCCCCTTTACATCAGAATGTCCCTAAATTACGTAAGTATATGCATCTTTCTTATACAGGTTAGTTAGCACGTGGGTGGGTGCAGCATGGTGTGGCAGCAGTAACACACACTCAGTCCAGATGCAGTTAAAGAACTTGTATTGACATCAAAGAACAACAGTTTACAACAAACCTGGTGCAAGAAGGCCCAACTGGCAAACACCATGACAGCAGTGTGTTCCAGAGCAGGTTTCAGCCGAGGGGTGGAATGGGGCCTGGCTGGTCCAAGCCCAAGTGGGGAGGTTTCCAGAGGAATGGTGAATCCTCATGCCTTCCCTCCTCATCTGAAACCTTTCCCTACTGCTAATACGGTCCCATACAGATGGTTCACCTGTCCCTATACTACCCACATACTAGAATGTGCACCAAACCCAGGAGCCAGGGTCTTAAATAGACTCTGCCACACATAAGATGGCCACCCATGCCACATGCAACGGGATCGCTGCCCCAGTGACCCAGAAAACCATAGCGGAACCATGTTCCTCTTGACTTCCTCTACCTCTGCAATGCCACTGCAGTTAAGTACCACCTGCAGTGCAGAAAGTGGACTGCACCTGCCTACTAGCATTGGTTCTAGGAGAGGAGGAGGGGACAGTTTTAAGAGTAGTTAGGATAAAGCTGGAATTCCAGTTTAAAGCACAATGGCTTGTAGGATTTGCTTGGGGAAAGCACAACTTGTTCCACATTATGAGCATTCTATACCCAGACTAAGAATTACTACAGTAGAACTAACTATTGACCTATGTGAACTTCTCATCAGAAATGAACAATGAACCTAAATATACTGAATTCTACATTAACAGTAAAGTCGTTTTACAATACATCTACAATGAGACCAGAACATTCTACATTTATGCTAAAAAAAATGAGTGCTAAGGATAAGTAGCAGATCATGAAGGCCTCTTGACCCCATAGGGAAAGAGAGCCCTGACTGTTGGGGGCATGTCCAGGGCGGGTTGAAGTGACCAAAGGGTCTTTAAAGATTGGTGGGGGTGTGGGTTGGGCTGGGCCTGAGCTTGACAAAAGTGGCGCGCCCAGAAAATTCTGGAGCCTTCTGGAAGATCCGTTGGGAAGAGCTGCCCACCCTCCCGCCCTATAATTTTCTTTGGTACGTCACAGCTTGCTGCGGTTTTTTGACCTTGCCAGCATAAAATGGCTGCTGTTGATGGAAATGGGAAGCAGACGGCCTGTCCAGCACTTATGGTAAGGACAGGCCTCCCCCCCTTCTTATCTCCTTCCCCTACGTTGGATTATGTGCTCACAGTATAACTGTGACAGGCACTGTTTGAAATATTCATTTGTTTGAACTATTCATTGGTTATGTGTTGGATTTAAAGAAATTAACTATTCATTGGTTATGTGTTGGATTTAAAGAAATAAAGCTGTGGCCTTGCCCTTTCCAACTTAGCAGTTGTCAGCGTGTTATTTATTGGTATGAAGGGGCAAGGGTTAAAAGAAGGTTATACAATTAATTTACAGTTCATAGTACCTGGACTAATTGCACCTCAGCAGTCATGCTACTAGAGCTGATGCTGTAAGTCACCGTAAAACAGTACATGGCTTACAGAACCTTCATTGTGATATAACACAGAGGAGACACATTTAAGCTATTACAGTAGATTTAGACTTAGATGCTGAAAGTCATCCTGAGGTCTCCCCACTTCAGGAAGTGACCTCAGATAGTCAATTTAAAGTCACAGATTAGAGATTCTCAACCTTAAAACCACTGATTTATTTGAGCTATTACTTTCCAACCTCACATAGTTTGTTCCTGCAAAGGTGCATGCATTCAATCAACAGTAACTGTAAAGGCTGGCACTATTGCTAAAATGTCTGTTCAGCAGTTGAACTTTAGCAATCTCAAGATGTCATTTTCCACATTGTGCAGCATGAAACCTATGCTACAGACATTGACTTTATTAGAACCCAAAAAAATAACCATAGAAACAGTGTCCTAAGAAAACTTGACGCATTTCTTGATTAACCACTTTAGCCCCGGAAGATTTGGCTGCTCAATGACCAGGCCATTTTTTGCAATACGGCACTGCGTCGCTTTAACTGACAATTGCGCGGTCTTGCGATGTTGTACCCAAACAAAATTGATGTCATTTTTTTTCCCACAAATAGAGCTTTCTTTTGGTGGTTTTTGACCATTTGTGCGGTTTTTATTTTTTGCACTATAGACAAAAGAAGAGCAACAATTTAGAAAAAAAGGATAATAAGGAGCTGCGCCAATTAAAACAAATGGAAAGACTGAACATACTTCCAATACATCAATGTCCACAATATTTAAAGATGGGAATCCTATTATGACATGACGCCGCACATAAATATAAAGCAAATATTTAAAAAGGGATCTTATGTATAAGTTCTGTAGGTGAAAACATTTGCTCAATAAGTGAAATTAAAAGTCCTCTGGCATAAAAAGGGATGAAGATGACACTGCACACATCCAGACGTGATTCAAATAGTGCACCTCGGTGACTTGCATGTACAATGGTGAAGCAAAGTGCCCGACACCCTAGATCACTATATGCTTACCAGATGGTAAAGCAAGTAAAGCCTTACTGGGAACCAATCGGCATCTGCTATGAGTGTCCTGAGGCTTCTCTATCTCCCAATCCACTGCATCCACCGCTTAAGGTTGTGGGACATTAAGCTTCCACTTGCTCACCCACAAATGCACCCACGGAGACGCTCCTCAATACCTTCTCGAGAAAATAAAACACTACACACCCAATCGCAGTCTTCGATCGTCCGACCAAAACCTCCTCCTCATCCCCAAGTCCCGCTACAAATCAAAAGGGGAACGAAGATTCGCTGTCAGAGGACCACGGCTTCGGAATGCACTACCAACCTACATCCGCATGGAAGAACACCATCAGGCCTTCAGGAAAAAACTCAAGACCCACCTCTTCTAAGAAGCTTGACAACAAAGCACTAATACAGCGCCTTGAGGCGATTCGGTTCGCATTGTAGCGCTATACAAATTATTCATTCATTCATTAGGATTCCATGCAGAAAGCAAAGGAAAAAAAGCCGCTCATAGCGTAATTCCGTGACAGCCAGCTCCTTGTAATGTCCCTTCGTAGGACATTACAAGGAGCTGGCTGTCACAGAATTACGCTATGAGCTGCTTTTTTTTCCTTTGCTTTCTGCATGGAATCCTAATGAGCAAGTGGAAGCTTAATGTCCCACAACCTTAAGCGTTGGATGCTGTGGATTGGGAGATAGAGAAGCCTCAGGACACTCATAGCAGATGCCGATTGGTTCCCAGTAAGGCTTTACTTGCTTTACCATCTGGTAAGCATATAGTGATCTAGGGTGTCGGGCACTTTGCTTCACCATTGTACATGCAAGTCACCAAGGTGCACTATTTGAATCACGTCTGGATGTGTGCAGTGTCATCTTCATCCCTTTTTCTGCCAGAGGACTTTTAATTTCACTTTATGAGCAAATGTTTTCACCTACAGAACTTATACATAAGATCCCTTTTTGAATATTTGCTGTATATTTATGTGTGGCATGTCATAATAGGATTTACATCTTTAAATATTGTGGACAGGGGGGCGCATGCGCGGCGGCTTCATGAACGGTCGAATGTCCTGAGGGCTCCGCTCCACTCCAGCCTAAGGCCGCTTCACAGCGCCTTACCGAGGACCATCCAGCGGCGATTCATCTCTCCCCCAGCTGCAGAACACCCGGGCTACAAGCCCACCATTCCGGGACCACGGCCAGACGGAACCTAAGCAGGCAGCTCACCCCGGCCCTCACGGCCGATTCCGCCGCCATATTGGCGGCCGAGCGCTCTGTACTCTGCACTCCAGCCTAAGCCCGCTCCACAGCGCCTTATCGAGGACCATCCAGCGGCGATTCATCGCTCCCCCAGCTGCAGAGCACCCGGGCTACAAGCCCACCATACCGGGACCACGGCCAGATGGAACCTAAGCCGACAGCTCACCCCGGCCCTCACGGCCGAGTCCGCCGCCATAATGGCGGCCGCGCGCCCTGTACTAGGCCCGAACCAGGCCGACACCATAGCGGATCCATCAGCACCCGATCCCCTCATCCTTGGACAGATCCAGCCCACAGTGAGTAACCCCCAGGTTCCCTTCCTTTCACCTGCATCCACAGAGTCACTGCTGGGGAGATTCCAAGAGGATTCCCCCCTCACACCAATGGAGGATTTCACTGAGGCCCCATTCCACCAAGGACCTCTCCTGGGCGCTTTACCCTCCACTCCCACAGATTTTGCCTCATTGATGCAAACATTCTCCACCATGCTATCCAGAGGCCTAGCCCAAAATGCCTCTTATATAACCTCCATTATACAGGCTGACTTGCAGCACCTAGGAGCCAGGATTGAAGCTGTTGAATCTAAAACTGATCAGGCAGTAGCCATGACAGTTCAGAACACTGACAGGATCACAGAGTTACATGAACAACTGGACATAGCCTATTCCAAGCTGGACGACCTTGAAAATAGGAATCGAAGATATAACTTCAGACTGAGAGACCTGCCTGAAACATGTAAGGACACGGATAAAGTAGTCCGTGAATTCATCTCCTCCTTACTTCCAGATGCACCAGAACATCGCCTGGAACTGGACCGGGCTCATAGAGCACTCCAACCTCCCCGCCAAGATGGTCTCCCTAGAGACATTGTGGTTAAACCACACTTTTACAAGGTCAAAGAGGAGGTCATGCGGAAAGCACGGGAGACAGTTAATCTAACATTCCAGGGCTTCCCAATTCAAGTTTATTCGGACCTGTCTCCTTACACGATCCAATTACGCCGATCTTTAACCGCTTCCCGACCGGCCACTGCATATATACGTTAGCAGAATGGCACGGGCAGGCAGAATCACGTACCTGTACGTGATCGTGCATGTGCCTGCCCGTGGGTCGCGCGCGCGCCGCTAGCGGCGCGCTCGCGACCCGGTCGGGAGCTCCGTGACCCCGGCCGCGGGACCAGCGGACCCGATCGCCGCTGGTATCCCGCGATCGGGTTACGGAGCGGAAGAACGGGGAGAGGTCTATGTAAACAAACCTCTCCCCGCGCTTCCTACACTGACTGTCAGTGATCGGCGGTTCCCTGTCATCGGGAACGCCGATCAATGACGTCAGACGTACAGCCACGCCCCCTACTGTAAAAAAAAACACAACACGTCACACTGACTCCTCCCCGCCCCCTAGTGGTTAACCCCCTAACTACAACTGTCATTTACATAGGAATCAGTGCTATTTAAATAGCAGTGATTGCTGTATAAATGACAAATGTCCCAAAAATGTGTCAAAAATGTCCGATGTGTCCGCCAAAATGTCGCAGTCACAATAAAAATCGCTGATCGCCGCCATTACTAATAAAAAAAAAATATTAATAAAAATGCTATAAAACTATCCCCTATTTTGTAAACGCTATAACTTTTGCGCAAACTAATCAATAATCGCTAATTGCGATTTTTTTTACCAAAAATATGTAGAAGAATACGTATCGGCCTAAACTGAGGAAAAAAAATGTTTTTTTATATATTTTTTGGGGATATTTATTATAGCAAAAAGTAAAAAATATTGCATTTTTTTCAAAATTGTCGCTCTATTTTTGTTTATAGCGCAAAAAATAAAAACCGCAGGGGCGATCAAATACCACCAAAAGAAAGCTCTATTTGTGGGAAAAAAAGGACGCCAATTTTGTTTTGGAGCCACGTCGCATGACCGCGCAATTGTTAGTTAAAGCGACGCAGTGCCGAATTGCAAAAAGGGGCCTGGTCCTTTGGCTGCCAATTGGTCCGGGGCTGAAGTGGTTAAAGCCTCTGCTGCAAGTTCTCACTCAACATTCAATCACCTACAGATGGGCCTTTCCGTTTCGTCTGAACTTCACGCACTCCAACAAATCGTATGGCTTTTCCACTTTCAACAACGGTGAACGTCTCCTTCTTCAACTGGGTCTCATCTCCCAAACTCCGGGTCCCCCTACGGACCCCAAAGTCCCCGTCTCCACAAAGAGGCCTCCCCCAGCTAGCCCCATTCAACCCCTGTGGCAAAAGAAACAGGCAAAGAGATCTAAAGACGGTCGCCCACCCTAAGAAGATCCCACTCGGCTCTTTCTCACCATTTCCTCCCTCACGTGATGTGAGGCTTTTGTTTCGTCTGGCCCCGGACGGGGTCCTCCGTGAACTTCTCTGACACGTTTGATGCTGGAGAACTGTCCCTCCTTTTCCCCCATGGACTCCCACACCTTCATCCCTGCCATGCAAGTCAACCATGATGAATACTCCCTCCCCCCCCTCCTCCTGAAACTTTTTGCTCCAGGTTTTGGATACCCTTTTTTTTTTTTCTTGATACATGTGGCCTAGCTGGCCTTTTTCTTTTCCGGAAAATTTATATTTGCTTGTTACATATGTTTTCTCCTCGGTAGGGCTTCTCTTTTTGCTAGTTTTCGCCAATATTTTGCCCTTTTTCTTTTATTTTTTTTATTAATTTATTTATTTTTATTTATTTTTTCCTTTTTGTACTGCAATTTTACATTCATGCGTGTTTGGGCTGGAGTTGTATGCACTGCACCTCCACCAGTCTCGGAGTGGCGATTTCCCTGCGCTCTGAGACCACCAAATTGCCCCTTGATCTGGGGCCCTTTTTTTGTTTTTGTTCTATACATTCTAGGGAAAACCTGCTGGGGAACATTGGCGGCTACCTTCCCCTCCTAGGTACCTCATTGAACATACTAACCGCCTCTGATTTTTATGTTACACTACTCCTAGCTACATGTTGGTTCCTAACTTTTGTATTTTTCTTTTCCAGGATCAGACCCCCCCCCCTCTCTTTCCCCTCTTCTCCCTTTTTCTGGGTCTACCAGGAGATCCCCCCCGCACGTATCGATTCACCACATCCACAATTGATATTTACGGCTGTAACCCGGGTGTCCCCCCAAGAGGCCCAGGTAAGACATTCTCTTTTGATGCGATTTTCTATCCCTCTGGTTCGTGATGTCTGACACCACTGTTTTCCCTGACCTATGTATAGCAACACATAATGTGCAAGGATTGAATTCCCCGATAAAGAGGAGGAAACTATTTCAATTTTACCAAACACAAAAAATAGATATCTTATTGTTGCAGGAAACCCATTTCCCATCATCTTACAACCCGTCCTTTCTACATGGGCACTTCCCCCAATTCTTTCTTTCCAATGCCCAAAATAAAACGAAAGGAGTAGCTATTTGCATCTCCAAAAACCTGAAATTTTCTCTGTCAGATATAATCAAAGATGAGGAAGGTAGATTCCTCTTAGTCAAGGGCTCCTTGGAGGGGACTATATACTCTTTTGTTTCCTATTACGCCCCGAATAAAGGTCAAGCCTCATTCTTTTCCTCCATGATGTCCACATTAGGTCCTGTACTCGAAGGTAAAATCATAATGGGAGGTGACACTAATCTTCCTTTCGATCAATCCCTTGATAAAGCTAGAAAAGGTTTACCACGAACTAGGAAACCCCCTAATCACAGTACCAAAATTGCTGCTACGCTCTATTCGCAGGGGCTTGTGGACATCTGGAGGGAACTGAACCCCAGAACCAAGGATTACACTCATTTCTCTATCCCCCACCAAGTTTATTCTAGAATAGACCATATCTTTATTCAAACTCAAGCTATTCCCTCAGCTACAAAGGCAGTCATTAAGGACACGATAGCATCAGATCACTCCATGGTCCTCTTGTTTCTTAAACGCACCCACAACCCCAGCACACAATTTAAATGGCGACTCAACGAGAGTCTCCTAAGCAATCCTGTTCAATGCTCTATTCTGTCAAAAGAAATTAAGGAATATTTCACCCTCAATAGACACGACACAATTTCCCCAGAGTCACTATGGGCTGCGCATAAAGCGGTCATCAGAGGGAGACTTATTCAACTCTCCTCCCAACTCAAGAAGGCACGTAAAGCACACATAGTTTCCTTAACTAAGGATTTTGAGACATTGAGTAGAGCCCACAAACGCAATCCGACCTCTGAATCCCTAAACGCCCTTGACTCTGTCAGAACCTCCCTAAATCTCGCTCTCACTACTGAGGCCGAGAAGCACTTAAGATGGTCAGGGGCACGCTTCTACTCCCACAGGGACAAAATAGGAGCCAAACTGGCAACTAAACTCTCTCCCAAGCCCCGATCCTTCACACTACCCAAGATAAGGGATTCTGGGGGTGATTTGACACAAAATCCCATTCGTATAATGCGAACGTTCCACAAATTCTACACCTCCCTTTATAAACACGACTCAACAACCCCTCAGACTCTCATGGACGATTTCCTCAACTCTATCCCGCTTCCGAAATTATCCGCTACACATTCCGATCTCCTTGAAGAGCCAATCTCGATATCGGAAGTAATGGAGGTTATCAAACACCTAAAACCTAACTCAGCCCCGGGCCCGGATGGGTTTTCTGTAGGATATTATAAGAAATTCGCACCAACCCTCGCTCCACACATGGTAGATTTGTTTAATTCGCTCAGGTCCGGCTCTCCCCTGGATAAAGCCCTCAATTTAGCCTATGTTTCGGTCATCTCTAAACCAGGGAAGGATGGGTCTCTTGTCTCTAACTATCGCCCAATCTCCCTCATCAACAATGATCTTAAGATCCTAACTAAAGTTTTATCCAATAGAATCTCCACATTTATATCTCGTTATATACATAAAGACCAAGCGGGCTTTATCCCGGGGAGACAAGGACCTGACCAAATTAGGAGAGCAGTAGATATAATCTCACTCCTTCACTCCCGTTGGGATGGAGGTCCTTCCCAGGAAGGCTTTCTTTTGTCAATCGACCTTCAAAAAGCTTTTGACACGCTCACGTGGCCCTATCTATTTAACGTCCTGGAGAGATGGGGATTCGGCCCCCTCTTTATAGGAACGCTACGGGCTCTATATTCTAATCCCAGTGCACAGGTCCGTCTCCAAGGCTGTTACTCCGACATTTTTAACATAGAAAAAGGCACTAGGCAAGGATGTCCCCTTTCCCCCATCCTTTTCGCGATAGCGATTGAGACCTTGGCCATAGCCATCAGATCCCATCCAGATATCAAAGGAGTCAGGTGTGGTCAGATGGAACATAAATGCGCTTTGTTCGCTGACGACCTGCTTATGTTTGTCACTTCCCCATTGATCTCAACACCCAACATCTTCGCCCTACTTGCTGAATTCGGCATAGTCTCTGGTTTGAAGGTTAATCCCTCTAAATCACTAGCCCTAAACATCACTGTCCCTCCCACCCTAGTAGGCACTTTACAAACCTATTTCCCTTTCTCATGGTGCCCTACAAAATTACCATACCTGGGAGTGTACCTTTCTTCCAGTATAACCACCCTTTACTCGTCCAATTATCCAACTGCTTTTAATAAATTGTCAGAGGATCTAGTACTGTGGTCTAAACTGGGCCTATCCTGGATAGGCCGCGTATCCGCAATCAAAATGACCTTTCTCCCCCGTCTACTCTACCTTTTCAGATCTCTTCCTATTCCTGTTAAGAAATCGAACATCCAAGCCCTCCAATCTAAGATCCTGAAATTTATCTGGGGCACACAGGGTTGCAGAGGCTCGAAACACCTCCTATATAGACTAAAAACTCAAGGGGGCTTGTCACTCCCAAATATCTGGTGGTATTACCAGGCAGCTCAACTGGCCCAGATTTCGATAGTCTACACCCGTGGTCCAAAACCTGACTGGGTTGATATGGAAAGACAAGCAGTCCCCCTTCATACCATAGACTTCTTATTATGGTCTCCCCCTAAAAATAGACCGCCTATCATGGCTCCCACTCTTTCTCATTCATTGGCACTTTGCGATCACTTACACAAAAACACCACACTTATATCAGCCCTCCGTCCTTTATCGCATATATTCCACAACCCGGACTTCCCTCCGGGCATGAACATCCTTGCCTTTAGTTGGTGGCTCAATAAAGGACTTTTCAGAATAGGAAACTTCTTCACCTCTACGGGCCCCATTTCGATTACGTTCTGCAACAATAAACTTGAGATGCCCTCTTCCGAGAAATTCAGATATTCACAAATACTACATTTCCTCCAATCTATCTGGTCGAATAAACCCGAGCCTCCGATAGCTTCCACATATGAATCTTGGTGTGCTGACATCACGGGCCAGAGGGGGGGGATATCCATCATCTATTCTTCCCTAGCCTCTGCACCATCCAAACCTACATATGCCCTAGCCTGGGAATCTGACCTTAATATCTCATGGGACCAGGACAAATGGTTTGCCTGTTTTCAACGTTCATTTAAAGGAATTCTTAATGTCTCCCTAATTGAGGCAAATCTCAAAGTACTTACACGCTGGTATAGAGTACCCACTATTTTGGCCAGGATCTATCCCAATGTATCCCCGCTCTGTTTCCGTGAATGTGGTCACGTGGGATCTCTACTTCACGTTTGGTGGACTTGTCCACGTATAAGGGGACTGTGGAATAGGGTCTTTGCTCTTATTCGCAAGCTCTCATCAGCCCAGGTTCCCCAAATTCCAGAAATTGCCTTACTTAATCTTAAGGTAGATAATGTGACTAAACACACTCAGGCACTTATATTCTTTATCCTACTAGGCACAAAAATCACCATAGCAGCCCACTGGAAAAAAACTGCAGTCCCTTATGCTGCAGTAAAACGCAAGATCTCTTGGATAATGGCACAGGAGAGAATCGTTAGCATCATTCAGGATAAATCCCGTATATTTGAAAGTATTTGGTCACCCTGGGCTGAACTCCAAAACATTTCCCTTCTCCCAGATCTATAATCCCCCTATACAGGATCTCCCCCTGGTCTGACCCTTCTTCTCTTCCTACTTCCCCCCATGCTTTCTCTCCCTTCCTTTCCACCTTTTTCCCCCCTATTATCCCTTTACTCTCTTCTCCTTCAGTGTTCTGCTCCTGCAATGCATACGCAGGAACCGTCTGATCCTGGAAAACTCTCTTCCTCTCTCCTTCCGTATTCTGATCCTCAATCTCCTTACTGTACAGATGGCGCAGCTCAGCTACTGTCCCGCTTCTTCTTCTGTTCCTTCTTTCTTTTCTACTCTCTAGTATTGATACTTGTTGTATGGCATGGATGGAACTTAAGACTCCTTACCTGTGGAACTCTATAGGACATTTACCCATTTTTCTGGGGTTCACCACATGGAAGGACAATACTGCTAATGTTACTTGTTCTGTTTTAGTCTTTCACTGCTGAGAGCGGGATACTTTCTAGACTGCCTCTAGAAACATCAGAGGGGCCACAGTCTCGGAGTTCGGGTGCGGGGGGAGTGCTCCCCCCCACAGCTAGTACTCATTTGGGGTGGCGGGGGTCACTCAGCCCTGCACTCCTCTCCATATGATAATGGGAGTAAGTGAGTGATACTCCCTACTGTTCCAATGTCCCAAGTTCACCTTCACCTGTACCAGTCCCCTTTCATAAGTTCAATTTCAGCAGAAGGTTATGCATACAGACACCTGACATATTGTCTTTTCCTATACCCAACGTCTCTAACCAAGTTGTACTGTATATTTTATATGGATTTGCTTCATTGTTTCCCAACAGTGTTTTTCTTTTTGACTGTAATATGTCTTTCTTATTCAAACAATAAAAATTATTGAAAGTTAAATATTGTGGACATTGATGTATTGGAAGTATGTTCAGTCTTTCCATTTGTTTTAATTGGCGCAGCTCCTTATTATCCATGTACTATTAGGCTCCATGCACACTGAAGCTCATAAACTGCAGTTTATTGGAGTTTGGGCGTTTTTTTTTTTTAAAGCCCATAAACTAAACTCTATGTTAGCCTATGTGTCCATGCACACATGGACGTTTTTTAGCTTTAATGAGCAGTGGAGTTTATGGGCTTTTTTCTGAAGGCCAGAAATTTGCGTATAAAGTGCAGTTTTTCACCACCAAAATAAGCCAAACGCTCATAAACGCTCATGAACGTGCGTTAATTAGCGTTCGGCGTTCTATTTTTTCAATGCATTGGGGGAGTTTGGAATGCATTGTGGGATTCTTCGAGTGTCCTCTGTGTATTTTTATTAAAAAAGCCCATTAACGCTAACGCTAATAAACGCTTATAAACGCTAGTACAAAACGCTGTAAAAAGCAAGTTTTTCAACCAGCGTTTTCTGACAGCAATCTGGCGTCCAGAAAAAGCTTTTTTGAGCTTCAGTGTGCATGGAGCCTTAGTGTGTGTATCCCACCTTGAGCAGCAGCCTGTACATTTATCAGAATTATTTTTTGGTTTAGCGCGGTTTTATTTTTTGTTAATTTATAAAAAAACACAGGGGGGTTTATTTACTAAAGGCAAATTCACTTTGCAATACAAGTGCACTTGGAAGTGCAGTCGCTGTAGATCTGAGGGGAACATTTAAGGAGAATAAGAACCAGCATTTTTGCTTGTACATGATTGGGTAATAAAATCAGCAGAGCTTCCCATCATTTCAGAACTTCCCCTCAGATCTACAGCAACTGCACTTCCAAGTGCATTTGTAGTGCTGAGTGGATTTGCCTTTAGTAAATCAACCCCAATATCTTTTACTTTTTGCTATAATAAACATCCCAATTTAAAAAAATATATATAATTTTTTTTTTTCCTCAGTTTAGGCCGAAATTTATTATTTTACATATTTTTGGTAAAAAATTGCAATAAGCGTATATTGATTGGTCTGCGCAAAAGTTATAGCGTCTACAAAATAGGGTATAGATTTATGGCATTTTTTTTTTTTTACTAGTAATGGCGGTGATCTGCAATTTTTATCAGGACTGATATTGCAACAGACAAATTGGACACTTTTGACACATTTTTGAGATCATTGACAATTATACAGTGATCAGTGCTATAAAAATCCACTGATTACTGTATAAATGTCACTGTCAGGGAAGGGATTAACACTAGGGGCAATCAAGGGGTTAACTGTGTTCCCTAGGTGTGTTCTAACTATGAGGGGGATGGGACTGGCTAGGGGAGGAGAGAGATCGGTGTTCATACATAGTATGAACCCACAATCTGTCGCCTCTCCCCTGAGAGAACCGGGATTTGTGTGTTTACACACACAGATCCCGGTTCTCGCTCTGTCACGAGCGATCACGGGTGCTCGGCGGTCATTGCGCCCGCCGGGCACTCGCATCAGCTTCGGGCACACACTGCACGCACATGCCTCCTACAGGGTAGAGTTATGGCGGCTCGCCCAGGGGAGCCAACCTGCCACAGTACAACTGTGGCCAGTCGGGAACCGGTTAAAATGGCCTTTTGCAAGTAGGTGGCCATCTCAGGCAGGCCATAGATCAGTAATTTTTTTTTCCTTCAACCAATGGGTTGAACGAAAAAAAAATATATATATGATTTGTTTCCCTCATCCACACACTTGATGTGGATAGAGGAATCCTTCCCGCTGAGCCTTTTCATTCTGACAGCAGGGAGACTTCCAGCCAGGCAGCAGTGCTGACTGAACGGATAAATCTGACAGGCTGGTTGTACAGAAGTTGATCGGTAGATCAACTTCTGTACAACCAGCCTGCCCATACATGGATCGAAATTTGTCCAGTCCCTGCTAAATTTCGATCGGTGTATGGCTGGCTTTAAGGATGCAACATTAAAGGGGTTGTAAACCCCTGTGTTTTTTCACCTTAATACATTATATGCATTAAGGTGAAAAAACTTCTGACAGTCACCAGCCCCCCCATTTTACTTACCTGGGCCCTGGAATTTCCAGCGGCGAGGACACGCTGTCCCTCTGCCTGGAGCTCTTGGCACTTGATTAGATAGATTGATAGCAGCGCAGCCATTGGCTCCAGCTGCTGTCAATCAAATCCAATGACGTGATCGCCGGGGTGGCGAGTCCGGCATTCGTGTCTATGGATGCAATTGCTGGACTCGGGGGGCGCTCGCAAGCTAACCCCCCTGGGATAAAGCTTCTCCTAGGGGGTTATCTGATGTGGGGAGGAGCCGCAAGAGCAACCGGGGGACCCCAGAAATAGAGGGTCGGGGCTACTCTGTGCAAAGAGAGCTGCACAGTGGAGGTAAGTATGACATGTTTGTTATTTAAAAAAAAAAAAACTTTACAATCACTTTGAGAAAACTCCTCTAATTGTTCCTGGCCATCATCACATTGCTTCTTTGAGTCTGCAGCACTGTTACTATTAACTTAAACATCAAAAACCACTGTTTATAGGAGGAACTTTACAAGCTTGTGGCTTGTTGATAGTTGGAGCTAAAAGATGTGGGAGTAGTGGGATATTGTGTAACTTACTGCAAGCTTTGTGGCAAGCTATAATTACAAAAGGTGGCTAGTTTTTCCAGCCAATAGACTCAGTACAGACCCTTCTTTCAAGTGTTGGCCTTCATATGTTTAATGTGTTCTGGCTGTCTCTTCTGGGTTCAGGCAACTAGTCCCTGATAGCGCGGTCCGCCTCCACCCACCTGCTGCTGTATGTCCCTGTTCCTCCAGCCTACTTGGATATACACTGGCAGGACAAAGTATGTGAACCCCTTGGCATTAACTGTTTTTCTGCAGAAATGTTTTCCATAAAATGTCATCTGATCCTCATCATTCACAACAACAATAGACAAACACGATATGCTTAAGCTGAGAACACACAAACAATTCAAATGTCTCATCTCTTTATTGAACACACCTTTTAAACATTCACAGTGATGGAGGAAAAAGTAAGTGTGCCCATCAAATAATTACTTCAATAAAGCTAACTTGAGTCAGTAGTTTGCACATCTGGAATCCAATTAATTAAATGAGTCTGGAGGTGTGGTTTAGGGCTACTTAAACATTTTAAGATTGCTGCTCATAGAAAGCATCAGCTGATGTGAACCATGCCTATCAAAAAGGAGCTCTCTGAAAACATACAATCAAGAGTAGTTGATTTGCATAATGTTGGAGAGGGATACAAAGCAATATCAAAGTATTTAGGCATTCTTCAGTTGACAGTTAGACACATTTTCTATAAATTTTAGTACTGTGACTACTCCTGTGCAGTACAGCACCATTATATGTCACTGGTGTGACGGTGATCAGGGAAACTGACCAGTGAGAGTACAAATATTCAAATTTTTTATATTATTTATTACATATATATTATTTTATTTTTTTTACCATTATTTTTTTCAACACACATTGACAAGAGCAATATAATGTTACCATAGTAAAATTGTACTACTCTGGGGAAGTGATCAGTATTTGTTTTGTTTTTTTACATATTATGTTTTCTTATAGCAATGAATTTCATTGCTATATGCAAGCATTTTACCGAAGCAATTCATTCAATTCATTCAGTTTATTTTGTTGTAATTAGCTGTGATTGGCCACAGCTGATCACTTAGCCCAGATGGGCTGTGATTGGCCTAGTCTGTACCATGTGATCAGCCTGACCTATCACAGTTAGCAACCCAATTGTACACAACGGATGGCTTGAAAGGAAGCCACCCATTGCATACTGTCATGTGACCTGTTGTGATCGGTTACAGCGTTCACATGGTACTGGCAGCAGGCCAGTACAGTGATTAGTCATTGGCTGTGACAGATCGTGCCGCGACACGATCTGGGAGAACGCCATATGATGATCATCCAGAGGGACGAGAGGCCGGCCCCGGCTTCATAAAGCTATAGGCCGGGCGGCAACGTGGTAAAAACAGATGAAAAAATCCTGATTCCTGGCCATCAACACATTGCTTCTCTAATTCTACTGCACTACTACAATTAGGTCCTTTATGAACTTTATGAACTTTATGAGCTTCTGGTTTGTGGTTAGCTGGAGCTAAAAGATGTGCGGGTAGTGAGATTTTCGTAAAAATTGCTGCAAGCTTTTGGCAAGCTATATTAACACAAAAGATGGTTAATATTCCAGCCAATAGACTCAATACAGACCCTCCTTTCAAGTATTGGCCTGGATATGTTTAGCCCCTGGTGTGTTACCGCACGTCACACTAGAGGAGGTCTTGCAAACAGCAAGCATTGAGAAGTCAAATTCTATAAAACTATAAAAATTATCCGCATTGAGGTTATTGAGTCTATGAGCATTTTTAGCTTCATAAATGCCATCAGATGTTTCATTGCTATCTGAGGCCTTGTAAAACATATTCGCTCAGACAGAGCCAGCTTTGTTGGCAAAGCCAAGGAATTACATATCTCTTTGCATGCCGAAAGCGGGGAGAGATTTCTGAGTGATCAGGGCTGTAGACTTTAGATTTATCTCACTTTTCTCAAACAGGAAGAAAATAGAAAAAATATTTGGCAAACCTGGCAGAAGTCTTGATTCTATATTTGTATAAGTAGGTACTGCAAGACCAACTCACGAGAATCTGACAAATTTCATGGCAGATACCTTAGCCATCGTTAAGACCAAACCTCTAACTCCAGTTTCAAATGACAGAAATTAATCTTTCTTGCTTACTCAAGCAACTCTCTTTAATCAGAAAACTGTAGTCAATTAGTCAGAGCACCTCCTGGAGAGTTTAGTTCAATGACCTGTATATGTGCCACTGAAAACAAGTGCAAAGACTTGTAAATACCTTCTAAAAAGGTGGACAAAGAAATACGTCTCAATTTTACAATGCCAGATCAGCTGCCAATCCTAATTTAAAACCTGGTGACACCATACTTGCATACTGCAAGACTACCAGCCTCAAAAAAATGAGTCCTATCTAATCCTCGTCATCAAAGCAAGGTGGATTCAGAAAGTCTGAGGTTAAAGTTTACAGAAAAAGATAAACAAAGGTGTTCCTTAAGCCAGTGTCTAAAATGATCTTGCTGTTTTCATCTGAGAACCCACCAGTGGAGTTGATACTAGGCAGAAAGTGTCGTATCTCCATCAAGTTTATTGTTGTTATTTTTGTTTTTGCTTAAAGCTCCACTTAGTGGTGAAGCAACACTGCTTCCATATCTATCTACAGATATTGTGGCATAGTTTTTACCCCTGTAAAGCGTTGATCCTCCCATCATGCCCCAACCTAAGAAGGAGAAAAAAGGTGTATCCTGGGAAGCTCGGACTCTGTATTGAGGAAGCAGAAGCACCCAGAAGAATATAGCCACCATCTTCTGCACATTTTAGTAGAGAACAGGCTATGTGCCTTTCAGGCAGCATCACTGATTACATATATAGTAGGTGAGGTTGAAAAAAGACACAAGTCCATCAAGTCCAACCTATGTGTGTGATTTTATGTCAGTATTTCATTGTACATCCCTGTATGTTGCAGGCGTTCAGGTGCTTATCTAAAAGTTTGTTGAAACTATCGATGCTCCCTCCCCCCGCTGAGACCACCGCCTGTGGTGTGGTGAGCTTGGACTTACAACCATCAGCAGCTTAGATTATTTGTTTTATTACTTGTTTGTTTTTATGACTTTCTTCCCAATATCACCCCATCCTGTTCAGTTAACCACTTCCCGACCGACGCACGACGATGTACGTCGGCAGAATAGCACGGACAGGCAAAAGGACGTACAGGTAAGTCCCTTTAAGATTGCTGCCGTGCCATCACATGCGCGCGCCGGTCTGGACCCCCGTGAGTCCGGTCGCGGGTCCCGCGGACTCGATCGGCGCGGGAAAACCCGCGATCGTCTCACGGGAAGGCTGAACGGGGAGATGCGGAAGTAAACAGCATCTACCCGTTCTGCCTAGCAACTAGTGACACCGATCTCTGCTCCCTGTGATTGGAGCAGAGATCAGTGTTCACTAAAACACAGCCACACACCCCCCCACAGTTAGTAAAACGCCCCTAGGAACACTTAACCCCTACACTGCCACCCCCCTGGTTAACCCCTTCACTGCAAGTGTCATTTACACAGGAATCAGTGCATTTAAATAGCACTGATTGCTGTATAAATGACAATGGTCCCAAAAATGTGTCAAAAATGTCCGATGCGTCCGCCATAATGTCGCAGTCACAATAAAAATCGCTGATCGCCGCCATTACTAGTAAAAAAAAATATTAATAAAAAATGCTATAAAACTATCCCCTATTTTGTAAATGCTATAACTTTTGCGCAAACCAATTAATAATCGCTTATTGCTATTTTTTTACCAAAAATATGTAGAAGAATACGTATCGGCCTAAACTGAGGAAAAAAAATGTTTTTTTATATCTTTTTTGGGGATATTTATTATAGCAAAATAATGTGTTTTTTTCAAAATTGTTGTTCTTTTTTGGTTTATAGCGCAAAAAACAAAAACCACAGGGGCGATCAAATACCACCAAAAGAAATTATGATATAAGGAAGTGGACTTCTGCGCTACTATTATACTAATAATGAATGTGTGTTAAAAAGTGTGTTCCGTGAATGCTGCTGAGTCTGATAGTGATCACCAATCAATATAAATACCTGAAAAAATGTACTGGAATGTACATGACTCTGCGCATAAACAAATGGGTTTAAAATGCTTCTTAGGACACTATGAACGTGTTGGTGTATAACTATTGAATGAGGTAATAAAGTGCTAATAATCTACAGTACTCTTATTAGATAAAGTGCATATCTTAAATAAATAGTGCTAATAATATCATACAGTACTCATACGAATAAAATTAGAATAAAGTGCATATCTCATATAAATAATTAATGTTATACATAAAATGGTGTATAAATACACAGTGACAATAAACAGTGACAATATATGTGTGTTTACAAAAATACATGAAGTGTTAATAAATAATAAATGAATGTATCCAATGGGACAGTTCCATACAGATAAAACTGTGTGTCCAATGTCCGATATGGTGTGCCAGTACACAATTGCTGTAGTTCACTCCAATAAAGTGCTTGAATGTGCTCAGTTCTTTCAAACGTGGTGATAAGATCCCATCAATAAGTGACTTGATGCTTGTAAACTTTATCGGTGAACAATAAGTGAAGAATCCAATATTGTGCTCACAGAGCCCTTACCTTCTTGTTGCATACATTACGCTTTTGTTGCCAATTGGTTCTTTGTCTCCCTCTAGTAGTCACCCTCTTAGTGCTGTTATGGTGAAAGACCTCTTGGCTCCATGTTGGTAATCATAGAAAGAAAGGATGCTCCAAATAGTGTATTAACTTAATAAAAATGCTTTAATATTAAAAATTCAGCTGCTTACATTAAAGTAAAAATAACTTTGGCCAAGTAGTGAGTATTTCAGAGGGCTATCTGCATTACAGCAGCGTTTTTTGCGCCCTTCTTAGCTTACTTCCGGTTCACGGCGTTGACTTCCGGTTCAAGTTTGTTTACATCCGGCCTGTGCGTACCTACGCGTTACGTCACGCTACGCTCCTCGTGACTTTTTCAGACACCTTGAAAAAGTCACGAGGAGCGTAGCGTGACGTAACTAAGAGGGTGACTACTAGAGGGAGACAAAGAACCAATTGGCAACAAAAGCTTAATGTATGCAACAAGAAGGTAAGGGCTCTGTGAGCACAATATTGGATTCTTCACTTATTGTTCACCGATAAAGTTTACAAGCATCAAGTCACTTATTGATGGGATCTTATCACCACGTTTGAAAGAACTGAGCACATTCAAGCACTTTATTGGAGTGAACTACAGCAATTGTGTACTGGCACACCATATCGGACATTGGACACACAGTTTTATCTGTATGGAACTGTCCCATTGGATACATTCATTTATTATTTATTAACACTTCATGTATTTTTGTAAACACACATATATTGTCACTGTTTATTGTCACTGTGTATTTATACACCATTTTATGTATAACATTAATTATTTATATGAGATATGCACTTTATTCTAATTTTATTCGTATGAGTACTGTATGATATTATTAGCACTATTTATTTAAGATATGCACTTTATCTAATAAGAGTACTGTAGATTATTAGCACTTTATTACCTCATTCAATAGTTATACACCAACACGTTCATAGTGTCCTAAGAAGCATTTTAAACCCATTTGTTTATGCGCAGAGTCATGTACACCACCAAAAGAAAGCTCTATTTGTGGGGAAAAAAGGACGTCAATTTTGTTTGGAAGCTACGTCGCACGACCACGCAATTGTCAGTTAAAGCGACGCAGTGCCGAATCGCAAAAAGTTGTCTGGTCTTAAGCCAGCAAAATGGTTCGGTCTGAAAGTGGTTAATAAAACTTCTAGATTTGCACATACGGTCTGGTTTATTGGAGGATAGACGAGTTTACCTGTGGGGGCAGAACAATAAACCCTAACAATAGAGTCCTAGTAGATGATAGGCTCAGCAATGGCATGCAATGCCAAGCTGCTGCTAACAAAGCAAACAGAATATTGGCATGCATTAACCACTTTCAGACCGGACCAATTTGCAGCCAAAGGACCAGGCCCCTTTTTGCGATTCGGCACTGCGTCGCTTTAACTGACAATTGCGCGGTCGTGCGACGTGGCTCCCAAACAAAATTGACGTCCTTTTTTTCCCACAAATAGAGCTTTCTTTTGGTGGTATTTGATCGCCCCTGCGGTTTTTATTTTTTGCGCTATAAACAAAAATAGAGCGACAATTTTGAAAAAAATGCATTATTTTTTCCTCAGTTTAGGCCGATACGTATTCTTCTACATATTTTTGGTAAAAAAAATCACAATAAGCTATTATTGATCGGTTTGCGCAGAAGTTATAGCGTTTACAAGATAGGGGATAGTTTTATAGCATTTTTATTAATAATTTTTTTTTTTATTATTAATGGCGGAGATCTGAGATTTTTTTTGTGACTGCGACATTATGGCGGACACATCAGACATTTTTGACACATTTTTGGGACCATTGTCATTTTTACAGCAATTAATGCATTTAAATGCATTGATTTCTGTATAAATGACACTGGCAGTGAAGGGGTTAACCACAAGAGGGCAGTGTAATGGTTAAGTATGCCTAGGGGTGTGTTTTTTACTGTGGGGGGGCGTGGCTGTCAGCTAGTGAATGCTGATCTCTGCTCCAATCACAGGGAGCAGAGATCTGCGTCACTAGTTGCTAGGCAGAACGGGGAGATGCTGTTTATCTCGGCATCTCCCCGTTCAGCCGCCCCGTGAGACGATCGCGGGGGTCCCCGCAGCGATCGAGTCCGCGGGGACCGCGATCGGACTCACGGGGGTCCCGACCGGCGCGGGAGCGCGCCGCTCCCAGCGCGCTCCCGATGGCACGGACAGGCTAAAGGAGGGACGTATATATACGCCCTCCTGCCTGTACGTGCCATTCTGTCGACGTATATCGTCGTGCGCCGGTCGGCAAGTGGTTAAAAAGGGGATCAACCCCAGAGATAAAGCGATAATTCTCCCGCTCTACAAGACTCTGGTCCGGACGCACCTAGAGTATGCTGTCCAGTTCTGGGCACCAGTCCTCAGGAAGGATGAAATGGAGAGAGTATAAAGAGGGTCTGGATGATATTAGTTATGAGGAAAGGTTGAGAGCACTGAACTTATTCTCTCTGGAGAAGAGATGCTTGAGAGGGGATATGATTTCAATTTATAAATATCGTACTGGTGACCCCACAATAGGGATAAAACTTTTTTGCAGAATGGACTTTAAAAAGACACGTGGCCACTCATTAAAATTAGAAGAAAAGAGGTTTAACCTTAAACTACGTAGAGGGTTCTTTACTGTAAGAGCGGCAAGGATGTGAAATTCCCTTCCCCAAGCGGTGGTCTCAGCGGGGAGCATCGATAGTTTAAAAAAACTATTAGAGAAGCACCTGAATGACCACAACATACAGGATATACAATGTAATAATGACATATAATCACACACATAAGTTGGACTTGATTGACGTGTGTCTTTTTTCAACCTCACCTACTATGTAACTATGTAACAATGAATTTCTAAACTTCTCCTATAAACTTCTCTAATGAACTTCTCTTAAACTGTAATTGTTATGACTGTTTTAGGCTACTTTCTCACTAGCGCCGCTAGTTTTAGCAGGACTTAACCGTCTTTTTGCGGCCGCTAGCAGGGCGCTTTTAACCCCCCGCTAGCGGGCGAAGAAAGGGCAGTGCTTCCGAAACGCTTTTTAGGCACTTTGGAAGCGATGCCCATTTATTTCAATGTCCAGGGGCAGTGCAGGAGCGCTGTATACAGCGCTCCCACACTGCCCCAAAGATGCTGCTTGCGGGACTTTCCCTGTCTTTTTTCCTGTCCCGTAAGCGCACCGCCCCAGTGTGAAAGCACTCAAGCTTTCACACTGGGGATGCATAAGAGGAGCTTTTCAGGTGCTTTTACAGCTATTTTTTGCGCTAAAATGCCTGAAAACTGGCCTAGTGTGAAAAGGGTCTAATGCCCTGTACACACGGTCGGACATTCCGACCACAAAATCCATCGGATTTTGTCCGAAACTAGTGTTGCGCACACACGGTCATATAAAGTTGTCGGAAAATCTGATCGTTCCGAACGAGGTGACGTACAAAACGTACAACGGGACTACGTAGAGGCCAGTAGCCAATAGCTTTTGTCTCCAAATTTTTTCTGAGCATGTGTCGGAATTCTCTACACACGATTGAAAAAAGTCTGATCGGATTTTGTTGTTGGAAAATTTTAGATCCTGCTCTCAAATTTTTTCCGTCTGAGATTCCGATGGAAAAAGTCCGCTAGAGCCCGCACACAATCGGATTTTCCGACAACATAATCCGATCTGACTTTTTCCATCGGAACATCCGACCGTGTGTACGGGGCATAAGAAGAACAAAAAATAACTGTTGATGCTGCCATAAATCTTGTGAGCTGGTAACTTGCTGTGCTCTCTGCCTGTACTGACCGATATCAGTTACATGTTTTGTAAATACAACAGAATCACAGCCCATCTATGTTATGCATAATAGGAGAGGGTTGAAGTTTTGTTTCTGTTGTCCTTTTACAGAAAGATGAGTAAGGCTACTTTCACACTGAAGCGCCAGTTTTTTTAGGTCCTTAAAAACTGAAAAAGACACGTTTTGCAGCACTTTCAATGTGCGTTTAAGGCTCCTTGGAAGCGCTGCCCATTCATTTCAATGGGCAGGAACATTTTGGGAGCACTGCTTCTAGGACTTTTCCTAACATCCTGTAAGCGCACCGCCCGAGTGTGAAAGCAAACATTAAAGTGAATGGGAGGCAGTTTTAAAACACCTGAAAACTGCCTCGGTGTGTAAGGGGTCTTAGTGTTGTCATCCTAGGATTGAAAACTGAATAAATATTCACTTTAAACACCTAATCCTGTGCAAGGGAACTCAAAGAAATGCATTTGTGCTTGAACATGATTGGATAATAGTCTTGAACACAGCTTCATCTTATTTATCTTGCTAACTAAACGTTTTCTGCTTCTCCTTTAGTAAATCAACTCATCCCTGAATTTGATAGGCCATCTGCTTGTGTCCCCCAGCCCTGTTGTTACTTACCTGAGGCCAATATTCCAGCGATGTGCATAAGAGCTGCATCTCTCCTAGCTCTGTCCCTCCTCCCTGTACAGATTGATACCAGTGGGCGCCATTGGCTCCCACTGCTGTCATTCAAATTATGGGACGAGCAGGGGGCGGGGCCGAGCCTCTCAGTCTGTGTCAATGGATAGATTGGATGGGAAGCGGATTCCAATGGGGGCACTCACCGAAGAAGAGGAGCCTGGAGCACCGGCGGGGGACCCCAGAAGAGGAGGGATGGGGCTGCCCTGTTAAAAAAGTATAACATGTTTATTTTAAAGGAAAAAAACCTGAAGGATTAATGCTACTTTAAGTGTATCTATAACAAATTTTTTTCTAATGTTGGATAGAATATGGAATGGTTATGACCCACATTAGATTTTTTTTGTGATGGGAAATCTGTCCAGGTGATACACCTATCCATCTGATATAGAAAGAAATGTTTTGTTCAAAGATGTACTTTAAGAAAAATTTCACTTGCCCTACTTTAAACCTCACCTATTCCTTACCTGTTTCGCTGGGTTGTCTTTAATTCAGATACTCCCCTGCTCAGTGGATCCAGTATTATTCTGCTGTGATTCCCTGATCAGATGCCACAGCCTGGGTCCCATGCTGCCATTATGGTTTTCCTCAGGCATCTAAAGCCAGCTGCCTGTTCGGGCAACTAGTCCCCATTGATGCAGTCCAGCAGTGGCCACCACCTGCTGTGTATCCATGCTTCTGTGGCCTCCTTGAATATGTGACTGGGTAATCCCAGGAAGCTGCGGCAGTAGGGATACATTACCCTTGTATGGTGGGGGCAGGGTGAGACAAAAAAAATGAAAAAGTAGAACATAAGCAAACAATATAAAAAATAGTGAATCACATTGCAAAGGGGTGAAGGAGATCAAAGAGCTAAAGTGGTTCTGGAGGGTGAAGGTTTGCTTTAAAGGAGAAGTACAGCCAAAGCTAGTTTGGCTGTACTTCTCCTGTGTATCACAGCAAGCTGCTGAGGACCTGAGCCGGCGGCTCCCGTCTCCTACACAGCCCAGCACTCCAGTGAGCGCGGGGGGGGGGGGAACAGAGCAGACAGCGGTGACTGATGGAAAAAGTCCGATCGCATTATGTTGTCGGAAAATCCGATCATGTGTGGTCTCTATTGGACTTTTTCCGTCGGAAAAAGTTTGAGAGCTGGATCTAAAATTTTCCGACAACAAAATCCGATCTGACTTTTTCCGATCGTGTGTCGAGAATTCCGACGCACAAAGTGCCACGCATGCTCAGAAAAAATTTGGAGACGAAAGCTATTGGCTACTGGCCTCTACGTAGTCCCATTGTACATTTTATTCGTCACCTCGTTCCGAACGATCAGATTTTCCGACAACTTTGTGCGACCGTGTGTATGCAAGACAAGTTTCGGCCAAAATCCGTCTGAAAAAATCCGACGGATTTTGTGGTCGGAATGTCCGACCGTGTGTACAAGGCATAAGAGATGAAACAAATGCTTCTGTAGAAGACAGTTCTTAGGCAACAAGTATGGTACAATCTTATGTGGTTAATTAATTATGGAACAGTAGAGGGGGAACTCAAGGGAGAAAGCGAGTTGGAGATTAGAAATAGGGTATGGGAAGAGGGCAAGGAAGAAGAAGAGGGAAGGGAAACAGGAGAGGGGGATGAAAAAACAGGTCGGGATAGCCAGGTAGCTAGGGTACCAGTCAAGTATAATATAGATGTAGACAAGTTACAAGTTACACTACTGTAGTCTATCAATACAACACTCTGCAGTTAGGGTTGTTTAGCCAGAGTGACCACGTTTGGGCAAATTTAGAATATGAAAGGTTCCATAAAGCAAATCTGCATTCCATATCGCATCGATGATTGATTGTCACGATTGTTTCGGATATAGAAGGTATTTGGGTGTTTTCCATAGTCTAGTAATCATCAATTTTGCTGCTTGGAGTATCTGAATAATAATTGTTCTGGAATTGAAGGGAAGTTCCTCTATGCCTATGTGGAGTAAGGCCATTTTTGGGGTCTGGGCTAATTACTTTATGTGTCACTTCTGCTGCTAGTTTAAATATTTTATTCCAATATTATGATATCAGGGAACCTTGGTCTCCGCATTGGTGCCAGAAATGGGGCGAGGTATTGGGGTCAATTTTTGAGAGCTTCAAGGGTGTAAAGTACCAGAACATACTTCTCTTTTAAGAACACGAGAGAGTAATTGCACTGGACTAGTGAGCAGCACTTTGTCTAGAGGCTAATCCACAAATTCCTATAATTATTCCAAAAAAATGGAAGATCAGGTCTCTGAAATGTATCACATAAAACATTGCTGTGGGGTTTATTTATAAATGTTTTCACACAGGAGTGACACATTTTTAATCAAGGTTTCACGCATTAGTTTTTTGAGATTTTATTGGAAAAATGTGTGAATCTTGTGTGGAAAAAAATAGGAGGGATTTACTATGACTGGCGCATGCAAAATCTGGTGCAGCTCTGCATAGAAACCAATCAGCTTCCAGGTTTTATTGTCAAAGCTTAACTGAACAAGCTAAAGTTAGAAGCTGATTGGCTACCATGCACAGCTGCACCAGATTCCGAGTGCTCTAATTTTAGTAAATCTCCCCCAATTTTTTATAAATAGACTCCGTTTAGGTTAAATGTTGGAAAAATAACTTAAAATGTGTTTTTAATAAAAACATACTATTCTTTCTGTCTAAACAAACTTTTTTAAATTGGCTTGAAAACTATAGGGAAAAATTCAAACTAACCATATCAAACCTTAATAAATCGCCCCTCGTCATTAAAGAATGTCAATTCTTATGGTTGCAAATATCAACTAAATTCCAAGATAAGTTAATGGGTTATAGTTACAGATTTCGACAGCTGCTCTTTTCATAACAATAGCCTCTTTTAAAATTAGACCAGAGGTCTTGGACATCTACGCTACTTTACATGATAAGGCTAAATAAAATGAATACTATTTTGTTCTTTACACAAAAAAAAAAAAGAGGTGGGGGTCTGACAGTAAGGAAATGTCAACTCCCATTTGCAAACAGGAAATGTGAGGTCTGGATCTGTGGTCATTCTTTGATCTGCTCCAACCGCAATCTTCTGTTCTTGCTAAGACTTCTATATGTTTTAGCCTGCTGTGCATCAAGTTTGCAGTGAGATTTTATTTCCTTCGCAACACCAGGAAACGCAAAGAAAAAAAAAAAAGAAAAAAGTATCAGCCTGATTTTTTTTTTTGGAGAGCTGACAGTGTTCACAGTGGCTTGAATTAAACAAACCTGACATATTGGTCCTTGGAGAACAGTTACTGCAATCTCAGGCTCTGTTTCTCACAGAAGATGTTTGCAGATTACACAGTGTGGGATCGGTTGCAGATCACTGTACATGATCATTCGCTGTAGTAGTGTGCTGCTGGACAAGCTGAAGTATTGCTTTAGGAAGTCTTGTACTACTTTGTAGCTAATCACTTTCTCTCCGGCTGCTGGAGAGTACAGGTATTTTATTCTACTTTCTCCAAGACAAGAGCTCAACCATGTGCTGGATTTTAACAGTGTACCTCTGTCTGCTAAAAGGTAAGTGAAAAAATATATTGGTTGGCATTTAAAGGATGAGCTCAGCAAAAATGTATATGTAAAGTGTGTGTACAGAGAATTTGTAATTCTTTTATTTTTTTTTAATAATAGTGTGGTAGTTGAATTAAGTTCCATGTCAAACTGTATTTCTGTCTGTGTCACTGCTAGGTGCATTCAACTTTTCTATTTGTCCTGGGGGGCATTGTCCCTGAGGAAGAAAGTGATAGGAACTAAAAAATGTAATGCCGCATACACACGATCGGAATTTTGGCCGGCAAAAGACCAATGAGAGCTTTTCATCGGAAAATGCGTCCGTGTGTATGCTCCACCGGAATTTTTCTGGCCGAATTTCCGCTCAATTTTGTTCTCAATTTTTCCAACGGAAATTCCGATCGTCTGTAGCAATTCCGACGCGCAAAATTCCTACACATGCTCGGGAACAATTTGTCGCATGCTCGGAAGCATTTAACTTAATTTTTGCAGGTTGGCCATAGTGTTGTACGTCACCGGGTTCTTGACGGTCGGAATTTGGTGTGCCCGTGTGTAGGCAACACAAGCTTGAGCGGAATTCCGTCGGAAAGACCATCCAAGGCTTTTCCGTTGAGAATTCCGATCGTGTGTACGCGGCATTAGAGGTGAAGGTCTTCCAATGGGGACACCTGTTCCGCTGTGCAATAGGGAAATTACTTTTACTTGATAAATATTTCCTTTTGCTTCCTCTTGTGTCTTTGGAAAAGGAAACACATGTAAGGTACAGCAGAAAACTTACGGAAGAGTAACTTTCGATGAATTACAAAAAGATTGTGGGAGTTTTTTTGAGGATTTTTTTTTTTTATTGGTTCTAGATTTAGTTTACCATGTTGACTATTGCATTCATTGGGATATTCCTATACACCTTCTAATTCACTTTCAGGTCGAGCGCTTTAGGAACTTGTTTTCTGTCCATTGGGATACCTATTGTAAAATCTAATTGTGGTTTTCTCAAAATTGACCTTGAATTCTATTCTCTCCTTCCCCCCCTTTCTATGCAGTCAAATGAGATTTGTTTTAAGTGCATCTTATTTCATTTTATCCTTTTATGTTTACATACTCCTACTGCTACCTTGTAAGGCTTCATGTACACGGGACGTTTTACAACCTCTCCTGAACGATTTAACTTGATAGATAGTAACCCACGTTTAAAGACGTCCGTTTAGCCGCGTTTGCATTTAGAAGCGTTTCTTTTTTTTTTTTTTTCTTTTAATTTAAAATGCCTGTAAACGAAAAGTGGCTAAACGTGAGTTACCATGTTTACACGCATTTACAAGCTGATACAGGTGTTTGGCGTTTCAAATACATCCGTCGTGGATGCTTTTTTGTTGCTTTCTAAAAAACACTTCTAACCTCAAATGCCTAGAAACAACTATAAACGACCCTGTGTACATGTACTGATAAGATAACAGAGGAGAGTTCAGGGGCAGCTGAAAAAATTGCCCAACTGCTCCTAAACGTCCGTTTACCAGCAGCAGTGTACATGAAGCCTTACCCTTTTCATATACCTTCCTATTTTATATGCATTACTTGTATATTTGTATACTTTAAAAAAATTTCAATAAACATTTTATTGTGAAAAAAAATATATACATATATATTATTTATAATTTATTTTATTTTAAATGTTTTTATTATCATTTTTTTTTCTTTGCCCCTGGGATCTGATGTCAAAAAGTCCTGTGAAGACAGGTGTTTCAGAATCTAGTCTAGTTATCAGCACATCCTGTTGTAGCTCACCACTGGAATTTGGGGGTGATAATGCTGCTGCATGTGACGAAGGGGTCCTACGTGACTCCGAAACGTTGCACCTTTCTTGTGTTGTGATCATGCAATAAACTACCCATTTGGACGCCACTTTGTGCTGATCCTTGGTGTGCTGGCAAATATCTACTTTGTGACTTGAACCAGTGTCCAGCTGGTTGTTGCTGAAGCACCCAAACCTTTATAGCTTATATCAGGAACGTGTGCAATGGGAATATGAAGTATTATTTATGCGCACTTAGGCGCGTTTGCGTTTACAATCGTTTTAAATGGTCAGAAATGTACCCCCATTGAAAACGCCTATAAACGAAACGCTTATAAAAGTGAGTTACCGCGTTTAGACATGTTAGCGCGCTGTTACAAGCATTTGGCGTTTCAAATGCCAATAAACTTCTGTCCTGCATGCAAATTTTTGCTTTACAAAAGATTCCACTAAGCTAAACTGTCTCTAAATGACTAACATGGACAAATAAGAAAACATAGAGGAGAGTTCAGGAGCTGCTGAAAAAAACGCCCAACTGCTCCTAAATGTCCGTTTATCAGCAGCAGTGTACACAAGGTCTTAAAGAGGTGTGCCCATTAAAACATTTTTTTTTAAAGTCAGAAGCTACAAATACTGCAGCTGCTGACTTTTAAGAATCGGACACTTACCTGACCCAGGGTCCAGCGATGCGGGGGAACGAAGCCCCTCCCTCGTTCCCCGCTCTGCTCGCGGCGCCGGCATCCTTACTGTGGGCACCAACTGCGCATGCGCAAGCGGTGCCGCGCGCCGTGATACGACGCTTAGTCATCTGGGACACGTGACAAGTCCCAGATGACTGTGCGGCGCCGAGGGAAAGTGATGTCAGTGCCCGGGCACTGAAGGTGGCAGACTACGAGGGACCCCCTAGCAACAGGCATTTAGAGGTGAGTAAAAAAAAAAAAAAATTTCCAATTATTTTTTTATTTTATTTTTTATGATTTTTAAGCAATTTTTTTTTTTTGGTGGAAACACCACTTTAATATGCCTATACTAGATACCTAGAAAGAAAAAAAACAACAACAAGCAAGATCTCACATTACACAGAGAAACTGGCCAAATGTTTTTCCAGTGAGGATAAAGATATACTTTGAGTTTCCCAAAACTTACAAAGTCAATTTGGGCGGAACAGTGGTGTAGTGGGTAGCACTCTCACCTAGCAGTAAAAGGGGTCACTGGTTTGAATCCCAACCACGACACTACCTGCCTAGAGTTTGCATGTTTTCCCTGTGCCTGCGTGGGTTTTCTCTGGGTTTCCTCCCACACTCCAAAGACATGCTGGTAGGTTAATTGGCTTCTGTCTAAATTGCCCCTAGTATATGAATGTTTGACAGGGAACTTAGATGGTAAGCTACTTGAGGGTAGGGACCGATATGAATGTACAATATATATGTAAAGCACTGCAAAAATTGATGGAGCTATACAAGTACCTTAAATAATATAAATTTGCTGTGCTAAACTAATAGCATCAACATCCTATGATGCCTTGCAATTCTTTTGGACTCCAAGAAGTAAGTGTTGGTGCTTTTACGAAAGCAAGTTAGCTTGGAATCCACAGGGACTGCACATCTTAGGCTGCTTCTGTTTAGGGAGCTGTTCATGAATCATTGCCACCCAAGTACTGGGAGCTCAGGAACTGGTAGGATCACTGGGTAAAATTTGAATGAAAGAAGGTCTAACAATGACACCACTGTAATGAGTAGTAGGCTGCTATTTGTAAACTATATTATACTGTGAGCCATGTAAAACCTCTACAACTAAGCCCATGTGTGGGTGAAATGTGTTAGAGGGGCGTGGTTTGGAAGGAGAAAAGCTGAAGCTGATCTGCTACATTTTAGGCAAGGTGTTCTTGTGTGTGCCTTTGTGTTCTTTGACTATACTATACTATAGTTAAAGAGGAAGTAAAGCCTATTTAAAAAAAAAAAACGGAACCTGCAAGGCAAAGGCATAATGAGCTAGTATGCATAGCTGAGAACGAAGCCCTCGAAGCGTCCCTCATCCACGATCTTCTGCGCCGCCATCAAACCCGGAGTGACTTCCGGGTCTCGCCGCTCCAGCGCTGTCATTCGCTGGAGCGGCGATGACGTCACTCCCGCGCATGCGCACGAGAGAGGCATATCGCCGTGATCTCGGCATGCTCAGTGCGCCTGCGCACCGCTGTCATGCGCCATAGATAGCGGTGCCCATTTCTTTTCTAAATATCTCCTAAACCATGTAGGTTTAGTAGATATTTATTGGACCTACAGGTAAGCCTTAATCTAGGCTTACCTGTAGGTCAAAGTGGTTTGTAAGGGTTTACAACCACTTTAAACTAAGTTCTTGAAAGGTGCTGGAGAAACAAATGACCTGAAAGTATGTGGTGTAACATTTCTACCTAAATTCCTAAGTCTGCACACCCACTATAGGAAGTTACAATGCCTTATGTCTATCAAGACCACGGGGACATGACCTCAAACTCCCAGAAGAAAAGCTCTAAACTAATATTAGAATGTATTATTTTACTAAAAAAGTAGACTTTCAGCAGACATAGTGAGAAGGTCAGCAGTAAGTGAATTTAAAAACATGTTTGGGACAAACATAGATCTATACTCAGAAAAAAAGGCTGAACAAAGGAAAAGACAAAAAGTTTTTTAAAAAGGAGCGGACTCGATGGATCCCTTATTCGGCGTACACGCGGTTGGAATTTCCGATGGAAACAGTCTGATGGAAGCTTTTCATCGGATTTTCCGACCGTGTGTATACCCATCGGTCTTTTTCTGTCGGAATTTCCGACGGACTTTGAATTGAGAACCTGTTCTCAATTTTTCCGTCGGAAAACCTTTCTATCGTATTTTCCGATCGTGTGTATGCAATTCCGACACGCAAAATTCCGACGCATGCTCGGAAACAATTCGTCGCATGCTCGGAAGCATTGAACTTCCCTTTTATAGTGCTGTCGAACATGTTTTATGCAAATGGAATTTGGTGTGACCGTGTGTAGGCAAGACAGTTTGAGCGAAATTCCGTCGGGAAAACCATCAGAGCTTTTTCTGACGAGAATTCCGACCGCGTGTACGCGGCATTAGTCTTTCTCTGCTGTCACTCAACTATGTAAAAAGCAATTGAAAATCAACGAAAAAAATCTTATAAAAATAATTATATCAAAAGCTTGCTCCCTTGGAAAGGAGTATAACACTCCTTTATAAAGTGAATAAAGTGATAATGGGGCACTATAGTTGTGTTTTTTTATGTACACTTTTTTTTCCCCCAGGTGAATGGGTAGGGGTACATGGTACCCCATACTCATTCACATAGGGTGGGGGGCCGGAATCTGATTCCGATTAAGCCCCCCGCCCGCAGACCCCGACAACCAACGGCCAGGGTTGTCGGGAAGAGGCCCTTGTCCTCATCAACATGGGGACAAGGTGCTTTGGGGTGGGGGGGGCACAGGGCCCCCCTTCCCCAAAGCACCCCCCATGTTGAGGGCACGCCACCTGGTGCGGCTCAAGAGGGGGAGGGGCACTCGCTCATCCCCACCCCCTTTTCTGACCGGCCGGGCTGCATGCTCGGATAAGGGTCTATTATGTATTTGGGGGGGACCCCCACGCCGTTTTTTCGGCATAGGATTCCCCTTTAAATCCATACCAGGCGACGGGGCTAGCGAGGTGTCAATTTCGCTGATGGAGTCACGTTCTAAATGAACAGAGTTTACTCCGTGTGTGGGCAAGTCCGTTCATTTCAAAAGTCCGGGCGAGTGTGGGCAAGTCCGCACGTTACGATAGTCTGGCCGAATAGTCCGATCGTGTGTACGCGGCATAAGTGTTACTTTTTAGGCAGATGCACATATGCTATTCAATTAGTAGGGGTTATCCTAATGTGTTATCACTGATATTGTATGTTATATTTTATATATTAATGTTCTCTTGTTTTTGTCTTGGTGTAAAAACCAGAATCACATATAATAAATTTTTTTCAATTAACTATAGCGCCCCATTATGTCACTCAACTATGTTTGTGTGCTTCTGTTTGATTATTATTGATTTATTCTTTATGTCATTGTGAATGAAACAGGAGAAGTAAACATATCTAGTGATTACTTCTGCTAGAGCAGGAGTCAAGCTCCAGGGCGCGCAGGAGCATATCTTTGAAATGTGGATAAAATTTACAGTTGGTGTCCTTGGTAGTCAGCAGGTTGCTCAACACATCTAGCTGCACCTGATATCAAACTGAAATTTGTGGATGGTGGACTGAAACTTTAAATGATATCTATCGATAGATAGATCGATAGATAGAGTGTGTGTATATATATATATATATATATATATATATATATATATTTTTTTTTTATTATTTTTATTTTTTTTTTAGAATTCCAGAGTAGGGCATGGTTAAACTCCTGTCTGGTCTTTGCTTTACTGCCTGTGTCCGATTGTGCAGATTTCACTTAATTTTCTGTCCTATAGACATAATGGGAGGGAAGTCTTGTCTTATGGCCCGTACACATGATCCGAAAATCGTACGAAAAATACCGCTCATATCGATCTTACGATAATCTGATGGTTAGTACACAAATTTCGATAGTCAATCAGTTCATCCAATATTATCCAATGGTGAAAGCACAAATATCAAATATACCAGATGGTACGATTTCTGTCAGTACAGCTGTCATCTGAAAATACAATACAAATACACTACAACACATGACATCACTTCCGAATTTTTACGTACGAGAATTTTCATAACTTTAGTAACTTATTCAATTTCTACTTGAGACTAGCAAGTGAAAAAAGTCAGAAGATCTGTCGCCTGATTTTCATATTGTGCGTACGGGGCATTAGATAGCTGTCACCACAACCAATGTCCCCATTGAAGCATATCCCCTTTATTCTTGCTGTGGAGACAACTCAACACTGTGGATTTTCCCTCACATTCAGTCCTGGTTGACAATCGGGACAAAGACATAAGGTGTATGATTTTTAATAGTTTAGTGTAGTCTAAAGCTGTCCATACACTGATCGATTTATTTATTTTTTTATTAAAAAAAGAAGGTAGCATCTCGCAGTAAGCAACAGCAATAGAGACTTTTATAGCTACCGTATATACTCGAGTATAAGCCGAGTTTTTTAGCACATTTTTTTGTGCTGAAAGTGCCCCCCTCGGTTTATACTGGAGTCAAGCACTTTTCTGCAGCAAAGAATGAAATTTTCTGACCCGACTTTGGGGCCCCGTATCTCAGGGCCACTTGGTGCTAGGAACTCCACTACAACATATCCAAATTTGGGGTTCCTAGCACCAAGTGGCCCCGAGATACGGGGCCCCAAAGTCGGTTCGGAAAATGTAATTCTCTGCTGCAGAAAAGTGCTTGACATTTTCCAACCCGAATTTGGGGCCCCGTATTTCGGGGCCACTTAGTGCTAGGAACCCCAAATCAGTGTGCAAACCCAGTGGATCCAACACTACAACATATCCGAATTTGGGATTCCTAGCACCAAGTGGCCCCGAGATACAGGGCCTCAAATTTGGTCAACTGTGTCCATCTGCAGCAATGTCATTTCAGGGCCCTTTGGGTCCAGAGACCCCAAATTTTGGCTGCAGCTAGGGGGCATCTAGGAACCATTAACTACCAAGTTTGAAGTTCAGAGGACCTATGGCTGCAAATGGGCACAGTGAGGCTGCAAATGGGCATTGTTGACCCTCTTTTCCACTTACAGTAGCTGCGCATTTCTCACCCTAGGCTTATACTCGAGTCAATACGTTTTCCCATTTTTTTGTGGTAAAATTAGGTGCCTCGGCTTATATTCGGGTCGGCCTATACTCGAGTATATACGGTATATGCGTTATTATAGCTAAATGCTGTTCTGTTATTTATGCTGATGTAACGTTTTTAATTCATGCATATTTTTTCTGATATTGAATAAATGTGGCCCCTTGTGGTGTGTGATTCTGACCATTTTCATTCTGAACACCCAAAATAAAAACATTTCCCCTTTTATCTTTGGGAATTAGAAATAATACAAGTTTATAAATTGGTTGCTAAAGATGACATCACTTTAGATTACAAAATTTGTGTGTCTGATCTGACAAAAATTGAATTAAAGAAACAAGATGGAGATTATTGTAAAAATCATAATAGTTTTTTTTCTGAAAACCATCTAATCATATGTACTGTGCAATCATGTACTGTGTGATTTTAGGTTGTATTGATTAGTGATCACATCTCTAGATACATGTAAACCCAGTTTTCTCTGCAGCAGTTAAATAAAACAGGTCTTGTCCTTTCTCCAGTCTGTGACTGGACAGTGAAAGAAGAAGCAGCACACTGTTGAGCTTATCTCTCTTTCAAGTTTGCTCTCTCATCCTACCAGCATGATCCTTGTTAGCATATGAGCACTGCAGGACAGCTGACTGACTGGCTCCCAGCCTCAGCTCTGTTGTACAGGGGTTGCAAGTGGCTGGTACTAAGGCCCCTTTCACACTGGGGCGGTTTTCAGGCGGTACAGCGCAAAAAATAGCGCCTGTACACCGCCTGAAAAAAATGGCCCCATTCACTCCAGTGTGAAAGCCGGCGGGCTTTCACACTGGAGGGGTGCGCTAGCAGGACGGCAAAAAAAGTCCTGCTAGCAGCATCTTTGGAGCGGGATAAGAGGGGTGTATTCACTGCTCCTATACCGCTCCTTCCCATTGATTTGAATGGAACACCGCGGTAATACCGCAGCAATGCCGCCGCAAAGCGCCGATGCGGCGGCGCTCTGCGGGGGATTTTAACCATTTTTCGGCCGCTCGCGGGGGGTAAAACCGCACCGCGAGCGGCCGAATCCCGCGGGCAAAACGACGGTAAAGCAGCGCTAAATATAGCGCTGCTTTACCGTCACCGCGGCTCCCGCCCCAGTGTGAAAGGGGCCTAAGTGGCTGCTTGCGTTTAACAAAATACATTTAATGATATATTGATGAATACAGAGATGCATAAATATGAGTTTGGAGTTTGGGGTTATATTCTCAAAATTGCATTTACTGTGCAGTTGTGTAATCTGTCACTGGAACATCTGTTTGGTCATATTCATCTCAGTGATTTACCATTTAAGGACTTTGTGTTAACTGTGGCTGCTGTTCAGATAATATAATTGGATTTGAAATTTTGCAAGAGATGATAAACTACCATATCTGTAAAACAGCAAAAGAGAGACTCTGTAAGTAAGTGTAAGATGTGTTTTCAGAAAAAATAATGACTACAGATTTAAAGTAGTATTAACCACTTGACCACCGGGCACTTAAACCCCCTTCCTAACCAGACCAATTTTAAGCTTTCGGTGCTCTCACACTTTGAATGACAATTACTCAGTCATACAACACTGTACCCATATTAATTTTTTGTCCCTTTTTTCACACAAATAGAGGTTTCTTTTGGTGGTATTTAATCACCGCTGGGTGTTTTATTTTTTGCGCTGTAAATCAAAAAAGACTGAAAATTCGGTAAAAATTAAATAAAAAATTCTTTGTTTCTATTAAAATTTATTGCAGAGTATTGGCGAGTATTGGCAGAGTATTGGCAGAGTATTGGCAAGTATTCGAGTGTTGCAGAGTATTGCACAGTGTTGCACAGTGTTGGCAGAGTATTGCACAGTATTGGCAGAGTATTGCACAGTGTTGGCAGAGTATTGCACAGTGTTGGCAGCGTATTGCACAGTATTGCCAGAGTATTGCACAGTGTTGGCAGAGTATTGCACAGTGTTGCACAGTACTGTCACTGAGCAGCGCTGTGGGCACTACACATCCAGCCAACAGCGCTCCTGCTAATCACTCCCCCTCTCCGCTTCTCCCCTCTCACTGTACCGATCGGTCATGACGCCGGTTTGTTTACATGTGATCGCTCCCATATTTGACGGAGCGATCATGTGGTAAACGGCCGATATCAGCGGCCGTTTACCATGATCCGTGATTGCGCCGGGTTCTCCAGACCCGGCGGTCACGGATGGTCCTGAGTGCGCACCCCAGGGGGCGCGCAGGAGCAAGGTTCTGGGAGGACGTCCCACGGACGTCCACCCAGAATAAGCCGACCGCGCTGTAGCTGTTTTTCGGCTATAGCCCGGTCGGCATGTGGTTAAACCCAAAAGCAAACATTTATTATATTGCAGCTTACCCTTATTCTTAGATGTGATGGCTGCATTCGATTTCTTTTTTAGGCTTTCTTTCTTCTATTTACTTATGATGATCTGGCCAGTAAGTCTGTTGTTTTTCGAAAAAACAAGCTCTTTTCGCAGATGTATTACTTAAAGTAGTTGTAAACCCTTTACAACTACTTGATACTACATGCAAGCCTATAATTAGGCTTACCTGTAGCTACACTGGATATCTCCTAAACCTGCACAGTTTAGGAGATCCCTGAATTTGCATGTGTTGACGTCATCGGCACATGCGCACTTAAGCAAACTGAAGCAACGTTGTACTGTGACATTGTGGCTCCGGCCAATCACAGCGTGGGAGCCGCGATACCCGAAAGTAATCCCCAGAGAGATGTCGGCCGCTGGTGTGGTGAGCGTGGACTGCTGCGGGGGCTTCGATCTCAGGTAAGTAATTCATAATGAGCTAGTATGCTATGCATACTAGCTCATTTTGCCTTTGTCTTGCAGGTTTTTTTTTTTTTTTGGGGGGGGGATTTTTTAAAAGGGTTTACAACCACTTTAAAGGGATGAGACAAACTATTCAACACTGCCAGAGGTGTAAAATGAATGTAAAACTATTGCCCCCAAAGAAAAAAATAACTGTTTGCTATTACTACTTATAAAGTGTGAGCTGGATTTTGGCTTCAATTTGTTAGTATATTTAAATCTGCTAGTACATCTAAAACTCCCCCCAGACTGTCAAAGGACTGCTGTCTAAGGGTGCTCCTGTGCTCCTACTTCTACTAGTGTAACTACTTGTTACTGGGCCTTGTCTTGAGGACAAATGTTGAAGCTAAGGTTCTTAGCACTGCATCTGAGCCACACTGTCGAGGGGAATGATCTCCCTGCCCAACAGTAAATATTTGTCTCCATCAGAACGAAGTGGCAAGGTGATGAAATGGTGTGGGACACAGACTTCTCTAAGGAAAGAGTCATCTGAACACCAGTTCTGGGGGCAGGAGGAACTATATTACTGCCAATGACCACCAATGCTTGGGAAAGGGACAACGTTTTAATGTCAATAACCAGTGTGACGGGAGGGCCTGTGGAACCAAGAATCTCTTGAAAAGGTTGGGAAACCCATGTTTAAGCTCCCCATGCACCTCTTATGTCTAAGTCACCCTGTGCCAGGATGAGTGAGAAAATATATCTTGGATTACTTAAAATGTAAGTACCGTAAGTAATATTTATCCACAATATCTCCCAGGATATATTTAAAGACTATTCTTAGTTTGTTAATTCTGAACAATACACAATCCTTGAAAGAATTGATCACATTGACCTCCGGAGACGGACTGTCTGGTCACTTAGGCTGCCTTAAGTGCTGTGTTAATTAACATGTTAATTATGTAATTATGTAATTGTCTTTTAAGTTGTTGCTATAGGGGAAGGGAGAGTATCCATGAGCAGCCCTACCTCACTATCTAACCCCTTGTGTTAAAAGTGTATAAAAAGCCTGTATTCTGTCCATGTCAGCAGCTAAACAAGTTTCGTCTTGTTTTGTGCTTGGAAGCGGTTGGAATATCTGATATCTATATTCAGACAGGGAGGAAGTGGTATATGACGAAAGCACTCAAGCAGAGTGTGCAACGTTTCGTCAATACCAGCAATGGGGGGGAGAGGGGGTCTGTTTGACTGCCACTGACCATGAAAGTTGGGGAAAGGGTAACTATTATAATGCCACAGTCCACCAGTGCTGGAGCATAAGAGACCTTTCTATTACTATTGACCACTGATGCTGGAGGCAAGGGGGGACTATATTGCCACTGACCACCAAAAGCTGGAGAGAAGGGGGTGATTTTATTGCTACTGAAAACCAATGCTGGGGAAAGGGAGAAACTATTTTTATTTTTTTATTTTTGTTACAACTGTCATTTTTATTGTATTTTAAAACAGATAATAACAGAGTAAGAGATATGCCGCGTACACACGAGCAGAATTTCTGTCGGAAAAATCTTGGATGGTTTTTACCGATGGAATTCTGCTCAAACTTGGCTTGCATACACACGGTCACACAAAAGTTTGCTGAACTTTCGACCGTCAAGAACGCGGTGATGTACAACACTACGAAGAGCCAGGAAAATGAAGTTCAATGCTTCCGAGCATGCGTCTAATTGTTTCCGAGCATGTGTAGGAATCTTGCATGTCAGAATTGGTACAGACGATTGGAATTTCCAATCAGAACTTTTTGCAACCGAAAAATTTAGTACATGCTCTTAATCTTTTGCTGGCTGGAATTTCCGCCAGCAAAAGTCTGATGGAGCATACACACAGTCGCATTTTCGGACCAAAAGCTCTCATCGGACTTTTTCTGGCGGAATTTCCGCTTGTGTGTATGGGGCATAAGGGGAAAAAAATCCACAATAGCATACAATCAGGGAGAGATTTGTCTATTATTACAGTCAAAGAGGGAAAGGGCAGATTCCCAATTATACTCAATGGGTCCGCTCAAGAAGGACACATCAAAAGTTATTATACCAGGCATAATCATCATGCAATGAACTGCTTACTGCTTATAACAAAGCACCACTAAAAACCATGCCGCTGTAAGGAGATATGATAACAGTCGTTTGTATGTTGTAGAAAATTTTAAAGGGGGTAAGCCCAAATTAAAAGTTTTATGGGTAAATGGGATCCAGGAGTCAAAGACCAGATGGATAAATACATGCAGTGCGCCCCAGTAAGGTGCAATAGATAGAGAGGACCAGAAAATATGTTGGAGATTTCCCAGACCCCGCCTACACCTCCACCATCTATCATCTGCAGTCATTTGTCTGGAGTTTAGTAAAAGTGAAAAAGTATATTATACTGGTTTTCTTTATATAAAGTGCAGATGGAGCTCTTAACCGCCTGAGACCATATTGTTTGCCAGGTGGTAAAGGGTAGCTCCTCTCCTAAAACTTATTCCCACTTTAACATGTAGAGATGCTTTGTAGGGGTATGAGATGGCAGAGAAGTTAAAATGTTGTAAATTTGAGAGATCCTGAGACTATTTTACTGCCACTGACCGCCAATGTTGGGGTGGAGGTTGTTATTTCTGTACAGAAGTACCAGGCATTTTGGTGCTCACCTCAAGCAGCAGAAGAGTTAGGTTAGGCGCCCCCTCTTCTCTGGGTTCATATGGAATTCTCTTACTTCTAACCTCTCCTCCTGGCAGCCAGAGGTGGTGGGCAGGACTGGGGGTAATCAATCCCTTCTCTGCTTCCACCCCCTTCCCTGCTGTAAGTGGCAGTGGTGCTGTAAGTGGCAGAGGGAGAGAGGCTTCTGCTCACTGACACTACATACTGCTCACTGACACTACATACTGCTCACTGACCAACACTACATACTGCTCACTGACCAACACTACATACTGCTCACTGACCAACACTACATACTGCTCACTGACTGATACTACATAATGCTCACTGACTGATACTACATACTTCTCACTGAACAACACTACAGACTGCTCACTGACCAACACTACATACTGCTCACTGACTGATACTACATACTGCTCACTGACTGATACTACATACTTCTCACTGAACAACACTACATACTGCTCACTGACTGATACTACATACTGCTCACTGACTGATACTACATACCTCTCACTGAACAACACTTCATACTGCTCACTGACTGATACTACATACTGCTCACTGACTGATACTACATACTTCTCACTGAACAACACTACATACTGCTCACTGACTGACACTACATACTGCTCACTGACCAACACTACATACTGCTCACTGACATACACTGTCGTGGATAAACCCACTATATGCTTGCGCTAATAAGCGCCCTTCCACCATAATGGTATAATGCACCTTTAAATAACCCATGTTACCCCATATAACCCATGTTGCCACCGAGCAGTTCACTGCTTCTTTTATTCACACACAAACAGGAAGTCACAAACTGGAAGGCCTGCCTCCAACAGCCAACCACCTCCTACACAGGATGTGACCTCACAGAATATGACCAAATAAGGATATGACAACACAGGATGTGAATGTCAACACATGAGAAATGAATTTATACAACAACCAATGAAACAATGACTACAATTCCTGCTGATGGGAGCTTTTCTGCAGGTGCATGCTCATGCCACCATAAATATATTGATCGGGCATACAGGGGTGACACAAGCGCACATCCGCTAAACTGATAATGTGTTTGTAGAGCGAACACATCCCCCCCAGACGATTGTTCTGTGCATTGCACAGGAGCCCTTCGCTGGTGGACATATCCTCACTCCGCAAACACCTCTCTCCAAAACAACAGGAAGTTTTCCATTACCCAACGGACCTCAACCAGCGTCAGTCTGCCCCAGTCAGCTCTTTAGTGCAGGTTGCGGGAGAACTAACACTTGTGGGAGACACTGTGACAATACATATTAAAATACATCTTAATAAAATTTCCACAACACTACATCACTGACTGACACCACATACTGCTCATTGACTGACATTACATACTGCTCACTGACTGAAACTACATACTGCGCACTGACCGACACTACATACTGCTCACTGACTGACATTACATACTGTTTACTGACTGACACTACATACTGCTCACTGACCGACACTACATACTGCTCACTGACTGACACTACTTACTGCTCACTGACCGACACTACTTACTGCTCACTAACTGACACCACATACTGCTCACTGACTGACACAACATACTGCTCACTGACCGAAACTACCTACTGCTCACTGACTGACACTACACACGGCTCACTGACTGACACTACACACTGCTCACTGACTGACACTACTTACTGCTCACTGACTGACACTACATACTGCTCACTGACTGATACTACTTACTGCTCACTGACTGACACTACACACTGCTCACTGACTGACACTACATATGCTCACTGACTGATACTACTTACTGCTCACTGACTGACACTACACACTGCTCACTGACTGACACTACATACTGCTCACTGACCATTACATACTGTTTACTGACTGACACTACATCTTCAGTCAGTGAGCAAAAACACCACTCAGTGACCTTACTACTTTTCTATGCTTCAGTGTGTCTCCACCACCAGGTGGAAAACCTGCTCACCTTAATAAGATCAATAATCTGATGTTCTCGTGATTCTCACTGATTTTGCCCCTCAGGAAACAACTCTAATGCCGCGTACACACGATCGGATATTCCAACAACAAAATCCGATGTTTTTTTTCCAACAGACGTTGGCTCAGACTTGTCTTGCATACACACGGTCGCACAAAGTTGGTCGGAAATACCGAATGTCAAGAATGCAGTGACGTACAACACGTACGACAATAGCCAGTGCTGCTCTTCTGCTTGATTCCAAGCATGCGTGGCACTTTGTGCATCGGAATTGTCTACACAAGATCGGAATTTACACAAACGGATTTTGTTGTTGGAAAATTTGAGAACCAGATCTCAAATTTTGTGCAACGGAAATTCCGATGGAAACTGCCTATCACAAGGTCGGAATTTCCGACAACAAGCTCCGATCGCACATTTGCTGTCGGAAAGTCCGACCGTGTGTACGCAGCATTAGTCCTTCGTATTACATTTAGGATGAGCACACCATCCACTCTCCAGTGTGGTCAGAGAATCCCATACATGCATCACATGGATAATAAAAGCATAGACATAGTGTATTCCACTTTCAAATATTTATTAAAAACACCCTCTAAAAATATACTTACAAAATGTCATTAAACACAGCGCATTAAAAAATCAACTGTCATCATCCAGCTCACCACCATGTATCGGCTCGATGGCGGTGTGACATCACGGCTCAGCTCCTCCCTTCCCAGACGCGTTGTGCCCTGTGATTGGGCTTCCTCGGTAGGCGGGGAGCTGATCACCATGAGCTCATTAGACATGTGCACAACAAAAAAATTTGTTTATTTTCGTTTCGTTTTTTTTTTCGTTTCCGAAAAAAATTAGTTTTTTTTCGTTTCGTTTTTTTCGTTTCCGTTGATTCGTAACGATTCGTACATTCGTAAGTCGTCGGTGTTCGGATTCGTAACGATTCGTACATTCGTAAGTCGTCGGTGTTCGTATTCGTAACGATTCGTACATTCGTAAGAGTTATTTTTTCGTTGATTCGTTTTTTCGTTAGTTTAATTTTCGGACACATTCGTATTTATTCGTTTATTTGCAGCGTGTTGCAGAGTATTGGCAGCATGTTGCAGAGTATTGGCAGCGTGTTACAGAGTATTGTCAGCGTATTGCAGAGTATCGGCATGGTGTTGCAGAGTATTGGCAGCGTATTGCAGAGTATTGGCAGCGTATTGCAGAGTATTGGCAGCCGATCTCTCCCCTCCACTGTACAGATCTGTACACAGAGGGGAGAGAGGAACCAGCGTCATCTTGACGCCGGTTAGTTTACAAGTGATCGCTCCGTCATTTGACGGAGCAATAACATTGTAAACGGCCGACAGGTGCACCAAGATGGCCGCCGCTCCGGAGCTAGGCCGTAGCCGCGGTCGACGGGTGCACCAAGATGGCCACCGCTCCGGAGCTTTTCCTAAGGCCGAGGCCACGGACGGCGGGTAATCGCGGCGGGTAATTGCGGTAACGCCGCCCCAGTAATGGGAACGGCGTTACCGCGAGGGGAAGAGTAATCAGTTAGATTACTCGTTACCCTCTAAAGTAACGCCGTTTACTTTAATCACGTTAGTTACATCACTGGACGGGACTAGCGAAAGAATCCAATGCCGCCGCCTCGATCGGCGACATTGACACCTCGCTAGCCCCGGTTACCTGGTATGGATTTAAAGGGGAATCCCTACGCCGAAAAAATGGCGTGGGGGTCCCCCCCAAATCCATATCAGAACCTTATCCGAGCATGCAGCCCGGCCGGTCAGGAAAGGGGGTGGGGATGAGCGAGCACCCCCCTCCTTAGCCGTACCAGGCCGCGTGCCCCCCCACCCCAAAGCACCTTGTCCCCATGTTGATGAGGACAAGGACCTCTTCCCGAAAACCCTGGCCGTATGATGTCACAGTCCCAGCATCCTCCGGGACTGTGACATCATAGGAGGGCGGGGTCACCATGTGACATGAGCAGGTGACCCGCCCCTTGTCCCTATATAACTGGCAGCGCAACATGTCTGAGCCATTAGAAGAGCAGACAGCGATGTGTCAACATCGGAAGAAGAAAGAAGAAGAAGAAGCAGAAGGCGACAGCGACGGCGGCAAGAAGAACAGAAGAGCACGACAAGACCCCCGCGTAGACGGCGAAGGAGAACGCCGGGCTCCTCCGCTAGCGAAAGAGCTAGTAAAAGAGCAGAAGATAGCGGAGGAGTCCGGCGAGAAGACCCCCCAAGACAGAAGAAGACCCCCGGAGCTGTGCAATAAAGTATTTTAAAAAATTGTGTTGTTTTTTTTTATTTACACTTTTTTCCTTAGGTGAATGGGTAGGGGCACATCGTACCCCATACTCATTCACATAGGGTGGGGGGCATCTGGGGGCCCCCTTATTAAAGGGGGCTCCCAGATTCCGATAAGCCCCCCGCCCACAGACCCCGACAACCAACGGCCAGGGTTGTCGGGAAGAGGCCCTTGTCCTCATCAACATGGGGACAAGGTGCTTTGGGGTGGGGGGGCCGCAGGGCCCCCCTTTCCCCAGGGCGCCCCCCACGTTGAGGGCACGTGGCCTGGTACGGCTCAGGAGGGGGGGGGCGCTCGCTCGTCCCCACCCCCTTTCCTGACCGGCCGGGCTGCGTGCTCGCATAAGGGTCTGATATGGATTCGGGGGGGATTCCCCTTTAAATCCATACCAGGTGACGGGGCTAGCGCGGCGGCATTGACTTCCTTCGCTAGTCCCGTCTACCTGGAGTCACGTTCTAAATGAACGGACTTTCCTCCGTGTGTGAGGCAAGTCCGTTCATTTCAAAAGTCCCGCGGCCTAGTACACAGACGGCGGGATTGTCCGCCGGACTCGGGAGTCCAGCGGACAATTTTAAGTCAAAACTTAAAACTAGGTCCGCCGGACTTTTGGGAGGAAAAAGTCCGCTTTAGCCCCACACATGGTCGGAATGTCCGGCGGACTCTAGTCCAGCAGAAAATCCCGCCGGAAAGTCAGATCGTGTGTACGCGGCCTTAGAGGCCCAAAGGTGCCCCAAGTCTTGTACCATCTTAGGAACACTCATGGCTTTGGGAATTTTCATGTGATGGCAAAACACAGAAATCACTCAGACCTGTTCATGCCAATGTGTCTTGTTGCAGTGAAAGTCTTATATGCTATATTTGTGTGTTTACCTTCATTGTGCCAATAAGTCAACTAGATGAAATTCTTAATGCAATGCAATGCATTAAACACGTGTCAACGTGGGTTAGCACATACATTTTCATTGTGAAGAAGAAGACAGAAGTCAGCTGTTGGTTTGGGCCTGTAGAGTTGGCCCGAATTGACAATAGGGCAAACCGGCATTTGCCCGGTGGGCCGGGCCCTGCCGGGCCGCATGTCCTTGCTTGCGGGGTCCAAGGCAGGCTGCTCTTTAAGCCCGCGCCAGTCCCCCGACCTTTCCGCTGCCGCCCAGCTGTCAGTTCAGCTCAAGCTCAGCCATCGGCACCAGGGGGACGGAAAGGGAGAGGAGCTAGAGGAGACACCTCTCCACGGCCGCCAGTATAGTTCAGCCGTTGGTGCCGGGGGGCGTGACCACGAAGGGGAGAGGAGCCTGCTGCAGCTGGTGTCTTGTCGAATACTGTCCCCCATCGGATAGTGTCCGCCCTATACTGCGCTTGCGCAGTACGGAGGACAAAGGAGACGCCGAAAGTCTCCTAAGATGAACAGCTGATCATCAGCTCTACACGCACCTGCGCACTTATTCTGCCCTGAGTCCAGGTTAAAGCCCCACCATCCAAGTGGACATAGAGTTAGAACAAAAATATGCCGAGCAAAGCGAGGCCGTGCCCGAAGCGTGGCGAGCGAAGCGTTGGGAGCGAAGCAAGCGCGTGAGGGGCCCTGTTACAAAGCGGTGACTATTAAGTGCGCAGGCGCGGTGTACAGCTGATGGTCAGCTGTTCAACTTCATAGACTTTAGGCGTATCCTTGTCCTCCGTACTGTGCAAGCGATGCGCCTGCGCAGTTCGGGGCGGACACTATCCGATGGGAGGACCTTTCTAGTCAGAACACCGGATCAAAGAGAACGTAAGTGCGGCCCCTTGTAACCTGAATAGGAGGAGCAGTGGGCAGGCTGCATATAGAAGAATTATTCTCTCCATCTTCCTCCCGCAGTCTCTGAATGCCTGCTTCTGCTCCTCTCCCTCTCGCAGACTTTCAGAGACTGCGGGAGGAAGATGGAGAGAATAATTCTTCTATATGCAGCCACGCCACTGCTCCTCCTATCCTGCTTATCTCTGCAGCCCCACAGTGCTCTCTAGCCCCCTCCTGTGCTCTCCACCTCCCCCCATGCTCTACGCTGCCCCCCTGTGCCCTCCGCCTCTCCCCCTGTGCTTTTTACCTCCCCCTGTGCTCTCCACCCATGCTCTACGCACTCCTCCTGTGTCCTCCGCCTCTCCCCCTGTGCTCTTCACCTCCCCCAATGCTCTCAAGCCCCCCCCCCCCCAGTGCTCTCTAGCCCCCCAGTGCTCTCCACCTCCCTTCTGTTCTCTCTACCTCCCCCATGCTCTATGCTGCCCCCTGTGCCCTCCGTCTCTCTCCCTGTGCGCTTTCTGCTGCCCCCCTGTGCTCTCCACCCCCCTGTGATATCCACCTCCCTCCTGTGCTCTCCACCTCCCCCATGCTCTCCTCTGCCCCCCTGTGCCCTCCACTTCTCCCCCAGTGCTCTCCAGCCCCCCGTGCTCTCCACCTCCACCCAGTGCTATTCAGCCCCCCTGTGCTCTCCTCCTCCCTCCTGTGTTCTCCACCTCCCACATGCTCTATGCTGCCCCCCTGTGCCCTCTGCTTCTCCCCCTGTGTTTTTCACCTCCCCGTGCTCTCCACCTCCCCCATGCTCTACGCTGCCCCCTGTGCCCTCCGCCTCTCCCCCTGTGCTCTCCACCTCCCCCTGTGCTCTTGACCTCCCCCCAATGCCCTCCAGCCCCCCCAGTAATCTCTAGCACCCCCCAGTGCTCTCCAGTCCACCTGTTCTCTCCTCCTCCCTCCTGTGCTCTCAACCTCCCCCCATGCTCTACGCTGCCCCCTGTCTCTCCCCCTGTGCTCTCCACCTCCCCCATGCTCTACGCTGTCCCCCTGGGCCCTCCGCCTCTCCCCCTGTGCTTTTCACCTCCCCGTGCTCTCCACCTCCCCCCATGCTCTACGCTTCCCCCTGTGCTCTCCACCTCCCCCTGTGCTCTTGACCTCCCCCAATGCTCTCCAGCCCCCCCAGTAATCTCTAGCACCCCCCAGTGCTCTCCAGCCCCCCTGTTCTCTCCTCCTCCCTCCTGTGCTCTCCTCCTCCCCCCATGCTCTACGCTGCCCCCTGTGCCCTCCGTCTCTCCCCCTGTGCTCTCCACCTCCCCGTGCTCTCCACCTCCCCCCATGCTCTACGCTTCCCCCTGTGCTCTCCACCTCCCCCTGTGCTCTCCACCTCCCCCCAATGCTCTCCAGCCCCCCAGTGCTCTCCAGCCCCCCTTCTCTCCACCTCCCCCCATGCTCTACGCTGCCCCCCTGTGCCCTATGCCTCTCCCCCAGTGCTCTCCAGCCCCCCCCCCCATTGATCTCCGCCTATCCCCTGTGCTCTCCACCTCCTCCCATGCTCTCTGCTGCCCCCTTGTGCCCACCGCTGCTCCCTGTGCCCCCCGCCTCCCCCCAGTGCTCTACAGCCCCCCAGTGATCTCCGCCTCCCTCCTGTGCTCTCCACCTCCCCCCTGTGCTCTCCGCCCCCATGCTCTCCTGCCCTCCCTGTGCTCTCTGCCCCACCCTGTGTTTTTGCTTCCCCCTGTGCTCTCCAACACCCCACCCCCGGTGCTCTCCAGCCCCCCATGCTCTCCGGCCCCCTTGTGCTCTCTTCTTCCACCCTGTGTTCTCTGCCTCTCCCCTGTGCTCTCTGCCCCCCATGCTCTCCGCCTCCCTCCACAGTGCTCTCCAGCCCCCCTGTGCTCTCGCCCCACCCCATGTTCTCAAGGTTCTTCCCTGTGCTCTCTTCCCCCCCCCACCTTTGCCGTGTTTCCCCCTCCCCTCTCCCGGGGGATCCGTCAGGATGGAGAGTGGGGAAAGGGCTGGTTAAGATGTCATGGGCTGCTCATTCCAAAATGTCCGGGCCTTTTTTTTGTCCCAGAGTGGGCCTGGTTGAGGTTATCTCTACTTTTTTTTTTTTTTGGTTTTAGAAACACATTTAGGGTGAACGTCTGTAACCGAACATTGCAAAACACCAGAAGAATGCTATTTTTAAGGAATGCATGTGGTGCAATTTCTCTAAACTGTACATCTGTATATTTTCAAAACTGAAACAATCCTATCCACAGCAACAGACTAGTCAGATAAGTGTGATACATACCACAGACCACAACATACGAATAACCTTTGCTGACAGCTGCAACTTTAAGACCCATGAATTCACTTTTAGACATTTAGATGTTGAATTTTTGATTAATCAAAGTAGTATGTACAAAATGAAAATGCATTTTTGTAAAAAGGAAACTCTTTGTTAAAAGATATTAGCCTCAAAAGCCACTTTGCAATTAAAAATGACCTTTGATTTTGCTTTGTTTAAAGCCTATTTGCTAAAGAACTAAAGCATGTTCGCTTTGCAAAGTGAATTTTAAGGAATTAGGTAAAGCCCAGTAAAAATTCACTTTGCAAAGAATACCTTATCATGTTCAATGAAAATAAAAAATTACAAAATAGAAGTTTTGATAAAAGCTGAATTCTAAGCATGCATAGATTTGCATCGTTACATTGGTCCAGCCTGTCATTTGACTATATGCCGGACAAGAGCTCTCTCGTTCCAGGTGGACATCTTATTACATTCTCCCCAGAACATGCCTAGTGCACGCTCAATGGACTGTGCTGTGGCACATTATGTTACCCACTGTGTCCACCGGACACAGCAGATGACAGATCATTGATCCAGCTCACTGCTGGTACCATGTGATCGCTGTGACCAATCACAGCAGATCACATGACAATTATACACAACGGATGGCTTCCATTCATGCCATTTATTGTGTACTATAATGTTGATCTCTATGATTGGTCACAGCCCATCTGTACCATGTGATTAGCTGTGGCCAATCACAGATAATCACAATAGTAAACACTGAATTAATAGTTTTCATTCAGAAAAAATGGTTGCTTATATCACTGTTATGCCCTGTACGCATTACTTCTAGTCGGGGAATCCACCAAAATTGACGTTCTTTTGGTGGAACAAACAGCAGCAGAGAAAGGTGTGAATCTGCAAAAAGTATATACCTCACTTGTTGAGTATTTAAAGCATATTTCCACAAGTTAAGCAAAACTTAACTATGTCTGAACATCACAAATGTTTATATTCAAAGAAAAATCACTGATCTATCCAGAAACCACTTTTAAACCACCCCCCCCCCGCCAGGCATTTCTAGTTGCGGCCATCTTGAGTAAAGACAGATGACTTATGTAGCATTTACTTCCAGGACTTGATCTGCCCTTAGCTCAGGCATACAGGCAGAATGGTATGCTTGGCTGAGAAAGCCCATCCTTCCCTTCTCCCGATGCAATTAAAAAAAAAAAAAAAAAGAATCCTGGGATAAAAAAAGTTAGATAAATAAATATAATATACCTTCCTATCTATTTACTAATTTACCACTAGCAGCATAAAATAGTTAATGTGTACTGAAAGAGACACTTTAAGCTCTTTCCAGAGAAATTGTGTCAAAGGAAGAGGCCCAGGTGTACTATTAAACAAAACTTATTAACATGTACTGTATAATATATACTGAATTATTAAGGTTTGGCAGGCAGTCTCGAGTTTTTATGTACATGAAATGAAAAGAATAGGGGTTACATTTGAGCTGAGCAACACAGTAACTAACGCAAACAACACATTCAGGCAAGTTAAAAACAGAACATAGAACAAATTGGTCAATACACTCCACTCATAGGAAGTATTGTGTGCTCCTCCTACGAAAGAGGAACAGTTGACAATTGGCTGAAGAAGAGGAGGTCTGTTATAGTGGTTACTTACTTTGTTAAATTAAATTACTTTGAATATGATCAAAAAAGGTAAAAAGAGAAAAAGGTAATCTAAGTGAAAGCTCATGTAAGTGTCTGTCTTCAGTAGTGCCAGAGAAAGGATGTAGGAATGCCTGTGGAAAGAAGATATGACAATAAGAAAAAGCGAAACATTTAGGTCTTCTGCCTTCATTTGCATGAAAGCCTTTAATTGAAGAAGACTTCAACTGAAGAAATCGCCAACTGTGGAGTAGAGTTGTTTTTGTTTAACCACTTGCCGACCAGGGCATGCCGATTTCCGTCGGCAGAATGGCACTGGCAGGCAAAAGGGCAGGCAACAGGACGTACAGGTAAGTCCCCTTTAAGAAGCGGTGTGTGCGATGTCCGCCGGGTGCCTGTGATCATGTCACGGAGAGAGGAAGAACGGGGAGATGCTTTTGTAAACAAAGCATTTCCCCGTTCTGCCTAGTGACAGGACAGTGATCACAGCTCTCTCTCATCGAGAGCGGTGATCACTGTCCTGTGTGTTGAAGTCCATCCCCCTCACAGTTAGAATCACTCCCTAGGACACACTTAACCACTTCACTGCCCACTAGTGGTTAACCCCTTCACTGCCAGTGTCATTTACACAGTAATCAATGCATTTTTATAGCATCAATCGCTGTATAAATGACAATGGTCCCAAAATAGTGTCAACAATGTCCGATTTGTCCGCCATAATGTCACAGTCCTGATAAAAAAAAATATTAATAATAAAAATGCTATAAATCTATCCCCTATTTTGTAGACGCTATAACTTTTGCACAAACAAATTAATGTACGCTTACTGTGATTTTTTTTTTTACCAAAAATATGTAGAAGAATACATATCGGCCTAAAATGAGGAAAAAACTGTTTTTATATATTTTTGGGCAATATTTTTTATAGCAAAAATTCTAAAATAATGTGTTTTTTTTCAAGATTTACGCTATTCTTTTGTTTATAGCGAAAAAAAATTAAAACCACAGAGGCGATCAAATGCCACCAAAAGGAAGCTCTATTTGTGGGAAAAAAAGGATGTCGATTTTCTTTGGGTGCAACATCGCATGACTGCGCAATTGTCAGTTAAAGCGACGCAGTGCCGAATCTCAAAAAGTGCTCTGGTCAGGAAGGGGGTAAATTCTTCCAGGGCTGACGTGGTTAAAATTGAAAATACAGAAGGATAAACTTTTTAAGAAGGTGTGAGTGGCTGGACTATAAGTCTTGTGGGTTATAGGAAGTCCACTGAGTTATAGGAAAACATGGTAAAGCTATATACAATAGACAAGGGCAGAAGTGAACACACCAAAATAAATATGGTTCAGCAAATAAATTCCTGGTATATGCATTAAAAGCCTTCAATTTAAAAATAATTTGTGAAAGTACAGTACAATATTTTGCAGCCAGGCTGTACAGTTTCCTGGTTTAAAAAAAGATACAACCTATGAGGAAGGATTGTTGCAGAGTCTTAAAGTCTAAATTTAGATAAAAAAATGAAAAAACTCAGCATAAGTAACTTTACTTACATTTAATGTGAAGTGTTCCTTGTGCTGGTACTGGATGTCCTAGTGGAGGTCCAAAGTAATCTGCCTCCTCCCATACCCCTCAGCTGTAATCTTCTAGAGCTAGGGTTTGTACGATCAGCTCACCTGTAACAGACACTCATCAAAAGTGTTAAATACGCCCACCTTTCTCCCCTCTTCTCCATGCATAGGAACTGTACTATAACTTCCATGAATTAAAAGTGATTTAGGAATGGAGAGGGTGGACCTTTTTTTCGTTCACCTGTCCCATTCATAAAGTGCTTTTTATTGGAAGGAGGGTACCTTGATGTCATTCTGGCTCTATAGGTGCAGGGAGAGATGGTGCTGCCACTACTGGCTCCTAAGAGTTACAAAAATGACTTTCAATTATCTTGGACCTGTTCTTGTGACCAAATGTCTAATTAATAACCTCACTGTTCTATATATTAATTTCTTGGTAACATTTTTATTGAATGCAAAGACTATGTTCTTATTCTACTAAAATACTACAATGTAAGCTTGTGTGCTTCAACCATATTTATATATGTAACTTGACGTACCAAAGAATGGGAAAGATGACCCCTTTCCCTACTTGCTCTGACACCCCACCCCCAGAGTGAGTAGGGAACCCCAATGAACAGGCAAAATTGGTAACTTTATTCATGTTTGGACTTTTCTTGTACTCGTTGACAAATGTTGCCAGTTTTTGGAGGATACCTGAAGCTTTTCATATCATTACTCTCTTGAATTTCAAAGTCAGGGTTGTTCCCTCCTTATGTTTTGCTTATTTTTTGTTTTGATTCCCTTGTGGTGCAGACATGATTTCTATTTGAGCTGTTTAATCTCATTTACACAGTCATATGAATTAGGCTGTACTCAGTTCCTTGCTCAGGGGTTGATCCAATCAGCAGGTGTTATCCTGATGCAGTTATTTTGTTTCTGGGTTGATGGTAAAATAATGGCTTTTTCATTACAGGTAGCTCATGTCATTGGTTCCTTTCAAGCACTTGACAAAATACAATCTCTACTATTTTATTCTGGCAGTGCAAGGATGGGGGTTATGCAATTTCTGACAGAAGTAAGGGAGGTCTCCCAGATGGAACATGGTAGCTGATTTACCCTCTCTTGAAGCAAATAAGGCAAAAGGGGTCCACCTGGATTTTATATTCATATTTTTATAGATATCCAGAAGTGGTTTTAGTTCCCACAGTTTCTGCAGGGTCTACCTTGAGAGGTCTGAGTAAATACAAAGTGTTGTTCCATCATGTGAGGGACTCCCCTTAGCTTTTAAATAATCTGTTCTTTTTTTATTGTAGTAATGTAGTCAACATAATAATGGGGTCTCACTAGGCAGCCTGCGTTGTGCTTAATTGGCGTTTAATAGGTCTATCCTAGATTGTGTTAAAAATGCACTGCAGTGTGGATTGAAGGGCTTGATCATTGGTTGCCTCTGGAAGGCTCCGTATTCTTGAATTGTTGCACCATGCATGTTTTTTGTCTAAAGGGGTGTTGCATAATATGATATTTCTTTTATTTGAGGCCACTTGGAGGTCCGCAATAGAAGTGGAATGGGTAATATGGATAGTTTCCAAATTTTTATGGCATATAATCAAGTGGCCGGGGTTACCTTTCATATTAGTAATCACTTTTTTTCAAAAAAAAACTCTAAGTGGGCAAATATAGCTGCAAAGTCCATTTTGGAAGGAATAATATTGTGGTGATGTTCAGCTAGGTTCGAGTTTAAGTGATCTAAAGACTCTGAACAAAGTTATTGGCTTCTAGGTGTCAGGAGATCATTTGAATTGTTCTGTTCTACTACCTGTAGTTGGGGTCTAGGTGGATGCCAGATGCTTCCTCATTGTGCTTGCATTATGAGGGTCATCTCCATCTGTAGGTTTCTGCTATGTTAGCCCATCTAAGTCTTTGAGTTATAGGGGGTAGGTCATGAGAATACATTCAATAAATTCTTCCCAGTTTGAAATATTATTTGCAGGCCTGTGCTGGATGCTTTCTAGTTTACAAACCTGCTTGTTACAGAAAATGTTGTTAATGCCGTCACCCTGCTGTTGTCCCACATTTAATCTCTTAAGTGGGTCAGAATTATGAACACAGAGGAGCAGTCTGTGTTTCTGTGCTAATAGAGAAGGGATGGTAAAGTTGCTTAACGATGACACCACAAATGCAATTTCTCCTTGAAGCTGGGGGGGGGGGGGGTCAGGGACAGAGAATATTTACTAACTAGGGCCTCAGTGATAGAAGTCCAGTGAAGTGGTCAGGAGAGAGAGACTGAGCTTAATTATTTTGTGTACACAGTGACAATCTGGTGAGGAGCTAAATTAGCAGCCGGTAGTATGTGTGGCTGCACACCCCCACACCACTACCACCTTGTGTGTACTTCAGTGACTATAGGTTGGAGACACTAAGGACCCTCGCCTCTTCTGAGATAATCTGCTGGGTGTTCTGGAGTAGCAGGTGGCTGTAGTTGCAGGCTCTCCCTGCTTCATTTCTGGATGGGAAACAGGATCAGTATGGAGCTTAGGTCCATGCTGACCTGGATACACCAATTATACATTTTTTTAAATCATAGAAAGAATAAAAAACAGACGGTGAAAAAAAAAGTAGTCAAATCAGAAATTTTGCCATAAAATCAATTTCTCCAAAATGTTCTGCCTATCCCTAGTCTAGACAGACTAGAGTATAAATTGTATACAAGTGGAGGACTATGACACGTCTCAAATCTATTAACCCAATTTTATTAAATGTTTCCATATGCCCAATTTTTGAATATGGCAGTTTGGAGATTCCTTCCCAGCAACTCCTCCAAATTCTCATGCCTTTTGCTTTGTGTCAGATGGAAGAATTCCCTAACAATTCCTTGAACAAACTTCAAGTGGAAGGTGGACTAGACGGAAGAGCACAATCTATGTAATTTGGAAGGTACCAAGGAAAATTGGTTAGCACCCACAATTCCTACTCTCTTCGCTCCCCTTCTATATACAATAGAGTTTATATTTAAAAAGTCCTAAAAATGCCTTACAAAAAGCGTTCTAGAAATGAACTGTGGCTTTAAGCCCTATTGTCACTAGGAAACAGCATATATTTTGGAATGTCAGTAAATGTCACCTTTGCTTGACAGGAAACTTTAACATAGCTATCCCTCTTGGTGGTTAAGTTGTGACATTACGCATCTTCTCTTATTCTTTAAAAAAAATGACTCATCTTGTCTATAACTCTCATATGAATAAACATATTACCATGCTTTCATTTTAACAGACTAATACAACTTAGTCGAGGAGCAACAGACTAAATTACACAAATGAGTCAACTGCTATTTTTCTGACTACCGGTACTTGTGGAACTGCCATAAAATGTTACCATTTCTATTACGCTATTAACAGGCCCAAATCCTCTCTGAGATATGGCTTTACAGTTTACACGCCTCTGTATCCTGCCATTGAGCTGGAGGTGAAAAGTTTAAGACGTCAATGTTTTATCTCAAATTCTTCAAATTTGACATCAAACATCCTGCTTTGCTGCATCAACAGATTAGGCAGAATTGTATTATTTCTAAAAGAAAATGTTATGTCAAAAATAGCAGGGAAATTTAATTTATTTTACATTTTTAGAGAAAATTATGCATGAGAAAATACAAATTTATATGAACAGTGATTTGAGCCATCTATTAGGAGAAATACCTTTAGAATGGTGTGGCTACAATGTAGTATATCCATAGCAGTAACATTTAGGGGTCTATGTAGAAATAATTTGCTTTGCAAATTCATTCATTATTTAACTCATTCCACGTTGCTGTGTTAATTTCTATTTCTTATCTTTCGCCCGACAGAATGTAACATTCCCTAACATTATTATTTTTATTATTATTTAGGATTTATATATGATAGCGCCAACAGTTTGCTCAGCGCTTTACAATCTGAGGGTAGACAGTACAGTTACAATACAATTCAATACAGGAGGGCCCTTTTTATTAGAGCTTGCAGTCCAAAAGTAAATAGCCATAAGAACATTGGACCATAAGAGTTAAAGAACTTTTGAATAGTAGAGAAAATAGCCTAACATTATAGGCTAAGAACATTCTACCATAAGCACAAATAATATAAGGGATACCGCTGCACTGTGTACAAAGTGTATAGAGATATCTGTGCGATTGGGCACACAAATGAGTGTTTGGCCCTTCCAGATTCCAGAAAGTCCCCCGCCTGCAGACTTCCATAACCACTGGCCCAGGGTTGTGGGGAAGAGGCCCTTGTCCTCATGAACATGGACAAAAAGGTGCTTTGCCAAGAAGAGCACCCCATGTTGAGAACATGTGGCCTGGTATGGTTCAGGGCAGGGGGGCCGTATGTTTGTCTTACCCCTTTTCTGGCCAGCTAGGCTGCATGCTCAGAAAGGGTCTGGTAATTGTGGGGGGCCCACGTTTTTTTCTTATTTTGTTGTGTTGGATTCCCTCTCTAAATTATCTAAACCAGAACTAAAATAATCCCTGCTTCTTTGAAGAGCGCTACTCTACTTTAACCTTTGTCGTATCCCTGTCTGGCGTTACAGCGTTTATTACAGAATTTTCTTTAAAGTCAGTATTGCTGTAGCAGATAATGTAAACTACAGTTGTGCTCATAAGTTTACATACCCTGGCAGAATTTAGGATTTCTTGGTCATTGTTCAGAGAATATGAATGATAACACAAAAACATTTATTTCACTCATGGTTAGTGTTTGACTGAAGCCATATATTATCAATCAACTGTGTTTACTCTTTTTAAATCATAATGGCAACAGAAACTACACAAATCACCCTGATCAAAAGTTTACATACCCTGATGATTTTGGCCTGATAACATGCAAACAAGTTGACACAAAGGGGTTTGAATGGCTATTCAGAGCCGGTTCACACTGATGCAGCACGACTTGCAGCGCGACTGCCTCAAGCGACCTGCACACGACTTCAGCAGCGACTTGCAAAACGAATTCTGTATAGAAGTCAATGCAAGTCCCCTGAAGCCGCCCCAAAAGTAGTACAGGAACCTTTTTCTAAGTCGGAGCGACTTGAGTCGCTCCTATTAGAACGGTTCCATAGTACAGAACGGGACGCGACTTGTCAGGTGGCTAAATCGCCTGACGAGTCACCCCTGTGTGAACCAGCTCTTAAGGTAACCATCCTCACCTGTGATCTGTTTGCTTGTAATTAGTGTGTGTGTGTGTATAAAAGATCAGTGATTCTGGACTCCTGACAGACCCTTGCATCTTTCATCCAGTGCTGCACTGACGTTTCTGGATTCTGAGTTATGGGGAAAGCAAAAGAATTGTCAAAAGAGCTGCAGGAAAAGGTAGTTGAACTGTATAAAACAGGAAAGGGATATAAAAAGATATCCAAGTGTCAGAAACCATGAATCGGACTGAGACAGAAGCACAGTTAAATAACAATAATAATAAAAAAGGTAAACAGAGTAAACGTAGTCAAAACATAGCCAGGGTTCAGGAACCAGAACAAGTCAGTCAGACAAGCCAAAATGTCAGGGAGCCAGAGAACAGAGTAGTAGAACAGCAAGCAGGATCTGGAGCCAGAAGGAATGTCAGCAAGTCTTTAACAGGAACAAAGGAGAGCGTCTCTAGAGATGTGACCAAGGCGAAGGCAGAGATCATCTGGACTGGACGGCTTAAGTAGGCAGGACTGACAAGCAGGATATCATCAACTGGTGAGTCACTGTGGAGAGATAGGAGCTGGCAATTAGCCGACAGCTGATCAGTCAGCACAGAGAAGGAAGGGCTGAGCCCAGCCCTGACACCAAGGAATTGAGAATGCCAATCAGCAGTGTTCAAACTCTAATCAAGTAGTGAAAAATGAGGGGTTCTGTTGAAACCAAACCACGGTCAGGTAGACCAACTAAAATTTCAGCAACAACTGCCAGGAAAATTTATTCGGCTGCAAAGAAAAACCCACAAATAACTTCAGGTGAAATACAGGACTCTCTGAAAACATGTGGTGGGGCTGTTTCAAGATGCACAATAAGGAGGCATTTGAAGAAAGATGGGCTGCATGGTCGAGTCACCAGAAGAAAGCCATTACTACGCAAATGACGCAAAGTATCCCGCTTACAATATGCCAAACAGCACAGAGCAGTTTTGCCAACCGTCAGTATTTTTACTGGCAGCCAGTAAAAAATGGGCACTTTTCTCCGGCCAGTAAATGTCAGTAAGAGGAAAAGGTTGCCAGTAAAAAATATGGCTGTGACACTTGGCTCGGAACTGCGCATGCATAGCTCGTGTCCGGAGCTGACCGAGACAATCCAAGTGCCTGCTACAGTGTGTTCAGGCAGTATCGGTGGTGGCAGGTGTGGCTGAAGCGGTACCTGAGCATTTTGTGTGATCTTGATTTTGTCATGGTGCAAAGGAGCCGAGCGGAGCATGGAGAGAGACTGTCATTGTGACTCAGGAGGGGACGTGTCAGTGATCTGTGCTACTGCACACTGCTGTCAGTGTCACTGTGAGAGTCCATTTCATGTGTGTGTGCCACCCATTTAAATTTCCTACCCCTGAGTCATGTCCCTGAGCGACTTACTTACTATATTGAAAATAAAATAAGAAATATGTTTTTCCCTTAATATCTACCTAAAGTGATTGTAAAGGTTATTTTTTTCTTTTTTTTAAATAACAAACATGTCATACTTACCTGCTCTGTGCAAGAGCCGTATTCCATGGGGGCACTCATGCAGGCGCACTTCTGAGTCCTGCTGCTGCGTCTATTGATTCACACAGCAGCACTTGGCCCCTCTTCGGCTCCCGTGTCACTGGATTTGATTGATAGCAGCGAGAGCCAATCTACCCAATGAGGACCTGAGACAGCAGCTGGAGCTGCTGGGCTCATTCTCATCGATGGAAGGATCGGATTCAGGTAAGAAAAAGGGGGGCTCTGGGGGCAGCTGCAGCACAGAAGGTTTTTCACCTTAATGCATAAAATGTATTAAGGTGAAAAACATTGAAACTTTACAACTACTTTAAATCACATTTCTAATTCCATATTGTACTTGTTTGTAGCCTAAATACTAAAATTTGCACTTAAAATTTTAATTTTGTAACTTTTGGAAATGGCAGTAAAAACTTTGCTGTGCCAGTACATTTTGGGTGTCGTGTCAGTAAATTTCAATCTGGTAGGTTGGCAACACTGGCACAGAGACATGCCTGAAACCTTCTGGCACAAAGTCATTTGGAGTGATGAGACCAAACTTGAGCTTTTTGGTCACACTGTGAAACACGGAGGTGGATCACTGATGTTTTGGGGATGTGTGAGCTACAAAGGCACAGGAAATTTGGTCAAAATTGATGGCAAGATGAATGCAGTATGTTATCAAAAAATACTGGAGGAACATTTGCATTCATCAGCCAGGAAGCTGCGCATAGGACATACTTGGACATTCCAACATGACAATGATCCAAAACACAAGGCCAAGTCGACCTGTCATTGGCTACAGCAGAATAAAGTGAAGGTTCTGGAGTGGCCATCTCAGTATCCTGAACTCAATATCATTGAGCCACTCTGGGAAGATCTCAAACGTGCAGTTCATGTAAGCCCAAGAATTTCCAGGAACTGGAGGCTTTTTGCCAAGAGGAATGGGCAGCTTTACCATCTGAGAAAATAAAGAGCCTCATCCACAAATACCACAAAAGACTTCAAGCTGTCATTAATGTTAAAGGGGGCAATACACGGTATTAAGAACTGGGGTATGTAAACTTTTGATCAGGGTCATTTGGGTAGTTTCTGTGGCAATTATGATTTAAAAAGAGTAAACAATGTTGATTGATAATAAATGGCTTCAGCCAAACACTAACCATGAGTGAAAGAAACGTTTTTGTGTTATCATTCATATTCTCTGAAAAATGGCCAAGAAATCATAAATTCTGCCAGGGTATGTAAACTTATGAGCACATCTGTATGTGTGCTTCCATTAAAATATGTGGTAGCAACTATTGTGTGTGTGTAAAAGGTTAACTTCAGAGTTACCGTAACTAATCCCAGTGACAATTGCTCTCAGTCTGCTCTCACTTGTTGGGATTGTTGTCCTGTGAGCTGCAAAATCTCTGTGCAGGGTGAGGCTGAGAGTGCCACAAATCGTATCTGATATACAGTAACCCAGAGCTTGGACACTTCCTAATTGTTCCCAATTGTCCTCAATGTGCTCAAGTGGAACTGAAATGCCTGCACCAGTTGTACTAATTACACTTATTTTAATTTTTTTTTTTACTTTTAAATAGGAGCTGGAGTAGGGTTGCCACCTGTCCGGGATTGACCCGGACAGTTCGGGTTTTGAAACATGTGTCCGGGTCTCTGGCCGCCTGAGACCCGGGCACATTATTCAGACCCGTCTGTGGCTCTCTGTGCACACCGCCTTGCTTACACAGTGACAGGCTGCCCTCTAATTAACTTTCCCGGCAAATTATATTAATGGAATGCCCGGAGCTTGTGCTTGCGTTCCAGCACGCCGCCCCTGAGCTCCACAGCCTCCACTTTTCATTGCGGGGCAGAGCCGACATCTCTCCCCGCTGTCCCCAGCTGCACAGACTAGTGCAGAGAGAGAGAGTGCTGTGCTGTGGTCTGTGGTGTGAAACTGAACCCGCCCCTCCTCCTCCTGCTGTGTTGTTTTCCTGTGTACACAGAGGAGGAGGGGAGGAGAAGGCTCACCACGATGCCGACAACGCTGCTGGAGTCTGGACAGAGATCATCTATCAACTAATCCACAGTGAGTCTTCCAGAGGTGGGGGCAAGAACAAGTGGGTGAGGGGGGAACTACTAGCCTGAAGTTCACTTTGAGTGATGGGGGTGATATCTAGTAGGGGGCACTTTAGCATCTGTGCTACAAGGGGGCTTGGATATGAAATCCACCCCCCTTAGCACATATCCCCCCCCCCAATATTAAAGAGATGATGTCTGCCACAGAGGGGGTGGCCCTTGGCACCCCACAAGAGATGTGGAAAATTGCTCCAGGTGCCCATACTAGTGCCCAGGCAAGTTAGTGGAGCAAAGTGTGGGTTCCAGGTCACAGGGCAGGTTCACACTGAAAACACAGGGATGCGCTGTGCGTTCTGTGCGATTCACATGTGACCCGGGTGCAATTTTAGCCCAATTATGTCTGCAGTCTCTAACCGTCTCCTTTAGTATGTCTGCAGTCTCTGATCATCTCCTGTACCACGTCCGCACACTCTCTGACCATCTCCTGTATCATGTATGCAGTCTCTGACCATCTCCTGTATTATGTATGCAGTCTCTGACCATCTTTTGTACCATGTCCGCACAATCTCTGACCATCTTTTGTACCATGTCCGCACACTCTGATCATCTCCTGTATCATGTATGCAGTTTCTTAACATCTCCTGTACTTTGTCTATAGTCTCTGACCATCTCCTGTACCATGTCTGCAGTCTCTGACCATCTTTTGTACCATGTCCGCACACTCTGATCATCTCCTGTATCATGTATGCAGTTTCTTAACATCTCCTGTACTTTGTCTATAGTCTCTGACCATCTCCTGTACCATGTCTGCAGTCTCTGACCATCTTTTGTACCATGTCCGCACACTCTGATCATCTCCTGTATCATGTATACAGTTTCTTAACATCTCCTGTACTTTGTCTACAGTCTCTGACCATCTCCTGTACCATGTCTGCAGTCTCTGACCATCTTTTGTACCATGCCTGCACACTCTCTGACAATCTCCTGAGAGGACCATCTGACTGAGCCCTGTACTGTGCACCTGAGTGGTGGTCAGTGACAACGTAGCAAGGCCTGTCTGAGGGGGATCACTGATGTAGGGGGCAGTGAATACAGTAAGGTAACCCCCCCCCCCTCCCACCTTACCTTAGTGCATTCACTCTGCAGAAGGTGCTCTATGGTGACCAGAGCCCCCCCCCCCCCATTATAGTTTCCATTTTAAATGCAAGTGGAACCTCTGTGCATATTGACATAAACGGGAACTCTCCCTGTACCATCCATTTATACAGTCCTCACTCCCCCCATACAATACGCACACATACTTAGGCTCATGTATCATGCCCAGCTTAACTATTCTCAACCAATGCCTTACAGGAGGACTCCCATGTTCCCCCAAAATTACACTGGGAGGCTCCCCACCAAACATTACACACTACATATACACTATATTGTACATTACACACGCCTGCACTATATGCAATTGGCTACACCCAGTGTTCACCGCTGCGCGTGCCGCATTACTACTTCCCTAGGGCACACAGAGGTGTCCCAGGTATTTTACAATCTCATAGTTTATGCTACAAAAAAAATGCCAAGCCCCGCTGAAGTGTTCGGGTTTGGCTCGAAGAAAAGTTGGCAACCCTAAGCTGGAGGTTTCTGATGGCTGCTACTTGAAATATCCCTAACCTATACACGTGCCTTAGTACATTTTAGACTACATAGTGCACTTTTCCAGCTCTCCGCAGTGGAGCACATAGTACTCCAACTTCCTCATTCATAGTCGAGTTCTAGAAAATATGATACCCTTCTATAGACAAAACCCACCATGGTGTCCTGAGCTAGGGAACAGTGGCATAAGGATATCCCTAGCATAACTGATCAGGGATGGAAGGAATTCTCTAAATCCCACTTCAGCACAGTTATATCTACAAGTGATAAACACATTCAATGACTGTATTTCCATGTAGCTTATGTTTCCACTGCTAGATTGTTAAAAAATAAGACAGACCTACTTGTCATACATTTTAAATGGCGATCACAGACATTCTCTATATAGTGTAGTATGAGACTAACTAGAGATGCATCAAAACCATTTTTTTTTTTTTTTTTTACGAGCACCGATATTTTTTTTCTTGTACTCGCTGATAGCAATGACGATACCTACCGCAACTGTTTTGTTTACACTTCAGCTGTCAGCAATGGTACAAAGAATTAAAAAGTTATTTACAAATTAAATACATTTATTTTTTCTTTTCAATTTTACGCTTTTTTTTTTATGTGAAACATGTAAATATGAGAAAGGTGTAAAAATATTAATGAACAAAGCAAAGAAAAAAAAAGTTTTTATTATTAACAGTTTATATCATGGAAGTGAACAAAAAAAAAAAAAAAAATTAAATGGAGAAGAAGAATAATGAATTAATTAAGACTGACTAGAGTAAATTAAGGGGTAATAAACAGTGGAACATATAAGAAAAAACAAAAAAAAATATATATTTTTTTTCACTTGACTGATTGCTTTGCTCTCACACTTTGAATGACAATTACTCAGTCATACTACATTGTAGACATGTGCACACTGAAATATTTTGTTTTGAAATTTCGTTTTCGTCCGAAAAATAAATTTATTTAGTTACTCCCGAAAATTCATTTTTATTTATTTTGTTTCGTTAAAAAATGCATTCGTCCAAAAATCCGAAATAATTAAGGTTGAATCTGTCATTGAGATAATATAGCAAAGAAGGTCGAATGTGCCTAACCTAACTCTATTAGTCCAAGATTATTCGACATGAAGTCAGTTCGCTATAGATAGGAGATTCGACATGACGCTGACAATAGCGATCTGTGTCCATCGAACCTGTGGTCGAATGTGCCTAGCCTTAACTCTATTAGTCCAAGATTATTCGACATAGAGAGAAAAGATTCGACATGAAGATTCGACGTGAAGATTCGACGAAGCAGTCGCCGCAATCGTACATTTCCGGTCGAATGTTCCACCTACAAGCTATAGTAGAATTCTAATGTTGTATGACACTAGTAAAAATTATATTTATTAATTATTATTACTAGTCAACCAACATTAGAATTCTTCTATAGCCTATGGGCAGAGCATTTGATCATAAATGTCCGCTCGCGCCGACTGCTTCGTCGAATCTTTATGTCAAATCTTTTCTCTCTATGTAGAATAATCTTGGACTAATAGAGTTAAGGCTAGGCACATTCGACCACAGGTTCGATGGACACAGATCGCTATTGTCAGCGTCATGTCGAATCTCCTATCTATAGCGAACTGACGTTACAACGAAAACGAAAATAAAGCATTTGTTTATGTCGGATCTTTCGGGTTTCGGATTCTGCACGTTCGTTATCGTTTGTTAAAACAATAACGAAAATACCGGAAATGCAGACGAAAATGCATTCGGATGAAAACGAATGCACATGTCTTCTACATTGTACCCAAACAAAATTTCTATCATTTTTTTCTCACAAACAGAGCTTTCTTTTGGTGGTATTTAATCACCACTGGGTTTTTTATTTTTTGCAATATAAGTGAAAAAAAGAGAGAAAATAAAAAAAAAAAAACACTTGTTTTTTTTCTATTGTAAAATTTTGCAAATAAGTCATTTTTCTTCATACATTTTGGCCAAAATGTATACTGCTACATATCTTTAGTAAAAATAACCCAAATTAGTGTATATTATTTGGTATCTGTGAAAGTTATAGAGTCTACAAGCTATGGTGCAAATCAGTGAAAATTGATTACACCTGATCACACCTGATGTACTGAAGGCCTATCTCATTTCTTGAGACCCTAACAAGCGAGGAACGTACAAATACCCCAAGAATTACCCCTTTTTGGAAAGCAGACATTCCAAGGTATTTAGTAAGAGGCATTGGTGAGTTTTTTGAAGTTGTAATTTTTTCCAACAATTCTTGGGAAAATTAAGAAAATATTTTTTTTCTCTCACACAGCACATGCATACTTGCAATGACACCCCCAAAATACATTCTGCTACTCCTCCTGAGTATGGCAATACCACATGTGTGATACTTTTACATAGCCTGGCCACATACAGAGGCCCAACATCAAAGTAGCACCGTAAGGCGTTCTAGGAGCATAAATTACACATATAATTTCCTGACAACCTATCTCACTTTTGGAGCACCAGGACAATGTAAATGCCCACAAAATGACCCAATTTTGGAAAGCTAACACCCCAATGTATAAACTATGAGGTGTAATGAGTCTTTTGAACGGTTCATTTTTTTTCAGAAGTTTTTGGAAAATGTGGGGAAAAAATGAAAACCCATTTTTTTTTTTTTACACAAAGTTGTCTATTTATAAGATATTTCCAACACACAGCATGTACATAGCAAAAATGACACCCCAAAATACATTCTGCTACTCCTCCTGAGTATGGTGACACCACATGTGTGAGACTTTTACATAGCCTGGCCACATACAGAGGCCCAACATCCAAGTAGTAATGTCAGGCGTTCTAGGAGCATAAATTACACACATAAATTCCTGCCAACCTATCACATTGTTGAAGGCCCTTCATATTTGTAACACATAGCATGTACTGTACATACCAAATACAAACCATAATACATTCTGCTGAGCAAAGGGTAAAGAAAAGGTTACCTGCGATTTTAGTAGTGCAGTGGTCCACAGAGGAGAGCATCGGTCCAGGCATCAGGCAGGAATGTGGACAGCGACAGCAAAACAGGCAGCAGGCAGCAGGGAGCAGGCAGGAATACTATCCATAGTCAGTACAGGTAGAGATGTCAGCACAGCCAAAGCATTGGTCCAGGTAGCAGGCAGGAATGTGCTCCGCAGCAGCAAAAGGATCATCCATGCAGCAGGCAGGAATACTGTCCATAGTTAGTACAGGCAGAGATATGGCCAGCACAGCCAAAGTATTTGTCCAGGGAGCAGGCAGGACCATCAAGCTTAGGGCATCGGTCAGGAAATAATGGGGACAGGGGTAGAGGCTTCTCCCACCCAAATCTCTTTGAAGCCTCCGGGCAACCAGACCCTGTTCTGGGTACACAGAAAACCGAAACTGTTTTTCTCAACTCAGAAAACGATTCTGGAGCCCCTCGCATATGTGAGACCCCTGTGTAGCAGGGTGAGAGACCAGTCCAAGGGGCAGGCAAAAACATGGTCAAGACCGAGGTCAGGGCAGACAAAAGGCAGAAATAGACAGTAGGCAGAGGCATAGTCGATAGTCCAGGGTCAGTTCACGTGAAAGGCAGAAACATGGCGGATAAACAATGCAGATGGCAGGCAGAGGCATAATCGATAAACAGCCCAGCGTCGGTTCTCATGGAAGGCAATGGTTGGTTGAGGCATCAGGGAAATATTCAGGACAGAAATTGAAAACAGGGAAATATGGGCTAATAGTTTACAGTGTGATAGTGTCTGAAGCATTCTCTGATGCAAAGGCCAGGTTGGGAGGGACATTGGGGACAATGGAAACTGGTGTCTTTCCTAACTCCTCTTTTGGTGCACACCCAACATTTTTGTTGGTGTCGTCTTCCAGATTGTGATGGTGGAATATGGTCAGGAAAATGGCGCTCATGTAGTCTGTTGACACAATCGGAGCGAATGCTTTCTAGGGGGGATACTTGTTGATATATCAGGGCAGTGACAATGTCTTCAGTAAACTTTAGGAAGGTGTTGGGTGTTTCCGTTGATTTTTGATAAATGATGAAAGAATTATACATGGCCAAATGAAAAAGTAAACTGCGACTTTTTTATACCAGAACAGGGATTTTCATGTTGATAAATAGGGCTGCAACATTTGATCATTTAAATCCACCCCCCCCCCTTCATGAATTTATTGTACTCGTTGATACAGGAAGGCTTTCGAACTGGGCCGCGAAGTTCCACCGAGGTGTCATCATGGATGGTGGACATGATGTACACATCTTTCCTATCCCTCCACTTCACAGCCAACACTTCTTCATTCCTCAAGCTTGTCGATTCCCCCTTTGTAGCGTTGTGGTGACTAGATTCTATGGGAAGCCCTTTCTGTTTTTCCTTGCTTTACCGCAGGCCAAAGTATTTTTCAGGAATAGGTGGTGAAAAAGGGGTAAACTGGTATAGTAATTGTCCATGTAAATGTGATGCCCCTTTTGGAGAAGTGGGAATGCCAACTCCCAGACAATTTTTCCGCTTATTCCCATGTATGATGGACACTCGGGGGGCTGGAGCTGGGAGTCTTTGCCTTCGTACACGCGGAATGAGTGCACATATCCAGTGGACCTTTCACAGAGCTTGTTGAGCTTCAACCCGTACCTCACCCTCTTACTGGGGATATACTGCTTGATTCCCAGCCGGCCTGTGAAATGGACCAGGGATTCTTCCACAGAGATGTTCTTGTCAGGGATATAAAATATTAAAATACTTAAGCGCTAGTGAGGATTAAAATCAGAGGACCATTAGTGTTTCAAGATGGCCAAATGATACAGCTGCAAACCCATAAGAAAGTGCTCCCACACGTGAGTGATATGTTAAAAGTACACAAATAAATGTGTGATGAGTGCGCTTGTATCAACCTTAAAACAAAATGCAAAAAACCTGTACAACACTTAGAATATATAGTGTATACACCGTGATTAATAAAAACCTGTGTAGTGCAGTGATTTAAAATAGGCTTTTAGATTGTTGTACGCAATTGTTGTTTGGATAGAGGGTTAAAATAATGGATATAAATGTGTCAAGTTTCTCCTATAGATCCTGAAACATTTTTGGTGATTATCCTGAGTAGGGATGGGCCCGGTGCTCGATGCGAACCCATGTTCGCATCGAGCACCGGGTGTTCGCTCGCTCGGCGAGCCCAGAACTATTTTGGCCGCTCGCATCACGTTCGTGTGATGCGAGCGGCCCCGCAATGCATTGCGGCCGGCGCGGCCGGCGCAGTGCATTGCTGGCTGATGATTGGCCAAGCATGCACTGTGACCCCGCATGCTTGGCCAATCACAGCGCCGGAAACTCGAAGAGCCATAATTGGCTACAGGCAGGACGCCTGTAGCCAATTACAGCTCAGGGGCTTTAGTACACGCCCCCCCCTATAAAAGGCCGCCACGCCGTCTGCGCCGGTCACATGCTGTTCCGGCGTAGATAGAGCAGGATAGTTCTGTGACACTCTGCTGGATTTAGTTAGTTAGAGAGATTTACTTAGAGAGATTGAGTTAGATAGATTCATTTACAAAGATTGATTTAGAAAGAGGGGCTTGTAGTGTGTTCGTGGCAGGCAGGCAGAGCTCCTATATTTTGTTCCCAGAAGCACCTATAGGACTTGTAGTGTGTTCGTGGCAGGCAGGCAGAGCTCCTATATTTTGTTCCCAGAAGCACCTATAGGACTTGTAGTGTGTTCGTGGCAGGCAGGCAGAGCTCCTATATTTTGTTCCCAGAAGCACCTATAGGACTTGTAGTGTGTTCGTGGCAGGCAGGCAGAGCTCCTATATTTTGTTCCCAGAAGCACCTATAGGACTTGTAGTGTGTTCGTGGCAGGCAGGCAGAGCTCCTATATTTTGTTCCCAGAAGCACCTATAGGACTTGTAGTGTGTTCGTGGCAGGCAGGCAGAGCTCCTATATTTTGTTCCCAGAAGCACCTATAGGACTTGTAGTGTGTTCGTGGCAGGCAGGCAGAGCTCCTATATTTTGTTCCCAGAAGCACCTATAGGACTTGTAGTGTGTTCGTGGCAGGCAGGCAGAGCTCTTATATTTTCTTCCCAGAAGCACCTATAGGACTTGAAGTGTGTTAGTCCCATCACACAGAGATCATATATTTTGTTCCCAGAAGCACCTATAGGACTTGAAGTGTGTTAGTCCCATCACACAGACCTATATTTTCTTCCCAGAAGCACCTATAGGACTTGAAGTGTGTTAGTCCCATCACACAGAGATCATATATTTTGTTCCCAGAAGCACCTATAGGACTTGTAGTGTGTTTGTGGCAGGCAGGCAGAGCTCCTATATTTTGTTCCCAGAAGCACCTATAGGACTTGTAGTGTGTTCGTGGCAGGCAGGCAGAGCTCCTATATTTTGTTCCCAGAAGCACCTATAGGACTTGTAGTGTGTTCGTGGCAGGCAGGCAGAGCTCCTATATTTTGTTCCCAGAAGCACCTATAGGACTTGTAGTGTGTTCGTGGCAGGCAGGCAGAGCTCCTATATTTTGTTCCCAGAAGCACCTATAGGACTTGTAGTGTGTTCGTGGCAGGCAGGCAGAGCTCCTATATTTTGTTCCCAGAAGCACCTATAGGACTTGTAGTGTGTTCGTGGCAGGCAGGCAGAGCTCTTATATTTTCTTCCCAGAAGCACCTATAGGACTTGAAGTGTGTTAGTCCCATCACACAGAGATCATATATTTTGTTCCCAGAAGCACCTATAGGACTTGAAGTGTGTTAGTCCCATCACACAGACCTATATTTTCTTCCCAGAAGCACCTATAGGACTTGAAGTGTGTTAGTCCCATCACACAGAGATCATATATTTTGTTCCCAGAAGCACCTATAGGACTTGAAGTGTGTTAGTCCCATCACACAGACCTATATTTTCTTCCCAGAAGCACCTATAGGACTTGAAGTGTGTTAGTCCCATCACACAGAGATCATATATTTTCTTCCCAGAAGCACCTATAGGACTTGAAGTGTGTTAGTCCCATCACACAGAGATCATATATTTTGTTCCCAGAAGCACCTATAGGACTTGAAGTGTGTTAGTCCCATCACACAGACCTATATTTTCTTCCCAGAAGCACCTATAGGACTTGAAGTGTGTTAGTCCCATCACACAGAGATCATATATTTTGTTCCCAGAAGCACCTATAGGACTTGAAGTGTGTTAGTCCCATCACACAGAGATCATATATTTTGTTCCCAGAAGCACCTATAGGACTTGAAGTGTGTTAGTCCCATCACACAGAGATCATATATTTTGTTCCCAGAAGCACCTATAGGACTTGAAGTGTGTTAGTCCCATCACACAGAGATCATATATTTTGTTCCCAGAAGCACCTATAGGACTTGAAGTGTGTTAGTCCCATCACACAGACCTATATTTTCTTCCCAGAAGCACCTATAGGACTTGAAGTGTGTTAGTCCCATCACACAGAGATCATATATTTTGTTCCCAGAAGCACCTATAGGACTTGAAGTGTGTTAGTCCCATCACACAGACCTATATTTTCTTCCCAGAAGCACCTATAGGACTTGAAGTGTGTTAGTCCCATCACACAGAGATCATATATTTTCTTCCCAGAAGCACCTATAGGACTTGAAGTGTGTTAGTCCCATCACACAGAGATCATATATTTTGTTCCCAGAAGCACCTATAGGACTTGAAGTGTGTTAGTCCCATCACACAGACCTATATATTTTCTTCCCAGAAGCACCTAAAGGACTTGAAGTGTGTTAGTCCCATCACACAGAGATCATATATTTTGTTCCCAGAAGCACCTATAGGACTTGAAGTGTGTTAGTCCCATCACACAGAGATCATATATTTTGTTCCCAGAAGCACCTATAGGACTTGAAGTGTGTTAGTCCCATCACACAGACCTATATTTTCTTCCCAGAAGCACCTATAGGACTTGAAGTGTGTTAGTCCCATCACACAGAGATCATATATTTTGTTCCCAGAAGCACCTATAGGACTTGAAGTGTGTTAGTCCCATCACACAGACCTATATTTTCTTCCCAGAAGCACCCATAGGACTTGAAGTGTGTTAGTCCCATCACACAGAGATCCTATATTTTATTCTCAGCAGCACCCACAGGACTTCTAGTGTGTTAGTGGCATCACACAGAGCTCCTCTATTTTCTTTGCAGAAGCACCCATAGGACTTCTAGTGTGTTAGTGGCATCACACAGAGCTCCTATATTTTCTTCTCAGCAGCACCCACAGGACTTCGAGTGTGTTAGTGGCATCACACAGAGCTCCTCTATTTTCTTTGCAGAAGCACCCATAGGACTTCTAGTGTGTTAGTGGCATCACACAGAGCTCCTATATTTTCTTCTCAGCAGCACCCACAGAACTTCTAGTGTGTTAGTGGCATCACACAGAGCTCCTCTATTTTCTTTGCAGAAGCACCCATAGGACTTCTAGTGTGTTAGTGGCATCACACAGAGCTCCTATATTTTCTTCTCAGCAGCACCCACAGGACTTCTAGTGTGTTAGTGGCATCACACAGAGCTCCTCTATTTTCTTTGCAGAAGCACCCATAGGACTTCTAGTGTGTTAGTGGCATCACACAGAGCTCCTATATTTTCTTTGCAGAAGCACCCATAGGACTTCTAGTGTGTTAGTGGCATCACACAGAGCTCCTATATATTCTTCTCAGCAGCACCCACAGGACTACCGACTACAATGGCTGGAAGACCGCCAAGGGGAGGCAGAGCGTGCAGAGCCAAGAACACAGGGCAGGCAGACTCTGTTTCTAGTGGACGTGGCCGTGGACGTGGTCGTGCATCGTCATCAGCACGTGGCCATGGGACACGCGCGTCTTTGTTTTCGGCAGCTGGACATGTGGAGCCGCATCATGCTGAAGGCTTGGTAAAATGGATGACCAAGCCCTCCTCATCCTCCTCATCCTCTCTCACCCAGGCTCAGGGTACTGGCAGAGCATCATCAGCCACCCCTTCCCTAGACCCACCATGTCCTCCTGAGGAGTCCCCCGAACTCTTTGAGCACAGTGTTGGGTACATGCTCCAGGAGGATGCCCAACGATTCGAAGGCTCGGATGATGATACCCAGCTTGAGGAATCTGGCAGTACTGTTCCACCAGCTGCAGCTTACTGCCAGGTTTGCTCTAGTGGTGAAGAGGGAGGGGATGATGAGGTCACTGACTCCACGTGGGTGCCTGAAGGGAGAGAGGATGAGGAGGAGGACGAGGAGGAGGAGGATGCGGCGTCACATGTCCAACGAGGCAGGATGCCCCCTGGAGGCCAGGTAGAGGCCAGCACAGCAACTGTACAATACCGCAGAGCTCCGCCTGTGCAGGGCGCTGCCTCTGCACGTTATCAGAAAAGTTCTTTGGTGTGGGCCTTTTTTGAGACGAGTGCATCAGATCGCACCACTGCTATTTGCAATATTTGTCTCAAGCGTATCTCGCGTGGCCAAAACATCAGCCGCTTGGGCACCACAAGCATGACCAGACATATGTCGACCTGCCATGCAGCTCGTTGGCAGGCACACATAAAAGACCCACACCAAAGAACTAAGCGGACCTCTCCTTGCTCCTCATCAGCTGGGATCTCCATCCCCACTACACCTTCAGTCCTCTCTGAAAGCTGCTCTGAGAGGACTGAAGGTGTAGAATTAGGTGTGTCACAACCAAGTACTTGCAGTACACCGACGTCCGATTGCAGCAGGCAAATTTCCCTGCCCCAGCTGCTGGACCGTAGAAAGAAGTACACTCCCAGCCATCCACATGCCCAGCGGTTGAATGCTAGCTTGGCTAAATTGCTAGCACTTCAACTGCTGCCTTTTCAGTTGGTAGACTCGGCCCCCTTCCGTGAGTTTGTTCAATGTGCGGTTCCTCAGTGGCAGGTTCCCAAACGCCACTTTTTCTCACGGAAGGCGATTCCGTCTCTCTACCGGCATGTGGAGGGCAATGTCCATGCCTCACTGGACAGGGCGGTCAGCGGTAAGGTGCATATTACCGCTGACTCATGGTCCAGCAGGCATGGACAGGGACGGTACATTTCTTTCACGGCCCATTGGGTCACTCTATTGGCAGCTGGGAGGGATGCAGGACAAGGTGCAGTAGTGTTGGAGGTTGTTCCGCCACCACGCCTCCAAAACGCTACTACTGCTACTGGTTGTGACACACCTCTCTCCTCCACCCCCTCCTCTTCTTCTTCCTCCAGTGCTCTGTCCTTGGAACCAGCGGTGCTCCGTAGGCGTACAAGGGGCTACGCAAGTACGCAGGCAAAAAGATGCCATGCCGTGCTTGCGCTGGTGTGTTTGGGGGACAGGAGCCACACTGGGCCAGAGGTTCTGGCAGCTCTGCAGGGGCAGGCCGAGAGGTGGTTGACGCCACGTCAGCTTAAGCCAGGAATGGTCGTTTCTGACAATGGCACCAACCTCCTCTCCGCCCTGCGACAGGGGCAGCTCACCCATGTGCCCTGCATGGCTCACGTCCTCAACCTGGTGGTGCAGCGGTTCTTGGGCAGGTTCCCAGGCTTACAGGATGTCCTGAGGCAGGCCAGGAAAGTCTGTGTGCATTTCCGCCGATCTTATAATGCCAGTGCTCGGCTGACTGAGCTGCAAAAGGAGCTGAACCTGCCCAAGAACCGCCTAATATGTGACATGCCCACCAGGTGGAACTCAACGTTGGCCATGCTGCAGCGACTGCACACGCAGCAGAGGGCCATCAATGAGTACCTTTGCGACTATGGCACCAGGACAGGGTCAGGGGAGCTTGGTTTTTTTTTCCCCACGTCAGTGGAGCATGATCAGGGATGCATGCACTGTCCTCTCACCATTTGAGGAGGCCACGAGGATGGTGAGCAGTGACAGTGCATGCATCAGTGACACTGTCCCTCTTGTCCACCTGTTGGAGCATACGTTGCGTGGGATAATGGACAGGGCACTTGAGGCAGAACAGAGGCAGGAAGAGGAGGACTTCCTTGCCTCTCAAGGCCCCCTTTATCCGGACAGTGTTCCTTCTTTTTTTTTTTTTTTTTTTCCCTTTCTCCTTTTCCCTTTTCCACTTCAGAAAGAGTATTCGTGGGTGAATGTCAGCTGTGCCCGCATCTCCATCCCTCTATCTGTCTTAGCATCATTAGTGGATTGTTTCATTCCCCCTTTTATTTTTATTTTTTTTATTTTTTTCTCCCCCCCTGGAGTTGGGGGGGGGATGGGGGTCCTGGGTCAGGCATCCATAAGATTTACAAACCTAAGAAAACACACATACATCTGCAATCCCACCGAGCCTCCACTACCCCTCCACTTCCTCTATCCTAAATCCCGTTCCATCTCGATTCCGGTTTACCCCCCCAGGTTCCCCCTCCCCCTCCCCCCCTCCCTCCCGGACAGTGTTCCTTCTGTCCCACCCATCACACAGGAAGAGGATGAGGAGGAGGAGGAGGAGGATTGTGTGAGCATGGAGGTGGAGCCTGGCACTCAGCATCAGCAGCAGCAGTCTTTTAGGGATGATGTACAGTCCCAACAAACCAGTGGACTTGTACGTGGCTGGGAGGAGGTGGCTGGCGATCATGTCATCCTCAGTGACCCAGAAGACTCCGGACCGAATGCCTCAGCTAACCTACGCTGCATGGCCTCCCTGATCCTGCAAAGCCTGCGGAAGGATCCTCGTGTTCTTCGGATCAAGGAGAGGGACCATTACTGGCTGGCCACTCTCCTTGATCCGCGGTACAAGAGTAAGGTTGCGGACCTTATCTTGCCGTCGCAGAGGGAGCAGAGGATGAGACATCTCAGGGAGGCCTTGCAGAAAGGTCTGTGCAACGCGTTCCCAGAAACTGGGAGGCTACAAACTCCTGGTCCTGGGCGACGAGTTGCTGAGGCTTCGGTCAGTAGCAGAAGGAGCGGTGGGGAAGGTGGACGTCTGACCGATGCGTTCAGACAATTTTTTAGTCCGCAGCCCCAAGGTATGATCGGTTCCAGCAACCATCGCCAGCGTCTGATATACATGGTGCAGGAATACCTTGGGGCAAGGTCAGACTTGGACACCTTTCCCACCGAAAATCCTCTGGCTTACTGGGTCCTGAGGATGGATCACTGGCCAGAGCTTGCACAGTATGCAATTGAGCTACTGGCCTGTCCTGCCTCCAGCGTTCTTTCCGAACGCACATTCAGTGCTGCTGGAGGATTTGTCACCGATCATAGGGTGCGCCTGTCCACCGCCTCGGTTGATCGACTGACCTTCATCAAAATGAATCAGTCTTGGATCACCACCAGCTACCAGGCACCTGAGGCGGATATAACCGAATAATTTTTAATATCACATCCCTTCAAGACTGCCTATGCTGATGCTGAGTGACTGTCCTCTTATGTTCACTGACTATCCTCTTCCTCCTCCTCAATGATCCATGCCACCACACCAGTGCCTAAGGCACAATTTTTCAGCCCCTGTTTAACAGGGGCGTGTACATACAATTTTTATAAAAAAATGCTTCGCAACACGTGTGACTGCTGTGCTCCAAGTACAGTATCTGTGAGGGGTTGCAGTGTTGTGGCACCAGCACCAGTGCCTAAGGCAAATTTTTCAGCCCCTGTCTAACAGGGGCGTGTACTTACAATTTTTTAAAAAAATGCTTCGCAACACGTGTGACTGCTGTGCTCCAAGTACAGTATCTGTGAGGGGTTGCAGTGTTGTGGCACCAGCACCATTGCCTAAGGCAAATTTTTCAGCCCCTGTTTAACAGGGGCGGGTAATTACAATTTTTTTAAAAAAAATGCTTCGCAACACGTGTGACTGCTGTGCTCCAAGTACAGTATCTGTGAGGGGTTGCAGTGTTGTGGCACCAGCACCAGTGCCTAAGGCACAATTTTTCAGCCCCTGTTTAACAGGGGCGGGTAATTACAATTTTTTAAAAAAATGCTTCGCAACACGTGTGACTGCTGTGCTCCAAGTACAGTATCTGTGAGGGGTTGCAGTGTTGTGGCACCAGCACCAGTGCCTAAGGCAAATTTTTCAGCCCCTGTTTAACAGGGGCGGGTAATTACAATTTTTTAAAAAAATGCTTCGCAACACGTGTGACTGCTGTGCTCCAAGTACAGTATCTGTGAGGGGTTGCAGTGTTGTGGCACCAGCACCAGTGCCTAAGGCACAATTTTTCAGCCCCTGTTTAACAGGGGCGGGTAATTACAATTTTTTTAAAAAATGCTTCGCAACACGTGTGACTGCTGTGCTCCAAGTACAGTATCTGTGAGGGGTTGCAGTGTTGTGGCACCAGCACCAGTGCCTAAGGCACAATTTTTCAGCCCCTGTTTAACAGGGGCGGGTAATTACAAATCTTGATCTAATAGTTCACAGCAGGGCCCATTCCTGCGCCCACCAAGAGTAACTATGAGGGCCTACAGTCTTGTGGCAACACCGTCCACCACCACCGCCAAAGGCCCAATTTTTCTGCCCTGTTCATCAGGTGCTTGCAATTACAAATCTTGATCTAATAACTCACAGCAGGGCCCATTCCTGCGCCCACCAAGAGTAACTGTGAGAGCTTACAGTCTTGTGGCAACACCGTCCACCGTCCACCACCACCACCACCCCCAATTTTTCTGCCCTGTTCAACAGGTGCATGCAATTACAAATCTTGATCTAATAACTCACAGCAGGGCCCATTCTTGCGCCCACCAAGAGTAACTGTGAGAGCTTACAGTCTTGTGGCAACACCGTCCACCACCACCGCCAAAGGCCCAATTTTTCTGCCCTGTTCATCAGGTGCTTGCAATTACAAATCTTGATCTAATAACTCACAGCAGGGCCCATTCCTGCGCCCACCAAGAGTAACTATGAGGGCCTACAGTCTTGTGGCAACACCGTCCACCACCACCGCCAAAGGCCCAATTTTTCTGCCCTGTTCATCAGGTGCTTGCAATTACAAATCTTGATCTAATAACTCACAGCAGGGCCCATTCCTGCGCCCACCAAGAGTAACTGTGAGAGCTTACAGTCTTGTGGCAACACCGTCCACCACCACCACCACCCCCAATTTTTCTGCCCTGTTTAACAGGTGCATGCAATTACAAATCTTGATCTAATAACTCACAGCAGGGCCCATTCTTGCGCCCACCAAGAGTAACTGTGAGAGCTTACAGTCTTGTGGCAACACCGTCCACCACCACCGCCAAAGGCCCAATTTTTCTGCCCTGTTCATCAGGTGCTTGCAATTACAAATCTTGATCTAATAACTCACAGCAGGGCCCATTCCTGCGCCCACCAAGAGTAACTATGAGGGCCTACAGTCTTGTGGCAACACCGTCCACCACCACCGCCAAAGGCCCAATTTTTCTGCCCTGTTCATCAGGTGCTTGCAATTACAAATCTTGATCTAATAACTCACAGCAGGGCCCATTCCTGCGCCCACCAAGAGTAACTGTGAGAGCTTACAGTCTTGTGGCAACACCGTCCACCACCACCACCACCCCCAATTTTTCTGCCCTGTTCAACAGGTGCATGCAATTACAAATCTTGATCTATTAACTCACAGCAGGGCCCATTCCTGTGCCCACCAGTCTTGTGGCTACACCAACATCTAATAGGGCAAATTTCTGCAGAGTATATACGCCAGGCCCCTACTTTCAAACATCCAACTTACAAACGACTCCTGCTTGCAAATGGAAAGAGAAAACAGGAAGTGAGAGGAAATCTACCCCTAGGAAGGGAAATTCTATCCTGTTAGATTTAATTTGGGAAAAAGGTATCTCCTCTCTACTGATACTTTATCACCAATCCTTGTTTCAATTAAAACCCCACTTTTTCCAAAAACATTTGTCATTGGGACGGAAAGTTAGGTGACATGTTCTGAACAGATGTGCAAAGACAGCAAATGTTACAGGGGTGATAACCCCTCCCTATGTTCTCCAAAAAGCTTAAAAATAGATGTTTTTGGGATGGAGCTACACTTCATAATGTACCTGTTCAGATTCTACTTAAGAACTGATGATAGGTACTCCTGGTGACAGGCACTGTGGTGACAGGTACTCCTGTGACAGGTACTCCTGGGGACAAGTACTGTGGTGACAAGTACTCCTGTGAAAGGTACAGTGGTGACAGGTACTGTGGTGACAGGTGACAGCTAGTCTTTATTTAGGGGGGGCAATCTGGACACTGCAGTATAAACTGTATACTATGTAACTCACTGTTAGCTGATCTTCTCCTCACACTGGATCAGTGTGTGAGGAGAATAACCCAGCAACAGCCGTTACACTGCTGTTTGTTGATATTTGTGACTGGCTATGTGCACGCCGCTCTGCATATGGACCGGCTGTGATTGGATACAGCCGGTCACGATGTTTCTAACACTCTGCCACCCGCTCATTACCCCCATTGGGGAACCGCTGTGTCCCGAGGGACACGCCAGATCCTGGATGGCCGCGCTGTGGGCCACCGGGGGCGCGCAATAGCGGCGGAAAGCTGGGGACGTCATATGACGCCCACCCAGGATGGGAGATCCCATCTGCGGACGTCATATGACTATGGCTCGGTAATGAAGTGGTTAAACTGACTGCATCTGCAGATGAAAGTTTATCCCTTTGATCTGTAGATGAATAAACAGAAAGAGACAAAAAGAAACACAGGGGGTTATTTACGAAAGGCACATGCACTTTGCACTACAAGTGCAAACTACAAGTGCAAAGTGAACTTGAAATTGCACTAAAAGTTCACTTGGAAGTGCAGTCGCTGTAAATCTGAGGGGTAGATATGAAATAATTTTATCATCCAATCATGTGCAAGCTAAAATGCTGTTTTTTATTTTCCATGCATGTCCCCCTCGCATCTACAGCGACTGCACTTCCAAGTGCTCTTTCAATGCAATTTCAAGTGCACTTTGCACTTGTAGTGCAAAGTGGATTTGCCTTCGTAAATAACCCCCACTGTTTCCTTTTTACCTTTCTGTTTCAGCAGCGGATAAGTGTCGTTGTTAAAGCCGTTATAAGTGGGTGTGTTTTAAAGTGATTGCTCAACAAAATAAAGCATGGAGACATGGATGGATGGGCGAGTTTGCTTTAAATATTAAAAATGAATTAGAATTTCAGGTTTATGGTGCTCCGATACAGTTAAGTTCTGCTTTAAGTTCCTTTGTCATTTTATATTTGTACAGCAAGCAGGAACTGATAAAAACTAAACAAAATTTAAGCACCTTGCCAAAGGGAAATCACTAACTTCCTGTACAGAGCAGTAGTAGTCCAGTAAAAACCTTTCCATCAGATAATGTCTGGGAATAATTCTATTCTGAGTGGTTCTGGCAAGGGAATGGGTATTTATCATTTGAACTGATTGAGAGGAAAATTCATTGAGTGTTTCTGACTACTTCATTCATTCAGAATTGACAGTGATGACAACAGACAGGGGATGCAGGGAGCAGACTTCTGGAAGTTTTATTAGGGACAGCTTAGTGCTACTATGAAAGTGAAATGTAAGCAATTAGCATTTACTGCAACCCTGTACTGGCAATCAAATAACTCTGGCAATGGCTAGATAAACAGGACTAGGGAAGGAGGAAATGCTGCATGACCGAAATAAACTTATGCTAATGCTTTGATTTGTGAGTATTGTGCATTCTTAAAATTCATGGATATAAAACAGATAAAATTCTTGAAAACCATTTGGTTGTTTTTATTAGCATTAATGGCACTGTGGATCATATTAACTTACACAGATATAAAGCACATGCTGTATTATGGAATTAGCCACTGATCTGTTTGTAAAAAACATATGTCAGCTTTACTGCAAGACAAATTCAACTTTAGCTAAGTATAGTTTCTTACATTTTTGTTAAAAGATTTTATTAGAGTTTTCAAACAGTACAGTAAAAATCAACAGAGTAGTACATGTTATAAAATAGAACGTTAGTAAAGTACAGTACATTGCGTATGGAACACTACAGCATTGCAAGTACAGAAGTATAGTAATAACCAGTGATGTAAGTAACTGAGTTAAAATAAACTGAGTTACGTAACTCAGTTACTTTAGAGGGTAACTAGTAATCTAACTAATTACTTTTCCCCTCATGGTAACTCAGTTACCATTACTTTGGCTTAGTTACCCCAATTACATCTACCGTCACTAGATTGCAGTAGTGTAATTCCGGTGTCCTGCCGAAAAAGTTCCCCGCCTGATAAGGACCCCCTGTACTGCGCAGGCGCAGGGCTTGCACAGTACGAAGGACTACGGAGCTTCCGAAAATTGCCGAACCTAAACAGCTCTGAGTGAACTCTACACCGCTCAGGCGCAGTTAACATGTAATTGTACGAGGCGATGCCGCACGCTCCTGATGCTCGTGCTACTCTGCAAGGGGCGTCTATCGTGTAAGTAAGGGGCGGGTCTAGTATTACTGTAACCAAGGGGCGCATTTATTAATATTGTTATATATCGAGCTCTGCCCATTAATTTAACATTCGCCCTCTTCTGTAGCCATCCGCCCCTTACACGATATAATAATAATAGACCCGCCCCTTGCTTACACGTTATAACAGATCTGCCCCTTGGTTAGAGTAATAATAGAGCAGCCCCTTGGTTACACGATATATAACAATAATAATAAATGCGCCCCTTGCTTACAGTAATACTAGACCCACCCCTTAGTTACACGTATAGAATATTTTAAAAAAAAGTCAGTTACTTTGCTGTGTAACTAATTACTTTTCCAATGTAGTAACTGAGTTACTAACGCAATTACTTTTTGGGAGAAGTAATTTGTAACTTAACTAATTACTTTTTTAAAGTAGGATGACCAACACTGGTAATAACTGGAAGAAAGACTTGTGAGGTCGAAGACGTTGTGGGTTCGAGGATAAAATAGAGCTCTGGTGGCATAGCACAGTAGGAGTGTGTTGGTTGGAAAGGTGTAAACGGAGAGTGCTATAACAGGTGATTATATAGGACGATGATCCAGGGGTTCGTGAACGGGAGTTAAAGGAACAGGGGGGAGAGTTGGATATAAGTGATAATAGCGGACGGACCGTCCCTGCTCACCCCTAATAAGGGAACTTGCTGTGAGTGAGGGAGGGTCCATCCTTAACATAGTGTGTGTGACGTGTGTGAAACTTCTGCAAGAGATGGAGAGAATCCACACGTACAGGTGTGTAAAGGAGGCAGTCTGCAGGAGCAGAGGTATAGGGACAGGACAATATACACCGAGAAATCAGACAGGGTGTATACGTGTGTCAGAAAGGGCAGAGGAAGAAGATGAACGGAAATGTTTCCAGCATGCCCAAGTTTGTTCATGACTTGTGAGAGTATCTTTAGCCTGGTGAATGAGGCATTCCATTTCTTCTACTTTATCGACCCTACGTATCCATTCGGCTATTGTGGGAGGTGTGGGACTCTTCCAATGGACTGGTATACATTGGTTGGCAGCATTAATAAGATGAATGGTAAGTGAGTGTTTATATGTGCAAACTGAGGAAGGCGTATGATGCAGTAGGAATCTAGCTGGGGTAAGGGGGATATCGTAGGTGGTGATTTGGTGTGTGAGTGCTCGCACTTCCGACCAGAAGGCTTGGATACGAGGGCATTCCCACCAGATGTGTAGGAGGGAGCCTGGGGCCGTGTCGCAGTGCCAACAGTGTGAGGGGACACCCGGGTGAAACTTATGGACGAGCTGGGGCGTCCTGTACCACCTAGAGAAAAGTTTGTAGCGGTTTTCTTGGATAGAGACATTCAATGAACCTTTGTGTATGTGCGTGTAGATTTTTCCCCATTCCTGAGGTGTGAGGTCCAGAGCGAGTTCAGATTCCCATCTGCGGACCAATGCGTCAGATTTGATGTCATGGGTAGAGAAAAGGAGAGAGTAGGTGGAAGAAATGACATGTGTTTGAGGTTCCTGTTGGAGACATAGGGACTCAAAGGTGTGAAGTCATGATGCCAAGGAGTGGCAGGTTTGCTTGTATGAAAGAAGTGTTTGAGTTGTATGTATGTAAATAAAGAGATACGGTAATCAGGTAGGGACTGGGAGAGAGAAAGGTAAGATGAAAGTTCAACATTGTTAAAGAGATTGTGGGCCCTAAGCGTAACATCGGGATGCGGGTGCGTGGGGCCGCGGCGGGTTAGACCAGCAGGAAAGTCGGGGTTATGAGACATGGGGGTCATGGGACCCGGGGCATGTAGAATCTTGGCATGGTTATTAGCAAGACGGGTGTATAGAAGCGTGGCACCAATCAGAGGGTGGGTAAGTAGCCGTTTAGGGGCGTGTGACTTATGTAGCCATGGGAAGTGTTGCAGCGGAATGTCTGAAAACGACTGTTCGAGTTGTACCCAGTCTTTGCTGGTGTTGTGTACGTGCCAATCCACAATTCTGGACATGTGGCAGGACCACTGATATTTCTGAAGGTCTGGTAAACCCACCCCACCCTGTAGCTTGGGTAACGTCAATCTGTGCCAATTTATTCTTGGAGATTTAGAGGCCCAAATAAAGGTTCTACAAATGCGCTTAAAGGAAAGGTGAAAGGATGGGGGGAGTTTGATCGGGACAGTTTGTAAAAGGTAAAGGAGTCTGGGAAGCACATTCATCTTTAGTATAGCGATCCTACCGAACCAGGAAAATGTACCCTTGTTCCAGCGTAAAAGATCAGCTTGTATGGTATTGAGAGCGGGAAGGAAGTTAAGAGAATATAGATTGGATAGTTTGGTCGGAATCTGGGTGCCCAAATAAGTGATTGCTATAGGTTCCCAAAGGAAGGGGAATGTAGTTTTACAATGCGTTACCAACGTGGAGGGGAGTGAGACGTTAAGGGCGTGTGACTTCTTGAAATTAATTAGGAGGTTAGACAGGTCTTTAAAGAGGGTGAAATCTTTAAGGAGGTTGGGAATAGAGATCAGGGGGTTGGACAGAAAGAGGAGAATATCGTCGGCATAAGCTGCCACTTTGTAGGTTTTTTGTTTAACGGATATGCCGACTATGTCTGGGTTTGCTCTAATTTTCCGAAGAAAAGGTTCCAGTGTGAGTATGAATAGCAGGGGAGAGAGCGGGCAGCCCTGACGCGTACCATTGGAAACGGGGAAGGCGCTCGACAGGTGTCCATTCACTCTAACTTTCGCGGACGCCTTCTCCGCGTCCAAGGATAGAAAGAAACCTTCGGTAGAGGTGGAGGTCATCCAATGGTGGATGTTGATGGCTTTTATGGTGTTGTCTCTGGCTTCTCTGCCGGAGACAAAACCTACCTGATCCAGATTGATTAGTTTGGGTAGAAGGGGTTGTAGGCGGTTTGCTAAAATTTTTGCATACAGTTTAACATCGACGTTGAGTAAAGAGATAGGTCTATAATTGGATACTAGAGTGGCGTCTTTATTGGGTTTGGGAATAAGGGTAATGTGAGCTTCTAAAAGATCCCTGGTGGTCGCAGGATTGGAGGGTAAAGCGTTAAATGCTGTTACAAAGTGGGGCAATAAAGATTCCTGAAAGGACTTGAAATATCCGGAGGTAAGACCATCAAGGCCAGGGCATTTCCCGGGTTTCAATTGTTTCAAGGCCAATGTTGCTTCTTCTAAGGATATAGGGGATTCGAGGCTAATGGCATCATCTGTGGAGAGGGGGGACGGGGAGTATTGTAGTAGAAATGAGTGTATCATGTCAGACCTATCCTGTTGGCTGGAAGTGGTTGGAGATTTGGGTAGGTTGTAGAGTTTCGCAAAATAATCCACAAATTGTTGGGCAATTTCATCGGTTCTATTGGTGGTGGTACCCTTGTCGGTTTTTAACATGTGTATAGTATGGGCGGCTTTCTTGGTCTGTAACGCTCTGGCCAACATTTTACCGGATTTATTGCTGAACTCATAGAAGACCTTTTGCGTTAATGTATATTTTCGTCTTAATGATTTGTGCATCACATCTAGGAGGTCAGCTCTAGCTTGAGTAAGTTCGGTTAAAGTGAGGCTTTGTGAGCTCTTTCCAGGGCTCGTATGCGTAGGGCCAGGGAGTCGACGTGCGCTCTACGTTGTTTAGCACGAGCTGATGCCAGGGAAATAAAGCGTCCTCTCAGAACGCATTTATGTGCAGCCCATATCGTTGCAGGGTCCACGTCAGACGACACGTTTTCAGCAAAATATTGAGAAATAAGAGTGGATATTTGAAGTCGTATGTCAGAGTCGGATAATAGGGAATCATCTAGTCGCCATGTGTAGGGAGTATTCCGTGTAGAAGGTAACAGGAGGAGTAGTGTAATGGGGTTGTGATCCGATAATATCATAGGTTCAATTGTGGCTTTATGGAGGCAAGAGAGCCCTGGTTGCGAGAGGAAGAAGTAGTCTAATCTAGAGTGTTTTTTATGTGGAGCAGAATAGAAGGTGAAGTCCTTATCAGTTGTGTGGAGGGTGCGCCAAGTGTCATGTAGCAAAAGATCATGTAATTCCATTTTAATAGCTCGAATTGCTTTGTAGGGTAGGGAGGAGGTACCATTGGAAGAGTCCAGGGTGGGATTTAGGGGTACGTTGAAGTCACCCCCAACCACCAAGGTGCCATTTTGGAATAGCGTTAGTTGTCTGAGAGTGTTCCGAAAAAAGGTTACTTGATGAGAGTTTGGAGCATAAATGTTAGCAATAGTGATAGGTTTATCGTGGAGCGTGCCTTTAAGGAAAAGGAACCTCCCTTGTGAGTCTGATTGGGTCGTTATGTCTTGAATTGGGCAATGTTTGGAGATTAATATAGAAACACCTTTGGATTTGGCAATGGCGTTGGAAACATGGAAGACCAAGGGGAAGCGGTGATCATGCATTTTCGGAATGTTATCGGACCTAAAGTGGGTTTCTTGGATCAGTGCTATATGTGCCCTTGATTTGTGTAAGGAGGAGAGTAATAGAGAGCGCTTTTCGGGAGTATTAAGGCCTTTTATATTAATAGAGTAAAGTTTGAGTAGGGCAGGGGGAGTTGGTTGCTGGTGCATAGTTGGAGTGGAGGGCATGTTGCTTGTCTGTAGTGATATGTATACTGAGAGCAAATCTATGTGATGCTATACGTAGTTGAAAACCGCAGTGGGAGCGGCGAAGAAGTGGAACAACCACTCAAAAAGGGAAACCGAAGAGTAGGGGGGTAATATTTGCCCCCCGACCTCAGAGAAAAAAAAAAAAAAAGAAAATGTTTTTTCTTTAGTTATTTTTATTCTTTCTTTCCTAAGTATTCGTTGTCAAGTGTTATATAGCTTCTATAGAAGCCAAAGACGGAAAAATATAAGAGAAAAATCGGTAGCTATTACAGGACGACAGGGGACAGACCACCCAAAGTTAGGTAGATGTGTCACCTGTCACCTCTGTTTTGGGGTAGTAGCTGACCAGAGAAAGATTGGATTATTAAGAGTTATATAACAGACTAAATAGCCCTGCCGTCTGACCAAGTAAACACAAGGGAGAGGAGGACGATAAAGCACGTGACCAGGGAATCAGAGTACAAAAGTAACAATATAAGTAGTCAGTGAATGGGAAGGGTAATGGAGAGAGGACAGTAGAGTGTATATGGGAAACCCGTTACAATTATCAGTTAGTGAACCAGGCTAATGCAGAAAATCCTAATAGGTACGTTGTAAATATTCTAAGTGTACACCGAGCCGTAGGGGAGCGTGCATATAGAATATGACAACGGTATATAAGTCATGTACAATCTAAGTGACCAAGAGCATAACAGAGAATGCAGCAAGAGACAAGTATGAAGAGAACAAGAAAAATACTGGCTGTAAAAAATCAACATAACCTGTGAGACAAGAAGGAGTAATGGAGTAGTTGGCAGTCCATCAAATCATCTACGTGAGGGTGGTACAAGGCAATCACCCAGGAGGCCGATGTTGGAAGGAGCCTGAAGGATGAGAAGTGGACAAGTAGGTACATATTAAGCATCCGGACAGTTCCTAAGCTTATTTGACTAACTGAGCGATATAACCGGTTGGGAGGAACTGAAGAAGAAACATTGGGCGGTCGGTATGTGAGGGTGAAATCCACTCATGTAAGTCGGTAAGAAGGGGCATATGAGGAGTATAGATTTAGTGGAAGGTGTAGAGTTCCAAACAGTCGGTGGAAAGGCTATATCACGGCGGATGTAAACTCCGGAGTGTAAGGAGAAGGTTCTGTTGTGGGGATACAACCCATAAAGGACCCTTGGGAGGTCTTGTAGACAGAGAGAGGACATAGCTTATTGCCACGGGACCCCCATGGTACTATTGCCTGTTAGCCGTAGTAGTGGTATCTCCAGTGCCTGTAGGAACGTGCGTTGACTGTACATATCCTGAGCTAGATATTGGAGGCAAGCAAAATCCATATAGAGGAGTGCAATCATGACCACTTTTTATGGTGGAGAGATTCAAGGGTACAGCAAAAATATCTGGAGCATAAAGTCTGTACGGTAATGAAGGCAAAGATCAGGTATCCCTGAGATCAAGGACAAGTTATGGTTTGAGAAGCAAGCAATTTGTGGATCTACATACATTAAGGACAAGGTCGGGTACATAATGGAAAGCGGTTGCGGGCTCCACTAGACAGGAGATCAGGTCACTGGTAGAGAAACAGTGCAGGCAGTTCATAAAATTGTTGTAAAAGGTTACCGTAAGGGGTTATATGTCAGCCGTCCCGAAGGGTCGTGAAGGAATGAGCTCAGATAGATGATTCTGTGGAGTATCCGTGAGGTGTTCCCGGGTAGCGGAATAGCTGTGAGTGGCACTGTGAGAAGGTGTTTGTGGTCGCAACCTTTAGGAGCGAACAAGATGTCACAGGTACCGACAGAGTAGAGGTGCGTGTCCTTCTGCCGATGGGATGCGGCCAGTGTTTGTTGTTGCCATGGAGGGGACCGTCACGCGACGGTAGGAGGTATCGGCTAGAGAGGGCGGAGATACGGCCGCAATGCGTCCTGGGGATTGTAGGCTCGGAGAGGTGGCGATTTGGCGCCAAAGCAAGGGGAGACGTTACTCCGACGTAGGAGATTAGTGAGGTGAAGACAGTTTTCACATATGGGTGTCTCAGCAAGGATGAGCCAGAAAAATAAACAAACATAAAACAGGATGCTCACTCAAGGCATTAACTGAGACTAAAATCACAGTTTCTTACATTTTTGGACTTATTTTTTTGGTTATTTAATTAACGATCAGTCCACCCTAATATGATATGTCTTCCTTATGCCCCGTACACATGGTCGGAAATTCCGACCACAAAATCCGTCGGATTTTTACCGACGGATTTTGTCCGACACTGGTGTTGCATACACACGGTCGGACAAAGTTGTCGGAAAATCCGATCATCCTGAACATGGTGACATTCGTTGTGTACGATGGGACTACGTAGAGGCTAGTAGCCAATAGCTTTGGTCTTGTAATGTGATCTGAGCATGCGTGGCACTTTGTCCGTCGGAATTCGCTACACACGATCGGAAAAAGTCCGATAGGACTTTGTTGTCGGAAAATTTGAGAGCAGGAGATAAAACTTTGTCCGTCCGAAAATCCGACGGAAAAAGTCCGATGGAGCCTACACACGGTCGGAATTTCCGAAAACATTGTCCGATAGGACATTTTCCGTCGGAAAATCCGACCGTGTGTATGGGGCATTACAATTATGATGACTTACCTTATATCTTCCAGTTTACTGGGGTTGAAGTACTGAGATACTGTACATATGGTCATGATCCACATGGTAGGGCTTATTTTAGAAAAATAAAGTGACCATGGGTGCAACCTCTATACATTCTTAATGTGTATAACTGGTTACATGCTTTCCAAGGGAATATTTTGGTGTGCAACAATGAAAGCTATCTCAGCCTTTGACAGTAGAAAATCAAAGAGAGTACCCACCATTGCTCTCAGCCTCATCCAAATCTCCAAAATCCTTTTTTTGCTGCTGTGATCTGACTTCCCGTAAGAGGATGGCTACGTTCATTTTCCATGGTCCCACTGTATGTAGAAACATAGTCAACCTCTCTTGTTCTCTCCCAAGGTGGACCATGGAGTATGGGATTTGTAGTGTGCATAGAGCTGTTCACATGACTGCATGTAACGTGCACTGCTTGTTCTAAACAAATGGGATAGGGATACAAAAAAAGAGGTTTGGGAGGATGTTACAAGGACATATGTCAATGAGATTTGATGGGAAAATGCATGCTATTTTTTCATCAGTTTTAGATGCTTCTGAGATTATCCAGAAGTCATTGACTTATGCATTTGACCCGCAGTTGCTCCTTTTGACCTTCTTCAAGCTGCTTCTGCATTCCCATAGGCATGTGTGAGGAGTGAAGCAGTTATGAAACAAATAGAAGGCCAATGTCACTTACCCTAAGGAGAACGTTGCATATGTGGACTTTGGCCCATATATTTTGTTGTACTTTCAACAAAGTACAAGTCCATTACTTGGTTCTAGAAAGCTAGACCTCAAACTAAGCAGCAAAGCCTGATTTGTACAATAGGACTATTGCCAGTTATAGGTTCAAAAAAATTTATGAAACTGAACTTCTAAAAAAAAAAAAGAAAGCTTTGAAAACAGACATCTGGCTTGTTGGCAATTATGAGAAAGAAAATGGCCACACGGGGCCTTTTATTTCCTACCCAGCATGCAGTTCAGCCACTCAGTGTTCATGGGTAAGATGAGTGGGCATTCTGGGTAGGTGAGTACTTTTCTCAAGAAGAAACTATTAAGTCACTTCCTGTTAGGCTTTCCCTATGCTCTTGAAATCAGAAATAAACAAAGTCTCTTGCACATTTAGACCGCTAGATGGAGCCAAATACCAATTTATAGCATTGTCCATTGTTTAGCATTACATGGCACTAGAAGGCAAAAATACCAGCGCTACATGTAGAATTTCTTCACGGATTTGAACATTAATATTTTAGATGTTCTCATGGACTTATCACTGTATATATAATTTGTATTTTGGTTTTATCACCTCCTATTTTAGGGTTTTCTATTTTGTATGCACAAATGTTCTGTTGTGTAATTGCCAGCTGCTGTTTTGAATATTTAGTACTTCACCTGGGCAATTTCTATCCACATTTTTTACAATTATTTTAGTAAATATAAATTGCTAAATACCTATTCTCATCAGCAGTACAAAACAATCATGTGACATCTATCAGTGTCCACCCAAGCAATGTTTAAAGCTTGTAGGAAGAGTTTTAATTTTCCTATGACTATCCTATGAGGCTGTATGACCCCTGACCCCCAGTCTGGAGAGTGCTGATTGGCCCTGATCACATGCACTCCCCCCCCCCCAAAAAAAAACTCTCTAGCAATACACATCAAACTGAGCATGTGCAGAGTGCCTCTTAGGGCTCTGTCTTACCAGCAGATGGATTGGGGACTATGGAAGAAGGGGAGGATCAAATAAGACAGGATCAAACAGCCTTTTCATACAATGTGGAGGATTAACCCCTTAGGTTCTGCAGTGAGTATAACAAGCATGCTTTACTGTCTATACAGAGCGATTTTACTAATGTGGGTTTATTAACACTTTAAGGTAAACAGCTAAATATACAGGTAAAATACATAAATAAGAGCCAAATTACCTGCCTAAAGGATTTGTTTTCCTATCCATCCAGCATTGATTTACACAGCAATGTCTTAAGCCCCATACACACGGTAGGATTTTCCGATGGATTCTGTCCTATCAGACAATGTTGTCGGAAAATCAGACCGTGTGTAGGCACCATCGGACAGTTTCCATCAGATTGTCTGACGGACAAAGTCCTATCTCCTGCTGGATAGATTTTTTGACAACAAAGTCCGATCACACCAAATCCGATCGTGTGTAGCGAATTCCGACCGGACAAAGTGCTACGCATGCTCAGATCACATTACAAGACCCAAGCTATTGGCTACTAGCCTCTACGTAGTCCCGTCGTAGGCAACAAACGTCACCACGTTCAGAATGATCGGATTTTCCGACAACTTTGTCCGACCGTGTGTACGCAAAACCAACATCAGACAAAGTATGACGGACATGGTCTGACGGACCTGGTCCTCGGATAATCCGCGCGTGTGTATGGGGCTTTACAGTGCAGAACTGACCTTTCTCTGCTGCAGTTTCAGGGTTAATCCATCTTCTTTGGATACTTTTTTTTTTAGTTTTTGGCAAGAAATTGTACCAAAATGCATTATCTATGTATTAAAATAAATAAAGCCACAGAACCCTGGCCTGAAATCTATAAAAGAATGGTTCACATCTGTTACAAAAACTTCTCCAGGGTCCTATAGCCACTGGTTTGAAGGGCATTTTCTTTTAAAGTGAACCTAAGGAATCTATGGACTCAAATATCACATAACATAACCATAAAAAAGTTGTGAAGAAAGGGATTCTATATAAAAAATAATGACTGTGCTGCTTATAAATAAGCATACATCTAGGAATAAAGACAACCAGCTCAGCCGCAATCAGCTCTTTCCGGAATCTTGTTCGGGGTGTATACATGAAAATTTCAAAAGATTATTAGCACTTCCAAAGTAGCAATACAATTCAAAGACTTTGTCCCCTTTAGATGTGCTCGTTGTTTTAACTAGATATTAGTGTAGTTATATTCACTGTGATGGAGTTAATAAAGGCAAATAAACTGTGCACTTTGCAAGTGCAGTTACCCTAATTCTCTAAAGAACTTATTAAATGTGGCAAACATCTCCTGATTTCCATCATCCAATTAAAGTGGTTGTAAACCCACAAAAAAAACCCTGCAAGATAAAGGCATAATAAGCTAGTATGCATAGCATACTAGCTCATTATGAAATACTCACCTTAGATAGAAGCCCCCACAGCGGTCCCAGCACACTGTTCTGCCCAGTGACATGACTCCCGGAGTTACTTCCAGGTATTGCGGACTGTGATTGGCTGGAGTCGCAAAGACATCACTCCCGCGCGGGAGCCGCTGGTAACAGCATGTCAGCTGAAGCATCGGCACAAACGAGCCGTTGCTTCAGTGCGCATGTGCCAATGACGTTGGAACATGCTGATACAGGGGATATCTCCTAAACCGTGTAGGTTTAGGAGATATCCACGGTAGCTACAGGTAAGCCTTATTATAGGCTTACCTGTAGTAAAAAGTGGTTGTAAAGGGTTTACAACCAATTTAAGTGCAAGCAAAAATGCTGTTGTTTTTTTTTTTTTTTTTTTAATATGAATACACATCTCCTCAAGCATGGTGATCTCTCTATTATTTGCTCTGTCTGATTGTGGCTGTGTCAGATCTAATTACTATTTAGCGCTCACCTGCACCAGTGCTAGACTAAGAGGCCCAGGGATTGTGGGGTATATTGTTTTTTCATGGAAAGTGTCAGTTCTACAGACTATAGACAGAGGTCATGCATTAACATGTGTAGTGCCATGCCACATGCCTCACACACAAACTGAAACTTCTGACACCACAACATCAAGGTGCAGATAGGAAGGTTTATAATGCCTTTAAGACTTAAAGTGGATGTAAACCCCATTCATTAAATCTGACCTGGGCACATATATCTGTAGTGTTTACTTATTTCTCTCCAAAGCCCTAAGTCCAGTGTCTTTCTGCTGCTCTGTTCCTCTGTTATCAGCATGATAACTTCTGACAAGTTCTCAGAGGAATTAAAGGCAGCTGGAAATTTGTGTGGGGATGGGAACTTAGAGACAGATAAGCAGAGAGTTTATCTATTCAGAGCCCAGCTCTGCAAGTTTCTTCCTTCTGCTGCCTATGTGGAGGGGGGGGGTGCCATTCCTCCAATCAGCTTTCACACAGTGTATGCCCAGACTCCCTTCCCACAGCTGAAACAGGAAGACAAATTTCTAACACAATGTACACATTCTAAAGAGTCTAGAAAATTGAAGACAACTGATATAAATGTAAAACTTATGTAAGGAGATTTGTTTAATCTTTGTGTGTTATCTGACACTGTTCACTTCACTGGATATAGGAGAGGGTTTACATCCACTTTTCATTTAATTAAAAGCATCGCATTACCCAAGTCTTTATTAAATTTGATCTGGTTGTTCAACATGTCTTATCCACAAGACGTGCTGTGTTTTTTAAAATGTTTCCTCTAATTTTAAGGGTGCTGCTCATCTTTTGAATTTTTCATATGTAAAGTAATAATTGACTCCTTGTGACATCAAGGGTCTGAGGGCCATTGTAAAAAGCGCATTATCCTTTCATGTAAGAGCTCTATGTCACTGACCTTGGAGTCTTGGAAAACATTGGTCAACAAGGTAGTACCCTTTTACAAGGCCACATACTTGATCAGAGGGGCTCTGAACAAATTTGAGAAGATTTGGGGGAGGTGGATGGCTTGCATGGACACGGTATCAGATTAACCACACTGGGACATAACCTAAGATTCTAGAAGATTAGTGAGTGATTGAAAAATTTGCACACTGCACAGTTGGGGATGGGTAACTCTCCTTAAATAAACCATGTCACTGTGGGGCGGGGGGAGCGGGGGGTTGAGAGCGTAACCATTCTGGAGGACATCTGATAGAACGCGGGAGAGCCGCGGAATTGTTTCCTTGTGTCCATTGCCTCCGGCTGGAGGTAGGAACGTTTGTGTACCCGTCTGGGCAAAGTTAGGAGGACTTCTACTTTTATGTTGTATTGTTTTTCTGTAGTGTACCGGCAAGTTTGTGGCCGGTTGCAGCCCACGTTGTGTGGCTTGTTATAATATGTATTGTATAAAACAAAATAAAAATAATGAAAAAAAATATGCCATAGTCAGCTACTCTGTAGACTGAGTTGTGAAAATTCAAATGATACGCACTCTAGAAAATGTATCCCCATAATCCATGCAATTTTACTATATTCTAAATACTTTATAGAAGAATTGGGCCAAACAGAATACATTTGTTTGTAGGACATTGTAGTAAAATAATTTCAAATATGATCGTGTTCATGTCATCCCCGATTTTTGGTCAATTAGCTGTTTCTTCTGGAGAATAAGATGACTTTTGTGACTTTGTTCATTCATTGAGACTTTGTGAGACTTTTAACCTTTTGGTAACAAAAGCAGGGTTGGTGCGATGCATTCCAGCAGTGTGTTCTGGCACTTTTATTTCATAGTTAAAATAGAGGGCTATTTTGAGCAACAGTCATTATGAGAACTACTATAGCAGACAAGTCATGTTCGACTGTAAATTTCATAAGATATTAACTTAAAGAGACTTGGGAATGGTATTATATATTTATCATTATTATGGCAAAGACAAATACAGCGCCTTGAGGCGATTCAGTTCGCATTGTAGCGCTATACAAATTATTCATTCATTCATTCATTCACTAATAAAAATAAAAATGTATAGTGACCCTGTATGTGCAGTATGTTAACATATACATATAATTAAAATTTTATTTTTTATTTAGTCAAGTAACTAATATGGAAAAGATATATGAATATTTTGTAATGTTATATCCATCCAGCATGTGGGGATCTGCTCCTTTTCTCTTTTCTATTCTCATTACCTTTACTGATGAAAGCCTGTTGTTTACAGTGCTAAACATCTTAAGGTGAAATATACACAAACATATCATTCAGTATATCATTCAGAGAAGTGATGCACTCTCCTCTTTCCTCTTCCCTCTTGCTTAAAGCGTTTGTTAACCCAACACTTCATATTCCTGATATGTGCCTGCTGTACCATGTACTTTTATGAGAACGTATCCTGTTCTTTCTGTATTGCCTCCTTTATGTGAAATCCCTGGTGTTCCTGCCAGTGCCCTTACTTTCCTATAAAGACTGACCATACTAAGCAGAAGAGCACAGCGTGGTCAGTTCTGTAGCTATTCTGGGAACTCAGCCTGCTGTCCTCCTATTAACAGACTTGTCCTGACATGCCCCCGCTGCACTGCCATTCACTGTGAAGCTCAGTGTGCTGCTGCTTCTCCTCCCCCAGCTCTTATGCAACTGAGAACAGAGGGGATGTGATCACTGATAGCAGTGGTTCTCAACTCCTGTCCTCAGGACCCACTAACAGGCCAGGTTTTATGTATTACCTTGGGGGAGATGCAGACTAGAATACTGCAACCACTGAGCAGCAAATGATATCACCTGTGATGTATTTCAGTTATCTTGCAAACCTGGCCTGTTAGTGGGCCCTGAGGACAGGAGTTGAGAACCACTGACTTATATGAAAGGGGAAGAGGGTATTTGTAATGTTTTTCTTATATATATATATACACAGTTGTGCTCATAAGTTTACATACCCTGGCAGAATTTATGATTTCTTGTGCATTTTTCAGAGAGTATAAATGATAACACAAAAACTTTTCTATCACTCATGGTTAGTGTTTGGTTGAAGCCATTTATTGTCAATCAACTGTGTTTTGTCTTTTTAAATCATAATGGCAACAGAAACTACTCAAATGACCCTGATCAAAAGATTACATACCCTGGTGATTTTGGCCTGATAACATGCACATAAGTTGACACAAAGGGGTTTGAATGGCTGTTAAAAGTAACCATCCTGACCTGTATGAAAGGTCAACAAGTTTCTGGACTCCTGACAGACCCTTGCATCTTTAATCCGGGAACTGGAGGCTTTTTTCCAGGAGGAATGGGCAGCTTTACCATCTGAGAAGATAAAGAGTCTCATCCACAAATACCACAAAAGACTTCAAGTTGCCATTGATGTTAAAGGAGGCAATACACGGTATTAAGAACTGGGGTATGTAAACTTTTGATCAGGGTCAGTTGGGTAGTTTATGTTGTGATTATGATTTAAAAAGAGTAAACACAGTTGATTGATAATAAATGGCTTCAGCCAAACACAATCCACGAGTGAAAGAAAAGTTTTTGTGTTATCATTCATATTCTCATATATAGTATCTCACAAAAGTGAGTACACCCCTCACATTTTTGTAAATATTTTATTATATCTTTTCGTGTGACAACACTGAAGAAATGACATTTTGCTACAATGTAAAGTAGTGAGTGTACAGCTTGTATAACAGTGTACATTTGCTGAGTCTCCTGTTGTCCCTTCATTGTCCAATCAGCAGGCTGGGATGGAGGGAATTCACTCCTGCACTACTTATCTGTAAGTGTTGTCGTCCTAACAGCTGTACTATGTGATGAAGCTTGGCAAATTTCAGGACCTGGCTGACAGAAATACAAATTCTTTGGCAGGTAAAACAGCTGCCGTAAATGTATTTCATCTGTATATTAAGCTTTTTGCCTGGAGTTCAGCTTTAAAGAAGTTGTTATGCCATGCAACAACCTTTCAACAATCCCCTCTGCTATGTTAAACAATGTCACCAGTGTATGTGTTTTTTTTTAAAAACTGTCGCTGTGTACCTTTTTTTTTATAGCGCTCACATGACCGGCGCTCACATGACCGGCTGCCTCTCTCCTCTCTCAAGCTGACAGCTCCAGCGGGCGGGGCTGGGGAACACTCGCTGGCGTCAGTCAGAAGGAGGAGAGAGGTGGCTGGCCATGTGAGCGCCGATCGGCGCTCTGTAATCAGGTACACAGCGGCATTTAAAAAAATATATATACACTGGGGACATTGTTTAGCCACTTCAGCTCCAGACCATTTGGCTGGCCAAAGACCAGATCATTTTTTGCGATTCAGCACTGCATCGATTTAACTGACAATTGCGCAGTCGTGCAACGTTGCACCCAAACAAAATTTACGTCCTTTTTTCCCCACAAATAGAGCTTTCTTTTGATGGTATTTGATCACCTCTATGGTTTTTATTTTTTGTGCTATAAACAAAAAAAAGAGCGCCAATTTAGAAAAAAACACAATATTTTTTTACTTTTTGCTATAATAAATATCCCCCAAAAATATATAAAAAAAGTTTTTTTTCTCTGAGTTTAGGCCGATACGTATTCTTCCACATATTTTCGGTTAAAAAAAAATCACAATAAGCATTTATTGATTGGTTTGCACAAAAGTTATAGCGTCTACAAAATAGAGGATTTATGGCATTTTTATTAATATTTTTTTTATTACTAGTAATGGCGGCGATCTGTGATTTTTATCGGGACTGCAACATTATGGCGGACAGATCGGACACTTTTGGCACTATTTTGGGACCATTCACATTTATACAGCGATCAGTGCAATTAAAAAATGCACTGATTACTGTGTAAATGTGACTGGCAGTGAAGGGGTTAACCAGTAGGGGCACGACACGGGTTAAGTGTGTCCTAGGGAGTGATTCTAACTGTGGGGGGGATGGGCTAGGTGTGTCACGACACTGATCACCGCTCCCGATCACAGGGATCTGTGATCAGTGTCCTGTCACTAGGAAGAATGGGGAAATGCTTGTTTACATCAGCATTTCTCCGTTCTTCCTCTCCGTGAGACGATTGCGGTTATCCCCATGGACATCGAGTTTGCGGGACCCGCGATCACACTCACGGAGCTTGCGGCGGGCCCACAATGCCGTGTCTTTAAGGGCAACGTACAAGTACATTAATATGCCTGTACATGCCCTTCTGCCGACGTGCGGGACCCACCGGTATTGGCACATCAGCTGAAGCTACGGCACAAACGAGCCGTCGGCACACGTTGATACAGGGGATATCTCCTAAACCGTGCAGGTTTAGGAGAGATCAACAGTAGCTACAAGTAATCCTTATTATAGGCTTGCCTGTAGTGAAAAGTGGTCTGTAAGGGTTTAAAACCACTAACATGCTTAAAATATGTAGAATGTACATATATTATTACAGGAAAATTGTTGAAATGAATGGTCTGGCAATGAGGAGAGCTGTACCTCTGAATCTCTGTTTTTAGGGTGTGAGGTCAGACTAAAAATAAGTATAGTTTTTCTTAAATGTGATGTACAGTTGGATAGCAGCTGTGTGAACTCTGCGACAACAAAAAAAATATATATATATTAATAATAACTATATTTTACCAAAAAGGTGTCTATAATTATAGCTGCTCCCTAGAAAATGAATTTTATTCCCCAATGATATGTGATAGATAGTGCAGGGGCACTGGTTTATCACTAAAACTAAAATAATATTTGTATCCCTTATATTTTGCCACACAAGGGCTCTATATTAATTACTAAGTTCAAATAAACTAGATAATTGTGTAAAGTGCAACATAATTCAACATAGAGGTGATATATGTAATGGCACAAAGGCCATCCAACAATTGGGTGATTACCATACACAAAAAAATATATACGGTATATAAATGCAAATATTTTATATTCCGTGACACCTTGTATTAGGTGTACCTTCAATATTCTCCAAACGTGCACCTTGGTGAACTCCAATCACCCAAACCAGTGTATCTCACCAAATAAATTGTCGCAACAAATGATTTTTAAATCACAGAAAAAACATAATGAATATAGAAAATTGCATAGACAAGTAATAAAAATATATGTGTAACAAGTCCCATTCATCAATTGTGAAACTTGACAGGGATGATTCAGCAATCCATCAACATGAAATCATTGCAAGGATGTGACACTATTTTGTCAGAATGGTGTAAACCTCCACCGTTTTAAACTTGCATGCGACACCCAAATGTGTTGATAAGTTAATTCTGCTTACCAGATCCCTTTGACCACTTTATTTAAAAAGTAAGTCAAATATCGCTTTTACAGGTTTGTGCCTGTTCACTTTGGTGTTGACATGTATATTAGGTTAATCTCCTCCTCTCCGACTCACACGGGGTATATGAAAGAGCAAGAAATACTCTATAGTGTAATATTGCTTTTTAATATAAAAACTTTAAAAACAGAGTAGCCAAATGGCTCCTTACATGGTTCGGTGCCCGACCCGGCACTGGGGCTGCTCGCTTAGTTAGAAGCTACTTGTTTTCGCTGACACTTGTTAGTTGCCTATGCAGAGCTGCGGCTTCAGCGTGCGTTCCAGCGGGTCCGTCCAGCAAACCACGGGAGCCGGATATGGCATCAGAAGCAAGGAAAGCGCGACCAGGTACCGCCTCGACGTACGTTTCGTTCGCCCAACGTCTTCAAGGGGCGTACCTGGCCACTGGGTCAGATGCTTTTTAACTGCTGATTGATAGAAATTTTAGCCAATGAATCGCTAGATGCGTGCGCAACCCCAATGCCGCTCCAGCTTACATACAGCTCATATTGTTACATTAATAACATACTTCTGGCTTAGTTATTCGACATAAAAAACATTAAAAATATATTATATATATATATTGTATTGACAGAAACATATCACTACATTTGCTAATTGACATTCGATTTCGTTTGGTCTTATTATATATTATTATAAATTTTGATTTTAGGGGTAATCTCTTATTGTTTACTACTCTGACTTATCTAAGGCAGAACTTATTTGTCAACTCCAAAGTAGGGACCTTTGTTTTGGTGCCCCACAACTTTTTCCTCCCATATATTTGAGGGTCGTGCTCTTAAAGGGAAAAATTGTGACTATTATCCTTATTAGTTTATGGATCTTCATATATTTACCACTCCCCAAACATTCATATGCAAATATTTACATATTCTCACACCCCCGTGATCACGTGCATGTGTCCACATGGTGCACCCTCACTGCCATATGTTCACATGCACAAGAGCACGCCTAGAGTGCCTGCTGTTTTGAAAAAAATGGTCTATTATTTATTTAAAAATTGAAAAGAAGGGAGAAAGCAAGCAATCGAATTGTCAAAAAAATTGCTATATCTATAATAATTTATATATGTCGGGTACCGAACCATGTAAGGAGCCATTTGGCTACTCTGTTTTTAAAGTTTTTATATTAAAAAGCAATATTACACTATAGAGTATTTCTTGCGCTTTCATATACCCCGTGTGAGTCGGAGAGGAGGAGATTAACCTAATATACATGTCAACACCAAAGTGAACAGGCACAAACCTGTAAAAGCGATATTTGACTTACTTTTTAAATAAAGTGGTCAAAGGGATCTGGTAAGCAGAATTAACTTATCAACACATTTGGGTGTCGCATGCAAGTTTAAAACGGTGGAGGTTTACAGCATATTGACAAAATAGTGTCACATCCTTGCAATGATTTCATGTTGATGGACTGCTGAATCATCCCTGTCAAGTTTCACAATTGATGAATGGGACTTGTTACACATATATTTTTATTATTTGTCTATGCAATTTACTATATTCATTATGTTTTTTCTGTGATTTAAAAATCATTTGTTGCGACAATTTATTTGGTGAGATACACTGGTTTGGGTGATTGGAGTTCACCAAGGTGCACGTTTGGAGAATATTGAAGGTACGCTTAATACAAGGTGTCACGGAATATAATATATTTGCATTTATATATTTATTTTTTGTGTATGGTAATCACCCAATTGTTGGATGGCCATTGTGCCATTACATATATCACCTCTATGTTGAATTATGTTGCACTTTACACAATTATCTAGTTTATTTGAACTTAGTAATTAATATAGAGCCCTTGTGTGGCAAAATATAAGGGATACAAATATTATTTTAGTTTTAGTGATAAACCAGTGCCCCTGCACTATCTATCACATAGTTTTTCTTAAACTACTTTAAACTGTGAATGACAACATATCAAAGTGTAGATTAGATTTAGGAATTACATTGCATCATTCTATGGCTTTCCTTAGTAAAAACACTAATCTTAGTATTTAACTCAGTTTTACCCAAAGCGCAGTGTATTATTGTCATTTACTTTCTGCAGACTGGAAGGAGTAACATATGGGTTCTGGGACTTAGTAGTAAATAAAATTAAACATTCTGTTTTACACGGGTCACACTCTAAGTTCAGAGAGAAATTCTTCCATGAAAAAAGCAGTGAGAAAGTCCTGGTGGAATTTTTAGAATGTGAATCTTCAGTCGTTGCACACAGTACTGTCTTGAAAGAAAGATGAATAAATTGAAGGCAGTATCTATTTATAGCAAATTAGGGAAGACTAAAAAAGTGGAGAATACATTTCCTAAGACTCCGTTTGTAAAAGCAGATTTCCTTTGGGCGTAATTCCTACTGGAAAAAAGATAATAAGACAATTTGTAAACTAGTTCACTGCTGCAAGCCAACAGGCCCTGGTCTCAATGGGCGTAACTTTATATATCCCACAGGTTTTATATATTCTTAAATATCGCTGCACTTCCAGGGTGTGTGAGCAGCCTTGCATTAACATGCCTCCCTGCCTGCTAAAAGTCAGTCTCTATACAATAAATAAATAATGCTGCCATTCAATCCCTATCCCAATATATATCTCAGCAGTCCCCCCCCAAGTTGGGGTGATAATATACATGCAAAGATGTCAAGTGCTATACTCACAGTCCACATTGTGGGTTTGATTTACTAAAGTGCAAATCAGCTGTTCACCTTGTAAGGGAAGTTGCACTTTGCAAGGGAATTTGCCTTAGGCCTCATGAATATGGCGAAGCTCTACTGATTTCTATCATCCAATCATGTGCAAGCCAAATAATTTATTTATTTTTTTATTTCCTTGCATGTGTAATTTTACCACATTCACTAAACTCTATGGAAACGTCTTTTGCAAAGTGTAACAACCTATTTGCCTTTAGTAAATAAACCCCAATGACACTAAAAATCCTTTATTCCATCCACTTCCAGATTACTGAAGTAGACTACTTTAAATCATTATAATTTGTAATACCCTAAAGAGAGTTTTAGACAATTGCATGCCAATAAACAATAGTGCGCTGTAGTAATATAATAATCCAATGATGTTCCTTCATGACTTTATAACAGCACCAAACCCTGCAACTTTAGATTTAAGATCAGCCCCAATGCATGCACCATCAGATCTCAGATCAGCCCCAATACATGCATCATCAGATCTCAGATCAACCCCAATACATGCAGCATCAGATCTCAGATCAACTCCAATACATGCATCATCAGATCTCAGATCAACCCCAATACATGCAGCATCAGATCTCAGATCAACTCCAATACATGCATCATCAGATCTCAGATCAACCCTGTGACAGACCTAGCCAGGACACAGGCTTTTTGAGAGGACTAAATGCGAGCCTCCTGCCAACCGATTATGGGCCCTGGATTTTAAGGGGCACAGTCAGATTCAATGCTGTATATATGTGTATATATAATGTGTGTTGTCTCATACTGTTGGTACACACACTGTCAGATGCTAGTGTCATGAACTCAAGATGTTAATTGAGAGAGCTGATCACATTGTCCTCTGTACAATGTAGTAGACGGTCCGTCTGTTACTGGTGGTCTCCTGCTATTGTGATAAAATGTCTTGTGGTGGTAATTATGATAATTTATAATCAACTGTGTTTAGCTCGGTGACAACAAGTCTGACCTGTAGTGAAATCCTGATGAGTCACATCAGCTGCTTAAAGGGATTAGTTAATTAGTTTATGTTAAGTTGTTACAGGTATATTGTTAGAGTAATATGAGCAGGAGGGGGGATCTCCTCTTCTACTGTATATAAATGTCAGTTTGGTTGTAATAAAGAGAGTCCATGTTAGCCCTTAGCAAGTCTCATCTCGTTTGGTGCTTGGGAGCGGTTGGAATATCTGAGATCCGTATCCAGACTGGGAGGAAGTGATATATGACAAACGCACTCAAGAGGAGTGTAGGGACGTTCCGTCACAAACCCCATTACAAGCATCATCAGACCTCAGATCTGCCCAAAGGCACACACCATCAGATCCCACGATCAGCCCCAATACATGCATCATCAGATCTCAGATCAACCCCAATACAAGCATCATCAGACCTCAGATCTGCCCAAAGGCACACACCGTCAGATCCCATGATCAGCCCCAATACATGCATCATCAGATCTCAGATCAACCCCAATACAAGCATCATCAAACCTCAGATCTGCCCAAAGGCACACCGTCAGATCCCACTATCAGCCCCAATGCATGCAGCATCAGAACTTGGATAGGCCCCAATGCATTAACCATCAGGCCTCAGATCAGCCCTAATGCATGTACCTTCAGACTTCAGATCGACACCAATTCATACATCTTCAGAATCCAGATAAACTCCAATGCATGCACTTTCAGACCTCGAATTAGCACCAAACCCTGCACCTTTAGAGCATAGGGGTTTTACATCAATACTAAAGCAGTTCAAACAAGAGCAGAAGAGTGTAACCTCCTCTGCCAGCAGGCCCATGTTGTCATTGATATTAGGCAGGTGGTTGAGCCATGGGCAGGCCAGTCTTTGTAATTGATTGCCTAGTGAGTTATCAATCAAAGCCTATGGCAGCAATACTTCAAGTACAGTGAAAAAGCCATTATATGTCCACCTGGCATGGATGCTGTAGGTTGCAGTAGGTTGCATATGCCTGGTTTAACCTTTTAACTGATTTACAGCAAATGAAGAGATGTAATTATCAAAGATATCATTTAGAGGACCTGGATTATTACCAGATTATTAATGGAAAGTTTTGTGTTTTGAAATTGCAGCCATCCTTAGGCGTGGAGATGCTTTCAACGTGGATGTGAAGAATGGATTATCATTTAGTGGTTCCGTCGATGATATGTTTGGATATACTGTTCAGCAATTTGAGAATGAGGAAGGAAAATGGTAAAGTAGACTTGCACTGTGTCATTTTATCTTAGTGGAAATCACAGTATTTTATCAATCTGTTTTATATTTGAAGCTTCCTTTAATGCAGGGGTCTCCAAACGACTGCCCATTGCCTACATCTGTGCTTCAATCCCCCCTCCCTACTTCCCCCATGTAACAGGGGACACTGATGTAAGGGGTATTTTGATATAAGGGAGACTCTGATGGGGACCCTAATGTGAGAGGTGCTCTGATGTGGACTATGTTGTAAAGAGGACTTTGACGGGGACCCTGTTGTAAGGGGAGACTTTATTGGGGGTCTTGGTGTAAGGTTGGGGTTCTGATGGGGACCCTGATAGTGATCCTGATGTAAGGAGGGAATTTTTTTTTCAAACCACAAATATTTGTAAAATATACAATGTGTCCTTTGTACTGAAAAGTCTGGAGACCCTTGCTTTAGTGTATAATTTTTAATAATATGCATGTTTTATGGGACAGTCATATTTATTCATTACTCATGTTTCCTGTGCTTTCTACTAACAGTGCACAATAACTATGCTTTACTGTAACCAATATTCTCCATAGGTAGTTTACAAACCATTGGATTAATTGATGTACAGACAGATTTAGGGGCTGCACATTTAATTCCATCTTTTGTCTATGGTCATAAAAACAAGGAAAAACAAGCAAAAATTCAAAACTTGCATCAAAAATCAGTTTAACTTGCTTGCCGACCAGCCGTCATCATTATACTGCGGCAGGGTGGCACGGCTATGCGAATCACCGTAGGTGTACATCGGCCACTTTAAGAGCTCTAGGGGGCGCGCCAGCTGATGCGCATAGCCGGTGGCCGCGATGTCTGCCGGCGACCCGCGATCGCTCCTTAGAGAGCCAGAATGGGGATCTGTCAATGTAAACAGACAGATCTCCTTTCTGACAGGGGGGTAGAGAGAGATCTGCTGTTCCTAGTGATCAAGAACAGCGATCCCTCTCCTCCCCCAGTCCCTACACCCCGTCCACAGTTAGAAACACCTCCCTAGGGAACACTTAACCCCTTGATCGCCCCCCTAGTGTTAACTCCTTCCCTGCCAGTGACATTTACAGTAATCAGTGGCTATTTTTAGCTCTGATTGCTGTATAAATGTCAATGGTCCCAAAAAAGTGTCAAAAGTGTCCGATCTGTCTGCCACAATGTTGCAGTCCCACTAAAAATCGCTGATCACCACCATTACTAGTAAAAAAAAAAAATACTAATAAAAGTGCCATAAATCCCTCCCCTATTTGTAGACTATAACTTTTGTGCAAACCAATCAATATACGCTTATTGCAATTTATTTTATTGTAGCGCCATAACCCCTAGAGGCAGCTGAATTTTTCTGGGCTTACCAATTACCTCCTCTGCCTTGTAGCTCGTCGTTCTTGTCTAGGGGTTCCCAGGGTTGATACCCAGTAATTGCAGAGACTGACACTTGAATTCCTGTTTAAGATTTTTATTTACTTAAAATGTTGAAACAGAACACAGTCTCTTAGTTGGGAATAGGATGAAGTTTAGCTCAGGTACTTTTAGAACTGCTGACACTCAATAATGTCTCTAGATGATCCAGGGAGTAGCTACTTGCAACTGGATAACTCAACTGTTGGATAAATCCTTGCTTGTAGATCTAGCAGCCAACAAGTGATTTAAACTTAGCAAAGTCTCTGCCACAGACTTGGTTGTGAAACTTTAGATGAACATACAAAAGTCTCTCACAGAAACTTGGTTGCAACTGAAGGATATGTTAGGAACTTTTCTTACAGTACCAATATCTCGCAGCCGGTCCGGCGATACCGTAAGAAATGCGGATTCAAATAGTGTCCATACAGCTCAGCTTCCAGGCTGTTACCGAGCAGCCAACCTCGTGTGTGGCCCTCCTCCGAAGAGTCCTCCCCTGGTTGCATGTAGAGTTGCTGGGCCTCTCCAATCCTGAGATGGCACCGGAACACCTTAGAATCCTCCCTTCAGTTACTGCGCCATCGAACTAGCCAGTTCCGAGGCTCGGAAACGGATGGATCCGCACCCCAGGCCATGAGGGCCCCTGGGGTTGGTCAGGAGGACCAGGACCATAGAGTCAGCAGGCACTCCTGGGCCGGAACGGAACCCAGGCCGGAACGCAGGCCGGACCAGAACCACACGTGACTTCAGCGCCTTAAGTACCCTCTCCTGGAATACACAGCAGGACAAACACGCCCACTGATTGGCTCCGAGCAGAGATTGGTACCTAATGCGTCCAACCAGACTGCGTTCTCAGGTCTGTCACAGGTGCTCACCCACCTATGACCAGGCAGAACTTCAATACAGCCCAGCCAAACTGATGCCAAAGCATAACCTAGAATAATCAACCCCAAAACTCAACTACAGTTTGTAAAAGTACCAGCGCTACACCAAAAATATGTAGAACAATACATATTAGCCTAAATGATGAAGAATTTTGGATATTTATTATAGCAAAAAGTAGAAAGTGTTGTTTTTTATTTATTTTCAAAATTGTCGCTCTTTTTTGGTTTATAGCGCAACAAATAAAAACTCCCAGAGGTGATCAAATACCACCAAAAGAAAGCTCTATTTGTGGGAAAAAAAGGACATACATTTTGTTTGTGTACAAATTGCATGACTGTGCAATTGTCAGTTAAAGCGACGCAGTGCCGTATCGCAAAAAAATAGCCTGGTCATTAAGGGGGCAAATCCTTCCGGTCCTTAAATAGTTAACAAGTCATAAAAATTCTTTAGGTTCAGGTAATTGTGATTCTCACAGGGTTTCATCTATCCCTTTGTACTATATAAGCAGCATTTTCTAAGTGTACAGCACACAACAAAATCCGCCTTCACATTCAAGAACATGGGAACCATGACTTTGTCCAACAAATGTAGAAAGGCAGTTGTTTAGCCAACCTGGTAAATCTCTCAAACCAAGCTTACAAATGTGACCAAGGGCATCTAATTTCGAAATGTTGTTAGTGTATGTAAGCCTAAAATCTATTTTTCATTATGTTTGAAATAAACACTCACCCTAATGCCGCGTACACACGATCGTAAATGCCGCCAGCAAAACTCAGATGAGAGCTTTTTGTCGGAAAATGCGACCGTGTGTATGCTCCATCGGTCTTTTGCTGGCGGAATTCCAGCTAGCAAAACATTGATAGCATGTTCTCTATTTTTCAGTCGGAAAAAGTTCCTATGCGAAAATGCGATTGGATGTATGCAATTCTGACGCGAAAAAAAAATCACGCATGCTCGGAAACATTGAACTTAATTTTCTCAGCTCGTCGTAGTGTTGTACGTCACTGTGTTCTTGGAGGTCGAACTTTGTGTGACCGTGTGTATGCAAGACAAGCTTGAGCGGAATTCCGTCGGAAAAAACATCCAAGATTTTTTGAACGGAAATTCCGCTCGTGTGTACGTGGCAATACTGTATGCAGCTTTCTCCATCAAATCATTTTTTGTGAATCTGTTGCAAAGATTCTTGCCAGTAACACCACTCCCAGGAATACAGCATTATGCTCCTGCCTTCCAGCATTGTCAGTCTGCCATGTGCGTGCCTTCAGTAGGCCATTTGACTGCCTTTAGTATCTGAAGGAAGCATGCACAGACCTGATGGGTGGCCCAATGGTCAACAGAAGGAGCACACACAGCTGAAGGAATCTGATCATTTCAAGGAATCTGATAAGAGTTATGCCACGTACACACAATCGGAATTCTCGTCAGAAAAAGCTCTAAAGGTTTTCCCAATGGAATTCCGACGGAATTCCGCTCAAACTGTCTTGCCTACACACGGTCACACCAAATTCCGACCGTCAAGAGCACGGTGACGTACAACACTACAACGAGCCGAGAAAAAATTAAGCTCAATGATTCCGAGCATGCGTCCAATTGTTTCCGAACATGCGTAGGAATTTTGGGTGTCGGATTTGCTACAGAAGATCGGAATTTCCGATAGAAACCTTTTCCGTCGGAAAAATTGAGAACATGCTCTCAAATTTTTGCTGGCGGGAATTCGGCCAGCAAAATTCTGATGGAGCCTACGCACGGTCGCATTTTCCAATGAAAAGCTCTCATCAGTCTTTTGCTGGCCGAAATTCCGATCATGTGTACGTGGCATTACAGTATCAGCCTACAAGGCTGGCAGAATCTCCAGGTAAGAAACATTGCAACAGATTTACAAAAAAAAGACAAACAAATATTTGCTTAGGAAAATTTCATTCAGTGAGACACAATAACAAAACAAATATGTGGGGTTTACATACACTTTAAGGGCTAATGCGTTGAGTCATTCCCTAACAAATTTATTTATTTATTTTTATTTATTACAGGTACATATACAGGCATACCCCACTTTTAAGTACACAATGGGGTTTATTTACTAAAGCTGTAAAGTGCAAAATCAGGCTCACTTCTGCATAGAAACCAATGAGCTTCCAGGTTTTATTACCAAAGCTTAATTGAACAAGCTGGGGTTAGAAGCTCATTGGTTTCTATGCAGAAGTGAGCCTGATTTTGCACTTTACAGCTTTAGTAAATAAACCCCATTGTGTACTTAAAAGTGGGGTATGCCTGTATAGTACCATGAATTTACACAGCACTTTAAGACAAATAAGGATTGTTGAATTTTTGTGACTTTCATGATCTGGATAATTATTCCAGATCAGTGACCCAGACAGTATTGAACTCCAGGCAAGCCACTAAATACTCAGATAACATACATATATAGTATGTGCTGTTTCACTAGACAAATTGCTGTGCAAAATTTTTATAACCCTTTGGTGTGATATAACAATCTATTTTCCTATACTAACAATGCTTTGACTTTTAGGGTGCTCATTGGTTCACCCCTGGAGGGACAACCAGCTCGCAAGACAGGAGATGTGTATAAATGTCCAGCAAATGGTCAATCAAAATGCATGAAGATTGACTTGCCAAGTAAGCTGAACAAGTATTGTTTTAATGTTGGATAAACGTTTAACTGACAATTAGTCAATTATGTGCATTTTGGTAAATGGCTTATTAAGTTTCATATATTTTTATTCTTTAACCTAATGTGGATGTAAACCCCATTCATGAAATCTGACCTATGCACATACGTATCTCACAAAAGTGAGTACACCCCTCACATTTTTGTAAATATTTTATTATATCTTTTAATGTGACAACATTAAAAAATTACACTTTTCTACAATGTAAAGCAGTGAGTGTACAGCTTGTATAACAGTGTAAATTTGCTGCCCCCCCCCCCCCCAAAAAAAAAATAACTCAACACACAGCCATTAATGTCTAAAACAAAAGTGAGTACACCCCTAAGTAAAAATGTCCAAATTGGGCCCAAAGTGTCAATATTTTGTGTGGTCACCATTATTTTTCCAGCACTGCCTTAACCCTCTTAGGCATGGAGTTCACCAGAGCTTCACAGGTTGCCACTGGAGTCCTCTTCCACTCCTCCATGATGACATCACAGAGCTGGTGGATGTTGGAGACCTTGCGCTCCTCCACCTTCGGCCATCACCTTTACCCTCAGCTTCTTTAGAAGAGCAGTGGTCGTCTTGGAGGTGTGTATGGTATCGCTATCATGTTGGAATACTGCCCTGCGGCCCGGTCTCCAAAGGGAGGGGATCATGCTCTGCTTCAGTATGTCATAGTACATAAAAAAACAGTGAACCGTTATAAAATCAGTCTAATGACTTATTAAAAAGACAAAAGAAATGTTAAATAGTCCATAAAAAGACCCAATATAACTTCAGAGTAAAATTCTCAAGTTTATCTGGGGTTCATCGGGATATAGAATACCTCAGAGTACGCTGTGCCTTCATAGGACTAAGGGTGGTTTAGGTCTCCCTGATCTTCATAATTTTTTTTATTGCAGCTAGACTGGCTCATTCATGGTTCCCTTAATGAACTGTAGCTCCCCATTGCCTGCAGCACTCATGCAGCCCCAGACCATGACACTCCCACCACCATGCTTGACTGAAGGCAAGACACACTTGTCTTTGTACTCCTCACCTGGTTGCCGCCACACACGATTGACACCATCTGAACCAAATGCGTTTATCTTGGTCTAATCAGACCACAGGGCATGGATCCAGTAATCCATGTCCTTAGTCTGCTTGTCTTCAGCAAACTGTTTGCAGGCTTTCTTGTGCATCATCTTTAGAAGAGGCTTCCTTCTGGGACGACAGCCATGCAGACCAATTTGATGCAGTGTGCCGTGTATGGTCTGAGCACTGACAGGCTGACCCCCCACCCCTTCAACCTCTGCAGCAATGCTGGCAGCACTCATACTGTCTATTTCCCAAAGACAACCTCTGGATATGATGCTGAGCATGTGCTCTCAACTTCTTTGGTCGACCATGGCGGGGCCTGTTCTCAGTGGAACCTGTCCTGTCAAACCGCTGTATGGTCGTGGCCACCATTCTGTAGCTCAGTTTCAGGGTCTTGGCAATCTTTCTATAGCCTAGGCCATCTTTATGTAGAGAAAAAAAACTTTTTTTCAGACCCTCAGAAAGTTCTTTGCCATGAGGTGCAATGTTGAACTTCCAGTGACCAGTACGCGAGAGTGAGAGCGATAACACCAAATTTAACACACCTGCTCCCCATTCACACCGACACCTTGTAACACTAACGAGTCATATAACACAGAGGGGGGGGTGGCTAATTGGGCCAGATTTGGACATTTTCACTTAGGGGTGTACTCACTTTTGTTGCCAGCCGTTTAGACATTATTAGCTGTGTGTTGAGTTATTTTGATGGGACAGCAACTTTACACTGTTATACAAGCTGCACACCCACTGCTTTACATTGTAGAAAAGTGTCATTTATTCAGTGTTGGCACATGAAAAGATATAATAAAGTATTTACAAAAATGTGAGGGGTGTACTCACTTTTGTGAGATTCTGTATATCTGTAGTGTTTACTTATCTCTTTAAAAGCCCTAAGTGACATGTCTTTCTGCTGCTCCGTTCCTCTGTTATCAGCATGATAACTTCTGACAAGTTCTCCGACACGGTTGATAAAAGCAGCTGGAAATTTGTGTTGGGGAGGGTACTTAAAGACAGATAACTAGAGAGCTTGTCTATTCACAGCACAGCTCTGCAAATTTCTTTGATCCTCTTCCTATGTGGAGGGGGGTGTGTGTCTTTCCTCCAATCAGCTCACACCCCCTGCTGAATGAGGAAACAACATTTTTAGCATAATGTGCGCTTTCTAAAGCGTCTAGAAAGCTGAAGACAGCAGATATACATGTAAAACATGTACATGTAGGGAGATTTGTTTCATCTCTGTGTATCATCTGAGGCTGTTTACTTCACTGGGTATTTATGAGGGTTTACATCCACTTTAATGTTAATGCTTGAAGCATGACTCTTCTCTCTATATTTAAAATGAAAATTACAACCTTTCACTCACTATTTCTTTTAGAATATACTACCATTGCCAATGTTACAGAGGTGAAAGACAACATGACCATGGGATCAACTTTAGTCACGAATCCTAAAGGTGGATTCATGGTAAGACTAGTAGTGGACTACTGCCTTGTCCTTAAAGTGTGTCAAAACCCAGAATCAAATCAAATCATATATAGATTAATTGGTTAGTTAATTTCCCTTTTCAGGCTTTTTTTTTTCTTTATATTTAGCTAGAGATTCTTAACACTAAGCCATGAGAGTCTCCATGTTGGAGCATACATAGCAATGAATAAATTAGGTATCCAATGTGTCCTTACAGCAGTTCCTGGCAGTTCAGTTCAACTACCAATGTGGCCCCATTATAGCAATAGGTCAATAGTAATATGTGGAAAAACTGGCTTAGCAGCAAGCATCAACACTATATGAAAGAGTTGGAGCTTTGCCTGCATGAATCAGCCAGGCTATAGCTGGACCAGAAGGTTTGGCTGGCTGATATATGCATGTGTAGGTCCTCGATACCTACAGAAGTATGGTTTATCTTACCATGACAGTATTCATGGAGTTTGTTGCTGAGGGAAGAAGTGAGAGGCCCACATCCCTAATATGGTACACAAAACTAGAAACAACCTCTAAATGGGACTTTGAAGGGCATCCAAAACTTCAGTAATACGTAAAAAATATATTTTATTGAAACAAATAAAAAACATATTCCATACATAAAGTTTAAAACTCAGATGCAGTTTACATGACAGATAACTGTTTTGATCAGTCAACACCCAGGTTTGATGGCCACTATTGTCTCCATCAAACTTGGGTGTTGACTGATCAAAACAGTAATCTGTCATGTAAACTGCATCTGAGTTTTAAACTTTATGTATAGAATAAGTTTTAATTTGTTTCAATAAAATATATTTTTTACGTATTACTGAAGTTTTGGATGCCCTTAAAAGTCCCATTAATGCCCCGTACACACGGTCGGATATTTGCGATGGAAAAAGTCAGATCGGATTATGTTGTCGGAAAATCCGATCGTGTGTGGGCTCTAGCGGGCTTTTTCCGAAAAAATTTGAGAGCAGGATCTCAAATTTTCCCGACAACAAAATCTGCACGCATGCTCAGATCAAATTACGATACCAAAGCTATTGGCTACTAGCCTCTACGTAGTTCCGTAGTACACAACGAACGTCACCATGTTTGGAATGATCGGATTTTCCGACAACTTTGTCCGACCGTGTGTATGCAACACCAGTTTCGAACAAAATAAGTCTGAAAAAATCGGACGGATTTTGTGGTCGGAATTTCCGACCGTGTGTACGGGGGCTTAGAGGTTGTTTCTAGTTTTTTGTACACTTACCATGACAGAGTCTTGTAAATGTACTCTCTTCTTGGAAAACATGCAAAATTGTTGGACAAAATTGCACCTGCAAATGTATAACAAAACAAGTCAAAATGTAAAAGTTTGAGAACCGGCCCTATGGGTTAACTAATAGATGTAAAAGTGAAGTAAAGTGAGCCTGTACTCTCTTACAAAACAACAGTGCAGCCCATTTCACCTGAGTTCACAAAATAAATATAGTTTTGATGCACACCTCCAAACCCCCAATGCTCCTGGTGTGAACTTCTCCACATTGACTTTAGCTACATAGGTGAATGAGAGCTTGTTTTAAAGTGCTTTCACTGCTTCCTAAGGATATGAAAATATTTTATTGTGCATAGTTATGGCACAGGTTCACTTTAGTAGAATTTCTTTGATTTCATGGAATATGAAATATTTAAAATCAATCTAAAGCCTAACGTTTTTTGTAGTTTTGGATAGACTGATTCGAGATTAGAACCCTGTCAGGTATTTACTGCTATCTGTGTCCCCTCTAGGGAATTTCCTTCCCTCTCTTTATCCTATTGACCATTGTCATGAAAACAAAATGTGATGGGAAATCCCAAAATTTGAGTTTATCACCAGAAAAGGAATAAGACCACATTCACATGGGCAGATAAGGATGGCCTCTGGGGAGAATAAGTAGATTCTTGCCGGCTGAGTTAAACAATGTCAGAATTGTGCTCTCTACAAATCAATGACCAGTGCTGGCTCATGTAACGACTCATCTGATTGTTGCAAACAGAGTGTCTGACCAAACCTGGATGCAGACAGTTTGCATCTAGGGATGGCATTTGACCTCAACTCTAGCTGTACACAAATGGCCAGTTTGTATATGGCCATAGCAAAGAGTGCAGCTGCCTCCAAAGGTAGCATCTAGCTGCCTTCAAATGCAGAAAAATAGCTGCTCCCAGCTGCCCATGTGAATGTAAACTAAAGAAGAAAATATTACAATGAAGACACTTGTTCTAGTGACAACTGTTTGAGAGGGCATTTCTCTCACCTCACTCTGGAGAGATTTCCTTTAATTTCCTGTTGTGTGTACACGACTGGAGGTGAAGGAGAATCCCCCAATGGGACTAGAAGGCAAAGTAAAAAAAAGCTAAGAGAGTTTTAATGATTTCCTACTGTATCTAAATTAAAAAGAATGGGGCTTTAGAAATACTTTATTAAAGTAGAAGTTCAGGCAAAACCTAACTAACGCTAAACCTGCTCTCTGCCACATTCTAAACTTAATCTATCTAACCCTTCAAGCAAAAACCGCTATACTTACCTATTCTGCAGCAGATCCGGTCCGGTCCCAGCATCAGTTATCAGTGGCGGCTTCAGTGTGGAGGTGGGTGCAGGAGAGGCAGCCGACAACAGAAGCCCCATAGTACGTCTATAAATGACATCACTTCCCAGCTGATTTACAGCTGTTGTCGGTCTTCTCCTACACACAGCTTCAGCCGCTGGAAGCCGGACCGGATCGGCTGCAGAATAGGTAAGTACAGTTATTTTTGCTTTAAAGGGTTAGATAGATTAGGTTTAGAGTGTGGCAGAGAGCAAGTTTAGAGTTAGTTTTTGCCTTGACTTACACTTTGATTGTATAACTGACAGTAGGACATATTTTTGTGAAATATTAAGCCATTTTCTCTGTTCTCAAAGGCATGTGGACCTCTCTACGCGTACAGGTGTGGAAGCATGCACTACACGACTGGAATTTGTTCAAATGTCAGTTCTAAATTTCAAGTTTTAAACTCAATTGCCCCTGGAGTTCAAGGTACAGTACACTCACTGCATAATAATTTGGGTTGCTTTTTTTGTGATCTGGGAGAACTAGCTTCCTACCTTAATTTCCTGAGGGCAGGTTATCTTAAAGTAAACCTTTTCCTCTGCCAAAGTTTACAGAAACGGCTGTCAGGTATGGACTAGTCAGCTAAAAACACTGGTGTATAATCATACTCAAAACTCCTGCTCCAATTTGTCCCCAGAGATTTACTTATTCTCCTACTGGGCACCAATATTATGGGGGGAATTTACAAAAATTAGAGCAGACAAAATCTGGAGTGGCTGTGCATGGCAACCAATCAGCTACTACCTTTCATTTTCAAAGCTTAACTGAGCAAGCTAAGAAGAAGCTGATTGGTTACTATGCACAGCTGCTCCAGATTGTGTCTCTTCCAGTCTTAATAAATTTGCTTCTTTGGCCCTTCCATATCATAGACAATCTGAAGTCAAGCTGACACACATCAGCCCACACATCAAACAGATGTGAAGGTGCCACTGTTTCAGCATGCATGAGGAAAAAAAAAAGTACCCTTTTATATTTTTATAATGTTGTATCTGTGCCCCCCCTACCCCCTCCATTTTCAAAATACTTTAGAAACTTACATAATGAAAAATTGCAACAATTCTATTGTTTTGTAGGAGTTGAAATTTTTGGAATTAAAGGGGGAATTTCTGATCCACATGATAATTTAGTGCCATGTTAAGGCAGGGGTTGAATCTTCTCGTTGACATCTGCTTTATAAGTACTTCAAAGGTAAAGTATTTTCTCTTCCAGGTTTGGTTTTACAGAAATTGCAGGAATGTACAGCCAAGGTTTCTGGCTGTGCATCCCTGTAGCTATTGTAAAGCTATGCATGGAAATCGCAATCCACTTGCTCCATTACCCAAAATGTATAATGAATGAAATATCCAGTAGCAAAATGACCCCTCACCTTGTAATAAGCAGAGTTCTATAACAACAGCTTATCAATAGGAAGGCAAACAAAAGCACAATAACGCATGGTCCAATATGTTCCAGCAGGGGGAAAATAAATTCATTCCTGGTCACCCAAAAAGCAATCAGATATTCTCTGGATCAACAATTTCCTGTGATGTTACCTATAAATATTAAATATCCAGTTATATTTTCTGCATTTAGGAATGCAGCCAACCCATTTTTAAAACAATCTACTGAGCTGGCCAGAACCAGTTCTTCACGGAGTCCACATTTTTGCACCCCCTATTATGAAGAAGCCTTTCTGTGTCCTTTCTAATGACCCTTATGCCTCGTACACACGAAGGGACAATCCCGCGGGATTATCCTCTGGACTGAAGTCCAGCGGATAATCCCCTCGTGTGTGGGCGCCGGCGGACTTTTTGGCGCCAAAGTCCGGCGGACCAAAGTTTTAAGTTTGGTTTTAAAATTATCCGCTGGACTTGGCAGTCCAGCGGACAATCCCGCCGTTAGTGGGCAAGTCCGCGGGACTTTTGAAATGAACGGACTTGCCGCTCATCGGCAAGTCCGTTCATTTAGCACGTGACTTCAGGTTACGTAGCTAGCGTAGGCAGTTACTGCCGCCGCGCTAGCTCCGTGACCTGGCATGGATTTAAAGGGACTCCCCACGCCGAAAAAACGGCGTGGGGGTTCCCCCCAAATCCATGTCAGACCCTCATCCGAGCACGCAGCCTGGCAGGCCAGGAAAGGGGTGGGGACAAACAAGCGCCCCCCCCCCCCTCCTGAGCCGTACCAGGCCGCGTGCCCTCAACATGGGGGGTGCCCGGGGAAAGGGGGGCCGTGCACCCCCCCACCCCAAAGCACCTTGTCCCCATGTTGATGAGGACAAGGGCCTCTTCCCGACAACCCTGGCCGTTGGTTGTCGGGGTCTGCGGGCGGGGGCTTATCGGAATCTGGGAGCCCCCTTTAATAAGGGGGCCCCCAGTTCCCGGCCCCCCACCCTATGTGAATGAGTATGGGGTACGATGTACCCCTACCCATTCACCTAAGGTGTAAAATGTAAAGTACAAAAACACACACACTTTTGAAAAAAAATATTTTATTGCACTGCTCCGGGGGTCTTTTTCCGTCTTGGGGGTCTTCTCGCCGGACTCCTCCGCTCTCTTCTGCTCTTTTACCTAGCTCTTTCACGAGCGGGGGAGTCCGGCTACCTTCTTCGTCGTCGCCGCCGTCGTCGTCTGGGGGTCTCGATCAGCCTTCGGGGGTCTTCCGGGGGTCTCTTCTGTTCTTGCGGCGGTCGTCGTCTTCCGCGCCGCCGGCGCCTTCTTCTTCTTCTTGTCCTTCTTCTTGTTCTTCTTCTTCCGATGTTGACCCGACGCTCTCTCTGCCCGGAATGCCTGTGCCGCTCTGCGCTGAGACTTATATAGGGGAATGGGGACAGGGTCACATGTTCATGTCACATGGTGACCCCGCCCCCTTGCGATGTCACAGTCCCAGCATCCTCCGGGACTGTGACAACACAAGGGGGCGGGGTCACCATGTGACATGTGCATGTGACCCTGTCCCCATTCCCCTATATAAGTCTCAGCGCAGAGCGGCACAGGCATTCCGGGCAGAGAGAGCGTCGGGTCAACATCGGAAGAAGAAGAACAAGAAGAAGGACAAGAAGAAGAAGAAGGCGCCGGCGGCGCGGAAGACGACGACCGCCGCAAGAACAGAAGAGACCCCCGGAAGACCCCCGAAGGTGGATCGAGACCCCCAGACGACGACGGCGGCGACGACGAAGAAGGTAGCCGGACTCCCCCGCTCGTGAAAGAGCTAGGTAAAAGAGCAGAAGAGAGCGGAGGAGTCCGGCGAGAAGACCCCCAAGACGGAAGAAGACCCCCGGAGCAGTGCAATAAAATATTTTTTCAAAAGTGTGTGTGTTTTTGTACTTTACATTTTACACCTTAGGTGAATGGGTAGGGGTACATCGTACCCCATACTCATTCACATAGGGTGGGGGGCCGGGATCTGGGGGCCCCCTTATTAAAGGGGGCTCCCAGATTCCGATAAGCCCCCGCCCGCAGACCCCGACAACCAACGGCCAGGGTTGTCGGGAAGAGGCCCTTGTCCTCATCAACATGGGGACAAGGTGCTTTGGGGTGGGGGGGGCCGCACGGCCCCCCTTTCCCCAGGGCACCCCCCATGTTGAGGGCACGCGGCCTGGTACGGCTCAGGAGGGGGGGGGGCGCTTGTTCGTCCCCACCCCTTTCCTGGCCTGCCAGGCTGCGTGCTCGGATGAGGGTCTGACATGGATTTGGGGGGAACCCCCACGCCGTTTTTTCGGCGTGGGGATTCCCTTTAAATCCATGCCAGCTTGCGGAGCTAGCGCGGCGGCATTTACTGCCTACGCTAGCTACGTAACCTGAAGTTACGTTCGAAATGAACGGACTGCTCCGTGTGTGGGCAAGTCCGTTCATTTTCAAAAGTCCCGCGGACTTTTGGCCGGCGGATTATCCGCTGGAGAAGTCCGTGCGTGTGTGGGCAAGTCCACACGCTCGTTAAGTCCAGCGGACCTAGCTGGAAAGTCCCGCGGGATTGTCCGCTGGACTAGGTCCGCCGGCAAAAGTCCGCACGTGTGTACGCGGCATAAGGCTACTTTCATACTGGGGCGCGGGGGTGTTAGTGGTAAAGCACCGCTAATTTTACCGCTGTTATAGTGGTGCTTTTCGGCCGCTAGCGGGGCGCTTTTAACCCCCGCTAGTGACCGAAAAAAGGGTTAAAAGCGCCATTGCCAAAGTGCTTTGCAGGCGCTTCGGCAGCGATGCCCATTGATTTCAATGGCAGGGGCGGTGAAGGAGCGGTATATACACCGCTCCCACACTGCCCAAAAGATGCTGCTTGCTGGACTTTTTCTAACATCCTGCAAGGTACCGCTCCAGTGTGAAAGCACTCAGACTTTCACACTGGGGCTGCAGGGGAGGCGTTTTTCAGGGGCTTTATAGTCGCTATTTTTAGCCCAAAAGTGCCTAAAAAATGCCTTAGTGTGAAAGGAGTCTAAAATGAATAACTCTACACCAAGTTCACTATATGGACCACTTATGTATTTATACATGTTAATCACATCCCCCCTTAATCTCCTATTTTCAAGAGAGAATACATTCAGTTCCTCTAACCTTTCCTCATAGCTGAGCTCCTCCAGGCCTCTTATCAGTTTGGTTGCCGTTCTCTGCACTTTCTCCAGTTCCCCGATATCCTTTTTGAGAACTGGTGCCCAAAACTGAACTGCATATTCCAGATGAGGTCTTACTAATGATTTCAACAGGGGCAAAGTGAAATTTATCTTCCTCTGGAGTCCATACCTCTTAAATTACAATAAAGTATTTTTCTTGCTTTATAAACTGCATGCAGCAGGTGGGTGAAGCTGGGAGCTCAAGTTAAGAGATTTGTTAACCTGAATTTCTATGAGATAGCAAGCTGGAGTGTGATACAATCTACTGGTATCAACCTAAAAGAAACATTAAAGCGGAGCTCCACCCGCACCAAAAATATTAAAAAGTCAGCAGCTACAAATACTGCAGCTGCTGACTTTTAATAAATGGACACTTACCTGTTCCAGGTTCCAGCGGTGTAGGCAGAATGTGACGAGCGACCGCTCATCTCTCGGCTGCCCCACAGCCATCTTCTGTCAGGGAATCAGGAAGTGAAGACGCAACGTCTTCACTGCCCGGTTCCCTACTGCGCATGCGCGAGTCGCGCTGCGCGTCTCTATTGGTCCTCGTTGTGTCCTGGGAACTGTTTCCCAAGACACAACAGGGCATCTCTGGATAGGGGCGGGGCAGTCCGGATAATTCATCACGGAAGTGGGTGCAGATACCTGTATTATACAGGTATCTGCACCCCCCTCCCCCCTGAAAGGCGCCAATTGTGGCACCGGAGGGGGGGAGGAATCCGATAAGCGGAAGTTCCACTTTAGGGTGGAGCTACGCTTTAAGTGGACTTTTCCTGTAATAATTTGCTGTGTACTAAATATGATGTAACATACCCTAAATTTCTTTACAGAATGTACAACCCAGCTGGATCTGGTGATAGTTCTCGATGGCTCTAATAGTGTTTTTCCTTGGCACAGTGTGAACACATTTTTAATAAAACTATTGAGCGGAATGGACATTTCTCCAACACAAACTCAAGTAATTATGCTTTATTATATGTGTATAAAAATATGATAAATATGCATTATAAGTGTCGGTTCACACAGGGGCAGCTTGACTTGCAGCATGACTTCAGCGGTGGCTTGCAAAATGAAGTCAATGCAAGCCTCCCTGAAGTCGTCCCAAAGTAGTACAAGAACCTTTTTCTAAGTCGGAGCAACTTGAGTTGCTCCTATTAGAATGGTTCCATAGTACAGAACGGAGCGCGACAACCTCCATCAAACAAAATGTTGACTCACTTGGTTCTAAACCTTAAAGCATCCCTTTATTGTTTTTTCCGAGGCAGTGAAGAGATCTAATCCAGACCTGCCATTTACATGTAAAATGATAAGACTCCACAAAAAACAGTGTTGCTGAAAATAAATGCTGGACAGTCAAATGACTTTCTAATATATTACACTAGGAGCTCCAATGATATTTTCCATCTCAGTATCCCTCCTACCCCACACAAACTTCCTTGCCTTGAAGTCTGCATACTGGGCATCAAAAATACCACTGTTAAGGGTGTTTTATTATTTTTTCCCACCTTTAAACACCGCTCTATGTTAGTCTAGGTGTCTAAAGCGCAAGCATGTTTAGCTCTTAAGGGGTTCATTCATTCCAATGGCCAGAATAAATGATGCATCGAAATGTGTCCAGTCCATGCTGAACCAGGCAAATTTCGATCCACCTGTGACTAGCTTTAGACTTTTAATCCAATGACCACATGTAACAAAGAGATATACTATTACCTTGCATTGTGCATGTTAAGTTAATTTGAAAGAAGAAAATGAATTATATAACCATTTTAATTCTCTTGCGATACTATCAGTGAAGTAAAACACAATGAAAAGAATGAAAAATAACATTTACTTAACTGATAACATAACAGGTTGAGTTTCGATGGTCAGTTCTCCCATCTTAGCCCCCTCTTACAGCACATTTTTGCGTCTTGGTCTTATAGTGTTAAAAGCAACAGTTCAGCACTATATTATTATTCTCACATGTGAGACTCCAGCATCTCTACTCCAATTATTCAAAGTATTTGGAACCCTTACCATGTAAAACAACCCATTCAGTTTAAAATGAGGATTAAACTCCACCACCATAAATCTAAATCCCAAGCAGAGTTTTGGGATCAATGTTTCTTAATAAGGGAATTTTTAACTGTGTGTTTTATTTTTAAGGTCGGCATTGTTCAGTATGGAGAACGTGTTGCTCATGAGTTCAATTTGAACACACACGCTTCCACAAAGAGTGCACTGGATGCAGCCAGAAAGATAACACAACTGAAAGGCAATATGACACTCACGGCTCTTGGTATTGAAAAAGCAAGGTATGTGCAGAAAAACAATCGGTTAATAACCTTAAAAAAAAAGTGTGTTTTATAATTTAGTTAATATGTAAAGTTTTAAAAAAAAAAGACAATTTATTCTTAAATATCTCTATGCAGTGGTAAATATAAATAACTATATGGTTAGGGAGCAAAATATCGAATCCACTCTGAGAATAACAGACAGAAGAGATATATACTGTATACACTATTAGAGGAGATAAATACTGTATACACTATTAGAGGAGATAAATACTGTATACACTATTAGAGGAGATATATACTGTATACACTATTAGAGGAGATATATACTGTATACACTATTAGAGGAGATATATACTGTATATACTATTAGAAGAGACATACTTTTTTTTGACCAATTTGATGTTGGGCAGATAAAAAAAACACAAATTGCTGCAAAAACTTATTATATGCTTTTCTGCAGCTTCTCCATTTAAGTATATTAAACCAAAAAAAACACGTTTTGCTGCTTTTCTGCAGCTTCTCCATTTAAGTATATTAAACCAAAAAAAAACACGTTTTGCGTTAAAAAAAAAGTCCCTGACCCTTTCCAAATATGCAGCAGCTGAAAAAAAGCATAGATGTGAACGTGTCCTATAGGAAACCATATCAATGAACTGTAGTGTGTTTCTGCAAAAAGCACCAAAAAACGCATAGATGTGAACCAGGTCTAAGACGTTTAGTAACATAAATGGGGTTAAAAAAAACTAAAATGAGCCCTTTATAGTACCAAAAAAAGCAGATAATCACTACTGTAAGAGGTTAATTTTTTTTTTCTGTACAACTGTGAAAGTAATATTTACAGTAGCGATTATTTGCTCTTTTTGTACTATAAAGGGCTAATTTTAGTTATTGTTTTAACCCCATTATGTTACTGGCCGAATAATCGATTATGAAAATAGTAATCGATTAATTTCATAATCGATTAGTTGTTTCAGCCCTACCTTCAACCTGGAGGACATCTTCAGGCCAGTCCTTTTCCTCGGGTTGTGTGATCCTCACTGAGGCTGAGCAGAGGACGAACTGTATACTGTGAATGAGAAAAGCCATGGTGACACCTCCATTGCTATCTAAAACCGACCGTAAAAGTAAATACCTTTTTTGTCCCCACACCCATGGGAACAATGTTGACATTCTGTGCACTGTTTCTGAAAATTATACCTCCAGAAATATTGTTTCCCATTTGTGTGATTGTCTTTACCTAAAAGTGTGCACAAACCTTAAAGAGGAAGTAAAGCCTCCTTTGAAAATAAAAATAAAAAAACGGAACCTGCAAGGCAAAGGCATAATGAGCTAGTATGCATAGCATACTAGCTCATTATGAATAACTTACCTGAGAACGATGCCCCCGAAGCGACCCTCGGCCACGTCCTCCTCCGCCGCCATCAATCCCGGAGTGACTTCCGGGTCTCGCTGCTCCAGTGCTGTCATTCGCTGGAGCGACGATGACGTCACTCCCGCGCATGCGCACGAGAGCGGCATATCGCCGTGATCTCCGGAATGCCCAGTGCGCCTGCGCGCCGCTGTCTACGGTGCATGCGCCGTAGACATCGTTGCCTGTTTTTTTTTAAATATCTCCTAAACCATGTAGGTTTAGGAGATATTTATTGGACCTACAGGTAAGCCTTAATCTAGGCTTACCTGTAGGTCAAAGTGGTTTGTAAGGGTTTACAACCACTTTAAAGTCACATTAAAGGCATCTCCTATGGTTTATTTTTGTTAAATGCTTTCAAATGCTTAACCATGCATACATGGTAGCAGAGTCTGCAGGATTTCCTATAACAAAGACCAATCCGGTGATGATAATGAAAGCAGACTCTCCCAATTAGCTGACTATTTTTAGTGCTGGTGAGATCTACATCAGTATCTCCAGAATGGAGGAAGAATATTCAATCTTCAATGCTTTTTTTAATGTTTGCAATGCAAGTAGGGCACCTTTTTATTTTTTCTTTAGGAGGAACTATACTCTGCCTACCCCCCAACAAAAACATCTAAGCCACACGGTCGGAAATTACGACCAAAAAATCCGTCCGATTTTTTCTGACAGATTTTGTCCGAAACTGGTGTTGCATACACACGGTCGGAACAAAGTTGTCGGAAAATCCGATCGTTCCGAACGTGGTGACGTTCGTTGCGTATGGCGGAACTACGTAGAGGCTAGTAGCCAATAGCTTTGGTCTCGTAATTTGATCTGAGCATGCGTGGCACTTTGTCTGTCGGAATTCTCTACACACGATCGGAAAAAGTCCGATCAGATTTTGTTGTCGGAAAATTTGAGATCCTGCTCGGAAAAAGGCCGCTAGAGCAGACACATGATCAGATTTTCCGACAACATAATCCGATCGGACTTTCTCCATCGGAATATCCAACCGTGTGTATGAGGCATAACACTTGTGGCTGACTTAAAATTTTAAAAAAATTACTAGACCAAGGAGTCCAGTGTTGTCTTGCTTTAAGTTCTCCCTTCGCCCCTCTTCTCCAGTATTACTGAGAATCTTTGCCAGGTCTAAAACACCTGTCAGAGACTCCACAGCATGTGTTCCTGTGCAAGACATGTCGCAAACGGTTTCTGGAGTGCAATGTCACATATCCCAGGAGGCAGTTTGCTCTTGCGCACACACGTCACAGGGTTCCATGGCATGCCCGTGCATCAGGGGTGTGATGTCAATCTGGCTTAGGTTGGAATTTAGCAAGTAAGAGAGAAAAAAAACAATTAAAGAAAAAGTTTTTACTTTTTAAATATTTTTTTTTTTTTGATAAGAGGGAGGGTGGAGGAGGCAGGACCTTGTGAAAAAAAGTTTCGCTTTAAGAAAACGAAAGTTTCACTGTAAGTAACATGTCTGAAACCTTATGATGCTAAGGATTCATTCTCTTGGCAGCACTTCAATACAAATAAAAACTATGACTTTGCTCTCCATACTAGGTAAATGCAGCGGAACTAATTTTAAAATAATGTATGAACGTGGCAACATGAAAAATTAGACTTCTTTGAAGGCATAGAGAGAATTTTTTTTTACAGCAGACGCTGCTCTACATTCAGTGGTTTTGATGTAAAACCAACTGCTACACAATGAATTATTGAGATAAAGTAACAATTTACCAAGGACACTGGACAGATTTATCAAGGCATCAGACAAATAGTGCTAATCCCTCTGGCAATTGGCTGGATATAGATTGGACAGATTTCGCCCCAGTTTGTGTCTAATGCTTCCAAACCAATGGTGACGGGTCTTAGACAGAACAGGAAGCGAGGGGAATCCCCCTAGAGGGTATATAGCACTATTAATCAGATTTTTTAGCAGCGTAAGGAAGGTTTATAATATCGGGCAGGATTTTAATGCTTTCTGTGGCCCCTATAGGCAGGTTTCCCTTACTTCCTGTCGTGGTGATTTTCTTCAGACAGAACAGGAAAAGAGAAATTCCCTGGATATACAGACAGCATTTACAGCATTCACAGTAGTTCAAACCCCTGTTAACTCTCTTAACTTCTAAGAAGAACTTCAGGCCCTCCCCCATCTTGGTTTTTCTTGTCCCTTTGCCCTGGACCTCTTTTTGCAAAACACTTACAATGCAGCAACTGTTGTGTGTTGTGATGCAGCGATATAGATGCAGCGCTGATGTGCTAATCACAGCGCATTGCACTGTTCACTTTTTTTTAATGAACTTTATTAACCGCTTGCCGACCGCTGCATGTAGATTTACGTCAACAGAGTGGAACGGCTGCGCAAATGGGCATACCTGTATGTCCCTTTGAATTTGCCACTGTGCCATCGCACCCACCGTGAGCTCCGTGAGTAGGATCATGGGTCCCGCGGACTCGATGTCCGCAGGGATACCCGCAATCGTCTCACGGAGAGGAAGAATGGGGAAATGCTAATGTAAACAAGCATTTCCCCGTTCTGCCTAGTGACACTGTCACTGATCACAGCTCCCTGTAATCGGGAGCGGTGATCAGTGATGTGTCACATGTAGCCCCTCCCCCCACAGTTAGAATCACACCCTAGGACACACTCAACCCCTACAGCGCCACCTAGTGTTAACCCCTTCACTGCCAGTCACATTTACACAGTAATCAATGCATTTTAAATCGCACTGATTGCTGTATAAATATGAATGCTCCGAAAAATGTGTCAAAATTGTCGGATGTGTCCGCCATAATGTCGCAGTCATGATAAAAATTGCAGATCGCCGCCATTACAACTAAAGAAAAATTATTAATAAAAATTCCATAAAACTATCCCCTATTTTGCAGATGCTATAACTTTTGCGCAAACCAATCAATAAACGATTATTGCGATTTTTTTTTTTACCAAGAATATATAGAATATGTATCGGCCTAAAATGAGGGAAAAAAATTTTTTATATATTTTTTGGGGATATTTATTATTGCAAAAAGTTAAAAATAATGCCTTTTTTTTCAAAATGGTCTCTATTTTGTTGTTTATAGCGCAAAAAATAAAAACCGCAGAGGTGATCAAATACCACCAAAAGAAAGCTCTATTTGTGGGAACAAAAGGGCATCAGTTTTGTTTGGGAGCCACATCGCACGGCCGCGCAATTGCCAGTTAAAGCGACGCAGTGCCGAATCACAAAAAATGCTCTGGTCTTTGGCCAGCCAAATGGTCCGGGGCTGAAGTGGTTAACATGCAACAATTTCATAAAGTCTTTTTGGCCTCTGTGTGGCCTTTTTATCAGTGAACACCAATTGCACTTTACAGCTCCTGGCCCATAGGAGACAAGACATTTTGCCTTTTCTTGCCATGGGACTGTGCTGGAATAGCCAACCAAGAATATACTTTTAAACATTCCCAGGATACATACCTTAAACCCCAATGTCTTAGCATGACAAGCTAGAGTAACTCTTCATTATCTTCAGCAGATGGGGATGGTCAGTCTTTTCTTCTGCATAGACTGATGCTCACAATAAAAGATGTGCATGTCCATGCAGTTTTTTAACTGTGAGCCCAGGCTGCATTATGACATGCCCCCCAAGGGGCGTGTCATTGACAACTGAGCACAAGGGACGTGGGTTGAATTCTGCTGGGTGTCATTCAATCTGGAAGAGGATCCATGCTGGGTGATGGAGCAGGACAGTGCTGTACTGTGGGGAGGGTAAGCTGCACGTTGCTGACTTATTTTTGCCAGGGAGTGAAGTGGCCAAAAGAAAAAAATAAATGGGGTTTCATAGTTTCATAGTTTGTAAGGTTGAATAAAGACATCAGTCCATCCTGAGTGTCTACAATTGTCCCCATCCCTGTACATTGCACACTCACATTGGTCCCTACCCTCAAGGAGCCCACAATCCAAGGTCCCCATTCATATACTAGGGCCAATTTTTTTTTTTTAGACAGAAGCCAATTAACCTACCTGCATGTCTTTGGATTGTGGGAGGAAACCGGAGTACCCAGAGGAAACCCACGCAGGCACAGGGAGAACATGCAAACTCCAGGCAGGTAGTGTCGTGGTTGGGATTCGAACCAGCGACTCTTCTTACTGCTAGGTGAGAGTGCTAACCACTACACCACTGTGCCGCCCGGGTTGTATTTGAAGAAATACTAAATTCTCCAACACTGAGCATTGTGCATAGAATATGGTTGTTGAACAATAGCTCTTTCTATTTGGGAGCATGGCCCAAAAGACAAAAAAATATTACTTGGCACCACTTTGTGAATTCAGTGAATGCTGTTCCTAATCACTCTAACTGCATTGAAGGTCATATATCCACTTGAACTTAGTTTTTCAGATAGACATAAAAAGTCTAAAACTAAAAGAGACACAAAGTAAACTAAATATAGCATAGGGGCTCTTTTAACGGCTCCGAGCACATAGCCGAATATGGAAACTTAGCAGTTCTTGCTGAATTATGATGTGTGCTATATGGCTTGTCATCCTGGAATGCTAAGACAGCTAATTGAATTCAACTAAGGCTTCACGGAATGACTGATTCCAGACAGATGCATGGCGTATTTAACTTCTTAAACAATATACAGTATACAATATTTCCTTCCTATAGTCACCACCTACTGGAAACTTTGAGGCTATGCCACATGATTGTAAAAAGATAACTCGTCGACAGAAATGCATTTTTGTTTTTGAAGGGGTGGCGTTCGCATATAATCCTTTATAAGACAGAAGCATTCATAGGCTTGGCTTATATAGAAACTAGATTGTATTTCCAGTGAGCATTAATCTAAAATTTGACTAAAATAAATTTAGTGATGTTTTTATTAGTTTAATTTGGTTACTGTCCCTTATTTGCAAGGTTTTACATTTATGTATGGGTTTGTTGGTTGGTTCTTCCTCTGGTATCTGTCAAGCTGAATGGCGTCCTTGCTGAACAACTGCTGTGATAAAGTCCATGCCAAGACAAGTCATCTACAGTGTGTTTTGTTCCTCTAAATGTCTGTTTCTATATAACAATATACAATAAGAAGACACAGAAGCAAAATGTCACAATAACTGGGCTTCATTACTAAGGCCCCTTTCACACTGGGGCATATTTCAGGCGTTTTTCAGGCGCTTTAGCGTTAAAAAAAGAGCCTGTAAAGCGCCTGAAAGAAGCCGCAACTGCAATCCCAATGTGAAAGCCCGAGACTGAGACCCCTTTCACACTATGGCGTTTTTCAGGCACTTTAACGTTAAAATAAGCGCCTGTAAAGCGCCTGAAAGAAGCTGCAACTGCAATCCCAATGTGAAAGCCCGAGTGCTTTCACACCGAGGCACTGCGCTGGCAGCTTCTTAAATCGCCTCTTCCCATTGAAATTAATGGGAAGCGCCTGAAAAACGCCTGAAAAACGCCTGAAAAGCGTTTGTAGCAGCAGCGCTTTGTGGGCGCTTTTAACCCTTTTTTGGCCACTAGCAGGGGTTAAAAGCGCCCCACTAGCGCTCGAAAAACGCTGGTAAATCGCTGCTAGTTTAAGCGACGCTTTACAAGCGTTTTTTGGGCGCTGGCAGTGTGAAAGGGTTCTTAAAGCACTTGGGTTTTCACATTTGAATTGCAGATGAGGCTTCTTTCAAGCGTTTTACAGGCCCTTTTTGTAACGCTAAAGCGCCTGAAAAACGCCCCAGTGTGAAAGGGGTCTAAGCAAGAAGTCCAACATGGATATGCAACTGTAAATGACCCATGCACTTGTATAATTAAAAAACTATAAAAAGAACAGGCCATCTGAAAGATTAAGATGTATGTCATTGAAAAAAGACATTTAAATATTGTGAAGATTCTGCATAAAGGGTAGAGCTTCAAGGATGCAGTCCACTTGCTAACCTACGCTTTAAGGCTTTCCACTCACTTTTATTCTTTTGTGGGTCCACATCAACCTGACTCTCATGATTCCTACACCTCAACAGGCACGGTTTTGAGAGTGATAGACTTTACAAAAAAATTATTTCTGCTTTCGTACATGTTCTCCAGGGCAGTACCGAGCCCCCCAATGCTATTTGTTTGGCAATCACCTGTCTTTTAGACTAGAAAATGCCCATTGCTGATTTTTAACATTTGTCTCCTGTTAACTTCCATGTGGTTCAGGTTCTGTACCTGAACTTCAGTAAAGTTCCTCAAAAGTGCCTCAAAGAGAAACCAGATATGTTCAACTCATAAAAGCAGTCATAATAGTAGAGGGGACTGTAGGAGACCTGTGGTCTCAGGTGCATTTGCAGAGCTAGATTAGTGGTCCTGGAAACTGGAGGGTAAGTATTTTCCAAGGTAAGTATATCTCTTCTTCAGGTAAGAACAATAAAAGCTGGGATGGGTTAGAGGGGGTTAGAGGGGGTGAAGGTTTGAAAAACAAATTCATGCCTTGCCAAGAGAGAGGCTTTAATCATGTTGAATATACTTTTTTTATACACTTTTACAGTACACTGTACTTTGTTTTTAAACATAATCGCTCACAAAATGCTCAAGCGGATTTTCACCCTCCCCGCTAATATATATTTTTTTAAAACCCTGCTTACCTGGTGGTGTGTTCAGCACATTTCAGATACTCACCCACCCAGCAGATCCAGCATTGTCCAGCTGAGAACCTCTTCTCTTCTTCAGTGCTCAGTCCCATGCCGCCATGTTTCGCTGTGACGTCATGCTGCCAGCTTTTCTGGGTTCAGCCAGCACGCCTCCCTATGACTCCCTAATAAGCCTGATCTCCCCTCCTTTCATGAATGAAAGTCTATGCTATATGTGATGTACATATCCCAGGAGGCAAAGGGAGCACAGTGCATGTCATTCGCCTAGGCAAATGACCTGTGAGGGGGTATCAGCATTAAGATTGTTTAATGATAATATCAAATGATAGTTAAAAATTGACATGATTATTTTTTGATCTTGTGTATATTTTAGAGAAGAAGCTTTCAGTGAAGAAAGAGGTGCACGGAAAGGAGTCAAGAAGGTTATGTTGGTTGTAACAGATGGCGAATCTCATGATGGTTATCGATTGCCTAATGTCATTGCTGATTGTGAAAAAGATGGCATCGAAAGATATGGTGTTGCTGTAAGTATATACTTGTAAATGTGTATGTACATATACTTACATCTTAAAGGGGTTGTAAAGTCTCTCTAAAGTTTTTCACCTTAATGCATTCTATGCTAAGGTGAAAAACCTTCTTTTCTTCAGCGCCCCCCCAGACTCCCCCCAACCTGAGCCAATTCATTCCAGAGGCGTGCATGAGCCCAGTGGCTCCAGTTGCTGGCCCTCATCTCATTGGACAGATTCATAGCATATTCATATTCATTCAGATTCATAGCAGCAGGAGCCATTGGCTCCTGCAGCTGTCAACCAAATCAAGTGACATGGCATCGGAGTCAAGTCCTGCTGTCTGTGTCAATGGACGCACTAGCAAGACTTGGGAGCGCGTCCGCATGGGTGCCCCCAGGGAAAGCGGCTTTATGCGGGGGCACCTGATGAAGAGGAGGGATCTGGAGCACTGACGGGGCACCCCAGAAGAGGAGGATTGGGGCTTCTCTGTGCAGAATCCTTTACAATCACTTTAACCATATAATCCTATTCATATTATAAAATGTCATATTTTTCTATAATTTTCCTTTAAGGGGGCGTGGCATTGGGTGTGTCCTATGCCTACATACTTTTGCTAATAGGTGTCCCTCATTCCCATCTCAAAAAGTTGGGAGGTATGCTTAATGTGAAATATTGCACCTTATCAGTCCTTAGATATAGGGACTGCATTAGTTCTCTTTTTTCTGACTCTTTATGTCCTAGGGTGACAATGGTCACTCCCTGTACTGTATCTATGGAGGAGCAGGGTTGTCACCTTATAACAGGAAGCAGTGGCGGCTGGTGCTCAAAATTTTTGGGGGGGCGCAAACAAACAGCCTCACTGTGTCATCAAACGCTGCCACTGTGCCCATTAAATGCTGCCACTGTGCCCATCAAACGCTGCCACTGTGCCCATCAAATGCTGCCACTGTGCCCCTTCAAGTGCTGCCAGAGTGCCCCTTCAAGTGCTGCCAGAGTGCCCCTTCAAGTGCTGCCAGAGTGCCCCTTCAAGTGCTGCCAGGGTGCCCCTCAAGTGCTGCCAGAGTGCCCCTCAAGTGCTGCCAGAGTGCCCCTCCAAGTGCTGCCAGAGTGCCCCTCCAAGTGCTGCCAGAGTGCCCCTCCAAGTGCTGCCAGAGTGCCCCTCCAAGTGCTGCTAGAGTGCCCCTCCAAGTGCTGCCAGAGTGCCCCTTTAAGTGCTGCCAGAGTGCCCCTTTAAGTGCTGCCATAGTGCCCCTTTAAGTGCCCCTCCAAGTGCTGCCACTGTGCCCCCTGCCTGCCCTCTGCACTTACCTTGTCTCGATGTGCAGCTGGTGACGGCGTCAGGCGGCGAGCGGTGTCTCATCGTCCGAGGTCTTCTTCTCCCGCGCTCCTCCTGTCTTCTGCTATCGTCCGTCCGAGGTCTTCTTCTCCCGCGCCTGTCTTTTGCTATGATTGGACGCCTAGCGTCCAATCACAGCGCCTGTGACTTCAGCCAATCAGGTTACAGGTAACAGACCTGGCAACCTGATTGGCTGAGAGGCGGGTCTGTGTTAGGGAAGCGATGTATTCGCTTCTCTAACACAATACTGTGTAATCAGCGAACGCACAGCCGTGCGCCCGCTGTTTACACTTAGGGAAGCCTATTAGAGCACACCGCTCTAATAGGGTCCCCTATTAGAGCTTACAGCTCTAATAGGGGCGCTTCCAGCAACACCCCCCCCACTGTAATTCAGATGCCCAGCGCCCGATCAGGGGCCGGACACCTGAATAGGGGGCGGCAGCAGTGACAATAGATAGATTCATGCAATGCATGAATCTATCTATTGGTGATAGAGCGGTGCATACTGCACTGTGCCCGGCGCCCTTTTTTAAAGGGACATGTTTAAAAAAAAATTTATTTTTTTTTTTGAACTTTTTTTTTTTTATTTTTTTTAACTGCAAGGGGGGGGGGGGGGGGGCCCGGCACCCGGGCGCCCCCTATGGACGGGCCGCCACTGACAGGAAGTACGTTAGGACCACAGAATGCCTCTACAGACCAAAAAGAAGTTCATTGTTAAAGTGATTGTAAACACTTGTTTTTTTTTGTGAAAAATAACATGTTATACTTACCTGCTCTGTGTAGTGGTTTTGTATGTGCCCCCACAGCAAGCAGCTTGCTATAGGGGCACCTGAGCTGGGTCACAGCTCCCTGTGTCCATTCAGACAGAGAGAAGCGACCCATTGACAGCAGTAGGAGCCAATGGCGCCACGCTGCCATCTCAGCCAATGAGGAGGGGAAGACGAGACACTCCTACAACATCGCTGGATAGATATGGGCTCAGGTAAGTATTGGGGAGCTGAGGGGGGCTGCTGCACACAGAAGACTTTTTATCATAATGCATAGAATGCACCTTCTGCCTTTACAACCACTTTAAGGTTTACATATACTTTATTAAATCAAGGGCCTGTAGCATACTCAAATAAAAAACATAGCAATATAAACTCCATGTGGGGGGACAGGCTTTACTGGTATTGGCTGCGGTAAACTATGCATGAGACATGGGTTTCAAAGAAACAATCTAAGCAAAAAAAAAAATGAGAATATCACCAAAAAGTTAATTTATTTCAGTAATTTAATTCAAAAAGTGAAACTTATATATATTATAGATTCATTACACACAGAGTGATATATTTCAAGCATTTATTTCTATTGATTTTGATGATTATGGTTTACAGCTAGTGAAAACCCAAAACTCAGTATCTCAGAAAATTTGAATATCGTGAAACAGTTCAATATTGTAGACTCATGGTGTAACACTTTAATTGGCTAATTAACTTAAACCACATATAAATGTTTCCTGAGTCTTTAAATGGTCTCTTATGCAGCGTACACACGCTCGGACTTTCCAGCGGTATTGTCCGCCGGACCTAGTCCAGCAGACAAACCGCCGGACCTTCCAGCGGAGTTCCGCCGGACTTTCTGACCATGTGGACTTGCCCACACACGCCCGGACTTTTTTCCGGCGGACAATCCGCCGTCTTTTTTGAAAAAGTCCGCTGAAATGAACAGACTTGCCGACACACGATCGAAAAGTCTGTTCATTTAGAACGTGACTTCAGGTAGGCGGAAAGTGGGGCCCCAAAGCACCTTGTCCCCATGTTGATGAGGACAAGGGCCTCTTCCCGACAACCCTGGCCGATGGTTGTCGGGGTCTGCGGGCGGGGGGCTTATCAGAATCCGGGAGCCCCCTTTAATAAGGGGGCCCCCAGATACCGGCCCCCCACCCTATGTGAATGAGTATGGGGTACGATGTACCCCTACCCATTCACCTAAGGAAAAAATTGTAAATAAAAAAAGACACAATTTGTTAAAATATTTTATTGCACAGCTCCGGGGGTCTTCTTCCGTCTTGGGGGGTCTTCTCGCCGGACTCCTCCGCTATCTTCTGCTCTTTTACCTAGCTCTTTCACGAGCGGAGGAGCCCGGCTTTCTCCTTCGTCGCCGCCGTCGTCGTCGTGTGACATGTGACATGAGTCGGTGGCCCCGCCCCTTGTCCCTATATAAGTCACAACACCGCGTGTCTCTGCCATTCCAGCCAGAGACAGCGGCGAGTCAACATCGGAAGAAGAAGAAGACGACGCAGAAGGCGGCGACAGCGGCAAGAAGAACCGAAGAGCGGGACAAGACTCCCGAAGGCGGAACGAGACCCCCAGACGACAGAGGCGACGAAGGAGAAAGCCGGGCTCCTCCGCTCGTGAAAGAGCTAGGTAAAAGAGCAGAAGATAGCGGAGGAGTCCGGCAAGAAGACCCCCTAAGACGGAAGAAGACCCCCGGAGCTGTGCAATAAAATATTTTTTTAAAATTGTGTCGTTTTTTTATTTACACTTTTTTACATAGGTGAATGGGTAGGGGTACATCGTACCCCATACTCATTCCCTTAGGGTTGGGGGCCGGTATCTGGGGGCCCCCTTATTAAAGGGGGCTCCCAAATTCCGATAAGCCCCCCGCCCGCAGACCCCGACAACCAACGGCCAGGGTTGTTGGGAAGAGGCCCTTGTCCTCATCAACATGGGGACAAGGTGCTTTGGGGGTGGGGGGGCGCACGGCCCCCCTTTCCCCAAGGCACCCCCCATGTTGAGGGCACGTGGCCTGGTACGGCTCAGGAGGGGGGGGGCGCTCGCTCGTCCCCACCCTCTTTCCTGACCGGCCGGGCTGCGTGCTCGGATAAGGGTCTGAGATGGATTTGGGGGGACCCCCATGCCATTTTTTTATCTCTTCGTCAGGTAAGAACAAAAGCTGGGATGGGTTAGAGGGGGTGAAGGTTTGAAAAACAAATTCATGCCTTGCCAAGAGAGAGGCTTTAATCATGTTGAATATACTTTTTTATACTCTTTTACAGTACACTGTACTTTGTTTTTAAACATAATAGCTCACAAAATGCTCAAGCGGATTTCCACCCTCCCCGCTAATATTTTTTTAAAAACACCCTACTTGGTGGTGTGTTCAGCACATTTCAGATACTCACCCACCCAGCAGATCCAGCACTGTCCAGCTGAGAACCTCTTCTCTTCTTGCAGTGCTCAGTCCCATGCCGCCATGTTTCGCTGTGACGTCATGCTGCCAGCTATTCTGGGTTCAGCTAGCACGCCTCCCTATGACTCCCTAATAAGCCTGATCTCCCCTCTTTTCATGAATGTGTAAAAAATTGTGTCGTTTTTTTTATTTGGAGGGGACCCCCATGCCATTTTTTCAGCGTAGGGATGCCCTTTAAATCCATACCGGGTGGCGGGGGCTAGCGCGGCGGCCTTCACTGCTTTCGCTAGTCCCGTCTACCTGGAGTCACGTTCTAAATGAACGGACTTTCCTCCGTGTGCGAGGCAAGTCCGTTCATTTCAAAAGTCCCGCGGACTAGCACACAGACCGCGGGATTGTCCGCCAGACTGCAGAGTCCAGCGGACAATTTTAAGTCTGCACTTAAAACTTAGTCCGCCGGACTTTTGGGAGGAAAAAGTCCGCCGGCGCCCACACACGGGCGGAATGTCTGGCGGACTCTAGTCCGGCTGACATTCCCAAGGGAAAGTCCGCTCGTGTGTACACGGCCTTAGTCTGGTTCAGTAGGTTACACAATCACGAGGAAGACTGCTGACTTGACTGTTGTCCAGAAGACAGTCATTAACACCCTCCACAAGGAGGGTAAGTCACAAAAGGTTACTGCTAAAGAACCTGGCTCTGCACAGAGTGCTGTATACAAGCATATTAATGAAAAAAGGAGTGGAAGGAAAAAGTGTGGTAGAAAAAGGTACACAAGCAACAGAGATAATCACAGCCTTTAGAGGATTGTGAAGTAAAGGCCATTTAAGAATATGGGGGAGATTCACAAGGAGTGGACTGTGTCAGTGCCTTAAGAGCCACCACACACAGACATATTCAGGACATGGGCTACAACTGTGGCATTCCTTGCGTCAAGCCACTCCTAAACCAGAGACAAAGTCAGAAGTGTCTTATCTGGGCTAAGAAGAAAAAGGACTGAACTGTTGCTCAGTGGTCCAAAGTCCTCTTTTCGTATAAAAGAAAAGTAAATTCTCTATTTAATTTGGAAATCAATGGCCCAGAGTCTAAGGGGAGAGTGAAGAGGCACAGAATCCAAGTTGCACGAGGTATTAGGCCAAAGTTAGCAGGGCCATTTACCAGGAAATTCTAGAACACTTTATGCTTCCCTCTGTGACCAGCTTTATGGAAATGCTGATTTAATTTTCCAGCAGGACTTGGCACCTGCCCACACTGCGAAAAGTACCAATACCTGGTATAATGATCATGGTATCACTGTGCTTTATTGTCCAGTAAACTCGCCTGACCTAAACCTTATAGAGAATCTGTGGGGTATTGTCAAGAGGAAGATGAGAGACGCTAGACCCAAGAATGCAGACGAGCTTAAGGTCGCTATCAAAGCAACCTGGGCTTCCATAAAACCACAGGCTGATTGCCTTCATGCCACGCCGCATTGATGCAGTAATTCTTGCAAAAGGAGCCCCAACCAACTACAGGGGGTCCCCGACTTACGAACGCCTGACCTACGAACAACCCCTACTTACGAACGGGGCGCTGCGGGGACCCTCCGCCATTTTTCGCCTTTTTTTCGCTGTCTTCCGGCCATTCTGCGCATGCGCGGCCATACGGAGCTTCGGAAAATGCCGAAATGTCCGTAATTTGCAGCGCATGCGCAGAACGGCATTAGACGGAGCATCGGAAATGTCCAGAAATGTCCGTATTTGTCGGTCTGCGCATGCGCGGCCGACTTACGAACATTTCCGACTTCCGTACAGGCGGGCAGTCCCTAACGAGTTCGGGGACCCCCTGTATTGAGTACATACTGTTAATCTTATTTAGAATTGTAATATAATCATATAAATATATATACTACTATATATAAATCCATATAATATATGAGTTTCACTTTTTGAATTGAATTACTGAAATAAATTAACTTTTTGGTGATATTCTATTTTTTTTTGAGAAGCACCTGTATAAAGGTCTTTGGTCAGCTAAGACTAAAAATAAAGTCCTGGGTACCAGGTAGGATGTGGACCAGGGAATGGAGACGTATTCCCACCCAAAGCTCTGTAAAGCCTTTAGGCTCCAAGACTGAGAACAGACTCGTAGAGGGTTCTTTAATGTAAGAGCGGCAAGGATGTGGAATTTCCTTCCACATGCGGTGGTCTCAGTTGGGGTGGGGGGCATTGATAGTTTCAAGAAACTATTAGATAAGCACCTAAACGATCATGACATACAATGTAATACTGACATATAATCACACACATAGGTTGGACTTGATGGACTTGAGTCTTTTTTCAACCTCACCTACTATGTATCTATGTAACTATGTAGAACATATTAGGAACAGGAAATCAAGTTTGTTTTCCCCATATCAGACATCAACCCTGGAGCCTCTCGCCATGTGCATGTGTGAAACCTAAGTGACACATACACACACTGTCCACAGCCAGTGCCTCACACCCAACTTTCACACCCACTTTAGGTCACTTCTCCCACTTATAACAGGTTTACTTTAAGAGTCTGGGAAATATTTGAAGATAAATGGAGGAAAGAGTTTGTAAATTGGAAAAGATAGGTATGTTGCTGGTATGTTTCAACCTTGGTTAAAATACGGTAAAAATGGCTGGGATATTGCTGTAAACATTTAAAAAATTAAAAAAAGTACAAAGGTATAAAAAAACAAAAAAAACAATGCATAGTCATTTGTGCATGTATCGCATATATCTATGTAATGTGTTATCATTTTAGATTCTTGGGTACTACAACAGAGGAAACATAAGTACAGAAAAACTGATCAATGAGATTATATCCATTGCAAGTGACCCAAAAGAGAAACATTTCTTTAACGTGTCGGATGAGTTGGTTCTTTCAACAATTGCAGAATCACTGGGAGAACGGATATTTGCTCTTGAAGGTACTGAAAACAAAAGTAAAAGATGTATGGGCTGCCACCATTTATCTATGACTGCACTTAGACAAGTGTATAAAACACACAAGTGCGTTTTTTTGTCCAACGGGCAAAGCTCAAAAATTTCCAAATATTTAATGATCCATCCCAATGTCTATGTTGGCTCCCCTTACTCAGACTCTTAACTTAACCCTTACAATTTAATACTTTTTATTTGGATTGAGTGGGGAAGTCTTAACCCAACCATAGATGGATCCAAATTTGGCTAGTTCAGCAGGGACCGTTCGAATTTCGATCCATCTATGGGTAGGTTGGTTGTACAGAAATCAATGTCTTAATCTCTTATTTCGCTTAATCAGTGCAGCTGGCTAAAGCCAGCAAGACTGATCATTGTATTCTGATGGCATGGAAGGCTCCCCTCTGTTAGAATATAATAGCTCTGTGGGAAGGATTCCCTCATCAACAGAGTGTGTTGATGGAAAATGTAACAATTTTTTGATAGGGAAATGCATCATGTATGGTCTGTCTTAGCCCTATCCCTGCCACATCAACAGCAGTACTATATTTAAACAAACTCCTGTCTGCTTTAACAGACAAACGTTTATTTATCTTTTATTTAAATATCATGTGACATTAATAATTGCCACCGCAATAATTTTATTCTACAAGGCCCCTGCATACAGAAAGTACATAATGATAGTGGAGTTTTAAGTAATCATAAAGCCTAATATGTTCTTTTTACCCCCTTTCCCCCAACCGTACGCAAATATGCAGCCTCGGCTTGAAGGGGTTGTACCGGGGTGGTGCATGCAGCTGCACGCATCACCCCGGTACCATTTTTTAGAGCCGGCAGTTGGCTTTCTTGGGATAACAACTGATGTGGCTAAAAAGCTGCTCAGCTGTTATCCAAAGCAGGTGAGGGAGGACATCCATCCCCTCCCGCCGCCTTCCACGGCTCACCCAGGATCTCTCATTCCACTGGGCCCCGAACAAAGCCAAAATCAGCTTTGATCGGGCCTCGGATGTAGTAACCCGGAACCGATGTTGTGACATCACTTCCGGTTTACAGACAAATTAAGGGCGCCAAATTTGAAAAAATTACCATATTCAAAACAGCCAAATTTGGCGTTTTGAATACTTTTAAGTGCAAAGGTTGGATTTTGGGTCTTATAGACCCCAGATCCCTTCCATAAAGAGTACCTGTCACTGCTTATTACTGTCACAAGGGATGTTTACATTCCTTCTGACCATAATAAAAGTGATCAGAATTTTTTTTTCAAAGAGACAGTGTAAAAAATAAATAAATAAATAAAAAAAATAATAAAAAAAAAATGTAAAGCGCCCATTCCTTCGTGCTCGTGCGCACAAATTAATGCTTATGTAAGTCACGACAGCAAATGTAAACAGTGTTCAAACCACACATGTGAGGTAACGCCACGATAATTCTAGCACAAGAACTCCTCTAAGGCCCCTTTCACACCGGGGCGTTTTTCATGCGGTGCAGCGCTAAAAATAGCGCCTGTTCACCGCATGAAAAAATCCTGCCCCTTTAACTCCAGTGTGAAAGCCGGCGGGCTTTCACACTGGAGCGGTGCGCTAGCAGGATGACAAAAAAAGTCCTGCTAGCAGCATCTTTGGAGCGGGATAGGAGCGGTGTGTTCACCGCTCCTATACCGCTCCTTCCCATTGATTACAATGGGAGACCGCGGTAAAACCGCGGCAATACCGCGGTTACCGCGGTAATACTGCGGCTACGGCGGCGCTCTGCGGGGGGTGTTTAACCCTTTTTCGGCCGCTCGCGGGGGGTAAAACCGCACCGCGAGCGGCCGAAAACCGCGGTGAAAACGACAGTAAAGCAGCGCTAAATATAGCGCTGCTTTACCGTCACCGCGGCTCACCGCCCCGGTGTGAAAGGGGCCTAACTCTAAACTGGTAACCTGTAGACATTTTTAAAGCATCACCTATGGAGATTTTTAAGTACCGTAGTTTGTCGCCATTCCACGAGTGTGCGCAATTTTAAAGAATGATATGTTAGGTATCTATTTACTTTGGCGTAACATCATCTTTCACATTATACAAAAAAATTGTGCTAACTTTACTGTTTAGTTTTTTTTTTAATTCATGAAAGTATATTTTTTCCAAAAAAATTGCATTTGGAAGACCGCTGCACAAATACTGTGTGAAATAAAATATTGCACTGATTGCTATTTTATTCTCTAAGGGCTCTGCCAAAAAAAATATATTTAATGATTGGGGGTTCTAAGTAATTTTCTAGCAAAAAATATGGATTTTAACTTGTAAGCAACAAATGTTAGAAAAAAGCTTAGGCGGGAAGGGGTTAACATGGGTGCAAAAAAAAAGTTCCAGGATTGAAAAATGTAAACCTTCATTCAGTTTTTGTTACCAATGTCTGTAAACCCGCTGGGTAGATTTATCCTCTCTCATTGTCCTTGTCACCAGGACTGAAATTAATAGGAAATTTTACAGTACAGCCAAGGGAAAATCTTCCAACGGTGACACCTGTGCTGGTGACATCTGTCAAGAGGGGCTTTCCTCCCACTTCCTGTTGTGTCTCCAGGTCATGAAGTAAGGAAAATCTCCAGCTTAGAACAGACTACTAAGAAAAAAAAATGAAAGAAGTGCTAATTATATACAGTATATAACACATATTCTTACAAATATACATTCTTGCTCACCCTTATTGAGACACATTCACCAAAAGAAGACTTCTCGGGGTTTCTAACATTGCCCTACTTTATCTAAAGATACATTTTTTTGGCTTTAGGTACATACTTTAATCTTACTTTTTTTATTACTGGGGTAACTCACTTTTATGGATGAGCCTGTGGTTCGAGTTGAATGTAAGTTCAATATATTCAGTCAGTGCAAGCAGTGCATATGGTGTATATATATATATATATATATATATATATATATATATATATATATATATATATATATATATATATATATACACAGTCTATATATATACTCTGCATTTAGTGTAGACTAGATATTCAGTGTCAATGCAGGCAGTGTAGTTTATATAACACAGTGTATTGAAGTGGTTAGGGGGAACCCTGCACCAATATGTAAAAGAAAATGGCCTGAACCATATCAGGCCACATGTCCTAAACATGGGGAGGGTCCCCCCCAAAGCATGTTGATGGTGACAAGGGCCTCATCCCCATGTTTATATATATAAGGGGCTTATCCCCACAACCCTTGCCCGGTGGTTTTGGGGGTCTGTGGGCGGGGGGCTTATCGGAATCTGGAAGCCCCTTTAACAAGTGGGCCCCCAGATCCCGCCCCCCCATGGGATCTGGGGGCTTCCAGATTCCGATAAGCCCCCCTGTCCGCACCCCCCCCCCCCCCCCCACAACCACCAGGCAAGGATTGTAGGGATGAGGCCCTTATCCCCATCAACATGGGGACAAGGTGCTTTGGGGGGGACCCCAAAGCACCCTCCCCATGTTGAGGGCATGTGGCCTGCTATAGTTCAGGAAGGGGGCGCTCTCTCGTCCCGTCCCCCCCTTTTCCTGCGGCCTGACAGGTTGTATGCTCGGATAAGTGTCTGGTATGGACTTTACAGGCAGACTAAGGGGACACGATATTTAAAGGAATATTTCATTTTTATTGTTTCACTTTAAGCATTCTTAAAATCACTGCTCCTGAAACAACATTCGTTTTTAAAACTTTTTTTGCATTGATACATGTTCCATGGGGCAATAACTTGCATTTGTTAACAGAAAAAACCGCGCTCACCAAAATAGAGCTGGGGGGGGGGGAGTTGAAGGGGAAAGGGGTTATGGAAGGGGGGCAAATGAAAATAATAAATAATAAATAATAATAAAATAAGTAATACCTAACCCGGCTGCAGGATAGTGGGATAAACACAATACAGTATGAAAAAGAAAAAACTGCACCAGGTAAATAAGCTAAAAAGTCTATACCCTAATAAAAACAGTCCGATCAAGGACTGTTAGAACATAACTAGTGGATAAAAGACACACCAATAATAATACTCGAAAGTAATGGGTAATAAAGTGGTTGGCAGTAACAACATATAGCCAAAAAAGTCCTGGATTATAGTCAAACTGAGGACCATATATATATGGATCTGTGTGAAAATGTGAACAGTTCACGGAGTGAGTATTGTCCTAGGATAAGTTTCTTAGGCAGGGTACATCAGACTAAATATCCTGTCACACCGCTGTGCTCCACACCACACGGAAGTGCCACCACCAATATATATTACCCTTACCAGATGATAGGCAAGGTTAAGCCTTTCAAAGTGAGCCCATAGAAAGATCCTGACTTCAAAAAGGAACGATCGGACTTCAAATCAGAAAAGAACTCCCAGCATCTGCCAATCACACCGGAACCAGGACCTCAGACCAGACCCAATGGATAATCAGATCCAGGCTAGCACTCGGCGGTGCATCCAAATATGATCAAGAAAAACAAAAAAAGCCAGACCATAGCATAATACGTTTTTTAAAACGATAATGAGTAATTTATTGGTAAAACGTACTCACATAAGCACAGGGTAAAAGAAGCGCATATAAACTCCACAGGGAGTGACACAGAACGCCGGCCGGCATGTAATGGAAACGGACCCTTCCTCCTTCAGGAGCGTTGAACGTGATGACGTCACTGCACGCCTTCCCAGAAGCTTTTCGTCTTACAAGACATTCTCAATGGGGAGGATTCTCCCCATTGAGAATGTCTTGTAAGACGAAAAGCTTCTGGGAAGGCGTGCAGTGACGTCATCACGTTCAACGCTCCTGAAGGAGGAAGGGTCCGTTTCCATTACATGCCGGCCGGCGTTCTGGGCTTTTTTTGTTTTTCTTGATCATATTTGGATGCACCGCCGAGTGCTAGCCTGGATCTGATTATCCATTGGGTCTGGTCTGAGGTCCTGGTTCCGGTGTGATTGGCAGATGCTGGGAGTTCTTTTCTGATTTGAAGTCCGATCGTTCCTTTTTGAAGTCAGGATCTTTCTATGGGCTCACTTTGAAAGGCTTAACCTTGCCTATCATCTGGTAAGGGTAATATATATTGGTGGTGGCACTTCCGTGTGGTGTGGAGCACAGCGGTGTGACAGGATATTTAGTCTGATGTACCCTGCCTAAGAAACTTATCCTAGGACAATACTCACTCCGTGAACTGTTCACATTTTCACACAGATCCATATATATATGGTCCTCAGTTTGACTATAATCCAGGACTTTTTTGGCTATATGTTGTTACTGCCAACCACTTTATTACCCATTACTTTCGAGTATTATTATTGGTGTGTCTTTTATCCACTAGTTATGTTCTAACAGTCCTTGATCGGACTGTTTTTATTAGGGTATAGACTTTTTAGCTTATTTACCTGGCGCAGTTTTTTCTTTTTAATAACTTGCATTTAAGCCTTTAAAATTAACACTTTAGATTTTTCACATTTGTTTTCTTATAGACTTTAACGGTGATCCCATGTTCGCACAAATTTTTTGTCTGTTCGCATGTTCTTAATCGAACCCAACCGGTGACCACTGTTACCAGGACGTGAGGGCAAATATTTTGAGTTTTAAGTGGGTTAGGAATTGGAAGGGAAAACTTCCAATGGTGACAATTTTGCTACAGAGCATTGTGAAAAAACCCTTACTCTGCCCAATTCCAAAGGAAAAGTTTAGGATTCAGTTGGACAAATGTGTGTGTGCGTAGTTTTTAGTCCTCAGCATAAATGCAAAAATAAAAAATGTAATATACAGTATATAAACGCGACACTTTTGTGTTTGCCCCTATTTATCATGACCTGAACGCAAAGATCTACGACTTTTACTATGTACACAAAAGGCCTATTTCTCTCAAATATTGTTCACAAATCTGTCTAAATCTGTGTTAGTGAGCACTTCTCATGCTGAGATAATCCATCCACCTCACTGCATATCAAGATGCTGATTAGACAGCATGATTATTGCACAGGTGTGCCTTAGGCTGGCCACAATAAAAGGCTCTAAAATGTGCAGTTTTACTGTATTTGGGGAGGGTCCGGGGGGTCTGAAAAAACAGTCAGTATCTGGTGTGACCACCATTTGCCTCACGCAGTGCAGCACATCTCCTTCCCGTAGAGTTAATCAGGATGTTGATTGTGGCCTGTAGAATGTTGGTCCATTCCTCTTCAATGGCTGTGTGAAGTTGCTGGATATTGGCAGGAACTGGAACACGCTGTCGTATATGCCGATCCAGAGCATCCCAAACATGCTCAATGGGTGACATATCCGGTGACTATGCTGGCCATGCAAGAACTGGGATGTTTTCAGCTTCCAGGAATTGTGTACAGATCCTTGCAACATGGGGCCGTGCATTATTATGCTGCAACATGAGGTGATGGTCGTGGATGAATGGCACAGCAATGGGCCTCAGGATCTTGTCACGGTATCTCTGTGCATTCAAAATGCCATCAATAAAATGCACCTGTGTTCATTGTCCAATATTTGAGTGAAATAGGCATTTTGTGTACCTGTACATAGAAAAAGTCATAGAACTTTACGTTCAGCTCATGATAAATAGGGGCAAACACAAAAGTGTTGTGTTAATCATTTTGCTCAGTATATACAGTTGTGCTCATAAGTTTACAGAATTTATGATTTCTTGGCCATTTTTCAGAGAAAATCTGAGAATATGAATGATAACACAAACTTTTCTTTCCCTCATGGTTAGTGTTTGGCTGAAGCCATTTATTATCAATCAACTCTGTTTACTCTTTTTAAATCATAATCAAAACATAAACTACCCAAATGACCCTGATCAAAACTTTACATACCCCAGTTCTTAATATCGTATATTGCCCCCTTTAACATCAATGACAGCTTAAAGTCTTTTGTGGTATTTGTGGATGAGGCTCTTTATCTTCTCAGATGGTAAAGCTGCCCATTCCTCTTGGCAAAAAGCCTCCAGTTCCTGTAAATTCTTGGGCTGTCTTGCATGAACTGCACGTTTGAGATCTCCCCAGAGTGGCTCAATGATATTGAGTTCAGGAGACTGAGATGGCCACTTCATAATCTTCACTTTATTCTGCTGTAGCCAATGACAGGACTTCCTGTCTGATGAATGCAAATGTTCCTCCAGTATTTTTTGCTAATATACTGCATTCATCTTGCCATCAATTTTGACCAAAGTTCCTGAGCCTTTGTTGCTCACACATCCCCAAAACATCAGCGATCCACCTCCGTACCTTATATCATAGGCCTTGTTGACTCCTCTTGAAATGAAGCGTTTATGTTTGTGGCCAAAAAGCTCAATTTTGGTCTCATTACTCCAAATGAGTTTGTGCCAGAATGTTTAAAGCTTGTCTCTGTGCTGTTTGGCGTATTGTAAGCGGGATACTTTGCTGCATTTGCGTAGTAATGGCTTTCTTCTGGCAACTCGACCATGCAGCCCATCTTTCTTCAAGTGCCTCCTTATTGTGCATCTTGAAACAGCGACACCACATGTTTTTAGAGAGTCCTGTATTTCACCTGAAGTTATTTGTGGGTTTTTCTTTGCATCCCAAACTATTTTCCTGGCAGTTTTAGTTGGTCTACCTGACCGTGGTTTGGTTTTAACAAAACCCCTCATTTTCCACTTCTTGATTAGAGTTTGAACACTGCTGATTGGAATTCCTTGGATATCTTTTTATATCCTTTCCTGTTTTATAGTTCATCTACCTTTTACCGCAGATCCTTTGACAATTCTTTTGCTTTCCCCTATGACTCAGAATCTAGAAACGTCAGTGCAGCACTGGATGAAAGATGCAAGGGTCTGTCAGGAGTCCAGAAACTCATTGACCTTTTATATACACACACACTAATTACAAGCAAACAGATCACAGGTGAGGATGGTTACCTTTAATAGCCATTTAAACCCCTTTGTGTCAACTTGCTTGCATTTTATTAGGCCAAAATCCCCAGGGTATGTAAACTTTTGATCAGGGTCATTTCGGTAGTTTCTGTTATGATTTAAAAAGAGTAAACACAGTTGATTGATAATAAATGGCATCAGCCAAACACTAACCATGAGTGAAAAAAAAGTTTTTGTGTTATCATTCATATTCTCTGAAAAATGGGCAAGAAATCATAAATTCTGCCAGGGTATGTAAACTTATGAGCACAACGTTATATATATTCCATTTTTTATTTTTGCATTTATTATGCTGAGGACTAAAAACTACACATATATATACTGTATATATACATACACACTATACATTTGATTAACAGTTATGGGCTTGCTGCCAAATACTTGGGGATTTATGAGCCCCACCTTAGATTTCTCCCAGTGCTCATTTTCCTCTGGAACCACCCTTGGTTCCAACCTTGTGTAGTGGAAAGGTCCTTGATGTGTTTACATTATTACTATCCTTTAATTACAAGGATATGTTATGAATCCCAGCTTTCCCATTGTCAGTGGGCATTTAGTTACTTGACCCCTATTATATTTTGCTCTGATTGAGAAGCTGAATATTTCCAGAGAGAGTTACAACAAAAATCAAGTTTTCTGCAACAGCTTAAAACATGTTATTTTAAACAAAAGTCTGTGTATGTACTTCCTGTGGTTACATCAGTGTTTAGGAGGAAGATAAAACAGTGTTTTACTCTATGTAGGTCTCTGGAGGTTTATGTAATTTCTCATGTATAGGTCTAAGGAGGAAGAGACAAGCTAAAGGTCTTGGGAAAGCGTTTGTTATGGTAAATGAATGTCAGGCGTGTGGATGACTTGTAAGTCGCAGAGTTTTCATATTTCGAAAAAGGAGCAAATAATCACAAAGCAATGCATACACTACAATGCTGAACAGTAATTCTATTAAACCCTGTCATGACTAAAGGCCATGGCTAGATGCCTAGACAAAATTCCGAAGTTGGCATGACAATAACTTGACAATAATTCTATTACTAATTTGCATACCTAAATAATGTTTATATTTTTGCAACCATTTCAATACCGGGCACTTTTAACCTCTTCCTGCAGAGGCTAATTTTCAGACTTCATCGTGTCACACTTAAGCCTCATACACATGATCGGACCGTGGACCAACTTTCCTGTGGATTTTTGTCCAAAGGGCGTTGGCCCCAAGTTGGTATTGCATACACACGGTCGGACTTTTTAGGCAACATACACGAACGTAGTGACGTTTCAACATACTGACGACACTTCAAAAGAGGACGTTCGAATACTCCAGCGTCACCTTTGGTCAATTTCTATATTGTTGTCTGATCTTTTGCATTGGTTCTGAGCATGCGTGTTTGTACTTTGGACAAAAGTCCATTGGTTTTGTGTACCCACGGTCGGACTTTGGTCCATCGGACTTTTGTTGGCAGAAAGTTGGTCCGTTCGCACAGCCAACAAAAGTCAGATGAAACCTGGAAAAAGTTGGTCCGATGGAGCGTACACACTGTCGGATGTTGGTCCAAAACAGCTAATTTGCATGTTGGTTGTCAAAAAGTCCGATTGTGTGTACGGGCCTTTTGAATGACAATTAATCACGCATTAGTCATGCAATGCTGTACCCCAACAAAGTTTTTATTTTTTTGTTTGAGACAGAGCTTTCTTTTGGTGGAATTTAATCACCACTTGTTTTTTTTATTATATAAGCAAAAAAAAAAATGAAAAAGAGTTTTTATGATAACATTTTGCAAATAAGTAATTTTTCTTTATAAATTTAGGTCAACATTTATACTGCTACATACACCGATAGGCTGCATTAATGGCATCTGTGACGGGGATACTGATAGGCTGCATTGATGGCTGCTGTGACAGGCTCACTGATAGGCTGTACTTATGACGGCTGTGACTCGTAGACTGATAGGCTGCACTGATGGCTGCTGGGACAGGCTCACTGATAGGCTGTACTTATGGCGGCTGTGATGGGTAGACTGATATGCTGCACTGATGATGGCTGTGACAGATACACGTTATTGCAGGGCAGTGTTGTGCATAGTATGGAAAGGGATAAAACCGTAACCCACTGTTCCCAGATTCTCCTCCTCACACAGGATCAGTGTGAGAGGAGAAGATGCCGGTAACAGTGATTTACTGGTCTTTGTTTACACTTGTGATTGGCTATGATTGGACACAGTGATCACACGGTAAAGAGCCACGGTGATTGGCTCTTTACCATGTGATCAGTGATTTTCTGTGTTCGAGGAAGACATCTCACCACCATGAGTGGCGAGACAGGGAGTATGTCATATCACATCCACCTGGAAATAGGAAAGTCTATACTCTATACATTACTGTACTATAGTACAATGATGGCTGGGCAGGAACTGGTTAAGGATATAGAGTATATAAGGATTTTGGTACACTGTTTTAAAAAAATCTGCCAAATCTCCCAAAAGTAAAATTATTTTTTTTTTTTCTTATTAATGTTTTTTTTCTAATTCTAATGGAAAGTTACAATCTTAACCACTTGCTGCCCGCCCACCGTCAAATGATGGCTGGGTGGTGCGGCTCTCGTTCTGGGTGGACATCATATGACGGCCTCCCAGAACGACCGCTCTCGTGTGCCTCCGAGGGTGGGATAGGTCATGGCGCGACCCCGATCTGTGTAAAGAGCCACAGCTGCGGCTCTTTAACCATGTGATCGGCTGTGTCCAATCAGCCGGTCACATGTAAACACGGAGATGCCGGTAATCGCCTACCACTGACAGAGTTTGAGGAGAGGAGAGCCGATCAGCGGCATCTCCTCACAGATAGGTATGTAATCAGGGCACTGATCATCAGTACCCTGATTACAATTAAATGCCCACCAGTGCCAGCAATGATTGTCCACCACTGCCAGCAATCAGTGCCAACCAGTGCCCAGAGCCGCCTATCAGTGCTCATCAGTGCCACCTATCAGTGCCCATAAGTGCAGCATATTCGTACCTCCTCATCAGTGCCACATAATCAGGGCCCATAAGAGCTGCCTCATCAGTGCCCATAAGTGCCACCTCATCAGTGCAGCTTATCAGTGCCCATCAGTGCTGTCTCATCAGCGCCCATCAGTGAAGGAGAAAAATTACTTATTTACAAAATTTACTGACAGAAACTAAGAAAAACTTTTTTTTTTTAATTTTTGGTCTTATTTTTTTTAGTGATTAAATACCAACAAAAGGAAGCTCTATTTTTGTGACGAAAATTATAAAAATTTCACATGGTTACAGTGTAGCATGACCGCGCAATTGTCATTCAAAGTGTGACAGCGCTGAAAGCTGAAAAATGGCCTGGGCAGGAAGAGGGTGTAAGTGCACAGTATTGAGGTGGTTAAACTGATTTGCACTGTCAACTTCATGCTACAGTGGCATCTAAAAAGCTATCTGCATGCTGAAGGCTTATTTTGTCATTGAAGCCCCTCCAACCTGCATGTGATCACTATGTGAAACCTTGTCATAGCCAGCTTTCTTATCATCAATGGGGACTGAAACTGTCAGCGATTCCTGAATTGAGAGCCACTAGCTGCTCAAATTTTCATCCGGTGACATATATTAACAAGTCCCCAGTATGGAGGAATATGCTGGGGAAGCAATTAATGCACATATGGTGGGCAGAAAGAGCAAAAATAAAAATTATTGTTTTGGTCCACTAAAAATTTTTTTTTTTAGGAAAAGGTGTATTAAATCGCCTGCTAAATATGGTGAATTTGCTGCAACTACATATTGTATAAGGCTGGGTTCACACTAGTGCGAATTAGATGTGGGTTCCGGCATCCAATTCGCAATTACAGGAGATTGTGACTGACTCTCTATGGAGCTGCTTCACATATCTCCGCATCGGCTCCGGTGCGATTTGCACGGGGGTCCTGTGCGTCTTCTGCTCCCTTTCAGGTCTGAATTCAGCCAAAATTTCATGCTGAAATCAGACCTAAAATGGTGAACGAGGACGCACCAGACCCATGCTGTGAGCCTCTGCGTGCTTATATGCGAACCCAGCCTTAAAGTATAACTAAAGGTAAAACATTTTGCTTTTTGTAGTTTTTGGTAGAGTAGAGAGAGTTTAGAACCTTTGTCAGGTTTTTTTTTGCTGTCTGTGCCCTGGTTATGGAGATTTACCCTCGCTGTGTCATGTTTCCCTTTATCACCAAAAGTGAAATCAAAAGAAAATCCCAAATTTTGGGTTGTCCCCAGAACAAAAAAAGAGGGGAAATCATTTAATAGGGACACTAGTTCTGATAACCCTGGTAACAACCAAGGATTCCCTCACTTCGGAGGGATTTCTTCTCACTTCCTGTTTTGTCTATCGGACAGGAAGTGAAGGGAAATCTCCCCAAAGGGACATAGATATCAAAAATGACAGGGGTTATAGTCCTCCCTTACACATCTGATTTTTTTTTTTTAAAAAGGCTTTGCCTTTTTGTTTTACTTTAACTGTCCATTAAAAAAATAAAATAAATAACAACACATTTGTTATATACAAAATAGAGAAATAATGGGGATTTTAAAGTCAATACTTTACAAATAGCATTTAAATAGATGATTAAAAAAAAAACACTGGCTCTTGAAGGTTCTCAAAAAAGAGGATAGAGGGGGGGATGACGCTGACCGGAGCGGACGTGTGTTGAGCAATGCTCTCTCCCTCCCCAATCACCCAGCTGTAGATGCTGACAAGCTAACGAGAATGAACATGGGAAACGGGCGTTCCCTAACGAGTATCTGACAGACACAACTTGATTGCACAGCCGGAGAACCGTAGCAGCAATGTTTGCACTCATCCTGTCCATATCGGCTCGAGATTACTAGCAGATTCCCCCGCAAATCCCGCTATCAAAACCGAAATATCGGAGACAGCCCTGCCTTACTCGGCATATGCAGCCTAAAACAGCAAGGCTAATCCAGCCGGGATCTTCGGGGAGGAAAGCCGGCGTAGAGGACGCCTACTGCCAGAAAACCCTACACCCAGGACAGAGCCGATGAGCATAGGACTGAAGGAGTGAAGGACTTACCTTGCCAAGGCTGAAGGACTTCGTTCCAGCGCTCCACCGCTCCACCGTCTCACCGTCTCACGGCCCCAGCGGAAAAAGCCGAAGAGGATCCGAACGGGGAGGCATCAGAGTAGTGACTCACACGGAGAGGTTCGGGTATTCCCGGCGGCAGCCGAAACCTCAAAGGAGACAGGCACTTTTTTTGAAAGACAAGCAGGAGACACTACAGGCGCAACTGTGCGGTGATGGCTCAGGTAGATATGATCCAGTCTCAATTAAATATACATGGGAGGTAAGATCCTTTCCTTTCTATACAATATATAACTGGCATTGGCATTGGTATAGATACCTCAGGAGGTTACCTACACAAACACCGGCCTGAGATAAGGGTTATAATACCCGAATAGACTATATACTAAAAGTTATATATAGTATAGGACTGTCTGCTGAAATACCTGGAAGGCCCTAAACCCGGGAAAGATCAAGATATATAAGCCGAAAATCCCATAATAATAGTAAACGGATTTTCCCCTGCTTTTTTTTTCTTCCCTCCCTGGGTGCATTTTTGGATATTTTTTTTTTTTTTCTGCACAAGTTATCCTATGCCTGTGTAGGAATACAATATTGCTGAGAACCTAAATACATATTTCACCTAAGCTCCTCAGGAGGTCCTATATACTCCACATTAGATCCATGCAGGAGAAGGACACATCCCTGCTCTAGACCCTGGAGATCAAAACGCAATTAATGCAATTTATATAGCTGCATGAATCCGTAAAGTCCCCACAATATCGGTTTGTGGGTACTGTAACAAACATCTAATAAGGAGCAAGAGTGAGGAGTGAGGAAGAGAATCAGGAGGAAACCATACTGAATTACGGGGAATCACACCCCGATTCTCAGAGACCCTAAAATTATTCTCTTCCTCTCCTGGGGAATGCCCCCCAAAAGTACGCACGCACAAAAACTTAAAAGAGGGTCTACAGGAGGGTTGCAAAAAAACCCACCAGTAGTATCGAAAGAGAGCCCGAACCCCAAAACTGGCATAACAGGGTTTTTTAAAAATCCAAATCCACCAATATCACCTGAAAATCTCGAAACCTCAATAATAGACCCTAGGACCCCCTCGGCAGACTCAGGGGTAGCAATTAATATCGCCATGGAGAACAGTGAACAACACAATATACCACACACGGGGGAAACCCTGGATAGACAAAATTGGGATATACAATCTTACATAAAAGCAATACCCACTAGAGAGGATATGGACAGATATGTGCACAGATTAGAGACTTCTTATAAAAGTGAGATACAAACTATGAAAGCAGCAGTAATGGAGACACAAAAAAGGGTGGAAAATATAAACACAAAAATGGAAGACATGAATCAAAACATTTTTTGCCTAGAAGAAAGAAACCGGGAGACCGATAGATTCTTAGTCCAAATGTTTAACTCTAATGATGAAATGGAGAATAGAAATAGACGCAACAACATTAGAATTAGAGGACTCTCAGAATCAATAACACCAGATAAATTGAAGGACACACTACAAGCAATATTCAATATAATCTTAAAGCAACCAAATACAACTGGTATTGAAATTGACCGAGCACACAGAGCACAGGGCCCAAAAGACAAGGACCTAGCAAAACCCAGAGACGTAATTTCCAGAATACATTTTTTCCGGGTAAAGGAAAATATTATGGCGGAGGCTTTTTTTCTTTTTCTTTTTTTTTTTTTTTTTTTCCCCACGGCTCTGTATCCCATCAAAGCACTAACATATCACACTTTTTGGAAGGAATGGGAAAGAGTTGAGAGGAAATGGGTTTTTTTTTTTTTTTTTTTCTTTCTTTCTTTGAGTGTAATAATTTTTAAGGTCCACTGCGGACAATCAATTTGGCACTAAACACTAGCACACCCACATAATTTTCACTATTTTTTTTTTTTTTTGCCCCCCCCTTTTTCCTTGGGGGTACACGACACTTTTTCACGGTCCAATAGAGACAAGTAACATGGTCTCAACACACCCAAATCCCAAAAATTTTTTTTTTTTTTTTTTTGTCTGTCTGTGTGTTTTTTAAAATTAGGGTTAATGAATACAAAATGTAAGACTGTAAGAATCAAATCAATAATGATATAGAAATGTATATGGATATATATCTAAGGAATATAAATTGGATGGATATAGACATAATGTGAAAGGGTTACCCGGGAGAAGTTAGAGATTAGAATAGAAATAATAGGATTCATCCTAGTGTTGTCTCCTTCCCTGGGGGAGAGGAAAGGGAAAAAAGAAAATGTTTTCTTTTTTTTTTTTTTTTTTTTTTTGTAATTTTTCTCACCATTCGAAGTGGATAATAATAGATAGCATAAATATGCGAATGTATAAATTTTCACTATTTAAAAATATTTTTTTTTTTTTTTCCTCCCCCCTCTTTTAGGGGGCATATGACACTTTTTCACGGTCTAATAGAGATAAGCAACACGATCTTCTTTTTTTTTTTTATTTATTTTTTTTTTTTTTTCCTCGCACGGTACAATATGGACAATAAGGAAGGCACTATGTATATGAAGACCTTTTTTTTTTTTTTTTTATTTTTTTTTTTCTCCCCCCTCTTTTAGGGGGCATATGACACTTTTTCACGGTCTAATAGAGATAAGCAACACGTTCTTCTTTTTTTTTTTTTTTCCCTCTCTCTTCTAGGGTAGGGGTCAAAGACCCGGGTAAGGATAAGACTCAAACCAATGCGGCAGACATGCTTATATAGATATGTAATTAAGTATATATACACCAGATGGGGGAAAAAAAAATGTTACGTCATAATAGATTGTCTGTCCCCTCTCCTCTATTGATTGCTCTTTTTTATATATTTTTTTTTTTTTGTCTCTTTCTCTCTCTTTCTCTCTCTCTTTCTTTTCCCTCTCCCTCCCCCTCCTGCTTCCCTTCTTTTTCCCTCTTCTCTTTAACATGATCAAATAGGATACTGCATTCATTCCTCACTTCTTATTTCTTTTCCTCTCTGTTTCTTCTCGTTAAAATAAAATATAAAGAATGTACGATTAATAAATTTGATTGGGGAGGGCACCGATCCGCTCGGGGACGTGCTCATGTACCCCAAATAGGGACCTTATTTATTAAGGGTTGACTTAGATTAGTCGTAGATTTAGGATACAAATGTATGTAATGTGAATGGAATGAATGTAAAAGTTGATTAATAGAACACTACCTAGTTAGTAAACACCTTTTTTTTTTTTTTTTTTTTCTCTCTTTTTTTCTTTTTCCCCCCCAATTGCCCTTATCTCTCTCCTTCTCTTGTGTCTCCTTCCATCCTGGTGAGACTATCAACATGCTAAAAATTTGCTCATATAATATCAGAGGACTAAACTCACCCTCCAAAAGACTCCAAGTCCTCCAGTCATGCCATAGACAAAATATTGGCATCCTTATGCTCCAGGAGACACATTTCTGCTCAGATCAGATACCCACTATTCGTAATAGGCATTATCCAACCTGGTACCATGACTCCTTCGTATACTCAAAATCTAGAGGGGTGGCTATCACAATACACAAATCTGTACCACATCAAATATTAGAAATTTATAGGAATAAGGATGGTAGAGGGTTGTTGCTGAAAGTTAATATCTATGGCAAAAAATACACCTTTATTAACATATATTTGCCTAATTATGATCAAATTGAATTCGGGACGAAACTTCTAATAGATCTAATGAGTAAAGCAGAAGGAATTACCGTAATTGGCGGAGATTTCAATTTTATTTTTGATCCCGAATTGGACACTTCAGCTCCCCCAAAAAAAGAAAAAAATATGGCAAGAAAAAAATTCTCAGAAATGATGAATAAACATCACCTGGTAGATACATGGAGAATGGCTCATCCGCAAGATAGGGACTATACGTTCCTGTCAAAGGTCCATGGAACCTATCATCGACTAGATTACCTTTTGGTAAATCAACAAGGGCTGCCTGAAGTCTCTTCCCCAGAGATCGGCAGCGCGATATGGTCAGATCATGCACCTATCTATATCTCTCTGACTATAGATAAAGGAAAAAGAACCAGGAACTCTTGGAGACTCAATGATAATTTGCTATTTGATGAAACTTGTCTAAAGCCCCATACACACGGTCGGACTTTTTCATGGATTCTGTCCGATCGGACAATGTTGTTGAAAAATCAGACCGTGTGTATGCACCATCGGACAGTGTACGTCGGTTTGTCCGACGGACAAAGTCTTATCTCCTGCTGGAAAGATTTGCCGTCAACACGGTCCGATCACACCAAATCCGATCGTGTGTACGGTTGTCCGACCGGACAAAGTGCTACGCATGCTCAGATCACATTACAAGACCAAAGCTATTGGCTACTAGCCTCTACGTAGTCCCGTCGTAGGCAACAAACGTCACCACGTTCAGAATGATCGGATTTTCCGACAACTTTGTCCGACCGTGTGTACGCAAAACCAACATCAGACAAAGTATGACGGACATGGTCCGACGGACCTGGTCCGCGGATTGTCCGACCGTGTGTATGGGGCTTAACAGAGATCAGAGAAGCAATAACGAATTTTTTGGTAGATCACTTGGAAGACAACACCTCCCCACCCAATCAATGGGAAACACTAAAATGTATCATAAGAGGTCTATTTATCAAACATGGGTCTAGATTAAAAAAGATGAAAGACAATAAAATATCTCAGTTATCAAAAGAAATAGAAAGAATTAGTAAAGAACATAAGCAAAATTTGGGACAGGAACTACTAGGAGAACTAACCACTAAAACAAACGAGCTGAAAACATTACTAGATGAAGAAACCCTAATAAGCCGAGATAAAATACGGTCTCTGAATTATGTCCAAGGGGATAAACCGGGGAAACTATTAGCGAGGAAGATACACCAACAAATAAGTGTAACCTCAATTGTAAAAATTAAAGATGAAACAGGTAACTATGTTTATAAACCAAAAGACATCGTGGACACTTTCCGTAATTTTTACACTAAGTTATACAACATCCCCAATCCTTGGGCAGAAAGGAATCCGGAAACATATCAACAGCAGGTGCAAGAATATATAAAAAACACCCCGATACAAACACTAACAGTGTCTGAAAAAGAACAGCTCGAGGAAGAAATAACAGAAGACGAAATCAAAAAAGTAGTGGACTCTCTAGTAATAGGGAAAAGTCCAGGCCCGGATGGCTTCACCCCAAGGTTTTACAAAACGTTTAGAGATTTATTAGTCCCGATCCTGAGACGCTTATTTAACGAAGTAACGATTAGTCAACCCTTCGTCACACAAGGAATGCAGGCCTATATCTCTCTAATACCCAAACCCGAAAAAGATCTTACTAGTTGTAGCAGCTATCGACCCATCTCATTGACAAATATTGACCTCAGGATATACTCAAAAATCATAGCTAACAGATTAACCCCCATACTTCCAAACTATATACACCTGGACCAAGCGGGCTTTGTAAAGGGGAGAGAAGCAAGAGATAATACTTCCAAAACAGTAACGCTCATAGATTATGCTCGGAGACACACCATCCCATCCTGTCTACTGACGGTAGACGCCGAAAAGGCGTTTGACAGGGTGGGATGGTGTTTTCTCGAAGAGACACTAAAACAGTGGGGAATAGGACCAAAGTTATTAGAAAAAATAATGGTAATATACCAGAAACCCATCGCTAGAATTAGGGCAGCAGGAGAGATCTCTGAGTCTATAATGATAACTAACGGAACTAGACAGGGTTGTCCTCTGTCTCCTCTACTATATGTTCTGGTTATGGAACACTTAGCAATAGCCATTCGGAACAATAAAGATATACAAGGGCTGAGGGTAGGGGAGACAGAGTACAAACTGTCTGTTTACGCAGACGACCTATTGGTATATATAACAAACCCGGTAATAACACTTCCCAACTTAATACAAGAATTCGATAACTTTGCCAGAGTTAGTAATTTCAAAGTAAATTACAATAAATCTGAAATAATGGAGATTATACTTCCTGAAAACAAAATAGAAATAATTAGGGCTAATTTTCCTTTCAAATGGCAACCTGTAGCAGTAAAATACTTTATTTATATCCCTAAAGATTTAGATAAATTATATGAACTTAATTACCTTCCAATCATAAACAAGATAAGTAAGCTACTCCAACAATATGCAACAGGGAATCACTCCTGGATAGGGAGGATAAATATCATAAAAATGGATATTCTACCTAAGATTTTATATATATTTCAGGCCATACCTCTCTTCCCTATAAAGAAAATGTTAAAACAGATACGCAAAGTTATTGGAAGCTTCATTTGGGCCGGCAAACCTGCTAGAATAAGCAGGTCAATACTGACCCGTCCTAAAGAGGAAGGAGGACTGGCACTCCCCGATATTTCGATATACTTAAAGGCGGCCCTGATAACTAGACTAATAGATTGGTTCCAAAACGAAGATTCTAAAGAGTGGGTAAGATTGGAAAAAGAGATCTCAACTATTAGCCTAAAGTCCCTACCGTGGATCAGAAAAGAGAGACGTCCACCAGACGGAGATATGCCGTACTTTGTAGGCCGGGTACTGAAAGTATGGGATGGACTAATAAGACTAGGCAAAGGAACAACATATATAGGGCCAATGACTCCCTTATTTGATAACCCCGAATTTCCATTAGCAATGAACACAGGAACCTTCCTAAAATGGAAGAAAGAACAAGATACCAGAATAAGAGACATAATTGAGCAGGATAGGGTAATACGGTTTGAAGATATGGGTATAGAATATAAAAACAACTGGATTCAGTATTGGCAATTAAACAAATACATCTCCCAAATAGCAAAAAAGGATGCAATAAGTAGACCTTTATTGGCCCTCGAAGAAATATTAATAGAAGAACAGAAACCGACACACAACCTGTCTACGGTATATAAATATTTAATGAAAAACAATAGGATAAAAGAGACCATATACATAAAAAGATGGGAAGAAGAATTAGAAATAGATATCCCTAAAGAGAAATGGAAAGAAGCCTTTAGAATTATTCACAAATTATCCAAATCTAGCAGAGATCAAGAAAGAAACTATAAATTGCTGACAAGATGGTACCGATGTCCAATAGATATGAATAGAATTAATTCTGAGAATAGCAAAGTATGCTGGAGATATCTCCAAGCCGTCGGAACCATGTCACATATATGGTTTGACTGTCCTGGAGTATACAACTTTTGGGAACAGATATATAAAACATACGCTTTGATGACAGGAATAGAACTCAAACCTGACATCCTGATGTCGGTAATGTCCATGAATATGGGGTCGGTAAAAAGGGTGAGAAAGGGAACCTTGAAATTCTTTTTAACGGCAGCACGAACTATTATTGCCAGGAAATGGAAAAACAGTAGTGGTCCTAATATAGAAGAATGGGAAAGGGAAATGGACGAAATGTGTAAACTGGAGACAAGAATGGAAATAGAAAACGCTAATAGAGAGGAAGCAAATAATGCCTGGCAGACTTGGTTACGATTTAAAATATCACACCCAGGATGGAGGGATTTAGTAAGAGAGAGATAGGGGACCCCTTTACGTTTTTTCCCTTTTCCTTTTTTTTTTTTTTTTTTTTTTCTCTTTCTTTTTTTCTTTTGCACTTATTTTTTTATTGTAGAATGAATATGTTGGTAGTTGTGGAATAAATGGAGGTGGATTAGGATGATGAAAGGTGTTAACAAATTGAGGAAGATACAAGGATGTAAACGGATATGTATATGAATGTACAAGGAATAGGCTGACACCTTTTGTATAAATGTTTTGTATGTTAAATTGTAATAATAGAAAAATTTTGATAAATAAAGATATATAAAAAAAAAAAAAAAAAACACTGCAACTGTTTTGCTTGTAGGGTTAATATCCAGCTGGTGATTGACAGCCTCAGCTGCACATATTTTCCTATGAGACTGTGTAGAGGGACATATGTGCATTCCTTACACTCAGGTCTCAGATTACACTCAGGTCTCCACTCTATGCTGTGGAGTGTTTGACTTCGTATCCCCTCTCTCTGCCTTATGGAGCTCAGAATTTCTGTGTGAAATTGGGCTTTAGGAGGCAGTAGAAAAAAAAGGGCTGCAGAACAAATTATGTAGGAGGATTTGTTTTATCTCTGTGTATCTCCCGAGGTTAGTCCCTTCAGTCGGAGGGGTTTACAACCACTTTTACAGCATAGTATAGTTGTGAATTCATTATGAGCTCAACATCACTGAATAGATATATGCTTTGGAGTTTTTTGCAGAGGTGTTGGAGATAAAAATAGAAGGTGCCAAAACCACTATGGCCACTCTGCAATGACAGTATTTAAAGAGGAAACGCGATCTTGAATCATCCCCTTTGATCTAGATCTGTAACAACAAGCTTTATGCATAACAACAATTAAATATATATAATTGAACACACTCACCATTTTTCTGTGTTAATATATTTCTAAAGGTGCCATTGACATGAAATTTTCACCACATGTCGGTAACAACCCAATCCATGCATACGAAGAAACCAAAACAATTAAGTTCAGAAATTAAGTTATGTGTAATAAAATAGAATGACACAGGGAAAAAGTATTGAACACGCTAACTAAACTTTATTTAATACTTTGTACAAAATCCTTTGTTGGTAATGACAGCTTCAAGATGCCTCCTGTATGGAGAAACTAGTCACATGCATTGCTTGGGTGTGGATTTGGCCCATTCTTCCACACAAACAGTCTTCAAATCTTGAAGGTTCTCTGGGGCTCTTCTATGAACTCTGATCTTTATTTCTTTCCATAGATTTGCTATTTGATTCAATTCAGGTGATTGGCTGAGCCATTCTAGCAGCTTTATTTTGTTTCTTTTAAATCAATTGAGAGTTTCCTTAGCTTTGTGTTTGGGATCATTGTCTTGCTAAAATGTCCACCCTCGTTTCATCTTCATCATCTTGGTAGGTGGCAGTAGATTTTTATCAAGAATGTCTTGGTACATTTTTACATTCATCCTTCCTTCAACGACATGAAGTTTGCCAGTACTGTATGCTGAAAAACAGCCCCACACCGTGATGTTCACACCTCCAAACGTCACTGTTGGTATGGGGGTGTTTTTGGTGTGATGTGCAGTGCAATTTTACCTCTAAACATGGTGTGTATTATGGCATCCAAAGGGTTCAATTTTGGTATCATCTGACCCTTATTCTCCCAGTATTTCACAGGCTTGTTTAAATGTTGTGCAGCAAACTTTAAATGAGCTTCAACATTTTTCTTCAGCAATGGAGTCTTGCGTGGTGAGCGTGTATACAGGCCATGGCAATTGAGTGCAATTCTTATTGTTTTCTTTGAAACAATTGTACCTTTTAATTCCAGGTCTTTCTGAAGCTCTCCACAAGTGTTCCTTGGCTCTTGGACAACTCTTATGATAATTCTTCTTACTCCTCTGTGAGAAATCTTGGGAGGAGCACCTGGTCGTGGCTGCTTTGTGGGTGAAATTACATTATTTCTACTCCCGGACTATGGCCCTAACAGTGCTCACTGGAACATTCAGAACATTCTGTAACCAATGCCATCAGTATGTTTTGCGAAGGTTGCGAAGGTCTTGAGAGAGCTCTTTGCTTTTACCAATCGTGAGATGTTTCTTGTGTGCCACCTTGGTAATGAGACTCTGTGACATCAGCAGAGAGCGGACTTCAGCTCACAGGAGTGCGGTTAATTTTGCTTTGACTGTACTTCTCCTTTAAGTTCAGTTTTAAGTTTTGTAAACAACAGTCTTCTTTCAGCAGAGGTAAAAACTAAAGAATGTGTGAAAAAAAAGAGCACAGAGCTCCATCTACTGGCTGGATAAAAGTCTACATCGTTTTCATATGAAATATGACGTATTTACTAATAAAATAAATTACATTCTTTTTAATGCCTCAGTAAGGCATAAATAAACACATCTGTACAATACCACAATGCATTCCCTTAAAGGCTATAACATGTTTTGTTTTTTTTCTCATTAAAGCTACATCAGAACAACAGACAGTGTCATTTGAAATGGAAATGGCTCAGTCTGGATTCAGTGCTCACTATTCTAAGGTAAGCAATATTACCTTGGTTTGTTTTGCTCACTATGCTGTGTCTTAATGAACTGATTTATGCCTTATTGAGGCTGCTTCTGATTCCTGGCTGTTCATAACGTGTGATTATAGTGTAAGTTTACTGTTTACTGTGTTCGTTTTTGATTTCCTAAAATTGGTGTTTGTTCCATTGGCATCAATGTCATCTTCCACCTTTTTGGTGCTAACATCTTTGAATGCATTCTATGCACTCATTGTGCATAAATAGTGTCTAAAACATTGTTACAGGAAAAGGGTTTTTAGAACCCAATTCCAGCCCAAGTTTTTATTTTATTTTAAAATGGATCTAAAGTCAGAAGAAAACATGTACCGTATTGCACCTTACTAGATCTTGAATGTAATGGCTGTGTTAGTCTTCATATTTTAGGCTAAGTATATTTTCAGCAAGTACAGAAAATGTCTGTTGTTCTTGTCAAAAATGCAGTGTCCTTGTCACTTACTGTGAGCTTGCATTATATTTCAAAATTTTTTATTGGGTTTTTGAAGTACACATTTTGCATTACATGTGAAAACGTAACTGATGTTCCAACTGGAGTATAACATTGGGTAATATAGAAGACAACTCTTAACATCGGTATAAAAAAGTAAATTCAAAACATAGATGTATAGGTGTATCTTCATCTGGGGGTAGCGGTGAAGAGACTCCAGAGGAAGAGGGGGGGTGGGGGTGAGGGGGGGGTTGGTGAGGGAAAATAAGAAGTGGGGACGGAGGAAGGTACCAGCAGATATCTTAGAAGAGTACATTTCAATAGTCAACATAAGTCCTCACACTTGTACAGTACAACTGGGGTGGGACAGCCAAGAGGACCACTTGTAGAAGATATTGTTCATGGCTAGGTTTTTCCTGGCTACAGTTTTTTTCAAGTTGTTTTCCTTTGTTTGTCACTTTTTGTGTTTGTACACAGTTTTGCATGTGTGGGGAGTAGGGTGTAGGTCCTCGGGCCTGCCCTGAAAGTCTTGGGAGGGGGTGGAGATGGCCTTTTGGCTTAGTTCACTGTCTCTCATGGGGTCTCCCTTCGGGGGAGTGCCACCGAGTACTTGGGTGGGTCTGTTTGGGCAGACCCTCCAGAGAAAGGGGTGGTTTTGGGCAGACCAGTGTAAGTACCCTTGTCCCTGTCAGGAGCCTAACGCCCAGGGGAATTCAGGGCAAGGTCCTCTGATTTTAGAGGGCTTGTGTACACCCGTTGCATGTTTTTGTGTCACCCCTTTATGTTGTGCACATTTTTTTGGCACTGGGTGAAGTTTTTGAGTGTGTTTTGCACGCCATCGGCTTTCAAAAAAAAAATAAACATTTTTTTTCAAGCTTGCTTTAAAGAAAGCACAAGGAACCCTATTTATTATGTAAACTACTAATCCTATCAATCCACCATGTAATGGAAATGAACAAGGAACATGTTTGAAGTCCAGCCTGTGTGACAACCATGGATGGAGAAACCAGTGTAGACATGAAGGAACAAAAAATGTGTTATTCACAGGATTATCCGGTAAAATAAAGGAAAAAAGTATGAAAAAAAGAAACGAATGCAGCCACAACATCTAAGGACTGGTAGGCTGCACTATATAATACTTTTGTCTGTAGGTTTAGATATGCTTCATTTGGGTTAGCACCTGGAAGAATTAGAAACTCTTACATTTTTATTGGTTGAGAGGTGTGAGTGGGATTCCCTGGATCCAAACCACAATCAGACTTTACTATGCAGCATGAGGCTTGTGGGTGGACAACTCATCTATACAGAAGGGCCTCTAGGGAAGCTTTATACAAGCCTCATAAATGTATAGTGGAAATAGGAGTGGTTTGGAGTCAGAAACATTTACAATTAAAGCTATTTTTTTATACTAGCTCTTTAAGCCTCGATGAAAGAAATTAGAGAAAGTGGGAGGGAAGGTCAAAGCCCATGATATGTGTTGGAAATTTTACTTGAAATTTAAAGAAGAAATATATTTTTTTACATTAAACCATTTTTTGTGGCACTCCTATTTCTTTTTTTTGTCTGGTTTTGTCAGGAGTGTCTAGTTCTCCTGCTGCATCACAGCTGCTGGTCAAATTCCAGCATCCTGGTTTTGGCCGCGATACATTGTCTCTGTCTGTCCACCTGCAAGGTGATTGATGTGACCAGTCTCTGGGTGGAGACCAAACCCGATTAAATTTAGCCATGCCTTCTGTCTTAGGCTTGATATTGCGTTTGTAACACATGCTCCAAGCTCCCTGTTTTTTTCTGTTCTGCTGAGTGTATTTCCCTGTTTATAACCTCAGATCGGATATCAACTATTCTTTGAACTCTGTCTGCCTGCCTGACTACGGATTAAACTCTGACTACTCTGAACCTTGCCTGACTTGTACCTGGACTGTCATTAAACTACCCTGACTGTCTGTGCCAACGGCAAGTACCTGTTTGCTTTGCTCAGTTCATGCCTGCCCTGGTGTGGTAGCCAGGCACTATAGCATTGTGCATAAGACCTGGGGGCAACCGAGCATCGGTAGGCCTGCTTGCCTTATGGGAAAGGGGGCTGCTAGAAGCTAGCTATAGTCTCTGACCACCTGCATTAGGGGTAAGCCTGGCAGGTTTCCTTTTGAAGAGAATTCCCCTAACCTCCTGTTAGAACAGTAAGTGATAGGAAATCTCTCCAATGGGGGAGCAGACAGTAACACATTTTAAGTGGAGTGGAGGAGGTTTAGCACTTCTCACAATGCTTTTATTGCTGAATGTGTCTACCTGTCCTGTGGACAACTACACCTTCCATTTATTGTCCAGGCATCAGGAAAAGTAGTAATCGAAAATCTTCCCAATGAGGTCACAAAGTCCTGGTTAAATTCATAACATGTACACAATTTTTTACACCTGTTAAACATCTTTTATTTATTGTAATCAACTGTTAAAAAGGGTCTCAATATGACCAAAATTTCATTAGACACTTTATTGTCCACAGTCTGGACACAGGTCCACTTTAGCAGATGACACATTTAACTCAAGTTAACCGTGTTCTACTAAACTATATCTTAGGAAACCCGATTACAGATTTAGAAAAATCATACTTGCCTTACCATGACCTTTTGTTAGTCAGATCTATAAATGGGAGGATTTACCTTCACAATAACCGGCTTATCAGTTTCAGTTTTGTAAGAAGAAAAAGCAACCCCTTTAGTTGTGATAGGTATCCTTGGCAGCCCAGCTTTGGTGAACCTACAAATCCCATGAGATGCTGCAAGACTGATGACACATATAAATCCTAGAGACAGAGGCATAATGGGATTGGTAGTTTCACCATTAGCGTACCAAGATTATGACAGGGGTAGGCAGAGGGTATCTGACCAAAAGGAAACGTTTATTGCAGGGGATGCCTGCAATGGAAACCTGTCGCTGAGTCTAGGTTGAGGTTCACATATATGCGGGTGTGAGAATGCATATAAATTGTGCGCATTCCTGCACCCGCGGGCACCTGCAGGCAAAACGCATTGCCTTTTAGCAGACATGCAGGGGTGCATGAACGGTTGGTGCCCATTCAAATCAAGGTACATATGAGGTTGGTGTGGGGTCGCACTAACCGCATATGTGTGAACCTAGCTTTAGAGAATTCATATGGGGATATCAGTAGGTCAACCAAGCGAGCAAGATGTCAGATATCTAGGTGAATTCTGCATACGTGTGTCAGGTTATTATACTGTACAGAAAAGCAGCAATGTAATTTGGCAGCCCAGTTGCCAGAGCTATCCCACAATCTCCTATATTTGTATTCAAATCAAAATTCTTTCCAGTCTTAATTATCCTTTTCTTCATAAAGTCTGAAACCCTGATGAAGTAAGTCACCTACATGATCCCCCCTGTAATGTGTTGGCTTATTACTGAACTTTTTATCAATTATCAGACTTTCTTACTTGAGGTTTACTATTGGCCTTTTGTTCTGTTTGTTATGTAGTTTGTTTTAATTGCACAGTTTGATGCCCCGTACACACGGTCGGATATTCCGATGGAAAAAGTCAGATCGGATTATGTTGTCGGAAAATCCGATCATGTGTGGGCTCCAGCGGGCTTTTTCCCTCGTTCTGACAACAAAATCCGATCTGACTTTTTCCGATCGTGTGTAGGGAATTCCGACAGACAAAGTGCCACGCATGCTCAGATCAAATTAAGAGACCAAAGCTATTGGTGTCATGAAAGGAGCCTGAACACAGGCATCCAACACAAGTGAACAGATCAATGGGCTGCACTAAAGGAATCAGGCTCCAAAGGTAGTGATAAGATAAATATTTATTAATAATAAAGACACACGTGAACACAGCAAACACAAACAAGCAAATAACACAGCAAACCCCCAAGCCCTAATCTAACTAACTAACTAACAATACACTCAAGACAATGGAACATATATATATACATGTATCTACAAGGCAGGGAGGAGAGACAAGGGGGGAAACAGGAAGCAAGGGAACATCAAGGCAGGAATCAGGGGACGGGTCTCTGGAACCAGGTAAAGGGGGACAGCATCCAGGACAGGGCAGGAAGGGAATAAAGGGTCAGATAGCAGGTACAGGTTACAGGTCCGGGATCAGGATCAGGTTACAGCACAGGCAAGGCTACAGAACGGAATACTGAAGCACTGAGCTTCAGTGAGGGACAGGCTTATATAGTCTCAGTAGTTCCACAACAGGTGCAGCTAGATTGCTGGCATGTCCATCTGCTGGGAGACCCCCGCTGGTGGCCACCAGAACTGCACCCTTTGGTGTCGAAGGAAGTAGTGACACTACCAGGCGATCCAGGTAATAACACCATTCCTGACAATGTCCATCGGCTGGGAGACCCCTGCTGGTGGCCACCAGAACTGCACCCTTTGATGCCAAAAGGAAACAGTGACACCAGCAGGCGATCCAAGTAATAGCACCGTTCCTGACAGTTCCCCCCCCTAAGGAGTGGCCTCTGGACACTCCATTCTGTCCTAGATCTGGCAGTGCGTGTAAAAGTGGAAGAGTCCCAAAAAGTCTTCTCTGTGACGGCAGACTTCCTTGCGCTCTCTGGCCAGAGTCTCTTAACCTACTAGGAGGCGTGCCACCCGAGTCCGACAATGGGACATGTACCCCACCACCAGGGTCTGGAAGTTTAGATCTGGAAATAAAAACAAACAGGGCAGCAGGCTCCGGGTCATCAGGCTGGGCAGCGAGCGTCGGTTCATCAGGCTGGGCAGCGGACAGGAACTCATCAGGCTGGGCAGCAGACAGGAACACCTCAGGCTGGGCAGCAGACAGGAACACCTCAGGCTGGGCAGCAGACAGGAACACCTCAGGCTGGGCAGCAGACAGGAACACCTCAGGCTGGGCAGCAGACAGGAACACCTCAGGCTGGGCAGCAGACAGTGGCTCATCAGGCTGGGCAGCAGGCACGGGCACATCAGGCTGGGCAGCAGGCACGGGCACATCAGGCTTGGCAGCAGGCACGGGCACATCAAGCTGGGCAGCGGGCACATCAAGCTGGGCAGCGGGCACGGGCACATCAAGCTGGGCAGCGGGCACATCAAGCTGGGCAGCGGGCACAGGCACATCAAGCTGGGCAGCGGGCACAGGCACATCAAGCTGGGCAGCGGGCACGGGCACATCAAGCTGGGCAGCGGGCACGGGCACATCAAGCTGGGCAGCAGGCACGGGCACATCAAGCTGGGCAGCGGGCACGGGCACATCAAGCTGGGCAGCGGGCACATCAAGCTGGGCGGCAGGCACGGGCACATCAAGCTGGGCGGCAGGCACGGGCACATCAAGCTGGGCAGCGGGCACGGGCACATCAAGCTGGGCAGCGGGCACATCAAGCTGGGCGGCAGGCACGGGCACATCAAGCTGGGCAGCGGGCACATCAAGCTGGGCAGCGGGCACATCAAGCTGGGCGGCAGGCGCGGGCACATCAAGCTGGGCGGCAGGCACGGGCACATCAAGCTGGGCGGCAGGCACGGGCACATCAAGCTGGGCAGCGGGCACGGGCACATCAAGCTGGGCAGCGGGCACATCAAGCTGGGCGGCAGGCACGGGCACATCAAGCTGGGCAGCGGGCACATCAAGCTGGGCAGCGGGCACATCAAGCTGGGCGGCAGGCGCGGGCACATCAAGCTGGGCGGCAGGCACGGGCACATCAGAATGGAGGGCTGGCAGCGGGTCAGCAGACTGGAGAACTGGCAGCGGGTCATCAGATTGGAAAACTGGCAGCGGGTCATCAGACTGGAAAACTGGCAGCGGGTCATCAGACTGGAAAACTGGCAGCGGGTCATCGGACTGGAAAACTGGCAGCGGGTCATCGGACTGGAAAACTGGCAGCGGGTCATCAGACTGGAAAACTGGCAGCGGGTCATCAGACTGGAAAACTGGCAGCGGGTCATCAGACTGGAAAACTGGCAACGGGTCATCAGACTGGAAAACTGGCAACGGGTCATCAGACTGGAAAACTGGCAGCGGGTCATCAGACTGGAAAACTGGCAGCGGATCATCAGACTGGAAAACTGGCAGCGGATCATCAGACTGGAAAACTGGCAGCGGATCATCAGACTGGAAAACTGGCAGCGGATCATCAGACTGGAAAACTGGCAGCGGATCATCAGACTGGAAAACTGGCAGCGGGTCATCAGACTGGAAAACTGGCAGCGGGTCATCAGACTGGAAACCTGGCAGCGGGTCATCAGACTGGAAAACTGGCAGCGGGTCATCAGACTGGAAAACTGGCAGCAGGACATCAGACTGGGAAGCCGAGACATCAGGCTGGAAGGCCGGCACCAGGACATCAGACTGGAAGGCTGGGACATCAGGCTTGAGGGCTGGAACATCAGGCTGGAAGGCTGGCATCGGAACATCAGACTGGAAGGCTGGGACGTCAGGCTGGAAGGCTAGGACATCAGACTGGAAGGCTGGAACGTCAGGCTGGAGGGCTGGCACCAGGACATCAGACTGGGAAGCTGAGACATCAGGCTGGAAGGCCGGCACCAGGACATCAGACTGGAAGGCTGGGACATCAGGCTGGAAGGCTAGGACATCAGGCTGGAAGGCTGGAACATCAGGCTGGAGGGCTGGCACCAGGACATCAGACTGGAAGGCTAGTACTGGCTCTTCAGGCTGGATTGCTGGCACCTCCGGCTGGAACTCTGGCGCTTCAGGCTGGGACAGATTAGTGGGTGTGGAGGCAGATTGGGTTACTGGCAGGATCGTTTTGGTCAGGAAGAACTTTCGTTTTTTCTTTGACTTGGTCGCTGAAGCTTTGTAGGTTGGGGGTGCAGCAGACAGGAAAGAAGTGTTGGGATATGGCAAAGAAGAGGTAGGGGAGTTGTATGCAGGATAGGTACAGGGAGAGGAGACCGGATATGAATATTTGGTTGGGAGCAATGTATACTGGGTGGCAACTGGGTTTGGTATGGGTGATGGGGAAACATACATTTGGGTAGGCTGGTGTCTGATGGCAGAAGTGGTTGATTTGGCTGGGGCTAATTTTACCATGTCAGACCATGCTGAAAGTATGGGTTGTACAAATTGTGGATTTAAGTTTCCCTGTCTAACAAAAGACTGAGCAGACACAATGCACTCAGCAATCACCTGTGGGGAACAGCCAGCGTAGTGCTCACAGAAATCGGCAGGATCATCTTCAAAAAGCCATACTAAGGATACAACCTGATTCATATTAAAAGGGGGAGTGTAATCATCACGGCCTTCAGGAATACAGGGCAGGGCCAGCTCTGTACAAATCTTGATCAGAGGCTGTACGTCCTCAAAAAGAAAACTGCCCTGATCAACGAAAACATGGGCCATACGGATGCACTCCAGTAGTTGCTCCCTAGTATAGTCACCCAAAGTCTGATGACAAAAATCTCTTTCTTCCATTGCCAGGAGCGAAAGATACAATATATCTTCCGGATGCATCTTTCTTGGCAATAGCAAGTGTCCAGACCCAATTCCCAAGTGCAGCCGATCTGTTTGTATGGCTTCAGTATTCTGTCATGAAAGGAGCCTGAACACAGGCATCCAACACAAGTGAACAGATCGATGGGCTGCACTAAAGGAATCAGGCTCCAAAGGTAGTGATAAGATAAATATTTATTAATAATAAAGACACACGTGAACACAGCAAACACAAACAAGCAAATAACACAGAAAACCCCCAAGCCCTAATCTAACTAACTAACTAACAATACACTCAAGACAATGGAACATATATATATACATGTATCTACAAGGCAGGGAGGAGAGACAAGGGGGGAAACAGGAAGCAAGGGAACATCAAGGCAGGAATCAGGGGACGGGTCTCTGGAACCAGGTAAAGGGGGACAGCATCCAGGACAGGGCAGGAAGGGAATAAAGGGTCAGATAGCAGGTACAGGTTATAGGTCCGGGATCAGGATCAGGATCAGGTTACAGCACAGGCAAGGCTACAGAACGGAATACTGAAGCACTGAGCTTCAGTGAGGGACATGCTTATATAGTCTCAGTAGTTCCACAACAGGTGCAGCTAGATTGCTGGCATGTCCATCTGCTGGGAGACCCCCGCTGGTGGCCACCAGAACTGCACCCTTTGGTGTCGAAGGAAGTAGTGACACTACCAGGCGATCCAGGTAATAACACCATTCCTGACAATGTCCATCGGCTGGGAGACCCCTGCTGGTGGCCACCAGAACTGCACCCTTTGATGCCAAAAGGAAACAGTGACACCAGCAGGCGATCCAAGTAATAGCACCGTTCCTGACAATTGGCTACTAGCCTCTACGTAGTTCCTTAGTATGCAACAAACGTCACCACGTTTGGAGCGATCGGATTTTCCGACAACTTTGTCCGACCGTGTGTATGCAACACCAGTTTCGGACAAAATCCGTCAGAAAAAATCCGACGGATTTTGTGGTCGTAATTTCCGACCGTGTGTATGGGGGCTTACAGTATTTAATACGCTTTAAAAGGCATGCATAGCTCATTTTAATAAAATTAAAATCTAAAAATCTAAACCTAAATCCAAAAATGTAATTTAAAAATTGCAGCTTACTAGTAGCTATATCTCTCCTCCACTGTATCAATAGAGGAAGCCATGGTTGCCTCCCTACAAACATGTGTGTATATCTTCATCTCCAGGGCAATTGGTAGATTATGGAAAATAGCCTAGGAAGAAAGATATTTTTCTGTGCAGCTCACGTGAAGTGACAAGGACACTGCATTTCTGGAAGAGTCAACAGGCATTTTCTATATTTGCTAAAAATGTTTTTAGCTTAAAAGAAGACAAAGGAAGTCTCCACATCTAAGGACTATAATCTGCAAAATATAGAATTTTTTTTCATGGGTTAAGTTATCCTTTAAATTACTAAAAGACTTTTATGGCAATTCTAGGTATATGCAATATATAGACTATTCCCTTAAACTGGAGCTTTCCCCAAGGCTCCATTCACACTTAGGCATTTGAAATTGTGGGTGGAATTGCCGCGATTATGTAAGTAATGGCATCACAATGGCATCGCAAATGCGTTCCGCGCTTTGTCGCAATTTGGAATCGCAGGCAGAATTCCAGCGATTCTGCCCGCGATTCCAAATGCCTAGGTGTAAATGGAGCCTTAGGGTGTCTCCGGAGTAGAGGTTCTTTGTTGTTTATGAAATAATAATACACACAGCTTTATTTGAATTAACCTCTCTATATATATATACCTTTCTATGATTTAGGACTGGGTGATGCTTGGTGCAGTTGGAGCCTACGACTGGAATGGGACAGTTGTCATGATGAAATCTGATGACGTTGTCACCCCAGGGAATAGTTCATTTCACACAGGACGTGAAGATAGAAATGGGACTCTGGCAGCCTACTTAGGTTAGTTTGAAATTCCTATTCAGCTGCTGCTTTAATAAGACTCTCTAGAGATCTAAATCACTAATGCCATTTTATAGTTTGTAAAGACATGGGAATAACCAAAGGGATTAAAAATGGGCCAAGAAAAAGTTATTAAAGTAATTGTAAAACCTAAACAAATGACATGTAGTATGGATCATATAAAATTCTTTTTTTTTCCCATAGAATCTCGTTCTCACCTTTTTGCCTTTACCCATCTCAGTGTTGCTGATCTAACCTCTTTCAGACACTTTCTGTCTAATGTACTGTCTAAACTTTCTGTCTAATGTACATACTGGATGCACTCACTCAAGCTTCTAATGCCCCGTACACATGGTCGGACCATGTTGTCGGAAATTCCAACAGTGTGTGGGCTCCATCGGACTTTTTCCGTCGGAAAAAGTTTGAGATCCTGCTCTCAAATTTTCCGACAACAAAGTCCTATCGGACTTTTTCCGATCGTGTGTAGCGAATTCCGATGGACAAAGTGCCACGCATGCTCAGATCACATTACAAGACCAAAGCTATTGGCTACTAGCCTCTACATAGTCCCGTCGTAGGCAACGAACGTCACCACGTTCAGAATGATCGGATTTCGGACTTTGTCCGACCGTCTGTATGCAACACCAGTGTCGGACAAAATCCGTCGGAAAAAATCCGACGGATTTTGTGGTCAGAATTTCCGACCGTGTGTACGTACGGGGCATTAGGTTTGTCATTGCTCAGCATGACAGTAGTGGACCATGTGTATCAATAGATGCCACTTGTACTCTCCACCAGAGGTTTATGTGATAGAACAGGAGAACCCCATTACAGGAAATGTCTGATCAAGGTTCTTCATGGCAGGATCATTGAGTTTTCTTTTAAAGCTGAAGTCTAGGCAGTTAAAAACATTCCCACAGCGCAAACATCAATACGAGCATGTATCATTTATTAAAAGCATAAAATCACACTTACATGTGTAAGGTAAGTGAAGGGCTACAAAACTGTGAAGATGGTGAAGAGCAGCGCAGCTGGCTGGCACAAACAGATGTCATGCACGGACTCCAGGACCACCAGAGGAGGTTGGGAACGTCTGGATTAGAGTAGCAACCATAGAGAGTGAAAAGGGGGCATATACAACACGTTTCAGAGGCCCGTCCTCTTTTTTTAAGTATGATACTTAAAAAGGTGTCAGGGCCCCTGAAACGCGTTGTAAATGTCCAGTTGCAGTAGCAGAACTGTATTAAAGTAAAAGTGGTTGTAAAGGCAGAAGGTTTTTTACTTTACTGCATTCTGTGTATCTTATGGACACTCAGAGTGGGGCTCGGAAGTGAGCACGTACGACTGCCCCCATAGCAAGTGGCTTGCTATAGGGACACTAGGCAGGGGAGTGGAGCTAGAAGAGCCAGCGGGGGACCAGAAAAGAGGAGGTGCGGGACTGCTCTGTGCAAAACTATTGCACAGAGCAGGGAAGTATGACATGTTTGTTATTAAAAAAAAAGCCTTTACTATTACTTTACAGTTCAGTAAAGCACAGCTACCTGGTGGGAAGACAACCCGACTAAATACAATTAAAGAATGTTGCAGCGAAGAGTATAACAGCAGGTTTTGGATGCACTGACAGCGTCTGTCTTGAGAGGTGGAATGCCATCTGGCTGGTCCATACCCAAACAGGGAGGTTTCCAGGAAGGATGGCATGTCCCTACTCTTGCTTGAACCTCTCCCTGCTGCTAATCACTGTCCCTGACTGACGGGGGACCTGTTCCTAAACTAGCCACATGAGAAATGCATCCCAAGCTTGGTAGACAGGATCTTAAATAGACTCTGTCTGACCCAAGATGGTCGCCACAGTCCACCAGTGACCCAGGAAACCATAGAGGATCTATGTGCCTCTTGATTTTCTCTCTCTCTGTGATCGAATGCCACCTGCAGTGCAGAACGTATACTGCAACTGCCTACACAGGTATGGCATTTGCATTAAGCAATATATTTACAAACAGCACAGTATACTGTATTTTCAACTACTGGGGCCCCTTATCTACATAGGACAGTTTCTGTAAAAGGTGAATTATGCCTTTAAAGATTATATGAGATTTTATATCTACTTTAACAACAATCTGGACTAAACTAACACTGAAAATGACAATCTAATAGTCTAACACCCTGCCCACCCACTTCTTTGTTTTCTGCAAAACATGAAACCTAAATAACGTTTCATGGCAGGAAACGTGAACGTGTCTCTGAAGAGATTGTGTGTATGATATTGTTTTGTCTTCACATTTGAATGGATGCTCTTAACAAGTGATGTTTTGTGTTTCCTGATGCCAGTGACCAGCTATAGACACAGACAGTGGCAGGATGCACTCTGAATTACAGGTCAATAGGAGGTGTTTCCTATAAGTGTCTACTTAAAGACCAAACAATTCAAAGAAACAGCACATTGTGGTCAGTCCCATTTCCAGCAAAGGGACACTCAGGACACTGTTATGCTTACTTAGTTAAGCACTGTAAGCTGAAGCACAAGGAGAAGTTACCTATAGCCATCAAATTTCAATTTAGTATGTTGAATCGTATTTTGCTGCTATGGTTTACTGCACTTTGCATTGTTAAATGACCCGTTTATATTTTGGGTAAACTATTATAATCCATTCATTGCAGAATCAGGTCTGCTCTGGTAAAATACAATAGTTCAGATGAAGTCTGGAATACCAGAAGCAGGATGTCTGCCAAGTATCTGCTAAATTTAAACAGAAGTCCCATTTTACAACATGCTGCTTTTGACTAATGCAAAGTACCAGAACTTCAATGTTGTGTCTTGTTAGATCTTGTTTAAATTGTAAAATGTTAAATTATCCCTTGATGTAAGGATGTTTCCACACTGCAAGGGTTACTTGCTCATTTTGCCTAGTCGAAAGGAGAAGAGCCTTCACTAACCTGATCCTCTGCTCCCCGGCAGATGGTGCTGCCCCACGCTCTGGTGGTGGACTGTCCCTCAGCATCAACAAATCCAAGAAGGGCTTTAGACCCTGTTTTGATCTTAAAAGATAAAGAACTGCACTAATCAAGGAGTTGGATCAATAACACAGCAGCAATAATTGCGGGATAAGCACAAACAGAAATAAATAAGTAAAAATTGCGCTATTGATTTGATCTTGATGGTGTCAGGATTCTAGACCGCTACAGCAGCCTTTTTCTTGTTCAATATTTTTTATTGAGTTTAATAATATAACAGAACATGTCTCATAACATGGGTAATAAAAATAAGCAACATATTTATCATCAATTATTAAGTACACAAGATAGATATGTGAAAAATTGAAAATTAAGAAGCATAGAGATCAAATAATATAATAAGGTAGGTATGAAATAAAAATAATATCATAGTTATATGAGAAAGGAACACCCGACCACTCCTAATGGGCTCAAACTGTGAGCGGGCAGAGGCCTAACTAGTCAAAAACGGAGATGTAATATCGCCTTATTATATTATATAACATAAGGCAAATAATATAAAGGTATAACCATGTAACCCTTTCCCTAGTAGACAAAAGAATAACATGACCAAAACCGTAGGGAAAGTTATGAAGATCAAATCATCAAGATAAGAGGAAATCTCTATGCTAGGGAAAGTCAGCGCTTGGAGCAATATTGTAACCCAATATTATCCTTAACATAGCAATAAGTGGGGAGAAAGGAGACATGTGAGTAAAAATGAATGAGAAAGGAAGAAGAAAGGAAAAGGAAGAAAGGAAAGAGAGAGAAGAAAAGAAGCAGAGTCTCTCGAGGTGGTAACCCGGTACTAATCATATGAAAATGTTACAGAAAAAGAAATAAGACACAAGGATTTTAATATGGTAACAACAGTGACTGGTCAAAGTCAGAAGGAAAGAAATGAGGAACCCAGGGTTGCCAAATCATACGAAATTTGTTAATGGTATTGTCTTCAATAGCTGTAATTTTAGCAAAAATTAGAGCTTTATTTAATCTGTGTTTGGCCTCTGCCACTATTAAAGTTTTTGTTTTCCAAGCCTTGGCTATGGTTTGTTTGGCCGCCGTGCAAATATGTATAAGCAATTTGAATTGTATACGGGTGAGTACGTCTGGTTTAAGATTTAAGAGCGCAATAGCTGGATCCGGCGCAACATAGGTATCTAATGCTTTGGAGTCTATTGCGAAAATATTATTCCAAAATTCTTGCGCCACTGGACATGTGTAGATGAGTACCAGGGGAAGAGCATCCTCAAAAACAATTATTGGGATAGAAAGGAGAGAATTTTGCTATTCTCGCTGGTACTAAATACCAACGTGCCAGAACTTTGAAGTTGGTTTCTAAGGCGTAACAAACAGCAGCCTTTTTCAACCAGGGTTGGCAAAATACCTAAAAATTGCCCAAAAACTGTATACAAGCCAACGGGTGGTTCAAGCCTTCCTATTAGTTGCACAAAGCCACAGGTTTTCATTGTGTACCATTACATCCTTCTAGCCATCAGTGTCCTAACAACCAATGATGTCATTGGTTAGTAGGAGGACGTCAGGCACCTTCCCCTCTCCTTCAATGAGGGAGAGAAACCGAGGGAGAAGAGAAACATTGGAATACTAATCAGTAATAGTTGCAGCACCAATAGAAAAACACCATGGAATGTCCCATTAATTAAAACACAATATCACAATTTATATACTGTATATCTCCCTACAACTCAAACTCCACCTATCTAAATGCATAAAGCTACCTCTTATGCAGCCAGGTGGGACTGGTGAAACCGGTCAGATGCCTTAAATACAATCTTCATCTCCCAAAACAATTGACTGCAGAATGGTTCATCCCTGTGGATTTTTGAGGGAAAATATTGGGATACCTTTGACATAAATGAATAAAGTATATTGAACATGCCAGTATATGTGAACAAGATGTTTATGCCAAAAAATGGATTAATTTGTCATGTGGCACTTATGAACAGTTTATTGAATTTAAGATGCACATGGCATTATAAGTGAACAAGGGACTACAGTTGCATATTTATGGCATTAAATTGGATTTATCTTTATTTAGCGTTTATTCAACAGCCAGGAGCCGTAGCAGCTATTCTGCCCATGTTTCCTCTTACTCTGTGTTTCTTTGGAACTAAGTGGCACTCGCAGGCCTATTTTTAAAATTATTATAAAATTTAGCTTATTCACTGTTTTCAGAACATGTTTTTTTATTTTTTTTGCTTCTTTTAAAATGTTGCCATTGATCTGTAACCTAATACAAAAGTTAAAACTTTTTAAAAAAAGATTGGATTTTTGTCAAAAAACAGACTCTGTATCCACTAAACAATAAATGAGGACCTGCTATAATACACTGTCCTTTCCGAGCACTTTGCTGATACGAGGTAGTTCTGACTTCTTCACATGCTTGTATTTTTAGGATATACTGTAACCTCTGCTTCTGTGAAAGGAGAAGAAATCTACATTGCAGGACAGCCTCGATACAAACATACGGGTCAGGTTATCCTTTATAAAATGCACGGAAGAGACATCAAAATTATTGGCACGTTAAAAGGAGAACAGGTGAGTGTCCATTACTTTGACTATATAATAAACTGATCCCTTTGGATGCACATAGGGGAGACAGTCATTCTATCGGTTGTGGTGTGCCTGAGGACATTCCCCTTTGTGGTTGGCCTCCAGGCTTTGTCCAAAATGTATCTGGCCTAATAGGAATACAAACACATTTGATTTAGTTGCATTTCGGCGTGATTACATGTGTCTTGAGATTGAATTTTAAAATAGTTAAAGATATGACTTGAACATTTAAGAATACATCTATTAGGTCTTCTGTTTACATTGAACCCCAGGTAAGCCCATGATCAGTTTAGGTGATAGCCTTTGTAATTGTAACAATTAGTAGTGCAAAGTGTTGTCTGATTGGATCAGTTGGAGCCTCATCCAATCAGAGAATGCTTTGCATCCATTGAAAATCCAAATACAAAAGGCAATCGGTTCCCTGAATAATGCCTGTACTGAGAAATTACCCTTGTGTTTTCACAAAACAGTAGGGCAGCCACTTGGCTAGGACCTGGAAGCTAGGAGTAGCTGTACCCACTACATTGGTTTTCAGCTTTCATGGGGTTCACACAGGTATGGCACATATACACTTACACTGGTCCAAGCTTAACCAATGTAAATGTGTAAACAATTCCATACCTAAACTTCAGCTTTAAAGGTAAACTGATTAGTTGTAAAAAGAAAATGCATGTGATTGCTTTTTGTGCAAATCTATGAATCAATATTAAATAACCATTCAGTGGATAATATAAACTTAAAAAAGCAAAACACCAACAACTTGTAGATTAATCTTCTTCCACCCAAACTGTCTGCAGTATGTGTGAAAGCTTTATAAACAATAGACTGTACAATCTGTCTATGTACTTTGTAGAGACTGTCAAATATGTAATTTCTATATACATTAAAGGATTGCAATACCTTAACGTATATCTTTGTATTGCTAATGCCACTTTTTTTAGATTGGGTCTTACTTTGGAAGTGTCCTCACCACAGTAGATATAGATGGAGATGCAGTCAGTGACATTCTTCTGGTTGGCGCACCAATGTTTATGGGAGCCGAAAAACAAGAACAAGGAAAAGTGTACGTCTATAGCATTCAGCAGGTTAGCATTTTCAGATATTTATGTGATTTGATAAGGATGTAAGTTAGCATTTTACTTACTGGCAGTCTCACATCTGAGTTATATTCACCTCTCTGATAAGACAGACTTCACAGAATCAGACAATACCAAGACATTTTGGACAATTTCATGCTTCCAACTTTGTGGGAACAGTTTGGAGATGGCCCCGCCAGTACACAAAGCAAGGTCTTAGATTTTCACACAAATAGAGCTTTCTTTTGGTGGTATTTAATCACCACTGTGTTTTTTTTTTTTTTTGATAAATAAACGAAAAAAAAAAAAAAAACATTTTGCATAAAAACAAGTTTTTCTTTATTTCTGTTATAAAATTTCACAAATAATTAATCTTTCTTCGCAAATTTAGGCCAAAGTGTATACGGCTACATTTCTTTGGTGAAAATAACCAAAATCAGTGTTTATTATTCAGACTGTAGGAAAGTTATAGAGTCCACAATCTATGGTATATATCTGAAAGTCAATCAATCTTGATGGCCTATCTCATTTATTGAGGCCCGAAAATGCAAGGACAGTATAAATATCCCCCAACTGACCCCTTTCTGAAAAGTAGACAGTCCAAGGTATTTAGTAAGAGGCATGGCAAGTTTTTGGAAGTTGTCACTTTTTTGTCCCAATTTTTTGGAAAATTATGAAATTAGTTTAAAATATTTTTTACACTTTTATTTTGATTTTCTGCATACTGTCACCAGTGCAGTATAACATCATCATATAACTGGTTTGGCAGTGATTAGGGATACTGACGGGTGACCAGAGCAATACAGTTTTACAATAATAATACTGTACTACTCTGGAGAGGTGATCATGATTATTTTTTTTAACACACTATGATTGCTGATAACCGTGAATTTCAATGTTATAGGCAAATATTTTTTGAAATGAAATGCATTCATTCAGTGTTTACTATTGTGATTGACCACAACTAATCACATGGTACAGATGGACTGTGATTGGCCCTGTCTGTACCATGTGATCACTGTGCTCAATCACAGTGAACAATACAAATTTACACAATGAATGGCATGAATGGAAGCTATCCATTGTGTATAATTGTCATGTGATCTGATGTGATTGGTCACATTGATCAAATGGTACTGACAGCAGACTGGTTCGGGAGGGGTGAACCACCAGCTCACATTTATGTATATACTTTTGTTGTTTTGCTAGTTTATATTTTCTAATGACTATATACAGGCATGGGAGAGTTGTTCACTTCCAATCTGACAGAAGGTAAAGGTAGGAGGAGGGGTTTCCCCTTAAAATCAGTGTAAAATCTAATTGTCCTGACAAAGCTGTATATGCCTAACAGCGAAACGCATCAATGTCAGGTTACTCACCTCGTGTTATCAAGTCCCTTTTCCAGAAGTCTAAGCAGCTTGGCAGCTGAGTAGCAAGCAGATTTGCATGTGGCAGCAGGAGCCTCCAGTGCTACAAGCTCTCATAGCTTGTGTGTTCTGGCAGATGGAGAGATAGGACAGCTGAAAGGGGACCCCAGCTACTTGAGGAGCATGTATGGCTGGTGAGCAAGCAATATAGTGTGAGTTTAACAGCAGAGAAGCCGGCAGATGTGTCAGTGGGAGTGAAACCTCCCTGTGCTATAAGCCTATATAATTGGCATCAAATGAGTTAAGAGAGTGGAGAGCTGACTTGAGGGGTTTATGTACTAAAACTGGAGAGTGTAAAATCTGGTGCAGCTGTGCATGATAGTCAATCAGCTTCTAACTTCAGCTTGTTCAATTAAGTTTTGACGACAAAACCTGGAAGTTGATTGGTTTCTATGCAATGCTGCACCAAGTTTTGCACTCTCCAGGTTTAGTAAATCAACCCCTGAGTCCCCTGCTATATAAGAAGTTTGCACCATTGGTGAGACACTATGAGAACATGTTCTAGCATCTGGCAGCTTTGGAGTTGGATAGAGCTTGTTGCTGGGGTTGATACAGAGTTTCTGTGTGTGTGTGTGTGACACTCTGCTTAGTGCAAATAGACAGAGTGGATCACAAGCTATAAGCAGTAGGGGTAAAACTATTGTAAAAGCCTATAACTTGTGTCTCCTCATTACTTGAATCTTCCTTTGAAAGTATTTTTGTGACTAATTAAAGTGGTTGTAAAACCATTACAACCACTTTAACCTACAGGTAAGCCTGGCGCACTGAGCGTGCCATTGCTAATGGCGATCATTCCGTTAGTGGCGGCACCAGCACGCATGCACAGGAGTGACGTCATCACGGCTCTGGCCAGTCACAGCGCCGGAGCCGCGGTACTCTGGAGTCACTTCGGGATAGATGGCGGCGTAGGAGAAGGGGAACGAGGACCGATTCGGGGGCTACGATCTCAGGTAAGTAATTCATAATGAGCTAGTATGCTATGCATATTAGCTCATTATGCCTTTGTCTTGCAGGGGTTATTTTTTTATTTTTTATTTATGAGTCTTTACTTCCTCTTTAACTATAAATTTTGTTTATGGTTCTATTCTCCCAGACTATTTCTCTCCAGCAAATTCACCGCTTGCTACATTGCTTATCATCGATGTGAGCCATACTCATTCTTTTAAAATAAATAAAGTGCAACGCTCAAAATACAGATAAATAATAGCAAAAAAGAGGGGAAGATTGTGACTTTATATGAGGCATGTATAGCATAATATAAATATAGTCAGTATTAAAAAGGTATAATTTATTAAGTATAATGATGAATACACATTGGATTACAGTATACATACATACATTTCAGTACATACATATAGCATGTTTGCAATTTAATATACATAAGGAGCAGCAGTAACATGATGGTACATTGCATGATATGTAACAGATGGCTCTCTTTGGTGACATGAAACACTTCACAACAGGATATAGTGGAGAAATTGTTTTGCTGAATGGATGGGGGATATTTAAGACTACTGATAAAGACCATAGTGCATAAAAAAATCCTTACGCGTTTCGTGGAATCACTCCACTTCCTCAGGGGCAGATGTGTTAAATATCTGTAACAAAACATAAATGCCAATATGGTCTCGTATTGTATACAAGACAGTAAGAAAGAAGGAGGAGAGTAGGCCTCCCTTCACATTAGGCTACATATGAAGTGAGAAACCTGCAGAAGGAAGGCTTTTGCTATATATTCAGGGATGGAGACATTTGTTTACATGCGCCTCATATAAAGTAAAAAAAAAAAAAACTTTTTTAACAGATAAATAATATACAGTATATGTAAACAATCTCCATAGGATTTCCAAAAGTCCCAATTGAAAGTTAAAAATTTGTAAGCATCTCTAATGTGCTCAAAAAGCAAACTTCATTGTTAGCATACCAGCCTTCCACCACCAGTAAATACTGTATGCAAAGCCTCTTACCAAAATATATTGACCCTCTGTAAAGAGAGCGGTCAAAATGTGCTTGCTTATCAAAGGTTTCCAGGACAGATGTATAACCCCTGGGTTCAACAGCTTTCACCAGACCTCTTCCTCTCACATTGATGCAGCTGGGCCACTTTAATATATACCAGATTCTCCCTCCTCAATAGTGGTTGAGAGGCATCCAACTTCCATATACATTTCGCTCGTAAAAAGCATACATAACAGCCTCATGGTGTAGTATTAAAAATCCAGCATCTATTTAAAAAAGGTATATACTCACATGGTAATAGTGTGTGTGTGTGTATGTGTATATATATATATATATATATATATATATATATATATATATATATATAAAATCCACAACAAAATGGCCGCGCTCAACAGCGTGATGTCACACGTCACGTATGGGGACAGCATCAGTGACACAACCGGGGTGTTGTCTTTACAGTGAATTTATAGTGGTGGTGGGTATCCTTTACCATTTTTATGGTTTGTTAGTTGAGCCATATATATGGCATATTTTTAACTTGAGTATCAATAAATTTTTATTTTTAATCAATACTTGTGGCCAGCGTCAATTATTTTTTGGTCTTGTTAAGTAACCACTTTACTATGACCTCAAGTCTATTTGTGGTCATGAATATATTGTTTTAGGGTTTTGGTTATTTTGGACAGCCTGGCTATTAACTGCTCCTTTTTGTTAAAGTACATTTCTAAGGGGGTCATATCACTTACTAACACCAACCAGCAATGGCATGCGGAGATTAGGATTGAGGCGTGAGATGTGGTGGTCCGCAAAGTTCTGAGGCACTGGCAGTCTTTCACTGTAGTTAGTTGACTCAAGAATGTTAAGTATCTCATACGATAGGGAAAAAAGAAAGGTAACTTACATCTGCTGAGGCTATGATAACCTTAATGTTGCAGAGAAACACAACCTTCTTTGGGCACAGGTGGAGAATAACCTGTCTCCTGGTGGTCTAGATCCTGAAATTTTCAGGGGCTTCTCAGACAGGCAGTTAAGGAAAAAAGATTGGGGTGCTCCTCTAAAATACCAATATGTGTATGGACAATACTTGAACAGTGTATCCATATCAATTTGAGCAACAATTTAGTAGTGATCCAGCAAAAATTTTAAATATTGGTACAAAAATAAAGTCTTTGCTACAAACAAATGAAGTCCATACAATATGTGAAAGTTTCAAACAAACTTCTTAGTATCCAAACCCATGGGGTTAATTATTGAAGTAAATATGCTGTGTTTAAACCGTGTCTTGGACAAAACAAGGAAAAGGGTGCTTTTAGAAGGAATCTTCCAGCACATAAATCACAATCATCAGTAGGATGGAGATTCCCTCTGTTCCAATCACGATCAATGAAGTGATCCTACAATGTTAGATGGATGGAGCTTGCCCATTCCTCACTCTCAACAATTTTGACAATAAAAACCAGCGTGACAAACACAGTAATGTGCACAGTGGCAGTCAGCACCAGCCTGCTTGTGCGGAATGACATCACAGAATTAAATACACCGGATGTGTTTGCCCTTAACATGGCGTCAACTAGGAAAGGAGCCTCCTTTCCTTCATTAATTATACCTCAATCGAATGTGATCTTTATAATCATCCGCTATATCCGCTATAATTTCTTTGGTATTAGTTGAAATTCGATATTTATGTATGTATATTGAGTCGTGATAATGATTTGTAGTTTGTAAAGTCGTTTGTTTATTGAATCTATTTAAATCTATTAACACACACAATGACAATATCTCTTCTCCTCGGCTCAAATACAATACAACACCATTCTCACTGAGTTCTCAGGAATGCACTTTGCCAGTAATCCAACCTCCAGCACAAAATGAATCAGCTGATTGGACTGTAAGATTTACTTTGAGTTGACCTTTTGTTTCATTAGATTTTTAACGAATTACGGAATCATGTCAAATTCATTCGTTATATTCGCTATAATTTCTTTCGTATTAGTTGAAATTCCTTATTTTTTTATTTGGACATTCGGATGCATCCGAATGTCCGAAAGATGCAAAATTCTGCCGAATTTAGTTTCGTTTACTAAACGAATTGGACATGTCTAGTACTTATTGTTGCAACAGGAACTGGTTGCTACGCAATCTTCTGTTTTAAGAAGGCTCTATTTTATTTTGGTGCACACAGCACTACAATATGGTTAACATGAAAAGGATATCAACATACCGTACTTCAACAATTCTGTGTCAATGGCCTTTAAGCAGATTATTTTATAAAAGACAACCCACACTAATAGGGAACGCAGGAAGTTCAGTTCAACAGCTGTCATAGTTTGACTAGCGTTATGCAAAGATCTATTTTCTCAGGGCTGATGGGTAGCAGTAAAGGATAAGCAAAGAAGTAGATCATTTTCCACTCCTCTGAAAACTAGAAAACATCATTTAAAGTGATTGATGCTCAAGTAATTTTTTTCCTTAGTAGATAATGTTCACACATACTTTGTCTTCACAGGAGACTTTTAAGTATGAGATGAGTTTGGAGCCCATGAGCCAAACCTGCAAACAAGAAGCAGAAAATGAACCCTGTGGGGCTCGCTTTGGAACGGCTATTGCAGCTGTGACAGATCTCAACCTGGATGGCTATAATGATGTAGCTATAGGGGCTCCTCTGGAGGGAGATCACAGAGGAGCTGTGTATATTTATCATGGAAGTGCAAAAACAATAAAAAGTGACTATGCTCAGGTATGTGTCAAAACTGTATTTTTTGGTCTCATACTTTGTACTTAAAATCAATAAAAGCTATTAAGATAAAAGAGTGGTTTTGCTTGATTCCTAACAGCGTATTCCATCAGGGGGAGATGGGAAAAAAGTCAAATTTTTTGGTCAGTCTATTGATGGTAAAATGGACTTGAATGGGGATGGACTAACGGATGTAACAATTGGAGGTCTTGGAGGAGCTTCTCTGTTTTGGTAAGTATTGAAGTCAAGTTAAAGTCAATTTAAACCCTGACAATGAACTTCTACTATTTACTTATTTTTGGCTTGTTCAATATGCAGTTGAAACCATTATACAGGTTTTAATACCTGTTGGAGTTTGTCTAAGGCCCCTTTCACACTTATACGACTTGTCCCACTATTTAGGACTGCAAAGTAGCATGACAAGTCGTTCCCCATGATTTCCAATGACAGCCATTCATATTAGTACGACTTCAAGACGTTCTGACTTCAAAGTAGTCCCTGCACTACTTTGGTCCAATTTTGATGCCACTTACACAGGCATGCCTTGAAATTGCGGCGGAATCACAGCAAAATCGCAGCAAAAATCGCTGCAAAATCACGGTAAAATTTGAAGTCTTTGAAGACTTTGAAGTCGCACAAGTGTGAAAGGGACCTTAACCTTAGGTTCGAGGAAGATTCCTAGGATACGCATTTGGGAAAAAATTGTGAACTAGTGGCTGAAAAGTTTACCGTTTCACCTCCAAAAATTAGAAACAATTAACAAACAGTTTTGTTTCCATTTTTCGACAGAACCAGATTTGACACCTCAGTAAATCTGTCCCAATCTGTTCAGCTATAAAATATAATAGCTAATTTTTGCTGTTGTTATAGTTATCATTATTATAATTACAATTTTTTTTATCATCTATATATTAAGTGGCTCTGGCAACACATTATGCTGTCCTTTTGTGCCACTGTTCACTACTGGGGCCTGATTGCTTCTAACTTCATAGTCAGATCTTGCCAACTGTTGTTCCACTGTCTAGTAAGACACATTCTTTGGAAACAGGGTTTTGTGATTTGCAGAGTTTAGTATTAGCAGTTAAGGAAAGCAAGGTGACAATAAAAGTGAACCTAAATCATGGTGGGGCACAGATGAGACTTTCTTGGTTAATAAAGTTAATATTGTGTGTCTTCTTCTAGGCAGGCTTTTACTAGTTACATATAGTAGGTGAGGTTGAAAAAAAGTCACAAGTCCATCAAGTCCAACCTATGTGTGTGATTATATGTCAGTATTACATTGTATATCCCTGTATGTTGCTGTCGTTCAGGTGCTTATCTAATAGTTTTTTTAAACTATCGATGCTCCCGCTGTGAAAGTCTAAAATGGAGTATAGATTTGCTTTGAGTGTAAGAAACCAAAACAAGCAAATTAGTATATCCAATATAGCAGAACATGCTATTAAAAATAAAATATACAATATCATACTTACTACAAAACAAAGAGATCATGTTCCCTTATAGCAGGCTAAACAGCACAGTGCTTGTTCTCTCTAATCTGTCCCTTTCTATGCTGTAAAAAAACCTGGTTGATCCTGCCTGTACCTGTGTCCCCCTTATGCCGCCTACACACGATCGGTAATTTCCAACAACAAATGTTCGATGTAAGCTTGTTGTGGGAAATTCCGACCACGTGTAGGCTCCATCGGACATTTGCCTTTAGGAATTTCCGACAACAGATGTTTGAGAGCTGGATCTCAAATTTTCCACCAACAAAAAACAAAATCCCCCTAGTGTGCTGACCACGGTGATCATGGCTGCTAATCCATGATACCTGGTCGAAAAAAAATCCACGGTTTGGTTGTCGGAAATTCCAATAATCAGTAGGCGGCACAAGTGTGCTGACCACGGTGATCCCACCATGCTCTCCTCTCTCCCCGCTCTCCTCTCTCTCCCAGCTCTCCCCCTCCCTCCCTGCCTGTCAGCTCCTGTGTGTGTGTGAGTGGACCTCTTCCCAGCCCCTCCTGCCGCTATTAGTAGTTGGCAGTAAAGTTAAAGAAAGATTAATGTCAGCCCCTCTGTTCTACCAAGCCATACTTTACTGTGTACATGTTTGTATAAAATTATGCCTCTAATTATCTTATTTCAGTTTGTTTCTGGACGGTCGTGTGACCTCCGGCTGATCTCCTCCCCCGATCTAAGGGCTACAGCAAGAGGGGCTGAGTGGACAGCACATCAGTCATGTGTGTAGCCCTTAGATTTCTGGTCGGTCACGTGACCTACCAGAAACAAACTGAAATAAGGCATTTAGAGGCATAATTTTATACAAACATGTACATAGTGTAGTATGGATTGGTAGAACAGAGGGGCTGGCAGTAATCTTTTTTTGAGTTTACAAACACTTTAACTTTATTAATTTAAAAGGTAACTTTGCTTTCGTGAAAAAAAAAAAGTAAATGGGGAAAAAAAAAGTAATATAACATACAATTTCTACAAAAGGCATATTATAATATTGTTATTAAAAATTACTTTTCCATTTCAAACTTCAGCCACTGTAATTTTCTGTAAAATTCAATGCAATGTGGCAACCTGGAGGCATTCGGTAAAAAAATTGGTAAAATTCTTTGCAATGTAGAATATGGACAGACTTTAATATACTTTTACAACATTAATTAGTTTAGTGTTTTTTTTTATTCTAGGTCTCGAGATGTTGTAGAAGTGACAGTAGCAATGCGTTTCCAACCAGACACCATCAACATGGAAATAAAGAATTGTGGGATCAACAACAGAAATACTGTGTGCATCCAGGCAAATTATTGCTTCATAATAGACCTTAAATCTGGTGAAAACAAGCCAGAAAATTATGGTATGTATGTGATCATCTTTGAAGTAAAACTGTATTTATTTATACATTTTTTTACTATTTTTTATTTTTATTTGATGTAGATCTGGAGTACAAAATCACACTTGACTCACATCGTTTTCTATCTCGAAGTCTTTTCATTAATACCAACGGAAGGGATGTACAAGGTGTAGTCTCTAAAAGTGGCGACTGTGTAAACCACGATTTCTATATGGTGGCAAGTAATACTTTAACCATTTTCCTAATACATGAGTTTATTAACAATTAAATGAGTTTCCCAATTTCAAGAAGAAAGGGGCTCCATAGTTCACATTATTCTGAGGACATTTAAATTATATCTAACCCCCCCCCCCCCCCAATTTTTTATTTCATAGCGTAGAGAAGCATTAAAACCCTGTCAGGCTTCTTTTTGTCACCTGTAGACACAAGAACATCCTTCCAAAGTGAGAAAATATCACCTAGAATGTAAGGATGTCTCTAAGACGTCCTTATTGGAAGATAACCCCTTCATTTTATTTCCGGTGATGACACCAAATTTTTCACTTTCAGTCTAAGCCCCCGTACACACAGTCGGAAATTCCGACGGAAAATGTCCGATCGGACCATGTTGTCGGAAAATCCGCCTGTGTGTGGGCTCCATCGGACTTTTTCCATCTGAATTTCCGCCGGAAAAAATTTGAGAACCTGCTCTCAAATTTTCCGACAACAAAATCGGATCGGAATTTTTCTGATCGTGTGTAGAGAATTCCGATGGACAAAGTGCCACGCATGGTCAGATCAAATTACGAGACCAAAGCTATTGGCTACTAGCCTCTACGTAGTAGTCGTATTCAACGAACGTCACCACGTTCAGAATGATCGGATTTTCCGACATCTTTGTCCGAACATGTGTATGCAACACCAGTGTCGGACAAAGTCCGTGGGAAAAAATCAGACGGATTTTGTGGTCAGAATTTCCTACCGTGTGTACGGGGGCTTAGTTGCAATGATCACCAGGACAAACAGATAGATTGAATGTCCCCAGTGGGGGTCACAAGCAACAATAAAATTCCGACAGTGCTGTATAATTGAGAAAAGTGGAAAAATAGAACTGAACCACTGAGGTTATCTCACAGGTATTGTTATTTGAAAGTATTGAAATGAATGTAAATTATCAGGCAGATACCCAGGCAGGCAGCCTGAATATGAAGCACCACACCACTACTAAGAGGGCCAGTTACAACTTCCAATAAAAGTCAGGGGGACAATCTAAAAAGTATCCAATACATGTTGGGCATCCAAGAGCACCCCCTTCATTGGGGCTTGATTGACACAAATGTGATTTTACTAGGAATGAACTGAATGAATGAATTTTAATATTATTTTTTCCAGTGTGATTGCAAGTACAGAGCTCATCAGCAACTGTCTGGCTTATGCCCCAACATGTATTTACCATTATCCCAAGTTAGATCCATTGTCTTACTATAAGTATACAATATTTCATTAGTATTGATCTAGGTGGAAATTCAACAAGCAGAGTCTCGATGCATTTTGTTGAACTGTTCGTCAAAGTATTCAGGAGTACCATGGAGTTGTTTATTAAAATTAATATATCTGTCACAGTATTCCAAAGAATGCCAGGAGATTCACAAACTAACTGATACTGTAAGAATGAATGGGCCTAATAAATTCCCTTTAACAGCACATCCAACTGCAAACTGGCCACATACCAAAGAATGGGATTTTTACTTAAAATATATGAGTGAATAGGCGCGTATTGTTATGTAGCCGGTCCATGTGGCTGATTTTTTCACATATGTGTTCTCTTTTCTATCCTAGGAAAAGCCAGATTTTTTGAATTCTGTAAATATTTCTGTTGAGTTCAATTTTAAAGATCCAGAAGAAGGCCCGGTTCTCAGCAATGAGCATCCGAAGATTATAAATGCATATGTAAGTACAGACTTAACACAGAACTGCATATGAAAGATCTTACATTTACAGTGCCTTGAAAAAGTATTCATACCCCTTGACATGTTCCACATTTTGTCATGTTACAACCAAAAACGTAAATGTATTTTATTGGGATTTTACGTGATAGATTCAATACTTTGTAGAACCTCCTTTCGCTGCAATAACAGCTGCAAGTCTTTTTGGGGTGTCTCTACCAGCTTTGCATATCTAGAGATTAACATTTTTGCCCATTCTTCTTTGCAAAATAGCTCAAGCTCTGTCAGATTGGATAGAGAGTGTCTGTGGACAGCAATTTTCAAGTCTTGCCACAGATTCTCAATTGGATTTAGGTCTACCTGGGCCATTCTAACACATTAATATGCCTTATCTAAACCATTCTATTGTAGCTCTGGCTGTATGTTTAGGGTCTTTGTCCTGCTGTAAGGTGAACCTCTGCCCCAGTCTCAAGTCTTTTGTAGGTTTTCTTCCAAGATTGCCTTGTATTTGGCTCCATCCATCTTCCCATCAACTCTGACCAGCTTCCCTGTCCCTGCTGAAGAAAAGCATCTCCACAACATGATGCTGCCACCACCATGTTTCACAGTGGGGATGGTGTGTTCAGGTTGATGTACAGTGTTAGTTTTCCGCCACAAATAGCGTTTTGCTTTTAGACCAAAAAGTTACATTTTGGTCTCATCTGACCAGAGCACCTTCTTCCACATGTTTGCTGTGTCCCCCACATGGCTTCTCGCAAACTGCAAACTGTAATTCTCGTGGCTTTCTTTCAACAATGGCTTTCTTCTTGCCACTCTTCATAGAGGCCAGATTTGTGAAGTGCACGACTAATAGTGTCCTAAAGGACAGATTCTCCCACCTGAGCTGTGGATCTCTGCAGCACCTCCAGAGTTACCATAGGCTGCTTCTCTGATTAATGCTCGGCCCGGCCGTCAGTTTAGGGGGATGTCTTGGTAGGTTTACAGTTGTGCCATACTCTTTCCATTTTCAGACGATGGATTGAACAGTGCTCTGTGAGATGTTCAAAGCTTTTTTTTTAACTTAACCCTGCTTTATCCCTGACCTGTTTGGTGTGTTCCTTGGCCTTCATGATGCTGTTTGTTCACTAAGGTTCTCTAACAAACCTCTGAGGGCTTCACAGAACAGATCTATTTATACTGAGATTAAATTACACACAGGTGGACTTTCTTTACTAATCAGTTGACTTCTGAAGGCAATTGGTTCCACTAGATTTTAGTTAGGGGTATCAGAGTAAATGGGGCTGAATACAAATGCATGCCAGACTTTTTATATATTTATTTGTAAAAAAATGTAAAAAAAACATTTATTATTTTCCTTCCATTTCACAATTATGTGTCACTTTGTGTTGGTCTAGAACAGTAATGGCGAACCTTGGCACTCCAGATGTTTTGGAACTACATTTCCCATGATGCTTATGCACACTGTAGTGTAGTTGAGCATCATGGGAAATGTAGTTCCCAAACATCTGCGGTGCCAAGGTTCGCCATCACTGGTCTAGAATATATATCCCAATAAATACATTTACGTTTTTGGTTATAACATGGCAAAATGTGGAAAATTTCAAGGGGTATGAATACTTTTTCAAGCCACTGTACATAGCCAGTAGAGGTATAGCCTATAGAGTAGAGTATAGGCTATATTACTGCTGGTCAGGAGGGTATGCTAAGATTTATTTTTTTTGTTTCCTTATAACAGAAAGTATCCCTTCAAAAAATGAAGAGTTTATTATTATAGTAAGCAGAGCCATGCAAATAATTATTTTATGCCTCTGGGCCATCTCTGAAGTCTGAAATGCATGCATGCAGAGTGCTAACACTCCTATCGGCACAGGAAAGATGCCCTGTAAACTTCGTACAATAATCTACTGTTTTAAAGGACTACAGTGAGGAGATTGTTCTAAAAAAGCATACCCCTTCCCATGTTTGGAATTACCATTGGGCTTGACTGGGCTCAAGCCCATGGGCCCGCCTAATAAGGGGCCCTGCCCATTTACGTTTTTTAAATACTGTATTTTTCGCCCCATAAGACGCACCCCCCCCCCCCAAAAAAAATGGGGGAAAGTGCCTGTGCGTCTTATGGAGTGAATATTGAGCAGGAGTCGCCGCCGCTCGCTTCATGCACACACTCAGGACACACCACCTACTTGGTCCGCCCTCACTCACTCCAGCTAACCAGAAGCCGGCCCCACCCAAGGCAATGCCGTGTCGCTCCCAATCGCGGCGTCGCTAGCCGGGGTGACACGAGAGTCTGCTGTTAGTGTTACCAATCACAGCCATCCACCCCATGACATTTCTGGGAACACCTTCCTCCTGAGCTACTGCGAGCCAATGGGGACAGAGTGAGGCAGGGCCAACTGCCAGAATGAGTGGGATGGGCAGTGAGATGGAGAAGCGGCATGTGTGTTTATAATGCTGAAATATACGGTATGTATATTATGGGAGTATTTATGTGGAGATCATGCTAGGTGCTTAGATAGATGGGACGAGACACAGCTAACTACACTGCTTCTCACCTTCTTTTCTTACTATTTAAATATCTTTGCTTGTATTATGACAGTGGTGTGTGCATACTGTGCTATATATCCATAGGAACATGGGAGACACATGGGAGATCTACACTGTATGGCCTTATAAGATCCAATTACTCGCTCATCAGATTATACTCACATAAACACTGGTGTATCTTTATTTGGTATAGTAATATATACCACTGGCTAACGTACTGTCCACTGGCTAATGCACATTTTATTTGCCAGGCTTCTGTATGGGTCAGAATTTTTTTCTTGTTTTTCCCCTCTAAAACCTAGGTGTGTCTTATGGTCAGGTGCGTCTTATGGAGCGAAAAATACGGTATCTTCTTTACGTTTATGTATCATTTTGTTCTATTTAAAGTAATGTATAGAAGGTAGGGCCCGAAAGTGACTCAAGCCCAGGGGCCCCCACCACCCTAATGCCCCGTACACACAGTCGGAAATTCCGATGGAAAATGTCTGATCGGCCGTGTGTGGGCCGCGTGTGGGCTCCATCGGATCCTGCTCTCAAATTTTCCGACAACAAAGTCCGATCTGACTTTTTCCGATCGTGTGTAGGGAATTCCGACGGACAAAGTGCCACGCATGCTCAGATCAAATTACGAGACCAAAGCTATTGGCTACTAGCCTCTACATAGTTCCGTCATACGCAACGAACTTCACCACGTTCAGAATGATCAGATTTTCCGACAACTTTGTCCGACCGTGTGTATGCAACACCAGTGTCGGACAAAATCCGACGGATTTTGTGGTCGGAATTTCCGACCGTGTGTACAGGGGCTAATTCCTGCCCTGCCCCTTCCCACAGGCCGAAATATAATTTTGGACAGAACATTTTTTGTTTTAATTCAATGGTAATGACATTTCTTACATTTTAGATCCTAACAAGTACTTGTTTGATCATTTTACAGATCCCATTTACCATGGACTGTGGTACTAATAAAAAATGCATCAGTGACCTTGTTCTAGATGCTCAATTAAGTGTGGATGAGCAAAGGTAAAATTATTTTGCAATGAATAAGTGGTGTTTGAATTTTTCTTAAGAGGAAACAATAGATAGATGGATTTAGGTCAATGTTATGTATATTTTTAAGTTGATATGTTTTTAGACAAATTTTTTGTGCTGTTTCATTTTAAAGCCCCATTTCGGGCAAGAGAAAAATATTCTTGCAGTGCCACTTCCCCAAACTGCAAGGGTTAGATGCTCATTAAAGTGGAACTTTGCTGCATCTGAGCACCACAAATCAAAAATGCTATTTAATTTATTTTTAAAATTCAAAGCTTAACTCCCCCATCCATCCATGTCTCCATGCTTTATTTTGTTGAGAAATCGCTTCCTAGCATTCCTGGCTGTGACCATCTTGAGTAAGGGCAGAAGATTCATGAGATTCATGTAGCATTTACTTCCTGGAATCCATCTGTTCTTAACTTAAGCATGTAGGCAGGAGGGTGTGCTTAGCTATGAACCCCCCCGAAGACCCCTGGGATGCATGACATAATTTGCCTAGGCATGGAAACCAGGAAGTAACTGAAGAAATGTAAAAAAAAAAAGAAAGATTATAACTAGTGAATATTATCTACTTTTCTATCTATTTACCAATGCTGGCATCATAGGGATTAAAAATAATCAATATTGACTGAGAGGGTGAAGTTCTCCCTCACTGTGGAAATTAATTCTAAAAATAAAAACTGCTAATGGACAGAGTTTTTATGACAGAAGAGACCCTTCTGGTCTCTCCTGTCATAAATGCTTCTACCTGCCTATCAGCGGTAGCGTACACTGAGCTGCATATGCGCTCAGCTCAGAATACAATAATGGCACCCTTATGTGCAGTGATGATGTAACTCCTATGACATCATAACGGCACAACCATTGAAGCAGCTGAACAGACCAAACTCAGAAGGATAACCGGGAGAATATGGAAGCACCCGCAACAGCAGAGAGCGCTGGCAGTGTAGTGCTGGAAGACATTGCTTAACAGATACGTCTCCCATAAAGTGCTAACATGTGATGCATATGGAATATTAGCAGGAATACACTAAAAGTATATAGGCTGAAAATTTGCCCCAGCACACTATATCACTTCCACTTGTGCGTGAGACGTCAATGCTACGTATTAAATCGATTGCTCTTTCAACGTTTTTTTCCCGATGGGTTCGAACGTTGTTTCATTGGTCGGCTGTCAATCGATCAGCAGATTTTCTATCCATGTATCCATGTATTCTGGCTATTAAGCTCTGGGGGACACATTTATTTAAAAAAAATATATAATAAAGGAGTCTAATTCTGCTTTAAGTCTTGAAGTAGAGGAATAAGGTGTAATACCCACCTTATTTCTTACTCTGGCAGACGTCCTCTATGCTTTGCAGCTGGCTCCCCCAAGCCTCTTCTTTAAGACACTCCTTCAGATGGAAGGCTCAGTGCTCTCTAGTGACATCACATATAATGCAATACTAATAGACCTGCATTGTACACAAGTTCGGCGATGGCCACAACTCAGAGCATTGGAGAGAAGAGGGGAACACCAAAGCCCTGCCTGCTGCTGCAAGAGCCAAGAATAGGGTACATTTTACAGCTTACTGGTAGACCCCTAGATAAGCATTTTCACTCTTGCAGTGCAGGGGAAACCCCCAATAGAAGGGTGTTTTTTTTAATCCCGGGTTTCAGCTTCAATGTGTACATACATGCATACATACACAAATTTTTAACTCAGAAATAAACATTTTATATATGATAAGGGTTTCCTACTATGAATTAACTACATAGAAAGCTCAGCAGTGGTTGTTAACTTTCATATATGGTGTCCCTAATTGAAACCATTGACAAAGTCATTATCTAGATTAGCCTTTGTCAACCTTTTCAACACAGAGGAACCCTTGAAATACAATTCCGGCCTTAAGGAACCCCTGCTAAAAATGACTCTATCTACAACTCATAATACATTAGTGTGATGGTCAGTGGGAAGAATGCTCCTTACACTTGTGGTCATTGGGATGAATCGGAGAGAGTCAGGAACTGTTCATTGCTCAAGGAACCCCTAGCAACCTCTGGAGGAACCCTAGGGTTTGATGGAACCCTAGTTGAGAAACCCTGATCTAGAGAGGTATAGAAAGGGGAGATAATCCCTTTTCAGAAGTGTAACCTGTAAGTCAAGAAACAGCAGAGCTTGAGAACCACTGATCTACTTCTGTACATCTCTTTCAGAGTCCTTCCCTCTAAACATCACTGCAATGCTTTACTAGCTGAATGTTATAGATGTATAGAGAAATACTAAAGAATAATGAACATTTGGAGCAAATTTTGAGAAAAAAAAATCCAGACATTACCACAAATGTTAATGTTTTAAAAAAGTAAATTTGAACTTTAAAAACAGTAAACTAAAATGTTTGCTTTATTAATTAATGTGTTTTCTTTCTTTTAATATTTTACAGCTTTGATGAGATGATTGTACAGCATGGAAGGGACAGATTTAATGTCACCATTACTTTGAAGAATAGTGGTGATAGCGCTTATAATTCCAGGGTATTAATGAAATATACTCCCAATATTATAAGGGCTAAAACAGAGGTGAGTAGACTTAAAGTGGATGTAAACCTGATTTTTTTTTTTTTTTTTAATGAAGACTTCTACCTAGTACAGTAGAGGATGTAAAGTCATCTGTGCCCAGTCTTGCCACGAAGAGTTACTCCAGCTCTGAGCAATCCTCTTGTATTTTTTTAATAAGATAAAAAACGACACACAGATAAGTTTGTGTCGCCATTATATCATGCACGGCATGAGAGCAGAATGTGTATTACGATTGTGCTCCAGCACAATCTGTGATACAGCTGTGTCCACTGGACAAGGCCGATGACATATAAATGTATCGGCCCACTGCAGGTACCATGTGATTGCTGTGGCCAACCACAGCAGATCACATGACTGTTGTACACAGTGAAAGGCTTTGTTACATGCCTTTCATTGTGTACTACCCTGATGAGCTCTGTGATTGGTCACATTCACCACATGGTACATACAGGGCCAATCAGAGCCCATCTGTACCATGTGATTAGCTGTGGACAATCACAGCTTTTCACAATACTAAACACTGAATGAGTAGTTTTCATTCAGAAAAAAATGGTTGTTTATAACTGTAAAATTCAGAGATATACTGTAAGCAATCATAATGTGTTAAAAAATAAAAAATCCTGATCATGTCCCAAGCATAGTACAGTGTTACTGTGGTAACACTGTATTGCTCTGGTCACTGTATGTAAAAAAAGAAAATATTTAATAAAAAAAAAGAAAAAAATTGAAAAGATAGAAAAAAAAATATATATTTTTTAAGATACTGTCACTAGTCAGTGTCCCTGATCACCGCCACACCAGTCATATGATTACGCTGTACTGCACTGGTAACAGTATGTAAAAACTGTGGGGAAAAAAAATATTTCTTAATTTTCCAAAAAATTTGGACAAAAATTACAACTTCAAAAAATTTACAAAATACCTTGGACTGTCTAATTTCCAAAAAATGGTCATTTGGGGGATATTTGTACTGTTCTGGCATTTTTGGACCTAAAGAAACATCAGTCAGTAGCTGTCAGTACATCAGGATTGATCAATTTTCAGATATATACAATAGATTCTGGACTCTATAACTTCTCTACAGACTAAATAATATATATACTGATTTTGGTTATTTTCACTAAAGAAATATAGCAAAATAAATTTTTGGCCTAATTTTATGAATAAAGATTACTTATTTGCAAAATGTTATTACGTAAACGAAGAAAAACGCATTTTTTAACATCTTGCCGACCAGCCGCCGCATTTATACTGCGGCAACATGGCTCGGCAGCGCGAATCACTGTCATGTTACGTCAGTAACATAGACGCCCCATGCTTGCCCACGGAGCTGATTGTGAGTGCCCGGCAGTCGCGATCACCACCGGGCTCCCGCGATCGCTGGGGGGACACCGACAACCAGGATCTGTGTGTCTGTAAGTTTTTGGTTCTCTAAAGGGGAGAGCAGACAGATCGTCTGTTCATACAGAGTATGGACAGTGATTTGTCATCTCCCCTGCACAGTCCCCTCCCCCTTCAGTTAGAACACACACTAGGGAACACATTAACCCCTTCACTGCCCCCTAGTGTTAACCACTTCACTGCCAGTGACATTTTTACAGTAATCAATGCATTTTCATAGCACTGATCGCTGTAAAAATGCCAATGGTCCCAAAAATGTGTAAAAATTGTCCGACGTGTCTGCCATAATGTCGCAGTCCCAATGAAAATCGCAGATCACCGCCATTACTAGTAAAAAAAAAAATATAATAAAAAAGCCATAAAACTATCCCCTATTTTGACGCTATAACTTTTGCGCAAACCAATCAATATACGCTTATTGCGATTTTTTTACCAAAAATATGTAGAAGAATACGTATTGGCCTAAACTGAGGAAAAAATATTTTTTTATATATATTTTTGGGGGATATTTATTATAGCAAAAAGTTAAAAATATCGCGTTTTTTTCAAAATTGTCGCTCTTTTTTTTGTTTATAGCGCAAAAAAAAAATAAAAAACGCAGAGGCGATAAAAAATTCCACCAAAAGAAAGTTATATTTGTGGGAAAAAAAGAACGTAAATTTTTTTTCGGTGCAACGTCCCATGACCGTGCAATTGTCAATTAAAGTGATGCAGTGCCGAATCGCAAAAGGTGCTCTGGTCAGAAAGGGGGTGAAATCTTCCCGGGCTGAAGTGGTTAAAAAACATTTTTGTTTATTTCGCAAAAAATTTAAAACACAGCAGTGATTAAATACCACTGAAAGAAAGCTCTATCTATCTAAAAAGAAAATTATAAACATTTCATATGTCTACATTGTTGCATGACTGCGCAATTGTTATTCAAAGCTGAAAATTGGCCAGGGCAGGAAGGGGGTAAAAGTGTCCAATATTGAAGTGGTTAATAATGTTTGCCAAACCCAACTCGAGCTGAACCCAGATACATTTGGCTCATCCCTAATTGGGAGCACATTTTTGTGCATTTTATAATTCATTCTATTAAACAGTGCTTTTATACCATATGTATCACATTGATCTGTTTTAATGCGACTCAGTTGTCCAACACATGCCACAATTATTATTTTATTTCTTCCTATATTTTAACGTTCATGAAATAAAATATAATTGTGCTGGACAGAGTTGAGAATGGTTAAAGCCATGGTAATTTTATGTATTTATTCATTTTTTTGTTGGGAGTCCCTCCGGGGAGATATTCCTTCACTTCCTCTTCCTGAGATACAGTAGAAAGTGAGAAGAAAACATACAAAGTTCGGAGAATTCGCCTCTTAGACAGTTACCACTGCAAAAGGTGTCCCATTTGAAGATTTACCCACACCACATGCTTTGGCGAAAACAATATATATTTTTTGTATTACATCACTTTCTCTTTCAGTGACAGAGGTAACCAGTGCAGAGTAGACAAATCTACTGAACAGGGGCAGAGACGGTAAAAAAATTTTCTAGAGGTTCAAATAGTCCTGATTCTAGCTAAAACAAGTAAATAAGGTTTTGGCTATATATATATATACACTTTACCTAAATAAGTTTCTTAGCCAGAATTGCCCCAGACCCCCCCCCCCACCAAAAAAATAAATATATATATATATATATATATATATATATATATATATATATATATATATATGATAGTGTGTGGCCATGCCATTATGCATTAAGGCAGCCTAGTACAACGGTTGTGCACAAGCACTGGACATTGTGTTAGAGCAGGGGTGTCCAAACTTTTTCAGAGGGCCATATTTAATGAAGTGAACATGCTTGAGGGCCGACCATTTTGCCTGATATTCTTTAAAATTCGGTCTAAGTGTGTTCGTTCGAGCACTAATACACTGCCCAACACAAATTCACTTGCCTGTGTGGCTGTGTGTGGTAAAGAGATGAGCTTGGGCGTATTATTTGGATATACTGTATTTATTGGCGTATAACATGCACCTTCACTTTAAGAGGGAAGTTTCAGGAATTTTTTTTTTAATTTTAAATAAAGAACCGTGAAGCAAAATAATGGTCAGTGCCCATCGATGCAGCCTAATCAGTGCCCATCTGCAGCCTCACAAGTGCCCATCTGCAGACCCACCATTGGCAGGAATGCAGAACCCACCGTTGCCAGGAACGCACTCACCATTGCCAGAAACGCAGCACCATAGCCAGGAATGCACTCACCATAGCCAGGAAAGCACTCACCATAGCCAGAAATGCCTCCACCGTTGCCAGGAATGCCCCCACCATTGTCAGGAATGCTCCCACCATTGCCAGTAATGCACCACCATAGCCAGGAATGCACAACCATAGCCAGGAATGCACCACCATAGCCAGGAATGCACAACCATAGCCAGGAATGCACCACCATAGCCAGGAATGCACCACCATTGCCAGGAATGCACTCACTATTGCCAGGAATGCCCAACCATTGCCAGGAATGCCCCACCGTTGCCAGGAATGCACTTACCATTGCCAGGAAAGCACTTACTGTTGCCAGGAAAGCACTTACCATTACCAGAAATGCCCCCACCATTGCCAGGAATGCACCACCATAGCCAGGAATGCACAACCATAGCCAGGAATGCACCACCATAGCCAGGAATGCACAACCATAGCCAGGAATGCACTCACCATTGCCAGGAATGCCCAACCATTGCCAGGAATGCCCCATCATTGCCAGGAATGCACTCACCATTGCCAGGAATGCCCCCACCATTGTCAGGAATGCACTTACCATTGCCAGGAATGCACCCACCATTGCCAGGAATGCCCCACCATTGCCAGCAATGCACTTACCATTGCCAGGAATGCCCCACCATTGCCAGGAATACCCCACCATTGCCAGGAATGCCCTTACCATTGCCAGGAATGCCCCACCATTGCCAGGAATGCACTTACCATTGCCAGGAATGCCCCACCATTGCCAGGAATGCACTTACCCCTGCCAGGAATGCCCCCACCATTGCCATGAATGCCCCCACCATTGTCAGGAATGCAGCACCATTGCCAGGAATGCGCTCACCATTGCCAGGAATGCCCCACCTTTGCCAGGAATGCACTTACCATTGCCAGGAATGCACTTACCATTGTCAGGAACGCTGCACCATTGCCAGGAATGCACTCACGAGCGCCAAAGGTTACCTACAGGAGAATCTCCTGTTTACACGGTGGCCTCTTTAATAGAAAATCCTGCCTTCTTTGATGGACAGAACAGTCGTCCAATGGCAGCACCAGAGACGGGACTTCCTATTACAGAGGCCTCCCGTAAACAGGAAATTCTCCTGTGTGTGTACGGCGCTCGGTCCTGCCTCCTCCCTGTCCCTTCCAAGGCATATACATCTTTTGTGGCCCCGGTGCTGGGAAAATCGCCGGGGGCCACAAAAGATATATATGTCCAAATAACCAGCCGCTCAAAACCGGAACGCGGGCCGCGATTGGCCTGCGGGCCGGACCTTGGACATGCCTGTGTTAGAGGGTCAAGTCCAAGGCACGAGACCTGAGTAGTAGAGCTACAAAGAGAGCCAGGAGGCTAAATACTGCTTTGTTCGCTTTAATGGTGGAAACCCCTGCATGGGCAACTGATGTCTTGTTTTGAACTTTTCTTTGCTGTTTTAAAAAAAATGGCTAGGAAAAGCCCTGAAAAGTTACTTCTGGCGTTGAGTAAACTCACTGATACGCACTACCATTGAGTTAAACAGCCCCCAAGTTGTCACTATATATACATTGGATATAAAAAGTCTTCACACCCCTGTTAAAATGTCAGGTTTCTGTGATGTAAACAAATGAGACAAAGCTAAATCATTTCAGTATTTTCCCACCTTTAATTTTCAGTTGAACAACAAACAGAAATCTTTTAGGTGGAGGGAAGTAAAACTAAAAAAATAATATAGTTGCATAAGTGTGCACACCCTTATGGCCCGTACACACGATCCGAATATCGTACAACAGATCGTACAACCGTTTCCGCTTAAAAGTAGAAATTGAATAGCTAAATAAAGTCACGAAAATTCTCGTACGAAAAATAAAAAGTGATGTCATGTGTTGTAATGTATTTGTATTGAATTTTCGGACGATCTGGAATCGTGCAAGGAAAATTTCCGCCCATGCCCGATCGAATAAGATCGGATGAATGGTCATGATCGGCTGTCGAAAGTAGTGTACACACGATACGAAAATCATACGGTCCTTCCTCGGACGACCGTTTTTGTACGATATTCGGATTGTGTGTATGGGCCATTACACTAATACTTTGTTGAAGCGCCTTTTGATTTTATTACAGCATTCAGTCTTTTTGGGTATGAGTTTACCAGCACGGCATCTCCTGACTTGGCAATATTTGCCCACTCTTCTTTGCATAAACGCTCCAAATTTGTCAGATTGTGAGGGAGGATATCTGCTGTGTACAGCCCTCTTCAGATCAGCCCATAGATTTTCAATCGGATTCAGGTCTGGGCTCTGGCTGGGCCATTCCAAAACTCTAATCTTCTTCTGGTGAAGCCATTCCTTTATTGATTTGGATGTATGCTTTGGGTCATTGTTATGCTGAAAGATGAAGTTCCTCTTCATGTTCAGCTTTCTAGCAGAAGCCTGAAGGTTTTGTGCCAATATTGACTGGTATTTGGAACTGATCATAATTCCCTCTACTTTGAATAAGGCCTCTGTTCCAGCTGAAGAAAAACAGCCCCAAAGCATGATGCTGCCACCACCATGCTTCACTGTTGGTATGGTGTTCTTTTGGTGATGTGCAGTGTTGTTTTTGCCCCAAACATATCTTTTGGAATTATGGCCAAAAAGTTTAATCTTGGTTTCATCAGACCCTAACACATTTTCCACATGCTTTTGGGAGACCTCAGATGTGTTTTTGCAAAATTTAGCCGGGCTTGGATGTTTTTCTTTTCAAGAAAAGGCTTCCATCTTGCCACTCTACCCCTATAGCCCAGACATATGAAGAATGCAAGAGATTGTTGTCACATGTAACACAAAGCTAGTGTTGCTGTAGGCCTCTTGGCAGCCTCCCTGAACAGTTTTCTTCTTGTCTTTTCATCAATTTTGAAGGGAAGTCCAGTTCTTGGTAATGTCACTGTTGTGCCATATTTTCTCCACTTGATGATGACTGTCTTCACTGTGTTCCATGGTATATAGTTGTGCTCATAAGTTTACATACTCTGGCAGAATTTTTTATTTCTTGGCCATTTTTCATAGAATATGAATAATAACACAAAACTGTTTCTATCACTCATGGTTAGTGTTTGACTGAAGACATTTATTATCAATCAACTGTGTTTACTCTTTTTAAATCATAATCACAACATAAACTACCCAAATGACCCTGATCAAAAGTTTACATACCCCAGTTCTTAATACCGTGTATTGCCCACTTTAACATCAATGACAGCTTGAAGTCTTTTGTGGTATTTGTAGATGTTCTCAGATGGTAAAGTTGCCCATTCCGCTTGGCAAAAAGCCTCCAGTTCCTGTAAATTCTTGGGCTGTCTTGCATGAACTGAACGTTTGCGATCTCCCCAGAGTGGCTCAGTGATATTGAGCTCAAGAGGCTGAGATGGCCACTCCAGAACCTTCACTTTATTCTGCTGTAGCCAATGACAGGTTAACTTGTCCCTGTGTTTTGGATCATTGCCATGTTGGAATGTCCAAGTACCCCCCATGTGTAGCTTCCTGGCTGATGAATACAAATGTTCCTCCCATATTTTTTTTTACAAACATACTGCATTCATCTTGCCATCAATTTTGACCAAATTTCCTATGCCTTTGTAGTTCTCACATGGCCCAAAATATCTGTATCTAATGCCTTGGAAATTCTTTGTGTACCATTCTCCTGACTGATACCTTTTAACAATGAGATCCCTCTGATGCTTTGGAAGCTCTCTGCGGACCATGGCTTTTGCTGTAGGATGCGACTAAGAAAATGTCAGGAAAGACCTACTAGAACAGCTGAACTTTATTTGGGGTTTATCAGAGGCACTTTAAATGATGGCAGGTGTGTACTGACTCCTATTTAACATGAGTTTAAATATGATTTCTTAGTTCTGAGCACAGCTATATCCCCAGTTAGGGTGTGCACACTTATGCAACCACACTATTTTAGTTTTTCTATTTTTACTCCCCCCCATAAAAGATTTCAGTTTTTATTTTTTAGAGTTGTACATATTATAGGTCACATTAAAGGTGGAAAAAGTTAAAGTTTTAAAGTATTACTAAAACCAGTAATATTTGAATGCAGAGGCAATTATTCAATATGATAAAAAGTACATACATTTATATAGTCTTACAGATACCACCATCCCTTTGAGGACAACCATAATGCTGATGCGGCCTGCCATGAAAAATTAAGTTTGACACCCTTGACCTACAGTATACTGTAAATGTAAATATCCATGTTTTGTTTATTTAGGAATATATCCAGCTCTTTTTTAAATGTTCTCATGGTATAGCCCATCCTGTCTGCTGCTACCATGACCAAGAGCTTGGGGCACTTGAAACCACAGATCCTTACTTTTTCTGTGACTCACTCCATGTCTGACATGAGAACCAGAGCTGCATTAGCCACTCGACAGAGTGTTTCCAAGGTTTGCTTAGAAGGCTACAGTTAGATTTTCAGACCTAGCACAAATGCTAGAACCAATTTAGACAAAAGCCCCAAAAAACTGTCTTTGGAATGTGGAAGGAAATCAGAGTACTTGGAGTACACCCACACACAATGCAGATAAAGTCCTGGCCAAGACTTGAACCAAGGACCTGTTGGTCCCATGGTATATTTGTTTGACATCAGCAAACTACACACATAATTATTTCTCCAGTCTACCGATAGGACACTGGCAGCATGATTGGTTAAGTGTAAAAGAACATGCTATGATTTCCATGTCTAAGTCAGACATTTTTACTATGACAGTTTTACTAGGCGATGAAAGTATTTATATGAATAAGTAATGTTTTGTTTTAATAATCCCTAGGACAAGCCAGGAGTAAGCTGTGATGAATCTGGTGAAGACTTCTTATGTAAGGTTGGATACCCGTTTTTAAAGAAGAATGACAAGGTATTACATGTATACTTTTGCGCTACCTTATATTAGCACTAAATGTAGATTTGATTAAGTGTACCTAAAACACTTTCACAGTTACAAATTATTTACAAAGTGCAAATAGTTTTACAATTCCTACCTAAAAAAAATAATAAAACAATACACTGCACTATGACATAATAACTTAAAAATATCACAAAAAAACAATAGGTGTTACATCAGTGTCCATGAAGACAAAGTGTTCAACAATTGAAAAACTTGTCAAATGTAATATCTATTCCTATCCATAATGTAAACACCGCTGTGAATCCATCCACACTTTAAGCAACAATGAATCTTTCCATTTTCTTCCAAAAATTAAACCATCGCTCTCATAGTGTTCACTACATCCCTGATATTCCATAATCTCTTATCAGAGTTTATTGACCTTAAAGCGGGATTCCGCCGAAATATGCATTTTTTTTTCCCCTAACATAGTTTACTAAAGACATTAAGAAGATGTCACTTACCTGTAGCAGTTCTTTTCCCCACCGATCGCTGATTCCGTCCGTTTGGATAAATTAAAAAAATTCTTGATGGGCGATTCCATTTTGCTTGTGGGCATTAGAAACCCACAAGCATTTACTTCCGGGATGCGGTGAATGCTGTGCTCCCAGCATTCACCGCTCGATCCCGCGCATGCTCACTTCGCTCAGCGGGCAGCGTCGTAAAATTTCTGGTTGCCATCACAACGGCGCGTCTTCCGGCCAAAATCTCTAGAGATTTCGTGCTGACGGCATCCTCCGTGGCTTCATGGGAGGAATGCAAAACAGCTCCCAGAGGTCATTGCGGAGCCGGGGGACAGCCGAAAACACGCCTACTCCCACAGGAGGACAGACCGGAAGCCAGAGGAAAAATCACTACAGTAAGTTAAATAATTTTTTTTTTTTTTAATGGTCATTTGTGCATCAGCATTGGTAACTACTATGAATAAGATGAAACTGTATTTTAGAGTACCAAACCGCTTTAAGCTTAAAGAGTTTGTAAAGGAAAAATAAATAAAAAAATAAATAAACATGTCATACTTACTTTCTCTGTGCAATGGTTTTGCACAGAGCAGCCCCGATCCTACTCTTCTCAGGTCCCCCCCCCCCCCGAGTGCCCCCATAGCAAGCCGCTATGTTATGTTATTGACAGCAGGAGGAGCCAATGGTTTCTGCTGCTGCATCTCAGCCAATAAGGAGCGAGAGACCTATGTGAGCCTTGGATCTCATGCACATCGCTGGATAGAGATCAGCCTTAGGTAAATATAAGGGAGGGCTGAGGGGAGAGCTGCACACTAAAGGTTTTAGAATGCATAAAGGTAAAAAAAATAAACTTCAGTCTTTACAACCACTGGTCTAGAAAGCTTGGTATTCATTTCTTAATACCAAACTCCTTTTGTATCCATCTTTATAATTCACTCTCAATCTCCCAATGTAACCAAAAAGAGATAGACCATAAAGACAGAGATAGATATCAAGAGATATAGTCCATTGGATGAAATCCATAGGAAGGAAACTTTTGCATGTGGAAAGGTATCCTGCCCACACAACTAAGACACAGTAGTGTCCCAACAGCCAGTACATAGAAGGTTTCACTGTTCAGAAAGCAACGCTCAGCAGTCTCCCCCAGTCAGCTTAGAGAAACATTCTCCCACTGCATATACAACCTATGCAGACAGACACTGCTCTCCATATTCTGCTTGATGACTGATCAGTCTAACATAGCAGTCTCCCCACGTTTGTCACCTGGGTATGCACCTAAGCTGAACCCACTTGTGTGGACAGTCTACTTTCCCATGTGCATAAGACTTCTACCAACGCATTTCATCTAGTGGACTTTATCCTTTGATATTTATCTCTATCTTATATCTTTTTTGGCTTAAATTGAGAGAGTGAGAGTGAATTATGAAGCTGGATACAAAGGAATTTGGTATTGAGAAATGAATAACACGCCTTCTAGATGCTATTAAGATTAATTGTTCTGATTAGTGATTCTGGAAGAGCGTGGGTGTGGGGAACACTATCACAGTGCTGGTTTTGTTTTTGGAAGAAAATGGAAAGAAACCTTTGTGGCTCAAAGTGTGGATTCACAAATGGAAGAAAAGATACATTTGACTTTCTTTTGCTATAACTTTTTGATTGATGTACATTTTGTCTTCATGGGTACTAATGTAGCACATATTAGCTTTGTGGTATGTGAAGGTTTATTGATAAATGGTATAGTGCACTCTATTGATTTATTACATTTATTGGTAACAATTGTAAAAGTATTTGTGCTTCATTAATAATCTGTAAAAATTAGAAGGTATTGAGTTCTGTAAATGTTTTAAATGGTGGGTAAATGGTGAAAGGGGGGAGGAAGTTTTTGACAAGGTTTGATTTGATGATTGCATCCTATATCCATGGTTTTGTTTTTCCCCCCAAGATAGATTCAGTATTCTGAGTTGCAGAAATGAATGGGCCAATAGGACCTCGGCTCCGTTCGCACCAGAACTTTCGAACACCGCAAAAGTTCGGACCCGAATAACGAACCCTATTAAAGTCAATGGAACCCGAACAAAAATCAAAAGTGCCCATTTTGAAGGCTTATATGCAAGTAATTGGGAATACAATGGTTAAAGGGGTCTGGGTCTGGTCCTGGGGGACAAATAACAATACAAAAAAAGTTTGTGAAAAACTTAATTTTTAAATGAGCAGTGATTTTTTTATTTTTAAAGTGAAAGCATAAAAATTAAAAATTCCTTCCAATATAGTGCCTGGGGGGTGGGGTCCCCTTAGTCTACCTGTAAAGTGGCAGATCTTTACCATGTCTAGAATCTGCTGCAGCAATAACCTTCCCCTTATAACGGTGGTCAAGGAGGGTTGCCAACCAGTAATCATCCTTCTCCTTTATGCCAAGTATTCTTGGGTCCTTTCGCAAGCTTTAAAGCATGAGATTGCCCATGCGCGTCAAATTTGCCAAGGCTTGAGAAGCAGACTGCTTGAGGTCACTCAGGATGACAGCATCTGGAACTTCTTACTCCCAGCCACTTACTACTTCCAAGGGTCCTGGGGTTGGAAAGCCATCACTTACAGATTGATGCATGTCTCCCTCTTCTTCGAAGCCTTCGAAGCCTATTAAAGTGCCAGAATCCTCCTCCTCATCCTCCTCCCCTCTCTACTCCTCTGTGTTCTGTGACATAGGAATGATGGTGTCTGGATAAAGTTGGACTTGAAAGGAAAGGAAGTCCCCCTCTTCGTCCTGCTGCTCTGCCTCCAGTGCCTTGTCCATAATTCTACGCAGAATCTGCTCCAGCAGACACACAGCAGGGATTGCGTCACTGATGCATGCACTGTCACTGCTCACCATCCTTGTGGCCTCCTCAAATAGTGACAATACAGTGCATGCATCCTTAATTATCAGCCATTGGTGTGGGGAAAAAAAGAGCCTGTCGTCGTGCTGTACTGGCACAGGTATTCATTGACGGCCCTCTGCTGCATGTATAGCCACTGCAGCATTCCCAAAGTTGAGTTCCACCTGGTGGGCATGGCACAAATCAGGCGGTTTACGGGCAGGTAGAATTCCCGCTGAATTTCAGCCAACTGAGCACTGGCTGTGTATGACCGCCTGAAATGGCTACAGACTCTTCTGGACTTCTTTAGTACATCTTGCAACCCTGGGTAGACCACCAAATTGAGAACATGTGCCAGGCATGGCACATGTGTCAACTTTCCCTGTCTAAGGGCGGACAGGAGCTTTGAGCCATTATCGGACACCACCATTCCTGGCTCCAGCTGGCGTGGTGTGAACCATCTCTGGGCCTGTCCCTGCAGAGCTGCAAGAATCTCTGCTCCGGTGTGGTTCCTGTCCCCTAAACACATCAGCTTTGTTTTCCGTTTGCTGGCTACAGTCTACAGCTGGTGGTGGGCTGCTGGCAGATGTGCTGCTAGGACCTGGGATACCCTGTGCTGTACTATCATCCCTGTCAGTGGAGGCTGCAGAGAGGTAATGACTCGGTATCGCAGGGGCAGACTGAAGTGGGTAAGGAGGAGGAGGAGGGACAGGTTTGTGCCCATTTTGTGTGGCTTTTAGGTACTCTTGCCAACGGGCTGAGTGGTTGGACGTTAAATGCCTGGTTAAGCATGTGGTACACAAATGGTTGTTGTTTTTGCCACGTTTGATGTTCCTGAGACACAGTTTGCAGATAGCAACAGTGTTGCAGATCTGCTGCAGATGTGCTGAAAAAGGCCCAGGTAGCTGAGCTTTGTGGAGTGGGCCAGGAGATAACAGCTGCAGAATGAGATGGAATAGGTTGGCTGCTCTCTATTCTTTCTTGATGTCAGCCTCCTTGGGGTTGTGCTGCCTCACCTTCAGTTTCCTCCTCTGCTCTATCTGGCACCCAAGTCGCATAAGTGACCTCATCATCATCTCTATCTCTATCGCCATCGCTATCGCTATCTGAATCTCCTTCATCTTCATCATTGCCACTGGAGACAACTGGGCAATATGCTGTGGCTTGGGGAACATGAATGCCAATTTGTCTACCAGTGCTCTACATCAATCTTTCTACGTCCATAACGTCCATAAGTGTGACTGACATATAAAGATTTCTGCAACTCAAGATACTGCATCTTTCTTGGGGGAAAAAACAAAGCGATAGGTTTAAGATGCAAGCATTAAACCTGGTCAAAAACATCCTCCACATGTCCCACAGGGTCAGTTTTAAACACATGAACATTAAGGTGCACTTCTGCCCAGACTATGGACATTAAATCAATGTACATAGTTACTTTTTACAAGCCATAAAAAATAAAATAAAGAAATAAACTTTAAAACAAGCTTCTAATGACCTTACAAGCTGCTTGTACTGTGAAATAATTAGTTCTCAAAGAACCTCAGAGATCACAACAAAGACACTGAAGTCAGGTTTGAGCCCGGCATTTAAACCAGCAGATTTTATTAATGTAGAAGAAAGCCAGCAGGTTAGGGGGGTTGCTATTCAGGCAATGGAATGTATGCCTGCTTGAAGCCTAGTACGTTTATTGTGCCTAGAGTAGAGCTTTAACATTTCAGTGCTTCTGTTGTGAACTTTGAAGATTCATTTTTCCACAATGCATTAGACATGTGCACACTGAAATATTTTGTTTCGGAATTTCGTTTTCGTCCAAAAAATACATTTATTTAGTTACTCCCGAAATTCGATTTTATTTATTTTGTTTCGTTAAAAAATGCATTTGTCTGAAAATCCAAAATAATTAAGGTTGAATCTGTCATTGAAGGCTTATGGTGTCTGTTGAATGTTCTAAGAAGATTTGACAGCTAAACTGTACGACGCCGCAATCGTACATTTCCGGTCGAATGATCCGGTTACAAGCTATAGTAGAATTCTAATGTTGTATGACACTAGTAATAATTATATTTATTAATTATTATTACTAGTCAACCAACATTAGAATTCTTCTATAGCCTATGGGCGGAGCATTTGACCATGAATGTCCGCTCGCGGCGACTGCTTTGTTGAATCTTCATGTCGAATCTTTTCTCTCTATGTCGAATAATCTTGGGCTAATAGAGTTAGGTTAGGCACATTCCACCTTTTTTGCTATTGTCTCTATAATTTTGAATCTTTTCTCTCTATGTTGAATCTTTTCTCTCTATGTAGAATAATCTTGAACTAATAGAGCTAAGGTTAGGCACATTTGACCACAGGTTTGATGGACACAGATCACTATTGTCAGTGTCATTCGAATCTCCTATCTATATCGAAATGTTGTCGCAACAAAAAATGAAAATAAAGCATCTGTTTATGTATGATCGTTCGGTTTTTGGATTCTGCACATTCGTTATCGTTTGTTAAAGCGATAACGAAAATACCCAAAATTCAGATGAAAATGCATTCGGACGAAAACGAATGCACATGTCTACAATGCATACAGCTACAAAGTTGAACAAGGGCGTGTTTTGAAATGCTTTTGATTGTTTAGAATAAGCAAATACTTTATTGTGCATCGTCTGGGCACAGGTTTGCTTTAACTACTTGCTCCAGTCAGTCCTATAGTAATAAGTGTGTGTTTTTCAAATTTTGTATGTTACAGTATTAATGTTGTTTTTCATAGTTATTTGCTTGTTTCTTTTAGATAACTTTCACAGTAACATTCCAATTCAACGTGTCGCACCTCCTGGATAGAGTTTCAATATTTATTAATGCAACAAGGTACATCACTATGCTGACTGATTTAGTTTAATTGACTGAATGATCGATTGATTGGTTGCATGATTATCAATATGACAAAGTCCAGGGCTCATTCATACTTTGTGTGGTGACTGTCATCTTTCCACACTGGATAAGTACCAGTTACTGCAGGGGCACTTATCCACTTAGTGAGAGCCCCACACACATATACTGCGGCAGGGCGGCCGCTCTGTGCCAGAACCCGTGCCTAGTACGTCATCTGACAATTATGGGTCTAGGGCACACACATGCCACTGGCGGCCTGCTCCCGATGTGATTGGACACAGCTGCAGCCTGGACCTGGCGATCATTCGTGAGACAGGCAGAACAGCGGTCTGCTTATGTAAGCAAGGCAGATCGCCGTTCTGTTAGAAGGGAAGACAGAAATCCTGTGTTTCAGATAAGCAGGAACACAGATCTCTGCCTTCCCACAGTTAAAGCACCTCCCTCACAGTTAGCAAGCACTCCATGGGGACATATTTAACACTCTGATTGTCCCTGATGTTAACCCCTTCCCTGCCAGTGTGCATATTTTTTAGCACTGATTACTGTATAAGTGTCATCGGTACCCAAAAAGTGTCAGGTGTCCAATATGTCAGCCACAATGTTGCAGTCCTGCTATAAGTTGCTGGTCGCCGTCATTACTAGCAAAAAAAATAAATAAGAAGAAAAAAATGAAAAATTCCCCATAGTTTGTAGACGCTATAACTTTTGCACAACCCAATCAATATACGGTCATGGAGGGGGGTAAAACTTCCAGAGCTGAAGTGGTTAAAAACAATTGTTTTCTATGTGCCTCATTCACACCACATCATTAGTGTGATGTACAGTGCAGTAAAATGCAGGCATGCTGAGTGGATTGCACCACATGTCACTGCACTGCAGTGCAACACCCCATGATACAGTGCAGAGACATAAATATAGTATAGTTAAACAGAAAGGAAAATTAAACAGAAAGGACAATTTAAATAAATAATAATAATGTTCTAAAAAGCTTTTCACACTGAGCATTTAGTGTATGGGCAGTGTGAATGAGTCCTAAAACAGCCACAACCTGAGCAGAAAAGCTTGTATGCTGCCAGCATGCTGCAGAAAAGAACGCTTGCTCTCATTGTGGAAGAAGTGGTCTCTCTGTAGAGGTCCAATAAAACTGCTGCTGAGTCAGAGCCAGAGCTCTGCTGAGGACTGGCTTTGTTTACTGTTTTCTAAAGAAAATCAACTGTAATAACACCTTTTATTTTAATACATTTGGAATGTATTTAGTTCATTTAAACTTAAAGCTTAATTGAGCTTTAAAGAAATATTAATAGTAATAGCCCTTATGTTTTAATCACTGCATTCTCTGTGTATAGTCAAATGATGTCCGCAGGTAGGATCTCCCATCCTTGGCGGGCGCCATATGACGTACTCCGCTTTCCACCGGTATAGGGGCACGCCTGCCACGTCACTAGGGAGCCGATGTGCGTGCTCAGCGGCCGCAATGTCCGCCATGCACCAGGATCCCTCTTGACAGAGCAGGAACGTGGATTTGTGTGTGTAAACACACAAATCCATGTTCTGTCAGGGGAGAGGCGACAGATTGTGTGCTCCTAGTATATAGGAACACAGATCAATCGCCTCTCCCAGTCAGTCCTATCCTCCCACAGTTAGAACACACAGTGAGGGAACACATTTAACCCCTTGATCGCCCCCTAGTGTTAACCCTTTCCCTTCCAGTGACATTTATACAGTAATCAGTGGCTATTTATAGCATTGATCGCTGTATAAATGTCAATGGTTTTTAAAAAGTGTCAAAAGTGTCCAACCTGTCCACTGCAATGTCGCAGTCCCGATAGAAAATGCAGATCGTTGACATTACTAGTAAAAAAAAATAATAAAAAATACCATAAATCAATAACCTATTTTGTAGGCGCTAAAACTTTTGCGAAAATCAATCAATATACGCTTATTTCAATTTTTTTTTTACCAAGAATTTGTAGAAGAATACATATCAGCCTAAATTGAGGAAAAAAATATATATATTTTTTTTTTTAAATTGGAGTATTTATTATTGCAAAATTGTCGCTCTTTTGTTTGTTTATAGTGCAAAAAATAAAAACCTCAGAGGGGATCAATTACCACCAAAAGAAAGCTCTATTTGTGGGGAAAAAAGGACGTCAATTTTTTTTGGGTACAGCGTCGCACGACCACGCAATTGTCAGTTAAAGCGACGCAGTGCCATATCTCAAAAAATGTCCCTCTAAGGAAGGGGGTAAATGCTTCCGGGGTTTGCCTAACCCCATAGCCGTTAAGATGAATATAACTTTCATTCTCCATTTTTTCCAAAGCTGCTTTCAATTCTGATTGATTTCATTAAGTTATTGTTTCTTTTTATGGAAACGAAATAGTATATCACTACACACATTGACTATAGTACTGTGTGCTTCAAACACAAACCAGCCAATACACAGGGTAGTTCAATCCAAATTGGGTTTGCCTTTTTCTATCTATCTCAAACCTTTATAGCTTCTGGGCAGAGACATGTAAAAAAAATAAAAATAAAATAAAACTTTAGGAAAATGTATGTCAATTACACAATATAAGTGTTAGTAACTTGTGTTTTGTTAAATACTTTGATAAACCAACCCCACTGAGGTTAATATATTTCAATTCACTTTAATATAGGTTATCTTCTAATTAGTTCTGATTAGTTACTAAAGGTTTTTAAACTTTGCACTTAAGCGGTTCTGCACACATTTCATTTAGTAAATCGCTTTGCCTTCAAAATCAGGCAAAGAGTACTAAATGAAGTGGTTTTTTTTTTTTTCCACTTACCTTGTAATCGCTGACTTCCTTTCCTCTGTCGCTGCGGCGGTGGGCGGGGTCTCTGCGTCGATCGTCGTCGCGCCACACTGTCTCCTGGGATCTGGTGTCATTGATCCCAGGAGTCAGTGCGGACATCTTCCGAAATCTCGCAAGATTTCGGCCACATCTTCCGAAATCTCGCGAGATTTCAGGCGATGTCCGCGAACGTGAGCTACACTTTGCCGTTACTGCGCACGCGCGAGATCGGCGCAGTAACGGCGGTGCATGCTGGGCCATCTGAAGTGCCTGTGTGGGTTCACATGCCCACAGGCAAGGAAATATTTTATAAATCTCTTTAATCTGATGAAAACCGGCAGCAGCGATTTACAGTAATAGGACACGTGAGTACCTAAACTAGATCTCATAGGCATTTGCATTGCACTAAAAAAAAAAAAACATACAGACAGTGCAGAACCGCTTTAGCAATAAGCTCTTTGCACTGGTAATTGAATAAGGATGTTTGTATAATATAATCACATAGGAACTATTTCTGCAACGGTCATGTGTTTGGCGCCATAGTGAGATTGACTGGTATTCTGCACCCAAAAAAAAAAAAAAAATAGAAGACTATAAAATAAAGTGTATAATAATAAAATAATGTAAATTAATATGTTGATGTTACCATTTTCCAGTGACAGTGATGAGACGCACAATACCTTACATGACAACAGAAGAGACCTTTCTTTTTCAGTGAGATATGAATCCGGACTGACCTTTACTGGGTATATACAACGTATTTCTATCCATAATGTATGTCTGTGTCCATTGTACAAGCTGTTATTTCTAAATGTTCTACAAAAATAGGTATGCGTACTATATTTTAGATGTTATTAATTGGTTATTCTTTTCATTTACAAAGTTCTGCAAAAGAAGTCAGTGTTATTATTGCTGCCAATGACTCCATACCTGCTCAGATTAACTCCACCGATTTAATCGGGCCTGAAGTCAATCTGAATTATTTGGTAAGTCCTTGATATACAGTATATGTATGCATTAAGCATATGTGTTGACAGCTTGAAGTGTAAAAAACAAAGGTAGAAAGCAATAGATCTGATTTACTAAAAGGAAACGTACACCAGCATGGAGAAATTGAAGATAATTTGTATACTTGCAGATTTAGATGTACATACCCAGCGATCATAAACTCTTTTGGGGCCCATTTCCATCTATGCATCCCAACACACAAACATTGCAACGTGCTGCAAAAATTTTGTGAGGTCCAATTTTTTTGATGTTTTGGTGCATTGGAAGACCATTGATTTCAATGGGTTGCCTTGATGCAATGTATGTTAATGAGTAACATCACGCACAGTAACTTACATTAACACACTAGTATACTGGTGACCCCACAATGGGGGAAAAACTTTTTTTGCGGAAGGGAGTTTAACAAGACACATGGCTTACTCATTAAAATTAGAAGAAAAGAGGTTTAACCTTAAACTACATAGAGGGTTCTTTATTGTAAGAGAATTCCCTTCCACAGGCGGTGGTCTCAGTCAGGGGCGGACTGACAACTCATGGGGCCCCCGGGCAATAGGAAATTATGGGGCCCCCAGGCAATCAGAAATTATGGGGCCACACAGTATACAATCACACAGTATACACAGGACATGTTTCTATTGGCTGAGAAGGTACTGGAGAGGTGGGGCATCTATAATTTGGGGATTTTTAGACCAAAAGGATGCCGGTAAGGGACATTTCAGAGACAGATGTAAAAAAACACAGATTTTTACATACTGTGCCTGGTTTTACTGAGGCTGGCAGCCCTGATGGGGCACCCTAGTGGCCCAGGGCCCTCGGGCAGTGCTTGAGTGGCCGAATGGTCAGTCCGCCCCTGGTCTCAGTGGAGGGCATCGATAGTTTCAAGAAAGATAAGCACCTGAACAACCACAACATACAGAGATATACAATGTAATACTGACATATAATCACACACATAGGTTGGACTTGATGGACTTGTGTCTTTTTTCGACCTCACCTACTATGTAACTACAAATGGGCCCTTATAAATCTACTGATCTGGGAAAGACTAGAACCCCAGCCAGTTCAATTGCTGTCTGTGTTCCTGTGGCAGATTTCCCCTCACTTCATGTCTGGTGGAACCATGACAATAGGCGAGGAGGCTCCTGTCTACAGAGACATGGATAGCAATAAAAGATCAGCAGGGCTTCTAACCCTTCACCACTCTGTTTAAAACAAATATAAAGTCTTGGATGGACATACTATTTGCCCCCCTGCTCTAGTTGTCAGTCTACTTTTGTTGTATTCAGGCTGATAAATTTATATTTATGGAAAATATTTCAGAATTCCCCTAGCTATTTTAATTACTGCAAGTAAAGTTATGTTTAAATATCATGTTTTTTATTTCAGATTAAGAAGGATGACTACATTCCTATGCCAAGGGTTACATTTCAGCTTTCATTCCCATATACAACTCCAGATGACAACATTCTCCTTTATGTGACCAATATGTCATTTTCTGATGTACGTTCACTTTCATTACCGTTAATTCCGCTTGCAATACCATAGCAATGCATGCTTCTTGAATCCAATAAGAGATAATTATTATTATTTTTTATACGTTTTAAATGATTCATTTAATTATAATAGTCTAAGGTCAATTTTGTGTATTTATTTAAGTTTACAAGCTGATCATGGGATGTGTTATATGTCCTATTTTTAATTACTTTTTTTACAGGTACTTTAATTAATTCTCCTTTGTTTAAATAGCACATTGAGCCTTTTAATGATAGTATGTTTGTTCTTTTTAGAAGATTGTATTAACTCCCCAGTTAAAGCATATCTAAATCCAGGAAGAAAAGTGTAATATATTGCATCTTATCAGTCTCTATATGTGGAGGCTGCAGAGCCGGTACAAGGCATGGGCGGAAGGGGCGGCTGCCCTGGGCGATAGAATTTGCTGAAGGGAGGGGGGGCGCAGATGAAGTGCTGGCAATGTGCTTCATTATAGTAGTACATACACACTAGCCCCGGCGCTGCTAATAGCTGTACTGTAGTCTACTGTAACGATGTGCCGAGTGCACTCCTGCACCCGACACAAGCCTAGACAGACAGCACCAGCCCCTTCCCTATCAGCGCTTTACTCCCCTTATGAAGGCGATTTGTAGTCCCGGCGGCGTGACGTCACTCACGGCCGGAGGCGGGATGGGAGGAGATAGAGAGCTGCTGCAGAAGCTGCAACCTAGAGGAGCCACCGAGGAGGAACCAACAAAGTGTGTATATCACACAAGACAAGACACAAAAGTAAGCACTAAACAGAAAGGGACAAATGCCATTTGCAGATATTAAAATGAACTGTCTGGATCTGATGAGGGAAGGTTAATTACCAATGCTACCCATTTGTTAATTTCTGTAATATGCAGCATGGGGGGGGGGGGGGGTTAATGTACTGCCACTGGTCATGAATGCATTAGTGACCAATGGCAATACATTAACCCCCCCCCCCATGCTGCATATTACAGAAATTAAAACTAGCATTGGTAAATAACCTCCCCTCAGCCTTCTTTCCTCCCCCAATCTGACCCAGACAGTTCATTTATTGCTCTGCTTCAGAATAAGGAGGCTGAGGGGAGGTTATTTGCCAATGCTAGTTTTAATTTCTGTAATATGCAGCATGGGGGGGGGGGGGTTAATGTATTGCCATTGGTCACTTATGCATTCGTGACCAGTCACAGTTAATTAACCCCTTTGTGCATTAGTGGCACCGCTCTACATTAAAAACCTTAAGTGTAAACATCTAAAATAAAAGTTTACATCCTCCCTGCGCGCCGCCTCGTGCACGCATAGGGGAAAAATCTGTGAAAAAGGGGGGGGGGCGCAGTTTGCCATCTTTGCCCTAGGCACCAAATGGCCTTGTCCCAGCACTGGGAGGCTGCATTTGTTTTAGTTTTTCAGGCATTTTCGGATCGGACAATTTTTATTAAACGTTTTTAAGACAAAAATACACTACAAACCCTTCAAACAACACAAAAGAAAAAGCCTGATTTATGGTGCAAGAAAATACAGTTATTTCCCAGACATATTATACACACATTTAAATATGAGAAAGAGACACGTTTAGACTTGGTATAGGAGGATAAGTTATATTGGTGTAACTGGGTGCTTGGCTAGAGAGAGAGAGGAGGCAAGTTAGGACACTGTGCTGCAATTGTTCTCTGTCCCTCTGGGATCATCAGCCTGAATGAGTTAACATCATTGCACCTCCACTCAGCAGGGGGAGCTGGTGAGCAGAAGAACTCTGAATGATGGGAGATGCAGTTCAGGATGGGAACCAAGCTGTGGAAATCAATGGATAGTCAGACCATAATTCTCAAAAAGTGAGCTTGATGGGAAGAGGGGAGAGTTATATTTTCCCAGGCAAAAGACAGGGGACTCCCTCTGAGCTGTGGGGAGATTGGAGAGTGTGCACCTTTGCCATAGTGTGCACCTTTGCCATAGTGTGCAAGCCCACTATAACCTGTGACTGGAGTGCTAAGGACCAGAGTACTGAGGATCAGAGTTCTGAGGATCAGGGTGCTGTGACAAGTGTGCCCAAGTACAGTTGTAGGTCAATCTCTGGACAGTGGAACTAAAATGTCTGTATTGTTGGGATTGCCATTAACCTGTTGCTGTTAGCAGAGACAAAGCACATACGGACTGGACACTTGACCAGCAGCCTTTACCACTGTATGCACACTTTGCTGGAACTGTACTTATATGCACCACTATACAGACTGGGTCCCAACGCTAGCTGGCTTAAGAATTAGGGCAAAGGACTGTCTCCTCAGATATCTGCTCTATAAGGACTTCACTTGCTGTCTATACAAAGGACTACTTCTGCAGTGAGGTCTGAGGTTTGGGTTTTAACATAGTTATTCATATACAGTGAACTCTTGCAGATTCTCAGGTATAGATTAATCTAAACATATAGGTTCTTAACCCAAACTGCTACAATATAGTAACTCTTTTGTATATGGATTTGTGCTTGACTCATACATTTGTTCCTATATGTACATATGATCATCCACGTAACAATACTGTGAATTTCTTTATTCCTTACCAGTCTAGTTTTTGTTTCTTGATGTAGAACTGTAGTGTGTGCAGGATATTTATATTTGTGCTAGTAATAGTAGTGCAATATCCTCTCTGCTTAACCTGGTGTGTAAGAGGGGCTGAGGTTGTTCACATTCACGTGGTTTACATACAGTCATAATGGCCCAAGAGTGTGTGCAGTTCCCACTAAAAACTAAAGTATATAAGAGAAACCACATCAAAACTGTGAGGTCCCAGTGGGACACTCAACCAGCAAATAAATAAAATAAATCTGAATGCAAAGATCAAAGACACTTTTAACACCTTAGGCCCCTTTCACACTTATGACTTGTCCCACGATTTGGGACTGCACAGTAGCATGACAAGTCGTTCCCCATGATGATTTCCAATGACAGCCTCTCATATTAGTACGACTTCAAGTCATTCCGACTTCAAAGTAGTCCCTGCACTACTTTGGTCCAATTTTGATGCCACTTACAAAGGCAAATCGCGGCCGCAAATCGCGCGACTTTGAAGTCGCACAAGTGTGAAAGGGGCCTTAAGGAGTATTTACTGACTGGGGCAGCCAGAATATGCAGCAGCCGTGCATGGAAACCAATCAGCTTCTAGCTTTCATTTTATAAACTTAAAGTGGTTGTAAACCCCCCTGAGACATTTTTAAGGCTTATCTATATGTACTGAAAATATCTCTTAAACATGCACCGTTTATGAGATATTTACCTTGTAGAGCGCCAATGATGTCATTGGCGTTTCTTCCCCATCGTGTGCCGTGACTGGCGGCTCCCACTCGCATTTTGAAATTTGAAGCTGATTGGTTACTGCAGTGTTTCTCAACCTTTTTTCAGTCAAGGGACACTTTAAAAATTATGGACAGTCTTGAGGGACCCCCCTATTTTAATAGTTTTGCATAATGCAGCAACATCCACACAAGTAGGAGACCCAATATTAAGGGGGGGGGGGGATGTATTCTTCCAAAGCAAATACACTTTTGCAAACTGGTACTGACTAGTATTCCAATGTTTCTCTTCTCCCTCAGTTTTTCTCCATCAGTCAGATAAGTTGTCTTCACTGCTGATGGAGAGGAGCAAGGGAGGGTCAAACAAGGATGCTATGCAGGCGACATTCTCCCTATCCAATGATGATGTCATTGGTCATTAGGATGCCAGCAGCTAGAATGTTGTAATGGTTTGTGTAACTAAAAGGCAGCTTTCTCCAGATACCAACTTTTATACAATTTTGGGGCAATTTTTAGTCATTTTGCCAAGGCACACCTGAAGAAACCCTAAGGCACCCCAGGGTGCCTGGGCACCTTGGTTGAAAAAGGCTGGGTTACTGTATATACCTGCTTCAGATTTTGTCTGCTCCAGCTTCTCCCTGGTTTTCTTCAGGAAGGCTTCTGTGTTAAAAATGGGAGGGACAGCAATAGCGAAGACTAGTAGACTAGCCAGCGATCTCATAGTAGTGAGTGTGTACAGGTTGAACCCCTAGACCAGGAATATTCAATTAGTGGACCTCCAGCTGTTGCAAAACTACAATTCCCATCTTGCCTCTGCCTCTGGGTGTCATGCTTGTGGCTGTCAGTCTTGCTATGCCACATGGGACTTGTAGTTCTGCAACAGCCGGAGGTCCGCTAATATCTATATCCCTGCCCTAGACTAATGATTGGCAATTTTTCCAAAAGCAATACTTCCATCCATTTCTAGTAGCTATGTCTTCAAAGGTGGAGGATGGTTTGATACCCATTTAAGTATAACCATTCTACTTGCTACAAAGAGCATGGACTTGTTTGGGGGGGAATCAGGGGCTTGATGCTTTATGGAAATCTGGATCAGCCTAGGAGAGACAGAGACTTTTTACACTAGGCTCTTTCAACTTCTCATTTGAAATGTGTCAAGCTGAATGGTGTTGGCTCTTAAACTGGCCATTTGAGCCATGTATTACCAGCTTAGGACCTTAGTATCTTTTGCTAGCATATTGACCTTGCATGGAGCGCCACCTGCTGTCTTCATGTTGAATAAGTTATGTGTGGTACTTCATATTTGCCTAAATTAAAAAATGTTCTGCATTAAATAAAGTCAAACTCATGTGGGGCAAAGCAACAGGCTTGCTTAAATGCTCCTCTCAGCAGCAGTGCATGTTTACCTCTAGCTAAAGCTTATGCAGGGTAGAGTATTCTCAATGCCCCTATGTGACAGCACAGGACCAAGCACCAAAAATGTCAGTTGTTAAGAAAAATGAGTCACGTGCTAAAGAGTATCAAGTATTTTGCTCACCTTCGGCCGCTGAACAGATCAATGCGGGGACAAAGAAAAATGTAATTATTTGCTGCTCAGTTCAAGGTAATAAAGCAGCATGGTCAAAGCACAGGCTTTCTTTAAAATAATTATAATAATAATAATTAATATAAGTAATCATCATAAAATGTATTACCTGAGGGAGGAGCTTAAGGGCTCCTAAAGCTTATACATTTTTAGTATTTTTAGCTAGCCACTAAAAGTTTACTTTTTGACTTCTCTAAGGCCCCTTTCACACCGGGGCGTTTTTCATGCGGTGCAGCGCTAAAAATAGCGCCTGTTCACCGCATGAAAAAATCCGTCCCTTTAACTCCAGTGTGAAAGCCGGCGGGCTTTCACACTGGAGCGGTGCGCTAGCAGGATGACAAAAAAAGTCCTGCTAGCAGCATCTTTGGAGCGGGATAGGAGCGGGATAGGAGCGGTGTGTTCACCGCTCCTATCCCGCTCCTTCCCATTGATTAGAATGGGACACCGCGGTGAAACCGCGGCAATACCGCCGCAAAGCGACGCTATGGCGGCGCTCTGCGGGGGGTCTTTAACCCCTTTTCGGCCGCTCGCGGGGGGTTAAAACCGCACCGCGAGCGGCAGAAAACCGCGGTTAAAACGACGGTAAAGCAGCGCTAAATATAGCGCTGCTTTACCGTCACCGCGGCTCCCCACCACAGTGTGAAAGGGGCCTAACACATAGGCCCCATGCACACGAGACGCAGATGCATGTATTATTAACTATTTCTGCCATTTTGTGAGCAGCAGCAGCAGAAAGAGCAGTTGTACACTTGCATTTGCCTCTCTTTCTGTGTTTTTTTTTGGAAATGGATCCCATATTAAATATATGTCAGGAAATGCTCCTGATGTTGCTCTTGATGAAGCAGCAACATCATCGCAAATTTGCATGAGAGGTCCAGAATCAGAGCTTGGCGATATTGGACCCATCCGTTGATGGCACAGCGAATGTCCGTTGGATATTTCACAAACATGTATGCATTTCACAAACATGTATGCATCAGTGAGTATATATGCTCTATGAACTATCTAAACTAATTACGACATTTTAACCAATTTTTTCTAGTATTTTTTTATGGTTTACCATCATATTTCTGAGTATTCTGGTCACAAAAATTGGGTTCCTTTAAAAAGGCTTATAAACGCAAACGCGGCTAAACGCAGGTGCCTGCGTTTAGCCGCGTTTAGCCGCGTTTAGCTGCATTTTGCGTCAGAAAAGCAAAGTGTCTGAACGCATTTTTTTGCTTCTGGAAAAACTAGGTTAAACGCAACTGCATAAAAACGGGAAAAAACTAGACTGTGTACATGGACACATAGGATAACATTGCATGCGTTCAGGGGCAGTTGAAAAAAGTGTCCAACTGCCTCTGAACGCGCGTTTAATTGCGTCTCGTGTGCATGGGGCCTAAGTACACCATCTTTTTGTTCTTGCTTGCATAGAATATACTGTATTTAAAATATTATAGTTTATAATTAGAGGTAATATCAGTCATACCGAATACATGACTTGTGTACTTGGAGTTCGGGATAACCTAAAATATGCTTTATTTCCAGAATGTGATGTGCAATGTTGATCAGCTTTTGGATCCTCTAAATATATATTCAGGAAAAAAATATGTCCTGGAAAAGTTTGAAGAAAATATAAAAGATACAATAATGGTAAGGCTTTATTTGTTTTATTTTCCCTTTTGACTTGTGTCTTTTTTTCTATTTCAACAACACTATGTAACTATGAAACAAAGAAAACTACAGCAAAAGAAAAAGTGTTTATTTTGTTTTTTTTTACATCCTGATAATTTGGGAAAAAAAAGATGGCAGCACCTTGCCTAGTACATCATACTGGAATGTTGTGGGTTCTTTTGGATGCACCATTTTCTTCCAATAATTAGGAAATATGCTAATAGATTGGTTACAGTAGCTCCTGCCCTAACTGATTCTACTGTATGAATGTGATAGGGACATCGAAAAGAATATATAATATGCTATCTTCAGGGTTACCAGTCCCACTCCTGGGTTTGGGCACTGTATGCGAATGTCCGACGACAAATACTCACACAGCTAATACTAATGCTAATACTACAGCTAATGCTCATTCCCATGCACCTAATGCTCATTCCCTGCACCTAATGCTCATTCCCTGCACCTAATGCTCATTCCCGTGTAGCTAATGCTTGTGCACATGTACCAGCACACAGACAAGCAGGGGCGGACTGACCATTTGACCACTCGGGCACTGCCCAAGGGCCCCAGGCCACTAAGGGGCCCCATCAGGGTTGCCAGCATCAGTAAAACCAGGGACAGTATGTAAAAATCTGTGTTTTTTTTTTTTACATCTGTCTCTGAAATGTCCCTTACCGACATTCTTTTGGTCTAAAAATCCCGAAATTATAGCTGCCCCACCTCTGCAGTACCTTCTCAAGCCAATAGAAACATGTCTGTGTATACTGTGTGATTGTATACTGTGTGTGTGTATACTGTGTGGCCCCATAATCTCCTATTTCCCGGGGGCCCCATGAGTTGTCAGTCCGCCCCTGCAGACAAGCTTGGGCTAATACATAGCTCCTAACTGTCCCTGATTTCGAGGGACTGTCCCTGATTTGGAGCAAATTTGGAGCAATGTCCCTCTTTGTCCCTCTTTGTCCCTCATTTTGGTCTGATCTATATAGTTGTATATAAAATTCACTTTTTATCTATCAAACAGTGTTTCACAGTGTTAACCCTTTCATTCAATCATTGCTGCATTTGTAAATTCCATAAGCTAATATAAAGGAATAGCGGTGGTAAAAAAAAAAAGCACTTGTAGGTTTAACCAATCATTTTTCGTTGTACAATTCTCTTTCAAGGGGGTGAGGCAGGGGGGTGTGTCCTATGCCTACATACTTTTGCTGATAGGTGTCCCTCGTTCCCATCTCAGAGAGTTGGGAGGTATGGCTAATATCCAACATGCACTGACATGTAGGCGCATCTGTGTGCACCAACATGCATAGGCACACACGTCGACTCGCATAGCTGCCAAGCTGCTTATTTTAAGGAAACCCTAATGAGTGCTAATCGCTGGATGTTCTTCAGCTTCCCCTGACCTTTGTTTCTGTGTTCCTGCTTTTGCTGTCTTGCACCTCTATCACCACCTTCAGGAATGCTTGAACCAGAGCAGCAAGGGAAGCCCTCTCATTACCTTGGCCTCCAACCAAGGTATGTGACAGGCTAGCGTAGGGACAGTATCCCTGTCTGGCAGGGACAGTGTTTAGAGGTTGGAACAGGTTCCATAGGAGTAGGGAAAGTGCAAGAACTATGTCAACCTCTCCCCTTTGGGTGTGGACCAGCCAGGCCGCATTCCACTCCTCGTTGCAGATACTGTCAGAATCTGTAAGTCACTGTAAGTGGCTCCGGATGGTTGTGCATACCTGCAGAGCACTGGCAGTGCATCCATAAGAGCGCACGGTTGTCGCCCCCTCTCTCCAGCCACCCCCTCTATCAGGGCCAGATTAAGAACATCATGGGCCTGGTGCTGAGGATTTTGGTGAGACCTTTTATAAACAATTTTTTGTTATAACAAATTAAATTATAGAGCGAGAAAGAGGGAGAGAGAAAAGGGGATGAAAGAGGTGTTAGGGGTAAGGGAGGGAGGATGAGAGAGAAAATGGGGATGAGGAAAGGGGGGATGAAAGAAAGAGGATGCACATGAGCATGCGTGGGAATAACATCAACGCAGCCCAGCCAAGGCAAGTGACCGAAGGCACAGAACCCAGAAGGAAGACCGGGTGAAGATCAAATCGCCCAGGCAGGATTGATCACTGCACTGGAGGGCTCAGTCTGACAATTTAAGTGTACCCTAATGTGCTAATATGCTGTGCATACTTGTACATTATGTCATAACCTACCTCAGGGCCTCTAAAAAATAGTAATGTTAGAAAAGTTTACTACTGCTTTAATATCATTGGAACCCAGGAGCCTCTCATGGGGCCCCCTACTGACCCGCATAGTTGCCAACATTTCAAAAATATTTTCAGGGACACTTTTTTACAAGTGCTATATTTAGAGTAGCTGACATCCCCTATGTTCATCTATACATCACAATAGTAATTACAAAATTAAATAAGTACTAATAATGGGGCAGAACAAATATGAGGACTGAGATTTCCTTTAGTTGAACTAACAAAAGTGTGCCCATTCTAGAGCTGGTAACCTTGAGGATATTCAGTATAATTTTAAAGAACTGTTTTTTGTGGGTAAGAGGCATAAGGGAGGAGAATGGATGGTATAAAAGTGGGAAGTATGTGCAGGTGAGGGAGAGGAACGTGGAGGGTCTAACAGTGGGCACTATGTACAGGAGAGGAGTGTGAAGAGTATGGCAGTGAGCAGTATGTACAGGAGAGGAGTGTGGAGAGTATGACAGTGGGCAGTATGTAAAGGAGAGGAGGATGAAGTAATCTGGGAAGGAAAAATTTAAAGGTTTGTGGAAGGATGTTTAGGGACTGTGTAGTGGTTAAGCGGGCCATACATGGACTGAAATTACACCAATTAAGCAGAGACCAGCCATAGGCGATCTATGTATGGGCTACCTGGTTTTACTCAAGTCAACCTATTAACCGACTTGAGTACAACCAGCCTGTCAGGTTTTCCCCAAAACAATCAGTGCTTCCAGCTATAGTTAGCAACACTGATCATCGTATTCACTGGCAGAACACAATAACACTGCAGGAGTGATTCCCCCATTCACAGGTCAGCAGGTGAGAGGGTGTGTGGGGACAGGCTGGGGAGAGATACTAGTCAGTGGCTGGGTAGGCACTGGTTAGTATCAGAGCCAGATACACACAGGTTACATATGCTGCGATCGTTAGAGCAAGAACAATAATTCTAGCACTAGACCTCCTCTGTAACTCTAAACATGTAACCTGTAAAAATTTTTAAAGCATTGCTTGGTACACACAAAAAATTGTGCTAACTTTAGTGTTTTTTTTTTTTATGAATAAAACAGTTTCTTTCCAAAAAAAAAGTTTGAAAAACTGCTGCGCAAATATTGTGTAACATAAAAAGTTGCAAAGACCACCATTTTATTCCATAGGGTGTCTGCTAAAACAATATATATAATGCTTGAGGGTTCTGAGTAATTTTCAATCAAAAAAAAAAAAGATTTTTACATGTAGGAGAGAAGTGTCAGAATTGGCCTGGGTAGCAAGGGGTTAATTACCATAAGTAATATACAAATAATTATTATAAGCCCTGTGAGTTCATCCTCTCAGTCTGCTGCAGAGTGTTCCAGCTTGTATTTAAACTGGCTGCTCTGTATGTAGCTTCTGACAGGCTGTGCAAGCAGCCATGTATCTCCGGAACCATAGATGATAGTAGCCCCATATTTTAACCAGTGCTGGAGTAGATCTTTAGCTACCTACCCCCCAAATGTGGGGTCTCTGTGACTCCTGACCACTGAGCTACAACCCTCGGAGTCTATATATATATATATATATATATATATATATATATATATATATATATATATATATATATATATATATATATAATATATATTTTTACATTTTTTTTTTTTTTTTTTTTTTTTGGGGGGGCAAATGGGCCTATCTTGAGAAAGGGGCCTGGAGCTGCAGCTCCAATAGCCCCTATGTTAATCCGGCCCTGCCCTCTATGACCAATGGATAGATTCATCCATTGCATAATTCTATCAATGGCTGCCGCTGCCACCCCCTATTCAGGCGCTCAGTCCCTTTTCAAGCGCCGGGCACCTGAATTACAGTGACAGGGGGTGTTTTTGAAGCACCTGATTAGAGCCATAAGCTCTAATAGGCCTTAAAAAGGTGGCCTGCAAACACAATGCTTGGCGCTCGCAGTTCACCCAGGTGTATTAGAACAGTGAATGAATATTCACTGTCCTAACACTGAACCATCTCTCCCCCAATCAGGTGCTCGGGTCTGTTACCAATCACCTGATTGGCTGAAAGGACAGGCGCTGTGATTGGATGCCTGACGGGAGGAGAGAACGGGAAGAGACAAATGGATGACACCGTTCGGAGGACACCGCTCGGGGGACACCACTCACCACTGTCACCTGCTGCCCCACCGAGACAGAGTAAGTGCTGGGCAGATGGTGATCGGGCAGGGGATCACAGTGGCAGCATTCGATGGGCAAAGTGGCAGCATTCAATGGGCAGAGTGGCAGCATTCGATGGGCAGAGTGGCAGCATTTGATAGGCACAATGGCAGCATTTGATAGGCACAGTGGCAGCATTTGATGGCACAGTGGCTGTGTTTGATGGGCCCAGTGGCAGTTTTTGGGCACAGTGGCAGCCTTTGATGGCACAGTGGCAGCGTTTGATGGCACAGTGGCTGAGTTTGATGGCACAGTGGCTGCAATTGATGTTTTTTTTTTTTTTCAGTTTGTTTGTGCCCCCCCAAAAAATGTAAGCACCAGCCGTCACTGCTGCAGAGCCTGAATAAGTTGTGTTGAACCTTTCTACAATATAACTTTATTGCCTGACTTGTACTCTGTGTGTTACGGCCCGCCACACCATGCTGCACCTTGCTTACAACTTAACCTATTTAAAATTAAAAAGATTTGACATGCAAACAGGGAACACAAACTCTCTGCTTGGGGGCCTCTGTTTTTCATCGAGGTGCAGTTATAGTGCATTCAATATCCTTACTGCTTAAAACCTTCTTGTCAGTAATCTGACGTTCTGGGAAAACCAGTTGCTGAGCTATGTGTATAGGCAGGTTTTGTATGTTTTTGTCTTATCCACTCTAGAATCTATCTCTATGACAGTTTTATGAAACTCTGGGAGGATAGCCATCTCTACATTCCACAGCTCTGCCTGCCCCTCCCCTCTGCTTCTCATTCACAGAAGCCTTTGTATTTTGTGAATTCATTTACCTATGCTCTGTGATTGGGCAGGAGAAGGGGAGGGGCCGGCACAGCAGCTGCATGCAACTCTGCAGCTGAAGTAGCTGAGACCAGAAGTTCCAGTGTCCGAGCTCCCAAAATTTTGTGAAGGCTATACTCCCAGATTCCATGAAACTGTCAAATGTAAATTAAAAAGATAAGTTCACAAGGTGCCATGCCCCTGACTGGACTTAATTCATCGTATGGCTGCACATTTTACAAAGTGGCTGATTTCCTGGAGTTTGGCTTTAAATGAAGTCTGAATTAATTGACTCTTTATACAATGTATACATTTTCTTGTGACATGAATAAAGCTTTTTTTTTTTAATACAGGACTGCAAGAGAATGAAGTGCTCCTCATTTAACTGCACTGTTGAGCCATCTGACAGCACACACATCAACATATCATTAAGAATATGGAAATCAACTTTCATTAAGGTAGTTGCACTTTTCTTTTCCTTTCCTCTGGATAATACTTTACCAGAATACCGAAACTGCTCATAGACCCAATATGACTACTGTGTAATAGGGCTTTTTTCACTTCGATCAGAGGATAACCATTCCTTTTAAACTATGTTTCCTGCCTATCTGTGGACACTCATAAAAAATGTTAAAGAGAGACAGGGCTTTTTTTCTCAGAGAAGAGGTGTAGAAACTCAGTTATGCCCCCTTCACGGCGCACCACATCAAATAGTGGGTGTGGCTAAATTGCACTAATAGTGGGAGGGTATTAAAGGGACATTGTTAAAGTTCCCCTTTTGGAACATGTTACATGTTCCATCCATATTCAGGGTTGAGCATGTAACACGTTGCAACAGCTGCAGCCTCCCCCCCTCCCTGTCATAGCGAGCAGGGGATCTTCTCCCTGGGCCAGCTGGCACCAATTGGAAATCACGGCCATATAATTCACAGTTTCCTGTGAATGCATGAACTACAGTCAGCCCTTATGAAGGTATGGGCTTAAAGCTGTAAGGCTTGTCTGCAGGAGTCTGGCATTGCACTCTTAATCCACTGATCACTGATGCAATCCTTTCCAGGCTCCTTAGGGAAAAAATAACAAATGCACTAATTTTTCCTGACAAAATATGTGCATTTATTATTTTTTCCCAAAAAGTGAACTTATTCTTTAAATACCAGGAGGGTGTTGCGAACAGAGTGTAGAGTTCAGAAGTGTGTTATGTACAGAGTGCATAGTTATTAACATTTCAAATAGAGTTCCAGGAACCCCTTTTTAGTTGTGCACTTAGCAACCCATTGTAAATTGTACTTTATGTGAGGGGTGTTCATTTATGTATAAAGTATATGATGATATGTGCAGGAAAGGAGTGTTGTATGAATGATGGTGTGTGCCGGACAAGAGTGCAGTGTGTAAGACATTATGGTGTTGATTTACTAAAACTGGATAGTGAAACATCTGGTGCAACTCTGCATAGAAAACAAAAAGCTCCAGGACTTATTGTCAAAGCTTAACTGAACAAGCTGAAGTTAGAAGCTGATTGGCTACCATGCACAGTTGTACCAGATTTTGCACTCAGTTTTACTAAACCAATTCCACGTGTATGAAATGAGTGCAGAGGGTGTGACAGTGGGTAGTATGTTCAGGAGAGGAGTGCAGAGTATATGACAGTGGGTAGTATTTTCAGGAGAGGAGTGCACAGGATATGACAGTAGGTAGTATGTCCAGGAGAGGAGTGCAGAGTATATGACAGTAGGTAGTATGTCCAGGAGAGGAGTGCAGAGTATATGACAGTGGGTAGTATTTTCAGGAGAGGAGTGCACAGTATATGACAGTAGGTAGTATGTCCAGAAGTTCCGGCAATATAGATAAAAATCAAGGAAAAAAAATGACGTGGGTCCCCCCCCCCCAGTCCATACCAGGCCCTTTGGGTCTGGCATGGATATTAAGGGGAACTCCACAGCAACATTAAAAATAAAACAGCGTGGGGCCCCCGAAATCCATACCAGGCCCTTAGGGTCTGGTATGGATTTTAATGGGGACTCCACGCCAAATTTTGTAAAAGAATTGGCGTGGGGGTCCCCCCTAAATCCATACCAGTCACTTATCCGAGCATGCAGTCTGGGGGACAGGATTGGAGGGGCCAAACGAGCCTCCCCTGAACCATACCAGGCCCTCAACATGGAGAGGGTGCTTTGGGGTCCCCATGTTGATGGGGACAAGGGCCTCATCCCCACAACCCTTGCCCGGTGGTTGTGGGGGTCTGCGGGCAGGGTATATGACAGTAGGTTGTATGTTCATGAGAGAAGTGTAGAGTGTGTGAAGGTGGGTAATATGCTCAGGGATAAGTACGGAGTTTATGATGGCAGGTAGTGGCAGGCAGCACATAACCAGTGATTTGGTAAGGGAGGAGAACTGCTAGTATACAGTTTGAATAGGGTGTCAGCACTCCTTAATGCACGGAAAGTCAGACATGAATCTACATTGCCTTCTACTGTAACATTGTGTTGGGATGTCAATCAAAATGAATGGTACACAGATTAAAGTTTTCAAAAACATACAAGCGACATATAATATGGAATCAATAAATTACAATGGCAGGATATTCTTAAACACCAATGTCTATTCTACAGGCCAGTATCCACAGCTTGAATCTAGTTTTAAATGCTGCACTGAAAAGTGAAAATGAAGTACTCATTTTAAGGAAAGACAGTGAAAATTATGAGGTAAGTACAAGCCCACGAAAATGTTATAAATTGGATTTCTATGTGAAACCACTGTATCCAACTACAGGGAATTGAGCACTTTACTAAAGATGGAAATATCCTTGAAACATGAATTCCATAGTGGTGAAGAAGAATTGCACCACCAGTATGCAATAAAGTGTTTTTCTCTATAAAATAAATCTTCAGATTCCTTTGCTTATGTATGGTCACAATCTTTCTGTGTAAATGTTTGGAAAATGAAAGATTTTATTTTTGTCTTTATTTTTTCTTTATTCTTATCTGCAGACGATGATTAAACTATCTAAAGAGTTGGAGTATGGGAAGGTACCAATGTGGGTCATTCCACTAAGCATTATTATAGGTTTGCTTATATTAGCACTCATCATTTTTGCAATGTGGAAGGTATGTATGTCTATATTCTGACTCCCTGGTAATATTTTGAGGCATGTGTAAACCCTAACTGATTGGTATTTTGTTTGCCAAGGTACTAGGTATCATAAACATAATTTTTTTTAATTACGGTACATTCCTGTTTTCACTTTTTTTTTACTTTTGTTGTATCTCCGAACTTCTCTCTCTCTCTTCTGCAGTCTCTTTGCCACCATCATCTACAACAATGGCTGTATGGCATTTTAGGGCAGGTTTCCTAATAGTGACATCTCTGGACCATACCCTTGTAATGTTTGTTTAACCGCTTGCCGACCACCTGCCGTCATTATACTGCGGCAGGTTGGCATGGCTGCACGAATCGCCGTAGGTGTATGTTGGCTACTTTAAGAGCGATGGGGGCCTCCCGCGATCACTCCTCAGAGAACCAGAATGGGGATCTGTCAATGTAAACCAACAGATCCCCGTTCTGACAGGGGAGTAGAGAGAGATCTGTTGTTCCTAGTGATCAGAAACAGCGATCTCTCTGTACCCCCAATCAATACACTCTGCCCACAGTTATTAAAACCTCCCTAGGGAACACTTAACCCCTTGATCACCCCCTAGTGTTAACCCCTTCCCTGCCAGAGACATTTATACAGTAATCAGTGGCTATTTTTAGCTCTGAACGCTGTATAAATGTTATTGGTCCCAAAAAGTGTCAAAAGTGTCCGATTTGTCCACAGCCTAGCTAAAAATCGCAGATCACCGCCATTACTAGTAAAAAAATAAATAAATAATAAAAATGCCATAAATCTATCCCATAGTTTGTAGACATTATCACTTTTGCGCAAACCAATCAATATATGCTTATTTATTTTTTTTTTTACCAAAAATATGGAAGAATACATATTGGCCTAAACAGATGAAGAAATGTTTATTTATTTATTTTTTTGGAATATTTATTATAGCAAAAAGTAAAAAATATTGTTTTTTTTTTTTCAAAATTGTCAGTCTTTTTGTGTTTAGAGCACAAAACATAAAAACCGCAGAGGTGATAAAATACCACCAAAAGCTCTATTTGTTAGGGAAAAAAGAACATACATTTTGTTTGGGTACAACATTGCACGACCGCGCAATTGCTGTATTGCAGAAAATGGCCTGGTCATCCCGGGTAATTACTTACAAGTAAGTAAGTGATCCAGGGGGGCAATTCAAACTGCTAAAGACACTGGAGTCAAAGGATTTGTAGGCATAAATGGAGGCACAGATTAAAGAGGACACTGGAGTCACAGGATGTCAGAAACTCGTAACACTATAACTAGGAACTGGGGTGCCTGGGACAAGCAATAAGATGTATTGCTCAGGCAACGGACGATATTCTGAGCACAGCCTAAAATGATGAAGACTGTTTGGGAATTTAATGATTGGGATTACATATATTGTATTAACCACTTCCTGACTGCCCCATAGCAGGTATACTGCTACGGGACAGCCGTTCTGTGCAGAATCACGTATATACAGTATTTAATTCTGCTCTTCTACCTAGGGGGCATGTGGGCGCTGCCAGCACCCTGATTCTGCTGTGATTGCTCACAGCAGAAGCTGATCTGTGGGAGCCGGGCATTGGTTGTCCACCAGTACCCGTCTATCATCAGACACAGAACAGAGCTCTGCCTATGTAAACAAGGCAGAGCTCTGTTCTGATGGAGTGGAGGGGGGGGGGGGATTATGGATTGTGTGTCCCTGCAAAGCAGTGAATAAAATGCATCACTTCCCTTGCAGGCTCACACATATTATTCATAAGGACAATTATTGAGCAAAATTAGGGTGGCCAACTGAGATGGTTTTGCAAAGATATGCAACCGATTTGCCATTGTACATAAGTCACATATTCACTCATAGCAGGCACACACAATTAAGATGTTTCCATTAGGTAATTTAGGAAAAAATGGCAAAACAATAATATTATCAAAATTAATATAAATCTGTCTTACTGTTCTTGCTGTCTGTAAGAACTATTAAACCCCATCTCAATGTTTTTAGCAGTTGGAGGCATGTTGACATCAAAATCAGTAAAAAAAAGTGTTTATTTGATTGACCTTTAACTGTATCTGTTGCATATGTCGTTAACATTTTCTTAAAAGCAACTGTGGTATAATATGCACAAATTAAAACACAACTCGATGCAATTATTTTTAACATTACCACAAAAAGGGGGTAAAACCATAAAAAGGAGCACTGACTGCAGTGTTGTTCCCTGCAGTAAATGATTCTGCCACTAGATGTCCTCAGTCCCCTAGGTGGACATGCCCAGCGTGATTCAATCCAAAAGACTGGGGACATCGTGTGAGTGCAGGTCATCAAGGAACTGCCCCTTGGGGGGGGGGGGGGTACCAACATGGCACCCTGCACACACACATAGCAATGCAGAATTCATAAAGTTTGTCTCTGCATTATTGAAGACCACACATTTGAAGTGGATGAGGACCATGCACATCACATGAGGGGCTTGAAAACATCAGAAAAAGTATATAGAAGTCTTCAGGCAGCTTGGAGGGAGACCAGAGCCTGCAGTTGGATTTTAAAGAATAACTCCATCTTAAATGGTATTTCGGTACTTGATGGTCATCTTTTTTTTTTTTTCATAACACGCTGCTAATGTCTCTGACACTCTAGTGATGAATTATCCCATTTTAAACTCTGTAAGCTACTCCTATTAAATTCCTTGTAGGCATGGGTATAGTATTACTACCTCAATCAAGTAAAAGCTTGCCAAAAGTCAATGGGGTAGAATGGCTAAGGCCGGAGCACTCAGAATATGGTGCTGCTGTGGGCTTATTTGGGGGATAGGGCTTATATTGCAGCCATCACCGACAATCACGCTAGGTCTTATTTTAGGGGAAACAGGGTAGTAGCCAATCAGCTTCTAACCTCAGCTTGTTCAATTGGGCTTGGAAGCTGATTGGTTTCTATGCAGAAGTGAGCCTGATTTTGCTTTCTCCAGCTTTAGTAAATAAATCCCAATGCCAGATGGGAGAACTAATTACTAGAGATCTAGAGAGAGATGTAGAATGTACTGAAGCACGTCTACACATAACCCGTACTGGAATATCAATTTTGGATGCTCTTAACCTTTAGCTTTAATAAATATATTTAGGAATAACAGAAAATAATATCTCTTTTTTTTTTTTTGCTTTACAGCTTGGCTTTTTTAAAAGACCACTAAAGGAGAAAATGGAAAAATGAGAAGAAACTTTAGTTTTACAGAACATTCAGTGAATACTTGAACAGTGACTCAGGCTTATTTGTAAAGTAATACTGAAATGAAAATTACGTTTTTTGATTCTTAATTTTTTTTTTTTTATAGACAATTTTATTGACTAAGGAACTTGTTTTCTATACTTTAATTGGACACCTCTCTTGGGGACCTGACCATACGACAATGAAAAGCACAAACGCTCCTGTCCTGATCCACAATGCAAAAACCCGTAATGCTGTGAATGTAGGTGTCTATGTGTCATACTTACTGTAGAAATCAGCAAGGTATGCAGTATCTTTGCATGGATGGAGATGGGCCAGCTTGACAATTGCTGTTGAGAGTGGTTTGGGCAGAATCCTGGTCCTCATCTTCATGGAACAATGAAATTTCATTTTGCATTGAGGCAAATAACATTTGGAAGATACTTCAAGCTATTTTGTGGGCATTACCTGATTATGACCATGAGCAACCCCACAGCCTGAAGGCTCTCTTTCTTCTAAGGCCCTGTAGTCAGACTCAAAAAGCACAGCTTGATGATACTATTAAAGACTGTTTTTTCCTATCAGTGTAATCAACAGAATTTTCAGTGCAAGGTGTCATGTAAAATGTTTTAAAAGAAACACCATTTACCTTTTTTTGATGTTAAATGCATCTGGAAAGCTAGATTGCTCTTGCATGCTGCTCAACAGCAGGGATGAGCTAAGGCAGGGTCTCCAAACTTTCTAAACAAAGGGCCAGTTTACTATCCTTCAGACTTTAGAGCAGAGGTCTCAAACTGGCGGCCCTCCAGTTGTTGCAAAACTACAATTCCCATGAGGCATTGCAAGGCTGACAGTTACAAGTATGACTCCCATAGGCAGAAGCATGATGGGACTTGTAGTTCCGCAACAGCTGGAGGGCCACCAGTTGGAGTAAACAATGTCTTATCTCTGGTGTCTTGGTTGGAATTGTGCCCCATCATTGGTGAAATCTGGCCCCATTTTTGGTGTCATTGTGAGGAATTGTGTCTCATTGTTGGTGTCATTGGGAGGAATTCTGTCCCAACGTTGGTGTCATTGGGAGGAATAGTGCCCCAACGTTGGTGTCATTGGGAGGAATTCTGCCCCAACATTGGTGTCATTGGGAGGAATTCTGCCCCAACATTGGTGTCATTGGGAGGAATTCTGCCCCAACATTGGTGTCATTGGGAGGAATTCTGTCCCAACATTGGTGTCATTGGGAGGAATTCTGTCCCATTGTTTGGAGGAATTCTGTTCCATTGTTGGGAGGAACTGTGTCCCTTTGTTGGTGTTGGTGAAAGAAATAGTGCCACAAGGGCCGCATCTGGCCCCTGGGCCACTGTTTGGAGACCACTGAGCTAAGGTTTGGGCCAAACTCAGTTCAGCTTGAACCCATGGAAAACTGTCACATGATAGAAGGCTGTCAATCCAGTCATCTGCAACTATAGAATTCCCTTCTCGCAACCACACATAGCAAAGGATCAGGAATGCTGATGACATCCTTGACCTAATATAGCCACCTCACCATTCTCAGACAATGTCAATGACCATATGAGCTCACCATACTTCCATTCTTGCATTCAACATATATTTGAATTGAATATATTTTGAATCACTCATTTTAATAATGTACAAAAGAAAAATGTTTCCTGCAATAGTAAGTAAGGTGATAGAAGTGTGTGTACATGTTCCTAGAATGCCAGTCAACTGCATTATGGTCAAATACTTCCCATGAAGGGATTGCTTTGCCCTTGTTCAGCTTTGGATGACAAACTGAATAGAATAAACCCAGATTGGATATGATGTACTCCTGGGTTTTTTGGACTGCTGTATGCACAGAAGTATGCACAGATTGGATCCCTGAGCACCTGCTGGACTGCCACTGATTACTTTGACCACATTGATGGTATTGTGGTCAAATATCCCAATAGATACACAAGCTAAATGTAGAATTCTCTTATAAGTAGCCTTGTTTGTATTTATTCGCCTCAGATAAGACCTATCTGAATTGTATTGAGACAACCAACATAAATTCAGACTTTTATTTGAACTACTAGGTTAAAGTGAATGATAATCCTTACAATTAGCTTCTTTTATTTGCCCTGTTTGATATTCTGTTAAAAGTGTTTTGTTATACACTCTATTACCAAAAGTATTGGGATGCCTGCCCTTACAACATACGGTCCATAAAGACATGGATGAGGGAGGTTGGGGTGGAGGAACTTGACTGGCCTGCACAGACTCCTGACCTCAACCCGATAGAACACCTTTTTGGATGAATTAGAGCGGAGACTGTGAGCCAGGCCTTCTCGTCCAACATCAGTGCCTGACCTTACAAATGCGCTTCTGGAAGAATGGTCAAACATTCCCAGAAGGGTTGAAGCTGTTATAGTTGCACACTCCCCAACATAAGGAGGTCAAGAAAATAATATCTAGACATTGGAAGGTCCTACGCAGTGATCGCGTCTTGGGACCTTCTCTCCCTGAACGGGCGGGCATTATTTTTAGGGGTGCCCGATCCGTTCGGGGCGACATTGCTCCCAATGTCGTTGACCCCCCTAGGAGGATCTCATTTTTCCAGCAGTGCAAGGGGTATTTCCCATGTAAGAGATGCAACGTCTGTCTAAACAACACACTGGGCAGACGAATGACAGACAGTTTCTTTTCTACTGTCACTGCACGCACTTATGCTATGAAACATTTCACTACATGTGCCACCAAATTTATTGTGTACCTGATCACTTGCCCGTGCAAGTTGCAGTATGTTGGACGCACCATTCGTGCGTTTTCCATACGTGTCAATGAGCACTTGGCTAAAATTAGAAAGGGATGCATCAAACATAGTGTCCCCCGTCACTATCGTGAACATCACAATAGAGACCCAACGGGAACCCAATTCCAAGTAATTGATAAATTTGTTCCTCACTGGCGTGGGGATTCCAGCCTACGGGGGGTCTCCAGGCTGGAAACATATTGGATCCATGAGTTGAAGTGCTATTCACCCTTCGGTATGAACGTTGAGTGGGATATCAACTGTTTCATTAACCGGGGGTGAATAGCACTTCACTCTCATTGTCGTAGTAGGGCCTATTGCAGTGGGAATTTTCTTTTTCCCCTTTTTTCCTTATATACATTTGTGTATTTCATTTATTCGAGTTGGTTTATATTGTACACTGGATGTGAGATTGATACTTAGTGTCACTGCGTTTAGATCATATCTAAGATATGCAGACCAACACACACATATGGTTCTCACATTACATTCCTGTTTAGATTCTGCACGGATTGTCTATATATATATTTTTTATAAACTTTTTATAACCGTTCCTTAAGGGTACTTGTGACCTCAGAGACTTCCCTTTGAGAGTTGCTCTGCCCTAGTCACACACAATATTTCATTCCTTAGCACGTCCATATGTTTTGTCTATCTTGTGGCATCTAACATATGGATGCCACCATGCACTCATTACGTTCAAGTGATGACGTCATCACGCAAGACGTCTTTTGTGTAACTAATTCCTCCGGCGGCAGGGACACTTAGCATATAGGACGTGGTCCGTTTGACGCACGTTGTTATGTGACGTCATCGCGCATCAGCGCAATCGGTCCGTCCCGTCCCATGTCGCACTATTTTTGCGTCTCCCGCTTTTTAGCGGATATGACGTCATTGCGCACACACGTGCTACACTTTCCACCTGTCACTCCCCTATGTTTGTTTACTTTCGGTTTGACATGTCCGAGGTCATCTGACCTCGCATGTCTCACGTGTCACGATTTGACACTTGCGTCACCGCGCACTATTCACACCCACTCATTGATTGGTTGTTCTCTCCCGGATATTGTACCACGCGGCAGGCCGTGATTGGTCCAGTGTTTTGGTGCTTTGGTGGGATTCCTGTCCTAGACCGCGGATTGGCCCACACAGCTTGACACTTGCGTCACCGCGCACTATTCATACCCACTCATTGATTGGTTGCTCTCTCCCGGATATTATGCCACGTAGGGGGCCGTGTTTGGTCCAGTGTTTTGGTGTTTTGGCGGGATTCCTGTCTCAGACCACGGATTGGCCCACACAGCTTGACACTTGCGTCACGGCGCAATATTCACACCCACTCAGTGATTGGGTGCTCCCTCCCGGATATTATGCCTTGTAGTAGGCCGTGATTGGTCCAGTGTTTTGGCGGGATTCCTGTCCTAGACCGTGGATTGGCCCACATAGCTTGAATATCAGACTGGCTCACCTAGTGGGGACATCTGTTTTTGTATACATTTATTTGAACCACGGTCGCATTAATGCAGTGACTGGGGGATCCATCTCACAATCAGGCCATAATATGATTGTTATCTTGCTACTTGAGATTTCTTGGGTTCCCTTAAGTGTTAATTTTGAATGTATGGATACTTATTTCCCCCCCCCCCCACTCCACTTGGTTCAGTCTGGAGGCTGGGACTTCCTGTTTCTGACCACGTGGGCGGGATCCTGCTAGTCCCATGTCTATAAATTGTTTTTGGCAGTATGGGGGGGTCAGAGATATGCCCCTGTCGAAGACCGATAGAGTCGAAACGCGTCGGGCCTGCTGTCTCACCCCTCATATTGCCGACTTATTTTATATTTTCTCGAGATTTTATCAATTTTTTGTCACATTATTATGTGAATAAATTTTACACATACTTTTTTGACCTGCACCATGGAACCCTACAGACGTAGACCGGGATGCCATTAAAGTTCATGGGCGTTCATGGGCAATTTTCAAATTTACCGATTTTTTTTTTTTGATTCTTTTTTGGATTTGTAATACCGATTTTTTTTTTTGATTCTTAATGTTCAAATCGATAAATTTTTGAATCGTCGAAAATGAAAATGTTATTTTTTTCGATTTGAATGCAGCAAGTGAACAAACAAAAGAAAAATCTTCATTAAATGATTACAATGACTCTTTAAATCCTCTTTGGCTCAACAAAAACACCATTATTTCGAAATGGTACTCTAATAACACACACCGTTTTTGATTTCAGCATTATGTGTAGTTAGAATTCGACTGGTGTTCAATGTAAAATTTGATTTGAATTTCAGTCTGAATTTCGTTACATTATTCAGAGCATTTATATTGTAATTCGGGTATTCGGATAAATCCGAATAACAAAAAATGTGTCCGAATATTAATTCGGAACCAAACGAACCGCACATGTCTAATATTCGCTATTGTCTTGCTGTTTCTCCTCCTGGCCAATCAGGAAGTGGGTCACAAGACCCGATTGACCATGAGGAGTATTGGCCGGGAGCAGGGGGAGGCGCCAAGGAGGAGACACAGGTGGAAGCGGCCAAAGCTGCCCGTGGCCTGGATGGGGTAAGTGCGGGGCTGATACACGGGCGGATGGACGGACAAGCGACGGAGGGGGGTTTGGTCACTGAGCGACCAAGCGACGAGGGGGTGGTATTTTCTGACTGACCAAACAAACGGGGGGGGTGGGCAGGTTTGTTTGCTGCCCCTCCCAAAAAAAAACAGGGCACCAGCCACCACTGTTTCACATCATGTGACCGGCCTGACAACATCATAAAAAGGTAAGTATTAAAAAAAAGGAAAAAATACAGCTGGGGGTCATATAGATGAGATAGCATCAGGCCCGTCACGACAGGACAGGCAAAACAAGCAATTGCTTGGAGCCCAGAGCTGGCCTGGGGCCCCAGCCGCGCCGCCGGCCGCCACTTCCTATAAGCTGCAGCCTGTAACGTGGCCGAGCTCCTCTTCCTTCCTCCTGCAGTCCGCGCGGTACAGGAGATTCAGTTTCCTGTTCCCGGCCGGACTGACAGGAAGTGCACACACTGAGTGCTCACTTCCTTTCAGTCCGGCCAGCCAGGAACAGAAAACTGAATCTCCTGCCTCGCGGTACGCGGTAGGGAGGGGGGGGGGGTTAAAAAGAACACGGGGGGAGTAGTAAGGGAGGGAGGCAGTCATCAAGACCCATTTAGTAATAAAAATATGGTATATGGCTTGCTGACCATAATAAAAACTTGCCATAGCTTTCTTTCCATTTTCTTTCTTTACCATCCCATTTCCATCGTATTGCTTCTTTTTTGAATCAGGTAATATTTATTAAAGCTTTTTGCAAAAATTTACAAAGCAGAGAAAAGACTCTACAGTACACTCTACTGTAGAGTCTTTTCTCTGCTTTGTAAATTTTTGCATACCCTGAAAGCTTGTCCTGAAAAATGTAGGGCTGTTACTGATTAAAATTTTCGTGTTCGATTGATGGATTTTTTTTTAATGGATTAATCGACTAATTTCGATTAATTATAACGCACATACAGATCCAACTACTTTTAGCTGATCTCCTTGCATTGCAACTCTGCATTAATCAGTGGTAAATGTGGTACACACTATATACAATCACCCAACACTAGTTAATTTCCACAATCCATGACTTAACTTCACAGTTCACACAAATACGTTTTAAATTCAAACAGTAGCACTGACGTAAGTAATTTTTTTTCCACAGTAGCATGACAATCCCTCCACCTCCAGTCTAACTAATCACTCTCACCTTATGGCATGGACCCCTGTGCAAACAGGTGGTCATGCAAGTGGGTATCAAAAGGGTTAACACGGATCATAAACTTCTCTCACGTCTCCTTAGATCTCAGCAAGGACGCCAGGTCATGGGTAGAAAGAAAAGATCTAAGTGCTCACCGCTTAAGTATAAGATTACATTTTTGTGTTCAAACACAAACTACTCACATAAAGATGATAAAAACACAGCATGTAAAGCCGACAATCGTGTTAGTTCCGTAGGGCAGCAGTGGGTGACGTTGTGCTTAGCTCCTCCCCCGTACGCGATACGTTCAATCAGAACTTCAACGTCACTGGACTCCTCCCCCTTCCCTTCGTTAGCAGACGGAGGCACTTGGGGAAGGGGGAGGAGTCCGGTGACATAGATGTCCGTGACGTCACCGGATCTCCGACGGAACTCCCTGAAGACCTGGAAGCACTCGGAGAGGTGAGTACCGATCAAAAGAATTTTGATCGATCAAAAAAATTAACGATTAATCAAGAAATTAATCTTTAATTTCCACAGCACTAGAAAAATTGTATGTTAGTGCAAATAATAAAAAAAAAACGTACATTACTCAAATATTTCTGTTGCAAATGCACTAATACGGCTACAATCACCTCAAGCAAGAAACGACAGGAAGCAAAAGAAGCAAAACCTATTCAGTGTGTTGTATTTGCACAATTCCACATGCTTTAAGGCTTACATATAAAAACTAAGAAATGGATCACATCCTCGCACAGTAAATGGTACAATACTGGCTCTGTACACTTCAATAAGCTTTAGAATTTAGTCATTATGTTTGTTTAGCCAATTTGTTGGTCTGATACACTGTACAAATGCGCGCTTGTCATGGGACTTTTCTTGCTGTACATACTAAACATTTGTCATGTTTGTCACTTTTAAGCACTTTATGTTTTAGAAAGTTGTTAACCTATTATACTGTTAGTTATATGTAGAATATTTGTTATTTTTCAGATTACATATACTAATGCAAACAGATAAAAGGAATGTACATGTTCTGTAGTAGCCTCTATCAACAGGTTTTCACTCACTAGTATTAAAAAAGAAACTAGTAAATTATTTTTTTAATTGGCTATAGATTTGTTTGGCACATTCACATATTTTTGTCTGTAAACAAATGTTTTAATATGTTGTTCTTAAATAGCTTTGGACACATTTTAAATTTTTGGAAAAGTGTAGTTAAAAATGTAAATTTGTGTCAGTCCAAGTGCCTTATGTCTAAAATATAATAAAATAACCGTTCCTTAAAGTGATACTAAAGTCTTGTTTTGTTTTCTCTAAAAATAACAAACATGTCATACTTGCCTGATCTGTGCAGTGGTTTGCACAGAGCAGCCCGGATCCTTCTCTTCTCGGGTCCCACACTGGCGCTCCTGGCTCCTCCCTTTAGGTGTGCGCCCGACCTGTGGCTGTCCATTCACACAGAGAGCCACAGCTTGGCTCACCCCCTCTGACTCCTGATTGTCACACTGGCTGTAATTGACAGCAGCAGGAGCTTAGGTTAGAATAGTAGCAAGGAATACACAGTTACATTTAACCACTTCAGCCCCGGACCAATTGGCAGCCAAAGGACCAGGACCCTTTTTGCGATTTCGGCACTGCATCGCTTTAACTGACAATTGCGCGGTCGTGCAACATGGCTCCCAAACAAAATTTGCGTCCTTTTTTTTCCACAAATAGAGCTTTCTTTTGGTGGTATTTGATCGCCCCTGCGGTTTTTATTTTTTGCGCTATAAACAAAAATAGAGCGACAATTTTGAAAAAAATTCAATATTTTTTGCTTTTTGCTATAATAAATATCCCCCAAAAATATATATAAAAAAACGTTTTTTTTTTCCTCAGTTTAGGCCGATACGTATTCTTCTACATATTTTTGGTAAAAAAAATCACAATTAGCGATTATTGATTGATTTGCGCAAAAGTTATAGCATTTACAAAATAGGGGATAGTTTTATAGCATTTTTATTAATAATTTTTTTTTTTTTACTAGTAATGGCGGCGATCGGCGATTTTTATTGTGACTGCGACATTATGGCGGACACATCGGACATTTTTGACACATTTTTGGGACCATTGTCATTTGTACAGCAATCAATGCTATTTAAATGCATTGATTCCTGTATAAATGACAGTGGCAGTGAAAGAGTTAACCACTAGGGGGAGGGGAGGGGTTATGGGCTGTGACGTGTTGTGTTTTTTTACATTAGGGGGCGGGGCTGAAGTCTGACGTCATTGATCGGCTTTCCCGATGACAGGGAACAGTCGATCAATGACAGGCAGAGTAGGAAGCGCGGGGAGAGGTTTGTTTACACAGACCTCTCCCCGTTCTTCAGCTCTGTGACCCGATCGCGGGACACCAGGGGCGATCGGGTCTGCTGGTCCTACGGCCGGGGTCACGGAGCTCCCGACCGGGTCGCGAGCGCGCCCATGGGGGCGCGCGCGCGACCCCGGATAGGCTTTTAAAGGGCCACATATCGGTACGTGGTTTTGCCTAGCCGTGCTATTCTGCCGACGTACATCGGCGTGAGGCGGTCGGGAAGCGGTTAAAAAAATAAAATAAAATCAGGAGATATCCATTACCATTTATCCCCAAATGAAGGCCCAATTTGTCCAGAAAAAAGGTATAATACACCTGGATGCACAAAGTAGTTGTGATGATATGTACAGCTTTATATAGTCCCTGCCTATAATCAAGAACTGCAATTAAACTTCAAAACACCCCCCTAGACCTAGCCTGTATTTTGCCAGTGTGCTTCCGGAGATGGTACTAGGGCTGACAGTCTCTGAACAGGGAAGGGAAACCTATATAATTCCATAGCTCCCAACTGTCCCTGATTTCGAGGGACTGTCCCTGATTTGGAGCAATGTCCCTCTGTCCCTCTTTCCTCCTCATTTGTCCCTCATTTTGGTGTGATCTACAGAGATGTATAGGAAAATGCACTTTTTATCTACCAAAAAGTGTTTCCAGTGCTAAACCTTTTGTCTGATTTCTAAATTGCTGCAAATGTAAATTCCAAAAGCCAATATAAAGGAATAGTAGTGGTAAAAAAAGCACTTGTGGGTTTACCCAATCTTGTTTGTCTGTACAATTCTCCTTTAAGGGGGCGTGGCAAGGGGTGTGTCCTATGCCTGCATACGTTTGCTGATAGGTGTCCCTCATTCCCATTTCAAAAAGTTGGGAGGTATGTATTTCCAGCAGCCCCTCTGGAGGTTAGCGCTACATCACATAATGGGGGAAGAGGAAAGAGCCAGGCACATGATTGTGAACAAGGATGCCTGTAAAAAAAAAAAATGTATATAAAGGTATAAATCCAGCCGCTGCTCCAAAACTCACCAAACTCACCAAAGACCAAATGAGAAACAAAAAAAAAATTCCAACACAAGGAACACTGTTCCAGTGTAATAACTAATTTTTATCAATAATGTTAAAAACAGAATGTGTTTTTCACAGCCATTGAATTTTCTTGTTTGGACATTACTTTTGCTTTGAATTATGTGAGTAGACACATATATTGACTTTTTTTGAGATAAAAGTAAAAATCAATAACCCGACGTGTTTATTAATAAAAGAGAAGCTCTGGGTGCAATACTCACCATACAGATAGACCCTTAAGAGACACAGACATCACTCTTCTGGGTTGATTCATGCTAAGTATCATCCAAACCACTTCTTGTGAGCCCAGACTGCCATGGACAAGCCTCCCCGGGGGTGTTATCAGATCCGCCATTATGGGGGTACAGCCGTTACAACTGTAAGGGGCCCGCCCGGGTCAGAAGAGGCCGGACGGGTGAAGGGGATCCGTGCTGTGCAGTATAGAAACAATCTCACTGTTTGTGCAGTTCTCGTGTCATTTATTTTAGACATCAAGCTCTTTACTGCCACTTCTGGCTACTATGTGCATGTGCACCTCTCGTGTCACAGTGATCTGCCTGTACTATGCTTCTCAGCAACATGTCAGCTTTGTAAAAACGAGCAGGGACCAGGTAGGAAGTTAAAAGTAGGGGGTGTGAAGGAAAAGGAGGGGGGCTGTTTGGGTACAGGGAGGGGGCCAGAGACTTGTGTGTGTACAGATTTTTGTATGTGGGGCTGCCATATATACAGATGTGTGTGTGGGTGGGGGGGGGGGTGGCTGACATATATACAGGTGTGTGTGGGGGGCACTGACATATATACAGGTGTGTGTGGGGGGGGGTGACATATATACAGGTGTGTGTGGGGGGGCTGACATATATACAGGTGTGTGTGGGGGGCACTGACATATATACAGGTGTGTGTGGGGGGGCTGACATATATACAGGTGTGTGTGGGGGGGCTGACATGAATACAGGTGTGTGTGGGGGGCTGACATATATACAGGTGTGTGTGGGGGGGCTGACATATATACAGGTGTGTGTGGGGGGGCTGACATATATACAGGTGTGTGTGGGTGGCTGACATATATACAGGTGTGTGTGTGGGGGGGCGCTGACATATGAAAAGGTGTGTGGTGGGGCTGACATATATACAGGTGTGTGTGGGGGGGGGTGCTGACATATATACAGGTGTGTGGGGGGGCGCTGACATATATACAGGTGTGTGAGGGGGGCTGCCATATATACAGGTGTGTGTGTGTGGGGGGCTGACATATATACAGGTGTGAAGGGGGCTGACAAATATACAGGTCTGTGGGGGGCACTGACATATATACAGGTGTGTGGAAGGGGGGCTGCCATATACACAGGTGTGTGTGTCGGGGGGCTGACATATATACAGGTGTGTGGAGGGGCTGACATATATACAGGTGTGTGGGGGCTGCTGACATATATACAGGTGTGTGTGAGGGGGGCTGCCATATATACAGGTGTGTGTGAGGGGGGCTGCCATATATACAGGTGTGTGGGGGGGTGCTGACATATATACAGGTGTGTGTGTGGGGGGGCTGACATATATACAGGTGTGTGTGGGGGGGCTGACATATATACAGGTGTGTGGGGGGCTGACATATATACAGGTGTGTGGGGGGCGCTGACATATATACAGGTGTGTGTGTGAGGGGGGCTGCCATATATACAGGTGTGTGGGGGGGCTGACAAATATACAGGTTTGGGGGAGCTGACATATATACAGAATTGAGGGGGGCCCTGAGTGCGTACAGGTGAGGTGGGTGGTGTGCGGATTCGGTAGGATGGCCCATAGGCAAGCCCTTGGGAATGTTGGTGGTCAGGCTGGGGGGGGGCCCAGGACTAAAGCTGTGTAAGGGTCCCACAAAATTCTGATGGCTGCCCTGGGTGTCATCACTCAATGTAATCCTGAACAGTGTGGCACTCGTGTTACAGGCAGTCCCCGGGTTACAAACAAGATAGGGACTGTAGGTTTGTTCTTAAGTTAAATCTGTTTGTAAGTCGGAACAGGTAAATTTTTTAAGTGTAGCTCCAGCCAAAAAATCTATTTTTAAGCTTTTTAGATAACATAGGGAAGGGTTATCACCCCTGTAACATTTGTTTAGCTGTCTCTACCCTTGCTCAGCAGATTTCACCTCACTTTCTGTCCCAATGACAATTGGATTTTGAAAATGTTGGGCTGTTAGGGAAACAAGGACTGGTGATAAAGCATCAGTGGAGACAACTTTTTCCCATATTAACCCTTACAGGAGTGAATTTCCCTTCCTAGGAGTAGATTTCCTCTCACTTCCTGTTGTCTCCCTCCGTTTGTAAGTAGGAGTCCTTTGTAAGTCGGATGTTTGTAAGTAGGGGACCCCCTGTATTATGTGAACACTAAGCTATCCAAGAGGAAGGAACTCCTAAACTTGTCACCTGAGAAGAGGGAGGACTCATGACATGACATGACCAGACAGAAGACATGAGGAAAAGGGAGTGAGTTGGGCTACTATACACAACATGAAAGGCATAATAAAGCAAAACTTAGGAGGTGTCATGCATCTTACTGGATTTAACTCATAGTGTGCCTTCATACTTTACAAGGGAACTGAATTCCTGGATTTCAGTGTTAACTGATTGAAATTTTCATTTCCATGTTGAGAAAGTTCAGTTAAAAGCAGACAAAGAGTTCAGTTAAGGACTGGCTTCCACACTTATTAATAATAAAGTGGTTCACATTATGATATAAGCAGAAGCATAGTAAACATTATGAAAGACATAATCGTGGTTATTACTAGAGACGGAACACTGGAAAATGTCCTCCACTAACAATCTGCCATGATTCATGGTATGTCTTTTCTGTCCTAAACTGCTAATTTAAAGAGGAAGTAAAGCCACTGAGATCTTTTTTTTTTTAAATGGAACCTGCAAGGCAAAAGCATAATGAGCTAGCATGCATAGCATACTAACTCATTATGAATAACTTACCTGAGAACGAAGCCCCCAAAGTGACCCTCGTCCACGTCCTCCTCCACCGCCATCAATCCCGGAGTGACTTCCGGGTATCGCTGCTCCTGCGCTGTGATTCGCCGGAGGCGTGATGACGTCACTCCCGCGCACGGGAGCCGCCACGACTTATATATCGCCATGATCTGCGGCGTGGTCAGTGCGCCTGTGTGCACGCGCCGTAGACAGCGGTGCCTGTCTTTTTGTAAATATCTCCTAAACCGTGTAGGTTTAGGAGATATTTCTTGGACCTACAGGTAAGCCTTAATCTAGGCTTACATGTAGGCCAATGTGGTTTGTAAGGGTTTACAACTACTTTAACTTCCTGACGGGGTCATTTTTCACGATACGGCATTGCGTTGCTTTAACTGACAATTGTGCGGTCGTGCGACATTGTACCCAAATAAAATTGATCTCCTTATTTCCCCACAAATAGAGCTTTCTTTTGGATCACCTCTGAGCTTTTCATTTTTTGCACTATAAACAAAAAAATATTTTTTTTTTACTTTCTGCTATAATACATATACCAAAAGAAAAATTTCTTTATCAGTTTAGGGAAATATGTATTCTTCTACATATTTTTTGTAAATAAGCATATATTATTTGGTTTGCGCAAAAGTTATAGCGTCTGCAAACTACGGGATAGATTTAGGGCTTTTACTTTTTTTTTTTTTTAACTGGTAATGGTTTAACAACGGAAAAATCGGACACTGAGTGACACTTTTTGGGGACCAGTGACAACAATACAGTGATCAGTGCTATAAAAATGCACTGATTACTGCATAAATGGCACTGGCAGGGAAGGGGTTAACACCAGGGGCGATCAAAGGGTTAAATGTCCCCTAGGGAGGTGTTTACTAACTGTGTGGGGCAGTGTCACACGGAAGGAAAAGAGAGATCCATGATTCAGCTTAGCTGAATCACGAGATCTCTCTTTCCCTTCTTGACAGATCCGCCGTTTGCCTTGTTTACACAGGCAGACGGATGATCCACCTCTCCTGTGAACGATCGGCGTGTCGCGGTGGCCATCGCAGCCACCGGACCCCCTGATTTGCTCCTGCTGTGTCCAATCTCAGCGGGAGCAGTGTGCGGGCAGTGCGTGCATGCCCCCTAAACCGTGTGAACGAAATCATGTACAGGTACGTGATTTTACAAAGTGTATGTGGGGCAGTCCGGAAGCGGTTAATGAAAATGGTCCCTCCCCACTACATTTGTATAGAGGGGCCCAAAAAATGCATACACACTTCAACATGAAAAATATATGCATAAAAATCTTATTACTAGATTTATATAAACATGAAAGGATAGCTGTAAGTCATGTTTGACTTATGCAATCACATAAGGTGCTCAAAGTGGTCACCATTAGCATCCAGACACCTTTGATTTTGGTGAACTACTGCATGAACAACATTGGCTAGAGTGTCCATAGGAATTGCTCTTGCAATTTCTTCCCGCAGTGCAGTCAGTGTAGATGGTTATATATGGCAATGTTTCTCAACTCCAGTCCTCAAGTACCCCCAACAGGTCTTGTTTTCAGCATTTCCCTCAGATGAAACAGCTGTGGTAATTACTAAGGCAGTGAAACTGTGCAAAATAATGGAGAGCCTGAAAACATGACCTGTCAGGGGTACTTGAGGACTAGAATTGAGAAACATTGATCTATGGTACACCACATCCTTTAGTGTTCCCCACAGATAGAAATTGAGGAGTGTTAGGTCCAGGGAACGTGGAGGGAATTCAACAGCACCTCTACGTCCTATCCAACGTCCCTGCAGAAGGTCATTGAGCTAGGCCAGGGGTGCCCAACCAGGGGCCCGGGGGCCACATGTGGCCCGCGGAGCCCTCTGATGTGGCCCTCGACCTCCTGCTCTAAGATGGCAGGTTGGCAAGCTCAGATCACGGGTTGCCGACCCGCCATCCCAGAGCAGCAGTTTTGTGAATGAAGCCACTGGTAGTGGAAGCAAGTGGCTGCGGAGCAGAGCCACATAAGCCAATGCTTCCTGTATAGCGCCCGCTCCTGTCACAGGCGGAGTGATACCAATTGCACTCCGCCTGGGAAAGCAACAGCCAGCGATACCAGAATGGAAGACGGTTATTAAAGGTAAGTTTACTACTAAATTCACAGTATATATGGATATATCTGTTTTGCAGTGGTTACTGGGCTGCTTTCAAAATAATCCGCAGGTGCAGAGCAGCTGCGGGTTACCTGCATTGAGCCATAGACTTCTGTTATTACCTGCAGGTTTGTTGCGCCTTCAGAAAATGCACCACACCTGCAGGATATAATATAAGTTTACGGCAAAGTGCAGCTAACCCGCAGCGCATCAGTGTGAAAGCAGCCTTAGTCCCCTTTCACATGACTGGTCCGACCCAATCGGATTTACTATTCACCTCCTATGGAGCAGCAGATGTAAATGGACTTGTGTCTGTTTACACAGGCCTACCCAAAAAAAAAAAAAATAGAAAGGGATCTGCCCCTTCCGTCTGGGCAAATCGGATTGGATCAGAGGGCCCATAGAGTAGAGTGGGCTGTGTCCATGGACACGGACCTGTCATCCTCCTGCTCCGCTCATTGTGGCCCGCGACCAGTTACCAATTTGCTTAAGTGGCCCTCGCTCTTCAAAAGGTTGGGCACCCCTGAGCTAGGCTCTCACATCTCGGTGGTAGTAAAATTGCTCACCCGCATAAACTGCATGAATGGCTGGTAACATGATGGCATCAGCAATGGTGCGACTACTGACATCTTGAGGAACACAATACTACACATTGCTGCCATAATTAAATTTGTGTTTTTAATAAGGGCATAGATAACAACTGTTGAAGGGTCCCTCTGTTTATTCATCACACTTTTCTTTATCTAAAAATACATCTAGAATAGCATACAACTATATTAGGGGAATTGCTAATTAAATTGATAAGTTGATCATTTTAAACTAATTTCAGGGAACATTTGACATGCAAGTAGATGAAGATAATGTGAGACCAGAAGGCTCAAGGAGTTTAGGGAGGCTAAAAATGAAGAAGCCGAAATCATAGATCATCTCAAGTCAGTTTTATCTCACTTATGTGTTCCATCAGCATTAGTCATGACCATCCAGATCCAGTGGCAGACCATCCAGATCCAGTGGTGGTGCGTCCACGGGCGTTGCACCCTCTCTCCAGCCACCCCCTCTATCACCAATAGATAGATTCATGCATTGCATGAATCTATCCATGGCCGCCATTGCCACCCCCTATTCAGGCGCCCAGCAACTTTTCGGGCATCTGAATTACAATGGCGGGGGGTGTTTTTGAAGCACGGGAGGAGAAGACATCGAGGACATGGAGGAGCATGGAGGACACCGCCGTCACCCGCTACCCCCCCCCCACGCCCGCCGTCTGCCCTGAACTTACCCTGTCTCGGGGGGGCAGTGGGTGACGGCGGTGGGCGGAATGGCAGAATTTGATGGGCACAGTGGGAGCATTTGATAGGCCCAGTGACAGCATTTGATGGCACAGTGGGAGCATTTGATGGCACAGTGGGAGCATTTGATGGCACAGTGGCAGCATTTGATGGGCACAGTGGGAGCATTTGATGGCACAGTGGGAGCATTTGATGGCACAGTGGGAGCATTTGATGGGCGCAGTGGCAGCATTCAATGGCACAGTGGCAGCGTTTGATGGGCACAGTGGCAGCGTTTAATGGCACAGTGGCAGCATTTGATGGGCACAGTGGCGGCGTTTCATGACCCAGTGGCTGCGTTTGATGGCACAGTGGCTGCGTGAGGCTGCAATTGATGTTTTTTTTTTCAGAATCTTTCAGTTTTTTTGCCCCCCACCCAAAATGGCACAGTGGGAGCATTTGATGGGCACAGTGGCAGTATTTGATGGCACAGTGGCAGCATTTGATGGGCACAGTGGCAGCTTTTGATGGCACAGTGGCAGTGTTTGATGGGCACAGTGGTGGCGTTTGATGACACAGTGGCTGCGTTTGATGGTACAGTGGCAACGTTTTTTTGCCCCCCACCCAAAATGGCACAGTGGGAGCATTTGATGGGCACAGTGGCAGTATTTGATGGCACAGTGGCAGCATTTTGATGGGTACAGTGGCAGCTTTTGATGGCACAGTGGCAGCGTTTGATGGGCACAGTGGTGGCGTTTGATGACACAGTGGCTGCGTTTTGGTACAGTGGCTGCGTTTGATGGGTACAGTGAAGCTGCTATTGATGTTTTTTTTTTCAGAATTCAACCCCCCCAAAAATTTTGAGCACCAGCCACCACTATCCAGATCCCAAATCTTTCCAGATCATTATTATCTGGCCAACACAATGTAGCTTTAGTGCACCACGACTTTTCATTTTACGTTAGGTTACACTGTTTGACAGGTATGTTTTTTGCCTGCTATAAGCTCAAAAATAGAGAAAGCAGCTAAAAGAGCCTGGGAAAATGATGTTACCCATAAGCCCCATACACACGGTAGGATTTTCGCATGGATTCTGTCCGATCGGACAATGTTGTTGAAAAATCCGACCGTGTGTAGGCACCATCGGACAGTGTACGTCGGATTGTCCGACGGACAAAGTCCTATCTCCTGCTGGATAGATTTTCCGACAACACGGTCCGATCACACCAAATCCGATCGTGTGTACCGTTGTCCGATGGACAAAGTGCTACGCATGCTCAGATCACATTACAAGACCAAAGCTATTGGCTACTAGCCTCTACGTAGTCCCGTCGTAGGCAACAAACGTCACCACGTTCAGAATGATCGGATTTTCCGACAACTTTGTCCGACCGTGTGTACGCAAAACCAACATCGGACAAAGTATGACGGACATGATCCGACGGACCTGGTCCTCGGATAATCCGAGCGTGTGTATGGGGCTATAGACTTACTATGGGGCTTCCGTTGTTGGCTGTCCCTCCTCTACACTGAAGTCAATGCTGGAACCTGATTACCTGACCAGACCAGAGTGCCCTTAGATTAGGTAAGTATACACATCTTTCATTACAGGGTAATTAGTATAGGACTTGGAATGAAGGTGGAATCAGGTTTAAGCTTAATTTTGACTAGACTTCTACTTGAATGAAGGTCAATGAAGAAGCACACACCCAAAGCAATGTCATGTAATATTGTGGTGCTCATTTCCCAGTTATAATTTATACAATTACAATCAGATCAAATAATTTACTTGACTGCAGATACCACATTTTATTTTATGAGACCTTCTAACAATTTTCTGGTTTCATTCACAACAAACTGGCCTCTTTTCACTTTTTCCACTTTGCAAACTTTTAATATTTTTTAAAAAGACTGAGCAGGCATTTGAATAACTAATTGAATAATTTTCTGAAACACTTCTAATGTAATTTCCCAGATATTGTTAATGTTTAATGAGATACTTACACATGCATAACATAGTCTATAGTGTATTAGGCTTACAATACAAATGTAGAGGATAAGATTTCCAAGAACAAAGGTGGAACTCCAACTATCTAAAATGATACACACGAGCTACAATATGCATTTGATTTTTAATTCTACATTCAATCTAATGCCACCACCAACTTTCAGCAAATGAGCTGATGGATATAGAAGTTGCACTCCATGACTGTGACTTCAGACCCTGTGTCAATTAGGCATGGGACCTCCAGTCCATTGGCAGACATCACTGGGCAACGTTGTGTTGCTGGTCCAGGGGTCATCCCTCTGCCTCGTGAGGATCTAATTTAACAGTGGCCTGCGTTCACTTTTAATGTCAGGCCTGCCACAGTTCCTGCCCACATGCCTATAACGACCACACTGCACGCAGTCTTCCTCTGGGTTCCTCCTCCGAATCATTGCCCTTAGAGGGAGAGGCTGAATCCCAATGAAGCACAGGCACCTGTTGTTTCAGGGAAGCCACATCCAAGGCAAGTTCCTATAGTGTTGTCTGTATGGTGGACAGCGGTGAGGGAGCCAAGGCCTCTTCTTTCATATGCAGCAGATCATAGTTTTTGGTCACTGCTACCTTTGCCACTGCATCTTCCTATTCCGACGCAACCACGTCCAGCATGATGTCATTGAAATAGATGGTGAATTGTACTCTGAATTGCTCTTGCAGGGCCCTCCTGGCTGGACTTGCTTAAGTCCTACCACAAACAGACCCCTCAGTATGTGGCCTGAATCTGTGATTTCTGTGCAAACACGTGCATCCTTCTTTTCCAGTTGTTTCCATGAGGCCCTCCTGTTGTCTCTGAACAAAGAATCTATGCCTCAGCTATGGGACATCACATTTTTCCTGAACAGGCCCCTAGGAGTGTCATGATTTGCTCCAGTGTGGCCCGGTCTTCCTCTGGCAGAGCCATTACCACTTGTTGGGCGTCATCCTCAAAGGAGTTAGTGGCTAGCTCCATGGTCAGCCAGGTGGGAACCTGCACTCTCTAGTTTCTCCTCGCACTCCACCAGGGGCATATTGGAGCCATTAAACTTAGACACCAGGGCCCTGGGTTGGTCCTACCTGATCGCTGCCCCAATGACCCAGGAAACCATAGAGGAACTTGACTTCCGCTCCCTCTGCACTGCCGCTGTGGTTGAGCGCTACCTGCTGTGGAGAAAATAGACTGCACCTGCCTACGCACTTCTACCCATGTAATCATTACATAAATGTTTACACTCATACAGCTTATGAACAATATTTTACGCAGTATCTTGATGTCAGCAACAGAAAGGGGAACTCTCTAACAGCAACAAATGAAAATGAAAAAAAGGTTTTTCTTTAGGAGAGTAGGGGAATTGGGATTTTCCAGAGCACTGCACCCCGATCCCACCCAATTGTGTGACAATAGCGAATGAATATTCGCTATCGCCACACTGATCCTCCTCCTGGCCAATCAGGAAGCGGGTCTTTCCCAAAATAGTTTTTATTGGGATATCTTAAATTATACAGTACAAATGACACATGGCTTGTGGCGTTCAAAGGAAGCGGGTCTTGAGACCCGCCACCTGATTGGCTGAAAGGCAATCCTATTGGATGCATAGGAGGAGGAGGGAGGAGCCATATGGCGGAAGCCGCCGAAGCCGAGGTGGAGAGGACACAGGAGCCGCTGCCCACCGCCGAAGCCGAGAAGAAGAGGACACAGGAGCCACTGCCCGCCGCTGTAGCTGAGGTGAAGCGGACACAGGAGGAGGAGAGGACACAGGAGCCGTTGCCCGCTACCCGGCCGCCACCTCGATGGGGTAAGCTCCAAGAAGGGGTGGTGCCACTGAGTGACTGACCAGCCGGTAAATAAAATAAAATAAAATAATAAAAAAACACCAGCCGCCACTGATAGATATACAAATTTGCTACCAAATTTATCTGTCCTGATGTTATATGTTTTATAATACATTGAAGTAGATTTGGGACCCCCCAAAGGGCATCTAGATGCAGTGCATCCAAGGTGGCATTTTAACATGCCTGTAAGGGACAGGTGCAACATCCAGCCCCGCTATGGCAGGCTGCAGCTGAAAAGGCTGAATGCTGTATAGAGTGGCACCCATGTTTAGGTCCCTATTTGTTCAGGGATGAATTCACAGAAGGCGGGTCCTCTGTGCCAGGGGGACGCACTGCAGTTAAACAGCCCTCTGTACAAGGGGACCCCCAAAGTTTTACCTAATGAATAAATGTACTAAAAGCTGAATAACTCAGCAGAAAGTAAGAAACTATTTTACAAGTCACCCACTAGATGGCAGTGGTGCAGTCTCACTTTTAGAAGGGACAAAACTATTTTCTTTTTATTGCTAAATTTTGTAATAGCATTTTAGTTATATTTTTTCATCCAGTACTTTGAAAGATAACACAACATAAATTTTACTTTATTTAGAGGTTTAGCTAACTAGTGACAGGAGCCAATTTTCCTCATCACAAGAAGCTAAGCTGCTCTGAGTACGTGATGGAAGAAGTATGAAGGACAAGAGACTCGAGTGGTCAGTGGGCGCAGTGGTCAGAGAACTGACAGCACAAAAGAGAACAAGAGAACGTGAGAGAAAAAGGTGACAGATGTTCACCAAGACACAAAATGTATGTATTTATTTGTTATATGAAATCAAATTTAACTAGTTCTAACCTAATAATTAAACCCTCATATAAAACTTTAAAATGAAACTTAAATACTTGAGTCCCAGGTGCCGGACACAGGAAAAGCAGCGGTTTGTATATATTTTTAAAATGTAAAAAAAGTGTACAAAAATAGAAAAAGAATGATATATACTGTATATATAAATGATATATACAGTCTTAGGACACCCGGCCAATCGGGTCTCAGGACTCACTTCCTGTTTGGCCGGGAGGAGAAGCAGCGCCTGTTTGGTCGAGAGTCTGGAGCGAGGAGCAGCCTCCTAAGGTCTAAGGTAAGGCCAGAATGATCCCCGCCTTCCCATCCGATTGCCGACTTTCCGTCCATCTCCCGCGGAGTGGCGGTTGTTCGAGTGAGGGGGGCAGGTTTTTTTGCCCCCCTCCCAACAAAAAAAATATTGAGCACCAGCTGCCACTGGGCAGTCTCAAGGCACCCCATTCTAAAATGTAAAAACAATTTAAATCATTTTACATAATGCAGCAACATCCACACATAGGACACCCAACATTAGAGGTGATTTATTCTTCCAAAGCACATACACTTTTGCACACTGGTACTGACTAGTATTCCAATGTTTCTCTTCTCCCTCAGTTTCTCCCCGTCAGTCAGCTAATGTCACCCTAGTGCTGAAGGAGAGGGGCAGAGGAAGATGAAAAAAGGATGCTGTCGGGCCAGGGTTGGTCCTACCAATTCGTTGCCCCAGTGAACCAGGAAACCATAGAGGAACTTGACTTCCGCTCCCTCTGCACTGCAGCTGTGGTTGAGCACCACCTGCTGTGGAGAAAATAGACTGCACCTGCCTACACACTTCTACCCATGTAAGCATTACAGAAATGTTTACATGCATACAGCTTATGAACAATATTTTATGCATTATCTTGCTGCCAGCAACAGAAAGGGAAACTCTCTAACAGCAACCGATGAAAATAAAAAAATTAAATTCTTTAGGAGAGTAGGGGAATTGGACAGTATTCTGTCTGAAATTCTGTAGGTGAAAAATAGTCTGGATGGTAGCTCAAAAAAACGTTCCAATGTCCATGTGCAAATGTAGAAGGCATTTGAACTATGGAGTTCAGAAAAAGCAGTATACTGCCATAGGCACATAGTACGTCATAGCATTTCCATTCTGCTACCTTACATAAAAGTCACATTAATGCAACAGCATTTTTATCAGAAGACTTTGTTGATTATATTTTGCAATGATTTTAAGAAGTACGCAAATTTAGTAAACATTTTTTGGGAAAAAGGAATTTTTTTTTTTTAAATTTTAACTATTCACCCTCCCCCATAAAAAAAAATATATATATCAGCGGCAGGCCGCCCATTTGTCCACGGGTGCCGACCCCCCATCCATCCGTCCAGCCCCCTGATCTACATATATGGCGCTGGACGTATGGATTCCAATGGCGGGTGTGTTTTGTTTTGAAGCACGTGATTAGAGCCAGAGGCTCTAAAAGGCTTCAAAAAAAGGGTGGGCTCGGGGCGCAGAACACTGCGCCCGATCCCACCCAGTTGTGTGACAAAAGCGAATGAATATATGGCCACACGGATCCTCCTCCTGGCCAATCAGGAAGCGGGTCTTGAGACCCGTCACTCGATTGGCTGAAAGGACAGGCTATCCTATTGGATGCCTAGGAGGAGGAGGAAGGAGTTGCACAGCGGAAGCCGATGAAGCCGAGGAGGAGAGTACACAGGAGCCGCTGCCCACCGCCATAGCCGAGGAGGAGAGAACACAGGAGCCGCTGCCCGCAATCGGCTCGCTGCCCATAAGAGCCCACAACTGGCCTGTAGGAGCCTGCAACCCGACCGCCACCTAGATGGGGTAAGTGACGGGGAGGGGGGTGCCGCCGACCGACTGATCAAATGGGGGGGGGGGCTGGTTGTATGTTTGCTTCCCCCCACCCTAAAAAAAAACAAAAAAAACACCAGGTGCCACTGATATACTGTATATACAAATCTGCTACCAAATTTATCTGTCCTGTTATATGTTATAAAATACATTACAGTAGATTTGGGCCCCCCAAGGGCATCTAGATGCAGTGCATCCAAGGTGGCATTTTAGCATGCCTGGAAGGGACAGGTGCAACATCCAGCCCTGCTATGGCAGGCTTCAGCTGAAAAAGATGAATGCTGTATAGAGTGGCACCCATGTTTAGGTCCCTATTTGTTCAGGGATGAATTCACAGAAGGCGGGTCTTCTGTGCCAGGGGAATGAACTGCAGTTAAACGGCCCTCTGTGCAAGGGGACCCCCAAAGTTTTACCTATTGAATAATTGTACCAAAAGCTGAATAACTCAGCAGAAAGTAAGAAACAAAGTCATTTTACAAGTCACCCACTAGATGGCAGTGGTGCAGTCTCACTTTTAGAAGGGACAAAACCATTTTCTTTTTATTGCTACATTTTGTAATAGCATTTTAGTTATATTATTTCATCCAGTACTTTGAAAGATAACAGAACATACATTTTACTTTATTTAGAGGTTTATCTAACTAGTGACAGAAGCCTCATTTTCCTCATCACAAGAAGCTAAGCTGCTCTAAGTACGTGATGGAAGAAGTATGAAGGACAAGAGACTCGAGTGGTCAGTGGGCGCAGTGGTCAGAGAACTGACAGCACAAAAGAGAACAAGAGAACGTGAGAGAAAAAGGTGACAGATGTTCACCAAGACACAAAATGTATGTATTTGTTATATGAAATCAAATTTAACTAGTTCTAACCTAATAATTAAACCCTCATATAAAACTTTAAAATGTAACTTAAATACTTGAGTCCCAGGTGCCGGACACAGGAACAGCAGGGTTTTGTATCTATTTTTAAAATGTAAAAGAAGTGTACAAAAATAGAAAAAGAATGATATATACTGTATATATAAATGATATATACAGTCTTAGGACTCCCGGCCAATGGGGTCTCAGGACTCACTTCCTGTTTGGCCGGGAGGAGAAGCAGCGCCTGTTTGGTCAGGAGTCTGGAGCGAGGAGCAGCCTCCTAAGGTCTAAGGTAAGGCCAGAATGATCCCCGCCTTCCCATCCGATGGCCGACTTTCCGTCCATCGCCCGCGGAGTGGCGGTTGTGCGAGTGAGGGGGGCAGGTCCCCCCCCCCCCAAAAAAAAACTATTTAAATAGTTTTACACAATGCAGCAACATCCACACATAGGACACCCAACATTAGAGGTGATTTATTCTTCCAAAGCACATACACTTTTGCACACTGGTACTGACTAGTATTCCAATGTTTCTCTTCTCCCTCAGTTTCTCTCCGTCAGTCAGCTAATGTCCCCCTAGTGCTGAAGGGCAGAGGAAGATAAAACAACGATGCTGTCGGGCCAGGGTTGGTCCTACCAATTCGTTGCCCCAGTGACCCAGGAAACCATAGAGGAACTTGACTTCCGCTCCCTCTGCACTTCAGATGTGGTTGAGCACCACCTGCTGTGGAGAAAATAGACTGCCCCTGCCTACACACTTCTACCCATGTAAGCATTACAGAAATGTTTACATGCATACAGCTTATGAACAATATTTTATGCAGTATCTTGCTGCCAGCAACAGAAAGGGGAACTCTCTAACAGCAACCGATGAAAAAAAAAAAAACAAATTCTTTAGGAGAGTAGGGGAATTGGGATTTTCCTAAGTATTCTGTCTGAAATTCTGTAGGTGAAAAATAGTCAGGATGGTAGCTCAAAAAAACGTTCCAATGTCCATGTGCAAATGTAGAAGGCATTTGAACTATGGAGTTCAGAAAATGACGCAACATGTACTGATGTACTAAGCAGTATACTGCCATAGGCACATAGTACGCCATAGCATTTGCATTCTGCTACCTTACATAAAAGTCACATTAATGCAACAGCATTTTTATCAGAAGACTTTGTTGATTATATTTTGCAATGATTTTAAGAAGTACGCAAATTTAGTAAACATTTTTTGGGAAAAAGGACATTTTTTTTTTTGTTTTAACTATTCACCCTCCCCCATAAAAAAATATATATATATCAGCGGCAGGCCGTCCATTTGTCCACGGGCGCCGCCCCCCCATCCATCCGTCCAGCCCCCTGATCTACATATATGGTGCTGGACGTATGGATTCCAATGGCGGGTGTGTTTTGTTTTGAAGCACGTGATTAGAGCCAGAGGCTCTAAAAGGCTTCAAAAAAGGGTGGGCTCGGGGCGCAGAACACTGCGCCCCGATCCCACCCAGTTGTGTGACAATAGCGAATGAATATATGGCCACACTGATCCTCCTTCTGGCCAATCAGGAAGCGGGTCTTGAGACCCGTCACCCGATTGGCTGAAAGGACAGGCGATCCTATTGGATGCCTAGGAGGAGGAGGAAGGAATTGCACAGCGGAAGCCGCTGAAGCTGAGGAGGAGAGTACACATGAGCCGCTGCCCACCGCCATAGCCAAGGAGAAGAGAACACCCATAGGAGCCCACAACTGGCCTGTAGGAGCCCGCACCTAGATAGGGTAAGTGACGGGGAGGGGGGTGCCGCCGATCGACTGATCAAATGGGGGGTTGGTTGTATGTTTTTGCTTCCCCCACCCTAAAAAAAAAAAAAAAAAAAAACACCAGCTGCCACTGATATACTGTATATACAAATTTGCTACCAAATTTATCTGTCCTGATGTTATATGTTATAAAATACATTACAGTAGATTTGGGCCCCCCAAGGGCATCTAGATGCAGTGCATCCAAGGTGACATTTTAGCATGCCTGTAAGGTACAGGTGCAACATCCAGCCCCGCTATGGCAGGCTGCAGCTGAAAAGGCTGAATGCTGTATAGAGTGGCACACATGTTTAGGTCCCTATTTGTTCAGGGATGAATTCACAGAAGGCGGGTCTTCTGTGCAGGGGGACGCACTGCAGTTAAACGGCCCTCTGTGCAAGGGGACCCCCAAAGTTTTACCTATTGAATAATTGTACCAAAAGTTGAATAACTCAGCAGAAAGTAAGAAAAAAGTCATTTTACAAGTCACCCACTAGATGGCAGTGGTGCAGTCTCACTTTTAGAAGGGACAAACCCATTTTCTTTTTATTGCTACATTTTGTAATAGCATTTTAGTTATATTATTTCATCCAGTACTTTGAAAGATAACAGAACATACATTTTACTTTATTTAGAGGTTTATCTAACTAGTGACAGAAGCCAAATGTTCCTCATCACAAGAAGCTAAGCAGCTCTAAGTACGTGATGGAAGAAGTATGAAGAGCAAGAGACTCGAGTGGTCAGTGGGCGCAGTGGTCAGAGAACTGACAGCACAAAAGAGAACAAGAGAACGTGAGAGAAAAAGGTGACAGATGTTCACCAAGACACAAAATGTATGTATTTATTTGTTATATGAAATCAAATTTAACTAGTTCTAACATAATAATTAAACCCTCATATAAAACTTTAAAATGTAACTTAAATACTTGAGTCCCAGGTGCCGGACACAGGAACAGCAGCGGTTTGTATCTATTTTTAAAATGTAAAAAGAAAGTGTACAAAAATAGAAAAATAATTATATATACTGATATATATATATTATATATACAGTCTAAGGATTCCCAGCCAGTCGGGTCTCAGGAAACAACTTCCTGTTTGGCCGGAAGGAGAAGCAATGCCTCCAAAGCACATACACTTTTGCACGCTGGTACTGACTAGTATTCCAATGTTTCTCTTCTTCCTCATTTTCTCTCTATCACTCAAATAATGTGACCCCAGTGCTGAATTAGAGGGGCAGAGGAGGATCAAACAAGGATGCTGTGGAGGATAAAGTCATCCTCCTTATCAACTGATGAAGTCATTGGTTGTTAGGATGCCAGTGTCTATTCGTAATGGTGCATAATGAAAACCTGTGGCTTTGTGTAACTAAAGGGCAGGCTTAATCCACCCACTTGCTTGTCTACAATTTTTGATCAACTTTTAGGCATTTTGCCAAGGCACCCCTAAAAAAATCTTAAGGCACCCTGGTTGAAAATGGCTGCTCTGGAGCAATTAGGACCACCCATGGTCACTGCAGGAAGAAGACGACTGGGGGCTATCATGTGACTGCACTAAGGATCCCTGCATTAAAGATATGTAAGGGGCTCTGGGGGAAAGGGGTGGGGGCTGAGGGTTTTTTGTGGGAGGGGGGGGGGTTTGAAGAGCGAATGAGGTTTTAAATAATGTATGGTCATCCTGCATTGTTCAGCCACTTCCTGTTTTCGGCCCAACTGTTCTTCTACATTGTCACCATGATACATATGTCTAAGAAGAGACTACAAGGAGTCTACCATCACGTTTAGCCCCCATACACACGGTCGGAAATTCCGACCACAAAATCTGTCTGACTTTTTCTGACGGATTTTGTCCGACACTGGTGTTGCATACACACGGTCGGACAAAGTTGTCGGAAAATCCGATCATTTTGAACGTGGTGACGTTCGTTGCTGTGAGGGGTTAGCTCGGCAGCGGGTGTGTGTGGCCCCCTGGATGGGTTCACAACACAAAATCAGGCACAGCAGACAGCGTTGTAGGGGGAAAAAACAAAAGGTGCGGTTTATTTATGCTACATTTAGTGAAAAATATAACAGCCAAACAAAAAAATAACATGAAAATAAATCCTGGTCAGCTTGACCTCTAACTACACACATAGATTCCCTGTCTAACAACTGACTCTCTGTCTCTGTTGTAGAGGCTTGCCACACAGGCGTTAACTCACTGCACAGAACAGGTGTCACACTCCCCAGTCTATACAAACACAAAACTGGTTCCAGAATGGAGCATCTCCCTAAGCATGCTGGGGTTTTTTGTAGAGGTCTTAATGAGCCCACTTACTTCAGCTGGGCTCATTAACTCTTCCCCTATAGGACTCCCAGCACTCCCCTCTAGTGGTACAAGTCTGCATAAAGCCTGAATCTAGGGCATACATATTTTTCATCCTGGATACAACCAGGTGATTTTACCTGCCTGCTGCCACAGTTGCGTATGACGGAACTACGTAGAGGCTATTAGCCAATAGCTTTGGTCTGATAATTTGATCTGAGCGTGCGTAGCACTTTGTCCGTCGGAATTCTCTGCACAAAATCGGAAAAAGTCAGATCGGATTTTGTTGTCGGAAAATTTGAGAGCAGGAAGAAAAATTCCGATGGAGCCCACATCCGGTCGGATTTTCTGACAACATGGTCCGATCGGACATTTTCCGTCGGATTTTCCGACCGTGTGTACGGGGCATTAGGAATCACCTCCTCACCACCTGCTTAACCCTGTAAATTTCACAGGACATAAGTGGGACAGTTGTGGTACGGCTCCATTTACCTGAAAGAGTTGTGTTTGGCAGCAGTGCTGCCCGCAAAAGTCAGCAGTTACAAAAACTGTAGCCGCTGACTTTTTTTTTTTTTTCAAATAACTGTTTTATTAGTTATCTCAGCAGATAAAAGAAAAAAAACAGAACACAGTAAATTCCGGGTAATACTAGAACAGGGATATAGCAAGTACAGACATTTTAACAGTAAGTGGTGCTAGATCATTGCTAAGTCATATTATGAACTGTTAGATGGTAAATGAGGTTTGCCGTAAGCTACACGAGAGAGCCTATGTAATATAAGGAAAACGTAAGAGAGAAGATAGGATAGAAGAAGAGGGAAAAGGGGAAGGTTCAGCCTCGGCTCAGGTCGGGTCCTCCCAACGATGCCACAGGGATAGTAAGCAATGCGTCGTAGTCCAGAAAGACACTATCATGGGGCAACTCTAGTAAATATGGTAGAGGGTACCTTTGTCCCCCTGACAGCATCAGCACCGATCAGAGCTAGGGGGATAAATAGCGCGGAGGACGTCCGTTGTCAAGTACCAAAAGTAAAGGATTTTATAGGCATTTTCCTTGTAGAACGTACAAGAGGATCTCTTAGCCACCTGAGACCAAATCGTCAGCCATGTCATCTCAGGGATTTCTTCAGCCAGTATCTTTTCCCAGCGGAGCATATAGCCATGCTTACACTGGTTTGGTATGGAGTAGGACTTAAGTGGCGGTATATGTCGGAGATCAGACCCCGGCATGCGGATCCCTCCAATACTATGCTCTTGAAGGGGGATGGCGCTGATAATTGTAAATTCGGGGCATAGGTTTGGGCATAGTGGCATATTTGCAGGTATCCATAGAACACCTGAAAAAGCAAGTCATATTTTTCCTGGAGTTCAGTGAACGTTAGTAATTTACGTGATCTAGGGTCTACCAAGTGACCAAAATGGAATAAATTCTGTGTAGCCCAGGGCGAGGACATCTAGCAGGCATCTTGGGGTTGCAGAGAAAAGAGGTCAGCAACAACTTTGCTGCGAGCCGCTGACTTTTAATAAACAGACACTTACCTCTCCAAGGAACCAGCATCATCCCCACCCGAGCCGGTTTCTTCAATGGTATTCTGTCCTCGGTGTCAGCATTTTGACTGTGGGCAGCTGGCTGTGACTACTTGCAGCTTCACAGCTGGCTGCAAACTATGCATGCTCCCTGTTTGCTCCCTCATGGCTCCCACCAGGGAGCAAACAGGGAGATAAAAGCAAAATAATCTGTTATTGCCCATATTCTATGGGTGTTGGACAATACATTTAAAAATCAAACTGATTCTCAGTCGTGTCCTGTGGTTCACTTAGGAATTCAAGATTCCTTCTTGGACATTGTACCCTCTCTATGGCTGCCTCACTGGCTGTCCAGATTATCTCTATGTGGTGAGTCAACTATCATTGAAACCTATAAAACAATACCTGATACAACTTACAGATTGATGCATGTACTCCTGAAGAAGCTGTATAAATATCCAGCGAAACGTGTCGAGTGGAAGCATAATTTTTACTCAATGAGATATATGTATCTGTTGAAAATATTTGTTTTATAAAACTAATTTTAATGACTTATAATAAATATAATTTTTAAATAAAACTTTGAAAAATAAACTCATACACGTACTTACATATATTCTAGTTTTTGTATATTTAATTACATTTTTGATTTGTTTTTCTCAAAGTTTAATGCTACACACTATGAAGAGTTTGTGCCTTTATAAAAGTACATTAATAAATACACTGACATGCTTGTGTTGATTTTTGATGTACATTCAGCAGTGAAAGTGAGCAGTGTAGATGTACATGTCCTGTTAGAACTGTCATCGGCCTGGAGGTCTAATTAAAAAGGAAGTTGTTTGAGAATTCTTGTGACATTAGAAGACAGCTATTCCCTCTTTGTGATGGTCCATTAATACACACATAATGCACCTAGTGTCTGCTGTCTGACAAAGTGACATCATTTCTGCTCTCATGGAAGAATAATAATTAGGGAGCTTTAACATGTTTTAATTCTGCAGCCTAATGGGCAGTGCTGGTTAGGGGGAAATGCACATTTTCTGAGGTTTTGAAAATTTTGAACGTTGGTGATAATATAGAGGAACGAGAAACTGTGTGCCAATATATCTTTACATTATATATATCTACAAGATAGGAAATTCTTAAGGAGTAATTAGAGTATCTTAACCCCTTCATGACCAGGGTCAAAACAAACCTTAATGCCCAGAGCCAATATTGCAACTTTGACATGTGTTAGTAAAACTGTACATATGATTGCAACTACTTTGTGTATCCAGGTGAATTATACCTTGTTTTTCAAGACAATATGGGTTTTCATTTGTTGGTAAATGGAAACGGATATCTTCTTTTTTTCAGATCTTTTTTTTATTATCAAAGGAAAACTGGTCCAAAATAGAAAATATTTTTTTTAATTTATCTGTATATTCCTTGTTATTACCATACCTTATCGCCAAAGAACAACCCAAAATAAAATCTGCTCCTGGTGCTCGCAGCTATACCACGTATGTGTATGTTATTTGTTGTATGTACTTGTAGTAGGGCCCAGAAACAATAGTGAACATTTTACTCTCTTTATCCTAAATAAAACATACTGACACTGATACAAATAAAAAAATAAAAAATGCATTTTGATTTTAACCACTTCCCACCTGGCCACTGCATGAGTACGGCAGGGTGGGCGCTCTCTCCTTCTGAGTGGACGTTCAGAAATGTAAACGGAGCGGGATCGCGCGTGTTCCCGCGCAGCGGTGCGATCCTGATGCGCTCGTGTGACCCGAAAATGGTGCATCTTAGATCGGCAGGTGGGCTCTGTGATTGGCCCTCCTGATCACATGACGGCCGTGTCCATTCACGGCCGTCATGTGATGTGAACAAACAGTCGGTTGCTAGGCGATCGGCTCTCCTCTCCTCACACGGAAGTTGTCGCTGAGGAGAGGAGATCGGATCTCTGCAGCCGGCTGGTGATCAGTGAGTATGAGCTTTTTACTCACTGATCACCAGCCTAGTGTCACCACAGTAAAACACAGTAAACACACATGTCCCCAAAACACATGTCCCCACATATTAATGATCCCTAAAACACATGTCCCCCACATATATAACAGTAAAATCACATGTCCCAATGATCATTTGCACACATATGTCCGTGATCACCTGCAGACATCTGAATATGATCATTTGCATACATATGTCCGTGATCACACGAACCAATTATTATACACTTAACGGGATTTTTTTTACCAAAAACATGCAGCAGAATACATTTTGGCTTAAATTTATGACAAAATTAGATTTTATTGGATTTCTTTTAAAATAGAATAAAGAAAATATAGTTTTTCTCCCAAATTTATGCTCTTTTTTCGCTTATATCGCAAAAAATAAAAAACGGAGTCGTGAATAAATACAACCAAAAAAAAGCTCTATTTGTGCGAACAAAATGATAAAAGTTTAATTTGGGTACAGCATTGCATGACCGCGCAATTTTTATTGAAATTGCGAGAGCGCTGAAAGCTGAAAATTGGTCTGGGAAGGAAGGGGGCGAAAGTGCCCAGTATTGATGTGGTTAAATTCTATCTAAAAAACCTAAATACTTACTCTGACCTTTGACCTTTACCTCAACCCTAAGGCCTCATGCACACTGGACATTTTTTTACAGCTGCTGTTTTTGGCTTCAGGCACTTCTTTCTGCAGCCAGTAAATTCCCCAGTATGTTATACTACTGTATGTGTCCATGCACACATAGGCTGTTATCAGCGTTCTTTGACCAGGGCATTTTCTGGCTGGAGAAAAAAAAAGAACTAGTGGGTTTTGAGAGTTTTCCAGCTGGAAAAATGCTCTAATGCCGCGTACACACGATCGGAAATTCCGCCAGCAAAAGACAGATGAGAGCTTTTGGTCGGAAAATGCGACCGTGTGTAGGCTCCATCGGACTTTTGCTGGTGGAATTCCTGCCAGCAAAAGATTGAGAGCATGTTCTCAATTTTTCGGTCGGAAAAAGTTCTGTTTGGAAATTTCGATCGTCTGTAGCAATTCCGACGCGCAAAATTCCTATGCATGCTTGGAAACAATTTGACGCATGCTCGGAAGCATTGAACTTAATTTTCTCGGCTCGTCGTAGTTTTGTACGTCACCGTGTTTTTGACGGTCGAAAGTTCAGCACACTTTTGTGTGACTGTGTGTATGCAAGCCAAGCTTGAGCGGAATTCCGTCGGAAAAAACATCCAAGATTTTCCTATCACTTGAGCTTCAGCTTATATATGAGTAGTTTGTAGAGCAAGCTTTTCAAAGCTGTTGTGAAGCATTTGGCAAGCTTCAGACAGCATTGGTGAAGCATTTAGGGCTCTCTCACACTAGCCTTGCTCACTGAAGAGCAACCTGCATTTAGACTTCACTTCAGAGAACATTTAACAGGCAGTTAGGAGGCGTTATATTGACTCCTCACTGCCTGCTTTAACCCCTTGAACTCAGCACTAGTGTGCTGCAATCATGTGTACTGCAAAAGACTGCTGTGATTGGCCCTGTACTATGTGATCGCTGTGGCCAATCATGGGTGCACAGGGGGTATAGTTCCTGCCATAACAAAGCATTACAGACAAGGCATGTGTACACCCCCAGCAACTGTCACTGCAGCTAAAGGGGTTTGCTGTTGAGGGGTGGTAAAACTGCAGCTGACCCACAAGGTTTTTCCACCCCCCACCTCACATGTGAATGATCCATAACAGTCACAGTATCTCCTATCACTACCAGACCAGCCACAGTGTCGCCAGACCAGCATAGCTAAAATCAGTGTTCCTAATTGCCACCACACTAGACTAGTGCATCAAGCAACTGTTTTCCTGATCACCACCACACCAGTCCCAGTGTCACCAAACCAGTGTAAACAGCATTCCTTATCAACGCCACACTAGTTGCACTGTCACCACACCAGTGTAAGGCAGCAACAGTGTGAATGATAGCAAATACACACGACTAGTGAAGCCAGCAGCAGTGTTTCTTATCACTGCCACACCAGTGCAGTGTTGCCTCTGCCTCCCACTTGTAATGACCCTGGCCTGTTTATTGACCACATTTCTGTCTGCTGCCTGGATCGATCCTTTGTCTGTTTGCTGATCATGTCTCTGCCTGACTCCTGAATTGATCTGCACATCCGAATGACTAGGTTTCTGAGAGACACCAGTCCCAGCCATTCCCTGTGTACAACTGCACTCCTGGAACCACAGGAATTTGTTTGTTCTTCCTTTCTTGGCAAATGGCATTCCTGGGGGCAGCCACGTACCAGTAGGCTAGACTTTCTTGACTTATAGGAATTGGGATCGCTATAAGTGGCACTACGCTAAGCTATATTCCCTGACCACTCATATAGAGGTGACCATTAGAGTACATTGGTTTTGACACAGCGTCCAGTACATAATCAGTCCAAACCAGTGGCAGCTGGTGCTCAATGTTTTGGGAGGAGGGGTGGCAAGCCAATGCTAAGCACCCCCCCCATGGGAGATGGAAAGAAATGCAGTAATCCCCCCCTCCCACGCGGAAGACGGACGGGAATGCAACAGCGATCAGAGGCCTCCTTACCTTAGGAAGGAGGCGGCAGATCAGGTAGACATGGATCCGGGCTGCAGCTCTATCGCTTCTCCTCCAACCCAAAAGGAAGTGAGTCCTGACTGAAACCCGATTGGACAGGAGTCCTAAGACTCTCTGGCCAATTGGGTCTCAGGAACTGCTTCCTGATTGGCTGGGAGGAGAATCAGGAAGACAATAGCTAATATTAATTTGCTTTTGTCGCACAAGTGGGTGGGCTCTGGGCGCAGTGCTCTGTGCCCCGAGCCCATCCTTTTTTGAAGGAATTTAGAGCCTCAGTTTCTAATCATGTTCTTCAAAAAAAAAAAAAAAGAACCCCATTGAAATCCATGTGCCCGGCGCCCTGCTTGTAGATTAGGGGGCCGGGCGCATGGATAGGGAGGCCAGCACTCATGTGCCCCGTATGGACGGACAGCCACTGGTCCAAACAGTGAAAAAGCCTCACACATGGGGTATCCCCATACTTGGGAGGAGTTGCAGAATGTATTTTGGGGTGTAATTCTAAGTGTGCCAATGCTGTGGGTGAGAACTATCTTATTAAAATGACAGCATTGCGTAAAAAAAAAAAAAAAAAAAATTTGATTTCTTTCTGCATTTTCGAAAAACTTGTCTTTAAAAGCTTCACTATGCCATGTCAATTTGTGGGTGTTTAGTAGGTAGTCAGGAAAATAAATGTATAATGTATGCCCCTAGTACGCCTGAAGGTTCTCCTTGGATTTTGGGCCCCTCTATGTGGTAGATTGTAAAAAAGTCTCACATGTGTTATCTCCATACTCAGGAGGCGTAGCAGAATGTGTTTTGGGTTCTAACTGTAAGTATGTCTGTGCTGGGTGTGTGAGAATAACTTATTAACTCACAACTTTGTGTAAAAAAAAAAAAATGAATTTTCATTTTCTTTCCACACTTGCCAAAAACTAACCAAACCAAAAAAAAACCTATGCCTTTCATAAAATATCTTGGAGTGTTTGCTATTCAAAATTGGGTATTTTTTGGCTGTTTCTCCTGTTTTGGTGCTCCAGGGCCTCCAAAAATGTGATAGTTAGTCAGCAAAAAAGGATATGTAACTTATGCTCCTAGAAAGCCTGAAGGTGCTCCTTTGATTTTTTTGTGGCCCTTCTATGCATCTAGGCTGTGAAAAAGTATCATACATGTGGTATCTGCATACTCAGGAGGCATAGCAGAATGTGTTTTAGGTTGTAACTGTAAAGCCCCATACACACGCTCGGATTATCCGAGGACCAGGTCCATCGGATCATGTCCGTCATACTTTGTCCGATGTTGGTTTTGCGTACACACGGTCGGACAAAGTTGTCGGAAAATCCGATCATTCTGAACGTGGTGACGTTTGTTGCCTACGACGGGACTACGTAGAGGCTAGTAGCCAATCGCTTTGGTCTTGTAATGTGATCTGAGCATGCGTAGCACTTTGTCCGTCGGACAACCGTACACACGATCGGATTTGGTGTGATCGGACCGTGTTGTCGGAAAATCTATCCAGCAGGAGATAGGACTTTGTCCGTCGGACAATACGACGTACACTGTCCGATGGTGCATACACATGGTCTGATTTTTCAACAACATTGTCCGATCGGACAGAATCCATGCAAAAATCCGACCGTGTGTATGGGGCTTAAGTATGGCTATGCTGTGTGTGAGAAAAAAATAAAAATTGTGAAAAGAATAACAACTTCAAAACCTCATCAAACCTCTTTCTAAATACCTTGGACTGTACTTTCCAAAAAGTGTCACTTGGGTATTTGTACTGTTCTGGCATTTTAGGGCTTCAAGAAATTAGGTACATCTGTACATCAGGTCTGAACAAATTACTGTACTTTCACACAGACTAAATACACTGATATTTTACCTAGGAGCAGAATACATTTTGGACTGAATTTATGAAGAAAGAATATTTATTTGCAAAATTTTATAAGAAAAACTAAGAAAAACATATTTAACTTATTTTTCATAATTTACAGTGTTTTTTTCTTTTATATTGCAAAAAAGATAAAAACCCAGTGGTGATTAAATTCCGCCAAAAGAAAGAATTTTCTGTCTCAAAAGATATAAAATGAATTTGGGTACAATATTGCATGGCTGAGTAACTGTCATCCAACGTGTGAAAGTGCTGAAATGTGAAAAATAGGGTTAAATAGTCAGGACTTAATGTGGTTAAAGTGACACTAAATGATATCCTTACTCTCCAACCATACACATCCACTACTTAGGATGGCCATACACCAGGGGTCTCAAACTGGCGGCCCTCCAGCTGTTGTGAAACTACAAGTCCCATGAGGCATTGCAAGGCTGACAGTTACAAGCATGACTCCCACAGGCAGAGGCATGATGGGACTTGTAGTTTCGCAACAACTGGAGGGCCGCCAGTTTGAGACCCTTGCCATACACGGTCCGAATCTCATCCATTTCAACATGATACGAACCGTTAATGGGCAGGCTGAATGTACCAAGTTTATTGGTCGATCATCTTGGGTACAACCAGCCTGCCGGATTCACTTACAATTATCGCTAGAGGGCGCTCCCGGCAGGAACGGCTTCCCCTGTGCCCCCCCCCCCCGCTTCCCCTGCCCACCCCCTAATGGCTTGGCAGGAGGATTTCCCCTGTCAGCACTGTCTGTATTGATGGGGGGATCATCTTGTTAAAGAAACTAGAGAGGGTGGCTACGTTTCTACTTTATATACAACGGGACTATGCAGAACAAAAAAAAAGTGAATTTGAAGATTTGAAGGTTGAAAGCACTGGAACGTTTTTGAGTTAAAAATACATTTTTGTAAAAAAAAAAATTTTTGTAAAAAAAAAAATTGTAAACCAGAATTTAGAGTGACTTTGTGTTAGCAGGGTTACGGGACATCAATATATACTGGACATGGTTTTTAATCCTTTCTTCGTCTGTCTAAACAAAACTAAAAAAATGGCAATACATGCACTTTAAAGGGGATTTTCATCTAATATACTCCCCACAGGTTCAGTCCAGTCTTATCACTTTCTTTAGTATGGATACTCATTTGTCAGCTGGACTGACAATCTGCAGAGTGCAGCTATGCATGTTTTCCCAGATATTAAAGCTGTTAATATTTAATAAACAGCTCATACTCTGAGAATGTGTTATGTGGTTACAATGATCATTTGTATTAGTAGCTTTCCTGTGTAATAATGATCATTTGGGCTGTAAAGTAGAATAACCTCAGTGTTCACTGCACTGCTAATGAAAATACACTTTTAATTCATATAAAAAATACAATGCAATATACAGGGTAATGTGCTTTTCTTGTAAGTTGATATAATTAGAAATGTATTTGCCTTTAATAGGATCTATCTCATGCACTATGTGTGACTGCGCAAATTAAAGTGTGTCAGGGCAACAAAAAAAGGCAACACATGCACATTTCTCTGTGTTTTGTCCCTGCAAGTAAAAAATAATACCTGATAATCTACTAGGAAATTCACTTGGCTTCCAAGTCCTGTTGTGGTTGATAACACTTATGCCGCGTACACACGGTCGGAATTCTCGTCGGAAAAAACTCTGATGGTTTTCCCGTCGGAATTCCGACGGAATTTCGCTCAAACTGTCTTGCCTACACACGGTCACACCAAATTCCGACGGTCTGTAACACAGCGGCATAAAACATGTTTGACAGCACTATAGAAGGGAAGTTTAATGCTTCCGAGCATGCGTCAAATTGTTTGCGAGCATGCGTCGGAATTTTACGCGTCGGAATTGCATACACACGATCGGAAAATCCGATAGAAAGGTTTTCCATCGGAAAAATTGAGAACAGGTTCTCAATCCAAAGTCCGTCGGAAATTCCGACAGAAAAAGACCGATGGGCATACACACGGTCGGAAAATCCGTTAAAGAGCTCCCATCGGACTGTTTCCATTGGAAATTCCGACCGTGTGTACGCCGCATTTTTTTTGTGAACTGAGTGGTGTCAGCCCTGCTAGTTTTCTTTTGCTAAAGGACTTAAACTCTCCTGCTCTTTTCCTCTCTACAACATAGTAGAGTTTTGCTTTAATTCCATCTCTTTCCAACCCCTTTCAGAACATACACAGAGTTCTTTTGGTTCCCCAATCCCCAGAGTTCTGTTGAGTTGCAAGAAGGAACATGTAACTCACCCCATATTTCAGCGTTGGACCAACCACCAAATACCAGTCATATAGAAATAATCCATAGCCTAGTGTAAAGTATGATTGAGTAACTAATAGCTTAAACATGAATGCTTCTCCTTCTTCCAGAAGCCAAAGGGAGTGTTTGGAAAAAAACACAGAAAAGTGCCTCTAATGCACGGAAATTCCACCAGCAAAAGTCCGATGAGAGCTTTTGGTCCGAAAATGCGACCGTGTGTAGGCTCCATCAGACTTTTGCTGGTGGAATTCCCACCAGCAAAAGATTGAGAGCAGGTTCTCAATTTTTCGGTCGTAAAAAGTTCCGTTCGGCATGGCGCACCTTACACCCCAAAGACCGTGATTTTACGTTCTACTCCTCGCCTCACAATAAGTACTCTAGGCTGGACCATTTTTTTATCTCTCAAGCTGATCTAGGGCTCCTATCTAAAGCAACTATAGATCCAATGCTGATTTCTGATCACAACCCTGTCTCCATGACCTTATCCGTGCCACTCGCCCGTACGAGACGCTCAATTTGGGGACTAGACAACTCCCTCTTAACTGATCCAGTATACACACATAAAATTAGTACCCAACTTACCCAATATTTTCAAGAAAATGTCACCTCTGAATTGACGCCATCGACAACTTGGGCCGCTCATAAATGCGTTCTTAGGGGTGAATTTATCTCCTTGACAGCCCATAGGAACAAATTACAACGCCAATTTATCACCGACTTAACGAGTAAGATACACTCATTGGAAAAGTTACACAAAGCTTCGCTTGCCGTACAAACACATTCACAATTGCTTCAAGCTAGAGAGGAACTTAAGGAGGAACTGACTAAAGGACTTAAGCGCAAATACATGTTAATGCAAAAATTATTTTACGAGTTTGGTAATAAATCCGGTAGATTGCTGGCCAGGGCACTTCAACACAAAAGGGTCTCAACGACTATACACAAGATTGTGGACCCCAGGGCGTGTCACACGTGTCCCCTGTTGACATATCTAACCAATTTGTCTCCTACTTCTCTAAACTCTACAACCTATCAAGGCCCGACCAGTCAGACTCCGCTTCTCACAAACGGGAACTGATTTCAGACTTTCTGACACAGTATGGCATGCCCCCAATCTCTTTGGAAGACTCTGCGACCCTAGATGAACTTATCACTACTGATGAAACTATAGCCGCCTTAAAACAACTTAAGCCGGGCAAGAGTCCTGGTCCTGACGGGTTGACTGTTAGTTATTATAAGACGTTCCGAGACATACTCATGCCACATCTCATCTCTACTTTTAACTCATTTGCCTCCTCTGACCCGATTCCTGCTGACCTTCTAGAGGCTCATATTACACTAATACCCAAACCAGGCAAGGACGACACGGTGGTGTCTAATTACAGACCGATCTCCCTTTTAAATGTTGATTTGAAACTGTACGCAAAGATCCTAGCCAATCGTGTTCTCCCTCTCCTCTCACAATTAGTTTCCCTAGACCAGGTGGGCTTTATTCCTGGTCGGGAGGCCAGGGATAACACGATTAAAGCCCTACATATCCACCATTGGCTCTCCCATCAGACCTCCCAAAGAGGTTTTTTTCTATCACTCGACACGGAGAAGGCGTTCGACAGGGTGGATTGGGACTATCTGTCAGCTACGTTGAGGGCGGTGTGATTTCCCCCTCGATTTCTGCAGATGATCCTAACACTATATTCCCATACCACAGCTAAGATTCGGATAAACGGCCACCTGTCGAGCGCCTTCTCCATCATGAACGGTACCCGTCAGGGTTGCCCACTTTCACCCCTAATCTTCATACTTACCCTAGAACCTTTTTTACGCAGACTTCGGGCAAATCCTGATATTAAGGGAATAGATATACGCGGTAAACATTATAAGCTCGCGGCCTACGTGGACGACATACTCCTTTTCCTCTCTGACCCAGTAATTACTCTACCCAACCTTTTGGCTGACTTTACCTTATTTAAGGATATATCCAACCTACAAATTAACTTTTCAAAATCTAAGGCCATTAACATCTCCCTTCCAGCACAATCTGTATTACAATGAAAATCGAACTTCCCTTTTAGTTGGGAAGACAAGGCCCTTACTTACTTGGGAATACAACTGCCTACCTGTTTAGATGACCTCTATGACCTAAATTTTCTCCCGATACTTCGAACTATACAAAATTATCTTCTAAAATGGACGTCTGGCCACTTTTCATGGTTTGGACGCACTGCAATTCTGAAGATGAATATATTGCCCCGCATACTATATCTCTTACAAACCATTCCAATTACACTCCCTACTTCATTCTTCACGTCCTATAAGAGGATGTGTCGGAATTTCATATGGGCGGCAAAGTCCCCTAGGCTCAGTTGGACAACTTTGACAATCCCCAAATCCAAAGGAGGCTTGAGTCTCCCTGACATACAGAAATACTACTCGGCGTGCCATCTCACGAGAGTGATTGACTGGCACATCCATAGGCTCTCCAAAGATTGGATCAATATTGAAGGGGCATTCGACCCGATCCCCTTAGCTCATCTCCCCTGGATATCCCCGTCCAATATTCCTAAAACTTACTCCTCTCACCCGCTTACTGGTGCGACTTTGCAGGTCTTTCGTGCTGTAACTCATACACTTCAATGGACACCTCACCCCGGCCCGTTAACTCCATTAGATGGTAACCCGGGCTTCCCGCCAGGGCTGCGTCCTCGCAGTACCCCCGATAACCCACCATTACCCTCTCTCAAGGCCTCCCAATTTTTTCATGACTCTGGCATGTTATCGTTTTCTGATATTCAATCATGTTTCCCGGAATATCATATCCCCTTCTACAAATTTCTTCAAATCAGACACTTCCTTAATAGTCCCAGGCCATCTTCGCAATGGTGTAGAGCACTCACCCCCTTTGAGGTTCTTTGTACCAATGACTCCCCCCTGCGACACCTCATTTCCACAACATACTCAATGTTCTTCGACAATCACAACCCTAAACACAATGAAATATTCATGAAATGGGAAAGGGAATTGGGCATAGATTTAGCTATCGAAGACTGGGAACATATTTACAACTATATTCACAAAAGCTCTATAAATGTTTCTGCCCAGGAAAATTCCTACAAAATTTACGCCAGATGGTACCGTACTCCAGATATTATTCATAAGTACCTCCCTGAAGTCTCACTCTTATGCTGGAGATGTGGTCTAGAGACTGGCACCCCACTTCATATATGGTGGGACTGTGTATTGATCAAACCCTACTGGGATAAAATTCAAAAGGCCATATCCCTTATCTCAACATACACGATTGCACTAACACCATCACAATTTCTGCTACATCACCTTTCGATCCCGCATTCTGTCTATAAAAAATCTATTATCCCACATTTGTTAAACGCTGCAAAACAATGTGTACCACTGCACTGGAGGACGACGACTGTACCTGCTCTGTCAGATTGGTACAATCGTGTGGATAAAATTTCAGACATGGAAAACATTATTCATCAAGCCAGGGATACCCCATCTACCTATAGTGCCATCTGGGCCTGCTGGCTGCTTTTCAAAGACTCACGGACTTATCAGGAACTCTCCGACTTGCCTTGATTTTGAGACATTCTATGAACTTCCTTTTACCTCCACTTCGACGTATCATGGCCAATATCCGTCATGCTATCGGAACCTTTGTCACCACCCCACCGGCTGGCTCCGGTTACAGCTCCCCAACATCCCCGTTTCCTCACCTAGGTTCTCCTAACTGTCCCTTTCCCTCTCTTGTACAGTACTCTCTCTGTCATTAGTGTTTTATAGTGTTACTCACCACGGCCTCTAACTCTTAGGTGTCTCATATACACCATAGTTCTTCCTCACGTATCGCGCAATGTTGCGTTTCTGTTCTTCTGCTCCCTTTGCACAGCATGATCCCATTAGGGGTGTGAAGGTTGAGCGGTTGTTGCCACAGTTACACTTATGAACTATGCTACTCACTAATAGGAATGACACCTACTAACACCTTTCACGAGAACATATGAGGCCCACCACATTCCCTTCCTATATGGACCCTATTTCTTGAGACTCACATTTGGAATCAGATCTATGACTGTTTATGCTTATATTTCTGACCCTCCATGTCCAACAGCTGTTAATGGTGTTACCTACTGTTATGTCTCTGATAACCTGTTGTATCTCTACTTCTACTGCATTCATTGCTGTAATTTCTTATACTGTTGTTCTGTTCAAGAATATGTATATTCCACAGATTGCATTGTTCAATTGTTCTTTTTATGTAACTGTACCAGTTATACTTTTATCAATAAAATATATTGGAAAAAAAAAAGTTCCGTTCGGAAATTCAGATTGTTTGTACCAATTCCCACACACAAAATTCCTACGCATGCTCGGAAACAATTCGACGCATGCTTGAAAGCATTGAACTTCATTTTCTCGGGTCGTAGTGTTGTACGTCACTGCGTTCTTGACCGTCGAAAGTTCAGCGAACTTTTGTGTTACCGTGTGTATGCAAGCCAAGCTTGAGCGGAATTCCGACGGAAAAACCATCCAAGATTTTTCCGACTGAAATTCCGCTCATGTTTACGTGGCATTAGTGCAATGTTTAATATGCAGTATAATAAAAAATATCCAACACTTACATCTAGGTAAGGACTGGTGTGCTCGTGGGGGATTTAAATCTCCTTGGATTGTTTCCAGCGTCTAAAGCGTGTCCTGAGCGATCATTGAGTCCAGGCTGCGAGAGCCGCAAGGATCAGAGAGGAAGCTGTCTAATCCCTTGGATGGCTGGAGGGGATGATGATAATCAGCTCGTGGAATGACGCTTCTGGGCATGTGTCATCAGTGGGATGTAGAGGAACCACAACGCGTTTCAGAGCCTCTAACCTCTGGCAACCAGTAAACTGATTTTGAGTCTAGCTGCTATTTATTGTATGTCTCATGGCAGGTAGAGAGCGAAACTGCATGGGGGGGCCCAAGAAAAGTTTTGCCCAGGGTCCAATCATTATTAAAGACGGCCCTGGGTACCTGCCTACAACTGTGCTACTAAATTTTAAAACTATCCTAAACTTTTATTTAATACACACATCATGCAGTACATTGTCAAAATGAAAACTTAAGAACTTAAAAAAAATGTAATATGTTAAACAAGTGAGGACCAAGGCATTTACAGATTCTGAGGACGCAATAGTATTTGCGAAATGCATAGAGGCTGCTAGGATATCGATTACGTCATTTCCGGTAAAACGAAAAAGGGGCTTGGGTTGCATGCCGAGACAGGAGAGACAGGCGATACCCTCACCCATCTATACCCATTCAAACGGCTGGAACAGTTTAGTGCCAACTGATAAGCACTTGAGCATGTGAGTGAAGCGATTTGTTTGTTTTTTACCTTTTTATGAATAAATGCACAGACATACTGCGCAATGATTGTTGTTCATTTCTTATGAGGTTGGATATTGGTTGTATATTGGAAACAGCATAGACCTGAGAGGAGTGGTTATCCCTACCAATGAACCAAAGTCATTCATTATATTAACATCTGGTGAGTGGCTAATCCTTATGGTGGTGGTGGTGTCGTCACTATAGTGGTGGATAAAGGAAGCACGGACACAAGAATTAGGAGGATTGAAGCAATTTTTATTGAAGCAGTCTTTATTGTACCAAACACTGTTTTTTTCCAACAGAAACCACTGTGGACATTTTCTGGTTTTGTTTAACTTAATTATATTAGTTTTTGGCACAAAATAATCAATATTGGAGGTCACGGGTGGACAGTAGAGGAAAATATTGGTTTTAACAGTATTATTAACTGTAATATCACTAGCGTATAGGAACGTATATATATGTTGTGATATATTTCATATGCATATTTGTGTAGAGCACTCTAAAAACATGTAACACAAAGGTTAGCGCAGTCAACACATATTTTTACACATTTTTCTCACAGGTTCTCAACCTAGTAGAACCATATTTGACTGCAGCAAACCAGATCAGATCACGTATTGTTTTAGTTTTTTATTTTATAAAGTTAAATGGTTTGATCATAATAGAAATTTAATTTGCGCCGGTAGACACCTATTTCAGAATTTAAGGACATGGATTACTGGAACCATGTCCTGTGGTCTGATGAGACCAAGATAAACTTATTTGGTTCAGATGGTGTCAAGCGTGTGTGGCGGGAACCAGGTGAGGAGTACAAAGACAAGTGTGTCTTGCCTATAGTCAAGCATGGTGGTGGGAGTGTTATGGTCTGGGGCTGCATGAGTGCTGCCGGCACTGGGGAGCTACAGTTCATTAAGGGAACAATGAATGACGACATGTACTGTGACATACTGAAGCAGTGAGCATGAACATCTGTGGGGCATCCTCAAACGAAAGGTGGAGGAGCGCAAGGTCTCTAACATCCACCAGCTCTGTGATGTTATCATGAAGGAGTGGTAGAGGACTTCAGTGGCAACCTGTGAAGGTCTGGTGAACTCCATGCCCAAGAAGGTTAAGGCAGTGCTGGAAAATAATGGTGGCCACACAAAATATTGACACTTTGGGCCCAATTTGGATATTTTCACTTAGGGGTGTACTCACTTTTATTGCCAGTGGTTTAGACATTAATGTGTTGAGTTATTTTGAGGGGACAGCAAATTTACATTGTAATACAAGCTGTACACTCACTACTTTACATTGTCATTGCTAAAGTGTTGTCACATGAAAAAATAGAATAAAATATTTACAAAAATGTGAAGGGTGTACTCAATTTGTGAGATACTGTATATTATGCTTCATTACGTGGGTCGCAAAGAAAGAAATAACAGGGTAAAAAAATGGTAAATGGGATTTGCACATGAATGACTCAAGTTTTGTTAAGACTATCAGATTTTCAAACAGCCCAACTCACCTTCTTAGGTCTACGTTTAATTTTTTTTTAGGAATTAGCCAAGGCTGTCACATTCTCTGAAGATGGGGAACACTATTATTCTTTATAACATTATGTGAAAAACATTAGATCTGAGTAAATAGTTATAGTTATAGTTAAAGTTATAGTTAAAAGTTTCTTGGTCAGCACTGTTATCCTCTACATCAGGGGTGCCCAACCAGTGGCCCGGGGGCCACATGTGGCCCGCGGAGCCCTCTGTTGTGGCCCGGGACCTCCTGCTCTGGGATGGATGGTTGGCAAGCCCAGATCACGGGTTCCTGACCCGGCATCCCAGAGCATCAGTGTTGTGAATGAAGCCAGTGGTAGAGGAAGCAAGTGGCTGCATAGCAGAGCCACATAAGACGATGCTTCCTGTATAGCGCCACCTCCTGTCACAGGTGGAGTGATACCAAATGCACTCTGCCTGGAACAGCAACAGCTGGCGATACCCGAATTGAAGACTGTTATTAAAGGTATGTTTAATACTATAATCACAGTGTATATATGGGCATATCTGTTCTGCAGTGGTTACCGGGCTGCTTTCAAACTGCACTGAGCCATAGACCTCTGTTATTACCTATGGGTTTGGTGCTCTTTCAGAAAGCGCACCACACCTGCAGGATATAATAGAATTCTATGGCAAAGTGCAGTTATCCCATTGGAAAGCCAGAGGGGCATTGCTCTGGGTAAACCACAGCACATCAGTGTGAAAGCAGCCTTAGGCCCCTTTCACATGATCGGTCCGACCCAATCAGACCTGTCATCCGCCCACTCCACTCATTGTGTCCCGTGACCGGTTACCAAGTTGCTTAAGTGGCCCTTGCTCTTCAAAAGGTTGGGCACCCCTGCTCTACAACAATGTGTACATAGTAATTGAGACTGAAATATACAGTACAGGCATACAGTACCCCACTTTTAAGTACACAATGGGGTTTATTTACTAAAGCTGGGAAGTGCAAAATCAGGCTCACTTCTGCATAGAAACCAATGAGCTTCTAACCCCAGCTTGTTCATTTAAGCTTTGGTAATAAAACCTGGAAGCTCATTGGTTTCTATGCAGAAGTGAGCCTGATTTTGCACTTTCCAGCTTTAGTAAATAAACCTCATTGTGTACTTAAAAGTGGGGTATGCCTGTAATACATTTGGTCTCATGCATTCATTGAATACAATCATTTTGGGTTTTGTGTTACTTAAATATCTAGGATTTGGTTTTGTCATTTTTTTTCCAACATAGCTTACAATTGCACATTTGAAAACTGTTGACCAACATAGAGTCTATTGAGGACACAAGTCCCTCTGTGTGTTTTAGTGTCATTGCTAGATAGAGCATAAAACTTCTCTGTAGGACCCCTGCCAACAGCAACACAGTGGGTACCATTATAATACAGCATTGTTATTGTCACAAGAATTTCCCTTTAACTGAGGTCACTAACAATGCAAACACATTCCCCCGAACCATGATATACTGTATATATGAATTGTACTCCAAACATTTTAACAATGCCAGGAAGACAAATTTTAGTTAGGGAATAAGAGAAAATATTCATTTTAGACCCCACTGGGGAAAGTCCTGGTATAAAAACTACTTTGTTTTCTCCAAAGATTAGAAGAAGGAAGTACAGATGTATAGTAAAATATGAACCTATAATAAATGAATAATAATTTAATTACTTTTAATGTTAAGCAGTTGTCAACCTGCTGAATCATAGCAGTAAGTGCAGTCAAAGCATGATGCTGTTATGCTGATATAATGGACTAAATTTAAAAACTTTTGCTAATAATGTTTATTATTTTATTATTTTATTAAAGGGACTTAATAGCGCTGTAAAGTCACATCAGTCCCTGCCCGCAAGGAGCTTCTAAGGATATCATGACCTTTCTCCAAACAGAAGCTGGGGAGGAATTCAGCCAATCTAAGGACATCAGTTCCAGTGGCAGGAACCTCCATTCCCAGTATTCATCTGTGGACTGTAACAGCACTGTGCAATAAACACGGGTAGGACTGCTCATGATATGCCAACTTTGGAAGTGATGCCACCTCTTCCTTGTAGGTGACCACACTGGTCTACTAGGGAAATCTACTAAAGAAAATCCTGTATTGCAACAGCAGTGGTGAGGAAAGGGTGACATCCCTGTAGATATTTCCATAGTCACCCCACACCATTATGAACCTTTTGCAGGAATAGCTCAAGTTCCATCTACTGGCAGGATCAGCAGGTATGAATTAGGAAATTAGATAAGAACATGAAACATGTCATTATTATTTAAGATGTGGAGGTGTAACAGTCACAAAGTGAGATGTTTTTCATTTTAAATGTACATACACTTTAAAGTGCACTTTTGTGAGAAAAAAAAAAAGAATGAAATATCATCATTCTAGTTTTACCGGGTTGGTTCATTATCTGCATTCCAGATCAGTCTCCATTGCGAGTTTTCTAGAATCATTCCACTGTAGGTAAGTTAGGCAAAAAAAGGTAGCTCAAAGAGGATCGCCAGGCTCACCCCCAAAAATGTAAAGTCAGCAGTCACAAATACTGTAGCTGCTGACTTTTAATATAAGGACACTTACCTGTCCAGGGATCTAGCGATGTCCTCACCCGAACTGATTCTTCAGTTGGCTTTGGGTGCAGGCTCAGGTATGCCTGTTTCCTACAGTGCATGCGCAAGTTGCACTGCACTTTGTGAATGGCCCCATAGTCTTCTGATACCTGTGATGTGTCTCAGAGGACTTTGGGGCAAGGAGGGGGGCCGAACTTCCAGCTTAGATTGTTGTAGTGATCTGAGCTAGAAGTAGGAGCAGGTACCTGTCAAAACCAAGTATCGTTCCCCCCCCCCCCCTAAAAAATATGCTAAATGTGGCCTTGAAGGGGGGGGGGGCAAACAAGCGTAGCTTCCCACTTTGGGTGAAGCTCCACTTAAAGTTCTCGTAGGATCTTGGTATATAGGATTTTGATATATACCTTATTTCCCTCTATTTGTTTTTTTTTATTATTTTTTTTTAGCTGTTTCCTACTGTCACGTACCTAGTAGATGAGCTCGATATGCAGAGGAAGGCATCTCTTACGCCCCTGACTCGCGGCCCCTGATAGAGTGAACAGGAGGCGCGGGAGTGCAGGGTAGCACGAGTGCCTGGCAGGATCAACAGCAGGAGAGTAGGTCTGGGGTTCCAGATGATGCTGTGGCTGGGAGTCAGCAGACTGGAGATAGCAGACTTGGCTGGAGACTGGAACAGGCTCGTGTCAGGAAGCCACATACAGGATACAGAGAGGAGGTTCCCAGGACTGGAACACAGGAAGGTCAGGCACACCAGGTCATACACAGATAGGCAGTACTGGAACAGATGCAGGAGACAAGAGCAGAGTCACTGGACAAGCCAGGTTGGTAACAGGCAGGCACAGATAAACCAAAGGATAAGGCAGGTGCAAGGTCAGGGACAGGCTGGGGTCAGATGCAGGCGGATAGCAGAGGTAGTGAAAGGGAAACATGAGTAATCACAGGAACAGATCAGATAAGCAGGTAACTCACAGGGAATGCTGTAGATCAGACAGCAGGGCTTCAGTTCAACAGCTGAGTTTAAATAGCCCGCCTGGTGTCGGGAATTGCACACTTGCGCTCGTGCATGCGCATAGGCACCCACAATCGCGCACCAGCTTGTGTAGAACTACTGTTTCCAGCGAGCCGTACCTGACATTGCCCCCCCCCCCCCCAAAGGGCAGCCTCCGGACAGGGTGGAAACATTTGAAGGATTGGATCAGTCTCTTGGCGTGGATATTACCCTCAGGCTCCCACAAATTCTCTTCTGGTCCATACCCCTTCCATTTGATAAGAAATTGAATTTGGTAGTTTCTCCTTCTACAATCCATGATTGCTTCTACTTCGAATTCTTCTTCCCCATTGATCACTACAGGTTCAGGAGGACCCATATCTCGTCCTGAAAAAGGGTTGGAAACCGCAGGTTTTAATAAAGAGTCATGAAAAACGGGGTGCACCCAAAATAAATCTGGCAGTTCCAGCTCATAGGCCACCTCATTAATCCTTCTTTTTACTGGAAAAGGACCTACAAACCTAGGACCCAACTTTCTTGAAGGGCATGCCAGCCTTAGGTTTACTGTGGACAGCCATACCTGGTCTCTGGGTTTCAGGATAAATTCTCCCCATCTTTTCTTGTCAAAGGTCTCTTTGTTGAGTTCCTGTGCTTTAGTCATTGTTTCTTGCAGTAATTCGCTGTTGGTGTTGAAGAAGTTTACAGTTTTCAGAACATTCTGGAATAGAATTAGGCAGGAATGATGGGTGGTACCCAGCTCTAGTTCTGTTAGAGGGAAAATTCTTCCAAAAGGCACCTCGGCCCCTGAAAGGAGTTCAATGAGTTCAATTGGGCAGTCATAGACTTGGTGGGGGGAAGAGTCTCTGCACCTCTTTTACTGAAGACGTCCAAGACACATCAGGGAGGACGTCCATTTTAAGAGTCCAGACACATTAGGGAGGAAGAGTTACTGGTAACTTCTTGAAGGCAGTGTTGATGACAGTAAGATTAAGGAAAGGTGACTTCTCTGGTGGCCCAATTGATGTGAGGGTTGTGGGCCTACAGCCAGGGCATGCCAAGAATGACTGGGAACAGTGGTGAAGAGATGATATCCAGCCATAGAGACACTCTCCTGTGTCCCTGTTAAAGACTTGGTTGGCATTCCTTCTGGCTCCATATCCTGCTTGCTGTTCTACTACGCTCCTCTCTGGCTCACTGACGTTTTGACTTGTCTGACTATCCATTCCGGTTCCTGAACTCTGGCTATGTTTTGACTACGTTTACTCTGTTTACCTTTTATTTATTATTATTAAACAAGTGTGATTTAACTGTACTTGTGCTTGTCTCAGTCTGATTCATGGTTTCTGACAGTACGCAAAGGCCATGAATTCAGAAGATGCAGTCAATCTACTTGTTGGTAATATTTTTTCCAGATTGGATGAGCAGGATCACCGCATGGATCAGTTTGCCATGGCGTTACAAATGTTTCTGAGTCACACGGCTCACCTGGAATCTTCCACTGTGGCTGCTCCGGTACAACCTGTGTTGCAGGCCATCCCTGCTGCTGCTCCAGTCTCTGTGCAGGCACCTGCCTCGAATATTACCTTTATAAGAGGTATGTCTGATTTAGCTCCACTTCTCCAGTGATTAGGGGGTGATCCAGTCCAATGCAGAGGGTTTCTCAACCAGGTGGAGATATACTTTGAGATTCTACCCCAGGCGTTTTCTATGGACAGAAGCAAAGTAGGTTTTGTGATATCTTTGCTTTCTGAGAGAGCCTTGGCCTGGGCAAACCCTCTATGGGAGATGCAAAAACCTGTTGTCTTGAGTTAACCTGAGTTTGGGGCTTCTTTTAAAAGGGTATTTGACTTTCTTGCAAGCCCAACTTCTGCTGCCAAGTGCCTCATGTCCATCAAACAGAGTACGAGAACTGTTGCTGAATCCGCCATTGAATTCCTTACTCTGGCAGCAGAGGTTGCTTGAAACAATGAGGCCTTCTTGGCTGTTTTTTCTTATGGTCTCTCAGATACCATCAAGGATGAGATAGCAGCCCGAGATATACCCACTGAGCAGGAGAGATTGATCACGTTTGCCATCCGTATTGACTCCAAGACTCCCTTTTAAGGAGCGGAAGCCTCCTGTACATTTGTCTCCAAACTTTGCAGTCCTACCCTTGCCTCCCTCACCTCCCATGCCTCCTGGTACCGAGTCAGTCTGTGAAGATGAACCCATTCACTTGGGCTTCACACGTCTCTCTGCGGATGAGAGAACCCTTAGGAGGAGGGAGAGATTGTGCCTTTATTGTGGCCAGGCAGGTCACTTTTTGAAGCCTTGTCCTACCCGTCCAGGGAACGCCCAAACTTTGAGGTCCTGTCAAGGACAGACCTTAGGTGGCGTTATTTCTTCCCCAGTTATCCAGAAGGATAAGCCCATGGTTTTGGTTACCCTTTCTTGGGCTGAGTCGTCCATCGAGATACAGGCTCTAATCGACTCTAGGGCTGCAGGCATGTTCATTGATGCTGCCTTTGTATCGAAGCACTCGATTCCGCTGCAGCTGCGTGACACTCCACTTGCCATTGAGGCTCTTTTGACGGGAGACCTCTGCAGCCTGCCCATGTGACTCATGAGACTGTTCCGTTGTCCATGGCCGTAGGTAGGGGCTCTTCACCATGAGATAATTAAATTCCAAATTATTTCCTCATCTAAGTTTCCGCTGGTTATTGGTTATCCTTGGTTACAGAGGCAAAACCCCTCTTTTAATTGGCTCCGTGCTGAGGTTCTCTCCTGGTCGCCACAATGCAGTAAGACATGCTTCCAGAAGGTAGTCAATGTCCTGTGCACCTCTTCATTCTCCTCCCTGCCGTAGGAGTACCGCAATTTTAGCGATGGCTTTGATAAAGGTCAAGCCGGTAGTTTGCCTCCACATCGGTCGTATGATTGCACAATTGACCTTTAACCTGGTGCCATACCCCCTTGTGGCTGGGTTTACCCTTTGACGGTCTTGAAGGATAAGGCCATGGAGGAGAATGTTGCAGATGCACTTTCTCAAGGTTTCATTCGCAAATCATCGTCTCCTGCTGGTGCTGGTTTCTTCTTTGTGAAGAAGAAGAGTGGTGTACTGAGACCTTGTATTGATTATAGGGGCCTCAATCGTTTCACGATTATGAATGCCTATCCGATTCCGTTGATTACGGAATTATTTGACCAACTCAAGGGAGCAACGGTTTTCACAAAGCTTGATTTGAGAGGAGCATACAATCTCGTGAGGATTAAGGAGGGCGATGAGTGGAAAACTGCATTTAATACCAGAACAAGCCATTATGAGTACCTCGTAATGCCTTTTGGCCTTTGTAACGCCCCGGCAGTTTTCCAGGAATTTATTAATGATGTCCTCTGAGATTTGTTGCAGTTATGTGTGGTGGTTTATCTCAACGATATCCTCATATTTTCCAAGTCCCTGGGGAGCCACCACACAGATGTCTGTCGTGTGCTTCAGAAACTAAGAGAGAACAATCTCTATTGTAAATTGGAGAAGTGCAAATTCCATCGTTTCCTGGGTTATGTAATTTCCACCCCTTTTTTTCGATGGACCCAGAGAAACTTTTAGCAGTCATACAGTGGCCCCGACCCGTGGGTTTACATCCTCTGCAGCGTTTTCTTGGCTTTGCCAACTATTATCGGAAGTTTATTCATAACTTCTCGTCTCTGGTCAAGCCCCTGACTGATATGACCAGAAAGGACGCTAACCCACGGAGTAGGTCTCTGGAGTCCATTAAGGCCTTTGAGAGTCTCAAGGCTGCCTTTGCTTCTGCTACTGTGTTGGCACATCCTGATCCTACGTTACCTTTTTGGGGTTGATGCTTCTGAGACTGGAGTTGGTGCCCTTCTGTCTCAACGTCCTAGCACTGGGATCGCTATGCATCCTTGAGGTAACTTTTCCAAGAAATTGTCACCTGCGGAGTGCAATTACGAGATTGGTGACAGAGAGCTGTTAGCGATCATTTTACCCCTGAAAGAATGGAGGCATATCCTCGAGGGTACCACTGTGCTGGTTCTCATTCTTACTGACCCTAAGAATCTCACATTCTTGTCTGGGCTCTTTTCTTATCTAGTTTCAATTACATTGTCTTATTCTTACCCAGTACTAAGAATGTAAGGGCTGACGCTTTGTCACGACAATTTTCCTCCACTTCCAAGATGGAGTCGTTCCGGTTCCTGTGATTTCTCCAGATCGTATTCTGGCTATGGTTCGCACCTGTCTCAATTCTCCTTTGGATGAATACATAATCCTTCCCCACTCTGTACAAACCAAAATAAAAGGTTTTGGCTGGGGTTGAGTTTTATGCAAGAAGGTTGAATGAGTGCAGTGAAATAATTTACTCTATTGGCTAATCCACCAATCTCTATTTTAAATTAAATTAAGATATCCCCAAAAGGGCAAGCATTAAAAATATGAAAGTCACCTAAAAATTATTTAAATCAGAAATGCAGCCAGGTTTTGTAAACTCAGATATTTACATACAGTGGTGTGAAAAAGTGTTTGCCGCCTTCCTCATTTCCTGTTCCTAATGCCGCGTACACACGAAGGGACTATCCCGCGGGATTATCCGCTGGACCGAAGTCCAGCGGATAATCCCTCGTGTGTGGGCGCCGGCGGACTTTTTTTGGCCAAAGTACGGCGGACTAAAGTTTCAGGTTTTGTTTTCAAATTATCCGCTGGACTTGGCAGTCCAGCGGATAATCCGGTCGTGTGTAGTATGGTCCGGCGGACCAAAAAGGACGCATGCTCAGTAGCAAGTATTTTTCTATTATTTTTCGTTTTCTAGTCCCGTCGTACGTGCTGTACGTCATCGCGTGAACCGTCGGACTTTTTGCGTGATCGTGTGTGGTCAAGTCCGTTCGCTTTTTAGTCCAACGTACCCAGCTGGAAAGTCCAGCGGATTGTCCGCTGGACTTAGGTCCGCCGGGAAAAGTCCGTACGTGTGTACGAGGCATAAGTGTTTCTGAACATCAAACCAATTCAAACAATAGTCAAGGACAACACAAGTAAACACAAAATTCAATTTGTAAATTAAGGTGTTTGTTATTAAAGGTGAAAAAAAATCCAAACCATCATGGCCCTGTGTGAAAAAGTGATTGCCCCCTAAACCTAATAACTGGTTGGGCCACCCTTAGCAGCAACAACTGCAACCAAGCGTTTGCGATAACGTGCAATGAGGCTTTTACAGCGTCCTGGAGGAATTTTGGCCCACTCATCTTTGCAGAATTGTCCTAATTCAGTTACATTAGAGGGTTTTCGAGCATGAACGGCCTTTTTAAGGTCATACCACATCTCAATAGGATTCAGGTCAGGACTTTGGCTAGGCCACTCCAAAGTCTTCATTTTGTTTTTCTTCAGCCATTCGGTGGTGGACTTGCTGGTGTGTTTAGGATCATTGTCCTGCTGCAGAACCCAAGTTCGTTTCAGCTTGAGTACACGAACAGATGGTCGGACATTCTCCTTCAGGATCTCTTGGTAGACAGCAGAATTCATAGTTCCTTTTATCACGGCAAGTCTTCCAGGTCCTGAAGCAGCAAAACAGCCCCAGACCATCACACTACCACCACCATATTTTACTGTTGGTATAATGTTCTTTTTCTGAAATGCAGTGTTCCTTCTACGCCAGATATACTTGGACACACACCTTCCAAAGAGTTCCACTTTTGTCTCATCGGTCCACAGAATGTTGTCCCAAAAGTCTTGGGGATCATCAAGATGTGTTGTGGAGAAATTGAGACGAGCTTTGATGTTCTTTTTGCTCAGCAGTGGTTTTCTCCTTGGAACTCTGCCACGCAGGCCATTTTTGCCCAGTCTTTTCCTGATGGTGGAGGCATGAACGCTGACCTTAACTGAGGCAAGTGAGGCCTGCAGTTCCTTGGACGTTGTTGTGGGGTCTTTTGTGACCTCTTGGATGAGTCGTCGCTGCGCTCTTGGGGTAATTTTGGGCGGCCGGCCACTCCTGGGAAGGTTCACCACTGTTCCATGTCTTCGCCATTTGTGGATAATGGCTCTCACTGTGGTTCGCTGGATTCCCAAAGCTTTGGAAATGGCTTTATAACCCTTTCCAGACTGATAGATCTCAATTACTTTCTTTCTCAATTGTTCCTGAATTTCTTTGGGTTTCGGCATGATGTGTAGCTTTTAAGGATCTTCTGGTGGACCTTACTGTGTCAAGCAGCTCCTATTTAAGTGATGCCTTGATTGTGAACAGGTGTGGCAATAATCAGGCCTGGGTGTGGCTAGAGAAATTGAACTCAGGTGTGGACAACCACAGTTATAGTATGTTTTAACAAGGGGGGGCAATCACTTTTTCACACAGGGCCATGATGGTTTGGATTTTTTTTCACCTTTAATAATACACACCTTCATTTACAAATTGCATTTTGTGTTTACTTGTGTTGTCCTTGACTATTGTTTAACCACTTGCCTACTGTGCACTTAAACACCCTTCCTGCCCAGACCAATTTTCAGCTTTCAGCGCTCGCGCACTTTCAGTGACAATTGCGCGGTCATGCAATGCTGTAACCAAATGAATTTTTTATCATTTTGTTCGCACAAATAGAGCTTTAGTTTGGTGGTATTTATTCGCGACTCCGTTTTTTATTTTTTGCGATATAAGTGAAAACATAGCGGAAATTTTGAAAAAAAACAATATTTTCTCCTTTCTTTTTAAAAGAAATCCAATAAAATCAAATTTTGTCATAAATTTAAGCCAAAATGTATTCTGCTACATGTTTTTTGTAAAAAAAATTCCGTTAAGTGTATAATAATTGGTTCGCGTGATCACGGACATATGTACGCAAATGATCATGTAAAAGGGGTGTGCAGGTGATCACGGACATATGTGTGCAGATAATCATTGGCACATGTGATTTTAGTGGGACATATGTGAGGGACATGTGTTTTTATTATTTAGGGACATGTGTGTTTTGGGGACATGTGTGTTTTGTGGGGACATGTGTGTCTTACTGTGGGGACATGTGTGTTTTACTGTGGGGACGTGTGTTTTACTATGGGGGACCCTAGACTGGTGATCAGTGAGTAAAAAAACATCTCATACTCACTGATCACCAGCCGGCTGCAGCGATCCGCTCTCCTCTCCTCACCGACGACTTCCGTGTGAGGAGAGGAGGGCCGATTGCCTAGCAACCGGCTGTTTGTTTACATCACATGACAGCCGTGATTCGTCATGGCCGTCATGTGATCAGGAGGGCCAATCACCGTGCCCTCCTGCCGATTCGAGATGCGCCGTGTCCGGGTGACACGGCCGCATCGGGATCGCGCCGCTGCGCGGGCACGCGCGCGCGCGCGATCCCTCTACTTCTGAAGGACGTTCCTGAACGTCCTATCAGAAGTAGACGGCTCCCACCCGGCCGTATATCTACATTGGCCGGGTGGGAAGTGGTTAAATTGGTTTGATTTTCCGAAACACTTAAGTGTGACAAACATGCAAAGGAACAGGAAATGAGGAAGGGGGCAAACACTTTTTCACACCACTGTACTCTTAAAAAAGCAGTACATCAGCTTTAAAACCTCTGCAGTTGCATCCACTGTGGAGCAATTCATCCTCAAAATTTACAATAGAAGCAGTGAAGACATTTAAGTCTGGTCTCAGTACTTTTCTGTCTTTACTCTTTCTGTGTTCTCGCTCTGTGTTTATATTAGATATTCAGCAAAATAACAATTGCGCAAACAAATGAGAAAAACACACGAAAAAATGCACTATTGAAAAAAAAACGAACTCTGAATAAACAAACTGTAAATAAAATTCTGAATATAAAAGTCTGTGTGAAAGTCTGTATGAAAAACTCTCCATCAATAAATAATACAAATAATAATAAAAAATGGCAATTGAGTTTGTGAATGAAAATTTTTAAAAACAGTAATCCCAATAAATATATAGTGATAAAATCCAAAGTCCTTCCACCTTCACCAACGAAGAAAAAAACGGGGAGAAGCCAAGAAGAAGTGGAGGAAGATCCTCAAGTCAAAGGACACAAACATAGCCCCACTGGATGTGTGGGGACTCTTACCGGAACCAGTGGACCCCCTAAAGAGCAAGGTTGTTTGCGCAAGCAGATTTAGCCCTCTGCAGGGTCTAAAAGACGAACCTCCGTCCTCCTAGGGCACTCTGGACAGAGAAAAATTCCTCTACTGTATTTTGATTAGGAATAGAGAGTCCGGTCTGTGGAATGCACTGCTCACTAAACACTCACCAGATTCTCTCTTCATCCAGCCGGCACAGTCAAAACTGTCCTTAGAAATTACACGTAATACAAAGCATCTTGGTAAATAATATGTTGATAGATATTTACACACGTAGCTCAGAAGGTGGTTTAAGAAATCTGTGCTGTCTTAATACTCCTATTAGCTTTGCTCATAAAGTGCTTGATTCTTGTAAGGAAATGCAAATAATTAAACCGTTATCATGAAAAACATCCTCTCCCTCTTCAAAATGTGTAGCTTTGAAAGTGGTAATGTGGGATCTGACTGAACGTTGCTTAAGAATGCAAACCAATGCGACTTTTGCAAAAGAGAACATAATATTGCAAGCTGTTTAATTATCTGCATTTCCTTACAAGAATCGTATTTAATCTGTTGAAAAAGTTGTATCTGTGGTGTGGCTTTGTTTGCCGGTTTTGTGTTTTGCCGATTGAGAGCTGGCAAGCATCATGACTGAAGATGGATATACAATGAGGGACTTTTTGGAGGATTTTTAACATTTTAATTAAATGACTTGTCAAACACTTGCATCTTTATTTATAGGTTACATTTGTGACAGACTCCAGACACCCGGTAGGGGTATCTCCGCCAGAAGCTGCTTCCTAAGCTCTGGAACACGAGACCAGTGAATCTGGCTATAGTTGCCCCAAGAACTAGGCAACACTAGTTTTGGAGTAAACCAGAATAAGAACAGTTTATTTGAACAAAAATACAGGCTTTTATACACTTGAGAAGGAGGTCACTTGCCACATTAACAATGTCCCAAATATTTACCCAAAACATCCCACAATAGCTTAGGTAACGAGGTACAGCTGACTCATGGCTAATCCCATCACAGAGGATTCTTAATTAGCCACCTGGATGACTCAGTGCCCACCCAGACTATTCTGAGATTTCATTCCAGGTCAGACTTGCCGTCAATGAGCTCCCGTGTACAATACACATTATCATAAGTATAAACACAGCAAACCTTCAGACAATAGCAGGAGACCTACTTACAATAAACACAATATGGCAGGGGACCCCAAATAGGTGGCTTGCTGATGACATCAACATCAGCTTTGAGTCCCCAGCTGGTAGAGACCATCATGGCCTTTTTAATAATGTCCTTTACATAACAGAACATCTTCCTAAATGCTTGTAGCTCCCTCAAATGCCAGGGCCCATAATCGACAGGCAAGAGGCTAGCATTCATTCCCCTCCAAACGCCTCTGTCCCGGGTGAGTCTATCACAACATTTTTTTTTTTTTTTTGTGAGTGGGTAGGCCTTACTCATTCATATGAGTGGGGATCAGCATCTAGGGGCTCCCTTATTTTTAAAGGGGGCTTCCAGATTCCAATAAGCCCCACACCCATAGACCCCCCACAACTGCCAGGCCAGGGTTGTGGGGAAGAGGCCATGGTCCACATAAGGTCAAGGTGCACTTCCATCCCTCTATGGCCTCCCATTTCCTGGCCAGTCCAGCTGTATGCTCAGAATAATGCTCCATCCACATGTGGGCATTTTAAATTGCGGGCAGAATTCTTACTCCACCATTGACGTATGTCAAATGTCAAGGATTTTACATATACTTCTGCTACTGCAGCCAGGAGTGCATGCAAATTCAACAAGACATCTGTTGACTGTCAGAAGAAATGTTGTTTTCTGGGTTCAAAATGTCCAAAATGTGGGTCTGGGACCCCTATTCTCCCCTAGGTAGAAGGAACATGCATGCAATATGCATTGGCTGCCACAACCTGCACTTCAGCTGAGAGCAGGGGTCTCCTGATCCTTAATGTCTAATAAACCTGATATCTCAATCAAGAGAGTCTTTCATAGCAAAATGACTTTTTGCCCCCTATGTGATTAAAATAAAGTAAGGAAAATAACATAAAAAAAAATCTTACATGAACATTCAAATGTAAATACTCAAGTGCCCCCCCCCCCCCCCCCACTTGGGTATTTACATTTGAATGTTCATGTAAGATTTACACATGGGGGGGTAGATACATATGAAAACAAAAATTGTGCTGCACATGTTACTTATTGTCACGCATGCCAGAGTGAGAACAATAACTCTAAACTGATGGTCTGTAGGAACTTCTAAGGCACTGCGTTTAAAAAAAAATTGCCAACAAAGTTTATGATTTCACAGGTGCAAGCAATTTTAGCTTTGATATGATGGGTATCTATTTACTGGGCACAACCTCATCTTTAATATTTTTCCCAAAAACTGGGTAATATGTTGCATTTGTTTGGCCTAAAATTAACAAAAGTGTATTTTTTTATAAATAAATTCACTTGACAATCTGTTGAGCTAATATTGTGTCATATAAAAATATTGAAATGCCACACTTTAATCACCAGGAGCTCTTCTTTTGAAAACATAGAATGTTTTTGGGTTTAGCTAATCTTCAGGCCTGGATTTGGCTCTGGCAGTGAAAGGATTCAAGGAAGTTGAAAAATAACAGAAAGATCCACAGGTGGGGGACAGGTGCCTTTGACAGACCACATCATATCTGTCTTTTTTTTTGTATTACAGTAATACCATTTCAAAGTACTTTCAGTTCAGCATAGGTTTGTGTGTTTTTTATCAGCATGGCATGGCTTAGCAAGGCATGTGTTAATGAGTGGAGTGTAAGACGGCTTTCACACCTATTTTAGTGCCGCTTTACCGTCGTTTTAGCGGCGTTATTCGCCCACTAGCGGGGCGGTTTTATTCGCCTGCTAGCGGGGCGGTTTTAACCCCCCGCTAACGACCGAAAAGGGGTTAAATCCACCCGCAAAACGCAGCCGGAGGGGCGTTTGGCCGGCGTTTGGCCGGCGTTATCGCAGCGCTGCCCCATTGATTTTCGGTGGAGGAGCGGCGAGTTCACCGATCCTTCACCGCTCCAAAGAAGCTGCTGGCAGGACTATTTGTGACACCCTGCCAGCGCACCGCATGGAGCAGCTTTTTTCAGGCACTATACAGGCGCTATTTTTAGCGCTGTAGCACCTGAAAAAAGCTGGCAGTGTGAAAGGGGTCTAAAGTGTTGGATGTTCTATGCCTGTGGGCTGCTGTGATTTAAAGTACATCTCATCTGAGCTTCAAGGTACATTCTGATCTCACTCTATATTTGCAAAGCATTATTTTGCTAGGAAGGAGCCCATTAAAAGAGCAGCATGTCTTTGGAGCATGGGAGGAAACTGAATGCACAGAATAAACCCATGCAGGCACAAGGAGAACATGCAAACTCCATGCGGATAGTGACCTGGACAAGAACTGAGCCAAGGAGCCCCAGTGCTGTAAGACAGATGTGCTAACTAATAACTGCTGAGCCACTGTGCTGCCCTGATATACACTATATTGCCAAAAGTACTGGGATGCCTGGCTTTACACGCACATGAACTTTAATGGCATCCCAGTCTTAGTCCATAGGGTTCAATATTGAGTTGGCTCACCCTTTGCAGCTATTACAGCTTCAACTCTTCTGGGAAGGCTGTCCACAAGGTTTAGGAGTGTGTCTATGGGAATGTTTGACCATTCTTCCAGAAGCACATTTGTGAGGTCAAGCACTGATGTTAGAAGAGAAGGCCTGGCTCAGTCTCCTCTATTATTCATCCCAAAGGTGTTCTATCAGGTTGAGGTCAGGACTCTGTGAAGGCCAGTCATGTTCCTCCACCCCAAACTCGCTCATCCATTTCTTTATGGACCTTGCTTTGTGCACTGGTGCAGAGTCATGTTGGAACAGGAAGAGGCCATCCCCAAACTGTTCCCACAAAGTTGGGAGCATGAAATTGTCCAAAATGTCTTGGTATGCTGACACCTTAAAAGTTCCCTTCACTGGAGCTAAGGAGCCAAGCCCAACCCCTGAAAAACAACCCCACACCCTAATCCTCCCTCCACCAAACTTTACACTTGGCACAATGCAGTCAAACCCAGACACGTCCATCAGATTGCCAGACAGAGAAGCGTGATTCGTTACTGCAGAGAACACGTCTTCACTGCTCTAGAGTCCAGTGGTGACGTGCTTTACACCACTTTATCTGACGCTTTGCATTGCGCTTGATGATGTAAGGCTTGGATGCAGCTGCTCGGCCATGGAAACCCATGCCATGAAGCTCTCTATGCACTGTTGTTGTGCTAACATGAAGGCCACACGTAGTTTGGAGGTCTGTAGCTATTGACTCTGCAGGCAGTAGGTGACTTCTGTGCACCATGAGCTTCAACATGCGCTGCCTCCGCTCTGTCATTTTACGTGGCCTACTACTTCGTGGCTGAGTTGCTGCTGTTCCCAGTTGCTTCCATTTTGTTATAATACCACTAGCAGTTGACCGTGGAATATTTAGTAGCAATGAAATTTCCACGGATGGACTTATTGCGCAGGTGGCAACCTATCACGGTACCACGCTTGAATTCACTGCGATCCTGAGAGTGACCTATTTCTTTCACAAATGTTTGTAGAAACAGTCTGCATGCCTAGGTGCTTGATTTTATGGAGGTGATTGAAACACCTGCATCCAATGATTTGGAAGGGTGTCCCCATACTTTTAGCAATATAGTATATGGGCTACTGAGATTTACTGTATATCTCATCTGAACGTCAAGGTACACTTTAATCTCTATTTTCCTGCAAAGAGTTTTGCAAGGAAGGAAATTAAAGACAGGATATAAGGAGAGGATATCTAAACAGCGGAGCGAGGTGACTTTCTAACCCGTAACTTATCATTGTTTTTACTTAACCTGGAAGGCACTTTGATGGCGTAATAATTGAGCAGTAATTTGATCTGTGAGTTGGCTGACAATGCTGCTAGCAATTATCAGTCAGTGCTGTAGAGCAATATTCCCTCCCATACATTATTTCCTGCACTCTCCCTCTGTATGTTATACTACACGTCTGTCCTTCATAGTGCAATAAAGTGATACTCTGTGTGCTCACCCTGCATTCCATGGGATATCACTGAGTGGGCACACAATACACACTGAGTCACAACCTGTGCCAGCCATAGAGGGAGGGTGATCACACTGTGGGCTGTGCACTCTGAATCAGGCTGTGTCCCCTCCCAGTCCATGCTCTGCTACCTTCTACTATAAGAGCTCAGTACAACTAGGAAAGCATTCAACTTTCTGCTTGTCTGCTGCTTCCAGGACATATTACTGTGCACAGGAGTTCTATACTTTATATCATGGACAGAAGAAATTGCATTTCTTTGCTCTTCATTATTCAAGGTAATGTACTTCAACTCTCAGTTCTGTACTGTATTTTTGTATTTTTAAAATAACTAAAAAGAGCATAACTAAAACGTAATACATTTATAGCACAGAGCTGATACAAACTGTCATTGCGCTGTTATATATATATTTTTTTCCTACATTTGGAAACACCAGCATTTTGTTTACCTATATATTAATATTATTTATTATAGGCATTTATATACGACTAACTATTTACTTTTACATACATACAGCTCCACATTTTTGTTATTGCAATGTATTTATTGCACATTTGAACAAAATATATATTACAGTATATATATATATATATATATATACAATTACTATTGGTTAATGCTCCACATATTGTTATGTTATTGTGTTTTGTGCACATTTGGAAACGCCAATATTTTGTTTTATCTATACTTTGATATTATTTATTATAGGCGTTTATATAGCCTTGACAATTTACAAGTTTTTGTTATTGCGATATAAAAAAATAAATAAATAATGTATCTATCTATCTATCTATCTATCTATCTATCTATCTATCTATCTATCTATCTATCTATCTATCTATCTATCTATCTATCTATATATATATATATATATATATATATTAGAATTGGTTAATGCACCATGTATTTCTATTTTATTGTACTTTTTGCACATTTGGAAACACCAGTATTTTGTTTATATATATATATATATATATATATATATATATATATATATATATATATATATATATATATATATATATATATATATATATATATAATTTGACGCTATTTACTATGGATATTCATATAGCACTGTCAATTTACTCAGTGCTTTGCACATAGTGCATTCACATTGCCTGCCTTTAACCACTTGCCTACCAATCACTAACACCCCCTTCCTGCCCAGGCCATTTTTCAGCTTTCAGCGCTGTCGCACTTTGAATGACAATAGCGCGGTCGTGCTACACTGTACCAAAACAAATTTTTTATCATTTTCCTCACACAAATAGAGCTTTCTTTTGGTGGTATTTAATCACTGCTGGGTTTTTTTTATTTACAAAAAAACAAAAAAGTCCAAAAATTTTGGAAAAAAAATATTTTTTTTACTTTTTTTCTGTCAGTAAATTTTGTAACTAAGTAATTTTTCACCTTCACTGATGTGCGCTGATGAGGCGGCACTGATAGACTGAACTGGTGGGCATGGATGAGGCGGCACTTATGGGCACTGATGAGGTGGCACTGATAAGGAGGCACTAATATGCCGCACTTATGGGCACTGATAGGTGGCACTGGTGAGCACTGATAGGCGGCACTGATGGGTGGCACTGTTAGGTGGCACTGGTGGGCACTGATAGACGGAAGTTGCGGGCACTGATAGGTGGCACTGGTGGGCACGGATAGGCGGCATGGATAGGCGGTACAGATGGGCACTGATGGACATTGATGGGTGATACTGATGGGCGACACTGATGGGCATTGGTGGACAGCATTGATGGGCATTGATAGGCAGCACTGATAGGATGCACTAATTGCCAGCACTGACTGGGATGGCTAATAGGCACTGATTTGTGGCACTTGTGGGCAGTGTGGGCTCTGATCACTGGCATTGGTGGGCACTGTATGCTGGCATTGGTGGGCAAGATTTTTTACACTTTATTCATGTATTGTAATCAGGGCATTTCCTTGTTTACATGTGATCAGATCAGGGTCGCACCGTGTCCTAGCAACTTGGTGCGGCCAAGATCGCCGAGCTGCGCGCCCCGTGGGTGCGCAGGAGCGGCCGTTCCATGCCACTGTCGACGCCGTCATTTGACAGTGGGTGGGCAGCAAGCAGTTAAAGTGGTTGCAAACCCTAAAAAAAAAATCCCCCAAAAAAACCTGCAAGACAAAGGCATAATGAGCTAGTATGCATAGCATACTAGCTCATTATGAATTACTTACCTGAGATCGAAGCCCCCGCAGCGCTCCTCGTTCACCGCTCCGGCGGCCGACATCGCTCCTGGGGGTTGCTTCCAGGTATTGCGGCTCTGTCGCTGTGATTGGCCGGAGCCGCAATGACGTCACTCCCACTCCATGTGTGCAGGAGCCTCCGGTAACGGCACAGTCTAACTGAAGCAACGGCATGTACGTGCCATTGCTTCAGTTTGCTTAAGTGCGCATGTGCGATGACTAATTATAGGCTTGCCTGTAGTAAAAAGTGGTTGTAAAGGGTTTACAACCACTTTAAGGAGCTTACAATCCAAGAGCCCTATCGCACATGTCTACTTGTACATACTAGGGCCAATTTAGACAGAAATCAGTTAATCTGCCAATATGGTTTATTTACTAAAGGCAAATCCACTCTGCACTACAAGCATAGCTCCCAACTGTCCCTGATTTCGAGGGACTGTACCTGACTTGGAACAATGTCCCTCTGTCCCTCATTCCTCCTCATTTGTCCATCATTTTGGTCTGATCTATATAGTTGTATATAAAATGCAATTTTTATCTATCAAAAAGTGTTTTCCAAAGCTAAAGCTTTCATCTGAATCCTAAATTGCTGCATTTGTAAATTCCAAAAGCCAATATAAAGGAATATTAGTGGTAAAAAAAGCACTTGTGGGTTTAAAGTGAAAAAAAAAGAGCATTAATATTCTTAAAAAAAATAAAAATAAAAACATTTGAAAAAACGATTTTTTTTTTACCTTACCAGAAATCCCTGTTGCTAGGCAGTCTTCCTAATCTGCCTCCTTCCTACTCCGCGGTGATCTTCGGTCTTCTTCGGTCTTCTCTTCTCCTCCGCGTTGTCTTCTGGGTAATGGGGCGCGCTGTGTTCTGGAAAATGTGTGTTCCCTAACACAGCGCGTCCCATTCACAAAGCTCTGCGCGACTCGCGCATGCGCAGTAGGAAACGGGCAGTGAAGCTGCAAGGCTCCACTGCCTGTTTCCCTTACTGAGGATGGCGGCGCTGGGACCGGAGCGCAAAGGGACATGTTGGCCTCGGCGGCCGACATCGCAGGCGCCCTGGAAAGGTAAGTGTACTTATTAAAAGTCAGCAGCTACTTTTTTTTTAGCTGCCGACTTAAAAAAAAAACATTTTTAAAGATGAAACACCTCTTTAACCAATCTTGTTTTTTTGTACAATTCTCCTTTAAGGGGGTGTGGCAAAGGGGTGTGTCCTATGCCTGCATAGTTTTGCTGATAGGTGTCCCTCATTCCCATCTCAAAAAGTTGGGAGGTGTGCTACAAGTGCACTTGGAAGTGCAATCGCTGTAGATCTGAGTGGAAGATCTGAAATGAGGGGAAGATCTGCTGATTTTATCATCCAATCATGTGCAAGCTAAAATGCTGTTTTTCATTTTCCTTGCATGTCCTCGTCAGATCTACAGCGACTGCACTTCCAAGCGCACTTGTAGTGCAAAGTGGATTTGCCTTTAGTAAATAACCCCCAATGTCTCTTTGAAGTGTGGGAGGAAACTGGAGTATCCAGAGGAAACCCCGGCATGCATAGGGAGGATATGCAAACTCCATGCAGATAGTGCCCTGATTGGGATCCTAAAAGTGCTGTAAGGTAGAAGAGCTAAGTAAGATTTTCCGGGACAATTTGCTGCTGAAGCATTGCACCTAAAAAGGTTACAAATTCTTTCCTCTCTACAGAACCAACAGATATCATGCCATGGCATGTTTCTAAAATGTGGATAATGGAGTACTCTGATTGCGCCTAGTTTATATAATTTTTTATCACAAAGTTGTAAAGCTAAGGCGCCATGACATCTAAATTTTATCTGCAAATGCTAAAATTGTATTATGAAAGAAATTGTTTAATATCAGTGGCTTACACTTGTGTTCCAGGGGTGGAAAGGGGCAGTTGAGCAGCGTTTTTACCACCCCCTAAACTTCCCTGACATTAGGCAATAGGACAGCTGAATGGGGGGGGGTTGCAAATGCGCCAAAAAAGTATACCCTCTTTTGCATTTGGTGGGCAGCAGTACCGCTGCCGAATATGACCCATTCAAATAATGAGGCCACAAGATGTACCAATGTACATGGTTGCAACACATACGGTACATTATTTATAGGGTTTAAACTGCAGGAAGTGACACATCGAATAACTATTTTTGGAGGAAAAGTCTGCCCCAAGTGTAACCTAAGCCTTAGTGCCTTGAGGTATAATGATGAAGACGTTTGTTTTACAGCTTGTTTTTAAAGTGTTACTAAACCCAGGACCCTGCATTCACTATATCTGGTCTCCCACAGTACACAGCGCATTGAAATACAATTGTTTTAGCAAATATAAACTGTTAAAAACCTTTTCTTATCAGAAGTATATAGCAGTCTTGTGACTTCTATCAGTGTCTGATTAAAGCTTGTAAGAGGAGTTTTCATTCTGCTCTGACTGCCCTATGAAGATGCAGGACCCCTGACCCTCTGTCTGGACAGTTCTGATTGGCCCTGTGCTCATCACATGCACCCTCCCAAGAAAAAAATAGGTTCCGCAGTGAGTATAACAAGCATGCTTTACTGCATATACAGACTGATTTTACTGTTTTGGGTTTAGTAACACTTTAACGGCTTCCCGACCGGCACACGACGATGTACGTCGACAAAATGGCACGGACAGGCATAAGGGCGTTCCGGTTACGTCCCTTTAAATTTGCTGCCGTGCCATTGCGCGCCGGTCGGGACCTCCGTGAGTCTGATCGTCTCACAGGGAGGAAGAACGGGGAGATGCTAAAGTAAACAAGCATCTCCCCGTTCTGCCTAGTAACAGTGACACTGATCTCTGCTCCCTGTGCTTGGAGCAGAGATCAGTGATGTCTACAACACAGCCACGCCCCCCACAGTTAGCAACACGCTCCTAGGACAAACTTAACCCCTACACTGCCACCTAGTGGTTAACCCCTTCACTGCAAGTGTCATTTACACAGGAATCAGTCCATTTGTATAGCACTGATTGTATAAATGACAATGGTCCCAAAAAATGTGTCAAAAATGTCCGATCTGTCCGCCATAATGTCACAGTCACAATAAAAATTGCTGATCGCCACCATTACTAGTTACATAGTTAGTTAGGTTGAAAAAAAAGACACAAGTCCATCCAGTAAACCACATTAAAAAAATGTGTAATAAAAAAATGCCATAAAACTATCCCCTATTTTGTAAACGCTATAACTTTTGCACAAACCAATCAATAATCGCTTATTGTGATTTTTTTTTACCAAAAATATGTAGAAGAATACGTTTCGGCCTAAACTGAGGAAAAAAAACGTTTTTTTTTATACATTTTTGGGGATATTTATTATAGCAAAAAGTAAAAAATAATGCGTTTTTTTCAAAATTGACGCTCTTTTTTTGTATATAGAGCAAAAAATAAAACCCACAGGGGTGATCAAATACCACCAAAAGAAAGCTCTATTTGTGGGAAAAAAAGAACGTCAATTTTGTTTGGGAGCCACGTCGCACGCAATTGTCAGTTAAAGCGACGCAGTGCCGAATCGCAAAACGTGGTCTGGTCTTAAGCCAGCAAAATGGTCCGGTTTAAGTAGACGTTTGGGGTGATATTATTTATTGGCCTCGGAGGCACGCTGACCTCTTCTTCAAGCAATTTGTGCTTCAACTTTGTCTTTACAATGCTGTGTTTTGTAATTAGTTTATGCTCCTGTAAGCTGTACTTTTAAACCTCATTCACATCCGTGTATTGCCTGTGGTTTGTCTGTGGTTTGCACCACACATATGGTTTGAAACACATACAGTCTACAAAGCATTCTTCTATTGCTTTTTATTGTAATGAACACAGCCGGCTGAAATGACAGGAGTGCATGGAAATGTGTGTGTACTAGTGAATAGAAGATACACTTAGTATTTCATATGATGTGTCCAGAATGCATAGGATGCATTGCAGCACAAAGACAACACAATGCAAGTAATCCGTCACAATTATTTTCACATGCAAACTATTTTAAAAGGTGTGAATGATTTACAGAATTACAAGCGCCCAGATCCCTCCTTGGACTAGAAACTCATGACATACAAAGAATAGCAACAGAACTACACTTTGATGAACACAGATCCAGCCCTTGAAATTGTTTATTTTGTTAGTTAAAGCTATTTGCAGGTTTGTAGGTTTGCTATTGTGTATGTTGTAATCTATGTGTTTTTTGTGTGAATGATAATGGTGTTAATATATTTGTTGCTTCGATATAAAACCTTTTGATGAAAAGTGAAACTTAAGTTTACCCTTTTTACAGACGTTTTTGGAAAAAATGTTACCTTTATCAGATATATGTTCTGAATGTCAGGAGATAGGAGATGTGAAATCTCTTTGATGTTGGGTTTCCAGACACCCCTGGTCTTGAAGATAGTTACGTTCTGTTTTTTGGCAGTAGACCTTGTGACCTCTAGTAGGGTTAAAGAACACATCAAGAGAGGTTTCAGTGAAGGCAAAATTGATTGAAAATGAGGACACTGCTCAAAAAAAACGTATGGTCTAAATTCAGGGGATGCAAGTACAGTAGGTAAGGGAGATTAACAAACTACTTAAAGCTGCTACCCCCACACACACAACCACAAAGGTTAAATGCTTGTTTAGGTCTAGGGTACTAGGAAAAGTAATTTTACTTAGCAGATCCTCTGCTCTTGCAGGTTCTCTCCGTGCCACTAGACCAATCCTCATAGTCCTTTCTCCCCTATGCTTCAGCAGTTGCAGGTCCTCTGATGTCAGTACAGTACCAGGTCCATAGTTCTGTAATGGATGTCAGGATTCTGAGGGAGAGTCCAGTATGTAGGGAAGTATACAGTATCTCACAAAAGTCACATTTTAGTAAGTATTTTATCACATCTTTTCATGTGACAACACTGAAGAAATTACACTTTTCTACAATGTAAAGTAGTGAGTGTACAGCTTGTATAACAGTGTAAATTTTCTGTCCCCTCAAACTAACGCAACACACAGCCATTAATGGCTAAACCTCTGGCAACAAAAGTGAGTACACCCCTAAGTTAAAATGTCCAAAGTGGGCCCAATTAGCTATTTTCCCTCCCTGGTGTCATGTGACTCGTTAGTGTTACAAGGTCTCAGGTGTGAACGGGGAGCAAGTGTGTTAAATTTGGTGTTATCGCTCTCACTCTCTCATACCGGTGACTAGAAGTTCAGCATGGCACCTCATGGCAAAGAACTCTGCGAGGATCTGAAAAAAATAATTGTTGTGCTACATAAAGATGGCCTAGGCTATAAGAAGATTGCCAAGACCCTGAAATTATGCTGCAGCATGGTGGCCAAGACCGGACAGCGGTTTAACAGGACAGGTTCCACTCAGAACAGGCCTCAGGCTCAGCGTCAAATCCAGAGGTTTTCTTTGGGAAATAGATGTATCAGTGCTGCCAGCATTGCTGCAGAGGTTGAAGGGGTGGGGGGTCAGCCTTTTAGTGCTTAAACCATATACTGCACACTGCATCAAATTGATCTACATGGCTGTCATCCCAGAAGAAAGCCTCTTCTAAAGATGATGCACAAGAAAGCCTGCAAACAGTTTGCTGAAGACAAGCAGACTAAGGACATGGATTACTGGAGCCATGTCCTGTGGTCTGATGAGACCAAGATAATCTTATTTGGTTCAGATGTGTGTCAAGCGTGTGTGGCGGCAACCAGGTAAGGAGTACAAAGGCAAGTGTGTCTTGCCTACAGTCAAGCATTAGGGTGGGAGTTTCATGGTCTGGGGCTGCATGAGTGCTGCCGGCACTGGGGAGCTACAGTTCATTGAGGGAATCATGAATGCCAACATGTACTGTGACATACTGAAGAAGAGCATGAGCCCCTCCCTTTGGAGACTGGGCCACAGGGCAGTATTCCAACATGATAACTTCCTTTGGGCCTTAGGGCTTCCTTTGTCACATTTAGAATGTTCAGTTGTAGACTGCAGATCGCCCATTTTTAAAAACGTGGCCTGAGGATCACCAGTGATCCATGAGCAGGCAACAACTGTTCATTGGTGGAAGTTGGCATCATATAGGTTAAGCACAGTAATACTAAGGCTGAGCCTGGGGGGGTTGAGCTTACATACGGCATCCACATCAGAATTCTTTAGTTGGTATTTTACTATCAGCCTTGCATTAACTGGATACTTTACATGGAAAGGAGAGGACAGAGGATTGGGAAAGTGTCAGAGTGGTCTTAAGTGAAGTACGTAAAAGAGAAAACGGCTTTACAAAGCGGGGCATCTGATAAAGACAGACCTGTAGATAGCAAAGCCGAAAAAAACGAGGAACAATATGGGGAAACTGGAAGAAAGATGCACATCTGATTGTTGAGATTGGACAGTAAAGATTAAATAAACCTAAGAACTGTTCTTAAGATAGTTCTTAGGAATTACCATTCTTAAGTTTATTAATTATTATTAATGAGTTTATTAATAGGTAATCATTTTAAAGGTTAAAGTGACATATTTGTTCCACTACAAAATTGTGGACCATACAACTCTGGAAAACACTGTTGCATACCATGGGGGGCATAAACAGGAAATGATAGAGAGGAGCACAATTTGAAGAGAGATAAAGAAGTAATATTATCTGTTAAGATTGGACTGTTTAGTTAGAGACTTGTCATGGTGGGGTGTATTAAAAGCAGCTATATTAGTATACCTAATGATTACGAAAATCCATTATTTTCTACAAGTAATGTTAACAAGTTAAGGAACTGGAGGGACCAATGTTCACAGCAGATCACAGGACAGCACCAGAAAGTAAAAAAAAAAAAAGACAACTACCTCCCTACGCTAAAATCATTTGGTATATTCCTTTTAGTACTTTAAAGCGGTCCTGCACACATTTCATTTAGTAAATCTCTTTGCCTTCCAAATCAGGCAAAGAGTACTAAATGAAATGTGTTTTTTTTTTTTTTTTTTTTACTTACCTTGTAATCGATGACTTCCTGTCTTCTGTCTCTGCGGGGGTGGGCGGGGTCTGTGCGGGGATCCTCGTCACGCCGCACTGTCTCCTGGGATCTGGTGTCATTGATCCCAGAAGTCTGTGCGGGCATCTTCCGAAATCTCGCGAGATTTCGGCCACATCTTCCGAAATCTCGCGAGATTTCGGCCACATCTTCCGAAATCTCGCGAGATGTCGGCAGATGTGCCGACATCTCGCGAGATTTCGGAGAACGTGAGCTGCACTTTGCCGTTACTGCGCACGCGCGAGCTCGGCGCAGTAATGGCGGTGCATGCTGGGCCATCTAAAGTGCCTGTGGGGTTTCACATGCCCACAGGCAAGATGGCCCCCAGAAGAAAAGAAGCATATAAAGAATTTTATTGGAGGAAAACCGGCTGCAAAAGAGATGGAAGATGGAACAGGTGAGTCCCCCAATTTAGCTATATGGCCTTGGCATATTCCCCCAAAAAAAAAAAAAAGCAGTGCAGAACCGCTTTAAGAGCAGTATAGAAAAAAGCTGCTGAAATCGTCTAAATCAGAGTTCTCCAAACTTTCTAAAGAAAAGGTCAGTTTACTGTCCTTCAGACTTTAGGGGGGCTGGACTGTGCAGAGTGGGAGTAAACAATGGCCGATCTTTGGTATTGAGGGGAGAAGGAGTTGGTGTCAGTGGGAGTAATAGTCCACCATTTTTGTTGTCAGTGGAAGCAATTATGCCCCAGTGTTGATGCCAGTAAAAGGAATAGTGCCCCATTGTTGGTGTCAGTGGCAGGGATTATGCCCCATTGTTGGTGTCAATGGCAGGAATACTACCTCAAGGGCTGGGTAAAGGCAAGCAAAGGGCCACATCCAGCCCCATAGCCACAGTTTGTAGATCACTTTTCTAAATATTAAACTAATTTTGACAAGCAAGAAAACTGAATGAAATTTTGAGTCTGGGTTTAGGGTTTTGAGCAATCATTTGAGCGTGGTGGTATTTCAAGAATGTGCCCAAGTTTGTGGTACAACAGTGTTAAAACAGCTGCTGAAAGTGAGGAAATTCAAGGCAAAATGACAGTGCCTGCGAAAAAAACAACCTCAGATTTAATAATACTTACCAAGCTACTGATCCCCTGACAGTCCTTTTTCTATCATGGCCACCAATATAATACCCAGTGTTAGATGGTGTCAAAGCCTGAAGGGATTGGTGATATCACCCTTCCATCGTGTGGCACTGTTAAGGCCACAGGACTGCATCATGGAAAGAGGTCACATGCTCCCCCATACTCACATGTAATGGGCATTTAGTGCTGGCAATGGAGGAGGAAGTGAAAATGGGTTTGCTTTAGAGTAGGGATGAGTTTAAACGGGTTTGGACACGAGTTTGATCCCACCTGAGCTATCCCGCCAGAAAGCTGTCATAGACGACAGCCAACCATAACAGTGGAGGCATGGCACACATATACAAGGGACGTGCATACATGTAGCTGTGGGGCAGGGAATGCCTCAACCATCTACGATTGGGGGCTGGCTTTGACAGCATCCTGGCGAGATAGTTCAGGCCAGTTCAGTCTCATGTCCAAACATGCCTCAGCTCTTCCCTGTTGGAGATGTGAGTATCAGTTTCTCTTAAAACGTCTTTTTCTATCAGAAATTCAAATTTTTAAAAGGAGATCAATAATGACAGCCCTCTGTTTCTTTTCTAAGTTCTTCCTGTTTGAATATCTTGGTGCAGCATTCATGTCTCCTGTGCCCTGACTGTTTCCAGATGCCAATCACAGAAACAAATAAAAACTGAATTTCAGGGACTTCACTACATATGGCTGATATTGTTTATGGAAACTTCTAAGGTTCACACTTCTGCATCTGCATTTTCATGTGTTTTTCATGCATTTTTTAAGCATTCCCATTAAAGTGTATGGGGCCAAAAATGCAAATTGTCTTACCAAATTAAGTGCCTGCACCTTTTTCCAAGTTGACACACTACTTATGCCGCGTACACACGGTCGGAATTTCCGATGGAAACAGTCCGATTGGAGCTTTTCATCGGATTTTCCGACCGTGTGTATGCCCATCGGTCTTTTTCTGTCAGAATTTCCGACGGACTTTGGATTGAGAACCTGTTCTCAATTTTTCAGACGGAAAACCTTTCTAACGGATTTTCCGATCGTGTGTATGCAATTCCGACACGCAAAATTCCGACGCATTCTCGGAAACAACTTGACGCATGCTCAGAAGCATTAAACGTCCCTTTTATAGTGCAGTCAAACATTTTTTAAGGCGTGGTGTTATTGACAGTCGGAATTTGGTGTGACCGTGTGTAGGCAAGACAGTTTGAGCGAAATTCCATCAGAATTCCGTCTGGAAAACCATCAGAGCTTTTTCTGACGAGAATTCTGACTGTGTGTACGCGGCATTAGGTGTAAATGGGCTTCATAGACAATAATAGGATAACTCCTCTTCTGCACTGTCGTGCAACAGCTGAGGCACAACAAGACGCACAAGTGTAAATGAGGATCAGTTTTCCTCTTACTTAGTTCATGATTTCTCTCCTTGCACTGTAAATCCTGAAGGCATTATTTGAACTCCCTCTGAAAATTAATATGTGCAGTTGAACGTCAGTTTTACTGAAGGGACTAGGGTTGCACCGATACTGGTACCAGTGCCGATACCAAGTATTTGCACGAGTACTTGTACTAATGCAAATGTTCAGATTCCTGAAACGGATACCTTAGTGGTGCGATTTGAGCCCATACAAAATTAATAGGCTCAAATCAGACTTCAAAGAATCGAATGAGATTTGGACAGGAATGCAGTGTGATTCTTGTCTGAATCACATTCAGTTTCCCAACCACTCCTGTTTGAACCCAGGCTTGTCATGGTAACTTCAGACTGGGTTTGCACAGGAGTGGTGCAGGAAACCACATGTGCTTCAGACAGGAATCACACCGCATTCCTGTGCAAATCACATGCAATTCTTTGCAGTACGATTTGAGCCCTCATTTTGGATGGGCTAAAAATTGCACAGCAAAGGTATTGGTACTTGGTATTGGCGAGTACTTGACCGAACGTATCGGTACTCATACTTGCCGATAAAAATACATTATTAATGCAACCTTGCATGAACTATATGTCATGGTAGAAAAGGAAATACCTATGGATACACCTTGTTGGTATGATCGCTAGGTATTATTTAAGTGAAAACATAAAATATAAAAAGGATAAAACCTTTTGTTACAGCATGAATATGTACAACAATACAATTGATATAAATGTGTGGGTTTTTTAAGACCATGATGCCCAAGCTTCAGCCGGGGGGGGGGGGGGGGACATGCTTCCTATTGGCCTTTTTAGGGAGGCCTCGGGCTCCTGCAGATGCTAATCTGTGTTTCCCTATTGTCCTGTTATAACAGTGATTTCTACAAGTGTTATATATCTCTCCTGTCTATGACTGTCTCCTGCTGGAGCATGTTCCCAGTCTCCAACAACTCCTACAGTACAGTCTCTGAATGTCTCCTGCAGCATGTTCACAGCCTGTGACCATCTCTTGTATCATGTCCTCAATCTCTGACCCCCTCCTGTATTATGTCTCCAGTTTCTGCCCATTTCATTTGTAATGACCACAGTCTCTAACCAACTCTTGTATCATGTCTGCCATCTCTTACCATCTCCTGTATTATTTCCATAGTCTCTGACCCTCCCTTGTATTATGTCTGCATTCTGTGACCACCTCCTGTATTATTTCCACAGTCTCTGACTATCTCTTGTATCATACCCATAGTCTTTGACCATATTCTGTTAGCAACGTCTCGTTTGACGAAATGCGTCGGGTGAGATACTTGGCGCTGACGTCTTGTTGCTTTGCGATTCCAGGTCGCCAGCAGCTGCCTTATGTGAGTTTTTATGCTTGTTCACTTGTTTTTATGTGGCTTTTATCGTTACAATAAATGCACTACACTATGAGAATCTTCTGTGCTCTTAGTGAGCTTATTTCTGGCCATAGCTATCTACGGGATTGATCCACTGTGACATTTCCAGAGGGATTTCCATATGTGTTTAAGGCTTCTATGTTGCTGTCATGGCAGCCACAAAATCCGGTGAGTTTGCATTTCACTTGATGGTGGTGGTTCACACGGTTGGACATCACTGCTATACATCTCTCTCACTGGATTGGTGGCTTCAGTTATTGAATGCTCTTTATGTATATGGACTATTTCTTTGCTATTACATTGGACCACCTTCTATAATCAAAAGACAGTACAACTATGCCTATGTGATTCCTCTTTTCTTTTTTTTTTTCTGTATCTTATCGTTCATTTATTTTAATACTGTGTTTTTGAGCGCTACACTCTTCATGTGATATTCTGTTGTGTGTCTGCATTCTCTAGTACTGAATATTCCATGAATTTTATGTGCGGTGATCGTCCCTTGGTCATTTCATGGGCCAGACTTTAGGCCCCCTTAAATTTCAAGAAAGTTGACCACCACTGCTCTACGATACCCAGATATCCATCATTTATGAGAACTTTCAAATGATTTATATAGTTAATAGACATGTGCGATTAGTTTCGTACGAATCGAAAATTCGTACGAATTTCCGTTAATTTGTACATTCGGGAGGATCTGAAATACGAAATTGCTAAGCTTTCGAATTTTGTACGAAATACAAAATTTTGTTTACGAATGTCGGATCCATATTACATTACAACGGAAATGCGACTGGTGTTTTGTTGACCAATCAGAGGTTTTATTCTGTTGCTGAGTGAGGGTTGGGAAAATGACCTTTTATAATATGTGAGTGGGACAAAATAAGAATGTTCGTTAATTACGATTATTCGTTATGATGAAGTTATAAACCCAGGAAGTCAGCACAGCACAGGGATGGTGGGAGCCCCTCATAATGATAAATTCATCATAACGAAGATTCGTAATTGCTACAAAAAGTTAACAAACCTAACGAAAATTCGTATTTCGTACAAAATCAAATTGAATTTCGGACATGAATTACGAAATACGAATTAACGGCTAATACGAAACGGAACAGAACAAAACAAATTTTTTGACGGCGCACATGTCTAAAATTGTGTTTTCTAGCTGTAGCTATATTTAGCTGATAAAGCTGGATGTTTTTGTTCCTTCCAACAATCAATGGATTATAATGTGACAAGCCTATAATTTGCACCCAGGTTGAGCAACATGTTTTTACTTATGTATTCTCATTTTATTCAGAAACAAACCATTGCGTTTAGTAAGATGTTGCAGTGAAGTTTTATTGCTGAATTTCTGTTGATTGTCCCGTACAAAGTATTTTGCACAATTGCCGATATCTATGAGAGAGGAAATGCTGAATAATTGTACTCGGAGATGACAGCGCTGCTTGTGGGAGCTTGCAGCGTGCAGATGTTGTGGTGGGAATGGTTAGGATGTCTCTTGCAGCGTACTGCAGGGGTCACCAGCTGTGTTGATATTAGCTGTTTTTAAATGTGAATCTGTGATGAAATAGGAGAATGCAGCCTAGAGTCGTTCAGTTCTTTCACATATGTAGAGCTGTCAGATTTTCAGCAGGATACTGCAATCTTGGATCTACTTATTTATCTGATTTTTAAAGAGAATCCGTCACCCATTTAAAAATTGCTGGTTACAGCACAGAAAATTAAAATATTTGAAATGTATAGTTGCAGCATTTTCCTTTCCAGAATTTTTTTTTTTTATCATTAACAACTTGCTTACTGGGCACTTAAACCCCCCTCTTATCCAGACAAATTTTGAGCTTTCAGTGCTGTCACACTTTAGCCTCATACACACGATCGGACCGTGGACCAACTTTTCAGTGGATTTTTGTCCAAAGGGCGTTGGCCCCAAGTTGGTATTGTATACACACGGCAGGACTTTTTCAGCCATCTTTCACCAAATCCCTTGGTTTTTCTGCTCTTTACCGCCACCTTTGGTCAACTTCTGTATTGTTGTCTGATCTTTTGCATTGGTTCTGCATTGGTTTGTACAAAAGTCCGTTGGTTTTGTGTACACACGGTCGGACTTTGGTCCATCGGACTTTTGTTGGCAGAAAGTTGGTCCGTTCGCACAGCCAACAAAAGTCAGATGAAACCTGGAAAAAGTTGGTCCGATGGAGCGTACACACGGTCGGATGTTGGTCCAAAACAGCTAATTTGCATGATGGTTGTCAAAAAGTCTGATCGTGTGTATGGGCCTTTTGAATGACAATTGCGTGGTCATACAACACTGTACTCAAATGAATTTTTCCCCCCCAAATAGAGCTTTCTTTTGGTGGTATTTGATCACCTCTGCGATTTTTATTTTTTGTTAAAAAAGACCGAATTAAAAAAAAAAAATTTATTTGAATTTTGTTATAAAAATTTTAAATGGGTAATTTTTGTCCGTCATTGATGTACGCTGATGAGGCGGCAGTGATGGACACCGATAGGTGGCAGTGATGGGCACTGATGGGTTACACTGATAGGGAGAACTTTTAGGTGGCACTGATTGGCGGCACTGGTGGGCATTGATAGATGGCACTTGTGGGCATTTACAGGTGGCATACATGAGGCATAATTGCCTCTGACTTTTCGGGACCGATGTCCCTTAAGATGAGCCGGTGATCTGCTTTTTTTTTCTCCTCTGTCAGCGTGACTCAGTGATCAAACCCCCCCGGTTGAGATCCACGCTGTGACCATCATTCGGCCATAGCGTGGATGTCAAGTGGTTAAGCTGCAATGTGCCTTTGAACATGTAAGCCAGTGATTCTCAACAAGGGTTCCGTCGAGGTTGCTAGGGGTTCCTTCAGCATTGGGCAATTTCTGCCTCTCAGATAAGTTCCCACTCACACCATTGATCTTTTTAGCTATCTATTATGCCGCGTACACACGGTCGAAATTCTCGTCGGAAAAAGCTCTGATGGTTTTCCCATCGGAATTCAGATGGAATTTCGTTCAAACTGTCTTGCCTACACACGGTTTACACCAAATTCTAACGGTCAATAACACCGCGGCATACAGCGTGTTCGACGGCACTATAAAAGGGAAGTTTAATGCTTCTGAGCATACGTCGAATTGTTTCCGAGCATGCGTCGGAATTTTGCATGTCGGAATTGCATACACACGATCGGAAAGGTTTTCCGTCGGAAAAATTAAGAACAGGTTCTCAATCCAAAGTCCGACAGATAAAGACCGATGGGCATACACACGGTCGGAAAATCCGATGAAAAGCTCCCATCCATAAATATATCCAATAGTTTGTAGACGCTATAACTTTTGCACAAACCAATCAATATACGTTTATTGTTTTGTTTTTTTTTAAACAAAAATATATGTAGCAGAACACATATAATTGATGAAGAAATTAGATTTTTTTTACAAATTAACTATGGTAAGTATGGTATCATAGGGACAGAAAGTGAAGTAAAATCTCTCATGTAAAGTCATACAAAGCTGTAAATATTTGCAAAAATAATATGGTTTGTTATTCATTTTAAAGAAGAAATGTCAAGAATTTTTCCCCATATTATTCTTAAATTTGCAATAAAAACTTGACCAAGGATCCAACCAAGAATGAGGTAGTTAGGTCCAAACACGGTTCAGCAGAACTCAAGGGAAGCTGTTTCCTGATTGCATCTTCACTGGCCCAATCAACTATGGTCAGGGCATATTTTGGGACAGGAGCAAATAGGAAGCGGGCCTGAACTGGGCAGAACCACCTAAAAAGTGAGTGTAAATTGGGTGGGTCCTCCTGGAAGGTGGGCATGTCAAGTGTGGGCCATGGACAGGGGTGAGAGAGAGTGGCCTGAGAACTGGGGTGAAGAGGCTGGTAAGTATGGAAACATAGGGGCAGAAAGTGAAGGAAAATCCTGCATGTAAAGTCATACAAAGCTGTAAATATTTGCTAAAGTAAAATGGTTTGTTAGTTATTAGTTAGTTATTCATTTTAAAGAAGAAATGTCATTAATTTTTCCCAATATTATCCTTAAATTAGCAATAAAAACCTGACCAAGGCTCCAACCAAGAATGAGCTAGTTAGGTCCAAATACGGTTCAGCAGAACTCAAGGGAAGCTGTTGCCTGTTTGCATCTCCACTTGCCCAATCAACTATGGTCAGGGCATATTTTGGGACAGGAGCAAACAGGAAGTGAGCCTGATCTGGGCAGAACCACCTAAAAAGGGAGTGTAAATCGGGTGGGTCCTCCTGAAAGGTGGGCATATCAAGTGGGGGCCATGGACAGGGGTGAGAGAGAGTGGCCTGAGAACTGGGATGAAGATGCTGGTAAGTATGGAAACATAGGGACAAAATGGTTTGTTAGTTTTTAAATTTTAAAGAAGAAAGGTCATACATTTTTCTCCATATTATCCTTAACTTAGCAATAAAAACCTGACCAAGGTTTTCTGCTGGCCCAATCAATTGTGGCCAGGGCATTCCTTGCCCTGTAAACTGCATGTATGCAAAGGGGAAGGGATGCTTGGTGCACCATTGACCTAATAAGACCACAGGGCCATATTAAGTCAATGACATTGAACAATGTGGCCACATTAGATCAATGATGTCACAAGCATCCCCACCACCTAGCGGACATGCAGCTCTGGGGTAGGGAATGCCCCAGCCACAGCTGATTGATCCATTGGAGATGCGATCATGTGAAAGCTTCCCACAGGTTCTGCTGAAATAGTTTTGGACTGAGTTTGGACCAAAAGCAGGTCATTCCTAGTTCTAACTTTTAAACAGTCTATCCTAAATAAAAAATGTTTTGTCTAGAGTCCAACCTTGATCTTTTGTTAAATTGCTTATACAAATATCTTTTTTGCTGACCTGACTGATGCAATTTAATAGAAAAAAGTTGCCTATGGAAACGGAATCCATGTACTATTTTCCTAAGATGGAAATGAGGTAAGCATACAGTATAAGCTGAAAAGAGGAATTCCAACGTTGCCTTTAAGCAATCCCCCAGTGTCCAAGAGAGGTCAGGGCTGGGAACTATATTATTATTATACAGGATTTATATAGCGCCAACAGTTTGCGCAGCGCTTTACAACATGAGGCAGACGGTACACTTACAATACAAATCAATACAGGAGGGATCAGAGAGCCTTGCTCATTAGAGCTTACAATATGGTATAGATTGAGTTGATCTCTGGAGCTGAATTATACAGTACAAACTTTTATCCAAGTGTGCATAGCAGAACATGCTCCAGCAAAATCATCTTTGATACCTGCCAAATAAAGGTATAAAGGAAAAACAAATTATAGATGCAGTGTATTTTTCATTCGTCTACATCCATGCAGAGGAGCTGTCTGTGCTTGCCTGTTTTGCCTGTACAGAAACGAGTGGAGAGGAATGTATGTCTGCAGGGTGTGAAGCTAAATACGGACATTTCGACACACAATTTTACCTTGCGTGAGCGGCTGCTTTGTCATACTTTATTGTGCTGTTTGTTTCAGCACACTTCTCTGCCTATTCTGCATTTCTGTGTAGAGTCAAATCCTTCTTTTATTCTCCCAGAGCCCCCCACACAGGCCCATTAAAAAGGAGTTTATAATAGGGCTATTCACTCCATGTGAGATGGTCACTAGTTAGAGTTTAAGAGGCTGGATATAGACTGTATGTGTCATTCATGCCTATATGCCAATGTGCCATGAATACACAGCTTGTGCCACATGTGCAAATGGTTAAATTGTGTGCTTTATAGATCTATGTCAGGATATGGTCTCTGATGTCCATGAAATAGAAGAGGTCATTGACCTTTGTATTAGTGAACCAAATTCTACTGTTTCTGGAGAGATCACAAAAGCCATATGGTAGACCAGTGTTTCTCAACCTTTTTTCAGTCAAGGCACCCTTTGAAATTATGGAGAGTCTCGAGGCACCCAATACTAAAATGGAACAATGATTCTAATGCCCCGTACACACGGTCAGATATTCAGATGGGAAAAGTCTGATTGGATTATGTTGTCGGAAAATCTGATCGTGTGTGGGCTCTAGCAGGCTTTTTCCATTGGAATTTCCGTCGGAAAAAAATTGAGAGCATGAATTCGATCTGACTTTTTCCGATCGTGTGTAGGGAATTCCGACGGACAAAGTGCCACGCATGCTCAGATCTAATTACAAGACCAAAGCTATTGGCTACTAGCCTCTACGTAATTTCGTAGAACGCAACGAACGTCACCACTTTCAGAACGATTGGCTTTTCCGTCAACTTTGTCCGACTGTGTGTATGCAACACCAGTTTCAGACAAAATCCGGAAAAATCAGACGCATTTTGTGGTCGGAATGTCCGACCGTGTGTACAAGGCATTATAGTTTTATACTTTTATAATACAGCAACATCCACACAAGTAGGACTCCCAACATTAGAGGTCATTTATTCTTTTAAAGCAAATACACTTTTGCAAACTGGTACTGATTAGTTTTCCAATGTTTCTCTTTTCATTCATTTTTTTCCCATCACTCAGCTAATGTGAGCCCATGGCTGACAGAGAGGGGCGGGGGGCGGGGATTAAAAAAAGGACGTGATCCTCCTTATCAACTGATGATGTAATTGGTTGTTGCGATGCCAGTGTATAGAAGGTCGTAATAGTGTACAATGAAAACCTGTGGCTTTGTGCAGCTATAAGGCAGGCTTCATCCACTTGCTGGCCTGTATAAAGTTTTTGGGCAATTTCTAGGCATTTTGCCAAGGCACCCTTGAAGAGACCTCAAGGCACCTCAACCTATGTATTTTTTTCCTCTTATCCACTAAAAACATTCACAAACCCAGGCAAGTCAGCAGTGTTCTGTAGGGATTTGCCGCTCCACTGCTGCTAACTCGGTCCCACATCACCAACTTCTTCAAGAAACCGACTGCAAAAACCAGGAGGAGATAGCCATCTCCCGATGATGGCACATGTGCTATGGGGTAAACCGAGGCCTCCTAGGATGTATGGATCTCAGAATGCTGTGGGAATGATTCATCCATGCTAAACTTTGCCTGTTCCGCACTGCCTTACTCCATGTGCCATTCTATACAGCAGGGATCACTAAATGGCAGACCGCGGTCTGGATCTGGACCAAGTCAATGTCTCATCTGGACCCCTGCGGTCCCACCCTTTAGGAGTCGTTCTGCCCACAGCCATCACTGCTGCCATTCTCACAGTGCAGACAACTGGAGGCAGGACAGCTCTAGATGGGGGCTGCCCGAGTTAACAAACAACAAATGCTATACATTCTCTATTTTGCACTGCCTTACTCCATGTGCCATGCTATACATTCTCTATTCTGCACTGCCTTACTCCGTGTGCCATGCTATACATTCTCTATTCTGCACTGCCTTACTCCATGTGCCATGCTATACATGCTCTATTCTGCACTGCCTTACTCCATGTGCCATGCTATACATTCTCTATTCTGCACTGCCTTACTCTGTGTGCTATGCTATACATTCTCTATTCTGCACTGCCTTACTCCATGTGCCATGCTATACATTCTCTATTCTGCACTGCCTTACTCCATGTGCTATGCTATACATTCTCTATTCTGCACTGCCTTACTCCGTGTGCTATGCTATACATTCTCTATTCTGCACTGCCTTACTCCATGTGCTATGCTATACATTCTCTATTCTGCACTGCCTTACTCCATGTGCTATGCTATACATTCTCTATTCTGCACTGCCTTACTCCTCGTGCCATGCTATACATGCTCTATTCTGCACTGCCTTACTCCGTGTGCTATGCTATACATTCTCTATTCTGCACTGCCTTACTCCATGTGCAATGCTATACATTCTCTATTCTGCACTGCCTTACTCCATGTGCCATGCTATAAATGTACTGCTCTGCATTCCTCACTCCCTGTTCCACACTGCCTTTCTCTATGTTTGATTCTATAGATTCCCTGTTTCGCTCTGCCTTACTCTATGTGCAATGCTACACATTCCCTATATTGCAATGCCATACTCTGTGTGCTATGATATACATTCCCTATTATGCACTGCCTTACTCAATGCGCCCTGGTATATATTCCCTATTACGTACTGCCTTACTGTATGAGCCATGCTATACATTCCCTATTCTGCACTGCCTTTCTTTATGTGCCACGCTACACATTCTCTATTCTGCACTTCCTTACTCCATATGCTATGCTATAAATGTACTGCTCTGCACTGCCTCACTCCATCTGCCATGCTATACATTCCCTGTTGTGCACTGCCTTACTCCATGTGCCATGCTATACAGTATACTCCCTGTTCTGTGCTGCCTTCCTCTATGTGTCATTCTATACATTCCCTGTTTCGTTCTGCCTTATTCCATGTGCCATGCTACGAATTACCTGTATTGCAATGCAAAACTCTGTGTGCCATGATATACATTCCTTATTGTGCACTGCCTTACTCAATGTGCCATGGTATATATTCCCTATTACGTACTGCCCTACTCTATGTGCCATGCTATACATTCCCAGTTCCACACTGCCTTACTCCATGTTCAGTGGTATACATTCCTTTTCTGCACCTCATCCTGTATGCCATACTGACAGGAACAACAGCGCTGAAACTGGAAGTGACATCATCCTCATCAATTCCATGTTCATTTACAGGTGGGGGAGATCAGCGAATAGACATTTAATGATCTCCCTCCACTCTCACTGCTGACACCAGAATAGGAAGGAGCAACAGGGCCTGGAAATCATGGAGGATGTGGGGTTCGACAAGGAGTGCGCTACCTTACAAGAGAAAGTTTTAGGGCTGCCCGAATAACTTCCACCATAAAGCCATCAGTCAGCTTAAACTTATTGTAAAGCTACAATTTAAATATTTTTAAAAGAACAAACATGTTTTGCACAGAGTAGCCGTGATCCTGCTCTTTTTGGGTGCCACACCAACACTCCTGGCTCCTCCGTACCGCCAAGAGCCCATCATAGCAAGCTGATTGCTATGGGTGCACGCATGAGGGCTCGCTCCTGAGCCAGCTTTGTGTGTCCATAAACACAGTGAGTGCAGCTCAACCCTGTTCCCCGTTCCCTCCTCACTGGCTGTAATTGACAGCAGCAGGAGCCATCGGCTCCCATTGCTGTGTCTGAGCCCATGAGGAGGGAGAGAGCCGCTGCTCTCATGCACATCACGGGAGCATGATCAGGCTCAGGTAAGTATAAGGGGGAGCTGCATTTAGAAAATGTTTTACCTTAATGCAGAGAATATGTTAGGGTAAAAAAATCTTCAGACTTTAGAACCACTTTAACAAATGTAAAGAAGGATGTGCAAGCATAATGCACCACTATTCTAAACATAGCAAATGGAGCCGATGCTTCGACTAATTAAAAAAAGCGTATACTCTACACCTGTACCCCTGTACCCAATAAAGTACTTTTATTCAAGAGCATCCATGTTGCCAGCCTTTCCTAATTTTTAATTAAAAAAAGGAGTGCACGCTTATTGCCTGCCTTAGCTTTGTCTAAATACTTAACACTGAAATGTAAATATTTATTCCAACCTCTATATCATTTATGAACAAGTTCAAGAGAATCAGTCCCAAGACAGAACCCTAGGGGAACCCTGCTTACAACTCCAGACCATTCCAAAAACTCCATTGCTCACTACCCTCCTATACCCAGTTTTCTATCCATGTATATACAACATGATCAATGCCAAAATACCTCAATTTGTAAATTAAGTGTGACTGTTAAAATGTTGGTCTTGCAAGAACCAACATTAATCCACGTTGGTTACTACTAATGATATTGTTGTCACTGGCAAATTCTTGGATATACTGTTGTTCTTATCATTCCTTCCAATAGTTTACATACTATTGAAGTTAGACTGATGGGTCTGTAGTTTCCAAGTATATATCTCAGCCCTTTTTTTGAACATTACAATATTTGCTTTTCGTCAATCTGCTTCCAGTCAGTAAGCTGGCCGTAAATATGAGGAATGATGGTTGCTAATGATAAACGCGGCACAGAGAACAGGAGAGCTGAAGTTGCATGGTCTGATCTTCCTGTCCATCCCTGCCCCGTGTGCCTGGAAACTTTTTTGTAATTCTGGCAACTAGGGATGGGCCCGGTGTTCGATTCAAACCCATGTTTGAATCGAACATCGGGTGTTCGCCCGCTCGGCGAGCCCAGAACTATTTGGGCCGCTCGCATCAAATTCGTGTGATGCGAGCGGCCCGCAATGCACTGCGCCAGTCGCAGTGCATTGCTGGCTGATGATTGGCCAAGCATGCACCAACTGCACCAATCATAGAGCCAGCCGCGAGGAGAGCCATATTATAGCTCAGGGGGTTTAGTACATGCCCCACACTATAAAAGGCTGCCGCGCTGGCGGCCTCGTATATTGTGTTCCAGCGTGTCAGTGATATTATATGCTGTGATCCATTCTGCAATGCTGCTGACTGCTGACATTATCTGTGATGTGATTCTGGGGATTAGTGTGTGCGTGCTGTTAGTACAGCATTGCAGTATCACATCAAAACACCTTCCTTCCTTTCTTCATCCTGTTGTGTCAATTAAGGCAGCCATCTGCGGCTAATGAATTGCCGGTTCCTGTAACACAGAGAACAGCCATTCATTGAAAGTCATTGATAAAAAAAAGTCATTGATAAAAAACAAAAACAAAAAAAAATTCAATTCAAATTCAATTCAATTACCAGGCCCTTCAGGTCTGCTATGGATATTAAGGGGAACCCCGGCCAAAAAAAAAGACCCTTGAGGTCTGGGATGGATTTTAAGGGGAACCCCGGCCAAAAAAAAAAATGGCGTGGGGTCCCCCTCAAAATCCATACCAGACCCTTATCCAAGCACGCAACCTGGCAGGCCGCAGAAAAAGAGGGGGGGACGAGAGCGGCCCCTCCTCCCTCCTGAACCGTACCAGGCCACATGCCCTCAACATTGGGAGGGTGCTTTGGGGTCCCCCCCAAAGCACCTTGTCCCCATGTTGATGAGGACAAGGGCCTCTTCCCCACAACCCTGGCCATTGGTTGTGGGGGTCTGCGGGCAAAGGGGCTTACCGGAATCTGGAAGCCCCCTTTAACAAGGGGACCCCCAGATCCCGCCCCCCTGTGTGAAATGGTAAGGGGGTAAGTACCCCTACCATTTCACCAAAAAAGTGACAAAAATTGTAAAAATGACAGGAGACGGTCTTTGACAATTCCTTTATTAAATAAATATAACAGTAGGCTATAGTGTGCATGAACACTAGCCAATACCCCTGGGGGATGCTTGGAGTGGAGATAGACACTAGTGAGGTGTATGCGCTTAATAAAGTAAAATGATTTATTAAAGAAAAATTGTACAAATATATAAATGCTGCATAGAGTTCAGTATGTTTGCATACATAGTGGGGTAGGCTTGTACAGTTTTAACACGTCAACAGCATAAACATACAAACACGTTGTGACAATTAAGAACTTGCTTGATACATGAAAGATAAGGATGATGCCAACATGTTTCGGACTTTGGTCCTTTGTCAAGGCAACTAGATATCCTTTAGATTCACATCTAAATGTGTGTAAGAATCATAGGGTTAGTACATATAAATTGAGGCAAATAATACAGTCATTTAAACCATTGCTATGTACATCCAGTACAATGCATGAAAATTTGTATGGAAATAAGACAGGTACTCACATGAAATATTCATGTGAGTACCTGTCTTATTTCCATACAAATTTTCATGCATTGTACTGGATGTACATAGCAATGGTTTAAATGACTGTATTATTTGCCTCAATTTATATGTACTAACCCTATGATTCTTACACACATTTAGATGTGAATCTAAAGGATATCTAGTTGCCTTGACAAAGGACCAAAGTCCGAAACATGTTGGCATCATCCTTATCTTTCATGTATCAAGCAAGTTCTTAATTGTCACAACGTGTTTGTATGTTTATGCTGTTGACGTGTTAAAACTGTACAAGCCTACCCCACTATGTATGCAAACATACTTAACTCTATGCAGCATTTATATATTTGTACAATTTTTCTTTAATAAATCATTTTACTTTATTAACCACTTGCCGACCAAGGACGTCATATGACGTCCTTGACTTTAAGTGGTGATATCTGAATGATGCGTGCAGCTATTGGCATCATTCAGATATCATTTTTACCGGCCGGCGATTCTGTGCACCATAAGAACGATCATAGCGGCAGTTCCGCCGCCTGATCGTTCTTATAGGCAGCGGGAGGGGACGTCCCCCCCCTCCCGCCGCCATCCGGTGCTTCTCCGGGCTCTCCCGTGCCATCGGGGGCCCGGAGAAAGAATCGCTCGCCGCCGGATGACGAGCATAGAGATTTCCGGTGACCAGATGGTCACCAGTCATCTCTATGACCGTCGGAGGTCCGGGCGCGACGTTATGACGTCACGCCCGGTACCCGGATGTAAACAAAGCCGCGATCACGGCTGTCAGCATGAGATCGGTAAAAAAGTTTTTACCGATCTCATGCTTTCCAGCCTGGAGGAGAGATGTGGGTCTTATTGACCCCACATCTCTCCATAAAGAGGACCTGTCACATACATTCCTATTACAAGGGATGTTTACATTCCTTGTAATATGAATAAAAGTTATCCAATTTTTTTTTTTTTTTTTTTAAATTTTAAAAAATAAAAAAAAGTAAGTAAAATAAAAATAAATAAATAAAAAAAAAAAAATTAAAACGCCCCTGTCCCCTGTAGCTCGCGATCAGAAGCTAACGCACACGCAAGTCCCGCCCGCATATGTAAACGCCGCTCAAACCACACATGTGAGGTATCGCCGCGTGCGTTAGAGCGCGTGCAACAATTCTAGCACTAGACCTCCTCCGTAACTCTAAACTGGTAACCAGTAAAAAATATTAAAGCGTCGCCTATGGAGATTATTAAGTACCGAAGTTTGGCGCCATTCCACGGTTGTGCGCAATTTTAAAGCGTGACATGCTTGGTATCTATTTACTCGGCGTAACATCATCTTTCATGTTATATAAAAAAATTGGGCTAACTTTACTGTTTTCTTATTTTTTAATTCATGAAACTGTTTTTTTTCCCAAAAAAAGGCGTTTGAAAAATGATTGCGCAAATACCGTGTGAGATAAAAAGTTGCAATGACCGCCATTTTATTCCCTAGGGTGTCTGCTAAAAAAAAACATACTCAATGTTTGGGGGTTCTGAGTAATTTTCTAGCAAAAAAATGATGATGATTACATGAAGGAAAATAGGCCAAAATAGGCCCGGTTGGCAAGTGGTTAAGCGCATACACCTCTCTAGTGTCTATCTCCACTCCAAGCATCCCCCAGGGGTATTGGCTAGTGTTCATGCACACTATAGCCTACTGTTATATTTATCTATTCAATTTTGGGATGCGATAGACTAAACGTATTTCTACCTTACCTTGCCCAATATATATATTTTTTTCCTTTATTAAAATCTTCTTTCTTCTGGTCTTCTTCCTTCTTCCTTTCTTCATCCTTCGGTTTCTTCATCTTCTCCTTCCAGCATCTTCTTCCATCTTCTTCTTCCATCTTCTTCTTCCTCCGATCCGCTTCTTCTTGCTCTGGTCTTCTCGTCCGGCATCTTCTTCCACGGCGTCGGTGTCTCTTCTGGGCCGCTCCGTGCAATAGGAGGCTCCTGCTGTGTGAGGCTTCGCTGCGTCTGACAGGTCTTTTATAAGGGAGGGTGGGGCCACCTGGTGACCCCGCCCCCTCTGACGCACGGGGACGTCATGGGGAATTCCCTATGGCTTTCCCCATGACGTCAGAGGGGGAAAGCCATACAGTGGCCCGCCCTCCGTTATAAAAGACCTGTCAGACGCAGCGAAGCCTCACACAGCGGGAGCCTCCCATTGCGTGGAGCGGCCCAAGAAGAGACGCCGACGCCATGGAAGGATATGCCGGACGAGAAGACCAGAGTGTGACGGAACGTCCCTACACTCCTCTTGAGTGCGTTCGTCATATATCACTTCCTCTCAGTCTGGATATAGGTATAAGATATTCCAACCGCTCCCAAGCACCAAACGAGGCGACACTTGCTTAGTTGCTCAAACATGGACTGAAGATTTATTACAAAGATGACATTTATATACAGTAGAAGAGGAGATCCCCCCTCCTGCTCATATTATTCTAACAATACACTTGTAACAACTTAACATAAACTAATTAGCTAATTCCTTTAAGCAGCCGATGTGACTCAGGATTTCACTACAGGCCAGACTTGTGGTCACCGAGCTAAACACAGTTGATTATAAATTAACATAATTACCACCACAAGACATCTCATCACAATAGCAGGAGACCACCAGTAACAGACGGAGCGTCTCCTGCATTGTGCAGAGGACAATGGGATCAACTAACTCAATTAACATCTAGCATCAGAGTGTATGTCCCAACAGCATGAGACACACACATTATATATATATATATACGTATATACAGCATTGAATGTTCTCCTTCACCCTGTGCCCCTTAAAATCCAGGGCCCATGATCGGTGGGCAGGAGGCTCGTAGTTAGTCCTCTCAAAAAGCCCGTGTCCTGGCTAGGTCTGTCACATTTCTCCCCTTTCGGCAGGAGACTAACACAGGAGGAGACCCCAGACGGGTTGACTCCGAAGTTTGTCCATAGTTCCAGTCCTCTAATGCCTGTACCCACACAGTACCCCAAACAAATTGTTTCAAACAGAGCACTCACCCAGCCAACCTCTGCCTCTCTCATAGAACATATCTGCCGCTGGGGAGAGGCCTGGACTGGCCCTTCTCCCTGGAGTCTTTTCAGCCGCTGGAGAGAAGATAGGGTGACTGGGCTCACTCCATCATGCTGTTGGGGATCTGGGCCGACAGCCCAGCATCCCTGGGGTATACAAGTGGGGACTGAAGTCCCATCCACCGATATCAGCTCAAGCTGCAGTTGTGAAGTGCAGATTGCATCCTCTCCTTGGGTCCTGAGCTGCTGCTCGGGAGTGACCACCACCTCCCCACCCTGGGCCTCCAGAACTGCCACAAGTGTGGGGCAGAGGTCTTGGACCCTCTGTCCGGTTGCCAGCACTTTAGCTGGGTTGGTGTCATCATTCTGGGGCGCCGTCTGCTGCTGGACAGTGTGACCGATCGCCCCAGCTTCTTGAAGCTGTAGAGACATTGTAGTTGCTAGGCAGAGGCCAGCGGTGCTCTGCCCTGTTGCCAGTGATTCAGCTGGGAGTAGCAGCTTCACTACATCAGCTTGTTGCCGGAGAGAGGGGCCAACTGCCCCGGCTTCCTGGGACTCCACAGATACTGCTGTTGGTGCTGGGCAGAGCTCAATGAAGTTTGGCCCTAATACCAGCTCTTCTGATGGAGGCTCATCAGGCTGTTTTTCTTCAGCGGAAAAGTCTATTAAATCCCCTGTCTCTGTAACTGGTGTCTGGGGATAGAGGTTCACCATCTGTCCGTGGAACCTAGAAGATGCTATCAGTGCTGAGCAGAGGTTGGCAGAGCTCTGGCCGGTTGTCAGCACTTCAGTTTCTGGGGTGGCAATTTCCAGATTTTCCACTGCCGATTCCCTGGCATGCTGCTGGACAGGCACATTCCTCCATCCAAGATCATCCCATGCAGAAACAGGATCATCAAGGTCAGTCAGCACTTGCTGCATCCGCCATAAGACCTCCGCATCCATAGCTGCGGGGGCAGGTTGGCAAAGCACACTGTTACTCTGCCACATTGCTGACTTTTCAGCCAGGATTTCCAAGTTGTCCATTGGTATTTCCTTATAGTCCCAGGCAAAGGGAGCCCAGCCCTGGCACTGAGCAGAGTCTAGCAGCCGTCTGTAGGCAATTTCCAGCTCCCATTCCTGATTGGCCAGAAACTCCAAATCTTCCAGTGCCCAGTGCACTTCCGAGACGTTCAGTAGCCCTTTTCTGAAATCCATGATTTCATCCAACCGCCACTCCAAATCACTCCCAAAGTTAGAGTCCCCTGTCAGCTTCACATACAACAGTCCCAGGCCGCCGTAGCTTAAGCCTTCCGTTGGGCTGTCATCCGCTGTCCAGGGACATGCTTGGGATACATGCCACCGGAGGGCTCTGTAACTCTCATCCAGCTTCATCTCTGCCCAGATCAGCCTGCTTAATTCAGCTGTCTGCTCCTTGTGCGGTTTTTCTCCCAAAAACAGCACCCGCAATCCATACTGCGACCAGTACCTTTCCTGGATGGAGGGGAGAACTTTTCCCTGGTGACGCTGCTCACGAGCTAGCGCTTCCTTCCAGAGTTCGCAGCGAATAGAATCAAACCATCCCAGCAGGACCTGCTCTGATACTGGTCCTCTGTGCTGTAGCTGCATCTCTCGCAACCTCCTCCTGAATTCCTCTTCCATGGCGGCTGGTATCTGTACCTCTCCTCCTCTCCTGCTATCCGGACCTTGGATCCAGGTGGAGGTTTGGATGTCCCAGACTGCAGGAAGCACAATCCCACTGCTGCCACCAATGTGACGGAACGTCCCTACACTCCTCTTGAGTGCGTTCGTCATATATCACTTCCTCTCAGTCTGGATATAGGTATAAGATATTCCAACCGCTCCCAAGCACCAAACGAGGCGACACTTGCTTAGTTGCTCAAACATGGACTGAAGATTTATTACAAAGATGACATTTATATACAGTAGAAGAGGAGATCCCCCCTCCTGCTCATATTATTCTAACAATACACTTGTAACAACTTAACATAAACTAATTAGCTAATTCCTTTAAGCAGCCGATGTGACTCAGGATTTCACTACAGGCCAGACTTGTGGTCACCGAGCTAAACACAGTTGATTATAAATTAACATAATTACCACCACAAGACATCTCATCACAATAGCAGGAGACCACCAGTAACAGACGGAGCGTCTCCTGCATTGTGCAGAGGACAATGGGATCAACTAACTCAATTAACATCTAGCATCAGAGTGTATGTCCCAACAGCATGAGACACACACATATATATATATATATATATACGTATATACAGCATTGAATGTTCTCCTTCACCCTGTGCCCCTTAAAATCCAGGGCCCATGATCGGTGGGCAGGAGGCTCGTAGTTAGTCCTCTCAAAAAGCCCGTGTCCTGGCTAGGTCTGTCACACAGAGCAAGAAGAAGCGGATCGGAGGAAGAAGAAGATGGAAGAAGAAGATGGAAGAAGATGCCGGAAGGAGAAGATAAGGAAAACCAAAGGATGAAGAAAGGAAGAAGGAAGACCAGAAGAAAGAAGATTTTAATAAAGGAATTGTCAAAGACCGTCTCCTGTAATTTTTACCATTTTTGTCACTTTTTTGGTGAAATGGTAGGGGTACTTTTGTACCCCCTTACCATTTCACACAGGGGGGGCGGGATCTAGGGGTCCCCTTGTTAAAGGAGGCTTCCAGATTCTGATAAGCCCCCCGCCTGCAGACCCCCACAACCAATGGCCAGGGTTGTTGGGGATGAGGCCCTTGTCCTCATCAACATGGGAACAAGGTGCTTTGGGGGGGACCCCAAAGCACCCTTCCAATGTTGAGGGCATGTGGCCTGGTACGGTTCAGGAGGGAGGGGGGGCCGCTCTCGTCCCCCTTCTTTTCCTGCGGCCTGCCAGGTTGCGTGCTCGGATAAGGGTCTGGTATGGATTTTTAGGGGGACCACACGCCATTTTTTTTTTTTTTGGCCGGGGTTCCCCTTAATATCCATAGCAGACCTGAAGGGCCTGGTAATTGAATTTTGGGGGACGCCCACGCTTTTTTTTTTTTTATCAATGACTTTTTTTTTATCAATGACTTTCAATGAATGACTGTTCTCTGTGTTACGGGAGCCGACAATTCATTAGTGATTTTAAATAGCTTTTTTTCCTGCAAAAATGACACTTTGTGCAGGGACAGTTCTAAGCACGGGAAACATGTGCCCCTTCACAGGCATACTATAGACACCCCCCAGGTACGAAATTTAAAGGAATATTACACTTTTATTGTTTCGCTTTAAGCATTATTAAAATCACTGCTCCTGAAAAAATGGCCGTTTTTAAAAAAAAAAATTGCATTGATACCCCTGGGGCAGGACCCAGGCCCCCAAACACTTTTTATGACAATAACATGCATATTAGCTTTAAAATTAGCACTTTTGATTTCGAACGTTTGCGTCCATTGTAATTAATAGGGTTCTTGAGTTCACACGGACTTTAGGGGTGTTCGGCTCATCCCTACTGGCAACTATGAAACTGGCATTTATGCCACTATAGTCTGAAGTTCACACTTATGCGTTATTTAGTTAGCATGTCTAATTGCCTCAAAAATGTAAGTGAAGTTATCCTTCAGTAAACAGCTATGTAGTCCACATGCAGCCATGTGTTTCCTTGTTTTGTGTGATTATGTGGTGTTAAAAAGAACTCTGTGGGGAATTTTTACTGAGAAATAATGCCGCCACTGAGCCCTTATCAATATGCGTAATAACTTCCTGTGCTTCCTTTGTGGACCCTGCGTAGAACTATCTTTTTTCAGAAGATTTTGAAACCAGCGTCCTAATGAAGATACAGACAGCCCAACAGAGGCTTGCACCCTCCCCTATGTTCTCTAAAATCAAATATAATATTAGGCTGGAGTTTCACCGTAATTGCAGTTTTATTTTATTTTTTAATATCCACTCGATTGGCTGATTCACACTTGTGGCCATTAGATGATAAAAATAGGCAGTTAAGCCACAGTCTTACAGACTTCCCGTCTGCTCCCTTTAACCCAACACAGCAGCTGGACCCAGTAGTAGTAGTAGTACAGTAGTACACATGCTGTGGCCGCAATGCTAAGGTTTATAGAAAAAATTATACCCCATGTCATATTAAGCAGCCATCCTTGCGGTTACACCCTTTTCAGGGTTAAAACTGCCGCTTGTCAACAGCTCTCTGACAAGCAATTAACCACAGGGGTATAGACAGAATACAGCTAAAAGAGGCTAGAGGAGATCAGAAATACTGAGCTACAAAAAATAAATAGCTGTATATGATACAAAATGGTTTAAAAAAGTAAGTTTGGAAAAAAAAGTGGACCTAAAGTCAAAAGATTTTTTACCATCTACATTCTATACTTTAAGGTTAAAATAGAAGTATGGGATTTTAGTTTCTTTTTGGGGAATCACACTTACCTAGGTGGATGCAGCATCGGTCTGATGCATCTGTCCTCCGCCAGCTCTAAGACTGAGAACCAAGCGAACAAAGACTGTTGATCGCTCGATTCTCCGAGCTCCATGACCAGCTCTCTGTCCCTCCCCAGCTCTCTGCTCTGCCCCCCCCCCCCCAACAGCATTCACTGGAGCTCTGGGCTTTGGAATGGGAGGGAGTGGCCGGCTCAGCTTCTCAGTGTTTTGCTTAGAGGCTGAGCCAGGTGCCGGTCCATGTGGGTGGATCCCGACCATATGGTTGCGAGTTTTTATTGAGCCTGGACCAGCTCTGTGATGTCAGCCAACAGCGAGCTTCAGCCCACTGTCTGCTGAAAATGGGTCACAGGAGTGCAGAACGAACTGCACTCCCCTGATCCACAGGAGAAGTACAGCCAAACGAGCTTTGGCTGTACTTCTTAAAAAGTCACCATTATGCAGCTTCCCCCCCAGCTCCCTTATATACTTACCTGAGCTTAATGTTAATCCAGTGATGCGAAGGAGAGTAGTATCACTTCTCTCTTTCCCCTCACTGGCTCAGACACGACCATTGGCTCCTGCTGCTGTTAATCACAGCCAATGAGGAGGGAACAGGAGGCAGGGACACACAGAGTGAGGCTTGGGAGTGAGACTGCATGAGTGTCCTCATAGCAAGCAAGTAAAAATCCACCCTAATGCCCCGTACACACGGTCGGAAATTCTGACCACAAAATCTGTCGGAATTTTTCTGACGGATTTTGTCCAACACTGGTGTTGCATACACACGGTCGGACAAAGTTGTCGGAAAATCCGATCATTCTGAACGTGGTGACGTTCATTGCGTATGACGGAACTACGTAGAGGCTGGTAGCCAATAGCTTTGGTCTCGTAATTTGATCTGAGCATGCGTGCCACTTTTTCCGTCGGAATTCTATACACACGATCGGAAAAAGTCCGATCGGATTTTGTTGTCGGAAAATTTGAGAGCAGGATCTAAAATTTTTTCCGTTGGAAATTCCGATGGAAAAAGTCCGATGGAGCCCACACACGGTCGGATTTTCCGACAACATGGTCCGATCGGACATTTTCCGTTGGAATTTCTGACCGTGTGTATGGGGCATAACACTAAAATCCCTGCATCCACAGACATCGACGATCTAACACTAACCTATCTAGCCCTGTAAAGAAGAAATTGCTACCAATCTGTCACAATTATGCACGCCCACGGCGTCTAGCTACCCACAACGTGCGTTCCGTGACTGGGGTATATGAGGGACTAAGGGGATAGGGGGGAACTTATACTGAGCATGTAAGACTGGCTGTGGTACTTTCACAGCCCACACTACCTATGGCCACTACTAGAGGGAGACTCCACTCCAATCCAGCTAGCTGACCACATACAGGCAAACACGAATCTTACATACAATCTAGTGCACCCTCAGGGTTGGGGAGCAGTATACCAATTACTACACACTTCTAAGGTTCCTCCAGCTATCCTGTAAGCTAGAACCCTGGTGTTAATCACTCTTTCCACTGTCCCCACACCCACACACCAGACACACAATAAGTGATAGCCTGCCACCACCCAACAGTTTGTCCGCAGACTGGTCTGCTGAGCCACCACACACACAGTGCAATTGCATACCGATTGGCACGTAACTTAGACCGAGACCGAGTACTTAGGCACTAAAATACAGTAGCTTAGTACACACAAAATAGCTTAGTACACAGAAGAAAACCCAGTGTGCATGAGGCAAATATCTGAATTAATAAAATGTGTGTACACTGCTAAATAGTAAGCTCAAATATTTGGTTATTTGCATCAACCACTTGCCACCCGCCCTATTGTAAAAAGACGTCGCCAAAGTGGTTTTAAAATCCTGACCCGACGTCATATGACGTCCTCAGGATTTTGAGCCGCTGCGCAGCCCCAAGGGCGTGCATCGCGGCGATCGTTGTTGCGGGGTGTCAGTCTGACACCCCGCAACTACTATCTTGGTAAAGAGTCTCCGACGGAGACTCTTTACCACGTGATCAGCCGTGTCCAATCACGGCTGATCACAGTGTAAATAGGAAGAGTCGGTGATCGGCTTTTCCTCACTCGCGTCTGTCAGACGCGAGTAGAGGAGAGCCGATTGGCTGCTCCTCTGACAGGGGGGTCGGTGCTGATCAATTATCAGCGCACCCCCCCCCCCCGAGGATGCCCACACTGGACCACCAGGGACGCCACCAGACCACCAGGGATGCCCAGCACAAGGTATGCCACCCTAGACCACCAGGGATGACACACAGTGCCCACAATGGATGCCAATCAGTGCCCACAATGGATGCCAATCAGTGCCCACAATGGGTATCACTGATTGGCATGCATTATTGTTTGGCACTGATTGGCATCCATCAGTACAAAACAATGCCGCCTATCAGTGCCTATCCGTTCTACCTATCAGTGCCTATCCGTGCCACCTATCAGTGCCCATCCGTGCCACCTACCAGTGCCCATCCATGCCGCCTATCAGTGCCCATCCATGCTCATCTGTGCCGCCTATCCATGCCCATCTGTGCCGCCTATCCATGCCCATCCATGCCGCCTATCCATGCCAATCCGTACCAGCTATCAGTGCCAATTTGTGCCACCTATCAGTGCCCATCCGTGTCGCCCATCAGTGCCACCTATTAGTGCCAATCAATGCCACCTCAGTGCCACTTCGTTGGTGCCACCTCATTGGTGCCCATCAGTGCCGCCTTATCAGTGCCCATCAGTGAAGGAGAAAACTTACTTATTTACAAAGTTTTGAAACTGAAACAAAAAAAATAACATTTTATTTTTAAAAGTTTTCGGTCTTTTTTTATTTGTTTAGCAAAAAATAAAAACCGCAGAGGTGATTAAATACCACCAAAAGAAAGCTCTATTTGTGGGGAAAAAATGATAAAAATTTCATTTGGGTACAGTGTAGCATGACCGCGCAATTGTTATTCAAAGTGCGACAGCGCTGAAAGCTCAAAATTGGTCTGGGCAGGAAGGTGCTTAAGTGCCCAGTATTGAAGTGGTTAAAGAAAAAAAAAAACATTATAAATAAACCTTTGAAATGTTTATGACAACTAGTGACATTAAATTCTGGTTTTACAATAAAATGATTATTTCATTATGTTACTCACTCCGAGGATGAACTAGGGACAAAGGGCTTGAAGTGTGCGCAACTAACGGCCACTGCTTGTTTAAAAAAGAAAAATATGAAGTTAGGGGGAAAAGGAGAGGTTGGAAGGCTCACAGAAGACGTTAAAGTTAGGCAGAAAAACTCAGTAAGAAATTTCATGAAAAATAGATTATAGTCATTAAGTAGTGGATGTGTATGGAATATTTTTGGAGAATAAGGACATTGGGGTTGATTTACTAAAGGCAAATAGACTGGGCACTCTGCAAGTGTAGTTGCTCCGGAGCTTAGTAAATGAGCAGAAGCTCTGCTGACTTCCATCATCCAATCACGTGCAAGCAAACATGCAGTATTTTTATTTTCCATGCACGCGATCAGGTTATCGTTGCAAAGTGAAACTTTACCTCATTTACTAAGCTCTGGAGCAACTGCACTTGCGAAGTGCACAGTATATTTGCCTTTTGTAAATCAACCCTTATGTTTAGTATCACTTTAACATTGTATAGACTCTTCTTTCTCTGTCTCTCTTCAAAGCATTTTTGACCTTTGACTTTCCTTTTATGATAACCTCCAGAGAAAGTAACTGCTGTGACATCTGTGAATTAAACACACATCGCTGTTCATGGATTTTTCTGTGTCACAACTGTGTGTAAAGTCACAGGGACACTTCTCTGCTGGAGAGATCTATTTAACCACTTTCAGACCGGACCAATTTGCAGCCAAAGGACCAGGCCCCCTTTTGCGATTCGGCACTGCGTCGCTTTAACTGACAATTGCGCGGTCGTGCGACGTGGCTCCCAAACAAAATTGACATCCTTTTTTTCCCACAAATAGAGCTTTCTTTTGGTGGTATTTGATCGCCCCTGCGGTTTTTATTTTTTGCGCTATAAACAAAAAAGAGCGACAATTTTGAAAAAAAAATCATTCTTTTTTATTTTTTGCTATAATAAATATCCCCCTAAAAATATATAATTTTTTTATTTTTTCCTCAGTTTAGGTCGATACGTATTCTTCTACATATTTTTGGTAAAAAAAAAATGCAGAAGTTATAGCGTTTACAAGATAGGGGATAGTTTTATAGAATTTTTATTAATATTTTTTTTTTTTTTATTAGTAATGGCGGCGATCAGCGATTTTTATTGTGACTGCAACATTATGGCGGAGACATCGGACATTTTTGACACATTTTTGGGACCATTGTCATTTATACAGCAATCAATGCTATTTAAATGCATTGATTCCTGTGTAAATGACACTGGCAGTGAAGGGGTTAACCACTAGGTGGCAGTGTAGGGGTTAAGTATGCCTAGTGTGTTTCTTACTGTGGGGGGGCGTGGCTGTCAGCTAGTGAATGCTGATCTCTGCTCCAATCACAGGGAGCAGAGATCGGCGTCACTAGTTGCTAGGCAGAACGGGGAGATGCTGTTTATTTCCGCATCTCCCCGTTCAGCCTTCCCGTGAGACAATCGCGGGTGTCCCCGCGGCGATCGAGTCAGCGGGACCCGCGACTGGCCTCACAGGGGTCCCGACCGGCACGGCGCACGCCCGATGGCACGTCGGCATCTTAAAGGGGAAGTATATATACGCCCTTATGCCTGTCCGTGCCATTCTGTCGACGTACATCGTCGTTCGCCGGTCGTGAAGCGGTTAACCTAATTAGTCATCATAATAGTGACTTCTAGGATGGATAGAATTTGAGAAAAAAATAGATATTGGGGTTGATTTACTAAAGGCAAAAAGACTGTTCACTTTGCAAAGTGCAGTTGCTCCAGAGCATAGTAAATGAAGTAAATTTTCACTTTCAAGGAATAACCAATCACACGCAAGGAAAAAAAAAAAAAAACAGCATGTTTGCTTGCTCGTGATTGGATGATGGTAGTCAGCAGAGTTTCTGTTCATTTACTAAGATCGGGAGCAACTGCACTTGCAAAGTGCACAGTCCATTTGTCTTTAGTAAATCAATCCCATTGTGTATGCTCTGTGATACCAAGACTGACCATACACTATGCAATGTACTCTGCCCCCCCCCCCTTCATATTAGTGTGATACATTAATGTGCACACATAAATGCATGTTATGGCACATGCTCTGCATTAACCGCTTCCCGACCGCCTCCTGCACATTTACGTTGGCAGAATGGCACGGTTGGGCAAAAGCACGTACCGGTACGTCCCCTTTAATTGGCCAGCCGTGGGTCGCGCGTGCCGGCGGCGGCGCGCTCGCGACCCGGTCGGGAGCTCCGTGACCGTGGGACCAGCGGACCCGATCACCGCTGGTGTCCCGCGATCGGGTCACAGAGCTGAAGAACTGTGTAAACAAACCTCTCCCCGTGCTTCCTACACTGCCTGTCACTGATCGGCTGTTCCCTGTCATCGGGAAAGCCGATCAGTGACGTCAGACGTCAGCCACGCCCCCTACTGTAAAAAAAAAACACCACACACGTCACACTAACTCATCCCCGCCCCCTAGTGGTTAACTCCTTCACTGCCACTGTCATTTACATAGGAATCAGTGCATTTAAATAGCACTGATTTCTGGATAACTGACAATGGTCCCAAAAATGTGTCAAAAATGTCCGATGTGTCCGCCATAATGTCGCAGTCACAATAAAAATCGCTGATCGCCTCCATTACTAGTAAATAAAAAAAAATATTAATAAAAATGCTATAAAACTATCCCCTATTTTGTAAACGCTATAACTTTTGCGCAAACCAATCAATAATCGCTAATTGCGTTTTTTTTTACCAAAAATATGTAGAAGAATACGTATCTGGCTAAACTGAGGAAAAAATATAATTTTTATATATTTTTTGGGGATATTTATTATAGCAAAAAGTAAAAAATATTGAATTTTTTCAAAATTGCCGCTCTATTTTTGTTTATAGCGCAAAAAAAAAAAACGCAGGGGCGATCAAATACCACCAAAAGAAAGCTCTATTTGTGGGAAAAAAAGGACGCCACGACCGCGCAATTGTCAGTTAAAGCGACGCAGTGCCGAATCGCAAAAAGGGGCCTGGTCCTTTGGCTGCAATTGGTCCGGGGCTGAAGTGGTTAATTAAGGCAGGCAATGGGCCTCCGATGCACAAAAACCTCCCAGTTATCAGACCTGACGCTTTTTTTTTCTGTATCGCATTATAGTGTGTGCATTGACGTAAAGCAGTAGTAAACCGCTGGGTGTTTTTTTTTTTTAAACCGGCAAGGCAATGTCATAATGTGCTAGTATGCACCGCATACCTTCATGCACTATGCATGAAGGTAAAAAAATCTTCTGTGTGCAGCAGCCCCCGCCCCCACACCCCCCTGATATTTACCTGAGCCCCCTCTCGATCCAGTAGTGTGCGCAAGAGCCTTGCCTCTCTGGGGACTCTCACTCCAGATTGGCTTTAGGTCAATCACAGCCAGTGAGCCAATCAGGAGATGGAGGGAGCTGGGCCGAGCCGTGGCTCCGTGTATGAATAGACACACAGAGCCATGGGTCAGGAGAGCACCTGCTTGGGTGCCCCCACAGCAAGTTGCTTGCTGTGGGGGCACCCAGCAGGAGGGGGGAGTCTGGAGCGACGGCGTGGGAACCGAGAAGAGGAGGATCCGGCTACTCTGTGCAAAGCCATTGCACAGAGCATGTAAGTATAACATGTTTGTTATTTAAAAAACAAAAACAAAAAAAACAAGACTTTAACATTACATTAAAAGCAAGGATTGAAAATCTGCAGAAAAGAGTTGTAATAAGAATTGATCAGATTTCACTGTTTTTGGAGAAGCATTAATTTGATTGGTTGCTGTAGGATACAACTGAAATCAATGTGAGATTTTTATTTTCTTCGTTTTATACAGATCAGTCCTATAGTACCTTATAATAATAAATTATGGGTTTAAAGGGTATCCAGTGCTGAGACAAGGTCATCTAGCGCCACCATCATGTGTTAGCAAAACCCCCCTCGCAAAAAAAAAATTAAAAATTGAGCATTAATCGGCACGCTTAGCCCTTAGCATAAATTCACTTTGAGAGCCAAAAATTCCCCCTCTTCTGAGTACAAATCTCTCCTTCCTGAAATCCCCCCCCCCCCAGCACACATCTCTCCCCCCCCCCCATCCTCTCCCTTAAGCTCAAATCCTCTCTCTTTCCAAATGTTCCCTGCTAGCACAACTATCCCTCATCAAAAAAGCACCCTAATGGCACATATCCTCACCCCTCAAATGTCCCCTCCAAGCACAAATCCTCCCCCTCTCCAAATCCTCCCTTCCAGCACAAATCCTCTTCTCTTCCAAATGTCTCCTGCTAGCACAAATACCCCCTAGTCATTTCTACTAGCATAAATCCCCCCCCCCCCTCCTAGCACAAATACCCCCAGTCATCTCTACTAGCATAAATCCCCCCCTCCGAGCACAAATCCCCATCAATCATCCCTAGAAGCACAAATCCCCATCAATCATCCCTAGAAGCACAAATCCCCTCACCCAAATCCCCCCCCCCTCCTAAAAATTCTCTTCTGCCCAAATCCCCCCAGCACAAATTCCCTAAATCACCCCTCAAATTCCCATTTCCCCAGCACAAATTCCCTAAATCACCCCTCAAATACCCCCTCCTAGCACAAATCTTCCCCCCAAATGTCCCCTCTAACACAAATCCCCCCCCCCCACCATCATCCCTACCAGCATAAATCCCCCCCAACCCCCATTTCTAACAGCCCCAATATTTCCTGTCCTAGCACAAATCCCCTCCCCAATCACCTCTTCTAGCACAACCCCCCCCCCCCGCAAATCTCCCCTTCTAGCACAAATCATCTTCCTCCCACATGCCCATGACACAAATTCCCCCTCCTGGCACACATTCTCTTATTCCCATCCACACCGCACAAATCTCCCCTCCTGGCACAAATCCTCATTCTGCCACACGAGCCCTCCCTTCTGGCACAAATTCTCATTCTCCCAAGACAACCCCCCCCTAGAATAAATTTTACCCCTGTCACTCCCCAAATCCCCCCCAGCCCAGCACAAATCCCCCCCCCCCAAAAAAATTCTTCCCTAGCACACATACACCCCATCATCCCTACAAACTCAAATCTTCCCCAGTCCCCCTTTCTAACAGCCCCATGATTTCCTGTCCTATCACAAATCCCCCCCATTCCAATCATCTCTTCTAGAACCCCCCCCCCCCCCAATCCCTCCTCCTAGCCCAAATCATCTTCCACCCATCCCCCAGCACTCCACCCCCTCCAAATTTTCCTACTAGGAAATATTTTATTTTGTCACCCCTTAAATTCCCCATCCCAGTGACCCTTCCTAGAGATTTCCCTTCCTAGCAAAATAGCACAAATACCCCCCCCCCCCCCATCTCGATCCCACCTAGAAGTAATCATCTCCCTACCCCTCCTAGTACAAATACAGTACTCTCATGTACCCCCTTGTGTTCCCAGTGCAGTTCTCCCTTCCCTCGTCTTGGCTGCAGTTATGTATCAAACACACAGACCTCAGATACAGCGCGGCACATGCCGATGTCACTACTCCTGTCAGCTAATAGTCGAAGAAACTCTCTTAGCAGCGCCCCCTCCACCTCCCATGCTACAGACTCCCAGGGCAGCCGCCCCCCCCCCCCCCGTACTGGCCCTGAGTGTATCTATAGCCCAAACTTTTTTATGTTTGCTAAGGATTGGTTAGGGAAAGAACTACCCATCATTTAAGGCCTTGTTGGGGCATGGAAGGTTTTGGAAGAGTTTGCCGGGCCCTCACTTCCCTAAGGTTGAGAACCACTGCTTGGCAGAATCTCCACTTATTGCAGATATTCAGTATAAATTACCAGTTGATTAACAGTTAATCCACATCAAGCTAAAACTTGTTTTTATCTTTGGTGCTGTTTTGAATTAGAGCCTGATAAAAGTTCTATTTGTGGGTTTGTGGTCCACAATACATTACACTGTACAGGGGGTCCCCGACTTACAAACATCCGACTTACAAACGACTCCTACTTACAAACGGAGGGAGACAACAGGAAGTGAGAGGAAATCCACCCCTAGAAAGGAAAATTCACTCCTGTAAGAGTTATTATGGGTAAAAGGTGTCTCCACTGATGCTTTATCACCAGTCCATGCTTCCCTAACAACCCAAAATTTTCAAAATCCAATTGTAATTGGGACAGAAGGTGAGGTGAAATCTTCTGAACAGGGGCACAGACAGCAAAACAAATGTTACAGGGGTTATAACCCTTCTCTATGTTATCTAAAAAACGTAAAAATAGATTTTTTGGCTGGAGCTACACTTAAAAAATGTACCTGTTCTGACTTACAAACAGATTCAACTTAAGAACAACCCTACAGTCCCTATCTTGTTTGTAACCCGGGGACCCCCTGTACCAGCAATCAAAGAGCTGTACATTTACTGTGCAACGTCATTGAATATTATTCTGTCGAGATAAGATATCTATGAGTAAATAAGAACCATTCATAAGGACTGTTTATTTTTTAAACCATACCTATTTGTGTAATAAATGGTTGTTCAAAAACTGGGTTAGAACCTGGAACTACCGGTATGTACAGTACGCAACCAACTTGATTAAATTAACCCTTTCATCCATATCGTATCTAGGGCAAACTGGGTCTTGTGTGCATGGCACCTCGATCCTCAGGGGAACCCAAAGTGCCACCCCAAAGTGCCACAGCACCCTGGTTGAGAAACATTGGGTTACAGTATCTGCCTGGTTTATTGAGCTGTCTAGGATTTAATTGAGGAGTTCTACCCTCACTTCCTGTCTGCACAAGAAGTAGAAACACAAACTGGTAAGAAAAAGACAGAGATTCTAACCCTTTCCCACACTAACCAAAACAAAAAGCTTCCTTTCTTTGTGACAAAATCTCTCCAATGGTGTCACAGACAAAAATAAAATTGTGGCTCAGTCACCTATCTTTACTGACTTACCCCAGCTGTAAGCATGAACAATCCCTCCCTAGTAAGTACTGATCACCGTGGTCAAAGTACGTCCCTCCATCATACGCTGCCCTTCTCTGGTCTCCTCTATCCCCCCTCACCCCCTCCTCCCTGCCTGTCAGCTGTGTCTGTATCTCTGTCTCCACCTCGCCGCCCCCTCCGCAAAAAGTAAACCATATTGTGTTTTTTTTTTTTAATTGACGCTTATTTTGTTTAAAGCGCAAAAAATAAAAGCCGCAGAGGTGATCAAATACCACCAAAAGAAAGCTCTATTTGTGGGTAAAAAAGGACATAAATGTTGAGTACAGTGTCGCACGAACACGCAATCGTCAGTTAAAGCAACGCAAATGGCTTGGTCATTAAGGGGGCAAATCCTTCTGGGGCTGAAGTGGTTAGGAAAAAAACCTTATGTGTGCAGCTTCCCCCCTCAGTCCCCCTAATACTTACCTGGGCCCATCGTGAGCAATGTTGCAGGAGAGTCTCGGCTGCCCGGGACCCTCCCTCATCAGTGGTTGATACAGCAGCGCGGCGCCATTGGCTCCTATTCCTGTCAATCGAAGTCAGTGAGCCAATGATAAGAGAGAGGGGCGAATGAATGGACACAGAGTGGTGGATTGGGTGCCCTCATAGCAAGCTGCTTGCTGTGGGGGCACTCGGCAGGACAGAGGAGCAAGGAACGCCGGTGAGGGACCCAAGGAGAGGAGGATCTGGGCTGCTCTGTGCAAAACCACTGCACAGAGCATGTAAGTATAACATGTTTTTTATTTTTAAAGGGAATAACTGAGGCTTAAGTATCACTTTAAGGTTTTTCGTTCTATGCATTAATGTGAAAAACATTCTGTGCTGCCCCCCAGACCCCGCCTTTTTCTTACCTGAGCCCATCTGATCCAGTGATGCACACAAGCACAGTGGCGCCTGCCGCTGTCTCTCTCCTCATTGGACAGATTGATAGCAGCAGGAGGGATTGGCGGGGCCGAGTCTTGCTGTCTGTGTCAATGGACGCAGCAGCAGGACTCGTGAGCCCCCAGGGAAACCCACCCGATGAAGAGGAGGGGCCTGGAGTGCCGGCAGGGATCCCAGAAGAAGAGGAACGGGGCTGCTCTTGTACAGAGCAGGTAAGTATAGGCATGTTTGTTATTTTTAATTTTTTTAAATGAAGCTTTATAACCACTTTAATGTGCATTTTTTTGTGAACTTCGCGTTCATTAGCTAAATACCGCATGAGTTATTTTAACTCAAATAGTCATGCGATATTTAACTCTTATGCCGTGTACACACGATCGGACTTTCCGGCGGACTTGGTCCGGTGGACCAGAGTCCATCGGACAATTCGATCGTGTGTGGGCTCCAGCGGACTTTTTCTTCCCAAAAGTCCGGCGGACCTAGAAATAAGACTGGCTTCAAATTTGTCCTCCAGACTCGAGTCTGGTCGAAAAGTCCAGTCGTCTGTGTGCTAGTCCGACAGACTAAAACCGACGCTAGGGCAGCTATTGGCTACTGACTATGAACTTCCTTATTCTACGTCATCACGTTTGAATCCGGCGGACTTTTGGAGTGATGGTGTGTGGCCAAGTCCATTCATTTGAAAGTCCGGCGGACCTCAGCTGCAAAGTCCGTCGGATTGTCAGCCAGACCAAATCCGCCGGAAAGTCAGATCATGTGTACGCGGCATTAGTATTTGATCTCAAGATATTACTGCTGCACGGATGCATTTCTGCTGCCCTGGTATAGTACTGCTGCACTCATGTGTAACTGCTACACCTAGAGTGTTGTTGCACCAATAAAGCATTGCTTCAACAATATATTAATATTGCACCTACTGTCTGTAGTACTGCTGCACCATTATAGTACTGCTTCAGTGATATATTACTTCTGCACCATTATAGTACTGTTCCAACAATATATAACTTCTGCACCACATATTACTGCTGCACCGATGTGTTGCTACTACACCTACGTACATTCTATAATACTGCTGCACAAATCTAGTAATGCTGCAGCCAATGCTCTTCGTTGATTAGTTGATGGAAGCTGCTGCATTTTTCCCGGCTGTACCAGTAGATCCCCTTTCAGTATGAATTAAAAGGAAGTATGAGATACAAAAATAGCGCATTTTATTCAAATACAAAACCACAGGATATTATAAAGTCGAGATATAAATAGATACTTCCCCTAAACCATTGGTTTGTGATACAGTGTATCCAGATCACACTCGGTCTATTTTCTGCTTTGTCATCACTCTAATATTAGCTGGAGTTAGAATTCTCTCTTCAGACAAGTCAACTATCTGTAAAAAGCTGAGTAAACGGGACAATATTCCTAATGCAGTTTATGTGGTTATATACAATTATAAATTGAAATGTATTATTACATTACATACAGCCAGAAGAAGACCTATCATCACCTTCATAGAGCTGTTTATTCTGGCAGGAGAGAGGAGAGTACTAGGAACTAACTCAGCCCATAGATGATTTGATTTTTCAGTTCCCCTATCAACACATTCAGCATTGTTGGAAGGTGGAGGTGAGTATTTTAAGAGTTTAGTTCTACTTTAAAGCGGAGTTCCACCCAAAAGTGAAAGCTTGGCTTATTTGCTTCCTCCCCCCTCTGGTGCCACATTTGGCCCCTTTTGGGGGGGAGCGGGTACCTGTTTTTGACAGGTAACCGTTTCCACTTCCGGGAGACCTCACCACAGTAAAGCCCCATACACACGGTCTGACTTTTTCATGGATTCTGTCCGATCGGACAATGTTGTTGAAAAATCAGACCGTGTGTATGCACCATCGGACAGTGTACGTCGGATTGTCCGACGGACAAAGTCTTATCTCCTGCTGGAAAGATTTGCCGACAACACGGTCCGATCACACCAAATCCGATCGTGTGTACGGTTGTCCGACCGGACAAAGTGCTACGCATGCTCAGATCACATTACAAGACCAAAGCTATTGGCTACTAGCCTCTACGTAGTCCCGTCGTAGGCAACAAACGTCACCACGTTCAGAATGATCGGATTTTCCGACAACTTTGTCCGACCGTGTGTACGCAAAACCAACATCAGACAAAGTATGACGGACAGGATCCGACCGACCTGGTCCGCGGATTGTCCGACCGTGTGTATGGGGCTTAAGATCACTCAAAAACAGGTACCTGTCCCCACCTCTGGGAGACCTCACCACGGCAAGATCACTCAAAAACAGGTACCTGTCCCCACCTCTGGGAGACCTCACCACGGCAAGATCACTCAAAAACAGGTACCTGTCCCCACCTCTGGGAGACCTCCCACCTCTGGGAGACCTCACCACGGCAAGATCACTCAAAAACAGGTACCTGTCCCCACCTCTGGGAGACCTCACCACGGCGAGATCACTCAAAAACAGGTACCTGTCCCCACCTCTGGGAGACCTCACCACGGCAAGATCACTCAAAAACAGGTACCTGTCCCCAGGTACCTGTCCCCACCTCTGGGAGACCTCCCCACGGCGAGATCACTCAAAAACAGGTACCCGTCCCCACCTCTGGGAGACCTCACCACGGCGAGATCACTCAAAAACAGGTACCTGTCCCCACCTCTGGGAGACCTCACCACGGCAAGATCACTCAAAAACAGGTACCTGTCCCCACCTCTGTGTGACCTCGCCACAGGTACCTGTCCCCACTTCCGGGAGACCTCGCCACAGTGAGATCACTCAAAAACAAGTACCTGTCCCCACCTCTGGGAGACCTTGCCATGGAGAGATCACTCAAAAACAGGTACCTGTCCCCCCTTCCGGGAGATCACTCAAAAATAGGTACCTGTCCCCACCTCTGGGAGACCTTGCCATGGAGAGATCACTCAAAAATAGGTACCCGGCCCCCCCTCCTCCTTCCCCCGCCGCAGCGCCATTCAGAAAGTGCAGCGCGCCTCGGGTATGCACAGTATTCCCTTACAGGCAATGGCAGCGGCAGCACCTGAGAGCCGATAGAAACATTGGGTTGTGTTGCCGACATCGCTGGATTCCAGGACAGGTAAGTGTCCTAATATTAAAAGTCAGCAGTTTCAGTATGTGTAGCTGCCAACTTTACATTTTTTGCTGTGGGACCGAACTCCTCTTTAATTTAACCCAGGAACCCAGGATACAATGCTTAGCAACACATGCAGTTAATAGAAATATAATTTACAGGAAGTGCCATAATTGCATAGTATATGTGATAGCATAATCCATTCTACGTTTACTATATATTTAGCCATAATAATGATTACAGTTTGCATATAGAATTACTGCCGACACATTACATGTAAGCGAGCCTGGCTCATTTCTGTAAATGAAAGAAACATCGCAACTAAAATGTCTGAAATATTATGTTCAAATATCGGATGCTACTTGTTTTGTCTCCCAAAAAATAAATGTGTTATTGTGTTATTGTGTCGATCCCATAAAAAAATTATTTTATGGATTTCTTCTGGCTTTCAAAACAAAAAAAAAAAGTACTCTATACAGAATTATACCCTATGTGGCCCCTTTCACACGGGCGCCTCCGTGCCACGGATTCCTTGCTCAGCAGGGGGATCGCTCTCGTATGACATCTGCCACTCCATAGAGGAGACTGCAAGGTCCAATCAGGTCCACTTGAAAAACTGATTGGCCAAAAAGTACCCTAAATCTGGTTTTAACACCCATTCACACCTGAGTGCAATTCTCAATGCGGGACACCACTGAGTGTTGTGTTGCTTATCAAAGCTAAAAAAAAAAGTATATGAGCCTCTTTGGGGCAAATGTGTGCATTTTTGGACCCATAGACCTTAAATTGTATCTAAACCCCCAAAACAAAAATGTATGATATTGCAGCATACCATTCCATCAATGTGGTGGCTGCATTCGTTTTTCTTTTTTTTTGTTTTTTTTCCTTGATTTTCACCTTGTCTGAGCAGTAACACACCTCCTGTATTAGGGTTCCTACACTTTATAGAGGAGCAATGGAGATACCTTTTGGACAACAGCTTTGTCCAAAAGGTATCTGTCTGGGGGGAAGGTAGTGTTATGCCCCGTACACACGATTGAAAATTCCGCCAGCAAAACTCAGATGAGAGCCTTTTGTCGGAAAATGTGACCGTGTGTATGCTCCATCGGTCTTTTGCTGGCGGAAAAGATTGAGAGCATGTTCTCTATTTTTCGGAGGAATTACAGCCAGCAAAAGATTGAGAGCATGTTCTCTATTTTTTGGTCGGGAAAAGTTCCTATCCGAAATTGCGATCATCTGTACAAATTCCGGAATTACTCCAGCAAAAGACCGATGGAGCATACACACGGTCACATTTTCCTTCAAAAAGCTCTCATCTGAGTATTGCTGGCGGAATTTCCAAACGTGTGTATGGGGCATAACACTACCTTCCCCCCAGACAGATACCTGTTGGATCAAATTGGTCTGCATGGCTGTCGTCCCAGAAGGAAGCCTCTTCTAAAGGTGATGCACAAGAAAGCCCACAAACAGTTTGCTGAAGACAAGCAGAATAAAGACATGGATTACTGGAACCATGTCCTGTGGTCTGATGAGACTAAAGCCCCATACACGCGCGCGGATTATCCGAGGACCAGGTCCGTAGGATCATGTCCGTCGTACTTTGTCCGATGTTGGTTTTGCATACACAGGGTCAGACAAAGTTGTCGGAAAATCCGATCATTCTGAACGTGGTGACGTTTGTTGCCTACGACGGGAATACGTAGAGGCTAGTAGCCAATAGCTTTGGTCTTGTAATGTGATCTGAGCATGCGTAGCACTTTGTCCGTCCGAATTCGCTACACACGATCGGATTTGGTGTGATCGGACTTTGTTGTCAAAAAATCTATCCAGCAGGAGATAGGACTTTGTCCGTCAGACAATCCGATGGAAACTGTCCGATGGTGCCTACACACGGTCGGATTTTTCGACAACATTGTCCGATAGGACAGAATCCATGCGAAAATCCGACCGTGTGTATGGGGCTTAAGATAAATGTATTTGGTTCAGATGGTGTCAAGTGTGTGTAGCACAAAGCAGGAGAGGAGTACAAAGACAAGTGTGTCTTGCCTACAGTCAAGCATGGTGGTGGGAGTGTCATGGTCTGGGGCTGCATGAGTGTTGCCGGCACTGGGGAGCTACAGTTCATTAAGGGAACCATGAATGCCAACATGTACTGTGACATACTGAAGCAGAGCAGGATCCCCTCCCTTCGGAGACTGGGCCGCGGGGCATTATTCCAACATGATAACGACCCCAAACACACCTCCAAGACGTCCACTGCCTTGCTAGAGAAGCTGAGGGTAAAAAAGTGATGGACTGGCCAAGCATGTCTCTAGACCGAAACCCTATTGAGCATCTGTGGGGCTTCTTTAAATGGAAGGTGGAGTCACGCAAGGTCTCTAACATCCACCAGCTCCACAATGTCATCATGGAGGAGTGAAAGAGGACTCCAGTGGCAACCAGTGAAGCTCTGGTGATCTCCATGCCCAAGAGGGTTAAGGCAGTCCTGGAAAATAATGGTGACCACACAAAATGTTGACACTTTGGGCCCAATTTGGACATTTTCACTTAGGGGTGTACTCACTTTTTTGTTGCCAGCGGTTTAGATATTATTGGCTGTGTGTTGAGTTATGTTGAGGGGACAGAAAATGTACACTGTTATACAAGCTGTACACTCACTACTTTACATTGTAGCAAAGTGTCATTTCTTCAGTGTTGTCACATGAAAAGATATAATAAAATATTTACAAAAATGTGAGCTAAGTGTGTAAGATACTGTGTATATATATATATATATATATATATATATATATATATATATATATATATGTCTATCTATCTATATATATACATATATATATATATATATATATATATATATATAGATGTCTATCTATATATATATATGTACAGTGGTGTGAAAAAGTGTTTGCCCCCTTCCTCATTTCCTGTTCCTTTGCATGTTTGTCACACTTAAGTGTTTCGGAACATCAAACCAATTTAAACAATAGTCAAGGACAACACAAGTAAACACAAAATGCAATTTGTAAATGAAGGTGTTTATTATTAAAGGTGAAAAAAAATCCAAACCATCATGGCCCTGTGTGAAAAAGTGATTGCCCCCTAAACCTAATAACTGGTTGGGCCACCCTTAGCAGCAACAACTGCAACCAAGCGTTTGCGATAACGTGCAATGAGGCTTTTACAGCGTCCTGGAGGAATTTTGGCCCACTCATCTTTGCAGAATTGTCCTAATTCAGTTACATTAGAGGGTTTTCGAGCATGAACGGCCTTTTTAAGGTCATACCACAACATCTCAATAGGATTCAGGTCAGGACTTTGGCTAGGCCACTCCAAAGTCTTCATTTTGTTTTTCTTCAGCCATTCGGTGGTGGACTTGCTGGTGTGTTTAGGATCATTGTCCTGCTGCAGAACCCAAGTTCGTTTCAGCTTGAGTACACGAACAGATGGTCGGACATTCTCCTTCAGGATCTCTTGGTAGACAGCAGAATTCATAGTTCCTTTTATCACGGCAAGTCTTCCAGGTCCTGAAGCAGCAAAACAGCCCCAGACCATTACACTACCACCACCATATTTTACTGTTGGTATAATGTTCTTTTTCTGAAATGCAGTGTTCCTTCTACGCCAGATATACTTGGACACACACCTTCCAAAGAGTTCCACTTTTGTCTCATCGGTCCACAGAATGTTGTCCCAAAAGTCTTGGGGATCATCAAGATGTGTTGTGGAGAAATTGAGACGAGCTTTGATGTTCTTTTTGCTCAGCAGTGGTTTTCTCCTTGGAACTCTGCCATGCAGGCCATTTTTGCCCAGTCTTTTCCTGATGGTGGAGGCATGAACGCTGACCTTAACTGAGGCAAGTGAGGCCTGCAGTTCCTTGGACGTTGTTGTGGGGTCTTTTGTGACCTCTTGGATGAGTCGTCGCTGCGCTCTTGGGGTAATTTTGGGTAGCCGGCCACTCCTGGGAAGGTTCACCACTGTTCCATGTCTTTGCCATTTGTGGATAATGGCTCTCACTGTGGTTCGCTGGATTCCCAAAGCTTTGCAAATGGCTTTATAACCCTTTCCAGACTGATAGATCTCAATTACTTTCTTTCTCAATTGTTCCTGAATTTCTTTGGGTCTCGGCATGATGTGTAGCTTTAAGGATCTTCTGGTGGACCTTACTGTGTCAAGCAGCTCCTATTTAAGTGATGCCTTGATTGAGAACAGGTGTGGCAATAATCAGGCCTGGGTGTGGCTAGAGAAATTGAACTCAGGTGTGGACAACCACAGTTATAGTATGTTTTAACAAGGGGGGCAATCACTTTTTCACACAGGGCCATGATGGTTTGGATTTTTTTTCACCTTTAATAATAAACACCTTCATTTACAAATTGCATTTTGTGTTTACTTGTGTTGTCCTTGACTATTGTTTAAATTGGTTTGATGTTCCGAAACACTTAAGTGTGACAAACAAGCAAAGGAACAGGAAATGAGGAAGGGGGCAAACACTTTGTCACACCACTGTATATATATATATATATATATATATATATATATATAGATCGATCTATGTATCGATAGATAGATAGATAGATAGATAGATAGATAGATAGATAGATAGATAGATAGATAGATAGATAGATAGATAGATAGATAGATAGATAAATGTGTATATATAGATACAGAAAAGACAATTATCTTTGTGAGGATAAAAACGTTTGAATGGGATGACATGTTATTATGAAAATAAAGGACATCCATTCCAATAATTGGGAAAGTTGGATATCCTATTGTATGTGAACAATAAGTGTAAAGATCTATTTATGGTAAAGAAATCCATAGACTCGGTTACCAAAAACCCAACATACATGGTATTTTCATGACCACACATTAATTGATTTTGTTAATAATTGCAAATTTAGGTTTACTTAAGGCATAAAAATGTTGATCAGATCATACCACATACCATATGCACATTGTTTTAAAAGTCAATTGACAAAGGTTCTCCAATAGGTTCACTTTCATAATGATATTACATTAAAAATGGAAATTATTATTTGTTATAAGTAAAGCAGACTCATTCCGTTTAAGTTTTTACTAATCGTCAGCAGTACGGTTTTCTGTGACAAAGAGGAATTACCATCAGCTCAATGTATTACTCAAGTTACTGAGTAAGCTCACGTCTAGTAAAAACACGTCAAATTCTATAATATCCTTCAGTGACCACAAATGTTTACATATCAGTTAAGTCTACTGCAGTGTTTATGTAAATTCTTATATACAGAATAACTTGGGAAAATATTGTGAAATAATAAATCCTACATGACCCAATTTTCTTAATAAGACCATACATACAGTCCTCCCAATTTTCTGAGAAAAAGGACAGCTTTAAACACGAAGGTAAAGAATAAACCCCTGCCTTGCCCCCGGCTCAATGGATCAGGCTAAGGCGCCGTGTATCATAAACAAATATTGTTTTTTTTTTTTTCAACTGCTTTTCTACTGGACCATTTTTTTCCCCACACACATGGTAAAATGGGCATTTTTTCCTAGAAATTATTTTAGGTGCCTAAACATTTATATATGTTTTATATTTCCTGAAAGCAGAGACCCTATAGAATAAAATGGTGGCTAGCGTAGGTTTTTATGTTGCACGATGTTTGCGCAATTGTTGATCGAACACATGTTTTCTGAAAACATTGCACTAAAATTATTATAATGCAAACAAGCCAAGTATAATACTCCATTTTTTAAATAAAATATAAAACACAAGGCTCTGATGAATAAGTAGATACCAAACATGTCAAGCCTTAAAATTGTGTGCAACAGTCAGCCTGGGTTCACACTAGCATGTGATTCGAACAGCAACCTCAGTGTATTCCTGTGCACATCACATGCGATGTCTGTGCGGTGTGATTTGAGTCATACAATTTGTATGGCTCAAATCGCATCACATCCACCCGTTTTTTTCTGCACCAGAATCACATAGCATGGGTGTTCACCCAATCGCACTGCGTTTTGTGATCTGTTTTGGGGTGTCGTTACTCTAACATTAGAACAAAATATTACAGCACACACATGCAAAAAATTACATTTAACTTCTGCAAGGCTATTTATTAAAACACCTGAACATTTTCAAAAAAATATGGGGATTTGGTCACACCATATAGCTATATGATGATTAAGCCCACTTACTGCGTCAAAGTACCCCAATATCAGTGGGTCCTACACTATCCATAGAATGGAAAATCCTGCTTCTCTGAACCATGGGAGAAATCTCTATATGGGAGAACTAAAGGACTCCACCTATAACACAGGTGGACACTAATAAGAGGCAATGATGAGTGAGTGGGGTGCTCCTGCGCAAAGGGATTTGGACAGAATCCATACAATAGACAAACAAAGATTTGGGGGGCACACCCTAAAAGATGCATTAAAGATGGTGCAGCCATAAGACCATACAGACGTATGGTCTTATGACTGCACCATCTTTAATGCATCTTTTAAGGTGTGCTCCCCAAATCTTTGTTTGTTACTCTAACATTGACATATGCAGCAGATCGCATGGACGCTGTGCAAATGCTACGCAGTGCGATGGGATGTGAGGAAAAGAGGCAAATCTTGTGCGTTTCCTGCATTGCATCAGTGTGAACCAGGGCTGAAAATACAAAAAATTACGGTACTCAAAATTCTCCATCTTTACAGGTTATCAGTATAAAGTTACCCATGAATTACACCCCTAGAATTATTTCTCTTATGCCCCGTACACACGATCTGACTTTCCGACAACAAAACCATGGATTTATGAAGGATGTTGGCTCCAACTTGTCTTGGATACACACGGTCACACAAATGTTGGCCAACAATTGCGAACGTAGTGACGTACAAGATGTACGTGATATCTCCATTACGAACGCTAGTTTTACAAGACCGATCGCTTCCGGCTCGTATTTGATTCCGAGCATGTGTGAACTTTTGTGCGACGGACTTGTGTACACACCATTGGAAAGTGCGACAACAAAGTTTTGTTGGCGGAAAATAGAATCTGCTAGCCAACATTTGTTGCTGGAAAGTCCGACAACAAATGTTCGATGGAGCATACACACAGTTGGACTTTCAGCCAACAAGCTCACATCCAACATTTGTTGTTGGAAAATCTGATCGTGTGTACTGGGCATTAGTCTGCAATTTGTGATACATGTGCAGTGCAATTTAATTTTACATACATGTGTGCACCCTATGCTCCAATTTGTATTTGGGTCTGTACAGGGATGACAGGGGAGCTTTTACCTTTTTTTTTAATTATTTTTATTTATTTCTTTACTTCTTTATTTCTTTACAATTTTTTTTATATTTAAAAAATATAGATTATATTTAGTTTTCTTTTACAGTGGTTGTAAAGCCATTGTTTCCTTTTTATTATAATAATAAACATAATATACTTGTTTGCTGATATTGCACAGAGTGGCCCCGAACTTCCTCTTCTGCGAGTCCCCCCCCCCCCCACCAGTTCTGTCCTCTCTTCCTCTTCTGCGAGTGCCCCCATAGCAAGCCGGCTGCTGTGGGGGCACTCGGGTGGGTGCACACCTCAGTTAGGATGTGTGTGTGCATAGACACACCCACTAGGTTGGCCAGGCCCCCCAGCACCCTCCTCACAGGCTTTGATTGACAGCAGCAGAAGATCCTACTATTGCCTCTGTGTCCTGTGAGAAGAGGAAAGAGGGAGTCAACGCTGCTGTAGATAAGCATGGTTCTAGATAGCAGCAGGAGCCAGGTAAGTGTTTGAAGTGGAGCTTCACCCAAAAGGGTGGCACTTTTTGGAGGGGGGTGGAAGCGGGTATCTGGTTTTGACAATTTTTGGGGAAGACAATTCTTAGGGGAGCCAATGGAGCTACCAGCATGTCTTGGGATTGAGGGAGGAAAATGGAGTACCTGGAGGAATCACCTGCAAGAACGGGGAGAGCCTGCAACCTCCCTGCAGATAGTGGTCGGACCCGTATTTGAACTAACCATCCCTCTATGTTTACATGAAAAATAATATTCTAACATTGCACAGGTCAGATTGTTTTCAGATATGAAACTGACCTATAATGTCTTCCTATTTTTCCCTGTGGTTTTTAGACAGTAACAAACCAAAAACAGCGTTGGCGTGTGATTTAATTATACGGTCATCATTGCTAGCTTTTATCACAATGGAGATACACTGTTCTTCTAGCTGTTATCTTTTTGTAAACCTCCCAACATTCCAAATCCAACCGTCAGGATGTTTGAAGTCATGCCTACAGTCTGCCAGGATAAAACAAGTTTCACTCCACACACTTCTCTTTGTAACAGTGAATTAACTGTATGTTGCCAAAAGCTGGCCATACACATCTTTAACAACTTCCTTTAATTTTCAAGTGGTTGGTGAGGTCAGTGAGTTCATTTTCAATCGTATTGATGAGAAAATTCAAAGGAGCAGAATAAAATGTTTCTTGAATGGACGCAATTCTAACTGCGCATGTGTTTTCAGTACTAAACCCAGGACCCTGCATTCACTATATCCGGTCTCCCACAGTACACAGAACATGGAAATGCAATTATTTTAGTAAACTGCTGCAGTTAACTTTTCGCATTAAACAGAAGGTAATTGGTTGCCAGGCGGTCCTAGCAACTAATCTCCAGCCTGTTAATGTGAAAAGTTAACTTCAGCAGTTCCTGCTCCCATCCAGCACTTTTATAATAACTCTTTTTGCCCCTGGACCAACTGCACATTCAGAACTACTGTTACTGTAGAATATAACCAAATACAGAGATTTTTACAAACTACAGCTATTTCAGGCTTGTTGGTCGTTGATGTAGTGTATGTAAACCTTGTGTTCTTTGGTTTCACCCATTATCCTAATTTGTGATATAAACCACTTATTTCTTGAGTTTGTGATGGAAGGTACATCTTGCTTTAGAAAGGCTCTATGGCCCTTGGCACTGAGGGCAACCTTTTTGTAGGGCAGCAGGATGTTCTGGCGTTAGCTTCTGTTGTCTTTTAGGGTTAGTGTACGAAGGATTTTGAGATCAGTTAAGTTAACTTTGAGATCTTTTTTGTGCTTTGTTCTTATTGTTCCATATAAGTTAATGTGAGTTCTTGGATCTTGCATCTAAGATTTCTGTGTACATTTTCCCCTTCTGTAACATTTTTGCTATGTAAGCCTGTATACATAAATTTAAATGAGTATCCTACAGTCTCCATGTGTTAATGTTTTTCACAGAAGATACTAGGAACTAGAGCTAATGACTTGTGAAGGTGGCATGGAGAGGAATCAGTGGGGGGGAATGAGGTATATAAATGAAATCCAGCCCTGACAAACAATTTTTAGAGAGACTAAGATTTTTCGCTTTAAAATGATAAAATTCCAGAACCCTTTCTATGGAAATCCAGCTTAAAATGTCGGCCAATGCATAGCTAAAATTCTCCTTTTATTCTTAGTGCATTGCATTTTGATATATTATTATTTTTGTAAATATTTTTCTCATCCAACAAATCTAGCAATGAGAAATAACAGCTAAAAAGCATTTTATTAGTAGCATCTGTGTTTTAAGTTTTTGATTCCATAACGCAATTCAAAATTAAATAGCTATATAGTTTCCCATGTATGTTTTTACATTGGGATCTCACCAGCAAGGAGTAAAATAGAGAAATCCACTTCTTTCAGTCCCATCATTTAGCCAAAACAAGGATCAATGATCTCAGATGTTATTTAAATCTTACTAATGAAAAACTGGCACAGTTCATAGTCAATTTTATTTTCTTTACAGTTAGAGCCAGTGTCAACGTGTTTCCAGATCATCCATTGCAGGTGCAGCTGATCTGCATTTTATTGCTTTTGTAGACCCATCATTTTGTATGGGAAGAGAAACAGTTTTGAAGTGGACAACAGCCTGTCCGCACTGGCTTAAAATCTGTTACTTTGCCCATTTAGGCCAACAGGATGAGTTCCCTTGATAAGACAACCTCCCTCCTGAAGATACATACCTTCATAATGCTTAAAGAAAGATTTGCGGTATGGATAATTTTACATAGTTACATTGATCCAGCTTGGATAGTTGTGGGATCCCTCATAAAGCTGGAAACCACTGTAGTAGTCATTTCTACTATATGATTCACACTAGTATCTGGGTCCCGTGCCAAGCAGCTGTCATGCTGCTTACTGAACACTGGAAGTTGGTCGCTGGGCACAAGTGCCATTCAGAGAATGCTTTATATTTTGTCAATGAATGCAAAGCATTATCTGATTGGGTGCAGTGGAGAGTATGCCATCACTATCCCACCTATCCACCTTCTCCAATCAGAGACCAGTTTTCAAACATTGAGAAAATGCAAAGCGTTCTCTGAATAATGCACTTGCAGATCGGCCAACCGATCGCCCTGTTTAGTAAGCAGCAGGAGTGGAGATCACCGGGAAGATCAATGAAGTTGTGGTATCTACTACAGTGATTTCTAGCTTCTAGAGGGATCCCACAGGGATGGTATATGCATAGTTACATTGGTCAAAACTGGACCACTGTAACTATGTAAACATATTTATACCTGGAATTCTTTAACTATTACCTTTTTATCTGCAAGAGCCCTTTACAATACCTTGTACTTCCAGGTATGAGGGCGACTGAGACCTTCTCTCCTTCCTCCCAGGATGCAGTGGTTAGCGCCTAAGCAGCTATGGGTGAGGCCCAAGAACTGACAAATGGGAAAATGGAAAAGTCAGTTGCAGGGGCGGACTGACCATTTAGCCATTCGGGCACTTCCCGAGGGCCCTGGGCCACTAGGGGGCCCCATCAGGGTTGCCAGCCTCAGTAAAACCAGGGACAGTATGTAAAAATCTGTGTTTTTTTTTTACATCTGTCTCTGAAATGTCTCTTACCGACATCCGTTTGGTCTAACAAATAAAAGATTATAGCTGCACCACCTCTCCAGTACCTTCTCAGCCAATAGAAACATGTCTGTGTATACTGTGTGTACATGTAGGTGTATACTGTGTGTGTGTATACTGTGTGGCCCCATAATCTCTGATTGCCGGGGGGCCCCATAATCTCCTATTGCCCGGGGGCCCCATGAGTTGTCAGTCCGCCCCTGGTCAGTTGAATAGTGCAAACTCACCACTCTGGAGACAAAATTTGCAAGCCTTGTGTAATCTCTGTATAGGGATACAGAGATTACATAAGGCTTGCAATTTTCGGCTCCAGAAGGTAAACAGTTCCCATGGAGAAACATGGGGAAGGGTATATGACAGCAGGATTTTATGAAAAGAACTTAGAGTACCTATGGAAATTCTTGGGGGGCAATCACATGACCAATTTTAACACACAGAATCGTGCAGGAGTGATGGTCCACTGGTTGCTTGTGGCTAAATATCAGTCGCTGACCATGTGATTGAGCAATGTAAGAATGCAGATATATGAAATAATCCCAAACGGCACTCTTTAGGGAGTTTTCATGAACATTTCATGATATAATACATGCCAGATCTTCAACTAAAGCTGTATTCATTTTTCTGTATAGGTCTGCCTCAACTCTTCCTCCCTTTAGAAATTAGTGCTGTAGATATGATCCTGACTTCATCACCCCCTCCTGACAAATCTCTACATGTGGGAATGTATTCTATGGAGAATGAAGAATTTCTGTATATGTGATATATGATATGCCCAGTATGTAATCTAGGCAATGATGTCATTCTGGCTAATAGGAAACAGGCTCATGTATGGTTTTAATTTTTTTGGCATAGAGAATGAAATTAGCACTAGAAAATCAGCTGTAAATGAAGCATTCAGCTATTCAGCATCATCCAACAGCGAGAGGAGTGCCGGAACAGAACTGACTCACATACCGTAGAATAATGTCAGTCCTCCATAGCAGTACCAGGTGTTACATACATTGACTTTGCCTCTATCAGATTGTTATAATTTCACCTGCCAAGACCAATTTCACAAAAAAAAATCTGATTCAGCTTCCTTTACTGCCTGGGGGACTGCAGATAGAGACATGCAGGCGCTCAAGGTTATTTATTGAGCTTTACTGTATTTCTAATCTTGTGTTTCCTATCATGTGCTGTATTATGATCAATGTACGTATTCTTACTGTATACTGTAATGTAAAACATTGCGAATTTCCATGGTGCAATTAAAAATAAATATAAAAGTAATAATAGATCAAAAGATCTATATTATTATTCTTATTACTAATAATAATTATAATTATAATAATAGTAATGTTTTCACATATTCTGGACTTGCCTGGCCATCACTTCATATTGGAAAGACATGGTTCAAGTCATGAGCTCCATGACCCATATACAAATCAAGTGTAGCCCTAGGTACTGCTTGCTGCATCTCGTAGAGGAACACAGGGGCGATATGGATCCTTTTAAACCTTTTGTTGTTTTAAGCCAGGAAGGATGTTACAATGTGCTGGAAAAAAAACATCTCCTACTTAGTCTCCAAGGTGGTGTGGTGTATGAATGAATGATTTGTATAGCGCTGCAAATGCGAACTGAATCGCCTCAAGGCGCTTGTCTGCTTTTGTTGTCCTGCAATATTAGAAGAGGTGGGTCTTGAGTTTTTTCCTGAAGGCCTGATGGTTTTCTTCCAAGCGGATGTTGTTTGGTAGAGCATTCCATAGCCGAGGGCCCTGTACTGCGAATCTTCGTTCTCCCTTCGATTTGTAGCGGGCTTTGGGGATGAGAAGGCGGTTTTGGTGTGTCGATCGAAGGCTGCGATTTGGTATGTATTTTTCTATTTTCTCACAAAGGTATTGAGGAGCATTTCCTTGTGTACATTTGTGTGTGAGGCAGAGGGTCTTGAATGTGATCCTATCTTTTACCTTGAGCCAATGGAGGGTCCTTAGGGATGGGGAGATGGATTCCCAAGGTTTCTTTCCGGTGACTAGTCTTGCTGCTGTGTTTTGGATGACTTAAAGACGTGCAATCTGGTAATCCGGTAATCCTATGTAGAGGGAGTTTGCGTAGTCGCCGACTACTGCTTTCTTCTTTTCCGGAATGAGTCGTACTACTGCTTTCTCCTTTTCCGGAATGAATCGTATGAATCTGCGAAGCATGCGGAGGATATGTGTGATCCATGTTTGTTAGGTTTGATACAGGTGGTAAACGTGGATATGACCTAGTGGTAGTCTACCTCTGAAATACCTTTGTCATGGGATTTCCATGTTATGGATGGTTTCAGCCAAATGAAGAACCCTTTTCATTAAGGACATGGTCTGAAAATTGTGGTAATGCACTATGCACAGTGATGCATTGTGGGGCCATTCATTTTGAATGGCACCTCAGTGTATTAAAGTATATATATATATATATATAGTGTATTGTATAATATATATATATATATATATATATAGCCAAACTTTTTTAGTAGGGAAGAGCTAAATCCCTTGCCAGTTTATTTTTAGCTGTCTGGGTATCATTGGGGAAATTTCCCTTCACTTCCTGTCCCAGAGATGCAGGAAGTTGGAGGAAGTTTCCCAAAGTGAGGACTTACCCCCTAGTCAGCTTTCCCCAAAACAGGTGACCCTACTGGAAGACGTACTCTTACCATTTGTTTTGGGGACAATTCAAACATTTTCGATTTCCCCTCACATTAATTCTCAGTGAAAATAGTCATCACAAGGTTGACCCTTCCCAATGGAAACTTGCACTCTATCACCCCCCCCCCCCCCCAAAAAAAAAGGGGTTTGCTTAGGGATAAACTTCCAGGCAATGCAACTATGCTGCAGGGCACCACAACTAGGGAAGACACAGTACTGTCCATTCCTAAAAAAGAGTCTGGTGTGATTTTGGTGGTGTTTGAACATTCAAAATGAAAGATCTGCCTTAACACATTGCATGCTAATTCGTGTTAATGTGTGCACATTTATGCATCCTAAAGGTGTGAACCAAGCCTAAAAGACAAAGTCAAATTAGTTCTGCTGCTCGGTCCATGCTACTATGGGAGCCATTTTGAAAGGACAGAGGTTCTGAGGGGAATAGGAGTGGTTCCTTACATTTTGAATTTGAGTCCCTTGGAACCTGGACCTTATGTGGCAGTTATTGAAGATGTTTTTCCAGGGTTACCGTCTAAAGTGAGTGGACCGTTCTGACATGGGCGGTTACACTGTAGATTTGAGATTTATAATTGGACTAGCGTATTTCCAGAATGCTATAGATGTGGATTTATAGAACATAAAGGAAGCCCCCTGTGGGTAACGCATTGGGGCTTGCTTTATGTACAGTATTATCTTTTATCGTTCTGCACCAACACTTCATTGGACCAAATAGAGATAGTTTTTTATAGTGTTTGGTACCAACATTCACAAATGGTGGACTTTTATCATATATGCATTTCTAACCTTTCTGGGGATTATGTTCAATGATCAATCTGGGTTCATCAAGCTATTTGCAATTGTATTGTATTCATCCTATTCCATTTTAATGTGCTTACCTAATAAAGCTGTTTGATTTAAAATTGCTCGTATAAGTGTTTCTTTGAGAGACCACCCTCCTTTAAAGTCCAGTTCCTTTGAGTTGTCGGAGATTTCTCTAAATTTGTTATTTTAGAATATGGTGACATACCCCGGTTATTATCCCAATAAATTATAAGGGCCAAGACAAGAGTGAGAATAACTTTACTCTAACAAAACTTCCAGAATGTTTTGCATTTAATAAATATTTCATCTCACATTCACAAATTTCCAAATTTATGAATGATTTTAAACGCCAACATAGATTACTGCTAAACAGCAAATGCAGATAATAATGATAGTTATAAATAATGTATTAAATAAGGTATGTCTATGGCTTCAGCTACATGGGTGCTTTTATCAGCTCGTCCACACTACTAAAATCATTAGTGATTAAGCACTAGGAGTGGTGATTGATGAACTGAAGCAACAAATGGCTCTCTGTGGAACACCAACCTTCAACGGAGGAGTTAAAGAATTGCCCCCAAATAAAAAGACAAACAATAAATTACATCATGGGGCTGATGATACAACTGATGATACAATTTTTGCGAAATTTCAACACAAAAAAAACCCCCAAAAAAAACGAAATAAGCACACTTGAAATTTGTCTGCAGATAGTCAATAGCCGTTAAAAGGTAAATACAGAATGTGATTCATAGAACATGCCCGTCTCATGAAGGATGCAGGAAGTGACACATTCCTAGTTACACATTTCCCGGCTGTTCTGCAGTATAGACATCATTCACAGATTGGAAAGTGAAAACAGCATACAGCACACATTGAGGACATGTCCACAAATCTTCTACTCATCCTTCATTGTCTGCTTCCTCCTTATATTCATGTGGGTTTTTTTAAAGTAGAACTAAAGGCAATTGTTTTCATTATAACGCCTGTCAGGTTTTTTTTTTTGCCATCTATGTCTTTTTGAGGAGATTTCCTTTCACTTCCTCTCCCATAGCCAAAAGAGGAAGTGAGAGCGAATCCCTCCAAAGTCAGAGAATCTCTGGTTGTCACCATTGGACGATCCCCCTTCTATGTCTGTTTGAGAACAACATAAAAATTGGGATTTTCTTTCACTTTCAATTTTGGTGATAACAGTAAACATGATAATCCTCAGAGAGGGTAAAAATCTTTAACAGGAACACAGATTGCAATTAAACCTGACAGAAATTCTAATTCCTCTCTACTCTGACTTTTGTTTATACTCTAATGCCGCGTACACACGACCGGAATTTTTTGACGGACTAGGTCCGACGGACTTTCGGCGGAGTTCCGATGGACTTTCCAAACAAACGGACTTGGCCACACACAATCACACCAAAGTCCGACAGATTCGAACGTGATGACGTACAACTGGACTAGAATAAGGAAGTTCATAGCCAGTAGCGTAGCTTTTTTGTCCGTCAGACTAGCATACACACGAACGGATTTCTCGATAGGAACTGTGTCTGGTAGAGTTCCGGCCGAAAAATTTGAAACATGTTCTATTTCTAAAGTCCGTCAGATTTTTGGACAGCAAAGGTCCGATGGAGCCCACACACGATCGAATTGTCAGACGGATTCGTTCCGTCGGACCTTTGCTGTCAAAAAGTCCGGTCGTGTGTACGTGGCATAAGACCAAAAAAGTACTCTCTATTACTCTGTTTTCACCTTTCAATTGCTCCCGGCCTGCTCCAAATCTACAAATTCCTTTGATTTTGTTGCTGTGATCTGACTTCCTGTTATAGGGTGAATACAGTAGTGCAGCATTTGGGGGGGTTAACCACTTGCCGACTAGCCGCCATCATTATACTGCAGTAGGTTGGCACGTTCCCGCAAACCACTGTAGGTGTACATCGGCACCTTTAAGGGCAATAGCAGGTGCGCCCACTGCACGGCGGAGGACCCGATGCGCATGCCCGCTGGCCACCCGGGATCGCAGGCACGAGAGCCAGAACAGGGATCTGTGTGTATATGAGCACACAGACCACAGATCTGACAGGGGAGGAGAGACAAATCTGCTGTTCCTAGTGATTAGGAGCAGCGATATGTCTCCTCCTCCAATCCGTTCCATCTCCCCACAGTTAGAAACACACATGAGGGAACACATTTAACCCCCTTGATCACCCCCTTCCCTGCCAGTGACATTTATACAGTAATCAGTGCATTTTTATAGCACTGATCACTGTATAAATGTCAATGGTCCCAAAAAAATGTCAAAAGTGTCCGATCTGTCGCAGTCCCGCTAAAAATCGCAGATTGCCACCATTACTATTAAAAAAAAAAAGTGTCATAAATGTATCCCCTATTTTGTAGACACTATAACTTTGCGCAAACCAATCAATATACACTTATTGCAATTTTTTTTTTTACCAAAAATATGTAGAAGAATACATATCGGCCTAAACTAAGGGAAAAAAAATATTTGTATATATTTTTATAAAAATTAGTTTTTTTCAAAAAATTGTCGCTCTTTTTTTGTTTATAGCGCAAAAAATAAAAACCGCAGAGATGATCAAATACCACCAAAAGAAAGCTCTATATGTGGGGAAAAAAGGGCGTCAATTTTGTTTGGGTACAATGTCGCATGACCACGCAATTGTCAGTTAAAGCGACGCAGTCCCTAATCGCAAAAAGTGCTCTGGTCAGGAAGGGGGTAGAATCTTCCGGGGCTGAAGCGGTTAAGTGGTTAAAGCTGGCCATATATGGATAGAAATTTGTCTGGCTCAGCAGGGACCGTCTGAATTTTGATCCATCAATGGCCATTCTCGCTCGACAAAAGTCAATCTAATGATCAATGTTTGTCAAACAGGATGTTGGAAATTTTTCATTTGATCAGTGGCTGCAAGCAAATTTGCTGCAGCACTGATCAGTGTATTCTGACAGTGGAGTCTCCGCTCTCACAATACAATGGCGCAATGATAAAATAAAGATTTATAAAAAAAAAAAATACAATGGCGCACAGGGGAGGGTTCCTCCAACCACTTTGGTGGGTTGAATGGGGGAATCCAATTGTTTTTTAATGTGACCGATCATTGGGCAGCTTTATACAACGCACTGCAGCCCACCTCAAGGCAGCACATAGAAAACAATTGTTTGTTTGTTCTGGTGTGGAACCTGCGTTGATGTATGCAGATTAGCACAGCTCAGCTGAAGTGATGTGAGCGAGTCCTGAATGTATGGCATCATTGTGACTAATATCCTGTGCCTTGAACCCTGTGGAATGTTGTAAATGGTTAACTAGTCTAGATACAATTATTGCATAATCTATGAACCAAACCGTCTGTTTACTAGGAAGCCGGATGTTGCGTGGTTGTGTAGTTCAGTATAGACATAACATAATGAGTCAGGATGTTTTCACTGTTGCACGCCATACAGACATACAGAGAGTATGCAGGCCAGAAAACTATAAATATTGAAGTATGAAATTCTTTATATTCATTCTGTTTTATTGGGATGTGTAATTTACTGTTGATTATAGACCAAAAGGCCTGTCCACACTTCAGCAGCTTCCTTCAATGGTATAAGGTTCCATGCACACTGGACGTTAAAATAATGTTATAAACGCCAGTAGTTTTGCAATGAGTCTTTCAATATTTTTTAACGTTTTTGCAATAGCGTTTATTATCGTTTTTAGTGTTTTTCCGCTTTAGCGATTTTTTTTTTACTTTTTTTTTTTTTTTATATATACGTATTTTTTTTCAATGGATCAAAAACATTAAAAACACTGGTGAGTGACATTTATCACCGTTTATGAGCGTTTGGCGTTTTTTGTGGTCAGAAAAAAACGACTCCTGAACGCGATTTTATGGCGTTCAGAAAACAGCCCATAAACTCCACTGCTGATAAACGTCCAAAAACGTCCAAAAACGTCCATGTCTGCATTGACACATAAGATAACAGAGGGGAGTTTATGGGCTGAAAAGACTCCCAAAAACGTCAGTTTTATGAGCTTCAGTGTGCATGGAGCCTAATGGTTAGAATCTCTGACAGCATACTGTGACTGTCTGTGGCCTCCTGTTCCAGTGGCAACTGCTCCCCTCATTTCTTTTCCTGCAGTCCCAAGGCTAGGAAGTGCAGTGAAATCGCATTAAAGTGGTTGTAAAGGCAGAAGTTTTTTTTTTTAAATCATAATGCATTCTATGGGTGCCGCTGGTGTCAATCAAAGTGAGCTAGCCAATCAGGGGAGAGAGGGGGCGGGGCTCCACGTCTGAATGGACACAGGGAGCTGTGACTCGGCGTGGGTGCCCCCATAGCAAGCTGCTTGCTGTGGGGGGCACTGAACAGGAGGGAGGGGCCAGAAGGGGCGAAGAGGGACCCCGAAAAGAGGAGGATACAGGCTGCTCTGTGCAAATCCACTGCAACAGAGAAGGTAAGTATAACAGGTTTGTTATTTTTATAGATAAAAAAAAAAAAACAAGACTTTACAATCACTTTAACCAATTGCTGCCCAGGACAATTTTCAGCTTTCGGCGCTGTCATACTTTGAATGTGACGCGGTCATGAAACACTGTACCCAAATTACATTTTTATAATTTTTTTCACACAAATAGAGCTTTCTTTTGGTGGTGATTTTTATTGTTTGCTAAATAAACAAATAAAGACCGAAAAAATTTGGAAAGAAACAAAACTTTTTCATAGTTTGCTATAAAATTTTGTAAACAGGTAATTTTTCTCCTTTACTGATGTGCGCTGATAGGCTACACTAATGGGGTGGCACTGATGGCCATTATTCGGCACTGATAGGCTGCACTGATGGGAACTAATGAGTGAGAACTGATGGACATTGATAGGTGGCACTGATAAGCGGCACTACTAGGTGGCACTGATAGGCGGCATTGATGAGCAATGCATTAATAGGCGGTACTGATAGGTGGCACTGATGGGACTTGTAGGCGACACTGATAGCTGAGACTGATGAGGAGGCACTATTTGGCACTGATTGGCAGCACTGATGGGCACTTATTGGCAGCACTGGTGGGCACTTATTGGCAGCACTGGTGGGCACTATTGGGACTGCCCTGACAATCAGGAAACTGATAAGCAGTGCACTGCTTATCAGTGTTCATGTCCCTTTTAGAGAAGCCGGTTATCGGCACTCTTCTCCTCACATTGCAGTATGAGGAAAGAAGTGCATTCTATTGGACACCGCCGATCACGTGGTAAAGAGCCGCCGATTGTCTCTTTACCTCAATCTGTGATCAGGAGTGCTCTCCGGGGTCCTTGATTCAAATCCCATCAGGAGCAATATAGCTAGGTTTACCCGTGCAGCTAAACTGTTGCGCCTCTCTGAAAAGCGACCCTGTTTTAACCCCATAAATGCAACATTGCATGTGTTTGCAGGGCATTTGGCGCATGCCAAAGGCAACAGGGAGGATCATTTTGGCTGCAGGAGTGAAGCAAAGCATCATGACTGCGGCATGTGAACATCCCGTATGCTGCCTTTGCAGCTTAGGCAGGGCCGTTTTTAAGGCAGGGCAAAAGGGGCAGCTGCCCTGGGCCCTGTCATTATTGTGGGGCCCAAAGCATTCCCTCGCCCCTTGAGGTTTTAGTCCTGTGCTGTGTCCTAATATCTCAGTGTGAAATGCTGCTACTAATGCTGCCCAGCTCTGCCCTATTGTTGTGTACAGATGCCTCACCTGCAGACCCTGTGTTTACATGTAAATTACTGGCATTCATATGTAAATAGTGGTGGCATTCATATGTAAATAGCGTTGGCAGGTGGCATTCATATGTATATCATGCCCTCCTGAGGTCATATCCACAGTAATCTCTAGCAACCAATCAACAAGCAGAAATCATGTGCTGTAACCTCTAGCAACTAATCAGTGAGTGGTAATGATAAACTGTAACCTCTAGCAACCAGTCAGTGAGCGGTAATGATACACTGTAACCTCTGGCAACCAATCACAATAGCTGCCTGATTTGATTCAGTAAACTGATTTTGGTCTAGCTGCTATTTATTGTATGTCTCAGAGCAGGTGGAGAGCGAAACTGCATGGGGGGGGGCGCCCAAGAAAAGTTTTGCCCAGGGTCCAATCAATATTAAAGATGGCCCTGAGCTTAGGGACGGCGGTTGGGGATTTCCAAAAACACAGAGTAACTGCATGTTTTTAATGCACCCCTCTACTTCAAGTCTAAACTAGCCCTATCTGCATGGACTTTATATGTTCACCTATACTTGGATGGGTTTCCTCCCACACTCCAAAGACATGCTGCTAAATGAATTGGCTCCTGTCCAAATTGGCTCTAGTATGTGTATGTAGGAATGTGAGTTAGGGACCTTAGATTGTAAGCTCCTTGAGGGCAGAAATAGATTAGAATGTACTGTATTCTGTAGTATACAACGAACTGTATACTCAGTTGTGCTCAAAAGTTTGCATGTCCTGGCAGAAATTGTGAATTTTTGGCATTAATTGAAAAATTAATATTGAAAATATGACTGATCATGCCAAAAAACTGTCTTTTATTTAACCACTTCAATACCAGGCAATACCAGAAATATATTGTGAAAAAGCCTCATAAATATTACTGTGAAAATGTAAATTCTATCATGTCCTAGGTGGAACCCAGAACCCATCAGCTATGTAGCATATTAAGCCAAAAGCCACATATGATCAAGTTGAATCTAGCATGGATAGTACTGGAAGAGTTTAAACTTTTTAGTACTGTCTTTGTCCCTTTTGGAAACATTCCCTTTGCTACCTGTTTTGGTCACCATAACAGGAAGTGATGGGAAATCTCCAAAATGCCAAGCAACCCTGACTATGATTTTACCCTTCTCCACATTATCCACAATACAAATTGTGTTGTTAAAGCCAATGATAAAAACACATGCAGTAGCGCCCATTTTAAGTTAAAGTTGGGGCTTTTTTTTCAGCGGGAACGTGGGGGAATGCAGTTCTGGCACCTTCCACAGGTATGCCATGGCAAGAGGTGCTGGGGGTTTATTGTTGCTGGCTGATGGGGGATCTGTTTTATGGCTTTTATTGTTATCATTAACAAATTCCAAACAGATTACTTAGTATTGCAAATTATACTTGGCCCTGTATTGTCCAAAAGGGGAACCAAAGAGGTGTAATCATGGGACAGTGCTTGGAGGTGGGTAAGGAGTGGAGGCAAGTGGTGACTCGGAAGGAGGGAGGAGCTGCACCTATTCTTTGAGGAAAAAAACCCTGGTTTCATTTTAGGCCTAAGGTACATGGGCAGTTTTCATCAGTCTTCTGGACAACCATACTGTATATAACCACAGCTTTCCTATAATCATGAAATGTTGCTCATGGCCAAGGTTACTTTTGTCAGAAAAGCTTTTGATGGTCCGAGGAAGGAGCAACAGCCTTAGATACCATGACATCCAAAAACTGCATATGGAACATAGTAGATGTGATTTACACAATATATTCTCTTCAATATTTCATCTTTTCTTGCAGGCATTCTGCTGAAATTCTGCATGTCATACAATGTCGGTCTTTCCAGTAACAAAGTACTTTCTGGTCCAAAAGATGTACAGTTTGGTTATGCCATTCAACAATTTAAAAATTCTGAGGGAAACTGGTAAGATTCTTTTTGATTCACAGCAATGCATAGATATTCTAAACAAGTTACTTGTTAATCACTTATGTCCCTGTGTAGTAGGCCTAAACCTGCTCAAAAAATCTGAACTAGCATGATGCAGTGAAATCTTTCAACACTTTGCTTTATGTAAACTGTGAGGCAATAGAAATTTAACAGATTCCTCAATTCACACAGATCATATGAAAGAACAATCTACAGATGAATGAACAGAATGATACAAAAGTAACAATATATTACATTGTATCTTTCTGTAGCATCTGAGCAAGTGTTATTTATAAACACTGTCAGGATGCTTTTTTGAAGCTGACAACCATCTCTGGGTACACACCCATGCCAGATTTGATTAACCACTTCACCCGGAAAAAATACCCCCTTCATGACCAGGCCATTTTTTGCGATACGGCACTGCGTTACTTTAACTGACAATTGCGCGCTCATGCGACGCTGTACCTGAATAAAAATTTATGTCCTTTTTTTCCCCACAAATAGAGATTTCTTTTGGTGGTATTTGATCACCTCTGCAGTTTTAATTTTTTGTGTTAGAAACAAAAAACGACTGCAATTTTGAAGAAAAACAATATTTTTTACTTTATGTTATAAAACATACCCAATATAAAAATGTAAAAAAAATCGAATTTCTTCATCAATTTAGGCCAATATGTATTCTGCTACATATTTTTGTTAGAAAAAATCTCAATAAGCATATATTAAATGGTTTGCGCAAAACTTTTAGCATCTACAAACTATGGGATAGATTTAGGGACTTTTTATTGTTTTAATTGTTTTTACTAGTTTTTTTTAATTTATTTATTTTTGTTACTATTCATGACGCGATCAGGGTTTTTTAGCAGGACTGCGACATTGCAGCGGACAAATCTGACACTAAGTGACACTTTTTTTTTCACCCACCCCACAACAATTGATCCTTCAGCAACCAGCTTCAATAGACCCTCCAGCATGCCCAATCACCCCTTGCCAGTATATACATTCAGTGCAGGAGGTGCCAAAATTGCATACCACTACATTCCCATTGAAAAAAAAAAGAGCCATATACATATATATATATATATATATATATATATATATATATATATATATATATATATATATACAGTGGTGTGAAAAAGTGTTTGCCCCCTTCCTCATTTCCTGTTCCTTTGCATGTTTGTCACACTTAAGTGTTTCGGAACATCAAACCAATTTAAACAATAGTCAAGGACAACACAAGTAAACACAAAATGCAATTTGTAAATGAAGGTGTTTATTATTAAAGGTGAAAAAAAATCCAAACCATCATGGCCCTGTGTGAAAAAGTGATTGCCCCCTAAACCTAATAACTGGTTGGGCCACCCTTAGCAGCAACAACTGCAACCAAGCGTTTGCGATAACGTGCAATGAGGCTTTTACAGCGTCCTGGAGGAATTTTGGCCCACTCATCTTTGCAGAATTGTCCTAATTCAGTTACATTAGAGGGTTTTCGAGCATGAACGGCCTTTTTAAGGTCATACCACAACATCTCAATAGGATTCAGGCCAGGACTTTGGCTAGGCCACTCCAAAGTCTTCATTTTGTTTTTCTTCAGCCATTCGGTGGTGGACTTGCTGGTGTGTTTAGGATCATTGTCCTGCTGCAGAACCCAAGTTCGTTTCAGCTTGAGTACACGAACAGATGGTCGGACATTCTCCTTCAGGATCTCTTGGTAGACAGCAGAATTCATAGTTCCTTTTATCACGGCAAGTCTTCCAGGTCCTGAAGCAGCAAAACAGCCCCAGACCATCACACTACCACCACCATATTTTACTGTTGGTATAATGTTCTTTTTCTGAAATGCAGTGTTCCTTCTACGCCAGATATACTTGGACACACACCTTCCAAAGAGTTCCACTTTTGTCTCATCGGTCCACAGAATGTTGTCCCAAAAGTCTTGGGGATCATCAAGATGTGTTGTGGAGAAATTGAGACGAGCTTTGATGTTCTTTTTGCTCAGCAGTGGTTTTCTCCTTGGAACTCTGCCATGCAGGCCATTTTTGCCCAGTCTTTTCCTGATGGTGGAGGCATGAACGCTGACCTTAACTGAGGCAAGTGAGGCCTGCAGTTCCTTGGACATTGTTGTGGGGTCTTTTGTGACCTCTTGGATGAGTCGTCGCTGCGCTCTTGGGGTAATTTTGGGCGGCCGGCCACTCTGGGAAGGTTCACCACTGTTCCATGTCTTCGCCATTTGTGGATAATGGCTCTCATTGTGGTTCGCTGGATTCCCAAAGCTTTGGAAATGGCTTTATAACCCTTTCCAGACTGATAGATCTCAATTACTTTCTTTCTCAATTGTTCCTGAATTTCTTTGGGTCTCGGCATGATGTGTAGCTTTTAAGGATCTTCTGGTGGACCTTACTGTGTCAAGCAGCTCCTATTTAAGTGATGCCTTGATTGTGAACAGGTGTGGCAATAATCAGGCCTGGGTGTGGCTAGAGAAATTGAACTCAGGTGTGGACAACCACAGTTATAGTATGTTTTAACAAGGGGGGCAATCACTTTTTCACACAGGGCCATGATGGTTTGGATTTTTTTTCACCTTTAATAATACACACCTTCATTTACAAATTGCATTTTGTGTTTACTTGTGTTGTCCTTGACTATTGTTTAAATTGGTTTGATGTTCCGAAACACTTAAGTGTGACAAACATGCAAAGGAACAGGAAATGAGGAAGGGGGCAAACACTTTTTCACACCACTGTATATATACTGTATATACAAAAATATAAGCCTATATGTTCCCTTTAAAAAAAGTCTATTCACTTTTGATATGGAGATCATAAAATGTCTATTAGTAAAGTATATACTCACAACACATGTATGCTTAAAAATAAAAAAGGGATTATATTATTAGTTTAGTGCCTGATTTAGCTGAAACCTTATACACAGAGCACACAATGATTTTGTTTAAATATAAGTTTACAAAATGGCCTCTGCTATCCCAGTCTTTTTCCAACCTGTTATAATAACTCATAATAGGCATGTTCTAAACATAACCTGGGAGCAATATTATAATTTTATGATGTCATAAGCATAAAGCACTGATTAGATATGTCCATAACAAGTGTTCTTAAGTGCAATGTATAGTAATCACGTCTAATACATACTAATTTATATAGCCTAGAGAAAAAAATGTTACAGAAATTATAGACAGCTGACAAATATAAGGGTATAATATAAAATATAAGGATTAAAACATAATGATACAGTACTTACAAAAGCTAAAGTGATGGTTAACAAGGTTTTTAAGAGTAAAACTGGCTGATGAAATCTGCTGACTGCCAGTTCTGCAGACCGGCTATAGGAGTAAAAACAGTGTCCTTAATGTTATTTTGTCATAGGACTCCAAGGTATAGGAAGAAGGAGGGGGGATATGAACAGTTCAAGAAATATATTTCCATCACTGACTCAATTGGCACCTCCTCACTGCCTGTTTTAACCCCTAACAATTCATACCACCACACCGCAATCGTTTTGGTGTGGTTGTAGCATGGCCGCATCCAGTGGAATGGGTCATGTTCAGCGGGCAGTACATTTTTGCCACATCGCGATGCAAACTTTTGTTAGGACTTAGTTCAGCTACTTGTGGCACTATGGTTCCCTGGGCAGGGGGTTGTTGTTCCAGTGTCCACCAGTGGTTAATTCCTAGCATTCAGCAGCTTCTAGTAATCAGGCTCCAACTGATGCTGGTTGCTGGGAGGGTATTTAAAGTGGTTATAAAGGCATAAGGTTTTTTACCCCCCCCCCCAATACTTACCCGAGTCCCCTCTTGATACAGCGATGTCCATGAGAGCCTTGTCTCTCTGGGGACTCGCACTGTCAATCACAGTCATCTCCTGCTGCTGTCAATCACAGCCATTAAGCCAATCAGGAGATGGAGGGGGCTGCTTGCTGTGGGGGCACCTGGCAGGAGGGAGGAGCCAGGCATGGGACCCGAGAAGAGGAGGAACTGGGCTGCTCTGTGCAAAACCACTGCACAGAGAAGGTAAGTATAACATGTTTGTTATTTAAAACAACAACAAAAGAAAAAAAAGACTTAAATATCACTTTAAGTTACTCTTCTGTGGATACACCTTGCATCAATGTTTTGCTTGGCTTTGCTGTGCTAAGTCAAATGCTGCTGCCATTTATCTTGCTCTTGCTCCTGACCCTGCTCTTGCCCTGCATCCTGTACCCTACACCTTGCTGCCCTATATCTGCTCCCCTTGTTCCTGTACCTAGTTCTGGTTCCCCCTTTCCTTGCATCTCTGGTATTCCCTGTGACCTGTACTCCTTGTCTTGTATATCTTGTTCATTCTGTATATGTAGCACCCTGGAATTTAGTCAAGATTGCACCTCAAAATTTACTTGCCAGGAATAGTCATCTTGGCTAAATGTTAGAGATCCATTGATTTCTCCCTAGGTTTGGCCTTGTTGCACTTTTCTCTTTTACCACTAGGTGGCTGGGTACCTGGTAGTACTAGATACGAGAAGGGCAACGCAAGATCAGATTATGGGTGTATGGGGTATCTTAGCCAATGGGCAGGGGTTTTCTTGGATCCCTTGGCCTGCTGGGAGAACCTATATATTCGGGTGAGATCCGGTGATCTGTGTTCTGTGCCACATGGACGGCTGTCTGGGTGGACATGTGTTGTGCTGCCTGGGCTGCTAGACCAGAGATTGGGCCTATCCTGGGCAAATCATGCTGCTAGGCTGTCTGAGGGCCTAACCAAAAGCAAAAGAGAGAGCAGCGCAGGGTTGGGACTGCGGCTTGCAGTCCAACCAAAAGTCACGGTTCTGCCTGTCATGGTCAGAGGTAGAAGGGAAGCTGTCGCCACTAATGAATGAATAATTTGTATAGCGCTACAATGCGAACGGAATCGCCTCAAGGCTAAGGGACCAACCACCTTATTACCAGGAACCACAGTGAGTAACTGAAGCAAGTACCGGAGCAGCATTCTCACCAACCGGGGATGGTGAAGAATTGGGAAACTTCAGTGGGTATCAAGCCAGGGACCAAGCCAATGGAGGTGACACTGGCAGAACAGCCTTGTGTGTCAAGCCAGGGACCTGAGCAGACCAGTGGGGTGAAGCTTGAGAGATATCTTGAGTGCCAAGCTAGGGACACAGCAGAAAGGTCGGGGTGACGCTTGAAGAAGATACCACCGTGAAGATTGGAGGAGCTCAAGGGATTCAGTGGCAGTGAGACTGGGAGCTCGGTGGGCTGAAGAACTACAAGGAGTGATTGTAGTAGAAGTGAAAGAACTGTTACGCTTTGTGTTAGGAACTGTTAAAGACTGTTGTTAATTGAACTTGCAGCTACTTAAGGGTGTCCTTACCCAAACCCTTTTTCCCCCAAAAGTCTGTTAAGAGAAATAAAAGTCTCTTTTGCATTAAATAAGTGTCTGGCTCTCTGCAAATACTGCAGCTGCTGACTTTTAATTTCAGGACACTTACCTGTCCAGGGAGCCCGAAATGTCGGCACCAAAAGCCGACCAGGCGCCGACATCCTTACTAAGGGAAACAGGAAGTGAAGCCTTTCTGAATGGTCCCGCTGTTCTCTGGGAACTGTGTGTGTCTCCCAGAAGGCAGCGGGGGGAGGAGGAGGGGCCGTAAATGACGTAGGTCGCCGCTCTCCAGTGTCCTGTCCTGTACACTCCAGTGTCCTGTCCTGTACACTCCAGTGTCCTGTCCTGTACACACCAGTGTCCTGTCCTGTACACACCAGTGTCCTGTCCTGTGCACTCCAGTGTCCTGTCCTGTACACCCCAGTGTCCTGTCCTGTACACCCCAGTGTCCTGTCCTGTACACCCCAGTGTCCTGTCCTGTACACTCCAGTGTCCTGTCCTGTACACTCCAGTGTCCTGTACACCCCAGTGTCCTGTACACCCCAGTGTCCTGTCCTGTACACCCCAGTGCCCTGGGGAGTAGGTGGGGGGGTGCAGAAACCACAGCTCGTAGATAATGAAACTGGAGGTAATTAAGACCTACTTGTAATTGGCGTGTACTGATAGAGTACCTGTCCCTGTTTGCAGTGTAACAGAGTGGCATATTCGTCGCTGCTACTCCCACACTGTCACTGGTTGTTAAAGCGGGGTTCCAGCCTGTATTAAAAAAAGTCAGCAGCTGCAAATACTGCAGCTGCTGACTTTTAATATCAGGACACTTACCTGTCCAGATGTGGCTCCGGAGGGGGGGGGGGGGAACTGTGTGTGTCTCCCAGAAGGCAGCGGGGGGAGGAGGAGGGGCCGTAAATGACGTAGGTCGCCGCAGCGCCCTTACATGGAAGTGGGAACGAGTACTTGTTTTTGACAGGTATCTGCAAAAGAGAACCCCCCCAGATGTGGCTCCGGAGGGGGGGGGGGAGGAAGCAGAGAAGCGGAGCTTCCTCTTTGGGTGGAACTCTGTTGGCTTCACAGCCTTCAGCTTCCTAACAACCAATGATGCTGCAGTGGGGAGAGCCTGATGGAGAACCTGGGAAACTAGTTCCCCATCAGGTCTGGGTTCGCCTTGTAATTTACAGCAGACATTGGGTGGATTAATTAATCAATAGTAGGCTGTCAACTGGCTAAGGATCCACTCACTGGCTGCTGTTAATTACAAGGAGAGTAAACCTGATGGGGAATTAGTGTCTGTAAATCTTCTCAGGCTCCACCCTACAGGTATGGATCTCTCCCACCGCTGCACTGTCTGTGCGTCAGCTTCAGCAGCGAGGAGGAGGAGAGGTCAGAATTCCAGGGATATTGCTTTAAAGCGGAATACCAGCCTGTAAAAGAAAATTAAAAATATATCAGCAGATACAAGTACTGTAGCTGTTAACTTTTAATATGAGGACACTTACCTGTCCAGCAATCCCGCAATGTAGGCACCCCAAGCCGATTTGTCTATTGGCTTTGGGTGCAGGCACTGGCTTTGCAAGTAAGGGAAACCGGCAGTGAAGCCTTTAAGTTTCACCACCTAACTTCCTACTGCGCTTTCTGAATGGTCCCGTCGTCTAATGGGACACACTCAGGTCCCAGAAGGTGGCGGGGGGAAGGAGGAGGGGCCAGAAATTACAGGGAGCGCCGTGCGGCGATTTTACCAGGAGCATGTACCTGTCAAAACCAGGTTCCTGCTCCTCCCCAAAAAGTGCCAAATGTGGCAGTGGGGGGCGCAAGCAAGCGGAGCTTCCCCTTTTCGGTGAAGCTCGGCTTTAAGTAAATCTCAACCTTTACTGAGCTTCAGTGATAACTTGAAGTACTTTTTTCATCTTAGTTTATTTATAACATCTCTTACGCAATCAAGATGAGTAAAAAGAAAGAAGAAAATACAGTATTTCAAAAAAGATATTAACAATGAAAAAAAAACAGAAAGACACAGGAAATAAAACACAACAAAGTAATTACAATACCATATTTCAACAACTGGAACACTGGAAACGTAACTCTAAACTTAGTCCAGTGACCGTCAAAGTTACCTTTTTTACAGTATTATTATGCGCTCGGGAGGATATCTTATACTAACAATTCAATGTCAGTACAGTGATCTCCCCCCCCCCCCCCCCCCCCCCCCCCCCCCCGCTGAGCTATTGTGTTCTGAAAGGGGGCAGCCCCCCTGCCAGAATACACCTGTCAGAGGATGCTAATCAGCAGACCTTTTTCGATCATGCCCCTGCGGCCAAATGTCCAGCTTCTGTCCGATCAGCTGCCATACACATGTGTACATGGCTTTAGTGATTTTTTTGTGAGATCTCTGCACTTGGGCCTTAATTACTCACATCTGCCTTGCCCACCAAATGCCACCTTCCCTGTTGCTTTTGTATGAACTGGAACGTGCAAGGAGGAGAGAACACCCAGAAATCCGGTGGACTGGAACTATGGTCTCCACTTAAAAACACAGATACTGAGACAAGTGCTCCTACTTAGCTAACATGTTTTTTAGATGAACTGACAATTTTGAAATAGGTACACTTAGGGATCTAATTATAAAATATTTGCTGTGATAATGCCTTAAAGCGGAACTTTACCCATTACATTTTGACAAAAAAATTATGTTATTTAGCAAAGAACATACTTTCCACATTAATAATTATGCTACCAAAATTAGTGTGTGCTGCATATTGCCTCCAGCATTGCTCTTGATACTTTTTTCCGGAGGCTGCCATTTTGCTGAAGCCCAGACCCCCTGAGCAGCAGTAAGTCTTTTAGGCTGTCAATAGATGGGCCTTTAGTGGCTCTGATTTTCAGCACAATATCACAAATGGAGAACATCTGAGCATGTGCAGTGTTGGGTGAGGCAGTACATTACTGGATTTTAATCAGTATAGGCACTTATTTTTAATGTTTTACATAGCTATACCTGCAAATAGGGCAAGCCTGAATTGATCAAGCATGACTTAATTTTCTGATTAAAACTCCACTTAAAAGTACAACTAAAGGCACATTTTTTTTTATAGTTTTGGATGTAGTGGAGAGGGATTAGAAGTTAACCCCTGTCAGTTTGTATTGCTGTCTGTGCCTCTGATAAGGAGATTCACCCTCTCTATTGGTCCTGGTTACCATTATCAATAAAAGTGCAAGTAAAGAAAATCCCAGAGGACTGGGAGGACTGTGTCTCAACATATGTTACATCTATGATTTCAGCCAAAGACTGGTCCATACAGCTCAAATTTCTGCATAGGATATAATATACCCCCTCCCCAGCATTTAGCTAGCATTAATCCGCAAGTTGACCCTAGATGTATGAGGTGTACTGGCCCTATGGGCACCTTTTTCCATATGGTGTGGTCATGTCCCATGCTCAGAACCTTCTGGGAGTCAGTGACACAAACCCTTAGCCAGTTATGTGACCTTCCCTTACACACTGAACCATTATTCCTTTTGTTGGGCCATATGGAGGATGTAGAGGCAGGTCGCTACACTAAGCTCTTTCTCACCTATGCCCTATTCTATGTGCGGAGGGAGATTCTACTCCATTGGAAATCTCCTACGCCTCCCACGGTGCTTATGTGACAAAAGACCATCAATTCAGTTCTCCCCCTTTACAAAATTACATATGACAGTAGGAACAGCTCCCAGAAATTCAACAAGGTGTGGTCCACCTGGATAGACGCATTTGGACAGAATAATTTGGATGGAGTTTGAGTCTGAACGTCTTATCCTCTCTTGCCCCCCCTCATCTCCTTCCCCTTTTCCCCCACTCTTGCCCTCCCCCTCCCGATCCCTCTTCCCTCTCCCCTTCCTCCATCTCCCCTTTTCACTCTCCTCCCACTGTAGTGATTACATATTCTCCATTGGAACGGTCACATGCTTTCAATTTCATGCATCCTATTTGGTAAATATATTATGGTTCTGTTCTATTCAGTAACTTTTTGCTTTGTTAGACTCAGTTGGACAGATGGACTTGTATTCCTTTTATTTATGATGGTCTTCTGTGACATGGTAACACTCTTCTCTGTATTCAGCACATGATTACTAATACTACCATGTGCTGTATTTTTTCCTGGCAAACCTTTTTTCCCCAGAAAAGTAATAGAGGGTAAATCTTCTAATGGGGACATTAGTTCTTATGACCTGGGGGTCCCCAAGGGATTCCCTTAATTTGCAGGGCTTTCCTCTCACTTCCTGTTTGGCTATAGGACAGGAAGTGAAGGAAAATCTCTGAAATGGGACACAGATAGTGAAGAAAAATCTGAAAGGGGTTATAACCCTCCCTTACTCTATCCAAAAAAAAAGTTTTGCCTATAGTTCTTTTTTTTACAAAATAGAGTCTCTTTAATTTCAAACTGTAACTATCAGTTATTAAATGTAATTGTTTCTGAATTAAGGGGGGAGATTAATTTGTGTGAGTTTCAATCTGCCCAAAGAGTTTGAGAGGGTTGCTTTGTGGTACCAGTCCGTGTATCTTAACAGTGTAATTAGTCGTGTGATTTCCGAAGTTGAGAGCGTTCGCTCTATATAAAAAGTTTCCATCTTGTAAAGAAACGACTGTTTGGGCCAAAGCATTGAACTATCATGTCTAACTTTTTGATATACAACAGAGCCTTTAGATCATTTTTGACTGTCGTTATCGTTGGTGGAGTAGATGATGTCCACGTTTATAGTATCGCCTTACGAGCAGCTTAAAGGGATAACATAGCCCACTTGGGCATGTAAGAGTTGCAAGGTGTTTCGGATATGTCAGTTTTTTCTATGTAGCCAAACAGGCAAGTTGTCGTGTTTTTGGGAATTAGTACTGATGTAATTCCAAAAATGTATCTCAGTATTTGATCCCAAAATATTGAGATTTTCAAACATTCCCCAAATCTGTGTAGTAAAGTTGGACGGAATGATGCCTGTGGTTCTACTTTAAGAATTTGCACAGCTGTCATGAATCTAATGGCAATGATGCGGTATTCTCCTGATATACCTCAATCAGGAGAATACTGCATTATGGCTACTGAGACAATCATAGCAAATAAACATATTTTACGTAATATGGTGATTAATCGTGAGGGCTGTGCAAATGCTTAAGGCATTCACACAGCAATGATTTTATAAATAGTCCCCTTTGGGTGTGTGCAATCTGACAATTAATTTCAACCTTTAACTAATGCATATCAGCTGGCAAGTACCTTAGATCTATCACTGGTCAAAATAAATGCTCACATTTATTATTTGCATGCTCTAGAACTTTGGTTAAGCAGACTAAATGGCTGCCTGAACTTTGTAGATGGCAGATGTTTTTTAAGGCGTTATTGCCATTTATTGACCCTGGCCAGCTTTTGAAGAACCTAAACAAATCTCCCCAGACAGGAGCATCACATGATGTCCTATAGGCATTTTCCTGTGTTCATACATTTTAAGGGTCTTTCTCACTGATGTAAATGTTAAACTAAGTCCCCATCTGGGTGTCTTTAGCTTACATAAAGTCTGCAGGGGTTTTCATTTGAATCACACATTAAGTTTTATTGAGTTCAGCTGTTTTCAATTTGGTCTCTTTCGTAAAGACTCTTGACACACGCATAGGAAGACATGACAATTTTGATCTTGCTACTAGTGTTGTTACATGGTGCAGAACTGAACCTACGTAAAAAGTGCAAACAGAAGCTGTGGTATGGATTTCTGTATCAAGATATCTTTCTGCCTTTAAGTTTGCAAAGTAGTCATTTAGAGCGATGTACCACCTATACCCGCCAATCCTTTATGATTATCGTAGAAAGCAAAGAGGTATTTCGGTCAGTTGCAATGAGTTGCCGAAATTCACATATTGCTTACCTTATTAATGTGTCCAAAATTCCCAAGCTGTATGGGACTCTAGTGCTGCTTTTCATATTCTCTCTCTTATTTCAAATGTTGTAACTGAAGGACCCCATGGAGTTGGCAGTCACTTTGACAATTCTTGGCAAAGGTGTCATGCTTTCAGAGTATTTGGGATGTAATAGGAAAGTAATGCTGCCAGCACATCTCAATCTTCTTGCAATAAAACCACTTTTATGCATGTCAGAGAACAGAGTGCAATGTTTCAGAAACAAGAAAAGTCCCTTCATCAGGCTTGGAGATATACAGTAAAACCTTGGATTGTGAGCATAATTCGTTCCAGAAAAATACTTGTAATCCAAAGCACTCTTATATCAAAGCAAAATTTCCCATAAGAAATAATGTAAATTCAATTGATTAATTCCACAACCATTTATTCATAAGTCCTTCAGTTTATAGTCAATATAAAAAGATTATAGCAATGTGATAGGTTGTGTAACCATAAAATATCCACCCACAAATGGCAGCCTCCACAAGGGGATTATAAGCAAAGTCCAGCATGAGCTACAGAGTATAAAAGAGAAGAGAGTATAAAAGAGAAGAGAAGCGTGTCGAAGTGTAGTGATATGGTTACATTTAAGGAAGGTACGACATTTAGCAACTCACATGGTTGGTGATTAAAAGAGGCACATCTAACTATGCAGGCATCCGGGGTACATAGACCATCCGCCGCACCGCTGGCACTCAAGTCAGTCTGCAATCGTGACCGGGAAGACTACCCTGCAGTAGAGCGATCGGAAAGCGAGGCTTCAACCGATTGTGGAGCGCAGCGTGGAAGAGATGACGTTGATGGTTGATGGCGGTGCGGAGGATGGTCTATGTGGACAGCTTTACCCTGGATGCCTGCATACTTTTTTTTTTTTGACAAAACGTGAACTTTATTTATATTAAGTACATACAGGTCAGTTTACAACACAAGATAAATAGTGCAAATGATCAACATACAGGTTTTCTAGATATCACAGTAACTCGCAATCTTCTAGTCAATAGGCACGTGAATAAACTCTACTCTGTCCCACAACATCAATCTAGAAGGAGGGGGAAATGGAAGGGACAGTACATCAGTCCAGGGGGCATGGGGGGGTCTATTTTAGGAGAGGGTGTTGTGGAGAGGCAATAGAATATAGAATGGGACGAGGGTATCCCAGAGGGGGGAGGGGGGAGGGTACACCACAAGGGAGGGGGAGAAGAGGAGGAGAGGAGAGAAGAAGGGGAAGGAGGGAGAGGGGGGGGACAGAGACGGGGGGGGGGCAGAGCAAAGTGCACATAACCTCATTTCAGCCATCCAGATCCCAGCCACCGGATCATAGGTCCTCCTCCGGTTCTGGAGGAGACAGATCCAGGGGCAGGGATCCCCAAGAGTCTATCCAGGAAGGATGCCTGCATACTTAGATGTGCCTGTTTTAATCATCAACCTTATGACTTGCTAAATGTTGTATATTGTAAATGTAACCATATTGCTACACCTAGAGGTTCCTCTCTTCTCTTTTAGAGCGCCGCCCCCCCTCTCCTGTCACTTTCTATATACCATAGATAGATTCATGCATTGCATGAATCTATCTATGGTCTCTGCTGACACCCCCTATTCAGGTGTCCGGCCCCTTTTCGGTCACCGGGCGCCTGAATTACAGCGGTGGGGGTGTTTTTTGGAAACACCTGATTAGCGCCGTAGGCGCTAATAGGCGTCCAAAAAGGTGACAAGCGGGCGCAACACTGTGCGTTCCTTGTCACTCAGCACTGATGTTAGCAAACCGAAGGAATTCGGTTTGCTAACATTGTACTGCCCCTTAGCCAATCAGGAGCACAGGTCCGTGTGACCTGTGCCCTGATTGGCTGAAACGACAGGCGCTGTGATTGGGCGCCTATCAGGCGTCCAATCATAGCAGAGGATGAGAGGATGAGAGGAGGAGCGGGCAGAAGAGGAAATGGAGGACACGATGCCGCCGTCACCCGAGACAAGGTAAGTGCAGGGCGAGGGGCTCCAAGACATGTCACCGGCTGGTGATCTTGCAGGTAACAGTAACAGGTGTATTTCCTGTGGTTGCTGGGAAGAGCAGGGGAGGGGAAGGGGGGGGGGGGGAGGGTAGGAGATAGTATAACAGGTTTTTTTTTTTTTTTTAAATACAAACTGACAATTCCACCGATCTATCAATCGTGCTACTGTGTTGTCCGTTCCTGCACACACACACAGTTCACCCTTGTCACCATTGGACAGTTGTGCCAGCGCATAGATGGTGTGGTCAATAATGAAGCCTTTACATGTAAACAAGAAGTGGATGCAAAGAGGCTGGAGGAGATCCGCAGCAAAGGATGCAAAAGGGTGCATCCTTTGCACTGCCCAACTGCCCTGTGGCAGTTGGAATACTGGATTAGATGGGTAGGGCAGTCCTCCATCAGCATGTTAACAAAAGTGCCACTTGTTTCAGTGTGGTGCAAATTTAAAAGAAAAAAAAAAAAACTGTTTGCAATTCTTTTCTGCAATTTGTCATGCGTAGGGCAGCCTATTGAAATGAATGGCCCATTCGTGCTGTCACACCTGCATAGGTGCAAACTAAGCCTTAAGAGGTGCCAACATGGCGCTCCTGCGTTTTGATGGGCAAAGTGGCTGCGTTTTGATGGGCAAAGTGGCTGCGTTTTGATGGGCACAGTGGCTGCGTTTTGATGGGCACAGTTGCTGCGTTTGGTACAGTGGCTGCATTTGATGGGCTTTTTTTTCAGAATTATTTGCGCCCCCCAAAAAATTTTGAGCACCAGCCGCCACTTGTTGTGACACGACGCTACTTGTATATCAAGACATCGCTTGTATATCAAGTCAAAATGTATTTAACAATTTTGCTTGTCTTGCAAAACGCTCTCAAACCAAGTTACTCTCAAAACAAGGTTTTACTGTACATAATTTATTTTACTTTTTCTGATAATGGAATCCTAATAAAACAAGAAAAATGGTTTTATTGCAAGAGGACGTTAGTGTGGTGTGGTACCATCTACTCCAACAATTGAGCACATTCTGGTCTGTGTGTGATGGAGATATCTTCATGATGTTCTGAATGTATGCTAAGGCTGGAAAGGCCTCCACCTTGAGCATGGTGGTGAGGGATTCACAGGTGCTGTAGGATATTTTCCTGCTTTCAACTCAAAGATGACTGTAAGGCCTCATAAACACTGGGTGTTTTTACAGCTGCTTTTAGGGGCGTCTGGAGTTTTTTTTTTCTGCCTCTAAATGCCCCTCCATGTTAGCCTATGTATCCATGCACACATAGGCTTTTAGCAGCATTTAGTTTCAGGAGTTTTTAGAGATTGTTAGAGGCAGGAACAAAAAAAACACTGCCAGTGTGTCCAAGAACAGCAGAGTTTGAGCAGAAAAAAATCTTGACGCAACTAAAAGCTGCTAAAAGCTGCTAAACCCACCTGAATCCTGGTGCTTGAGCATTAATTGTTTCAATGGCCAGAATAAATTATTTATTTTGGCCAATGAAATGAATTAATGCCCTGTAAAAGCTCCTAAAAGTTTGTAAAAGCTTTAGACACTTTTGCAAGTGTCAGGCATTTTTTATGCAAAAACTCTGCTGGGCTTCTAGGAGAGTTAAATAAACATCCTGTGTGCATAAGGCCTAAAAGTGGATGACCAGTCCTGGTCTACATAGCCAGAGTCAGTCCACTCTCAGGAGCACTGATGGTGGTCTTGTATGAATGAAGCCTGCAGAGAGGTTGGAGCCTACATTCATAAATTAGTGCTTATGCACAGATCAAAGTATTGTCCTTCCAGGACATAGTACTGATAATGTGGCCAGTGGGAGGAGTCAGCTGGGAATGTTGATTTCTAAAGCTTCTTTGGAAAGTGGCTTCTCTTCAGTACAGTGAAAATCGGCAACAAGGGCCGCAGAAGAGGTGAGTATTCGATGTGTTTTTTGTAGGGAGGACTTTTTTTAAACATTACTATTTTAGTAACAGAGTTCCTTTAAAGGGTAACAGATGGAATCAGGGAAAACCAATTGTGCCTATGTATGATGTACCCACCAGCCTACTGTGGAACTTTTTTATTTTTTGAAAATTATTAAAAAATGAAAAATTAGGGGCGTGGCCGAGCGGCACATGTAGACGGTCGCACTTACCTCCTGCTCCGCCGAAAATCCTGGCAATTATCCTGCTTATCGCCCCATCCTGACCCAAATCGACCGGCATCGGAACCGCAACGATCCCGCGACACCAGCGATCCACACACCGGACCGATATACGGCGCCGGAACATGGCAAAACGGACGAAAAACAACCGGGGCCTGCAGGAAGAAATGGCCCAAGATGGCGCCTTGCCACAGCGCAGCTCCAGGGACCAGTACAGAGAGGATGCCCAAAAGCTCCTGTTTGGAGGAAAGGCTCCCAAAGGCACCACATCTCCCCCATTAGATCCAGGGGATGCCTCAGGAGATTACTCGGCTGCAGATGACACGGTCCCACTGGAGGATGCGAGCGGATTGTCCCCTGAATGGCAAACTGTGAGTACACCAAGAAATTCACATGCAGGCCCCAGATCCACTCCCCCTCTTCCTGATAACTCAGAGCCCACACTTAGAGACATCTTCTCTGCTGTAACTGCATGTAATGTGTCCATCTCTACGCTAGCAAATGAAGTGAAAGGAGTGAAGGCAGAAATATCCTTTGTGAGACAGGACATGCAGAAGCTGAGGGAGCGCACAGCAGCCATTGAGGGCAGAGTGAGTGCACTAGAAGATGACATACCTCCCATGCAGAGAGACTTACAATATAACTGCCACCTCACCGACCGCCATGCGGCCCGTCTAGATGACCTTGAAAATCGCATGAGGCGGAACAATATACGCGCCATAGGCATCCCTGAAAGAGCAGAGGGCAAAAACCCAGTCACATTCATTGAAGAATGGCTGATCGCAACGTTTGGCAAAGACGCATTCTCCCCGCTCTTTGCGGTTGAAAGGGCGCACAGGGTCCCATCCAGGCCACTACCACCAGGCAACCACCCACGGGCCTTCCTCTTTAAACTACTCAACTACAAAGACAGGGATGCCATACTCTCCAGGGCCAGAACCATGGGCGGTACAATTAACATTGAAAACTCCAAGGTCTCATTATACCCAGATTTCTCTGCAGAGCTGCAGAAGCAACGCGCACAATTTATTGATGTGAAAAAACGGTTGAGGGACCTCAACCTCCCGTATGCTATGCTATACCCGGCCCGACTTCGGGTAGTTGCACTGGGGGAAACCCACTTCTTTGAACGGCCTACAGCCGCCGCACAGTGGCTAGACAGAGAGGATAGAGCACTCAAAGCCAACCGAGCGCAGCGCAATGCACCAGCCTGACAACTCTCCCCTCAAGGACACTGAAGTTCACCGACACCCTACAGATCTAACCAAGGTTGCCACAGAAATTGATAGAAGACCAGGGCTACTCTGATCCATCTCCTTTCCCCTAGCCTACACCGGATTTATGACACTTCCTGATAGCAAGGCGGCGAAGGAGACCCTTTCATCTATACCTATTACGCACAAGGCGGCACATCTCACACGTGCGGCTGAAGTGAGACTCCTTGGAGAACTAACCCTCGGGTTGTAAGGGAGTTTCCGCCGCCTTCCCCCCCCCCTTTTGTGCGGATGCAAGGGAACAGTTTTTTGAATAGCCCAAGTGGCTGGGAGCCCTGTTGGCCCCACAAGTTATTTTCCATTCAGCGTGTGACCTTTCGCGGCCACAACATGTACTGTTTGATTTCGTGTCTTCTCCAGGTCCTCCCAGGGACGCAACGAACGGAAACCGTGGAACTGTCCTCAATACAGATGTCTCATTGCACACCGGGTAATGGTACTGTACTAGTATATGTCTTCTTATTCCCCCACAGGAAAACAGTCTGCTACTCTAACATATCATATGGGATGCAATGCATTATTTTGTCTTTACTCCTAGAATCCCCAGATGGCGGTTGAACTAAACGTATTTTCATGGAATGTGCGAGGTTTAGGTACCCCAGTAAAAAGAATTGCAGTTCTTAGATATGTTAAATCAATGAAGGCCAGCATTGTTTGCTTGCAGGAGACGCATTTTCAGGCTGACCCACCTCCTAACTTAAGCCCCCGCGCCTATGAGGTGCAGTTCCACTCCACATACTCGTCCTACTCCAGGGGGGTAAGCATACTCATACGTAAAGGAGTCCGGTTCCAATGTATCCAGAAATTAATTGACCCGGGGGGTAGATTTATATTCATACTGTGTAAACTATATGGTCTGACTTGCATACTTGCAAATATTTATGTACCACCACCGTACTCAGCCGGGGTACTTGGTAGCCTGGCAAAATTCATGGCACAATACCCAGAAGTACCCCTGCTCGCAGTAGGGGATTTTAATAATTATTTGAACCATTTCAAGGACAAGCTCCCCGCTCCCCAAAATGTTGCACCAGGGGCAACAGGACAAACACCTTTTGCCAGAGTGCTTGAGGAGCTGGGACTGACGGATGTCTGGCGTTGCAGACATCCAGATGTACGGAGATACTCCTGCCACTCGGCCTCCCATGGAGGCTTATCCAGAATTGATATTGGTCTGGGCAACGATAAAATGTTACCTCGAGTCATAGCCTCAGAATACACCGATAGACATATCTCTGACCATTCCTCGCTACGCATCTCCATCTCATTCCCGGATATAGTTAAAAGCCCAGTCTGGAGGCTCAATCCCTTCTGGCTCTCATTGCTCCCAGAGCCTGACCCAATAAGGGACATGCTCAAACTATTTTTTCAGGAGAATGTTGGCACAGCGACTTTAGATATAGTATGGGACGCAATGAAGGCCTTTGTGAGGGGACAATTCATAAAATCAATAAATCGCATTAAAACTGACACCAAGGCATGGGAGATGACGGTGCGCGGGATGGTCACTGAAACCGAGAACAACTATATTGCGAGTCCCACAGAGGACACAAAAAGGGCATGGCTGGGGGCACAATCAATGTCCAAGCAGCTGGCATTACAGCTAGCCGAAAATAAGCGTTTTTTTCTCCAACAGTCGCATTTTGAGGAGGGGGAGGCAACAGGGCACATGCTAGCGGTAATGGCGCGAGCACAACAATCCTCCTCCACTATTTCGGCTATCTGTGATACACGGGGTGTCGAACACTCCATAACCCCAGACATTGTACGGATATTCAAAGATTTCTATGCAGATCTATATACAGCTAAAGTGAATCCCACTGAGGAGGCAATAGAAAACTTCTTAAGAAAGGGTGACCTCCCGGTCCTGCCAGCCAATGATGCAGCCATGCTTAACACGCCAATTACAGAGGAAGAACTAGAGATAGCTCTGTCACAATCCCAGAATAATAAATCACCAGGGCTAGATGGGTTACCGTCTGAAGTCTACAAGAGATATGCCGGCACACTACTCCCCAATCTTTTGAAAGTTTATATAGAGGCACTCGAGAAGGGGTCCCTTCCAAGCTCTATGAATGAGGCCATCATAGTGGTCCTGCTGAAACCTGGCAAAGAGCCCAAGTCTCCAGGATCGTATAGACCCATATCTCTGCTGACTGCGGATGTCAAACTACTAGCCCGCATCCTAGCGAATAGATTGGCTAAGGTGATACACAAAATAATACATAGAGACCAATCCGGGTTCATCCCCACCAGATGTACAGCGCAAAACATAAGGAGGCTCTTCTTGAACCTACAAATTCCAACAACTAACACTGGCAATAGAGCTGTCTTTTCGCTGGACGCAGCTAAGGCCTTCGACAGTGTCGAGTGGCCTTATCTGTGGAAGGTACTTAAGACTGTAGGCCTAGGAGATACCTTTATTAAATGGGTGCAACTATTATATGCGAAACCTACCGCAAGACTCAGAGTAAATGGCGAGCTGTCAGAACCCTTCCAGTTATTTAGAGGCACCCGGCAGGGATGCCCCTTGTCACCCCTGCTGTTTGCCTTAGCACTGGAACCACTGGCAGCTAGGATAAGAGGAGACGCAGACATTGTAGGATTCCAACGACCCACTGGCACGGATGTTGTGTCTATGTACGCTGATGACACACTACTGTACCTAGGAGACACTCAGGGCTCACTGCAGGCAGTGATGACTCTTATCACGACGTTTGGGGAACTATCAGGCTTCTCCATCAACTGGGATAAATCGGTACTGATGCCACTCGACAAACTAGACACCCCGCTCCCGAGCTGTGCAGAATCAGTTCAGATAGTGACAACATTTAAATATCTAGGAATCCAGGTAACCCCTGACCCATCACAATACCTTGAACATAATCTAACACCCCTGCTTAGTAAATTCCGTGAAAAATGCACATCTTGGTGCAAACTGCCCCTAGCCGTAGCCGGGCGCGTAAACCTTATCAAAATGGTCTGGGCACCACAGTTACTCTATATATTCCACAACTCCCCGGTGTGGATCCCTAGGAGGTGGTTCGCAAGAATAGAATCACAATTTAGGGAATTGATATGGCGAAAAAAAACAGCCAGAATTAAGCTGTCTACATTGCAATATAACAAGGATGAGGGGGGAATGGCAGTCCCCCATCCCAGGACATATTTCCTAGCATCACAGCTACAACAGCTGGGAGGCTGGGGTAATCTGGATCTGGATGACCCTATTGGCAAACTACTGGACACAGGGGAGAACTGCGAAACCGCACTTACCAGACTGGAGGCTGGATATCTACACCTAGACTCTAAGGCCCCCACTGTTAAACTACTAAACATGCTATGGACATACATAAAAAAAGCCCTGGGGATAAAAGGGTACCTGGAATGCACTCCTATATGGCGCAATAGACAATATAAAGAGCTACAAAAACTAAAAGGCTTTAGAGACTGGGAGGAGGCGGGTATTAGATATATCTCCCGACTTTATAATGGACCCACCTTCAAATTGTTCTCTGAGATCCAAGCGGAATACGGGATCCCAAACAACAATTTCTATAAATACCTACAATTACGCCATGCCCTGCAGACGCAAGCAAAAACCAATACAATGAGACAGACAGACCACGCAATAATCAGAAATATCCTCATGAGACAGGACAAGAAGGGCATGATCTCCAGTTGCTACGGTACCCTCCTCGCACGAATACAAGATCCCGCTACACTACCATGTAGACAGAAGTGGGAGGAGGATATCGGTCCCATTAATGGGGAAAGCTGGGAGCTGTGTCTGGCGGCTGCCCCCCTGGTTTCAGTCTCTGCATCCCACAAAATGTCTCACCTGTATCTACTCCACAGAGCCTACAGGACGCCCAAGAGACTCCATGACTGGGGAATCAGGGACTCCCCCTTATGCCCAAAGTGTGAAACAGAACATGGAGACCTTCTCCATATGTTCTGGAAATGCCCCAAACTTTTCAGATACTGGGGAGGGGTACTGGACACGATATCCACAGCATATAGAGTGACGCTACAAAGAGAACCCGGTGTCTGTATGCTGGGAATATTTGAAGATGAAACGCTAACCCCACACACACATACAGCAATTCAGAGATTACTGTACGAAGCACGTAAGCTAATTGCCCAACGCTGGATAACACCAAGAGTTCCCACTAAAAGACAATGGGTGGATAGCGTCAACAGACTACTTATTAGGGAGAAGCTAACATATCAACACAGAAAAGTTCCGCAGAAATTTTACTCATTGTGGCAGGACTGGCTGGAGATCCCGGGGCTAGCTCCATACCAACTGATTAAGGACAGACTATTACTGGGCTGAAGATACCTGGTTGCCTTTTTACTAAGAGCCATGCTCTAAAATGCATACTGGGGGGCATGGGAAGACACGAAGACTACAAAGGTTATTGCACTACTATTTTGGTTGCTTAATCACTGTGTTTTATTGCATATACTAAGAAAAAAAGAGGATTAAAGGATATTGCACAACAATATAAAAGTTCGTTAACATTATGTAAGAATACATTGTAGATATGCTCTGTTGGAAATGTACCCCACTTACCTGTTATCAAAAATGTGTGTCATGCGTATCTGTAAGTTGAATGACTCATAACATGTACTGTGCAAAGTAATTAATAAAAGTTTTTTTTCTGATTTAAAAAAAAAAAAAAAAAATGAAAAATTAACTCTATTTTTTCACCTGTACAGGCTGTTGGTTAGCGCCCCTTGGAGCGGATTTCCTAAAAACAGGATGGGGGATGTCTACAAATGTTCTGTCAGCCTGCTATTATCACAATGCAGTAAACTGAGCTTGGCAAGTAAGTCTTCTTTATCTCCAATTATATCTAAACCATTCATTTTCCTATGAGCCCAACACCTCTTTTATACATATCTTTAATTATAATTAAATAATTAAGTGCAATTAAAAGCTTTCTTTTGGGGAAAAATGCTCAAGCTTATTTATTGTGCACTAGAATGTTATGTGGTCTTGAGCCCCATACACACGGTCGGAAAATCCGACCACCAAATCAATTGGATTTGGTCCGACGGATTTTGTCTGACACTGGTGTTGCATACACACGGTCGGACAAAGTTGTCGGAAAATCCGATCATTCTGAACGTGGTGACGTCTGTTGCCTACGACGGGACTACGTAGAGGCTAGTAGCCAATAGCTTTGGTCTTGTAATGTGATCTGAGCATGCGTGGCACTTTGTCCGTCGGAATTCGCTACACACGATCGGAATTGGTGTGATCGGACTTTGTTGTTGGAAAATTTTTAGAGCAGGAGATACAACTTTGTCCGTCGGACAATCCGATGGAAAATGTCCGATGGTGCCTACACACGGTCGGAATTTCTTACAAGATTGTCCGATAGGACAGAATCCATCGGAAAATCCGACCGTGTGTATGGGGCTTTGGGCTTTCTCCACAGCAACAGCGGCTACCAAAGTTAAAAGAAATCTTGGTATGTATAAAAAGGGAGACTGAAATAAGTGTTGCTAATATAGTTATGTGTCTGTATAAATGACTTGTAAAACCCCATCTAAAATATGATGTACGTTTGTAGACATCACAGTTTAGAAGGACATTTGGAGAGGTTTCGGAGGCAACACTATTTAAAAGGATAATGGAGTGACTGAGCATGGGCAGCTCTTGCCATAATGCAGAGTACTATGTCCTCGTTTGTACGTTGTCACTGTCATCTTCTCTGCTGCTTTTTCCAGCATCATCTCTTTGTTTATTGGGCATTCGATGATGATGTAACTACTACACATGTTCCAGGGTAGGAATAGGTAAGATTTCATGGTAGGGACAGATGTCTGTGGTCTAAAGAAAGTATACTATGCAACCTGTGGCATGACACTGATTGGTGGACATAGTGAAGGACGTGGCCTATTTTAACATACCTTTTCAAATCTTTCAACATCAGCTTCCTTTTAGACGCTCACCATTCATTCACTTGATATAGCGGCAAAAAAAATGGTATTGGAAGATCACTGTGATCACAGGTGTGACATCAAGCCCATCAACCCAACATATCTTATTAGTATTGGCTGAGGGAAAGGGGGCATATGAATGCTGGAGATACATCCTCCCATTCTCAGCATCATACACACAAAAAAGAGGTCTCCAGAAACGTGTCTACATTTTTGGATGCCGTGAAGGATTAGAATTTTCTGCCAGGTTTTTATTGCTGCTATTTTTCTGCAACCAGGCTCCAGAGTACATAGGGTAAATTTTGTAACAAGCATGGTTTTCTATGAATTGTTCGCTCCAACGTCCAATCAGCATTGGCTATACGGTGGCACATCTAAAATAAGAATGTGATTTTCTATAATGTTTATTTACTGTTGGCTGTTTTACATGTGTAACTCTTGCAGGAACTAAACCACAGGAAGTATGTACTGATATCAATAAAGATAAGCTCTAGTAACCTAATAAATATCAATCCAAAACAAGTGCAGTGCTCCATCCTCAACCTAACCACAACTCATAACACCTAATATACAGTATCTCACAAAAGTGAGTACACCCCTCACATTTTTGTAAATATTTTATTATATCATTTCATGTGACAACACTGAAGAAATTACACTTTGCTACAATGTAAAGTAGTGAGTGTACAGTTTGTATAAAAGTGTAAATTTGCTGTCCCCTCAAAATAACTCAACACACAGCCATTATTGTCTAAACCCTTGTCAACAAAAGTGAGTACACCCCTGAGTGAAAATGTCCAAATTGGGCCCAATTAGCCATTTTCCCTCCCCGGTGTCATTTGACTCGTTAGTGTTACAAGGTCTCAGGTGTGAATGGGGAGCAGGGGTGTTAAATTTGGTGTTATCGCTCTCTCTCTCTCTCTCATACTGGTCACTGGAAATTCAACATGGCACCTCATGGCAAAGAACTTTCTGAGTATCTGAAAAAAAAATGTTTTCCTCTACATAAAGATGGCCTAGGCTATAAGAAGTTTGCCAAGACCCTGAAACTGAGCTGCAGCATGGTGGCCAAGACCATACAGTGGTTTAACAGGACAGGTTCCACTCAGAACAGGCCTCGCCATGGTCGACCAAAGAAGTTAAGTGCACATGCTCAGCTTCATATCCAGAGGTTGTCTTTGGGAAAAATATGTATGAGTCCTGCCAGCATTTCTGCAGAGGTTGAAGGGATGGGGGGGTGGGGGGGTCAGCCTGTCAGTGCTCAGACCATATGCCACACACTGAATAAAATTGGTCTGTATGGCTGTCATCTTCTAAAGATGATGCACAAGAAAGCCCGCAAACAGTTTGCAAGACAAGCAGACTAAGGACATGGATTACTGGAACCGTGGTCTGATGAGCCCAAGATAAACTTATTTGGTTTGGTTCAGATGGTGTCAAACGTGTGTGGTAGCAACCAGGTGAGGAGTACAAAGACAAGTGTGTCTTGCCTACAGTCAAGTATTGTGGTGGGAGTGTCATGGTCTGGGGCTGCATGAGTGCTGCCAGCACTGGAGAGCTACAGTTCATTGAGGGAACACACCTCCAAGACGACCACTGCCTTGCTAAAGAAGCTGAGGGTAAAAGTGATGGACTGGCCAAGCATGTCTCCAGACTTAAACCCTATTGAGCATCTGTGGGGCATCCTCAAACAGAAGGCGGAGGAGAGCAAGGTCTCTAACATCCACCAGCTCCGTGATGTCGTCATGGAGGGGTGGAAGAGGACTCCAGTGGCAACCTGTGAAGCTCTGGTGAACTCCATGCCCAAGAGGGTTAAGGCAGTGCTGGAAAATAATAGCGGCCACACAAAATTCTGACACTTTGGGCCCAATTTGGACATTTTCAATTAGGGGTGTACTCACTTTTGTTGCCAGCGGTTTAGACATTAATGGCTGTGTGAGTTATTTTGAGGGGACAGCAAATTGACACTGTTATACAAGCTGTACACTCACTACTTTACATTGTAGCAAAGTGTAATTTCTTCAGTTTTGTCACATGAAAATATATAATAAAATATTTTTAAAAATGTGAGATACTGTGTGTATCAGCAAACCTCTCTAAACAATATCAACTTAAAATGTTTCTAAAGGCTCAAGGTTTTTTACCTTCATGTAAAAAACCCTGTGTGCATCAGCTCCCCCTATTACTTATCTATTACTATTACTTATCTGAGCCTGATCCTCCTCCAGCAATTTGCATGAGAGCCTCTGCTCTCCGGAGACTCTCCCTCCTCTTTGGCTGAGGCAGCAGTGGGAGCCATTGGCTCCTGCTGCTGTCAATCACAGCCAGTGAGCCAATGAGGACATAGAGGGGGTGGGGCTGAGCCGCGGCTCTTGTGAATGGACATAGAGCCACAACTCTGGAACAAGCTGCTTGCTCTGGGGGCACTTGGCAGGGGGGAGGGCCCAAGAGCGCCGGCAAGGGACCCGAGAAGGGGAGGATTGGGGCTGTTATGTGCAAAACCACTGCACAGAGCAGGTAAGTATAACGTGTTTATATATTTTAAAAGAAAGCCTTTAATATCACTTTAATAAAGAATAAACAGATTAATGTAGGTACAAAATTCATATGCACATGAATTTGTATATTCTTTATCATTGGATATTTATTTATGTTTGATGGTGGGAACCATTTGTGCTGGTTTGGTGATATTTAGGTTCTCCTATGATGCACAAAGTTTATTTATGTTATGATTATTAATATCACATTTTACCAAGGCTATGATGCTTGCTTAGTCTAGGGAATGTAACAGGTTACTTACCTTATTCCTCTTCCGCTGATGCTCTTCTCTGCTCCAGCTCTAGATTGTGGGCAGCGCCTCCACATCCTCATGTGCAATGTAGGACTGTTGGTCTGCCATTGTATATGATGACATTGTCCCCAGATACCAGCAAACACCCAACAGTTCCAATCCTTCCCCACTCTACCCAAAACTAAAATACGGCTTTTGAATTGACATCCATTTTAAGGTAAATGAGCAAGTGGCAGGAACTCGTGCACTGATATCTTAAGACTCAATTCCCCAAAAGGTATAAGATGCTGGTATATGACTTGGACCACCAGATTTCATGTACAACTGAACTATAACTTTTGGATGGAATGCCCCTAATGATCATTTTCATTTTTTACTTCAGGTGCAACTATTATCCCAAATGTAACAGAAGTGAAAGAACAAATGAACCTTGGGCTAACACTGATAAGAAATGAAAATACTGGTGGATTTTTAGTAAGTTCAGGAAAAGTTCATTTGCACGATTGTACGATTGTATTTGTTTAAATATTCACCAATGTTTTATTAAGTGCATTGCAGTGGTTTTTACTATACTGTATATACAGTATATATATATGTATATGTGTGTGTGTGTGTGTGTGTGTATAGATAGATAGATAGATAGATAGATAGATAGATAGATAGATAGATAGATAGATAGATAGATATAGATCTCTCTCTCTCTCTCTCTCATATATATATATATATCGATATCTATATCTATATAAATATATATAGATATCTATATCTATATAAATATATATATAGATAAATATAGATATATATCTACTGTATATGAAATCTCTTCTGGTAACGATGAAAAGTCCTACCCTGAGCATCAAGGGAAGGAAACTACCAAAGCTGGAGAAAGATGTGCAAATAAATTATTAATACATATTAAAAATAACAACATAAAAACATTGCTCAAATATTCTAGCTAAATGAGAATAATTGAATCTTAAAATTCTATCTATATATGCAGGGGTAGGTGGCGCTGCCTATCACCTGGAGAATGACCTCCAGTGATGACTAACGACGTGAAAGTGCGAGTACTAATTTGAGCCACAATGTGATGTGTGTTGAGATTAATTACTAATATATGTGCAAAAGTGGGTGGTGCTGCCTATCACCTGGAGAGTGACCTCCAGTGGTGACAAACCACTAACATATACCACGTGAGGTGCTAATTAAACCCAAAAGAGTTGTGCACTTAATGAATTATTAGGGTCACCCTACTAAACTATCACACCAGGTGTAAACCGCAGGGCTACGCCTGTGTGAAAGTGTCTAGTGGGTCCCTATATGTGCATCAAAGAAGTGGCTGTATAAAATGTATAATCCAACATGTAAAGGGAAAACTACATGTACAAAGGAATTTCAAACCACAAAGCACGTGTTGGAGTACTCTTGTATGTAGGGTAACCTAAATCTCCACACGTATCCAAAAGTAGATTAAAAAGTGCATGAGGAATTGTTAAGTATAAATAAACTAAAATATTATGTGTGCTCATCAAAGAGATAAAGTCTCATGTGCAAAATAATCACAAATACTGGTATATAAATCCAATCTGTAGTGCTAATTATAAGTCAAGCAATCCAAAGTGACTTGTGCAGAAATCATTCATAGGTCAAATCCTCAGCACACATCACACTGTGGCTCAAATTAGTACTTGCACTTTCACGTCGTTAATCATCACTGGAGGTCATTCTCCAGGTGATAGGCAGCGCCACCCACGCCTGCATATATAGATTTTGTTTTTCTTTGTTTGGCGCTTCACTAGTGGAGCCCCTTGGGGAGGCAGCAGCCTAGCCTTACTTATTATTTATGAAAATTCTATCGGCATGCCCTTTTTAGAAACTCAGTACACAGAAACGCTCTACCTCCAACATACATGTCCCTCATATCTTCAACAGAGAATACCAGTGCTTGATTGGGCTCCTGTACCGTTATACAATCCCTGGTTGTCATCAAAACCAGTGTCCTTATCAAAAGATTTCCCCTCTATTCTTGTTCTGGTGACAACAAACAAATTGGGATTTCCTATCAATTTCACTTGGTGATAACAGTAAACCGGACAAACAGGGAGGATGAATCTCCCTAATAGGAGCACAGACAGTAACAGGAACCCGACAGAGGTTTTAATTCTTATCCACTCCATCCAAAACTAAAAAAAAGTTTTGCCTTTTAATTATACTTTATTATCATAAAATTAAACCTTTTTTGGCCATGGCTGTATTGTTTTTCTCCTGCAACAATGGTTTAAAAGAGAAATGTCCCTGTACGTGCAATTCTACTTACTGGTTAGATTACAGGAAACATTTGGTGTAGTTAAAAAAAAAAAAAAAAAAACACATGCTCGCTTTCATGTCCCCCACCTGAAAGTAAGTCTGAAAGTTCTCAGTCATCTTTTAGCAGAGAGCGGTGACTGGCAGTCACCGCTCTCTGCTCTGCCTCGCCAGCGCTCCCTGAAGTGCTGGACTGTAAAGGGTGGGAGTGGCTGGCTCAGCCCCTCAGCGGTGCACTAAGAGGCTGAGTCAGCTGCCCATTAGACATCTGAGTGGATCCTGACAATATGGTTAGGTCCTTCTAGAGCCTGAAGCGACTCTGTGACTTCTAAAGCTCGCTGTCAGCTCATTCGGGGTCACAGGAGAGCACAAGTCAATTCACTCCTGTGGCCCAGAAGAGAAGTATGGCCAAAAAAGCTTTGGCCATACTTCTCTTTTAACCACTTTCCACCAGTAGGAGATCCATGGACGTCCTCCGGTTTCAATGGTTATACCAGAATGATGCCTGCACCTACAGGCATCATTCCAGTATGTATGTTTACGGCCAGCGATTCCCTGTAAGGCAGAAGTGATCTGAGTGGCTAATTACCCACTCGATCACTTCTGTGGGTGGCAGAAGGGGGTCCCACCCCCCTCCCACCACCACCACCGCTTCTCCCGGGCTCTACCAAATGATTGCGGTGCCCGGGAGTGATGCGGCCGGCGGTGATGCTGCTCTGCACAGAGAGAGGAACTGAAGTCACCCCCCCCCCCTCTATAACCCTGTAAACCGGGAGCAACGAGTTATGTTGCCACTTCCGGTTCCGCCTCTTTGTTTACTTGACCACCAGAGGCCAGGAAAGCAGCCGATCAGACCGATCTGTGTCTGACCGGCTGCATGGGAGGCTAGAGGAGAGATGAGAGGATCTCTCCATTGAGAGGACTTGTCACTACCCATGCTGTCACAAGGAATGTTGTTCATCCCTTGTGATAGCAATAAGGTTAATCTAGTGTAAGAAAAAAATAAATTGTATAAAATAAATAATAATAATAAAAAAATGTAAAGCGCCCCCGTCCCACCGTGCTAATGCTCAAATGTAAATGTATACTTTACTCCCACACGTATATGTAAACAGTGATTGCACCACACATGTGAGGTATTGCCGCGATCATCAGAGTGAGAGCAATAATTCTAACACCAGTCGCCTATGGAGAATTTTAAGCACTATAGTTTGCTGTCATTCCATGGGCATATGCAATTTTAAAGCAGGACATGTTGGGTATCTATTTACTTGGCATAACATCTTTCACATTATACAACAAAAATTGGGCTAACTTTAGTTTTTTTTTTTTTAAATCATGAAAACGTTTTTCTTTCCCAAAAAATTGTGTTTGAAAAAACGCTGCGCAAATACCGTGTGACATAAAAATTGCAACACCCATTATTTTATTCTAAAGGGCCTCTGCTAAAAAAAATATATAATGTTTGAGGGTTCTAAGTAATTTTCTAGCAAAAAAAAAGGTTGATTTTTACATGTACTGTAGGAGCGAAATGTCCGAATTGGCCCGGATGGCAAGTGGTTAAAATCACAGTGAGTTTTCAGTTCACAAATTCTATTTGGGATTGAAGTAATGTGTAATCCAATAAACAAGTGACACCAATCAAATGCAATAAAATGTTGAGTGAAAGGTGCCCTTTCAACAAGTGAAATCAATCACAATCAATTAGAACATATAAAAGTTTGGCGCTAACTCTCATATGCTTATAACTGTGAATATAGTGCATATCATATAACTACACAAATTTTTTTATAAAATCATACAACAAATCATCCTCATGTGGTAGAATAAACACACCAATTCACCATATAGTGACATGTACTCCTAATTGTGTGAGAAGATTGCAGACTCACCAAACATATCAATGGAATACTTGAGCTTATGAAGCATTCCATTGATATATTTGGTGAGTCTGCAATCTTCTTCTTCTTTAATTAAGAGTACCTGTCACTATATGATGTGTTTATTCCACCACATGAGGACGATTTGTTGTATGATTTGATTTCATTTTTTGTGCATATGAGAGTTAGCGCCGACCTTTTATATGTAATGTGTTCAAGGTTTTTGCCTATCAAATACTGATGACTTATTATTATTCCCTATGTGAACATATATATCTGCTTTTCTATGTGTGAAGGTAAGATACTTTATTGATCTCATGTATGATTACTGTACTGTATATGTTCTGTTTCTTTTCAGACATGTGGCCCATTATGGGCCCAGCAATGTGGAAACAATTTTTATGCAACAGGGATGTGTTCTGATATTAGCCCAACATTCCAGGTGCTCAGAAGCTTTTCCCCTGCTCTTCAAAGTAAGTATAACATTACCAGTCAGCACTATTTTTTAAGAAAACAAGTCTTAGTTAAATACTACTATCCCCAGGGCCATGTGAGATGAGTTCCAAGTGGCCTAGCAGGGATAAACACCAAATGCACCAGTTCCATTACTGAGTAAAGTTTTGCACATTTGAACATTGCATTCTCAGGGCTGGATTGTTGGCTTACAATGGGGTAAGACAGATGGGCGCAACATCTTAGTAAGGTTTAATGTTTTTATTGCTGAACACACACAAGGGATAGTACATAAGGGAACAGGATACCCCAAAACACAACAGTACATCCACTGGTAGTATACTTCTGTCACAGGAGGTCTCTTCAGTATTCCATGTGGAGCCTTTTCACAGCTTAAGCTGAACGAGTCCAGATTAGCATAGACTCAACCATCCAGGAACTTTCCAAATTTATCTCCACCAACTCTGGAAGGTTGCTCTAAAGATTTATCGCTTTCCTCCAGCTCACACCACTGACCAGATTCCTAAATGATTGGCTGGTGGGGAAAAAGTTTATTGTAGATATAGCACCATCAATTTACACAGCTCTTTACATATAGGTTGTACATTCACATCAGTCCCTGCCCTCAAGTAGCTTACAATTTAAAGTCCCTAACTCACATACACATAGTAGGGCCAATTTATACAGGAGCCAATTAACCTACCAGTATGTCTTTGGAGTGTGGGAGGACACTGGAGTACCCAAAGGAAACCCACGCAGGCACAGGGAGAACATGCAAACTTAGGTAGTGCAGGTAGTGCCATGTTTGGATTTGAATCTGCAACCCTAATGCTGCTAGACAGAAGTGCTAACCACTTAGCCACTCATCTGCCCTTTTGACAGATATGTGCACTGCTTTGACTAATTGCATCGCCTGGTTTATTAGATGACTATGAAGGTTGTAGCTCATTCCTCAGAGATCCACTGAGCCCTAAGCTCCAGCCTTGCAGATCATCTGGCTCTGCTAAAACTGTTTAAATAGTTGCTTTATCCTTGTTTTGTCTTTAGTGTCCATTTATTTCTATGAGTCTTCTTTGTTTTCCAGCCTGCTCTGCAGTAATTGATATCGCTATTGTATGTGACGGTTCAAACAGTATTTATCCTTGGTCAGCAGTTCGGAACTTTTTGGAGAAGTTTGTGGAGGGGTTAGACGTTGGACCTACAAAGACTCAGGTGATTTTTACACATCTAAATTTTTCTGTGTGACATCTATAATCTGCACATATATCATGACACAAAATGATTGAACATGGCCAATTACTTTAAAGCCTGTATTTAAAAAAAAAAGAAAATAAAAAATCGGCACAAGGGATATTACTTACCTTCAATGGGATGTGTCCGTTGTGCTGTTGTGTCCTAGTTTACCAGAAATGTTTCTCCTCCAATGCCCCCCACCCATACTGTCATAATCCTCCAGTGCAACAGGGGTTCAAAGAACTAAGGAAGCTGTGACAGGCAATTAAGAGTGCTTGATTATACGCACCTTTCCACTAAGCTTTTCCATTTATAGGAGCCGGTACTTCAGTTGCTATGAATGAAGCAGGATCCATGAATGGAGGGGCGGACCTTGCCATCATCCACCTGTCCTCCATTCATAGATTGCGTTTTATTCATAGAAGCTGTAGTATGGCTGTATGGGGGTGGATGGTACACCTAGTGGTACAAAAATTTAGAGCAGCATTCATGCAGGGACAAAAGCCCACAATGCATACTTCTTTAATTATAGACATTCACCCCATGGCACAAATTGTCCTAAACGTTCGTAACGCTAGGGGCACCATCCAGTCCCATCCAACCACAGCAGCTGGCAGCGTATCATAGAGTTTGACAGGCTGCTGGCAGTGTGGCTGGACAATGCAAGTATGCCATCTGCATGCAGCTAAACCACAGAGCCTCATGCACCAGGGAAAATCCTTATTCTCTACCCATTAATAAAAACCTATACTGAGAGATAATGAAGGAAAGCTATCTGAATGAGATTGTGGGATAGAGGGTGTGCCACATCCCAAATAGATAAAGAACTAGAAAAAAAACCCTATGGGTGGGACTTTAAAGGCACAACCTCCATCAAGTAAGTAGAAAATATATTTCTACTTACTTGATTGAGGTTGTGCCTTTAAAGTCCCACCCATAGGGGGGTTTTCTAGTTCTTTATACTGAGAGATATATTCAGGCTGCTGTCATTGCTTACTTGCTCACCAAAAATCTAATTTAAAGTGATTCTAAATGTTTAGTATTTTTAAAAAAAAACAAACATGTTATATTTACCTGGTGTGTTTAACGGTTTTGCACAGAGCAGCCCCGATCCTTTTCTTGGGTCCCCCACGGGCGCCTGGCTCCTCCTTCTTGACCAGTGCCCACAATAGCAAGCCAATTGCTATAGGGGCACTGGTGCATGCTGGCTCCCAAGCCCCTCCCCCCCTCACTGGCTGTGATTGACAGCACATGCTCCCCATTCACACCTGAGACCTTGTAACACTAACAAGTCACATGACACCCTGGAGGGAAAATAGCTTATTGGCCCCAATTTGGACATTTTCTCTTAGGAGTCTACTCACTTTTGTTGCCAGCGGTTTAGACATTAATGGCTGTGTGTTGAGTTATTTTGAGGGGACATCAAATTTACACTGTTATACAAGCTGTACACTCACTACATTACATTGTAGCAAAGTGTCATTTTATCAGTGTTGTCACATGAAAAGATATAATAAAATATTTACAAAAATGTAAGGGGTGTACTCACATTTGTGAGATACTGTATGTATTTATATATATATATATATATATATATATATATATATATATATATATATATATATATATAAATATATATATATAAATATATATACAGTATATACTGTGTGTATGTATATATACAGCGGTTAAAATAAGTATTGAACACGTCACCATTTTTCTAGGTAAATATATTTCTAAATGGGTTATTGACATGACATTTTCACCACATGTCGGTAACAACCCAATCCATCCATAAATACGAAGACACCAAAACTAAGTTCAGAAATTAAGTTATGTGTAATAAAATGGAATGGCCCCGGGAAAAGTATTGAACACGCTAACTGAAATGTATTTAATACTTTGTACAAAATCCTTTGTTGGTAATGACAGCTTCAAGACGCCTCCTATATGGAGAAATTAGTCACATGCATTGCTCAGGTGTGATTTTGGCCCATTCTTCCACACAGTCTTCAAATCTTGAAGGTTCTGTGGGCCTCTTCTATGAACTCTGATCTTCAGTTCTTTCCAAAGATGGTCTATTGGATTCAAGTCAGGTGATTGGCTGGGCCTTTCTAGCAGCTTTATATTCTTTCTTTGAAACCAATTGAGAGTTTCCTAGGCTTTGTGTTTAGGATCATTGTCTTGTTGAAATGTCCACCCTTGTTTCATCTTCATCATCCTGGTAGGTGGCAGCAGATTTTCATAAAGAATGTCTTGGTACATTTTTCCATTCATCCTTCCTTCAATGACATGAAGTCTACCATATGCTGAAAAACAGCCCCACACCATGATGTTCCCACCTCCAAATGTCACTGTTGGTATGGGGGTGTTTTTGAGGTGATGCGCAGTGCCATTTGACCTCCAAACATGGTGTGTATTATGGCATCCAAAGAGTTTAAATTTGGTTTCATCTGACCAGAGTATATTATCCCAGTATTACACAAGCGTGTCTAAATGTTGTGTAGCAAACTTTAAACATGCTTCAACATGCTTTTTCTTCAGCAATGGAGTCTTGCGTGGTGAGTGTGCATACAGGCCATGGCGGTTGAGTGCATTACTTATTTTTTTCTTTGAAACAATTATACCTGCTAATTCCAGATCTTTCTGAAGCTCTCCACAAGTGGCTCTTGGACAACTCTTTTGATAATTTTGTTTACTCCTCTGTCAGAAATCTTGTGAGGAGCACCTGGTTGTGACTGATTTATGGTGAAATAATGTTCTTTCCACTTCTGGATTATGACTCGACAGTGCTCACTGGAACATTCAGAAGTTTAGATCTCCTTCTGTAACCAATGCCATCATCAGATGTTTCTTGTGTGACAACTTGGTAATGAGACACCTTTTTCTAGATCAGCAGTTGAGACTGAACCAGCTGATAATACTTTGCACTGACAAGGGGCAGAATTGCTTTCTAATTACTGATAGATTTCAGCCGGTGTCTTGGCTTTCCATGCCTTTTTGCACCTCCCTTTCTTCATGTGTTCAATTATTTTTCCCTGTGTCATTCCATCTTATTACACATAACTTCATTTCTGAATTTTATTTGCTTTGGTGTCTTTGTATGTATTGATTACATGGGTTGTTACTGACATGTGGTGAAAAGTTCATGTCAATAGCACCTTTAGAAATATATTTACCTAGAAAAATGGTGACGTGTTCAATCAATACTTATTTTACCCACTGTGTATATGTATATATATATATATATATATATATATATATATATATATATATATACTGTACATACACAGTGCCTTGAAAAAGTATTCATACCCCTTGAAATTTTCTACATTTTGTCATGTTACAACCAAAAACATTAATGTATTTTATTGGGATTTTATGTGATAGACCAACACAAAGTGGTTAAACACATAAATGGTTTTCAAAATATTTTACAAAAAAATATCTAAAAAGTGTGGTTGTCCATTTGTTTTCAGCCCCCTTTACTCTGACACCCCTAATTAACATCTAGTGGAACCAATTGCCTTCAGAAGTCACCTAATTAGTAAATAGAGTCCACATGTGTGTAATTTAGGCTGCATTCACACCTGAGCGTTCTGTAGCTTGAAGCCTGAAGCTACAAAACGCTGGAGGGGAAAAAATCGATTATTCTCAATGGAGATGGTTCACATCTCCATTCAATGTCGCCTGAAGCCGAACGCCTGAAGCTCAATTAAGTTCCGGACCCTTTTTTGTCGCTCAAAATGGGATGATTTGGGCGTTTTTCTTCTTTTTACATTGGTGACCTTTTGCTCTGTACCAAATTGCGGCAAAACGCTGTAAAAAACGCTACGAAACCCGCGGTAAAATACGCTGCAAAAGACGCCGCAAAAAAACAATGCAATGTGCGCAATTTTCTGCCTGAAAACGCTACGCTCAGGTGTGAAAGCAGCCTTAATCTCAGTATACATACAGCTGTTCTGTGAAACCTTACTGAACAAACAGCATCACAAAGGCCAAGGAACACACCAGACAGGTAGGTCAGGGATAAAGTTGTGAAGAAGTTTAAAGCAGGGTTAGGTTATAAAAAAATATCCCAAGCTATGACATCTCATGGAGAACTGGTTAATCCATCATCCGAAAATGGAAAGCGTTTGGCACAACTGCAAATTTATCAAGACATGGCCGTCCACCTAAACTGACAGGTGGGCAAGGAGAGCATTAATCAGAGAAGCAGCCAAGAGGTCCATGGTAACTCTGAAGGAGCTGCAGAGAGCCACAGCTCAGGTGGAGAATCTGTCCACAGGACAACTATTAGTCGTGCACTCCACAAATCTGGTCTCTATAGAAGGGTGGCAAGAAGAAAGCCATATTGAAAGAAAGCCCTGTTTACAGTTTGCGAGAAGCCCCTGTGAGGGACACAGCAAACATGTGGAAGAAGGTGCTCTGGTCAGATGAGACCAACATTTTTTTTTAGCCTAAATACAAAACACTATGTGTGGCAGAAAACACTGCACATCACCCTGAACACACCATCCCCACAGTGAAACATGGTGGTGGCAGCATCATGTTGTGGGGATGCTTTTCTTCAGAAGGGACAGGGAAGCTGGTCAGAGTTGGGAAGATGGATGGAACCAAATACAGGGCAATCTTAGAATAAAACCTGTTAGAGTCTGCTAAAGACTTGAGACTGGGATGGAGGTTCACCTTCCAGCAGGACAATTACCCTAAACATACAGCCAGAGCTACAATGGAATGGTTTAGACCAAAGCATATTCATGTATTAGAATGGCAAAATCAAAGTTCAGACCTAAATCCAATTGACAATCTGTGGCAAGACTTGAAAAATTGCTGTTCACAGACGCTCTCTATTCAATCTGACAGAGCTTGAGCTATTTTCCTATTTTGCAAAGAAGAATGGGCAAACATTTTACTCTCTAGATGTGCAAAGCTGATAGAGACATCCCTAAAAAGACTTGTAGCTGTAATTGCAGTGAAAGGTGGTTCTACAAAGTTTTGACTCAGGGGGGCTGAATACAAATCCATGCCACACTTATCACATGTTACTCTGTAAAACATTTTGAAAACCATTTACAATTTTCCTTTCACTTCAGAATTACCGTATTTATCCGCGTATAACACGCACTTTTTTCCCCTTAAAATCAGGGGTGCGTGTTATACACCGATCCCCCACTATTGTGAGCCTCTGGATGGCTTTCAGCCACCTTCGGCCCTTCTCAGCGGCTTTTGGCCTTTCTCGGCAGCTTTCGGCCACCTTCGGCCATTCTCTGCCACCTTTGGCCTTTCTCTGCAGCTTTCGGACATTCTCGGCAGCTTTCGGCCGCCTTCGGCCATTCTCAGCCGCCTTCGGCCTTTCTCGGCAGCTTTCAGCCGCCTTCGGCCTTTCTTCGCAGCTTTCGGCTGTTCTCGGCGGCAGAAAGCTGCCGAGAACTCCCGAAGGCGGCCAAAAGCTGCCGAGAAAGGCTGAAGGCGGCCGAGAACTCCCGAAGGTGGCCGAAAGCTGCCGAGAACGGCCAGTGGCGACAATTTTCAAACTGCAGTGACACTGACATGTCACTGCAGTTTAACTGCAGCCTGGGCAAGGCTGCAAATGACACTGAGGAGGCTGCAGATGGACGCTGCAAGGCTGCAAATGACACTAAGAAGGCTGCAAGGCTGCAAATGACACTGACAAGGATGCTAAGGCTGCAAATGACACTGACAAGGATGCAAGGTTGCAATTGACACTGAGAAGGCTGCAAGGCTGCAAATGACACTGACAAGCATGCAGATGGACGCTGTGCAAGGCTGCAGATGGACACTGATAAGGCTGCATTGATGGGCATTTAAATGTAAGTTTTTTTTCCTTAAAATTTCCTCCTAAACTTGAGGTGCGTGTTATACGCCGGCGCGTGTTATACGCTGATAAATACGGTATGTGCCACTGTGTTGGTCTATCACATAAAATCCCAATAAAATACATTTGTGTTTTTGGCTGTAACATGACAAAATTTTAAGGGGGGTGAATACTTTTTCAAGGCACTGTATATACTGTATATGCTATAAAGCCAAATCTTGTTTTCAGTCGAATATTTTTTTAAATTGCACTTCATTAGCAAACATACAGCAAATATTTCCATATGTGTTGCACTCCTGATGATTGCATCTGATGATTGCAGGTGAGCCTAATACAGTATGGAAATTCGCCCAGTTTGATGTTTAGAATGAATCGGTACAATAATAAAGACGACATGATGAAAGCTATATCTGCTACTTCTCAAATGGGAGGAGACCAAACAAACACCTTCAAAGCAATTGACTATACCAGGTATCTCAACTGTCTACTAATTCCTGTGGTTGATAAAGAGGACTGATTGTATTTATATTCAATAATAAATTATATGTAATTTTTTTTGCAGTAATATGCATCCAAGTTCTTATTTTAGTTCCCTTAAAAATATATGACAAAATAAACCAAAAAAAAAACCCAAAACTATATTCATTATATCTCTACAATAAATGCATATTTGTTTTGTCCTGTTACTGCAAATGCGGAAAAGCATCTATTTATCTGGCCAAAAATCCAGCATGCTCCTAAATTCCTGTATTAAGGTGAAAAACTGCTTCTGTTGCACTAAAAACCCAAGCGCTGTTGTCAGATCTGCACTGTTCTCTATTCTGGACTACAGATCACCACCCCTCTCCTTCTATAAAATAAGACGGAGCTGTACTTTAGGCCAGTAGGAAGGAACGCAGGCAAGGGCCAACACTGCTTGGAAGTAAAATACACAAAAAAAGTTTTAAAATTTTTTTTTGTAACTGAACAAATGTTTGAATTCCTTGTTAAAACCCAAGAAACATATTTTGTCTTTTTTTTTTGTTTAAGGTACCGTCTCTTTGAAATTTGTTAAATTGCTACTTGGCTTGGCCAAATTTTCTAAAAAAACTCAACTGCACATAACGAAGTGCATTACCTTTCCTTTTGAATGAACAAATGTAGCCAGTGCTCCACAATGCACAGATGTGAACTATGGAGCAGGCTCGTTAAAACCTGCATTTTTAATGAGCCTGCGCCATACATTTTTTGATTTGTAAAACATTTGGTCCATTCACACAATCAGTTGAATTAAAATGTGGTGAAATGCACATTTTGACGCATGTTATCGCAAAAAAGAGCAACATGTTAAACCCATTGCTGTATATTATGACATTATTTATTTTAAGTGTGCATGGTGCCATAGAGGGGTTCATGGAATAAGGAGGATAAATAAAACTAGAGGTAGGCTAAAAATGGTTGCGAGCACTGAACTTATTCTCTCTGGAGAAGGGACGCTTGAGAGGGGATATGATGATTTAAATATACAAATACAGTAGAACCTCGGAAACCGAGCGTTTCGGAAAACGAGCACTGTATTTCTAAAAATCCTAACTCGGTTTGCGAGTGTTCTCTCGCAAAAGGAGCAGGATTCAGGCCAAAAGCGGTGTGCCATACCACTTTTGACCTGAGGTGGGGGGTGCCAGAGCGGAACAGCGCCGGCGTTTGGAAATGCACGAAAAGGCACGAGGACAGTTTGGCTGACCTCGGAAAGGCTCATGAACGGAGTCCTTCCGAGGTTTGCCGAGATCAGCAGAAGTGTGCTCAGGCCTTTTCGGACGTTTCCGAGGCTCTCTGGTGCCCCCCGCCTCTGGCCGCATGCGGTATTGGATCCCATTGAAGTCAATGCGGAACAAATTATTTTCGTTTCCATTGACTTCAATGGGAAAACTCGCTTTGATATGTGAGTATTTTGGATTACGAGCATTCACCTGGAACGGATTATGCTCGTAATCCGAGGTTCCACTGTACCATACTGGTGACCCCACAGTAGGGATAAAACTTTTTTGCGGAAGGGAGTTTAACAAGACTCATGCCCACTCATTAAAATTAGAAGAAAAGAGGTTTAACCTTAAACTACGTAAAGGGTTCTTTACTGTAAGAGCGGCAAGGATGTGGAATTCCCTTCCACAGGTGGTGGTCTCAGCAGGGGGTATCGATAGTTTCAAGAAACTATTAGATAAGCACCTGAACGACCACAACATACAGAGATATACAATGTAATACTGACATATAATCACACACACAGGTTGGACTTGATGGACTTGTGTCTTTTTTTCAACCTCACCTACTATGTAACTATGTAATGATTTCTGCAGTCCATAGGAATATATATTAATATATTAATATTATTTCCAGAACTGAAGCAGGTAGGACTGCATTTTTTTTTCATTTAAAGCTACATTTTCTCCATAAAATATAAGCTTTTTCTGTAAACCCTCCCCATGTGTGTGGGTGTTTAGGTTTTATTACATTGTGTAACTCAATATTGTAGAAGTTTGTTAACATTTGACCTGAAATACATGCTTGTAAAGATTTCTTGCATTTTATAGTGGTATGTTCCTGTTTGTCTCTCATTAACATTCTACCGTACATCAAAGTTCTGTAAAGTAATAACTCATGGATTGTCCATTAAGGGGGCAGTAATTGCTCAGTTCCTGCGTATACATCTATTTGTATGTCTATTTCACATTTTTCCAGTATGATAAGGATGGCATTCATAGAGTGGTATTGTTCTGTAAGTCAAATATATAGTCTTAAATATATATATATATATTTTTATGTCATGGATAGGAATCCCTGAAAAATTACCAAAAGTTAATCCGACAATTTACATTTAGTGACATTATAAGATATGCAACAGCTAATAACAGACATACTACCCTTTACCATTTGATCACCTAAAGTGGTATTAAAGGTTTGGCTTTAAAAAAGAAAAAAAACTATTTATACTTATCTGCTCTGTGCGATGGATTTGCACAGAGCAGCCCTGATCCTCTTCTTGGGTCCCCCGCTGGCACTCCTGGCTCCTCCCCCATGGTCAGTGCCCCCAATAGCAAGCCTCTTGCTATGGGGGCACTGGTGCTTGCTCTATGTGTTCATAAGCCACAGAGAGCCATGGCTCGGCCCCGCCCCTGCTCTCTCCTCATTGACTCACTGGCTGTGCTTGAAAGGAAGTGGAGAAGGTGCTTCTTTGGATCAACGCAATTAAAAACACTTACTTGCAACAGGACAGGCTCATCTGACAATCAAGATGAAAGACCAGGTTCCTGTTAGACATGTGCAACTTGTTTCGGTTTGAATACAAATTTGGACACATTTTTACATCCGAATCGCCAAATGAAATAGTAACGAATAGTGACGAATTTCTATAAAAATCCGTTGAAATTTGTTTATTCGGTTATTCAGCGATTCGGATACATCTGAATCGCCAAATGAAATAGTAACGAATAGTGACGAATTTCTATGAAATCCGTTGAAATTTGTTTTGTTTTTAGAATTTAAAAACGGGAAAAGAAACTGCGCTGTGGAGAATATACCTAAAAAGGTGTAACTAAATGTAATTGGTATATAGGCTTAAAAAAACCTTACTGGAAGCTGCAACTCAACTGTAAAACAAAACCACGTGATAAAGAATAAAAAAGAAAAAGAGTAGCGCTAACCCAACAGTGCAATAATAATAAATGACCTTGTGATATGTTTAGCCGTATAAAAATGATAATCATAGGTGAGTAAAAGTGAACCTACATATATAAACACCTACAACTGAATACAGAAGACCAAAAATTATGAGTATATAAGTGCATAATAAAATCACATATAAAAATTAATAATATTGTGAACAGTGAAATAAATGAACGTAGGCAAAAAATAAATAGATAAATAAAGAGTGCAAGTCCACAATAGATGAAACAATCTTCACGAATATTCCACCCGTGCAATAAATGGCAAGTGAATCAGTCCATCTCTCCAAATAAATCCTCAAAACTGCCACAAGTGATCCGCCACCAAAGAAAAAGGTTGAGATTTACTTCTTACCAGAAGCAGATGACACCCCGTTACAGGATTTTAAAACAAAAACTGGAAACTTCACCGCGAAGGTCAGATCAAGGGCAGAAATTTTAGCAGTAGACCTCCTCCGTGAATAGAATGTGGTATCATGTAAAGGCTTTTAAAGGCTTGTAAAAATGTATGTAGTTTATCCCCACTGCGTGTTTGTGCCCAATTTTAAAGCATGTCGTGTTTGATATCCATGTACTCGGCCTATTATCATATTTTTTATTTCATCCCAAATTTGAGCAATATAGTGTGTTTTTATGCATTAAAATAAAAATAAGTGTATTTTTTCCACAAAAAATGCGTTTGAAAAAATCGCTGCTCAAATACTGTGTGGAAAAAAAAAATGCAACACCCACCATTTTATTCTGTTGGGCCTTTGCTTTAACATTATATACAGTGTTTGGGGGTTCAACGTAATTTTCTTGCAAAAAAAAAAATATGTTTTCATGTAAACAAAAAGTGTCAGAAAGGGCTTTGTCTAAGTGGTTAGAAGAGTGGGTGACTTCTGACATAGGCTTCTAAATGTTGTGCATAAAATGCCAGGACAGTTCAAACCCCCCCCAAATGACCCCATTTTGGAAAGTAGACACCCCAAGCTATTTGATGAGAGCAATGTTGAGCCCATTAAATATTTTTTTTTTTTGTTTCTTCATTTTCAAGAACAAATGAGAGCTGTAAAATACTCACCATGCCTCTCAACAAATAGCTTGGGGTGTCTACTTTCCAAAATGGGGTCATTTGGGGGGGTTTTGTGCTATTTTGGCATTTTATGGCCTTCGAAACTGTGATAGGTAGTGAGGAGTGAAATCAAAAATTTGCACCCTTAGAAATCCTGAAGGCGGTGCTTGGGTTTCGGGCCCCGTACGCGGCTAGGCTCCCAAAAGTCCCACACATGTGGTATCCCCATACTCAGGAGAAGCAGCAAAATGTATTTTGGGGGTGCAATTCCACATATAACTATGGCATGTGTGAGCAATATATCATTTAGTGACAACTTTTTGAAAAAAAAAAAAATCTTTTTTATTTTTGTCTTTATTCAATCACTTTAAAAAAAAAAATATTCAATGGGCTCAACATGCCTCTCAGCAAATAGCTTGGGTGTCTACTTTCCAAAATGGGTCATTTGGGGGGTTTTGTACTTCTCTGCCATTTTTAGCACCTCAAGAAATGAAATAGGCAGTCATAAATTAAAAGCGGTGTAAATTCCAGAAAATGTACTCTAGTTTGTAGACGCTATAACTTTTGCGCAAACCAATAAATATACGCTTATTGGCATTTTTTTTACTAAAGACATGTGGCTGAATACATTTTGGCCCAAATGTTTGACTAAAATTGAGTTTATTAGATTTTTTTTATAACAAAAAGTAGAAAATCTCATTTTTTTTTTTCAAAATTTTCGCTCTTTTTCCGTTTATATCGCAAAAAATAAAAATCACAGAGGCAATCAAATACCATCAAAAAGAAAGCTCTATTTGTGGGAAGAAAAGGACGCAAATTTCGTTTGGTTACAAAATTGCATGACCGCGCAATTACCAGTTAAAGTAGTGCAGTGCGAAATTGAAAAAAGACCTTTAAAAAACATTTATTATTTAAAATTTCTGATGATAGTAGCCTAAAACAGCCTGTTAGATGCACAAAAGTATACCCTGGGTAGAAAACAGGGAGGACAAATTTATAAAAGCAAAATTTATATAAACGTAAATTCTATTAAAATACCTTAATTTAAATCATATAGGGGACCCCTTTTCCCCCTCTCCCATCCTTACCCTCCCCCCTCCTTTCCCCTCACCGTATCCCTTCCCCTCTCTCCCTCCCTCCCACTTTCCCCGTCTCCTTTCCTTCTCTCCCCCCTCCTATCCAATTTCCCCCCTTTTTTCCTCTACCTTCTCTTCCCTCTCCCCAATTTTATTGTAGGTATTTTAATAGTATTTATATATTTTGCTTTAATAAATGTGTCCTCCCTGCTTACCCTTTCTTCCCCGGCTATGATTTAGTGCATGTAACAGGCATTTTTAGGGTACTATTATAAGAAATTTAAAATAATGTGACAGTATGTTTAACGTTTTTATTTATTTTTTTTTATCTTTGGAAATAAAATAATTTGTCAATGTTTATGTGTATCTTTTGTCAATAATATGCTTGTATATCATTACAGTATATGTACAAATTTTTGCTCCAGTCTAAGGCCCTGGTGAAGCGGGATTCCCTGCGAAACGCATAGGCAATCTTCTTTGATCTTTCAGTCAGGACCAGCACATCCTGGACGGTTCAACAGTAATGCCGCGTACACACGATGGAACATTCCGACAACAAAATCCATGGATTTTTTCTGACGGATGTTGGCTCAAACTTGTCTTGCGCACACACGGTCACACAAATCTTGTCGGAAATTCCGAACCTCAAGAACGCGGTGACGTACAACACGTACGACGAGCCGAGAAAAATGAAGTTCAATAGCCAGTGCGGCTCTTCCGCTTGATTCCGAGCATGCGTGTAACTTTGTGCGTCGGAATTGTGTACTCACGATCGGAATTTACGACAACGGATTTTGTTGTCGGAAAATTTGAGAACCAGATCTCAAATTTTGACAGAAATTCCGATGAAAAATGTCCGATGGAGCCTACACACGGTCAGAATTTCCAGACAACAAGCTCCAATCGCACATTTTCCGTTGGAAAATCCGACCGTGTGTACGGGGCATTACTGTGGTTTTAACCAATTGCACGTTCAACCTTTTTAATTCAACCATTAGTTAGATGGAAAATAAAGATTTGTTTATTTGTTTGGTATGCGTATTCATTAGACCCTGCAAGGTACATGTAAAGTCCTACCCAATTCCGTTTTTTATTCACTGTTCTTTATGGGATGGTACCTAATGTATGGTAATATTTACCTCACACTCATCCTCTCTACCTGTCAAATATTTATGGTACTGGGCCAATTGGATATAAAAAAAAATAAAAAAACTTGCTACCTATACTAACCAATAGCAAAGGATATGGAACAAGTGGATAACGCAGTCAGGTTGAGGTAAGGGTCCCAATTCCTCCTTGGTATGGAAAGCCAAAAACATTCAAAACAATCACTCCAAAATAAAAATAAAAGAGGGGGGGGGGCGATATGTTCACAGTACATAAGTGATGAGACTATGGGGGTTATTTACGAAAGGCAAATCCACTTTGCAATGAAAGTGCACTGGGAAGTGCAGTCGCTGTAAATCTGAGGGGTAGATCTGAAATGAGGGGAAGCTCTGCTGATTTTATCATCCGATCACGTGCAAGCTAAAATGCTGTTTTTTATTTCCCTTGCATGTCCCCCCTCAGATCTACAGCGTAGTGCAAAGTGAATTTGCCTTTAGTAAATGAACCCCACTATGTTGTGAATCCTCTACTTATTATATTACAGCAGGTTATACATGGGACTGTAGGTCGCACGTTAATATAAACTTAATATTCAAATAAAGAAAAGAGAAAAAGACACAACAACCAATATGGCATTTAAATGGCCGCGGCACCTTTATTGGTATAATAAAATAAATGACTTTATTCAATAGAAATCAATACATGAATAAACAATAAATTCTATTCAAAATATTTTTATTAACCACTTTCAGACCGGACCAATTTGCAGCCAAAGGACCAGACCCCTTTTTGCGATTCGGCACTGGGTCGCTTTAACTGACAATTGCGCGGTTGTGCGACGTGGCTCTCCAAACAAAATTGACGTCCTTTTTTTCCCACAAGTAGAGCTTTCTTTTGGTGGTATTTGATCGCCCCTGCGGTTTTTATTTTTTGCGCTATAAACAAAAAAGAGCGACAATTTTGAAAAAAAAAACGCATTATTTTTTTATTTTTTGCTATAATAAATATCCCCCAAAAATATATAAAAAAACATTTTTTTTCCTCAGTTTAGGCCGATACGTATTCTTCTACATATTTTTGATAAAAAAATCGCAATAAGCGATTATTGATTGGTTTGGCAGAAGTTATAGCGTTTACAAGATAGGGGATAGTTTTATAGCATTTTTATTAATAATTTTTTTTTATTAGTAATGGCGGCGATCAGCGATTTTTATTGTGACTGCGACATTATGGCGGACACATCGGACATTTTTGACACATTTTTGGGACCATTGTCATTTATACAGCAATCAATGCTATTTAAATGCACTGATTCCTGTATAAATGACACTGGCAGTGAAGGGGTTAACCACTAGGTGGCAGTGTAGGGGTTAAGTATGCCTAGAGGTGTGTTTCTTACTGTGGGGGGGCGTGGCTGTCAGCTAGTGAATGCTGATTTCAGCTCCAATTACAGGGAGCAGAGATCGGCGTCACTAGTTGCTAGGCAGAACGGGAGATGCTGTTTATTTCCGCATCTCCCCGTTCAGACTTCCCGTGAGACGATCGCGGGTGTCCCCGCGCGATCGAGTCCGCGGGACCCGCGACCGGCCTCACGGGGGTCCCGACCGGCGCGGGAGCACGCCGCTCCCGGCGCGCTCCCGATAGCACGGACGGCATTAAAAAGGGACTTATATATACGCCATTATGCCTGTCCGTGCCATTCTGCCGACGTACATCGTCGTGCGCCGGTTGGGAACCGGTTAACAACCAACTCTAAATTTGCTCAGTCATATAACTCGAGCTATAAATGAATAAATCATAAAACAAAGTTCCCCCTTGATCCAAGGGTGACATAACCACATAATGGTGCCTGCGACAAGGGTGGGAAGGGAGGGGAAGCACATTCAGTCACTCAGGTAATACTGTGACACAGGGGGTTTATATAGCCTCTCCACACCCGTGGCTCACGGTTTTCCCGCTTTGCTGCCTTGTGACAAGCCCGCTCAAATATTAATATTAAATAAATGTAAAAACTTTAAACAAAATTTCTTGCCATTCAAGTGGCGGCCACATTCCCATGTTGTGGGCCCTTTATTTGTGCCCACTTTCATTGGTGATGACATCAGTGTGCAGCCCATTCATTTCTACTCGATAAGGTGACGCTCTGTTCACTCTGAATACCCATGTTTGGCTGAAGTGAATGCAGCTTTACCGTAATTACTAAGTGAACAATTATTTTGTTAAGTGTAAATCTCTGTGCTCCCTGAGGGCCCATTTTTACTAAAGCATTCCATTGTGGTGTGCTGCGGTGCATTGTGCATTGGGCTTTACTTTACAATACATTGGTATTCCATTAATAACGAATGGCACCACAACACACTGCACACTGAGCACACACTTTGCCATACATTACGGTAAAACGCATTAACGTGTGCATTTCAGCATGCATTGCCACAGCGCACAAGTGTAATTAGGTCCTTAGTAACTCAACCCTATTGTTTACATTTTAAACTAGAAAAAACTATTACCACTCACTCACTCACTCATTCAGTAAATCGTTTTTTCTCTTTATCAAACAGGCAGTTTGCATTCTCTGCTGAATACGGAGGACGTCCAAATGCTAATAAAGTCATGGTGGTCATCACTGATGGAGAATCTCATGACAATGCAATGCTAAAAGAAGTCATCGCACGCTGTGAAACGGACAAGATTACCCGATTTGGCATAGCGGTATTTGAAAAATCTCTATTTTCATATATTTTTAAGTGTACCTTGAGTCATTTTTTCATCTTTCCATCTATTAAATATTCTGCCTTTTGTTGTTTTAACTTTGGCTAGTAAAAAAAAAAATTCTGCAAGTAAATACCTTATACAGCCCACTTCCTGTTTGTCTGGTCATTAGCCTAGGCTTATGGCATCATGCACAGCTCTCTCTCTCTCTCTCTCTCTTGGGAGAGTTTGCCATGAAGGGAGGGGGGATGAGTTATAAGAGGGCCAAAGAGAGCTGCAGGGCTGCAGATAGGGTTGCCACCTTGTCTTCAAGTCAAACCCGAACACTTTAGCGGTGCACAGCATTTTTTTTTTATAGTATAAACTATACATATATGTTGCAATTAAATGACATTTCTAAATTAATTTCTAAATTAACTTAATTTCTAAATTAACTTCATTTCTTGTAACTTAATTTCTTGTAAATAAAATTAACCTAAATTACTTTTTTTTGTGTTTCTAAATTAATCACAGTCCCACTTTACACAGAGTCCCCTTTCACTGTAAGGGGGACTCTGCAGACTCTGATGTAAGGGAGAACTCTGGGGACTCTAACATAAGGGATGCTCTGGGAACCCTGATTTCAGGGGGAACACTGAGAACTCCGATGTACAGAGAGGACTTTGATGTAAGGGGGAACACTGTGGCCTCTGGTGTAAAGGGGAACTCTCATGTAAGGGGTGCTCTGAGAACCCTGACTTACCTTAGTGTACTCACTCAGAGACAGGAGAGAGACTTCAGTCACAGACAGGGATGGATGGTGAGCTCACTCACCCCTTGGCAGTCAGCACCTCTCATCCAGATGTATCTGAGGCTAATGGACTTTACATTTCTCTTCCTTTTCTGAGCCACAGTGCCAGGGATTGGAGTGTGGGCAGACACAGAGGGGTAGGGGTGGGAGGAAGAGGTGCAGATCGAGCCCTCTCTCCTCTCCAATCTGTGTGTGTGTGTGTGGGGGGGGATTGTTAGTGCTAGCTTTGGGCAGTGTAAAAGAGAGTGTAGCACACACTCTTGGCTTACACAACTGCAGCCAGAAACCCTGCTGGGAAGCCATAGTCCGGTCTGACTAATGTGTCCGGGTTTTAGGCAGTCTGAAACCCGGACACATGATTCCAAACCCAAACTGTCCGGGTCAATCCCAGACAGGTGGAAACCCTAACTGCAGAGCTGGAGGTTGTAGTGTGTTATATCTAATATATATATATATATATATATATATATATATATATATTAGATATATGTAGTGTTTTTTCTAAGACAAGTTTATTCTAGGCAGGCCACTTTGGTAGCTGTTAATCTAATTGCGCATATTAAAAGAGGGTTTGTTGATCAAAGGAGAAGTGACCAGACCAGATTTACTCCACATATCAAAGGGGAACAGATAATGATTATCTTAATCTAATCAGTATTCGAGAATGTAGATTGGGGCAGTTTTTATCACTACAGCTGTTCACAGCTTGGGGTGATCTGCTGTCACTCTGAAAGACAGGAGCAGATCAAAGCAAATTGCTCAGCCATTCAGAGTGAGATATAAGATGGCTTTTTCAGTCTAAGAACGATCTCAGAGAAGGGTCTGTGATCATGAAGGCACAAGTCTAGGAGAAATATTCGTTGTCATGTACTCTGTTGGATTTTTATCATCTGCAAGAATGTTCTGTTTTAGAAGTCAATAAAATGCTTCCCTCTGGAGAATTGGGTTTGCTGCGGAAAGACAATACTTATTAATAATTACATATCATCTAGGGACTATATATTAGATCACTACAGAGGTGTGCCTCTCTGTGTCTGTGTAAATCCAGGAAGTGAACAGGCAGCAGCTTCAGCTGCCCACAGTTAAAATGGATGCAGCCAGACTCAGCGGAGGGAGATTTCTGCAGCATATTTGGCACAGAATAAGTACAGAATCACAGTATATATAAAATAATATGCAAAGTGCTTGGAGGGAAGCCTCAGAATGGCAAAGATGTTTTTAATACAAATTATGTGAGCAGACTGCAGTTCCTCTGTAAGTGTGTAAATTTGTACATTTCTCTATTGTACAAGTTTTATTTCAGAAAAAACGAAAGCTCCTAAAAATAATTTGTCACATATGCCTTGAAGATAACATTCAAGTATTGAATTTTGGTTCTGTGCCAGTAAAGATGAATTTGTTCAGCTTTACCACCATTGGAGATTCCAGATTGACATTAAGGGGTTGATTTACTAAAGGCAAATAGACTGTTCACTCTGCAAGTGCAGTTGCTCCAGAGCTTAGTTAATGAGCAGAAGCTCTGCTGACTTCCATCATCCAATCATGTGCAAGCAAAAATGCAATTTTTTTTATTTTCCTTGCACGTGATTGGGTATTCTTTGCCAAGTGAAGTTTTACCTCATTTACTAAGCTCTGGAGCAACTGCACTTGTAGAGTGAACCTGCACTTTGCAAAGCGCACAGTCTACTTGCCTTTAGTAAATCAACCCCAAGTCACTGTTTCATACTTGTTACTTTGCTCTACCAATGGGACACCAGAAATTGTGTCATATGACCTTCAGAGAGAAATGTGCAAGACATGTTTAAAGCTGCAATCCCCCAATAGCATTTCATGAACACATGCAAAATCGCACAATTTTGTGCACATTAAAAAAAAAAGCGCCAAGAACACATGTCACATTTGTGGTGCCATTCATTTGTAAAGGCATCCCAAAGACAAAAAATGTGACAAATGTGGCAATAAGGAGCATGGACTTCTTTATTGCATTTATGGCAGGCAGGGCAGCCCATTAAAATGAATTGGTTGCCCTATTCATGTACATCTGGCATCATGCTTCAAAGTTTAGGTGCGGCCCTAAAATTTTGACCAATAGCTCCTCTCTACTGGTCTGTACAAAGAAAAATGTCAAATTACTTTAGATAAGAGCATGTGTCCTGATTGCTTTACATTAGGGATGGGCCCGGTGTTCGATTCGAACCCATATTCGAATCGAACATCGGCCGTTCAACGTTGCTGGCTAATGATTGGCCAAGCATGCACTGTGACCCCGCATGCTTGGCCAATCATAGAGCCAGCGGCAAGGAGAGCAATAATTGGCCACAGGCAGGATGCCTGTGGCCAATTATAGCTCAGGGGGTTTAGTACACGCCCCACACTATATAAGGCCGCCGCGACGGCGGCCTCGTGTAGTGTGTTCCGGCGTTAGTCAGTGACGGTGTCAGTGACATTATCTGCTGTGATTCATTCTGCACTGTGCTGACATTATCTGCTGTGTTATTCATTCAGAGTGCTGAGTCTGACATTATCTGCTGTGATTCTGGGGATTAGTGTAGTGTGTGCGTGCTGTTAGTACAGCACTGCAGTATCACATTAAACCACCTTTACCCTTCTGGCCTGTTGTCATCTAAGGCAGCCATCTGCGGCTAATGAATTGCCGGCCCCCGTACAACAGTCATTCATTGAAAGTCATTGATAAAAAAAAAGTCATTGATAATTGTTTACAAGTTAAAAACATTTTTTTTTGCAAGAAAATTACTTAGAACCCCCAAACATTATACATTTTTTACTAACAATTTATTTTCTCTCCAGCTGTTTTGAAACTACAAGTCCCATTAACATTGCAAGACCCTAACAATCACAGGCATGACTCCTAGAGGCAGAGGCATGATGGGATTTGTAGTTTCAAAACAGCTAGAGAGCCGAGATTCACTACCCCTGGCCTAGAGAATAAAATGGCGGTCGTTGCAATACTTTCAACCACACCGTATTTGCGCAGTGGTCTTACAAGCGCACTTTTTTGGGAAAAATTGCACTTTTTTGAATAAAAAAATAAGAAAACAGTAAAGTTAGCCATATTTTTTTATATTGTGAAAAATAATGTTACGCTGAGTAAATTGATACTCATATTGATAAAAAATTTATACATTTCACGCTTCAAAATTGCGCCCGCTCGTGGAATGGCGACAAACTTTTACCCTTAGAAATCTCCATAGGCGACGTTTAAAAAATTCTACAGGTTACATGTTTTGTGTTACAGAGGTCAGAGATCAGAGATCTAGGGCTATAATTATTGCTCTCGCTCTACCGATCGTGGTGATACCGCACATGTGTGGTTTGAACACCGTTTTCATATGCGGGCGCTACTCACGTATGCGTTCGCTTCTGGACGTGAGCTTGGCGGGATGGAGAGCGTTTAAAAATATATATTTTTTTCTTATTTATTTTACCTTTTATTTTTTATTTTTACACTGTTTTTAAAAAAAAAAAATAATTGTGTGACTTTTATTCCTATTACAAGGAATGTAAACATCCCTTGTGAAAGAAAAATGACAGGCCCTCTTAAATATGAGATCTGGGGTCAAAAAGTCATCAGATCTCATATTTACACTAAAATGCAAAATTTAAAAAAAACCGTCCATTTAAAAAATAAAATAAAATGGCCCTTTAAGAGCTTCCGCCCTGCAATATTATGGAGACGGATGGGGGCCATCTTCCCCTCACTTGTCTCCATACCCAGCTAGTGATAGCATCCGAACGCCTCCGCCGCTGCCAACGGCTCCGGTAAGCGGCGGAGGGCACCAGAGTGCGGAGGGAGGGGCGCTCTACCTCCGCTGATAAAAATGATCTTGTGGCGAATCCGCCTCAGAGACCACTCTTATCGGAAAGCGGACCGCCAGCCGAAGAAGAGGATACCGGGTTATGGCAGCTGGCTGCTGCCATAACAACGATATTCCTCTTCAAAGTTAAGACGTATATCGGCGTGCGGCGGTCCGTAAGTGGTTAGTGATGTAGCTGGGGGCCATGTTATGGATCGCTTTGTAAATTATTGTTAGTATTTAGAATTTAATGTATTTTAAAAACTGCTCTCATCAAAAGTTTTCTCTCGTCTGTGTTTCTAAAAGGTATTAGGGTACTATAATAGATACAGCATTGACAGCAAAAACCTGATCAATGAAATCAAAGGAATTGCCAGTGACCCCAAGGAGAAGTTCTTTTTTAACGTGACAGATGAAGTTGCGCTTTTAGAAAAAGCTGGAACCCTGGGAGAGAGAATTTTTAGCATTGAAGGTAATGCCAATTTATGCAACGTCGTCTTGTTTTTATTAACAATGAAATGTATTACATCTGAGGGCATCATTTGAGAGAAAGAAACATTAACAGGTAGATTTGGGCAGCTTCTTCATTTAAAGGGTTGAAATGTTATCTATTGACAGCACAGTGGCTAAGTGGTTAGCACCTCCGCCTGGCAGCACTAGGGTAGCTGGTTCTAATTCCAACCCATACACAACCTGCCTGGAGCTTGCATGTTCTCCTTGTGTCTTCGTGGGTTTCCTTCAGGTACTCCGGTTTCCTCCCACACTCCAAAAACATGCTGGTAGGTTAATTGGCTCCTGTCTAAACTGGTCCTAGTATATGTATGTATGAATGTGAGTCAGTGACCTTAGATTGTAAGCTCCTTAAAGAGGGGGCCTGATGTGAATATACAAAATATATAAAGCACTGCGTAAATTGTCGGTGCTATATACAGTTTTTTACAAAAGTGAGTACACCCTTCACATTTTTGTAAATATTTTATACTATCTTTTCATGTGACACTTTGCTACAATGTAAAGTAATGAGTGTACAGCTTGTATAACGGTGTAAATTTGCTGTTCCCTTTAAAATAACTCAACACACAGCCATTAATGTCTAAACTGATATCAACAAAAGTAAGTACACCCCTAAGTGAAAAGGTCCAAATTGGGCCCAATTAGCCATTTTCCCTCACGTGACTTGTTAGTGTTACAAGGTTGCAGGTGTGAATGGGGAGTAGGTGTGTTAAATTTGGTTTTATCGCTCTCACTCTCATGGCAAAGAACTACCCGAGGATCTGAAAAAAAGAATTGTTGCTCTACATAAAGATGGCCTAGGCCAGTGATGGCAAACCTTGGCACCCCAGATGTTTTGGAACTACATTTCCCATGATGCTCATGCACTCTGCAGTGTAGTTGGGGTACCAAGGTTCGCCATCACTGGCCTAGGCTATAAGAACATTGCCAAGACCCTGAAACTAAGCAGCAGCACGGTGGCCAAGACCATACAGCGGTTTAACAGGATAGGTTCCACTCAGAACAGGCCTCGCCATGGTCGACCAAGGAAGTTGAGTGCACGTGCTCAGCGTCATATCCAGAGGTTTTCTTTGGGAAATAGAGTGCTGCCAGCATTGCTGCAGAGGTTGAAGGAATGGGGGGTCCGCCTGTCAGTGCTCAGACCATATGGCGCACACTGCATCAAATTGATCTGCATGGCTGTCGTCCCAGAAGGAAGCCTCTTTTAAAGATGATGCACAAGAAAGCCTGCAGACAGTTTGCTGAAGACAAGCAGACTAAAGACGTGGATTACTGGAACCATGTCCTGTGGTCTGATGAGGCCAAGATAAACTTATTTGGTTCAGATGGTGACAAGCGTGTGTGGCGGCAACCAGGTGAGGAGTACAAAGATGAGTGTGTCTTGCCTATAGTCAAGCATGGTGGTGGGACTGTCATAGTCTGGGGCTGCATGAGTGCTGCCCGCACTGGGGAGCTACAGTTCATTTAGAGAACCATGAATGCCAACATGTACTGTGATATACTGAAGCAGAGAATGATCCCCTCCCTTCGGAGACTGGGCCGCAGGGCAGTATTCCAACAAAATAACAACCCCAAATACACCTCCAAAATGACCACTGCCTTGCTAAAGAAGCTGAGGGTAAAGGTGGTGGACTGGCCAAGCATGTCTCCAGACCTAAACCCTATTGAGCATCTGTGGGGCATCATCAAATGGAAGGTGGAGGAGCACAAGGTCTCTAACATCCACCAGCTCCGTGATGTCATCATGGAGGAGTGGAAGAGGACTCCAGTGGCAACCTGTGAAGCTCTGGTGAACTCCATGCCCAAGAGGGTTAAGGCAGTGCTGGAAAATAATGGTGGCCACCCAAAACATTGATACTTTGGGCCCAATTTGGATATTTTAACTTGGGGGTGTACTCACTTTTGTTGCCAGCAGTTTAGACATTAATGGCTGTGTGTTGAGTTATTTTGAGGGGAGCAAATTTACACTGTTATACAAGCTGTACACTCACTACTTTACATTGTAGCAAAGTGTAATTTCTTCAGTGTTGTCACATGAAAAGATATAATAAAATATTTACAAAAATGTGAGGGGTGTACTCACTTTTGTCAGATACTGTAAGTACCTATAAACTGCTTATTAAAAATAAATATGAGCAGTTTTCTATTTCACAGGAACTTTTCAGGAAAACAGGGACTCAACAGGAGTACTCGAGGACAGGAAAAAGAGGTCCATTGGTGCATTAATTAAGGGGAAGTTAATGGAACCCATCAGGGCAGGGCCAGCGCTCCTGCTAGGCGAACTAGGCAGCCACCTAGGGTGCACTGCTGTCTAGGGGGCGCAGTGACGGTCGCTGACTTCCCATCTGGCCAGGGAACACGAGAGGCTTAGGAATGCCACCCTACACAGGGCTTGGGCGCTGACTGACTCTCCAGAGAAATCAGCAGCCATGGAGGACATCCGTCACGGCTGCTGCAGAGGAGGTCAGCAACAGAGCTCAGCCTGTAATTAGGGCAACAGCTGGGGAAGCGGAGGAGGCAGGCACGAGGACAGCTGGGGAGCCAGAGGAGGCAGGCACAAGGGTAGCTGGGGAGGCGGGCACGAGGACAGCTGGGGAGGCAGAGCAGGCGGGCATGAGGACAGCTGGGGAAGCGGGGGATCATGTCTCAAGTCTCCGGATGCAGGAGGAATTCCTGTTGTAGTCACCCGCACCCTAGGCAAGATTGGCGCCACCCCCCCCCCCCCCCCCGGCCGGGGCAGGTGGCTGGGGGGTTGGTGGTGTTAGTCTTGCCTAGGGTGCGAAATAGTCAAGCACTGGCCCTGCATCTGCAGGGCAGTATTAAAGGGCAAGATACTCTTATGGCAATACTGAGGGAAAGAACAGTGGGCCCATTAGGGCACTACTAAAGGGCAAGGAAAGGGGGGCAATCAAGGAAGTACTAAGGGCAGAGAAAGGGATCCATTAGGGCTATACTAAAGGGCATGGAAAGAGGGCATGAATAATCATAGTATATATAGAAGAATATTGATGTTCTTTCTATTTTTCACATATTTCACATATTTTTCACATAGACATGTATTCAAAGAACATTGGACAAATCACTATTAATTATTAATACATTCATTTGCAATTTTAGGAACCACACAAGGAGGTGAAACCTTTCAGATGGAAATGTCACAAGTAGGCTTCAGTGCCCAATACTCACAAAACAAGGTAAAAGAAATATTAAAGTGTGATACTAGTAACAGGCCTGATCACAACTCCTACAAGTCTCCTCCCACCTGTGATTAACCACTTGCCTACCAGGCACGAATACCCCCTTCCTGACCAAGCCATTTTTCAGCTTTCAGCGCTGTTGCATTTTGAATGACAATTGCGCGGTCATGCAACGATGTACCCAAATAAAATTGGTATTTGATCACCTCTGCGGTTTTTATTTCTTGCGCTATAAACAAAAGAAGAGCGACAAGTTTGAAAAAACGCAATATTTTTTACTTTTTATTATAATAAATATCCATTTTTTTTGACCAATGACCAATTCCAGTCATTGTCCTGCTGGAAGGTGAACCTCCGCCCCAGTCTCAAGTCTTTTGCAGACTCTAACAAGTTTTGTTCTAAAATTTCCCTGTATTTGGCTCCATCAATATTCCCATCAACTCTTTCCCTGCTGAAGAAAAGCATCCCCACAACATGATGTTGATGGTGTGTTCAGGGTGATGCGCAGTCTTAGTTTTCCGCCACATACAGCGTTTTGCTTTTAGGCCAAAAAGTTATATTTTGGTCTCATCTGACCAGAGCACCTTCTTCCACATGTTTGCTGTGTCCCAAACACAGCTTCTCACAAACTGCAAGCGGGACTTCTTATGGCTTTCTTTCAACAATGGCTTTCTTCTTGCCACTCTTGTATAAAGGCCAGATTTGTGAAGGGCGCGACTAATAGTTGTCCTGTGGACAGATTCTACCACCTGAGCTGTGGATCTCTGCAGCTCATCCAGAGTTATCATGGGCCTCTTGACTGCTTCTCTGATTAATGCTCTCCTTGCCCAGCCTGTCAGTTTAGGTGGACGGCCATGTCTTGGTAGGTTTGCAGTTGTGCCATACTCTTTCCATTTTCAGAAGATGGATTGAACAGTGCTCCGTGAGATGTTCAAAGCTTGGGATATTTTTTTTATAACCTAACCCTGCTTTAAACTTCTCCACAACTTTATACCTGACCTATCGGGTGTGTTCTTTTGGCTTTCATGATGCTTTTTGTTTACTAAGTTTCTCTAACAAACCTCTGAGGGCTTCACAAAACAGCTGTATTTAAAATAAGATTAAATTACACACAGGTGGACTCTATTTACTAATTAGGTGACTTCTAAAGGCAATTGGTTCCACTAGATTTTAGTTAGGGGTATCAAAGTAAAGGCTGCTAAATACAAATGCATGCCACACTTTTTCACATATTTATTTGTAAAAAATGTGGAAAACCATTTATCATCATTTTCCACTTCACAACTATGTGCCACTTTGTGTTGCTCTATCACATAAAATCCCAATTAAATACATTTATGTTTTTGGCTGTAACATGACAAAATGTGGAAACTTTCAAGGGGTATGAATATTTTTTCAAGGCACTGTATATAGAAAATACTGAAATGCATCTTATTATAGAAATTATAGAAAGACATCTTTTTTCAGATGCCCTTTCTTAAAAGAAAAAAGACAAAAAGGTTAGGGCCAAAAGAAGTTCTACCCCCACCTCCCCCTCAAATTGATGGTCTTGGGGGTGCAGTACTCCTTCTTCAGGCCTGTCTGAATGTCTGCTATAAAGATGGGTCTCTAAACACTACAAATTGCTGGAAAGTGGAACTGGTCCCATTTTGTAAATGTGCTTTTTTTCTTCTTCCTGTGTGCTGAGCTCATGTATTAGTCCTAAGTGTGTCTCCAACTTGAAAAGGTTGGAGGCCTGGTATGCTATTTCAAAAGATGTTGCACCCAAGACAGGTGCCCTTTCTGCCTTCTGCTTAAGCATGGTCCTTATAAACTAACTACAGGGGGTCCCCGGGTTACAAACAAGATAGGGACTGTAGGTTTGTTCTGAAGTTGAATCTGTTTGTAAGTGGGAACAGGTACATTTTTTAAGTGTAGCTCCAGCCAAAAAATCTATTTTTAAGTTTTTTAGATAACATAGAGAAGGGTTATCACCCCTGTAACATTTGTTTTGCTGTCTGTGCCCCTCTTCAGAAGATTTCACCTCACCTTCTGTCCCAATGACAATTGGATTTAGAAAATTTTGGGTTGTTAGGGAAACATAGACTGGTGATAAAGCATCAGTGGAGACACCTTTTTCCCATATTAACTCTTACTGGAGTGAATTTCCCTTCCTAGGGGTAGATTTCCTCTCACTTCCTGTTGTCTCCCTCCGTTTGTAAGTAGGAGTCGTTTGTAAGTCGGGTGTTTGTAAGTAGGGGACCCCCTGTATTATTAACACACGAAATGTACCTGTAGGTAAATAACTGTTGGTTTGATAATATCACAATCTTAATACATTATTATGCCCCTCAGAAATCACTGGTGTTGGGAGCTGTTGGTGCTTATGACTGGAGTGGCACTGTTGTACACCAAAATTCAAACCAGTTTTCTATTTTCCCCGACAACGCATTTGAAAAGGTTCTTTATGACCGAAACCAAAGTTCTTATCTAGGTAAGTTTGAGGTTCATAAAGGAAAGCTCATTACTGCATACGTTTTTCAAAATATCTTTATCACTGGCTATAGGTTAGTGTAGTCCTCAGACTGTGAAGTTAGGCACATATGACTCAAGGCACCATTCCTGCTCATAAAATATTTAGAAGGATGCTGAATTAGGATTTCCTTGTATCATATAACTCTAACATACATCTAGATAAAGAAGACTCTCTGACTCTATTTAAGATTGTACAATAATTCCTGCAGACTATTAGGTCTCTGATTTATTTATTTCTGGAGTAGCTGTTTATATCGAAATGCTTTCCAAAATATATTTCTGTTAGGATGGAATGGGCAGATCTTGAACACCAACTGGACCCTCCCCACTGTACAACATGTTCTCTCCACACTTGTGTTAGATATACCAGTCTGACACATTGGCTTTGCAGCTGGTCTGCTTGTCAACCAACAGCTTGTATGGTCCTCATATATTAATATGAAGAATCTACTGGAGAGAATCACTGCCCCCCATACACAAAAGAGAGAAATCCAGTAAAGTTGGAGTTGTTTTGCAATATAACACATATTGGCATCTATATGGTCTAATTAAGGCGGTAACATGTAGCTACATTTAGAATGTATGTCCCATTTAGAAGGCTTGTCCTCATTAAAGTATAACTCCATGCTACAGCACTGCCACCAGTCCATTTCTGGCTAAATGATAGCCAGTATAATTGTACTCATTTGCTGTAAACCTGTCGTTGACACACCCTGGGGGTAGTCTAGGACTTATGAGCACTTACACGTCAATATATATGAGTTTTGCTGAGTCCAGGAGAAAGGCCCACCCCTGCTACTGCCGAGAAAGAAGAGGAAGGACCCATAACATCACAGGGCTGGTTGGAAGACCGTAGAGAAAAAGGTATGTTTATGGTATTTTTATTTTAAAAAAAAGAGCAAGGATCAAGGGAAGGTGTGTGTAGGGGAAGCGGAGGTGTTGGTGGGGGGGTATAGGCTTCTAGTTCAGGAGTGGAAGGAAACATAGACACAGCTGAAATTCTGCTATAACTCCAGGCAAAAAGTTCCAAGGCCACATTATGGATGTAATTACATACCAGGCCAGTATTTTAGAAAAAAATGGATAAGTAAATTGTATGAGGAAATAAGGTTGTCTTGTATGTTGCTACCCCCTGTGTTACTGAAAGCTTCAGGTTTTGGATTGAGCAACATTATACACTCCTGTCAGCATCTCTTCATAGGAAGCTTGCATCTTGGGGGAAAAAAACTACATCTAATTTAATGACTGTCTTGGTATGTCATATGAAAACCATATGCTGTGAAGTAATTTGCTTTCTGAGTGCGTTCCATACATCTATTTTGCAGGATATTCTGTTGCCGTTCTCAATCTAGGAAACTCAGTGAACTTTGTTGCTGGAGCCCCAAGAACAAATTACACTGGTCAGGTTGTGGTTTACACCATTAATAATAAGGGGAATGTGACCATCCTTCAGATACAGAAAGGAGAACAGGTATGTGAACCCAGTGAAATCCTACATATTGCTCATTAACAAGCCTGAAATCTTGACTGTCTGTATTGCTGCTCTACCTTTCTGTACCATAAACAATAGTTGAAGAATGGTAGGATCATCAGACTGATCAGACATTTCTTGTTTTAAAGTTGAACTCTAGGTATGATTCCTATTACCTATTTTTCACTGTTCACCAGTGTTTATATTATTTATGCTGATTTATAGCGATATTGTTATTATTTAAATGTATTTATTGTCTTTTATACATCGTCCATTAGGCCCCTTTCACACTGGGGCGGTAAATTTAACGCTGCTTTACCGTCGTTTTAGCCGCGGGATTCGGCCGCTAGCGGCTGAAAAAGGGTTAAAATCCCCCGCAAAGCGCCACCATAGCGGTGCTTTGCGGCGGTATTACCGCGGTGTCCCATTGAAAGCAATGGGTAGGCGCGGTATAGGAGCGGTGAATACACCGCTCCTATAACGCTCCAAAGATGCTGCTAGCAGGACTTTTTTGACCGTCCTGCTAGCGCACCGCCCCAGTGTGAAAGCCCGCCGGATTTCACACTGGAGTGAATGGGGCTGGAATTTTTCAGGCGGTGTACAGGCGCTATTTTTAGCGCTGTACCGCCTGAAAAACGCCCCAGTGTGAAAGGGGCCTTAGTGACACCTTCAACCTATTTATGATCACACACCTGGGAGCGCAACCTATTGATTTTTATACATTTTACTCTGGGGGAGTGTTGGACCCTTTCGGTGTTTGCTGCACCCTGTTCGCTTTATTTCTCATCTCCACATTAGTGCAGGAATTTTCCAATTCTTATGATCCCTATTATGTAGTTACATTGGTCCAGCTTGGGCCAATGTAAGTATGCATATCTTATACCTAATAAGCCACTGGGGAAGTTGACAATCACTGTGATAGTCAGCACTACTACAGGGATAGAAGAAACATTCCGATTTTCTTCTGACTCCAATGGTACATTCTTTGAGACTATTGGCTCTCAGGGACCCATTTTACCTGGTTCAGAGGTTATGCAGTGCATTATTCGTTTGGGCATAATTTTGGTTGTCAGTTCGGAGGCTCACCAGAGCTTGATATTCCCTTTGACCTGAAGATGACTCCGAACCTGATCCTCATCCCTAACTCTGGGCACTTATTGCTTTTTGTGGGCTACCATTGTTATAGTTTTGCCTTGTCTTTAGGTCTGACAACCTTCTAGAACCTTCACATTTGATTGATGTTTGATTGATGTTTGTTGCCTTTCTACAGCATAATCAATGTAAAAGGGGGGAGATTGTGAAGTCCATGATGTCTTTTTTTTCCCAATTTATTTGCAGATCGGTTCCTATTTTGGCAGTGTGTTGTGTGCTGTAGATGTGGACAAGGATTCTATCACAGATGTGTTGTTAGTAGGAGCCCCCATGTTCATGAATGAGAACAAGAAAGAACAAGGACAAGTGTATCTATTTTCCATCAATGGGGTAAAATCTGTATTCTTTTTTTTTTCTAAACCCTAGTAAAATACAATATTATTCAATATTACAATGTCAAGTAATTCCACAAGTTTAAGTGAGATATGAACAGAAATATATTTCTCTCTTCTTTTTAGGGAACTTTAAATCAGCGTGAACAGTTGGAAGGTCCTGATAATCTGGACAATGCTCGATTTGGAGCAGCCATAGCGGCACTATCCGATATCGATTTGGATGGTTTTAATGATGTTATTGTTGGAGCACCTTTAGAAAATGAAGCCAGCGGTGCTGTTTATATTTACAACGGAAAGAAAAATACAATTAGGACTAAGTATTCCCAAGTATGGACACTTATGAAAGTTCCAATTTAAATACATTTATTTATATACCGTAATATAATTTCAAATATATGAGCGGATACAGATATCAGAAGACAACCTGTTTTATTTTGAAAGAGGTGAAGTTGATTAAACGATTTGCATAGACAAAACCCAAATTTACCCCAAACCTCTAGATCATGTTCGAGCATGATTTCTTTTGTCATCACCAGGCTACCAAAATTCTGATAGGGGCAGCTACTGGGACCCAGTTCTTAACATAAACAAACCACCAGAACCTAAAGCTCTTTCCCTACAAATAGTATGTGGGATTTTGGAAGACAAGGCAGCAATATTCGTAAAAATAAATGAAAGAATACTAATGCGCAAACCACATTAAAGGTCAAAATAATAAAGGAGCAGCCGACATAAAATAGTGTCCCCACATTAAAATAGAATATAAATAAATAAATGTGGCGCTAACTCAAAAAAATTGTGTAATGCTGCGTACACACGAGCGGATTTTCCGTTAGAAAAATCTTGGATGTTTTTTTAGACGGAATTCCACTCAAGCTTGGCTTGCATACACACGGACACACAAAAGTTTGCTGAACTTTTGACCGTCAAGAACGCAGTGACATACAACACTACGACGAGCCGAGAAAATTAAGTTCAATGCTTCCGAGCATGCATCAAATTGATTTCCGAGCATGCGTAGGAATTTTGCGCGTCGAAATTGCTACAGACAATCGGAATTTCCGATTGGAACTTAACTTTTTCCGACCGAAAAATTGAGAACATGCTCTCAATCTTTTGCTGGGTAGAATTCGGCCAGCAAAAGTCCAATGGAGCATACACACGGTCGGAATTTCCGACCAAAAGCTCTCATTGGTCTTTTGCTGGCCGAATTTCAGATCGTGTGTACACGACATAACAATAAAATGTGAAATTATGAAATGTTGATCACATATAGCAAAGGATAACACACATGAAGTGAATAAAGTCCATAACTGTAATCCATTCAGTGAAATAATAGTCCAAAATTAAAATCTCAAACATTAAAATCCATGTGCAAAAAATATTGTAATGATTGATAGTAGGGATGAGCCGAACACCCCCCGTTCGGTTCACACCAGAACCTGCGAACGGAGCTAAAGTCCGTGCGAGCTTTAGAACTCTATTAGTTATAATGGATGCGAACGTTCGAAATCAAAAGTGCTAATTTTAAAGGATAATATGCATGTTAATGTCATAAAAAGTGTTTGGGGACCTGGGTCCTGCCCCAGGGGACATGTATCAAGGCAAAATTTTTTTTTAAAAACGGACGTTTTTTCAGGAGCAGTGATTTTAATAATGCTTACATTGAAACAATAAAAGTGTAATATTCCTTTAAATTTCGTACCTGGGGGGTGTCTATAGTATGCCTGTGAAGGGGCGCATGTTTCCTGTGCTTAGAACTGTCCCTGCAAAAAGTGTAATTTTTGAAGGAAAAAAAGCTATTTAAAATCACTCGTGGCTAATGTATTGACGGCTCCCGTAACACAGAGAACAGTGATTCATTGAAAGCCATTGATAAAAAAAAAAGTCATTGATAAACAAAAAAAGCGTGGGGGGCCCCCCGAATTCAATAACCAGGCCCTTCAGGTCTGGGATGGCTATTAAGGGGGACCCCAGCCAAAAAAAAAAATGGCGTAGGGTCCCCCTCAAAATCCATACCAGACCCTTATCCGAGCAGAAAAGAGAGGGGGACGAGAGCGGCCCCCCTCCCTCCTGAACCGTACCAGGCCACATTCCCTCAACATTGGGAGGATGCTTTGGGGGTCTGAGACCCCCAAAGCACCTTGTCCCCATGTTGATGAGGACAAGGGCCTCGTCCCCACAACCCTGGCCGGTGGTTGTGGGGGTCTGCGGGCGGGGGGCTTATCGGAATCTGGAAGCCCCCTTTAACAAGGGGACCCCCAGATCCCGCCCCCCCCTGTGTGAAATGGTAAGGGGGTACAAAAGTACCCCTACCATTTCACCAAAAAAGTGACATGAGACGGTCTTTGACAATTCCTTTATTAAAACCTTCTTTCTTCTTTCTTCTGGTCTTCCTTTCTTCATCCTTCGTTTTCTTCATCTTCTCCTTCCGGCATCTTCTTCCATCTTCTTCTTCCTCCGATCCGCTTCTTCTTGCGATGGTCTTCTCGTCCTTCTCGTCAGGCATCTTCTTCCATGGCGTCGGCGTCAGTTCTTCTGTCGGGCCGCTCCTCGCAATGGGAGGCTCCCGCTGTGTGAGGCTTCGCTTCGTCTGACAGGTCTTTTATAACGGAGGGCACCTGGTGACCCCGCCCCTCCTCGTGCGTCACCAGGTGCCCTCCGTTATAAAAGACCTGTCAGACGCAGCGAAGCCTCACACAGCGGGAGCCTCCCATTGCGAGGAGCGGCCCAAGAAGAGACACCGACGCCGACGCCATGGAAGAAGATGCCGGACGAGAAGGACGAGAAGACCAGCGCAAGAAGAAGCAGATCGGAGGAAGAAGATGATGGAAGAAGAAGATGGAAGAAGATGCCGGAAGGAGAAGATGAAGAAACCGAAGGATGAAGAAAGGAAGACCAGAAGAAAGAAGATTTTAATAAAGGAATTGTCAAAGACCGTCTCCTGTAATTTTTACAATTTTTGACACTTTTTTGGTGAAATGGTAGGGGTACTTTTGTACCCCCTTACCATTTCACACAGGGGGGGTGGGATCTGGGGGTCCCCTTGTTAAAGGGGGCTTCCAGATTCCGATAAGCCCCCGACCGCAGACCCCCACAACCACCGGCCAGGGTTGTGGGGACGAGGCCCTTGTCCTCATCAACATGGGGACAAGGTGCTTTGGGGGTCTCAGACCCCCAAAGCATCCTCCCAATGTTGAGGGCATGTGGCCTGGTACGGTTCAGGAGGGAGGGGGGCCGCTCTCGTCCCCCCCTTATTTCCTGCGGCCTGCCAGGTTGCGTGCTCGGATAAGGGTCTGGTATGGATTTTGAGGGGGACCCCACGTAATTTTTTTTGGCTGGGGTTCCCCTTAAAATCCATCCCAGACCTCAAGGGTCTGGTGTGGATTTTGAGGGGGACCCTACGCCATTTTTTTTTTTTTTTTTTTGGCTGGGGTTCCCCTTAATATCCATCCCAGACCTGAAGGGCCTGGTTATTGAATTTGGGGGGACCCCCACGCTTTTTTTTTTTTTTTTTTTATCAATGAATGACAGTTCTCTGTGTTACGGGAGCCATCAATTCATTAGCCGCGAGTGCTTTTAAATAGCTTTTTTTCCTGCAAAAATGACACTTTTTGCAGGGACAGTTCTAAGCACAGGAAACATGCCCCCCTTCACAAGCATACTATAGACACTCCCCAGATGTGATACTGCAATGCTGTACTAACAGCATGCACACAGAAATCCCCAGAAATACAGAACATAATGTCAGCAGCACACTGACACGCTGACACTGAAACACAATATGCGAGGCCGCCACCGCGGTGGCCTCTTATACCGTGGGGCGTGTACTAAAGCCCCTGAGCTATAATTGGCTACAGGCATCCTGCCTGTAGCCAATTATGGCTCTCCTCGCTGCCGGCGCTGTGATTGGCCAAGCATGCGGGGTCACAGTGCATGCTTGGCCAATCATCAGCCAGCATTGCACTGCGACTGGCGCAATGCATTGCGGGCCGCTCGCATCACACGAATGTGATGCGAGCGGCCCAAATAGTTCTGGGCTCACCGAACGGGCGCATCCCTAATTGATAGTAGAAATGTGAAAATCAGGTGCAGAGGAAGGCATCAACTTTTAAACATTGTGGTCACACTTGCTTCCACCAGTCAAAATCCACCAAAAGTGTGCCCCAGCCTCTCACCTTAAACGAAGACCCCAGCGGGTCTAGCAGCGCTTTGGATAAATTAGATTAGGTATTCAGATTGACAGGTCATTTTGCAATTGTTGTAAAGCTAGAATTAAAGCCTATGTTTAGCTAAAATGAAAAACATAAAAATCAACACAAGGGACATAACTTACAGTAAGTACAATGTATCCCTTGTGTAGATTCTTCTTCTTACAAGAGAAATATTCTTCCATCCCTGCCCAGTGCCCACTTCCACCACTGTGATCTTCCAGTTCAATGGGAGTTAATACAGGTAAAGGTCTGTTAGGAGCTCTCTTCAAGAGAGCTTGATTATGTCCAACCTTTCCAGACAGATACATGATTCATAGAAGCTGTAGTAAGATTGACAGGAAACAAACATACACTTGTGATCATTTTTGCAATTACAATAGGAAAACATTCAAAAACATTCAAAAAGTTCCAAGCTGAATGTTAACTTTTTCAGCATTGTTTAGAGGTTATTTCACTGGTACCTGTCCTTAAACGTCATTGGTAACCTCCAATTTTCAAATGCGGAGACCCCCAGTGTGTTAAAGAAAGAAATGTAGCTAAGTAAAGTATACATATGCACACATTGCACTGATTTGATTGATAAATGGTTTTCTTTCTTTTAGAAAATACTTGGATCCTCACTTAATACACAATTGCAGTTTTTTGGAAGATCAGTTGATGGACACACTGATTTAAATGGAGATTCCATAACTGATGTGTCTGTTGGTGCTTTTGGAAAAGTAGTACAGTTTTGGTGAGTAAATCAAATTACTAAATTGGAATTATTAAGCCAACATATCATACAGAGAGCCTGGACATGTCAACCCCCCCCCCCCCCCCCCGATAGTGCTACCAAAACCGGAACCTCTTCTATGCCAGTAAATGGGTGGTTTGCACTCCAGTTAATACTCATGAATATTTAAAAGACACAGATATATGGAAGCTGTGCTTGTTGACTTATTGAAGGTGCAATGTTCAAGGCTGCCATGTTTATCCTTCCTTCACCGCTTTGGATAATCACATGTGTATCAGGTGCACAGTTTATTGCTTCTAGTAGGTGTTGTGATTTTTGCACTATTATTAACCCAAAAAATGCATCAAAAATAATCAGTGTGAACAGGTTCTTAAGCAATGTTGATTTTGTATCCACTCTGGTTCATATATCTGCAAATTAAAGGCATGAGCTTCAATCTGTAAATATTGTTAAAGCAACCTAACAAGTAAAAAAAGTGTTTTAAAATAAAATGTGTTCCTATTTAATCCTTCATTAACCCTTAGTTTACCTTAACCAGCCGTAACTAAAGGAGAAGTACAGCCAAAGCTCATTTGGCTGTACTTCTGCTGTGGATCACAGGAGTGCAGTTCATTCTGCACTCCTGTGACCTGTTTTCAGCAGACAGCGGGCTGAAGCATGCTGTCCGCTAAAGTCACAGAGCCGGTCCAGACTGGGAAAAGATCACGACCATATGGTCAGGATCCACCCAGGAGCCTGGACTGGCACCTGGCTCTGGCTTTCAGAGAGCCGCTGAGAGCCTAGGCTAGCCACTCTCACCCCCTCCACAGCCCATTGCTCCAGTGAGCGTGTGGGGGGGAGGGGGCAGAGCAGACAACAGCGGTGACTGACAAAATTGTTGTTTGCGTAGCTGCGCTTTCCCTTTAAATGTTTATGTCAAACAGTGCCTCAAAATTTCAGCTCTAGCACATATTATTGCCTTCATTAACATGTACTAATAATTTCCATCACAAACCATGCTTAGCAAATCATAAAAAAGACCCAATATTGAAAATATGCAGTAAATAATAAAGTCCAAAAGAATGAATCCACTGTACTGAACAAAAAGGTGACTTCCAAATCAATTGTGTTGTGAGGCACCACCACCTTCCAATCTATGTGATTACCAAAAAGCAGTATTAGGCGAGACTGTATAATGCTTGTCCTTAATCATCCGAGTCGGTGAGTAGATAGGTTTCCACCAGATCACAGACTATGCTCTTATATGTCTCCAATTAGTGCAGATCTAAAAAAAACTAAATTGGCCATCATTGCGCAAAACTCCATATTTTATTGGTTAAATGGTCATATAAAAAAAGTTTGCACTCACATGTATGTGTGCCTTAAGCCTCGTACACATGGTCAGACAACAAAGCGTCAGACTTTTGTCCGAAGGGCGTGTGCCAGGAACCTGTCTTGCATACAAACGGTACACAATTGTCGGCCAACAAACACGAATGTAGTGACATACTACGTGCAATTTCAGCTCTTGCGCGCCACCCTTTGGGCACCTTCTGCTAATGTCGTGTTTGGTGAGCATTGATTCCGAGCATGCGTGTTTGTACTTTGGACTTTTGTGTGACAGACTTGTGTGCACACGATAGGAAAATCTGACAACAGACCGCTGTCTGTCAAAAATTTACTAGCCTGTCATCCAACATTTGTTGGCGGAAAGTTGGACAACAATTGTCTGATGGCGCATAGTAACGGTCAGATTTTAGGCAAACAGTCTATCATCCCACAATTCCCAGATGAAAATCCGATCGTGTGTACGAGGCTTTAGACCGGCACAGAGTCTGTCCAACGTTCCAGTAATTTTAAATAGGTCAAACTTTAAAATACAAGCTATACTTATTACCTACAGTAACAATAATTAAAAACCGTAATCTAGTTGAAAAAAGTGTGCTGTTTTCAGTGTTACATTTTTTTTTTGTCTTTTGGATTACATAACAAATAATTTTTGCAAGATAAAATCACTTAAAAAAAAAAAGCCGTGTTTGTTCTAATAAATCACGGATGCATGGTTTTATTATCTTAAGTTATTACTAAATTATTGTAATGTAATTATTGCAAATGTAAATAATTATCTGGTCAGTTAGGGCTGTACAGGCGTGGGAGCTGAGTTGATTCATTTATTAATGTGAAATATATATTTTTCCTTTGCAGGTCACTGGGTATAGCAGATGTGACTGTAAAAGCATCATTTATCCCAGATAAAATAATTCTCACAAACAAAAATAGTGAGATTACTGTAAAGATCTGTTTTATGTCAACATTCAGACCAGCTAGTTCAAAGAGTCAAACAAGTGAGTATAATAATATTAATAATAATAATAACAATGATAAATACCATCAGCTACTATGCTATCTCATTTAACATATAAATTCTGATTGTTTAACGTTTTCATAAAACCTTTCTCATTGCGACTCATCTGCTGCAATGACCCAACACTTCAGTACGGGGATCGCTACTTCCACCAAGACACATACTTGCACACTAGACACAGAAATCAGCACTTCTTGTTGCTCTACAATTTTCATATTGCTATTTGAGCATTAGTGAAAAAATTCTGTGAAATTTATTCTGTGGATGGTGTAAGTGAAGGCTGGTCCTTTGGGTGTGATGACTGCTGCTGAAACACACTTTAACCTTAGCAGCCATTGTTCTGAGAAGTGTTATGTGTTTGCACCATATTTGGTTATTATGCTGTGGATCATAAAATCAGAACAGTGTTACTATGTCTAGTAATGACAGAGAAGGTACTGTCAGATCTAGGTCTAGGATCAAACCTGAAAAAGACAGTGCCAGAGGGTTAGACATAGGAAGATTAGGCCAATGGGTCAAACAGGTCAGATAGATGTATTGCCCTTTGGTCAAGCAGGCATGTAGCGTATACGGTAGATATGTAGGAGAGATGTGAAGGGTCAAAACAGACCCTTCAGCAAGCCAAAGATCCATTCTAGGGGAAGAATAAGCTAAGTATCAGGACTAGACATGTGCACTGACAAAAAATGTGTTAATTGTTCGTTTTCGTTAGTTTCATTAGTTTTTTGCTTTTTTCTGAAATTCAGAAATTCGGAAAATTGGAAATTCGCAATTCGGAAATTTTGGGAATTTTCACATTTCGATTTTTTGGGATTTCCGAATTTCAAATTTTCGGATTTCCGAATTTTGGATTTTCGGATTTTCTGAATTTTCCAAACTTTCGGAATTCGGGAATTCGAAGATTTGAAAGTCCAAAAATTAGAAAATCGGAAAAAAGAAAATAATTTTAATTAATAAGTAATTTATTAAATTAACGAGTACGAATTTATACGAAGTTACGAATTATCTGAAATAACGAATGCCTCATCTAAACAAATGGAATGGAACAAATTAATAAATAAATCATAAATAATTAATAATAATAAAAGGTTTTATTATTATTATTGTTATTTATTATTAGATCGTTACGTTCCATTTGGTTAGATGCGGCATTCGTTATTTCAGATAATTCGTAACTTCGAAAAAAAAAAATCGTACTCGTTACGTTCACTAACAGACAAATTTGAAAGGAAATTCCAATACCTATAATTTAATAGTTAGTTATTATTTAGAATTAAACAGATTTTTTCAAATTTTTGAAATTCCAAATTCCGAAAATTCGGAATTCCGAAAATCCAAAATTTGGAAATTCAAAGATTTGTAAATCCGAAAATTGGAAATTCTGAAATCCGAAATTAGGAAATTTGTAAAATTCAGAAATTCGAAAATCAGAAAATTCAAAAATTCGAAATTCGGAAATTCGGATGTTTTGGAAATGGAAAAATTCAGACATTTCGGAATTAACGAATTTGTCAAAATTCATTAAAAAAACTAATTCGGAACTAAACAAATTGCACGTGTCTAATCAGGACAAAGATAAAATGCAGGAGACAGAATTGTGTGTCAAAGCCTATGTTTGTGCAGGCAAAAGTCACTAAGGCTGAGGTTTACAGCAGATCAGCCAAACACACTAAAGATTTGAAATCAAGAGCCAAATAAAAACATGCTATTGGTAGCTGAACTAAAGTGGAAAATGTAAAAGACAGTACAACCAATCACTAAGCATGTATATGTTTGCCTTCAAGCATGGGAATCACCTGAGCTGTGAGCACATGGACAGAAACAAGCTGAGGTGTGGGTGGAGGGCAAGGTAGTAGATACAATGGTGAACAAGGTTGCAGGGGCCTGGGTAGGGCCCGGAGAACAGACAGATGAACCCACAGTCATCCACTCAGTGAAGGGCTTCACTACAGCTGGGCAACCTGGCTTTGAGCAATGGTGAGCAAAGGTGGACAACAGACAAATTCCTTATAGAGAATAACCTTTTTCAATTTTGACGTATTCACCATTCATTTATGCCACTCCACATCTGGCTCAATTTTAATAGAGGGAAATTTAGGATCAAGCTCTTTTCAGAAGTGGTGAAATAGTTTTTTCTGTCCATGTTACCTCAGATTTTACCATTCTGTCTACTTTTCTGTAATATTTTAGATTTCAATAGCTTTCTATGTCCAACTGGGGAAAAAATAAGTTGCTGAGATTTATAAATCGGCCTCTACATGTTGTTTATAACATTTCAGAGATCGGAATAAATGAGACAATATTTGTTGGTTTATTCATTTTTAAAAATCCTTCCCTTTTCCCACAATACACCTTGATGCCTGGTTTTGCTTGTCTTTGTGCAGTGGCTATCACTTACAACACTACATTAGATGCCGACCTCTTGTCTTCACGAGTGACATCTAGAGGGCAATTTAAGGAGACCGGTGACAGAACTATAATGAGAAATGCTGATATTAGCACAGAAGAAAGATGTTTTGAACACATTTTTAATGTTCAGGTAGGTACAACATTTTTTAATTTTATGCTCAATGGGCATACTACTGTTTCGTAGCTACGACTAAGGCTATTGCCGAAACACGTCAGTTTTATTGTTTTATTGTCACTCTGATGTACCAATAAACAACACTTCAACGATTACAGTGTTGCCAGCTCTTCTTACTACTATAAATATGTAGCGTATAATCACTGGGTCCTTGGCCCCAACATAACATCATAGCAGATGCAGAAAGATAACATAATCAATCATTACAACTATTCACCCCCACTGGATACCTCCAGATACTTGATTACCATGTATAGAAACACTTCTGGATACCTCCATTGAAGGGGATGATGATGAGAGGTCTCTGCATGAACAGGGATAGCATGCAGAGCCTCCAGTGCCCCATTGGCAGCATGCTGCAGATTGGCTAATCAGCTTCATGGGCCCAACAGGTGGGGGAGGTGGTGCATCTCCTACATCCACAGTAGTACCACCAATGTGTACAGTATATGATGGATAATGCATCTACTGCTGTAGTTAAAGAAGGATGTCAGTAATCAAAAAGGTGTTCTATGGCTTTATGAAGCATTAGACTGTAGGACATGGAACTCTTAAGTTGACTTCTTATGTCTGTATGAACTACTCCATAGTAGAAGTCATCACTGGCACCAACAATCTGTATGAATAATCAGTATCTGGAGTAATTAGTGTGTAAAGATCAAAAATGTATTAATTCTGAATAGAGAAGGGGAAAAGTTATTATTGCTATCTACATTTACACCCCTGCTTGGGACATTTACCCTCCTGTAAGCAGGACAAGGAGAAATCTCTTCAACGGAGACACAAACAATAACGGCATGGGACAAGGTGTCATCAGACTGAAAATAAGGAGAAATATCTCTGTAGGGACACCAGAAGCAACAAAAACAATAAGCGCTTCAAACCATCCCCTATCCAACATAAAACAAATAAAAAGACAGTTTTGGATTAAGCTTGGTTTAGAAGTAAATATGTCACAAATATAGGCAATTCATACTGAGCATATGATGAAAAAATTAATTTAAGGAAAGATTACACTCTCTAGAAAAGGATAAGTAGAAACAAAAATAAAGGGCATTGGCATTAAATGAAACATTTCCTATAATGTTTAGCTTTGTGCTACCCCACCTAACTCAGTAGTGTCTTTAATATACGATGGATAGACATCCCAAGGATGCTTGGAAGAAGGGAAAGGCAAGTATTATATAGATTAGCATATAATTCCAGCGGCCCCTCTATTACAGCCTTTCTCGAACTTTTTAATAAGGAAGAACCCATGAAATAACTTTTCAGGCTCAGGGAACCCCTGATAAAAATTTCTATAGCTACAGCTAGTACATCAGTGTGATGTTAACTGGGAAACTGGGAATGCTCATTATATGTGTGATAACTGAGAAAATCCCCCTTATAGATTGCTAAAAAAATCCTTGTTGTCAGTGGTTACTCATTTGACAGGTAGAAATGTCCCAATAAAAAATTATCTGATTGAAAAAAGAAATGTCCCATTGCTCAAGGAACCCCTAGCAACCTCTGTAAGAACATTTGGGCTGGCCAGCATTCCTGGTGGCACATTGAGAAAAGCCACATCCAGACTCGGCAGAGGTTGCAGATTCAGACCTAGGTCCTAACAGGGGCCTGGTCTGATGAATTCAAGAATGGTTTAAGGAACACAACAAGTTTGAGGTGTTGACTTTGCCTCCAATTCTCCAGATCTCAATCCAATCAAGCATTTGTAAAGGATTTTCTACTGACAGCTTGGTGCCACAGCATACCTTCAGAGGTCTGATGCCCCGTACACACAATCGGACTTGGTCCAGTGGACAATCTGCCAGACTTTCCGAACGAGCGGACTTGCCCACACACAAGCACTCATGAACGGGCTTTCCGGCGGACTAAGTCTGACGGACAATCCGCCGGACTTTCAGCGGAGGTCCGACAGACTTTCGAAATGAATGGACTTGCCCACACACGGAGTAAAGTCCGTTCATTTAGAACGTGACTTGAGGTACGACGGGACTAGAGAAGGAAGTCAATCTCGCCGATTTGATCGGCGAGCTTGACACCTTGCGAGCCCCGTCACCTGGTATGGATTTTGGGGGTAATCCCGTACGCCGAAAAAACGGCGTGGGGGTCCCCCCCAAAGTCCATACCAGACCCTTATCCGAGCACGCAGCCCGGCCGGTCAGAAAAGGGGGTGGGGACGAGTGAGCCACCCCCCTCCTGAGCCATACCAGGCCGCATGCCCTCAACATGGGGGGGGGGGTGGGTGCTTTGGCCCCCCACTCCAAAACACCTTGTCCCCATGTTGATGAGGACAAGGGCCTCTTCCCGACAACCCTAGCCGTTGGTTGCCGGGGTCTGCGGGCAGGGGGCTTATCGGAATCCGGCAGCCCCCTTTAATAAGGGGGCCCTCAGATCCCGGCCCCCCACCCTATGTGAATGAGTATGGGGTACATGGTATCCCTACCCATTCACCTAGGGTAAAAAAATCAATAAAAAAACACACTAGACTGGTCTTTAAAGTAGTTTATTAGGCAGCTCCGGGGGTCTTCTGACTGCGGGAGTCTCTCTGCGCTTTCCGGCTTCTTCTCCCGCTCTCCGGTTGTTCTGCCGGGCTCCTCCGCTATCTAATTCCAGCTCTTTTACTACCGTATGTTTTAACTCTAGGTCTGGCGGACTTTTGGGAGGAAAAAGTCCACTGGAGCCCACACACGATCAGAATGTCTGCTGGACTATGGTCCGCCGGAAAGTCCAATCGTGTGTACGCAGCATTATAGTGGGTGACCATAATAGCTGGTGGATTTGTGTATTAGTATATAGAGAGAGAGGGAATATTCTAGCACTATGAGCTGCCTATTTAGATTTTGGGACTTGCCGTTTTACTACATTAAACAGACCAAAGACCACAGTATTGCACTCGGATGATTTCCTGTTTACAGAATAAAAAAAAATTGTTCCCATCTGATCTGCAAGACTGACACATGGATGTGGTAAATGATATCAACTCAGTCTGGTCTATTTATAAGTAACTTAATTAACTTGCATATTGTCAACTGGAAGATGCAATGTCCCAGGCAGTGGTGGACGTGTTTCTATATCTAATCTCTGTGTCGTGTTCAATTGCCCAGCCAATCAGATTCCTTCTGGCACATTTACTGTGTGTATACTGTTCACCATAATTGGCGGCTGTCATTTTACATCTCCCAGACTAGGATCATGCATTCCATTAGGGCAGTAATTAAAACAGAATCATTTCACTGATAACAGGGAGAATCCGTCTGCTATCAATTATAACATATGCCTAAAAGATTAAATCCACAACGAAAATGTAGTCCCTGTATAATAAAGCACACACTGGGGTTTATGCTTAATTATAGGTGCAGAGAGAGTAATTGCATTGATTTTAATTTACATACACACACATTTACACATGAAAACTCTGGTGCAGCTTTGCAGAGAAACCAATCAGCTTCCAGGTTGTTTTTTTTTTTTTTTTTGTCAAAGCTTAATTAAACAAGCTGAAGGTAGAAGCTGATTGGCTACCATGCACAGGTGCACCAGATTTTTCACTCTCCAATTTTAGTAAATCAAGCCCTATGTCTCTTTAAATGGCACGCCTGCAGAGGTCAGACGTGAGCACCAGTTTAAAGCGGAAAAAATGAATTAAACTTTTAAATCTGAACTCCAGGAAAACATCTAAATACACAGATACACTTCAGACACCATGTTTCTGTTTAGCACATGATCACTACAGCACAACTTATTGGCTACTTGTGCTGCTTCTCCCTCTCTAATGCCCCGTACACACGGTCGGAAAATCTGACCACAAAATCCATCAGATTTTTTCAGACGGATTTTGTCCGACACTGGTGTTGCATACACACGGTCGGACAAAGTTGTCGGAAAATCCGATCATTCTGAACGTGGTGACGTTTGTTGCCTACGACGGGACTACGTAGAGGATTTTCCGATGGAGCCTACACACGGTCGGAATTTCCGACAACATTGTCCCATAGGACATTTTCCGTCGGAAAATCCGACCGTGTGTACGGGGCATAAGTCTGATCTCTGTCTTACAATTGATTATAAAACGCTGACACCATTCAGTTGAATGAGCCACATTCGGCAGGCGCTACTGCTGGCAGAACGCGACAGCGAAGATCATTTTTGCTGTGGCATATGTATGCTCCTGTCCACAGATTCAACTGTGCATTTTTACCACCCCCAACCACAGACATAATCTGTACGCACTCAGCCCCCTCGTACCTGTACGCACTCAGCCCCCTCGTACCTGTACGCACTCAGCCCCCTAGTACCTGTACGCACTCAGCCCCCCCTCGTACCTGTACGCACTCAGCCCCCTCGTACCTGTACGCACTCAGCCCCCTCGTACCTGTACGCACTCAGCCCCCTCGTACCTGTACGCACTCAGCCCCCTCGTACCTGTACGCACTCAGCCCCCTCGTACCTGTACGCACTCAGCCCCCTCGTACGTGTACGCACTCAGCCCCCTCGTACCTCAGAAACTGCAGACCTAAGACGGCTTTCACACCGAGCCGCAGGGGGTGTCGGCGCTATTTTTAGCGCCGCTTTACTGCCGTTTTAGCAGCGCTATTCGGTCGCTAGCGGGTGGTTTTAACCCCCACTAGTGGCCGAAAGTGGTTAAATCCGCCCGCAAAACGCAGCCGGAGTGGCGTTTTGCCGGCAGTATCGCAGCGCTGCCCCATTGTTTTTAATGGGAAGCAGCGGTGGAGGAGCGGTGAGTTCACCGCTCCTTCACTGCTCCAAAGACGGTGCTAGCAGGACTTTTTGTGATGCACCGCCAGCGCACTGCTCCAGTGTGAAAGACTTCTGGCTTTCACACTGGAGTGATGGAAGCCGCTTTTTTCAGTCGCTATGCAGGCGCTATTTGTTGCACTGTAGCGCCTGAAAAACGCTGGCAGTGTGAAAGGGGTCTAATAGAGGAAATGAAGGTCAGAGAGTGTGGTCATGCTATGTTTTGGCTGCAGAAGACAATACAAAACTTGGAATGTTATATGAGACTTGTAGCGATCAATGCTATTACCCTAATCAATGTTCCCACTGCTGAGGTCTGAGGGCTACACATCATATACCAAAGGGCCGTAGGTTGGGCACCAGGGCTGTAAAGGATAATATTTGCTAGCAGCTGTTTTTCCTCTTCTCTAGGCACCCAGAACTCCCAGAAAATATATTTGTAGGTTTTCTAGATATCTTTCTGTGTGTATGTAGCACTGTTGCTAAGATTACAGTAAAGACATTACTTTGAGAGCATGACAGGGGGCAGAGATTGATGGGAATCCTCTATGTTTTCTGTAAAGCCCTGTAGAGTTGCTGAATGCATGTGTAAAGTATTATAATATAGTCCATTGATTCAAAGCTGTTAATTTTTATATACATAATAAAAGTAGCAGATTTATATATGCATGACAAGTTTCTTTTGAGGAAATTACCATGTATATTTATGTTGCCAGGAGACATCGGACTCAGAAAATTCTCTGGCGGTTCGCATCAATATTGCAGCTCAAAAACCAAACACCAGCCCAGTTTTAAACCCTTATTCATCTGGTTCAAGTGAATGGTTTGTAAGTATGTTTTCATTGGAGTAATATTTCTCTTGTCCATTGTACATCCTGGGAATAAGCAACCACAATACTTTCATTTGAAGCAGGTGGAAGTCACGAATCTCCATGAATTGTAAATATAGGAACTGTTTTTTATCATTTCAGGCAAATTAGTTTTGTGGTATGTTTGGGCTTTGCACCTATATTTTACCTAGTCCTAATTTTTATGAGGCTAATGTGACATAATGGTAACATTACCCTCTAGAATATGTGCACAAAATGGCCACAAAATCGATATTTTTTGTACATATTCTAGAGGATGAGGAGCATTATTGGAGGGTAAAACTAGATGTCCTGTTGGACGTATATGATGATTTGGGGTCTCTCCTCCTCCTCATAACATAAGTCTTCCAACCAAGTTCCTTCCTTTGTGTGGATGTGTACCTCCTGAGGTCTGGTTCTAATCGTGTTATTGTAACTATGTTTATGGGACTTGAAGAAGCAGGATTCAAATGACAGACTCCGAGACCTCAACAGGAGGACAGCCGTACAGGGAAAGGCCCCAGCAAGGTGCCACTTCTGCACATGCAGGATTGCTGTCTCCTATGGTAACAGTACTTAAACAGTTCCTAACTCAAAGTAACAGTTCAACTTCTCCTTCTAGTTCTTCAGCCCCTTGAGCTCAAGGTCTCTCATTAGACCCTCTGATTCATTTACTCTGAATCCTGTGAGCTCCTCCAGGCCTTTGCGGTGGTATCTCCCTCAAGCGTCAACCACGTTTCCCTGCTGAGTTCATAGCTTGGCACTTCGGATACCTTCATGCTTCACCCCTGCTGACTGGCTCAGTCCCTAGCTTGGCACAAGAGGCTGCTCTGCAAGCCTCACCTCCGCTGGTTGGGTCCCTGACTTGATCACCGCCTGTAGTTTCCAGATTCTCCACCGTGCCCATTCGGTGAGAATACTGCTCCAGTACTTGCTTCAGTTACTCACTGTGGTCCCTGGTAAAGGTGATTGGTCCCTTAGTGGCGACAGCTTCCCTTCTACCTCTGACACGACAGGTTCTCCGGCCGGCAGAACCGTCACTTTTGGTTGGACTGCAAGCCGCAGTCCCAACCCTGCGCTGCCCTCTTACTCTGGATAGGCCCTCAAACATCCTGGCAGCCTGATGCCCCCAGGATTGGCCCAATCTCTGGCCTAGCAGCCTGGGGCAGATGACACCCATCCACCCAGACGGCGGTCTGGGTGGCACACAAGAACCTGGATCACCTGACCTCACCCGAATATATAGGCTCTCCCAGCAGGCCAAGGGATTCAACAAAATCCCTGCCCATTGGCTGAGATACCCCATATACCCATAACCTGACCTTGAGTTGTCCTTCTCAATCTAATACCTCCAAGTGCCCAGCCACCTGGTGGTAGAAGAGGAAAGTACAACCAGGCCAAACTTAGGGAGAAGTCAACGAATCCCTAATAATTAACTACAGTAGCTACTTCTGACATCTTTAATGTGCTTGAATTTGTATATGTGAAGGATTCATCTCTCCATCTGTTATTTGTGTTTTGCATTAGATTCCATTTCTAAAAGACTGTGGTGATGATGACGTTTGCACTTCAGATCTTTCACTACAAGTGGAGCAGAAACCAAAGGACGTGTGAGTCCAGCTTTCAAATTCTACACATCTGTACATAATGCTATTCTATAAGCTCACAATGATCCTATATGTTAGGAACTAAAAAAGAAAAGCAGAGAAATTGTTGAGCAGAATAAAAAGTGAGATGACAGCTGTTTTCAGTTAATTATGGCTCACCCATTCTCACATTGTGGAAGGTCCATTTTGTTACATATATTTTAGATAGATTTACTGTAGTAAAAATAGCCATAGCAGTCGATGAGGGTGCTATGGGACCTAGGATAGGAGGGGGGCTCTCATTAGAGAACCATGAGGGTGCTCATTAGAGAGGTTGTTAAATTAGATCTTTAAACCCAGCTTACTAGGGGTTGTCTTCTACACAATTTAGATACTCACCCTCCCAGCGGACCCATACTTCTGCTGATATCCTCTTCTGTATTGCCACCGCTCAGTCCATGGTGCTGTGCTTTTTGTGACGTCATCGGTAGGCGCCAGTTTTTTTGGGGCGCCAGCCTGCCCCACTCCTCCTTTACTAAATAAACGATCATTTCTCCTGGGATATGTGATGTGCATGTAATTTGTAGGCACAGTGCATGTAATTTGCCTAGGCGAATGATGTGCATCTGAGGGGTGGCCCAAACACTAAAAAAAAAATTGCGTGATTTTAAGAGGGAAGGAGGGGTGAGTAGAAGTGAAGCTTACCTAAAGGATGAAGATCCGCCTATGGAAAATAAAACTGATTCAAGTATGGAAGGGCTAAATTTAGACCCCAGACCTCAGGATGGTCCTAGTCACAGATCCTCCTCTGTGCAGTAGGAGGCATTCACTTATCTGTCTTAGCATTGTAGATTTAGTGCCATCTGAAGTTCTGCTACAGACTGAAATTAACCCTGTATGTCTAATGTAGTCAAAAATGTCAGAATGGAAATGGACAGCTGAGGTTTATAGTTCTACAACAAAGTTTGTATTAGTGTAGTACTTGGCTATTAACAGAATGCCTTGTATTAGATGATTAATTTACATACTACACTGCACTTTGTGAATGGTCAAGGTGAGAGGGGGGACAGATAAACAAAACTAAGGGGTCTATTTATAATAAATTTGGTGGACAAATGTCACAAGCATTCGCCAAGCCGGTCAGGTCCTTTTGTTTAGATACCACTCTAGTACTAGCCTTTTGTTACCAATAGTAACCACTATGTTTCCCAATGACTCTCATTGGGATACCCTCTTTTTTGTCCATAATTAATTCTAACTTTTTTTTTTTTTTTGCTTAATATGTTGATTTCCTATGATCTTTAGCTCCATCTAGAGGCCAGAATGTGTTATGTGTCTGACTGAGTTATTTAAGATGAAGCTGATGATCATAGGAAAGCAACATACTAAGCAAAGTACAATCAGAATTTGTGAGGCTTGTGACATTCGACCTACAAGTTTTTTTATAAATAGACCTCTTTAATGCATAAGAGCCAATGCTTTCATAGTAGCAGTGGCCAATACTTCAGTGCTGTCTGTAGTATCTACATATACAGTACAACTGTATTAATTGTACAGTAAACAGAAAAAATGAAACACACCTGACCAGGTAACTTTTTTTTCGTTTAAAAACGTATAAAGTCTGTGCCTGGCGTTCTGTTTTAACATAGGATAAACTCTGGTTGCCTGCTGATGATTACTGCATGACATTTTTTTTTTTTTTTTAAATTAAATAAGCCTTTAACGTTAGATAAAAGGTCATATGTCCTTTTTTTTTACAGCAAATTACCATATGTGGTCAGCGACAAGAACAGACGGCTGCTTTTCCAAGTAACTCTGACAAACAAAAGAAATCAGGAAAATGCATATAACACAAAGCTGAAAGCTCTTTTCTCAGAAAATGTGTTCTTTGCATCTTCAACAACTCCCGTGAGTATAGTATAGTATTATAACATAGTGTTGGTGATAGGGCTGCAGGGATCCTCAAAAACAGTTTTTTAAATTAATTTAAAATGTATGTAGTCAACATTTTTTTTTCGTTTTTGGATATAGTAGAGAAGGGTTACATTTATGTTTATTTTTTTCTGACTGTGTATATTTGGGGAAATTTACCTTCACTTGCTGTCCCAGAGACAGAGCAGAATGTTATAAAAAAAATCTCCCAGCATGAGGGGAATTCCCTTTTTAGACAGTTGTCCTTTGAAGAGATGTCCTCTTTAAACATTTTTTTTTATTTAGTCTTTCCACAAATTGCACAGTTGACATATACGTCATAAAATATCAATGCACAATTACAGTAAGGTATATGTATGTCATGAATTGGATTTATCATGTCTCGAACCTGGGACAGAGGTGTCCACTATAGAAGATTCCCTTCACCTCTTGTCTGACATTTTGCCCTTTCTTTCATGGGGAAAATGGTCACCAGGCAAACAGAGGGGAGAATTTTCCCAATAGGAACACTGAGAGCAATAAAAGCTTGATGGAGGGTCCAACCCTTCCCAGCTCTATCGTAAACTAAAACAAAAATGTTTGACTAGAGATACTCTTTAAAGAATGTTCTGCACAGCTTATTATAACCTTAATGAAGATTGTCCCCAATGACTAAGGGCACCAACAGATATTATTAATTGGTCAAACATACATGCATGTTTGGGCTGCAAGGAGAAATAGTTTGTAGACTTGGTCAAGGAACATTGGCCAGAGTTGTGTAGGGGCCTACAACCATACAAGACCTCCATAGTCTGACTGTGAATAGCTGTATTGGACAATCATTCTGCTACAGCTGTAGCAGGGACATGCAGTCAGGGGAGGCAAGTGAGGCAGAGCCTCACCTACCATGAACATTAAAAAAAAACAAAAAAAACTATCGAGCTTCAAGGGTTGTAGCTTGGTGACCTGGGTCACAGAGACCCAAGTTTGGGGGTAGGTAGCTGAAGTCCTACCCCACCACTGGTCACCAGGGCTCCTATGATCTATGGTTCCGCTTGGACAGCTTGGAGCCTTGGACCAATCGTAAACTACGATTGGCCCAAGCTGTCCAATAAAAAGGCTGCAGTGGAGGCATGCCTCTCACTGCAGTGTCATAGAAGATATAATCCCATGTTTTTCTCACACAGTTAAGAGGGAGTATCTGCTGCTGTTGAAAAGGTACTGTTTTAATCAAGCTAAATCATATATTATTATGCTATATGTTATAACATAATAATTTATTATCTATTTACTGTGAAATTATTGGTTGGAAGTTATAACTTCAAACTTCAGTAATTTGTCCGTTAAGCCACCTGCTTGAGTACAGTTTTTGAAAACATAGTAAATAGTATAGTAAATATAGTAAATTACCTTAATAATTTGTATATTACTTACTTATGGTAATTAACCACTTGCCACCAAGGCCAATTCTGACACTTCTCTCCTACATTTTTTTTGCTAGAAAATTTCTCAGAACCCCCAAGCATTATATATATATATATATATATATATATATATATATATATATATATATATATTACTTTTATCAGACACCCTAGAGAATAAAATGGTGGCCGTTGTAACTTTTTATGTCACACAGTATTTGCGCAGGAATTTTTCCTCTCTCTTCCCAATCTCACTGGAGACACTGAGAGCACTGGGAGCCATAGGTTCCTGCTGCTGTCAGTCAAAATCCTCTGAAGAGGGGAGTACATGGCTTATAAGCGCTATGTGTGTCTATGAATGCATACAATCTGGACTGGGAGCACACCTGCACGGGTGCCCCCCATAGCATATTGAGGAATAAAGAGTGGACAGTGCCAGCAGAGACTCCCAAAGAAGAGGCAATAGAATCATTGCCCAGAGCAGGTACAGTACTGCCGTGTACAGATGATCGGAATTTCCGACAACCAAACCGTGGATTTATTTTAGAAGGATGTTGGCTCAAACTTGTCTTGCATGCACACGGTCACACAAATGTTGTCGGAAATTCCAAACGTCAAGAACGCGGTGACGTACAACACATACGACGAGCCGAGAAAAATTAAGTTCAATAGCCAGTGCAGCTCTTCTGCTTAATTGCGAGCATGTGTGGAATTTGGTGCTTCGGAATTGTGTACACACGCTCGGAATTTACGACGGATTTTGTTGTTGAAAAATTTGAGATCCAGCTCTTAAATATCTGTTGTCGGAAATTCCGACTGGAAATGTCCGATGGAGTCTACACACGGTTGGAACTTCAGACAACACACTCACACCGAACATTTGTTGTTGTAAATTCCGATCATGTGGACGCGGCATACGTATAACTTTTTTTTTTATTTATTAAAAAAAAAAAATGCCTTTATTATTACTTTACTCTTGGTTTTGGCAGAAAATCTTGGCATAAGATTCAAGGGATTCCAAAGTGACACAGGGGTCCTTTAGAAGACAAATACTGGTACTTGCTGAAGCACTATTGCTACTTAAAGTGGATGTAAACCCATAATGTCATAATGCAGAGAATAAGATTTCCTTTCATCTGAGCCCAGTCTTGCCACACAGATTTACTTGAGGCCTGAGCAATCCTCTTTTATTGTTCAGTTAGAGAAATCTTGACAAAGTCTTGGAAACTTTGTCAAAAACGCCCCCTTGCTGTGAGTGACAGGTGATTTACATATCTCATGCACTAGCCTGAGACAGGTTATCGTCAGATCACTGGATGTTCTACTCTGCCCAGCTCTGACTACATACATGTCCCCTAAATCACTTGTCTGTCTATAGTCTGCTGACTGTTCACTGCATCCCATGATGAGAAACATCCAGTCAAAACACAGTAAAGCTGGGAGAGCTGGAGGGGAGGGGATGTGAATTGTGAACTTTTTACACAGGATGTGCCTGTCTCAGGCTAGTGCATGATATGTAAATCACCTGTCCCTCACAGCAAGGGGGCATTTTTGACAAAGTTTTCAAGACTTTGTCAAGATTTCTCTAACTGAACAATAAAAGAGGATTGCTCAGGCCTCAAGTAAATCTGTGTGGCAAGACTGGGCTCAAATGAAAGCAAATCTTATTCTCTACATTATGAAATAAAAAAAAAAAATAATAATAATTTTTGGGTTTACATCCACTTTAAGAAACATTTTAAGCCAGGTCCGGTTTACTTTACATAATTGTTGGCAGTATATTCAAGCCTGGCCATCTACCAATCCTGGTATTTGCCAGAAAGTTTAGAGCACCTGGGAGTGTTTGCGGCCTAATGTGAGTGCTGGTGGACTGCTTAAAATTGCCATTTGTGTTTCAGGTAAACAGTCTGATCATCAAAACCTACACACATTTTGTGGTTGTGCTCAGTCAATATGGTACATTTGCTAGTGATCTAAGTGACGTTATCATTGAACTTTGTAGACATTGGTCAACTAACCAAATGTGAGCTGGTGTACTTCATATGCTACGGCTTTCTTCTATGGGGGTTATTTACGAAAGGCAACTCCACTTTGCACTGCAAGTGCACTTGGAAGTGTAGTCGCTCTAAATCTAAGGGGTAGATCTGAAATGAGTGGAAGCTCTGCTGATTTTATCATCCAATCATGTGGAAGCTAAAATGCTGTTTTTTATTTTCCTTGCATGTCCCCCTCAGATCTACAGCGACTTTACTTCTAAGTGCACTTGCAGTGCAAAGTGGATTTTCCTTTAATAAATTACCCCCATAGGGTACTGGCAGGTTATGTCTGTTTTTTAAAGTCCCTTTTTTTAAAATGTAAAATTCTAGCACCTCTATTGCCCACTTCACAAGCCATACTAATTAGCATTGTTGTATTTGGGCTTATTTTTGGCTCATATCACATACTCCACAATTGCTTGTGTGATCCTGCTCATCCACAAAATCCATTCTGTTGAAAGCTTTTCCAGTTATACTCTTCCAGCTAGACTTCAACAAGTTCAGATCACATTTCTAAATGTGAATGTATTTACCGTACGTTTTTGACACATAATATTCATACGTATCTCATAAATGCTTGACAAAGAATGTTTATTAATACTCCATACACATTTGATTTTTAAATGCTTTGGAGTGGTCTGTGGAAAAATTATGTCATTTATAAGATGCTGCTTTTTTATTGTTTTTACTTGCACTGATTATGTCTATAAACCCAGCTGGTCAATAAACTGATCTGATCATTATTTTTTCTCTATTACCAAATTTATTCACATACATGATCATGTAGTTTTTCTACTTTCATAGTCCCTGTAACTGCTATGTTCAGAATATATTGTACGTTCAAAATTATATGCTATGTTCCCATTTTAAAACATTGTTTTCATAATTACATACAGTACATACATAGTTGCATAATTATGCCGCGTACACACGATCGGAATTCTCGTCGGAAAAAGCTCTGATGGTTTTCCCATCGGAATTCCAAAGGAATTTCGCTTACACTGTCTTGCCTACACACGGTCACACCAAATTCCGATGGTCAATAACACTGCGACATACAACATGTTCAACGGCACTATAAAAGGGAAGTTTAATGCTTCCGAGCATGCGTCAAATTGTTTTCCGAGCATGTGTCGGAATTTTGCATGTCGGAATTGCATACACACGATCGGAAAATCCGATAGAAAGGTTTTCCGTCTGAAAAATTAAGAACAGGTTCTCAATCTAAAGTCCATCGTAAATGCCGTCAGAAAAAGACCTATGGGCATACACACGGTCAGAAAATCCGATGAAAAGCTCCCATCAGACTGTTTCCATCGGAAATTCCGGCCGTGTGTACGCGGCATTAGTCTGGTTGAAAAAAAGTCCATCTAGTTCAACCAATAAAAGGGAAAAAAATATATATACAGATTACTCCTCACTTAACGACCAGGTTCCATTCCAACGACCAGGTCTTTAAACAAATTGGTTGTTAAACAAGGAGTCACAAGTAATCAATATTAATCAAGTAATAAAAAGGTCTGAACACAAAATGTTGTTTAACCACTTTCAGACCGGACCAATTTGCAGCCAAAGGACCAGCCCCTTTTTGCGATTCGCCACTGCGCCGCTTTAACTGACAATTGTGCGGTCGTGCGACGTGGCTTCCAAACAAAATTGACGTCCTTTTTTTCCCACAAATAGAGCTTTCTTTTGGTGGTATTTGATCGCCCCTGCGGTTTTAATTTTTTGCGCTATAAACAAAAAAGAGTGACAATTTTGAAAAAAACGCATTCTTTTTTATTTCTTGCTATAATAAATATTCCCCCAAAAAAATTTTTTAATTTTTGGGCAGTCCCACCATAGGTGACCCATATATAAAAAAATTTTTTTCTTCGTCAGTTTAGGCCGATACGTATTCTTCTGTGCTTCACTTAGTGCTTCCTCTAGGCTTACCCACCTTTTAAAACTATGATCTGGGTGTAACAAGATTCCCAGAGTTTCCTTTATGCGCTCGGCCAAGATCTTCGCATAGAGTTTTGTTTCGAAATTTAGTAACGATATGGGTCTAAACCCGGCGCATATCGAGTCGTCCTTCCCCTCCTTTCGCAGCACCGTGATTGTGGCCGACAGTGAGGCCTCGCTCATGCCAAACTCCGAACCCAGGCCGTTCATATATTGTTAGTTCTGGATTAAGATCTGGCGGCGATCAGCGATTTTTATTGTGACAAGACTCCCAGAGTTTCCTTTATGCGCTCGGCCAAGATCTTCCGAAATGGGTCTATCCAATCTCTCCTTCTCCTCAGGTCCCAGGGTTTGTAGTTTTGCCCCTCTTAAAAAATCCTTTACTTTGTCCCTTCTCCCTCCTATTTTGGCCCCATTCTTTTGACTTACCGAGTATAACTCCTCATAGAAATCCCTGAATGTCGCCGCGATATCTTCTGAGATATACCTTACTTCTCCCTTTTTATTGATGATTTTCTCAATAAAATTAATGGACTTATTATTTTGAAGTAGTCTGGCAAGATGTTTGCCTGATTTGTTGCCCTGAGAGTACCGCTCTTTCGAAATTCTATTTAAAACTTGTTTTATTTCCTGTTCCGCTAATTCCTTCAACTCATCCCTCTTAAGGATTAGTCCTTGGAGTATTGCTTGGTTCTGGATGGGGTCATCCTTGTGCTTGGTCTCCATGACTTTTATGTCATCCGTCAACTCCTGAACTCTTCTAGCTCTCTCTTTTTTTTTCCAAGTGGCCTTCGAGATAAACACCCCCCTAATGAAAGCCTTGTGGGCATCCCAAAGGCTTGATCCTTTTACTTCCCCATTATCATTAGCTCACCGGGGCGTGGTCTGATAAGGATGCTATCTCGATACTTGTATCCCTTACTCTATCTAGGAGCCCGTGGTCCACCCAAATGTAGTCCAGTCTGGAGTACGTCTTGTGCACAGGGGAGAAGAATGTGTAATCTCTGGTGGTAGGGTGCTGCATCCTCCAAACGTCCACCAGTTGTTCCCTACTCATCTTTTTCTTTAATATTTTTAATTGAGCATTCCCTGTCCCCTGAGCACAGGACGAACTATCTAACCCCGGGTCTAGGGTGAGGTTTAGATCCCCCATTAATATCAGGTATCCTCTTCTAAAGGTTCTCAGCCTAGCTAGGATCGAGATCATGTAGTCAGGAGTCTTAATGTTGGGTGCATAAATGTTTGCCAGGGTGTATGTTGTACCGAAAAGGGTACCCCTCAGGAACAAAAATCTTCCCTCCGGGTCCACCTTCCTTTCTTCTAGTTTAAACTGCAGGTCTCTCGCCAACCCTATGGCTACCCCTCTGGTTCTGCTTGATACTGTGTCGCTATAATACCATATCGGGAAGGCTTTGGAGAAAAGTTTGGTATTCGAGCTGAGAGTGAGATGGGTCTCCTGTAAGAAAACCAAGCTGGCCCCGTGTCTCTTGGCCTCTTCCAGAACTCTTCGCCGTTTACCTGGGGCGTTTAGCCCTCTCACATTATATGTGAGAAGTTTAATTTCTGACATCCAAGTATATTGACTTATCTTCCCTGTCTCCCTTACGTCCCCCAGCGGCGGGGTCACCCTCCCCACCCCGAACCTCCCCCCCTCCCTCTCTAGATCCCCCCCCCCTCTCTCTCCTCTTCAATTTCCCATGACTCCCCCCCTCCCCCTCTGTAAACCCCCCCCCCTCCTCTACATCCCCCCCTCTACCCCCTCTTACCCATTCCCGGGTCCCTGGGTTAAGGGGTGCCATCTTCTCTTGGCCTCCCCCAAACTCAGGCTCTTAGGAGAGGCAGGATTCTGGCTCGCCCCGAAGGGCCCACCCACCTGCCCAGCAGCCGCTAGGCCCATGGGTGGGCTAGCCGACGAGGGCGGGGCCAGCCCATCCGGGATGACCCCCCTTGATTGCCACCCCCCCTCCCCCCCACCCCCCCCCCCCCACACACCACATTCCTGCAAAATTTAATTTTTTACTCCATCTCCTCCCACCCCGAGAGGTCAGGGACCGGAATCTCCAATTTCCTGCAAAACTCAGTCCAGCTCCTCTGGATATCTCAGTCATCTGCCCTCTTTTGTAGCTATGAGGCTTATCCCCAGCAGGATCATGATAATGTTTTATAGAGCTTGAGTCGTTTTTCTGTGCTTTGGGGGCCCCTTTTTTAGGCACTTTATTAGACTCTTTACTCATATTTCTTTTCGTTCCTCTGATTCTTTTCCCCAGTTTAAAGGCGTGGCGGAACCTGCCACCTTATTGTCCCTAACTGGGAGTACCAGGTAGGGGGTCCTCCTCAGGGGCCCTCGCTACTGAGATGGAGAGGGGGCCTAGAAAAACTTTTGCCCACTCCTCCCCTTGTGGAGATTTAATTTTAGCTCTTTTCCCCAGGTGGTGTCTCCCTGGGGGGGTAGGGCACCTTAAAACAACTTCGGCCTTCAGTAGTGACCCTTGGGTGGATGCCTAGAGCTGGTAGGTCTCCAGCCCCGTGAGTCTACAGAGAGCCCAACAATCTGAGTCCCGGGTGGAGTGGCTATCGCCTCCCTGTTGTTTATATGTTCTCCTCCGCAGGAGAGAGAAGAAAATAAAGAGAGAAAAAAGGAAAAAAAGAAAAAACTGTGTGATCTGAGATGAGGCCTAAGGTGGCTGTCTTCCTACATTTCTGTGGAAGCTGGGATGTAGCTGGGGTATGGGGGTTCCTGCTGTAGTCTGACCGTCATATGTAGGGCCCGGCTCAGTCCGTGCTGCCCCCCTATGTCAGTGCCTCCAAACTGGGCTTTTCGTTCTGCCAAACGCAGAATTTTAGGCTGCCCCCCGAATCAATCCGTGGCTCGGCTTCTCAGTGGGGTTTTCCCCAGGCTCTCTTATATCCTCTTTCTCCCTGGTAATCCGGTTTCCCACTACCCTGGGTGGTTTTGCAGTAGTGTCTCTTTCCTCTCTCTTCTTTCCTCTCCCCCTCCCTTTTGTCTGGGGTTTCTTGTGTTTTGAGCACCACCTGTCTAGCGATATGCCACTGGGGGGGGCCCCACGTGTATCCCCTCGTTACTGCCAGCGTGTGGTATATCACTCCTAGGGTGTCCCGAGCCCCTAAGTCTTCTGGGTGGCCACCCGTGTCCTGTGACTATGGGGTAGATTTTATTATTCCATTTTACCCACTCTCTTGTGTGCGTTCTGCCCTCCCTCCCGACGAAGGGGGGGTATACCCATGTATGTGTGTTCTGCCTCAAAAAAGTCCAGGCCCCCGGTATCCGTGGCCTCTGTTAAGGGGTTCTCGTAAGAAGCTGCAAACAGCGTGCCGTGCTCACATGTCATATGTTTACCATAAGCCGCTTTTAATAGTCCATCTTGTTGACCTCAGCCCCTTTGCTATATCGGAAGCCTGGTTTTCTAAGAGGTCCCAAACACTCCAAATACAATCCCGCCTTCTCTTACCAGTACTGACAGCAGTTTAAGTTCTTTTAACAGGGCAAAACATAGGATCCTTAAGACATTAAGGTAAAGCTGTCGTCTTACCTTCTCTTCAGTTTCCCCCGGGTGTTAGGCACGATTTAGTTCAAATACTCACGGTCCCAAGCGATCATTTCTGCTGACCGTCGCTTCCATAACTGAATGTTCCTCCAGTATGATGCTGAGGCGAGGGGGGTGTGCGGAGATGTTCCATTAAGCGTGCAGCGCTGTGGGGGGTGCGGGCCGGAGGGGGGGACGGCCGTGCGGTGACCGCGGGAAGCGGCCTACCCGAGTTTGGCGTCCTGTCGGTGGTCGCGTTCTAGCGCCCTCATTTCCTGCTCCGTGGAAGCCGCTGTGTTCCAATGCTCCTACGGGGATGCGGCACGCCTCACCCGGGTCCCCACACGATCAACGGGGAGCCGGCGTTCTCCTCAGCCTCGCTCCCGTCCCCGCCAGCTGACGAGCTCAGGCCCCTCCCTCCGTGCTGAGCATTACGTCAGCACGTCCATAGCCCTCATACCCCACCTGACATTTTGCGTAATGGGTCAGCCCTTTGGTGGTATTTGATCACCTCTGCGGTTTTTATTTTTTGCGCTATAAAACAAAAAAGAGCGACAATTTTGAAAAAAACGCATTCTTTTTTATTTTTTGCTATAATAAATATCCCCCAAAAATATATAAAAAAAATTTTTTCTTCCTCAGTTTAGGCCGATACGTATTCTTCTACATATTTTTGGTAAAAAAAATCGCAATAAGCGATTATTGATTGGTTTGCGCAGAAGTTATAGCATTTACAAGATAGGGGGTAGTTTTATAGCATTTTTATTAATAATTTTTTTTTACTAGTAATGGCGGCGATCAGCGATTTTTATTGTGACTGCGACATTATGGCGGATACATCGGACATTTTTGACACATTTTTGGGACCACTGTCATTTATACAGCAATCAATGCTATTTAAATGCATTGATTCCTGTGTAAATTACACTGGCAGTGAAGGAGTTAACCACTAGGTGGCAGTGTAGGGGTTAAGTGTGCCTAGAGGTGTGTTTCTTACTGTGGTGGGGCGTGGCTGTCAGCTAGTGAATGCTGATCTCTGCTCCAATCACAGGAAGCAGAGATCGGCGTCACTAGTTGCTAGGCAGAACGGGGAGATGCTGTTTATTTCCACATCTCCCCTTTCAGCCTTCCCGAGAGATGATCGCGGGTGTCCCTGTGACGATCGAGTCCGCGGGACCCGCGATTGGCCTCATGGGGGTCCCGACCGGTGCGCGGCGCGCGCCCGATGGCACGGCGGCATCTTAAAGGGGACGTACCTGTACGCCCTTATGCCTGTCCGTGCCATTCTGTCGGCGTACATCGCCGTGCGCCGGTCGGCAAGTGGTTAATGTTTAAAAACTTTGTTTTAATTTGCATAAGTACAGAACAAAATGAAAATATTGTACTGTAAAATAGAATGATGTATGTATGCAACATTAGAGTGGGGAGGGCCGGTCGAAAGTCTGAGTAGTCATTAAACGGATAAGTCGTTAAACGAGGAGTATCTGTATAATAAAAATGTAATAAATCATACTATCCCATATACACAATCCTATACCCACAGTTGATTCAAATGAAGGTGAAAAGCCCCAGCAAAGCATGCTCCAATTTGCTCCAGCAGGGGAAAAAAATTCCTTCCTGATCCCCCGAGAGGCTACGGTGCCCTGCGATTTCAGCCCCATAGACATTTATGTTAGCTCACAAAATTTGCATCAGCATTAGATAAGAGGCATTCCTATGCGGCCTTTGTAAGATAAGTGTTTGGTTTTTTAAACCTCACCTTTCTTCCCAGATCATCCTTGCTGCCTCCTTCCAAATGAGGAAAAAAAATTCAAATCAATAAGCTGCCTTATGAGCGATGCAAATTTAGGCATGAAAACATGCAAACAAAGTGAGCGGGCGGGTGATGTAGGTTTCTGCTACGCTAATGCCGCGTACACACGACCGGACTTTTCTATGGACTGAGTCTGACGGAACGAATCCATCGGACAATTTGATCGTGTGTGGGCTCCATCGGACCTTTGCTGTCCAAAAATCTGACAGACTTTAGAAATAGAACATGTTTCAAATTTTTCCGACAGACTCGAGTCCGGTCGAAAAATCCGTTCGTGTGTATGCTAGTCCGACGGACAAAAAACGATGCTAGGGCAGTTATTGGCTACTGGCTATGAACTTCCTTATTCTAGTCCGGTCGTACGTCATCACGTTCAAATCCGTCGGACTTTGGGATGATTGTGTGTGGTCAAGTCCATTCATTCGGAAAGTCCGTCGGAACTTTGCCAAACGTCAGTTGGGAAGACCGTCGGACCTAGTCCGTCAAAAAAGTCTGGTCATGGGTACACGACATTAGGGGTAAATGGGGTGTGCTCGGACAGCAAGGGTGACCTAGGAAGAGAGATGAGGGTAAAAGAAAGGAATACTCATCCATCAAAGTCGCATATGAATCGCTTCTTATCTAATGCTGGTGCGAGTTCTGTGAGATAACATAGAAATCCATCAGCTGAAATCACACAGGAGTCGCATCAAAGTAGTGCAGGAACCTTTTTCAAAGTTGCACTGTGATGAGTGGCATTGATTAGGACAGGCACCACTGTTTTTATTTGATTGATTTATTTAATTTACGGGATTGTGGCTTTATATCTGCAGAGTGATGGAACGGAGGTGTTGTGCCAAGTTGGAAATACTCCAGGTTCTGTGACCTGTCTCGTGGATTTCCCTCTCCTGAAGGCTGGACAAGTGGTATTTAAAGCATTTTAGTTATTTTACCAGTATAAATTATACGATTTTATAATTCTTAGAGTACTAACCTTACATTTTTCTGTCTTAGGTGACATTTGATATTGGATTTGACTTTAACCTTAAACATCTTCAGGATAAAGCATATATATTCTTCCAGGTCACAAGGTACCACATAGCCACATTGCCTTTTCAACCATAGATAATACTTTATGTGTTTAATAAATATATCATATTTTATAATCTGCTTGACAATTTATTTGTCTGACAGTGAAAGCAAAGAAGTCTATGAAGGAGACAATTCTGTCAACATAACTATTCCTGTTCAATATGATGCAGGGATCCACTTAACAAGGTAAATTGTTTAGATTTAACTGTCCTCTGTAAGCAGTATGTTACATTCAGCCTATTAATGGCAGTCTAAATCATGGAATTCGTGTTTGCTCCCATGGGAAATACAACTACAGCCAACCAATCAAATCAGTTAATATTTATTAAAACTTGTAGTTCTAGTTTGGGACAAAGACCTGGTAAAAAAGCTTGGTGGTTACAGTACAGTGGTTGAACGGTTGCAACAAATAGTTTGAATTTGCCAGTATGAAGCAGACACACCAAAAGGTATCTAAAGTCAAAACTTTCTTTGAGTTTTGGATAAAGTGTACAGTGCCTTGCGAAAGTATTCGGCCCCCTTGAACTTTTCAACCTTTTGCCACATTTCAGGCTTCAAACATAAAGATATACAATTTTAATTTTTTGTGAAGAATCACCAACAAGTGGGACACAATTGTGAAGTGGAACGAAATCTATTGAATTGTTGAAACTTTTTTAACTAATAAAAAAATGAAAAGTGGGGCGTGCAAAATTATTTGGCCCCCTTGTGTTAATACTTTGTAGAGCCACCTTTTGCTGCGATTACAGCTGCAAGTCGCTTGGGGTATGTCAGTTTTGCACATTGAGAGACTGAAATTCTTGCCCATTCTTCCTTGCAAAACAGCTCGAGCTCAGTGAGGTTGGATGGAGAGCGTTTGTGAACAGCAGTTTTCAGCTCTTTCCACAGATTCTTGATTGGATTCAGGTCTGGACTTTGACTTGGCCATTCTAACACCTGGATACGTTTATTTGTGAACCATTCCTTTGTAGATTTTGCTGTATGTTTGGGATCATTGTCTTGTTGGAAGATAAATCTCCGTCCCACTTTCAGGTCTTTTGCAGACTCCAACAGGTTTTCATCCAGAATGGTCCTGTATTTGGCTGCATCCATCTTCCCCTCAATTTTAACCATCTTCCCTGTCCCTGCTGAAGAAAAGCAGGCCCAAACCATGATGCTGTCACCACCATGTTTGACAGTGGGGATGGTGTGTTGAGGGTGATGAGCTGTGTTGCTTTTACGCCAAACATATCGTTTTGCATTGTAGCCAAAAAGTTCGATTTTGGTTTCATCGGACCAGAGCACCTTCTTCCACATGTTTGGTGTGTCTCCCAGGTGGCTTGTGGCAAACTTTAGACAAGACTTTTTATGGATATCTTTGAGAAATGGCTTTCTTCTTGCCACTCTTCCATAAAGGTCAGATTTGTGCAGTGTATGACTGATTGTTGTCCTATGGACAGACTCTCCCACCTCAGCTGTAGTTCTCTGCAGTTCATCCAGAGTGATCATGGGCCTCTTGGCTGCATCTCTGATCAGTCTTCTCCTTGTCTGAGCTGAAAGTTTAGAGGGACAGCCAGGTCTTGGTAGATTTGCAGTGGTCTGATACTCCTTCCATTTCAAAATGATTGCTTGCACAGTGCTCTTTGGGATGTTTAAAGCTTGGGAAATCTTTTTGTATCCAAATCCGGCTTTAAACTTCTCCACAACAGTATTACGGACCTGCCTGGTGTGTTCCTTGGTCTTCATGATGCTCTCTGCGCTTTCAACAGAACCCTGAGACTATCACAGAGCAGGTGCATTTATACAGAGACTTGATTACACACAGGTGGATTCTATTTATCACCATCAGTCATTTAGGACAACATTGGATCATTCAGAGATCCTCGCTGAACTTCTTGAGTGAGTTTGCTGCACTGAAAGTAAAGGGGCCGAATAATTTTGCACGCACCACTTTTCAGTTTTTTATTTGCTAAAAAAGTTTAAAATATCCAATAGATTTCGTTCCATTTCACAATTGTGTCCCACTTGTTGGTGATTCTTCACAAAAAATTAAAATTTTATATCTTTATGTTTGAAGCCTGAAATGTGGCAAAAGTTTGAAAAGTTCAAGGGGGTCGAATACTTTCGCAAGGCACTGTAGAAGCACTTAAACCCTTGTCAGGTTTTATTGTTGTCAGTGTTCTTGCTGGCAAGATTTCTATTGTATAATACATAATATAATCGAACGTCTGTGCCTCTGGAAATACCGTGCAAAATAGAGTGTTGGAAGCTGCTGTACACCTCCTATTTCCAAATGGAAAATAGTAAAGCAGTTCAAATGTAGTTGGGTTGGTGCAATGCTCTTATGCCCCGTACACACGGTCAGAAATTCCGACGGAAAATGTCCGATCGGACCATGTTGTCGGAAAATCCGACCGTATGTGGGCTCCATCTGACTTTTTCCGTCGGAAACTTTGACGCAAAAAATTTGAGATCCTGCTCTCAAATTTCCCGACAACAAAATCCGATCTGACTTTTTCCGATCGTGTGTAGAGAATTCCGACGGACAAAGTGCCACGCATGCTCAGATCAAATTTACGAGACCAAAGCTATTGGCTACTAGCCTCTACGTAGTTCCATCGTACGCAACAAACGTCACCACGTTCAGAATGATCGGATTTTTCGACAACTTTGTCCGACCGTGTGTATGCAACACCAGTGTCGGACAAAATCCGTCGGAAAAAATCCGACGGATTTTGTGGTCGGAATTTCCGACCGTGTATACGAGGCATTAAAGTGGTTGTAAAGCCTATTTTACAACCTTATGCTATAGGTAAGCCTATATTAAGGCTTACCTGTAGCTACCCAGGATATCTCCTAAACCTGCACGGTTTAGGAGATATCCCCTGTCCCCTGCATGTGCTGATGTCATCGGCACATGCGCACTGGGGAAAACTGAAGCAATGGCACCTATGTGCCGTTGCTGCAGTCTCCATGCTGTTAACCGGCGGCTCCCACGCGCATGTGCAGGAGTGACGTCATCGCGGCTCTGGCCAATCACAGCGCCGGAGCCGCGATACCCGGAAGTAACTCCGGGACGACATGGGGGAGAGGAGGATGGCTGCAGGGGCTTCGATCTGTGGTAAGTAATACAGAATGAGCTAGTATGCTATGCATACTAGCTCAATATGCCTTTTTCTTGCAGGGTTTTTTTTTTTCTTGTTTTTTTTTTAAAGGGGGTTTACTTCCTCTTTAACAAAAACATGTACTAAACTCAAATATATAGAATAAAAAAAAAATTCAATTGTGAACATTGTTCCTACATTGTAAAATGATGGTTAATCCTAAATTATATAGTGATCTATAGAAGAAAAGGCGAGGAGAAACCTTTAAAAATTAACACTGTACACACGGTCGGACATTCCAACCACAAAATCCGTCAGGTTTTTTTCGACAGATTTTCTTACTGAAACTTGTGTTGCATACACACGGTCGCACAAAGTTGACGGAAAATCTGATCGTTCTGAACGAGGTGACGTACAACATGTACGACGGGACTACGTAGAGGCCAGTAGCCAATAGCTTTCATCTCCAAATTTATTCTGAGCATGCGTGGCACTTTGTGCGTCGGAATTCTATAAACACGATTGGAAAAAGTCTGATTGGATTTTGTTGTCGGAAAATTTTAGGTCCTGCTCTCAAATGACGGAAAAAGCCCGCTAGAGCCCACACACGATCAGATTTTCCGACAACATAATCCGATCTGACTTTTCCCGTCGGAATTTACGACCGTGTGTACGGGGCATAAGGCTTTACATTAGACCCCTTTCACACTGCAGCATTTTTCAGGCGTTTTAGCGCTAAAAATAGCGCCCATGCCTCCCCAGTGTTTAAGTTATTTCACACTGGGGCGGTGCGCTTGCAGAACGTTAGAAAAAATCCTGCAAGCAGCATCTTTAGGCCGGTTTAGGAGCGCTGTATACAGGCATACCCCACTTTTAAGTACACAATGGGGTTTATTTACTAAAGCTGAAAAGTGCAAAATCAGGCTCACTTCTGCATAGAAACCAATGAGCTTCCATGTTTTATTACCAAAGCTTAATTAAACAAGCTGGGGTTAGAAGCTATTTGGATTCTATGCAGAAGTGAGCCTGATTTTGCACTTTTCATCTTTAGTACATAAACCCCATTGTGTACTTAAAAGTGGGGCATGCCTGTACAATGCTCCTAAACCGCCCCTACCTATTGAAATGAATGGGCAGCACTTCCAAAGCGCCTGAAAAGTGATTCGGAAGCGACGCGACATGGGCACTTTTAACCCTTTCTTCAGCTTAAACAGTGGTAAAGCACCACTAAAACGAACGGCGCTTTACCACTGATGCCCACACCACCCCAATTTTTTTAATTCAATTTTCCTTTAGATTTACCAAAACTATATAATCTGTGGTCAAACCTAAAAAATTTCAGTTTGTATGCAATCAGGCAGGCCCTTGCACAGCAAAGCTGAAGGTAATTCTAAAGGAGATTGAAAAAGAAAATTGTATAATGTATGGCCAGCTTAAACGGGCATTTCTCCCTGAGTTGGCCATTAAAAAAAATGGATTTCTCCATCCACAAAAGTGGCATAGAAGACCCCCTCCCCTCCACCAGTCTGTTGTATTGTGATAGCTACTGTTCGGCTGACAATATTTGCAATTTTAATTAAGTAATCAACATTTGTTGAGACAGTACACCCACCCTCTGAATAAGCAAAGAAAGCGGGTATGGTGAACTTTACTATGGTGAGGTTTCTTATTGTTTCCCCAGGACAGTAAAGCCTAGTACAGATGGCCGAATGTTGGGCAACATCGGCCAGTTCAATAAAAAACATCCGACATTCAGCCAATGTGTATGGCAGCTGGTCCAGCTGGCTTTTTTCAAAGGGTCATCACCAATAAAGGTCTGACGACCGGCTTCTGGTCAGCGTTCCGGAGGGAGGGGGGGGGTCATCTCTAAAAAGATGTTTCTGGGTCTACTTCGGACAGTTCTGCTCCAACTGCCGTGTATAATGAAAAAGTCCAAAAAGAGAAACATATCTGACCATCCCAGACCAGGACCAATGCCAGATATCTGAGGATGCTTCTCAACACACACAGAGGAGCATGGGGAGGGTGGCCTCTATTGTGCCAAAGAGATATAGCCACACAACACTACATATCATTTAGGATGCAGTCACACTTGTTTTATACAAATTATATGAAACTTATAGGCTTCCTTATTTAATATTATGGAAAGCTAGACACACATAGTACATCACTGACAGGCTGGTAGTGCATGCTTCTCCTGACCTAAGGACAGCGAGGACAGGAAGGGTGGCACTGGAAGATTCCAGTGCTGGCCAGTTCCTGGCTTATTTTTGGGTAAAATAAATCTGGGTTTTCTAGCCCGTTCAATCTCGTTATACTTCAGGAACAGTTTTGTGTGGTTGTCAGGTAATGCTGTCACCCAAATTAGCAAAAGTCCTTAGATTTAGAAATAGTATTAAAATATTTCACAATTATAGGAATTTGTGATGGAACTGGAAGTGAGACATAGCCATAGATACCTTTTGAAAAAGGTCCAAATGTGCTTTGTACTGGTAAAGGGCTCTTTGGTTTCTTTTGGCCAAGACCACTATAGCCTGTAGGTTATAATTTCTACGTTTTAATGCCGATAAGCCAAAGGTTGTGGATGTACAGTTGACCATGGAACAGAAAGGAATTATTTGCATGGCTCCACCAACTAAAATGAGGAATTATTCTCTAAGATTTGGATTTCTGATGAAAATGAGACAACTACATATTTTCTGTTTAAAAAAAATCCAGAAATACACTTCACACATTCATTGATAGGTCAATATACAATGCAGTCTTTCAGAGACACAAATGCAGAGGTTTTACTTTTTTAAATAATATATATTAACAATGTTCCAAGTGCTAAAAGCTTTAGAAAAAAAAGGCAAAGGCAATGACCACAAACGTATCAATAACCAATTGCTACACAGACTTATTATTATTTCAACGCATATGTGAAAGTTAGCTGGTTCTCCCGGAAGACTTATCCTTAGGGGAAATATCTCCTTAAGAAATATCATTTCCTTCAAGGTCCTTGAAAACAATGGCTAAATTGCTGCAGTGTGATGTATATATCATTAACTGGCATTCTCATGAGAAATGAGCTCATATCATAATGCATGTTTTAAAAGCTATTTACACTTATATACAGTATAATGTTGTGTTTTGACCGTTTGTTGGAATAGCCACTTGGTTTTCTTGGCCTATTTAATCATACACCAAGGTATTGGAACTTATAGGTTAAAGGTGAACTCCAAGATTCCAACCTTGTAAAATGTGCTGGCATACTATGAGTTAATTAAAAAGCATTTTTGTTTTTTTTTCAGAAAATGTATGCAATATTAGTGAAGATATTCTAATTTTCAAAGTACAGTGTCTTGAAAAAGTATTAATATCCCTTGAAATTTTCCACATTTTGTCATGTTACAACCAAAAAAGTAAATGTATTTTGTTGGGATTTTATATGATAGAGCAACACAAAGTGGCACATAATTGTGAAGTGGAAGGAAAATGATAAATGGTTTTCAACATTTTTTACAAATAAATATCTGAAAAGTGTGGTGTGCATTTGTATTCGACCCCCCCTGAGTCAAAACTTTGTAGAACCACCTTTTGCTGCAATTACAGCTGCAAGTCTTTTTGGGGATGTCTCTACCAGCTTTGCACATCTAGAGAGTGACATTTTTGCCCATTCTTCTTTGCAAAATAGCTCAAGCTCTGTCAGATTGGATTAACACATGAATATGCTTTGATCTAAACCATTCCATTGTAGCTCTGGCTGTATGTTTAGGGTCGTTGCCCTGCTGGAAGGTGAACCTTTGCCCCAGTCTCAAGTCTTTTGCAGACTCTAACAGGTTTTCTTCTAAGATTTCCCTGTATTTGGCTCCATCCATCTTCCCATCAACTCTGACCAGCTTCCCTGTCCCTGCTGAAGAAAAGCATCCCCACAACATGATGCTGCCACCACCATGTTTCATGATGGGAATGGTGTGTTCAGGGTGATGTGCAGTGTTAGTTTTCCACCACACATAGCGGTTTGCTTTTAGGCCAAAAAGTAAAATTTCTCTTTTGACCAGAGCACCTTCTTTCACATGCTTGCTGTGTCCCCCATACGGCTTCTCGCAAACTGCAAATGGGACTTCTTAAGGCTTTCTTTGAACAATGGCTTTCTTCTTGCCACTCTTCCTTAAAAGCCAGATTTGTGGAGTGCACGACTAATAATTGTCCTGTGGACAGATTCTCCCACCTAAGCTGTGGATCTCTGCAGCTCCTCCAGAGTTACCATGGACCTCTTGGCTGCTTCTCTGATTAATGCTCTCCTTGCCCGGCCTGTCAGTTTAGGTGGATGGCCATGTCTTGGTAGGTTTGCAGTTGTTCCATACTCTTTCCATTTTCGGATGAACAGTGCTCCGTGAGATGTTCAAAGCTTGGAATATTTTTTTTATAACCTAACCCTGCTTTAAACTTCTCCACAACTTTATCCCTGACCTGTCTGGTGTGTTCCTTGACCTTTATGATGCTGTTTGTTCACTAAGGTTCTCTAACCAACCTCTGAGGGCTTCACAGAGCAGCTGTATTTTATACTAACATTAAATTACACACTAATGAGGTAAATTCTGAAGGCAATTGGTTCCACTAGATTTTAGGGGTATCAGAGTAAAGAGGGTTGAATACAAATGCACGTCACACTTTTCGGATATTTATTTGTAAAACATTTTGAAAACCATTTATCATTTTCCTTCCACTTCACAATTATGTGCCACTTTGTGTTGGTCTATTAGATAAAATCCCAATAAAATACATTTACGGTTTTGTAAAATGACAAAATGTGGAAAATTTCATGGGGTATTAATACTTTTTCAAGGTACTGTATGTCAAAAGCTAAACCTTGTTTTTTTGGTTGGAATCTCTGTTGGATTTTTATTGCTGTCTGGTGACCATCAGCATAGGAACAGAAAGTGATAAAAAAATTAAGTATTTTATAGTTTTCACCAGAACAAAAGGTGAATGGAAATCTTTTAATGAGGACACTTTTCTCAGTTGAAGTTTCCCTACTTTACTATGAATATGAGATTACTGTATATAAAGGTTCACTCTTCTGCTTATAGATCCACCAACATTAACTTCTATGAGGTCTTCTCTGGAGCCAGTGTACCCTCACGGATAAACAATTTTGATGAAATTGGCCCTGAGTATAACTTCACAATAAAAGTAAGTACAGCGTGGACCTCACACTATCATGTTGCCCTATTAACCAAGGAAAGCTTGTACACAAAGCCTTTGTAGCCAAGCTAGCTAAAAAGCTCCATGTGTCTAAGATACCTAACAGACAAAGGTAGTGCTCGCTCAGTACCTTTACCGCCTCAATAAGAAGACTGGAGGAATGGTGGTTAGGTCAACCAGAGACTTCCCTCATCTGGATATCTTTTCAACATGCAAAAATGTTCCAAAAATTCTTAAAATGCATGAAATATGATTGTGCATTTAAATGCATAAGTTTAAATAGGAACCTAGCTTGTTTAAAACCAGTGATGACTTATCAGTTTGCTGCTGCCCCTCCACTATCCAGTCACAGGTTGGGGGCTGGGAGATGACTAATGCCACTTCCACATGAGCGGAAAAATCTTGGATGTTTTTTCTGACGGAATTCCGCTGAAGCTTGGCTTGCATACACACGGTCACACAAAAGTTTGCTGAACTTTTGATCAAGAACGTAGCGACGTACAACACTACGACGAGCCGAGAAAATTAAGTTACCTGCTCTCAATCTTTTGCTGGTTGGAATTCCGCCAGCAGAAGTCCGATGGAGCATACACATGGTCGCATTTTCCGAACAAAAGCTCTCATCGGACTTTTGCTGGCGGAATTTCCGATCGTGTGTATACGGCTGGACATACATTCATCTTTTTTTTGTTTCATTCAATCAGTGGGGTGAACGAAAATTTTTTTTTACCCGATTCCTCCATCCACACACTCTATGTGGATGAGGGAACCCTCCCACTGAGATATTTTAACCACTTGCCAACCGCCGCACACACATATATGACGGCAGAATGGCACAGGCAGGCAAATGGGCGTACAGGTATGTCCCTTTAAATTTGCCGCCTTTCGAGTGCGGAAGCGTGCCCGCAGTTCTCGGGAACTCAATGTTTGCCGGCGGCCCGCGATTGCGGTGTGGAGAGGTAGAACAGGGAGATGCCTATGTAAACAAGGCATTTCCCCATTCTGTCTTGTGTCATGACAGAGATCACTGCTCCCTGTCATCGGGAGCAGTGATCGCAGCCATGTCCTTGGTAGCCCACCGCCCCCCCCCCAGTTAGAATCACTCCCTAGGACACACTTAACTCCTTAATCGCCCCCTAGTGTTTAACACCTTCCCTGACAGTGTCATTTACACAGTAATCAGTGCATTTAAATGACAATGGTCCCAAAATAGTGTCAAAAGTGTCCGATGTGTCTGCCATAATGTTGCAGTCATGATAAAAATCACAGATCGGCGCGATTATAATAAAAAAAAATAAAAATGCCATAAAACTATCCCCTATTTTGTAGACGCTATAACTTTTGCGCAAACCAATCAATATACGCTTATTGCAATTTTTTTTTACCAAAAATATGTAGAAGAATAATTATCGGCCTAAACTGAGGAAAAAAAATTTTTTTAATATATTTTTTATATATTTTTGGAGGATATTTATTATAGCAAAAATTTAAAAATATTGCTTTTTTTTTCAAAATTGTCGCTCTTTTTTTGGTTATAGTGCAAAAAATTAAAAACACAGAGGTGATCAAATACCACCAAAAGAAAGCTCTGTTTGTGGGGAACAAAGGACGTCAATTTTGTTTGGGTATAACGTCGCACGACCGCACAATTGTCAGTTTAAGCGACACAGTGCCGAATCGCAAAAAGTGTTGCTCAGGTTCAGGTAAAATCTTCCGGGCTGAAGTGGTTATTCTGACAATAGAGAGGCTTCCTCGCTGTTAGAATAATTTACACTGAGCTGCACCACCAGCTATAGCCAGTGGTGCTGACCGAGAGAACATTTTCCAACAGGCTGGTTGTACATGAGTTGATCAATAGATTGGCTTGTATACAACCAGCCTGTCAATACATCAATCAGTCTGGTCCCTGCTGAATCCATCAAATTGTGATCCATGTGTGGCCGGTTTAAGTTATATTGCTTGCAGTAGAGGAAAGGCAGATCACTAGGCTGGCTGTGCTGTTGGGTAGGGCTGTGTAAATCTCTGGACTGGCTGGACAGAGATACAAACTCTTTGGCACGAAAGGCAGCTCCCATATGTGCATTTTAATTCTGTATTTATATTGTATTTTTTTAAGTTCCGTTTTAAAGTGATTGTAAGGGTTAATTTTTAAATAATAAAGATGTTATACTTACCTGTTCTGTGCAATGGTTTTGCACAGAGTTGCCCTGCTCCTCTTTTGGGCTCCCCTGCCAATTCTCTTGGTTCCTCCTCCCTTCTGAGCACCCCCATTGCAAGCCACTCATGGAGGACTCGATATTGAGATTGGCTGTGTGCGTCTATTGACACATGCAGCATGGCTTGACCCCACCCCCTCTCTCTCTGTTCACATGATTTGATAGACAGCAGCAGAAGCCAATGGCTCCCACTGCTGCCTCTGAGTCCTGCGAGGAGAGAGAGCAGCTCCGCCTCTCACAAGCGCAGCTTTGGATCAAGATCGCGCTCAGGTAAGTATAAGGTGGGACCGGGGGGGAGCTGATCATGAAAGGTTTTTTACCTTAATGCGGAGAATGAATTAAGGTAAAAAACCTTAAGCCTAACTGTCTGCCATCATCCTCATTATTCTTCCTATACTCTCTTATATTTACCTCAGAGCAGCAGAAATACAGCGCATGTTATGCTGGGCCAGAAATAGACATATGGGAGCAGGACAATATAGTCCTTCATAGGCACAGCCTAGCCCAGTGTTTCTCAACATTTTTTCAGTCAAGGCACCCTTTAAAAATTATGGACCGTCTTGAGGCACCCCATTCCAAAATGCAAAATTGATTCTAAAAGTTTTACGTGATACAGCAACATCCACAATTCCAAGTAGGACACCCAACGTTAGAGGTCATTTATTCTTTCAAAGCAAATACACTTTTGCAAACTGGTACTGACTAGTATTCCAATGTTTCTCTTCTCCCTCAGTTTTTCTCCATCAGTCTGCTAATGTGACCCCAATGCTGATGGAGAGGTGCAGAGGAGGGTCAAACGTGGATGCTCTGCAGACTGCCGGCATCCTCCTTATCAGCTGATGATACCATTGGTCATTAGGAAGCTGGCAGCTAACTGGTTGTAATGGTGCACAATGAAAAACAGTGGGTTAGTGTAACTAAAAAGCAGGCTTGGTCCACACACTGGCTTATAGTAAAATTGTTGGGCAATTTTTATTTTCTAATTCTTTTTTTGAAGAAACCTAAAGGCACCCTGGTTGGAAAAGCCTGGTCTAGCCCTAAGGAAATAGACATTCATGTTCATCCATCAATATGCAATATATGACCAGGCTAGCAGTGCAGTGCAGAATGCAACATACAGAATTATCCAATGCTCAGAAGTTTATAAAATATCATGCCACCTTAACTATTCTGTATTCGTCACTGATTGTCCACAAATTCCTGGCCGGTTGGTAAGCCTGAATGGACAGTTTTTTTTTTTTCTTCGTAATCAGTATATTCTGCATTTTGTTGTTTTAGGTCAGTACTGGAACCATGCCAGTGAGAACGGCATTCCTAACCATTAATATCCCAGAGTTCACCAAAGGTAACAACCCTCTGATGTACATCACCTCGGTGCAGACAGATCAGGTAAAAACATACCATACAGACAATTGGCATCACACTGGTATTTCTGAGATTCTGAGATGTTCATTTATATCAGCAGCATTATAGAAGTTACCTCTTAGTGCTGCCTTAATGAATTTATATGCAATGTACTTGGTCTTTTTCAATAAGTAATCACAGTGACACTGTGCAGGCCTAACCCCTATGGGTTAGCCCAATTAAAACATCTAACTGATGTGCTTACCATAAGGGAACATCACTATCAATGCATAGCACAAAATTATTGATGATATCAATAGTAGCTATGCCGCTCCAAACTTGTCTCTTTCCCTGTACCTCTAGCTTCCATCAGGGTCATGCCCAGGGGCACATGCCTGCTCAGCTGTTCCACCTGTCAAGCAGAAAAATGAATAGACCACACACTGATGTTGTCATTGAGGTAAAACCAGTCTCCATGATTAAGTCCTTTTTTTGTGGTGAAACGCGTTGGAGCAGGAAGTGGACAGGAAAGACTATATGTTGTGAATCCTCTGTTTATTATATTAACCCTTCCATGCCTAATGCCGTGTACACCCGGTCGGAATTTCCGACAGAAAAAGTCCGATGGGAGCTTTTGGTCGGATATTCCGACCGCGTGTATGCCCCATCAGACTTTTTCTGTCGGATTTTCCGACGGACTTAGATAGAGAACATGTTCTCAATTTTTCCGTCGGAAATGCAGACGGAGGTTATCCCGTTGGCAATTCCGACCGCGTGTAGCCATTAGCCTTTTTCTGATATTTGTTGCTTACAAGTTAAAATCCGTATTTTTTGTTAGAAAATTACTTAGAACCCCCAAACATTAAATAAATATATATTTTTACCAGAGACCCTAGAGAATAAAATGGTGATCGTTGCAATATTTTATGTCACGCGGTATTTGCGCAGCGTTCTTTCAAACCCAATTTTTTAGGAAAAAATACACTTTCATGAATAAAAAATAAAAAAAAACTGTAAATTTAGCCTTATTCGTTTGCATAGTGTGAAAGATGATGTTACAAAGAGTAAATAGATACCTAACATGTCATGCCTTAAAATTGCGCACACTCGTGGAATGGTAACAAACTACAGTACTTAAAAATCTCCATAGGCGACGCTTTAAACATTTCTACAGGTTACCAGTTTAGAGTTACAGAATTTTTACACCGTCTCTTTTAAAAAAAAATCATGCTCATTTTTATTGCTGTCACAAGGAATGTTAATATCCCCTGTGACAGTAATGGGCAGTGACAGGTACTCTTTAGGGAAGGATCCCTCCTTTGCACCTAAAAGTATTGAAAACGACAAAATTGGCATTTTGGAATACAAGGATTTTATTTTTTTTAAATCTGCGCCATTGGCAGCCGAGTAAACTGGAAGTGATGTCCTATCATTGCTTCCGCGTTACTAGATTGGAGACTCGATCGAAGCCGATTCCAGCATCATTTGGGTCTTCGGCTAGCCGACAAATGCGTCGGCTGGTGGCTCGGGCCTCCCGGTGGGACGGGAGAGCCGTGGAAGGTGATGGATGGACGTCCCCTCCCGCTCCTTAGGATAACAGCCGAGTGGTTGTTATCCCAAGAAAGCCAACCGCTGGCTTTAAAAAACGGTACCAGGTGGTGCCTACAGCTGCAGACATCACCCTAGTATAACTCCTTCAAGCCTAGAACGCATATTTGCATATGGGTGGCGTGAAGGGGTTAAAGCTGGTTGTACATCGTTGACTGCATCAGTGTTCATTTCTATTTGACAAAGGGAACAACGTTATTGGTGTATTAAGGTATTGTTCATTGTTTTTTAACTTTCTGAGACATTTCATGTCATAATGCATTTCCCAAATTCTCTTTATCATGTAAAAGCAGTTCTTTGATAGAAGCTTAAAGTGAACCTGTGTGTAGCTTACGCCCACTTTATTAAGTACACCTGTTCAATTGCTTGGTAACACAAATTGCTAATCAGCCAATCACATGGCAGCAACTCAATGCATTTAGGCCTCTGTGGTGAAGACGACTTGCTGAAGTTCAAACCGAGCATTAGAATGGGGAAGTAAGGGGATTTAAGTGACTTTGAACGTGGCATGGTTGTTGGTGCCAGACGGGCTGGTCTGAGTATTTCATAAACTGCTGATCTTCTGGGATTTTCACACACAACCATCTCTAGGGTTTACAGATAATGGTCCGAAAAAGAGAAAATATCCAGTGAGCGGTAGTTGTGGACAAAAATGCCTTGTTGATATCAGAGGTTAGAGGAGAATGGGCAGACTGGTTTGAGATGATAGAAAGGCAACAGTAACTCAAATAATCACACATTAGAACCAAGGTATACAAAATACCATCTCTGAATCCACAACACATCGAACCTTGAAGCAGATGGGCTACATCAGCAGAAGACCACACCGGGAGCCACGCCTGTCAGCTAAGAACAGCTAAGAACAATTCACACAGGCTCACCAAAATTGGACAATAGAAGATTGGAAAAACGTTGCCTGATCTGATGAGTCTCAATTTCAGCTGCAACATTCAGATGGTCGGGTCAGAATTTGACATCAACAACGTGAAAGCATGGATCCATCCTGCCTTGTATCAACGGTTCAGGCTGGCAGTGGTGTAATGGTGTGGGGAATATTTTACTTACCACACTTTGGACCCCTTAGTACCAATTGAGCCTCGTTTAAACGCCACGGCCTACCTGAGTATTGTTGCTGACCATGTCCATCCTTTATGACTACAGTGTACCCATCTTCTGATGGCTCTTTCCAGCAGGATAATGCACCATGTCACAAAGCTCTAATCATCTCACCACTGGTTTCTTGAACATGTCAATGAGGTCACTGTACTCCAATGGCCTCCACAGTCACCAGATCTCAATCCAATAGGGCACCTTTGGGATGTGGTGGAATGGGAAATTTGCATCATGGATGTGCAGCCGCCAAATCTGCAGCAACTGCGTGATGCTATCATGTCACTATGGACCAAAATCTCTGAGGAATGTTTCTAACACATTGTAGAACTTATGCTATGAGGAATTAAAGCAGTTCTGAAGGCCAAAGGGGGTCCAACCCAATACTAGCAAGATGTACCTAATAATGTGGCTGGTCAGTGTATATGGGTCATAGTAACAGGTACTCTTAACCTCTGCCCTTCCTCCCGCCTACATGTTTACCTTCCCTTTACTCCCCTATACTTATAGCTTCAACAGTTGAAGCCCTGTTAAAGCTATAAGTCACAACTCAAGTGACAGCGCTGAGGCTTACTAATGGACCACTCAGGCACTCAGCGCTGTCACATGAGGGCGGGACTTAGTTGTGACTTTAAGCTTCAACAGGACTTCCCCTGTCACGTGGGAGGAAGGGGAGTTAGTCACATGATCCCAATAGCCAGAAGTGCTAGATATTGCTCTAAGCTATCGAGGACTGAATAAAGCATGGCAAATGAGGTTCAATGTAGAACATTTTAAAATAATGCATTTGGGTGGCAAAAATATGAATGCAATCTATACACTGGGGGGAGAACCTCTGGAGGAATCTAGGATGGAAAAGGACCTGGGGGTCCTAGTAGATGATGGGCTCAGTAATGGCATGCAATGCCAAGCTGCTGCTAACAAAGCAAACAGAATATTGGCGTTCTTTAAAAAGGGGATCAATTCCAAAGATGAAACGATAATTCTCCCCCTCTACAAGACTCTGGTCCGACCGCACCTGGATTATGCTGTCCAGTTCTGGGCACAAGTCCTCAGGATGGATGTACTGGAAATGGAGCGAGTACAAAGAAGGACAACAAAGCTAATAAAGGGTCTGGGGGATATTTAGTTATGAGGAAAGGTTGAGAACACTGAACTTATTCTCTCTGGAGAAGAGACGCTTGAGAAGGGATATGATTTCAATTTACAAATACCGTACTGGTGACCCCACAATAGGGATAAAACTTTTTTGCAGAAGGGAGTTTAACAAGACTCGTGGCCACTCATTAAAATTAGAAGAAAAGAGGTTTAACCTTAAACTACGTAGAGGGTTCTTTACTGTAAGAGCGGCAAGGATGTGGAATTCCCTTCCACAAGCGGTGGTCTCAGTGGGGGACATCGATAGTTTCAAGAAACTATTAGATAAGCACCTGAATAACCGCAACATACAGGGATATACAATGTAATACTGACATATAATCACACACATAGGTTGGACTTGATGGACTTGTGTCTTTTTTCAACCTCACCTACTATGTAACTATGTAACTATTAGGCAGCAGGGAAATGAAAGGAAGATGAGCTGTTGGGGAGCAAAGCAGTTAATGGAACCTGTTTTTTTTATCCTGCATGTGCACTTTAGGAAAATCTAGAGCATTTTTTAGGCTGTATGGTTAAATAAGATCAGATATTCTGTACCCCAAAGGTGTGGAGTACATTTTAATAAACTTCATTGTCATTCAAAAAAAATAATAATTTCTTGATCAGTAACTAAAAAAAATAATTTACAAAGGTCTTTTTGCTTCACTCTTCCATACTGGGTACTGTCGTGGATATTCCACTACACTCTTGTGCTAATAAGCGCCCTTCCACCATAATGGTATAATGCAGCCTTTTGATCCATGTCTCCCCTGGTTCCCCAGTAAACATACATCACCACCATTCCTTACGTTCCCAGCTCCGTCAGCATCTCTGCCTTTCTGAGCCGTGCCTCTGCTTTTATTTACACATAAACAGGAAGTACCAAACTTGGGGGTGTGCCTCCAACAGCCAATCGACTCCTAAACAGTTTGTGACCTCACAGGAAATGACCAAATAAGGACATGACCAAATAAGGATGTAACACAGGATGTGCATGACCAAATAAGGATGTAACACAGGATGTGAATGATCAAATAAGGATGTAACACAGGATAAATGAATATATACAATAACCAATAGACGATGACTACAATTCCGCTGATAGGAATCCTTATACCTGGATTATGCTACCATTCCTTGTGGATGGAAAGCTATCCGCATGCGAATCTCGACATGTGCTGATCAGACACAGCAGAGACAAGAGCGTACATCCACCCACAACCGATAACGTCCTTGCAGAGCGAACATATCCCCCCAGACGATCGTCTGTGCAATGCACAGGGGCCCTTTCGCTGGCGGACATACCCCCACTCTGCAAACACCTCTCTCCAATCCCAGGAAGTTTTCCACTACCTAACGGATCTCAACCAGCGTCAGTCTGCCCCAGTCAGCTCTTTAGAGCGGGCTGCAGGAGAACTAACACTGGGAGACACTTATGACAATACGTATTAAAATACATCTTCATGAAATTTCCACAACAGTACTGGTTCTCTGTGGGGAAAAAAATAAAAAAAACTTTGGACCAGCATTATTACCCAACTATGTTGCTTAGCTGCCATAGAGTTATCCTCTGTGAGTTGTTTCTATGTAATTATACTAATTTTTCAAAGTCCAGTTTCTAACGCTCTGATTGGTACATTTATTAATTCATTATTAACAGTTAAACATATTCATTGATTAAATAAATCAATAACATTAAGAATGAAGTTACTGGTTTCTGGGGACCCACCATAACATTTTCAATCAACAAACATGATTGGAAATTACTTTCAGACAAAGGTTACTATAAAAACTCAAGATGTGTCTATTATGGTTTCACTTTAAAGATGACAGTAACTGAAGAGAGATTTTATGAATCTCTTTTATAATACGAAAAACAGGAACATTTTCAAGGGCTAAACTTTCCAAGACCTGGAATAGAGGGACAGTTGGCAGCTATGGTGGTGGTATGCAGACTGCCCTGGGGACATAGGCTTAGTGATGGAAATTATAAACTATTAGGATTAGAATACTTTTCAATTATTGCTAATAATAATAAAACATTTCCATATGCATTTCTAATTCTTGTAAAAGCTCTTTCACATAAATCTATTCAAATACTGGATACCAATGAAGGTGAAAATGAATCCTTTTATTTATATTACCACTTCTGGGTTTAGTAGAAAGTCACAAAAAATTTGCAGGTACTCAGCCAGTATTACACATGATTTCCCTTTACTTGCACCAATACCTTTGCACCATTTGTAAATGCCAACCAACTAAACTTTCTCTAGTATGTTCAGGCTCAGTATATTGTCTAGTTTCCCAGCATTTTTATTACGTTTTCTTGGTTTATTTTTTTCACAGCAGAATGCCTCTCTGAATTTCCTTACGCTCATACATCTTGCATTCAGGACATGCTCTAAGCAGACTTAGACATTTTCTGGCCTGCCACGTATTGAGAGCTTCGAAGTTCCAGAAAGTCATTATAACTAGAGCCAGGCAAAAGAAAATAATTGATCGATGCCAGAGCTGAGCAACCTGCTTCTGCTTCTGCTTCTTTTCAGCTGTTGAGGAACTACCAGTCTCAGCCTGTATTTTTAGCTGGCAGATGGCATGGCATGATGAGACCTCTAATTATTCTAAATGTGCAGAGTATGACCTTTTAAGATATTAAGTAGACCCTTTGAAATAGCTTTGGTGCTCATTTGAGACCCATGTTTTACCAGCCATACATTCTTTCCACCTGGTTAAATCAACATCCAACATAAACTCATAGGGGGTCTATAGTGTGACCAGAGGTTCATTTTACTTCTGTTCCCTGACAAACCTCACCAATAACTACCCCATTTACTCCTGTTCTGCATTAGTTAGCATAACCATCATCAGTGACTTTACTACTTCACATGCTACCTGCATTATGGAGAAAATCATATCTCTAATGCCTTGTACATTCCGACCACAATATCCATCTGATTTTTTCTGAAACTTATCTTGCATACACATGGTCGCACAAAGTTGTCGGAAAATACGATAGTTCAGAACGCGGTGATGTAAAACACGTACAACGGGACTACGTAGAGGCCAGTAGCCAATAGCTTTCGTCTCCAAATTTCTTCTGTTGCACTTTGTGCGTCGGAATTCTCTACACACGATCAGAAAAAGTCCACTAGGGCCCACACACGATCGGATTTTCCGACAACATAATCTGATCTGACTTTTTCCATCGGAATATCCGACCGTGTGTACGGGGCATAAGGCAGTTCAGCATCTCCTCCAAAGTAAATGAGCCAGCAACATGGTGAAATCTTCCATATACAAAAACTTTATTGGCTTACATTATAAAATCCAGTATAAGAGGGTTTACGCATTTCAGCATTATGCGTTAAGTTACTGAAACATGTAAGCCCTCCAATACTGGATTTTATATTGTGAGCCAATAAAATTTTTGTATATGGAAGACTTTACTGTGTTGCCGTCTCATTTGCTTTGGAGGACTTACCATCAAGTGGTTAACAGATACCCTAGCATGAGCCCCGATATCATCTATGATTCAGACTGAAGCTAGAACACTGTTTGCTGTCTCCTTGTGGGGGTCTAGTTTATCAATAGGGGTGCTCAGTTGGAAATGAGAGCCCTCATCCAACCTGAAAATATAGCCATGTAACTCACCTATGGAAATAGAGAAATCCCCTATAAATGGGACTTTGAAGGTACTACCATTTTAAAATTTGTAGGTGACAACATTTTGACATGGTAGTACCTTCAAAGTCCCATTTATAGGGGGTTTCTCTATTTCCATTTTTCCAGGATGTGGTACACCTTTATAGCAGTTCCATTCAGATAACCCTCTCATTAATGTAACTCACATATGGGCCTTTCTTGTAATATTGGGCCCACATAAAACAGCTCAGGTAGTATACCCTCTCCTGGGCCTGCCTGCTTTTTACTTCAAGTGAACTTATCAACCATTCTATTATTTTGGAAGTTGTGTAAAAGCGGGCCTTACAAGGTGCCCACTATTTCCTTTTTTTTAGCCAGAAAACACTATTCTGCCCATCCCTCTGAAACTGGATTTCACTTTGTAATGCAGTTCTTGGGGTAACTAAATTCAGAGCTAAGGCACACCAACCTTCTCATTGACCTGCCCATTAAGCTATTGGCCAATGAGGCACCAGTGCATGGCAAACAGCCAAAGATTAGTCCCAAAGTCAGGGATAGTAAATCCTCTGAAACGACATCACGTGGGAGCAGACAGGACTGCCTTTAACACACTTACACACTAATGGGCCCTAAGGTAGCAGGGTTAGTGGGACCAATGGCAAGCTTTACCTTCCTCTGTTCCATCTACAGTTCTGCGGATGCAGGGGTTGAGGAGAAGAAACAGAAGGTTCTTTATAGCCCAGGAAATATGAATAATGAACCCAAAATCCATATGCCTCTGATTGTACACTCTAGAAGTAATTTTAACTAACACACTATATTACCAAAAGTAGTGGGACGCCTGCCTTTACACACACATTAACTTTCAAAGCATCCCAGTCTTAAGCCCCATACACACGGTCGGATTTTTTCATGGATTCTGTCCGATCGGACAATGTTGTTGAAAAATCAGACCGTGTGTATGCACCATCGGACAGTGTACGTCGGATTGTCCGACGGACAAAGTCTTATCTCCTGCTGGATAGATTTGCCGACAACACGGTCCGATCACACCAAATCCGATCGTGTGTACGGTTGTCCGACCGGACAAAGTGCTACGCATGCTCAGATCACATTACAAGACCAAAGCTATTGGCTACTAGCCTCTGCGTAGTCCCGTCGTAGACAACAAACGTCACCACGTTCAGAATGATCGGATTTTCCGACAACTTTGTCCGACCGTGTGTACGCAAAACATCAGACAAAGTATGACGGACAGGATCCGACCGACCTGGTCCGCGGATTGTCCGACCGTGTGTATGGGGCTTTAGTCCGTAGGGTTTAGTATTGAGTTGGCCCACCCTTAAGGCTGTCCACAAGGTTTAAGAGTGTGTCTATGGGAATGAATGAGTGAGTTTTGGGTGGAGGAACTTGACTGGCCTACACAGAGTCATAACCTCAACCCAATAGAACACCTTTGGGATGAATTAGAGCGGAGACTGCAAGCCAGGCCTTTTCATTCACATCAGTGCCTGACCTCACAAATGCGCTTCTGGAAGAATGGTCAAACATTCCCATAGACACACTCCTAAACCTTGTAGACAGCCTTCCCAGAAGAGTTGAAGCTGTTATGGCTGCAAAGGGTGGGCAAAACGCAATATTGAACCCTACGGACTAAGACTGGGATGCCATTAAAGTTTATGTGCATGTAAATGCAGGAGTCCCAATACTTTTGGTAATCTAGTGTAATCACATGACACAAGGGCCAGGGCTTGTACAAAACAGGGTCTTCATTCAGATCTATCTAGGGCAGCATAATGTTTAAATAGGACCCTGGATACAAAGAAGGGGGAGGAGGGTCATTAGCAGGTACCTGCTTTTAAAAAGGACTTTCAGTAGTAAAAGTTCAAGATGGCTGGCAGCTCACCCTTAACAGGTGGTAATGAGGGTCCTTTTCCACTTTTGAGATATTAAAGCAAGATTTGTTTGTAAGTTCTGGACATTGTGAATTTTACTTTTCTAGCAACAAATGTTACACGTTGCAGCTTGATCTTAGCGCAGTGCTCAAGAGCTCTTCAGCATTGTAAAAAGAAAAGGCAAAACAAGGATTGTGACTGGCAGAATCATTAACCTTTTGAGTTGTAAAAACCAAAACGCACCACTGAAATATTACTTTCCAATGATCTGCTTTTAGAAATATGTTGGACGGTCCTGGTTGTTGCACTGTGCTGTAAAAGACATCTGCACTAGCAAATATTTTGAGGGAACAGTATCAGCCTAATTGTATGGAACAAAATGCCAGCCGGCTTGGCCTCTGGTTCTCTGCGCTGCTTAGAGCCTCTTCAACAAACAATGAATTTACTGTCAGACTTCTAACTGTGACCTGCTGTTGCTGGAGAGGTCAATTATGAGCCTATAAACTCCATTCTTTTTTTTTCAACTTCTGTTTTAGGTTAATGGAATCACTTGTAATGCCAACGTTAATCCTCTTCATATAGGAAAAAAAGAATATGCAGCTTCATTCACTGAGGAGAACTTTAAGCGTGTCCGTGAATTAGTAAGTTGTTTTTTTTTTTCCTAATACAAATCTGAGCCAGGTTTACTCATTTTATTGATTATATATAATTAACATTACCAAAAGTTATAAAAAATGAAAATTGATGATTATAATACATTGTGAAATATTACAATATATACTGCCTATATTCTTGGGAGAGGTTGACTGTTGAATTTGAAAGCTATGAGAGTAATTCTTACTAGCCCACTCTCCGACATGCAACATGACATCATCTCTCACTGCCCGCCCCGCATTACCGTTCTCCTGCCCCCACTAAATGGACCAGTGCTGCCAGCCTGCCACCAATAGAGTGACAATACACATTTGGTGGCACTGGCTGGCATGGCAAGTGATAATCCACATCTGTTGGCAAGTGACAATCCACATCTGGTGCCAGGCGACGTGGCAAGTGACAATCCACATCAGGTGGCAGGTGATGTGGCAAGTGACAATCTGCAAATGGTGGCAGGTGACATGGCAATCTACAAATGGTGGCAGGTGACATGGCAATCTGCAAATGGTGGCAGGTGACGTGGCAAGTGATAATCCGCATCAGGTGGCAGGTGACGTGGCAAGTGAAAATCTGCAAATGGTGGCAGGTGACGTGGCAAGTGACAATCCACATCTGGTGGTAAGAGATGTGGCAAGCAGGGCTCCCACTGATTCTGCATTATTGTGAATTGAACCACTTCATTATAAATTAGAATGCAACAATAGACACAATGCACTTCAATCACCTTGACACCATATCAACCATGGTACCATGATTATTTGGGCGCCAACACCAGCCATCGCCCCCCTCCCCCGGGCCTGCAAAAAAGGTTGGTGACCACTGCTATGGGCTCTAGCAACGCCCCTGATTCTCCCGCTTTTCTTTCCTTCTCTTCTCCTCCCCACCCTTTTTTCTTATGCCGCGTACACACGGTTGGAATTTCCGATGGAAACAGTCAGATGGGAGCTTTTCAACGGATTTTCCGACCGTGTGTATGCCCATCGGTCTTTTTCTGTCGGAATTTCCAACGGACTTTGGATTGAGAACCTGTTCTCAATTTTTCCGCCGGAAAAATTGCACCGATCGTGTGCAATTCCGACACGTAAAATTCCGACACATGCTCGGAAACAATTCGACGCATGCTCGGAAGCATTAAACTTCCATTTTATAGTGCTGTCGAACGTGTTTTATGCCGCTGTGTTACAGACCGTCGGAATTTGATGTGACCGTGTGTAGGCAAGACAGTTTGAGCGAAATTCCGTCGGAATTCCGACGGGAAAACCATCAGAGCTTTTTCCGATGAGAATTCCGACCGTGTGTACGCGGCATAACTCTTTTCATTTCTGTATCTCTCACCTCATCTTCTCAAGCCATCCTGTCATTAGGTTCCCTACCTACCTGGCACAAATTTCTCCCCACCATAACTTACTTTGAGCTGCTCACTCCAGGTTTTTAGACACCATTTGAAAAGTACATAATTTGGTGAATATTGGTCATATCTTTGAAGTGCAGTTGCCATGATTCATGTTCACATTCGGTCTTCACTAGTTTTTCCTTCTTAGTCCCAGTGATCTCCCTGTCTGTCTTGCAGTCCGCCGCCGGCATGACGGACGGGTTTATTGACATATCGATCCCCTAGGGCGCATGCGCACAGCGTGTTGCTGAACTGGAGCAGAGACAAGCCTCTTCTAGTCACCTAGCAATGCTAATAAATGGCCAGGCGGAGGTATACAACTAAAGAGAGGGCACATAAACGTCAGATGAGGCTGCAATTGTAGATTTTTTTTCTGCGGAGAATAAGATTCATTGTAGATGGACACTATAGTAGCACACCATTGCACTCTGGCTAAAGTAGCCATGATATCTTGATGGCTGTTTTTTGTAAATGAGACGCAAACAGGAATGTTTGTATGGGTTCTGCCACAGGTCTATGGTGGAAATATGACATCATTGGATGTTAGGGGGCAGGTCTGGAGTAATTTCTTTACTGCACTGATTGGTGAATGGTTCGTTAACCGCTTAAGGACTGCCTCCTGCACATTTACGTCGGCAGAATAGCACGGCTGGGCACATCAACGTGCAGGTACGTTGCTCTTTAAGTGCCCAGCCGTGGGTCACGCGTGTTGTTGTCTGTGTCACAATTTGTCACACGCCTGATGAAGGGGTCCTGCGTGGCTCCTAAACGTCGCTTTTTGATACTATGTGATTAAAGTTTTGGACCCATTTTTGGTGTGCTGGTGACATTTCCCTTTCACCATTTGAAAAGTGACACACTTTCCTGCGAACGTAGAGATCACATGTTTTGCCTTTTCCGATTAACGTGAGATGTAATTCATGTCTCTATTTTACCGACCTCCAAAAGGCATCTACGGTCCCCTGAAGGTCAATATTGTTTATTGTTTTGCCTATCTTGCTGTATATCCCGATGGGGAGATATTCTTGCCTCTTTTATCTCCTTTCAGAATTGCAATACTTATATGGTACAGTATGTCTATACTTTTCTCATGGAAATTTAATAAAACGTATTCTTTAAAAAACCCAATCACCATAGAATGTGTAGATGTTTCTTTATAACACCAAATGGAACAGAAAAAGTAGCTTGGGTAAGCTACAAAATGTCTTCAGTGTTACAGAACAAGTCCAGGTGAATGTGACTGACTACTACTAGCTTTTGCAAATTAGGTCTTTGGGGGCATTTTTCCATTCTTCTCCCATAAGGGAGGATATAGGAGGTTAAAAGGATGAAAATAATAATATTTCCCCTGAACACTGGCTCTTCAGTTTTGTGTGATTAACGTGGTAGAAAGAAATGCCTAACACTAACTAGTCTTAAAAACCTTAACTCCCTCTTCCTACTATCTATCCTTCATACTTTGTGTAAAAAAATGATCTGTGTACTTACCACTTTTTAATCTGGTTCGGGTCATGTGGTCCACAGCTCTGGCTTCCCTGTGTAAGCGCACGCTCTACAGCGGCTGTGAATTCCAGGAGCCGTGATGTTACACAATGGGGGTTATTTACAAAAGGCAAATCGACTTTGCACTACAAGTGCAAACTACAAGTGCAGTCGCTGTAAATCTGAGGGGTAGATCTGAAATGAGTGGAAGCTCTGCTGATTTTATCATCCAATCATGTGCAAGCTAAAATGCAGTTTTTTATTTTCCTTGGATGTCCCCTTTGGATCTACAGCAACTGCACTTCCAAATGCACTTTCAGTGCAATTTCAAGTGCACTTTGCTATTACTTGTAGTGCAAAGTGGATTTGCCTTTCATAAATAACCCCCCATAGTTTCTCATTATGCAGCCATTGTTGGCACTCCCTCCTCTCCCCTGCAGCAGCCACTCATCAACACAGGGGGTTGGGGCTGGAACTGTAGGCTCACATGACAGGAGCACAGGGTGGATAAAAAATCAATGATTTAAAAAATAAAATCAGATTTTTTTTAATTTAAATCGGATTTATTTTAATTTAAATCAGATTTATTTTAATTTAAATCAGATTTTTAATTTAATTTTTTTAATCAAATTTATTTTAATAAAATGCTTTTGGAGTAAAAATCTATCTAAATATAGTTTTCTGTTTAAGATACATTAACCACCTTAGTACAGGGCATTTTCACCTACTTCCTGACCAAGTCATTTTTCAGCTTTCATCGCTGTCGCATTTTGAATGACAATAGCGCAGTCATACAACACTGTACCCAAATGAGATTGTTATCATTTTGTCCCCACAAATAGAGCTTTCTTTTGGTGGTATTTGATCACCTCTGCGGTTTTTATTTTTTGCACTATAAACAAAAGAAAGGGACAAGTTTAAAAAAAAAACTATATATTTTTTACTTTTTGCTATACTAAATATCCCCAAAAAATATTTATAAAAACATTGTTTTTCCTCAGTTTAGGCCGATACGTAGCGATTATTGATTGGTTTGCGCAAAAGTTATAGCGTTTACAAAATAGGGGATAGTTTTATAGCATTTTTATTAATATTTTTTTTTTACTAGTAATGGCGGCGATCAGCTATTTTTATTGTGACTGCAACATTATGGCGGACACATCGGACATTTTTGACACATTTTTGGGACCATTGTCATTTATACAGCAATCAGTGCTATTTAAATGCACTGATTCCTGTGTAAATGACACTGGCATTGAAGGGGTTAACCACTAGGGGGCAGGGAGGGGTTAACATGTTCCCTGGGAGTGAGTCTTACTGTGGGGGAAGGGGACTCACAAGGGGAGGAGACCAATCTGTGTTTCTCTGTACTGAGAACACACCATCGGCTCCTCTCCTCTGACAGGACCATGGGTCTGTGTGTTTACACATACAGATCCACGGTCCCGCTGTGTTACCGGGCAATCGCGGGTGCCCAGCGAACATCGGGGCCGCTGGGCACGCGCATCAGGTGCCCAGTGACACGGCGGGGTGCGTGCGCACGCCCCCTGGAGGGCCGTGAAGGGGAGGACGTCATATGACGTCCTCCCGCCCTGAGAGCTGCGCCGCCTGGCTGTCAATAGACAGCCGGCGCTCAGCTACTGGTTAATAATTTAGTTTATTCAGCATGAAATGGAGCATAGTTATGTAGCATGAGGCTGTATATTCTGCAATATTTAAATTTTTGGTAAACTCATTCCAAGCTCTGCAAGCAGAGATAACATGCACTGGCAATGTTATTGTTTTAATTAAAAGAATTTGAGTAGTTCTCCAACTATGTGTGATTAACCTATTAACTTAAAATCAGTTCTGATATCGCTGTTTTATTACCTGACAGCTTATTTTTATAAATAGGAAAACATTATTTTGTTTGCAAATATTAAAGATTCTAACTACCAACAAGAATAAGTGCTTAAAGTGGAAGTAAACCCTCCTATCGTTTTCAGCCAAGGAAGCTGCCATCTTGGCCTCTGTTCAATCTTCAACTGCCATGATGCTGCACATGTGATCAGTTATGACACCAGCCATTGGATGGTTTGACAGTTTGGTTGAAAGCATAGTCAATGTGACAGGTAGCATTTCCGGCATGCCATTTTTTTTAAACTATTTAATTCAAAGGGTTTACTTCCGCTTTAAATTTAAAGAGCACCTGTCATTTCAGATCCATCATGGCAGTGCCTATTAGCGGGCATCCACTCACCTGCTGTCACCACGTCCCTCACCTTGTGTCACTGCCGCATCACCAGCCATCCCATTAAAAGGAATGGAACTGTCGGTGAGTCAAAAGCGGGTCAGAGGAGGAGCCGCTGCGGGACAGAGATGACAGTTGCTATTTAAAAATGATGATTTAAATTGAGTTGATTTAAATCAAATCCACCCTGCAGGGGCACATTAAAAATAGGTAATTACCCAGATCTTTTTTTATACAGGTTATGCAGAATAGGTAAGAGGAGGAGGGGGAGAAAACATTTTTAAAAATTAGTAGCGTTAGGCTTTTCTTCGACTTTTTGCCAGTATTGAACAGTCTATTATGCATCTCATGGAATGTTTTTAACCAGGGTTCTCTCTCTTTTAAAGAGCTGTGATAACGCAAAGTGCACCACATTTAAGTGTGTAATTAAAGACCTGCAACTCGGAGATTACTTTGTGAATGTATCTACCAGAATATGGAATGGGACCTTTGCGGCTGTAAGTATTGTAAATGTTTTTTTTTTTGTTTTGTTTTTTCAGACGAAATTAATTTGTATGCATTCTACACAGTGGTGGGCATGGTCCGCAAAGGGCCCCAGTATGAGAATTTTTTTTGGGCTCTCCTCATTAAATTAGGGGAAATTATTACGGCATCATGAAGATAGCTCCCTAATTCTTACCTGCCCAAGAAGTGATTAGTGTCCAGGTGTACACCCATCCAATTCACCCATGACACCCATCAAATTCACATTTCATGTAAATAGGCCCCTCAATCAGAATATAGAGGATTGGTGTATCAATGATTCATATAGTGTTTCTATCCCTAGTCTATATGTAGACATTTCTGTCCATCTAGTTCAGGGATATGCAATTAGCAGACCTCCAGCTATTGCAAAAAAGTCCCATCATGCCTCTGCCTCTGGGCGTCATGCTTGTGGCTGTCAGACTCTTGCTAGGCCTCATGGGGCTTGTAGTTCTGCAACAGCTGGAGGTCCGCTAATTGCCTATCCCTGATCTAGTTCTTGGACAGAGCAGTACAGTTCAGTCTGACAGTGAGAGACAGTTTTTTTTCTGCTGCAGTTGAAGTAAACCCAATTGCTAATATTTAATAGAGCTGTAACATATTAAAAGAGTTTTTTTGTAATATTTTAAAATCTGCAGGTTTAAATAAATTAGCACATGGTGGTCCCGCTATTAAGGACCATATCTCCTGTTATAGGGTGACAACACCTAATCTACATGTTTTTCTTTTTTTGAAACACGTGATTAGAGCCAAAGGCTCTAATAGGCTTCAAAAAAGGGTGGGCTCGGGGCACAGAGTACTGCGCCCCAAGCACACCCACTTGTGTGACAATAGCGAATGAATATTCGCTATTGTCACACTGATTCTCCTCCCACCAAATCAAGAAGCGGGTCAGGAGACCTGTCACCTGATTAGACAAAAGCAGATGCGATCTGATTGGCTGCCTAGGAGGAGGAGGATGGAGGAGGCGCACGGAGAAGAGGAGGAAGGAAATGCACGGCATGATGCAGGGGAAGAGGAGCCGCCGCAACACAGATGGGGTGGCTGTAGGTGACCTGGTGACCTACCAGGGGGGTGGCTGTGGTGTACTTTGTTTGCCGCCCCCCCCCCCCCCAAAGAAAATATACCACCACCACTGGACAACATCCTTTTATCTTGTCTGTCAATTGTTTTCCTGCATTGCTAACCTCTCACAAATCCTATAAATGAAGACTACAAGCAACTGTTCCCCAACACGTTGCACAGGCATAATTTACTATTGCTATAATCAGGAACCCCAACCTGAGAAATGCCATGCAACAATTGCTGAGGTGCATGCATGTAGACAAAAGTGTCTGCAGAGAGGCTACAGGAAATCGGTAGTGCCGATATCCAACAAAAGTTAATATATTAATATATTTTATTTAAAAAAAATACCACTTGTTTAGTGCTTTAGCAATCTAAGGCTTCATGTACACGGGAGGTTTTTACAACATCTCCTGAACGATTTAACTTGTCACATAGTAAACCTACGTTTAAAACATCCGTTTTGCTGCTTTACATGCTGCATTTAGCGGTGTTTTGCCGCGTTTGCGTTTAGAAGCATTTCAAAAAATATATATATATATATTTTTTTTTTTCCAAAATAGGCAAAAATGAAAAACGCCTTTCAAGCTTTTGACGCTTGAAATGCCTGTAAACACACCTTCTGAACCCATTTTTTTGCGTTCCAAAAAATCCTTCTAAACTCAACTGCCTAGAAACGACTGTAAACTAACCTGTTTACATGTACTCATAAGATAACATAGAGGAGAGTTTAGGGGCAGTTAAAATAAACTCCCAACTGCTCCTAAATGTCCGTTTACCAGCAGCAATGTACATGAGGCCTTATTGTTAAGGTTTTTATGTACCTTGAGCTTGTTCCTCCCCCAGCCTGTGATTGGACAATAAAATGAGAAGCAGCAGACTGATCAGTTCATCTCTCATGCCCTCTCTTCCTATCAGTATGACTCCTGTTAAAGTAAAGTCGGGTTTATTACAAAATTATACTCACCTAGGTGTATAGAGTAATGATCCGATGCTGCACGTATCTCCCCTACCTCTACACTGAGCACTGAGAGATCAAAGACCGCTGATCGCTCAGTTCTCCCCTCCTCTCTGAGCAGAGAGTGGTGGCTGTCAGTCACCGGCTTTCTGCTCTGCCCCTCTAGCACTCTAGTGAGGAATCGACTGTCTCAGTCTCCCAGTGGCTTGCTGAGAGACTGAGCCGGCTGCGGGTCCACGCTTCTGGGTGGATTCCAACTGTAACGTTGGGATCGATCCAGCGCCTGGACAGGCTGAGTAACATCAGCCGACAGTGGACTTTAGCCAGCTGTCAGCTGAAAACAGGTCACAGGAGTGCAGAATGAACTGCACTCCTATGTTCCATAGGAGAAGTAGGGCCAAAAAAGCTTTGGCCTTACTTCTACTTTAACACATGAGCACTTGAGCACAACAAGTTAGCTCCATGTGCTGGTTCTCCCTCTCCCAGTACAGTGGTCTACAAGCAGCTGATACACTGTTTGCATTTAAAAAAAAAAAATACATAGAATGATGTATTATTGAATACAGAGCTGAATTATTGTGTGTATTTTATATCTGCCTGATGTTTAGTTCTAAAGAACCTGAGCGTCATAGTTCTTAAGTCATAATCCAGTCTGTTATGCACCGGGTATTGGAATCCAAAGTCTTCAACTTTAACATGTTGGCAATAGTGCAGAGGGAACAAAAGTGAAATACACTAAATCTGCAGCTTATGTGAAATGAGCCATAAGACAATTACCCAAATCTGCTAAATTACAGGTTATTTAAAAAGCGTAAAACAATACTAGGAAAATATCTGGTAATATTAGAAGAAATTACACTCGCACTACCCAGTAGCTTTTGAAGATGTATAATAGTTTTGAGAATTGTAGTCCTCCTAATGGCAAACTTATTACCTGGAATGTTTTTTGAATTTGGAAAATATGTTCAGTCATCGTCATTATCAATATATTGATCCTAGTGGAAAGAGGTCATAGGGACAGCAGAGCAACCCAAATTTCCTTTTGCTCAGTCATAAAGTCAAAGATTTCCAAAGCGCCCTTAAAGTAGTTCTTCAGAAAAGGGGGCTGTTCCAATCTGTGTAAAAGATTTGTTTTTTCTAGATCGGCCATGTTGAGAGCCTGATTGGTGGGTGGTGTTTCTGATGTCTATTTTATTTAGTATATGGTAGCACCTTCTCTAACATCCTGTTTTTCCATCACACTTAATTTCAGATGAGACCCTAGGCTTCACGCACACACACACAGAAGTGGAATAGTCTACCTCTTTACCAAATAACTTCCTTTGGGAATTCACAAGGAGACAGAATATTTTCACTATTATCTTGACCACCTCTCTGTTAAATGTGTGTAGCACTAACCCCTACAAGGGCTGCTGGTAAAGTTGAGCCTGTTTTCCCCTGCGTAGCACACACAGCAATGCAAAGCAATTTTCCGCATTCTTCTGATGACTCAAAAGATCAGTCTAGGGCAGTGATGGCAAACTGTGGCACCCCAATGATGTTCATGCACTTTGCAGTGTAGTTGAGCATCATGAGAAATGTAGTTCCAAAACATCTGGGGTGCCAAAGTTCGCCATCACTGGTCTAGGGGTTTCTTTTTGGTGTTTTTTATTAGAGAACGATGAACTTGAATAGAGATGGGGAGCAGTGGAAACCCCAGAATTGCAAAACTGCACAATTTGAGGGCTGTTTAACTTCTGGCTGCTATGTACAAACCTCTGGCTGTATTGCATGACCTCTGGCTGTGCTGCATTTGCAGAAGAAAATTTCCACTGGATCCGTAGGCTGACTGTGGCCTGTACTCTTTCCAGAGTATCAAAGCACCCACTGTCCCACTCTGAAACACTGGGGTCTTGTACTAAGCCACAGGATCTTTGGTTACCCCCTGACAATATCAACCAGGCATTTCCCAATGTAGGAGATGTAAACTCACACTGCTTTTGGACAACTTGGGCTCTCTCCCACAGCTTCCTCCTGGCTTTCTCTCATGAGCTTTCTCCTGACCCAACTGGATTCTAGTGAACCTGTGAAGATAGAGCCATGGGAGCTGCCATTTCTGACATGTTTTTAAGATGCAGGCTCCAGGGCTGTCATCCAGAACCTAGTTTCATTACCAGTTTACAAACCAGTGGGTAAGTGGTTGGCACTTCATCTAGGTTGTTGGTTTGAATCCCAACCAAGGCACTACCTGCCTGGAGTTTGCATGTTCTCCCTGTGTCTGCGTGGGTTTCCTCCCACACTCCAATGACATGCTGGTAGCTAAACTGGTCCTAGTATGTGTATGTGAGTTAGAGACCTTAGATTGTAAGCTCCTTGAGGGCAAGGACTGATGTGAATATTCAATATACCTGTAGATATTTAAAGTGGTGTGTAAATTTACAGCGCTATTTAGATACCTATAATAATAAGTAAAATATGTAAAAGCATATTTGACACATTGAAATCCTACTGAAGACAATTGTATTGGCTGCCCAAATTAGTATTTAACAGTATGAATAGCTTTTTATAGATCACCATGTAACTGTGAATATGTGTTTTTTTTTTCCCATGTATTTTCAGTCATCGTTCCAAGCACTGGAGTTGGTAACAAGAGCAAAACTTGAGACTTCCAACCCTGAGTTATTTCTTGTCAGCAACGATGATTTACTGGTAAGAACCTTAAAAGGCCAAACACCCTAAAATGATGACTAACAGTCAAAATATATTAAAGTATGCATCTGACATCAATAAAATAAATGTTTTTTTTTTTTAATAAACAGAGAAGAAATCTTGTGTTCGGGGGTTATGGGGAACCATTAATTCATTAACTCCTTATAGTTGAGCTACTGCAACTTTTACCCCCCACCCCCCCCCCACCCCCTTACACCTATCCAGTGTGCTGTCAATGTAATGGGCTGCCAAAAACAGGATTTATTTTTTCTATGCAGAATATCCCAATGCACAAATGGTTGCCATCTTTGCATTGCGGTGTGCTGAAACCCATGTGCATTGAGCTGCACTGGCAAGGTGATTGGGATGCCATTTCCCAATGAATGACCTAGCAATGCACAGCAGCACATACTATAGTGTACGTTTAATAACCGGTGTTAAACTGGTGTTAAGTTGTGTTAAGCCTTATCACAGTGAATCAGGGTGGTAAATCCCTAAGCCCCCGTACACACGGTCAGAAATTCAGACGGAAAATCGGACCATGTTGTCAGAAAATCTGCCCGTGTGTTGGCTCCATCTGACTTTTTCCGTCGGAATTTCCGCCAGAAAAAAAATGAGATCCTGCTCTCAAATTTTCCGACAAAAAAATCCGATAGGACTTTTTGCGATCATGTGTCGAGAAAATTTCCCGACGGACAAAGTGCCATGCATGCTCAGATCAAATTACGAGACCAAAGCTATTGGCTACTAGCCTCTACGTAGTTCCGTCGTACACAACGAACGTCACCACGTTCAGAATGCTCAGATTTTCCGACAGCTTTGTCCGACCGTGTGTATGCAACACCAGTGTCGGACAAAATCCATCAGAAAAAATCTGACAGATTTTGTGGTCGGAATTTCCGACCGTGTGTACGGGGGCTAAGAGGTGTTTAAGTGGTTAAACGTACACCATAATGTGTTACCAAGTAATGCAAAATCTATACATTTCACAATTGTATGGGTCAGTTTCTCCCCAAAACAGGAACACTGTAGTTGCACAAGCAATCCTGTTTGGGCCATTAGAGCAGGGAAGTGAAGGAGGAAGTCAGGAAAGCTGTACTGTCCAACTATATAGATTTTGAATAAATGCATGCTCTAGTCTAGGCTGATTGGGGGATTATCATCTAATATCTCTGGCACCTAAGGAAACTGGTCATAGGAGAAGGATTGAGGTTATCTTTGCTAAAATGGCAGCTTACATGTTTCTCTCGTGACTCAAATTGGTTGATTTACTAAAAGCAATCAAACAGTTCACTTTGCAAGGGAAGTTGCACTTTGCTAGGGAATTTTCACCAAATCTTAGTGAATGAGGTGAAGCTTGGCTGACTTCCTTCATCCAATCATTTTTCCTTTTCAATCATTTTTCAGAGGTAACAGTATAAGTCATAACACTGTAAATGTACAGTGAGATTTAACAACCACAGGTAAGATACAAACGTTCATTAAAAGCATAGGAAAAAATACAGGATTCGCTACCCGCGACAGTTGTGTATATACATACATCTTCAAGATTAGTTGCAAAGTCAGATATGCAAGTACTCAAGTTTGAAGGGATATCCAGCTCAGTCGCAAATGGTGGTAATGGTGCTAAAGAGGAAGGAAAAAATAACATTTTGAGGTTGGAGAGAAGCAATAGGAATAAATAAGGAGAGAGAGGGGTTCCAAAGAGTGGGTGTGGGCAGGGGGTGGGGAAGGGTAAGAGGAGAGTTGGATGGGGGGACACCCAGGTTATAGATGGCAGCATGTCGTAGGTTGTATGGTCACAGTTCCAGTAATCTGCAGTTAAAGTTTCTCGGGAGAAATGTTGTAATCCAGGGGTCCCAGACTCGAATTTGAGTGTAGTGTTCTGTAGTCAGGCTGTCAATTATTCATTGATTAGGGTCCAATGTACTCTAGTTTTAACCTCTGAGATGGGAAGATGTAGCGACAGCCAGGCTTTTGCCATCCAGTCATTTTTAAACTGATAGTTAGAAATGGGATCCAACTTCTCACTGTCATCCAATCATATTTCAAGTGTTACTAAACCCACAACAGTAAAATGAGTCTGTATATGCAGTAAAGCATGCTTGTTATACTCATTGTGGAACCTAAGGGGTTAATCCTCTGCATTGTGTAAAAAGGCTGTTGGGTCCTGTCTTCTCCAATCCTCCCCTTCTTCCATTGTCCCTAATCCATCTCCTGATAACATAAAGTCTTTAGAGTCACTCTGCACCTGCTCATTTTGGTGTGATTTACCAGATTTTTTTTTCTTGGGAAGGTGTATGTGATCAACACTGTCCAGATAGGGTTCCTGCAGCCTCATAGGACAGTCAGAGTAGAATGAAAACACCTCCTACAACCTTTATCCAGACACTGATAGAAATCACAAGACTGTTATATATTGCTGATGACAAAAGGTATTTAGCAGTTTAGATTTACTAAAAAATTGCAGTTACATTTTCTGTGTACTGTGAAAGATCAGATATACAGTAGTGAATGCAGGGTCCTGGGTTTAGTAACACTTTAAGGAAAAAAAATATTATTTTTTGGCAAGTAATTGGATAGTTTGCACCACAATCACTAATTTCTTGGAAAGATTCCTATGCATAGTGAAAAGTTTATTTGCCTTTTGTAAATCAACCCAAAAGTGTAATTAGGTAATTTTGTTGATGACTTGAGACCTGTGGCGCTTCAATTTTTACTTCTCTTGCAGATTCCACTCACAATCATAAAGCCCGGTGAGAAGTCTGAGGTTCCTATCGGAGTGGTGATTGGAAGTGCACTAGCTGGATTGCTCTTACTTGCTGCATTAGTGGCTGCTCTGTGGAAGGTATGTCTTCCAAGCTATCAAGCCCTGCCCCTTATACAGTTAACCCCTTCCCACCACCTCCTGACCCTTTAAGAGGTTCTAAATGTCGGGAGGTGGAGGCGGGCATCCTAAACATGTGACCGATGTGATTGGAAGTCACAGTGCTTACATGATCGAAAAGCTTCCAATGCATACTTGTGATCGGGAGCTTTCCGATCATGTGACCGCTGTAACAGCCAATCACAGCGGTATGCATCGGGAGCTTTCCAGTAACTGTCGGTCACTGTGCTGAGAGCACTCTCAGCACAGTAATGTGTTGACATAGGGCTGCATATATGCGGCCTCTCTGGATTAAAGCCCACCTGCCGAGAGGTTGCATATATGGGTATGGTCAGCAGGAAGTGGTTAAAGCTAAACTCTGGGAAATAGAATTTTTGCATACCTACATTGGGCCAGTTTGACTCGATAAAGGTATGCATATCTGATATCAGGGGGCCACTGAGATGCTGTATATCATAGTAGGCCATGCTACATAGATCTTCCAGCTTCTGTGGGAGTAGCTTTCCCTTTGCCCACTGACCACATGGGGTTTGCTGGTATAGCACTGCACTGTTTGTGATGTGATCTTTCTCCAATAGAAAACTCTTAGGAGGTAATTGAAGATCCTTGGTGTGCTGGCAAATATTTACATTTTAACTTTCCCTTTGCACACTGACCACATAGGGGTGTGCTGGCTTAGCACCTCTGCCATTCCCTTTTGTTCAGCAGAAACGCAGGGGAACGTAGTTCTGGCACCTCCAGAACTGAATGGAGGGTCTATTGCTGCTGACTGCTGGGAAATCTATTGATACTGGAGGGAATCTTTTTTTTTCAGGGGAGAGTGGTCTATTTTTGCCAGGGAGGTCTTCTGTTGCTTGTGGGGGTCAATTGTTGCTGGGGATGTGTATTACTGTATGTTGCTGGTGTGTCAATTGTTGATAGGAGGGATGTACTGTTGAGGCAGGGGTCTATGGTTGCTGGCTGCTGGAGGGTCTATTGTTGCTGGAGGAGATCTATTTTTGCAGGGGGATCTATTGTTACTTAGGAAGTCTGTTGTTGCTGTTGGGGGATCTCTTGTTGCTGGGGGTGGATCTTATGTTGGTGGGGGGTCAACCTTAGCTGAGGGGATCTGCTGTTGATGGAGGGGTCTAATGTTGAACCCTACTGGATGGTCTACTGATGCCGGCTGCTTGGGCGTCTGTTGTTGCTGGGGTGGAGCTATTGTCACTAGGGGGGTCCATTGTTGCTAGATCTAGTTTACTGTTTTTCTTGTTATCATTAAAGTGATACTAAAGGTTCCTTTTTTTTTCTACATAACAAACATATACTTACCTCCACTGTGCAGCTCATTTTGCACAGAGTGGCCCGAAACCTGCTCTTCTGGGGTCCCCCGGCGTCTCTCTCGGCTACTCCCTGCATTAGATAACCCCCTGGGAGAAGCACTCGAATGCAGGACTTGGCCCCGCCCCCCAGTGGCCGGCATTAGATTTGATTGACAGCAGCGGGAGCCAATGACTGCGCTGCTATCAATCTATCCAATCAACAGCCGAGAACCCCTTAGCTGAGAGACAGTGTGTCCCCGTGGGACAAGTACAAGGGTTCAGGTAAGTAAAACTGGGGGGCTGGGGGCCGGTCAGTGCCAGGTGTTTTTTCACCTTAATGCATAGGATGCATTAAGGTTAAAAAACACTTACCTTTAAGTGTTTAAGTGCACCACAAAATAATACTTGTTTCTGTATTCTCCAAAAGGGGTGGTAATGGGAGGCGGTTAAGCAAGAAACGGTGCTCGTAGGTGGGTAGGGGCGGAGATAAGGTTCCTCCTCTCCACCTTTTCCAATCAGAAAATGGATGTTTATGTCTTTAAATAGATTTATAGAAACAACAAATTTATAGACAGTTACAAAAGCATTTATTAGAAAATACATTTGACAAGCAATTCTTCCTAACACGTCTCCTTGTGTGTTTTTCTAGCTTGGATTTTTCAAAAGAAAATATAAAAAACTTGAGAAAACAGAAGATGAATTGGCAGAGACTGCTCAACTTAATTAACTGTCACCCTTACCTTATTTTTTTGTAATAATTGTAATTTCTTGATGAAAATCATTTGTACAAATCACTTTAAGGATTTGTTTTATTTTCAAATCTAGGTAAGTTTTTTTTTTTTTTTTTTAATCAAACTGCAGGGCAGTTTTTGGCATAGTCTTTATTCTTATATATCTTGACCTGCTGGACTGGGGATCTTTGCTACAATTTTATGGTTTAAACTGTTATTTTTTACACAGTTGTACATTTTGGTTTACATTTTGTGTATTTGGGAGTTTCACTATTTAGTTTACAAATGTATAGTTGCTTTTATCAGTGGAAACAACTATATCAACATTTACATTATGAAGCAATAGCAAACATTAAACTGCTTATTTTAACCTTTTTTAGTGATAGAGATGCATAAAAGTAATATTTGTACAGTGTTTTGAGCAATGGTATTCCACTTGCAGAGCAACATAAAAGTATTAAAAATGATTAAAAATTATAGGCATACTAGATAGGAACACATATATATTTAAAGGGCTACAATCACAAAACTATCGCATTTTTATAAGTGTACTTAGTTTTATACATGTACTATTAGTATTCAGTATATGAATGTCTTTTTTTCTACTTGTTTCCAAGCACACCAAACTGACCAGCCAAAGTGACAGGGTTTGAAATAAACTATTATGCCCTGTACACACGGTCGGATTTTCCGACGGAAAATGTGCGATTGGATTGTGTTGTCGCAAAATCCGATCGTGTGTGGGCTCCATCTGACTTTTTCCGTCGGAATTTCCGACACACAAAGTTTGAGAGCTGGACCTAAAATTTTCTGACAACAAAATCCGATCGTTAAAATTTCCGGTCGTGTGTAGACAATTTCCGACGGACAAAGTGCCACACATGCTCAGAATAAATTAAGAGACGAAAGCTATTGGCTACTGGCCCGTTTATAGTCCCGACGTACGTGTTATACGTCACCTCGTTCAGAACGATCGGATTTTCCAACAACTTTGTGTGACCGTGTGTATGCAAGACAAGTTTGGGCCAAAATCCATCGGAAAAATCAGACGGATTTTGACGTCGGAATGTCCGACCGTGTGTACAGGGCATAAGGCCCCTTTCACATGGAGCAGACTCTGTTTTGATCAGCGAAAGATCTGTATGCTGATTCAAAATGAACAGCCTATTAGCCTTTAGTAAATCATTTCTTTAAAGAGTTGTATGGGGTTTCTGTTTTGCAGAATTATACTTACCTAGGTGGATGCTGCATCTGTTCCTGGCACCTCTTGATTCTCAGGGTTCCCCCCGAGCAGAGAGCTAATGACTGTCAGCCACCAGCTCTCTGTTCTGCCCCCCCCCCCCACTGGAACACTGGGCTGTGGAGGGGGGTGGGAGCAGCCTGCTCAGGCTCTCAGCAGCTCACTGAGAAGCTGAGCCAAGTGCCGGTCCAGGCATTGGGGCGGATCCCCACCCCAGTGTCACGATCTTGCCCGAGTGCAAAACGAACTGCACTCCTGTGATCCACAGGAGAAGTACAGCCAAATGAGCTTTGGCTGTACTTCTCCTTAAAATCCCAGTCCCAACCTGCTGATAAGAGCAGAGCATGTGAGTGGCTGAACGGTGGTGTGGCGTCTGTCTTGATGGTCAGCATGTAGCTTGGCCACCTGAGCCCAAGTGGGGAGGCTTCCAGAAAGAGTGGCATATTCCTAGACTTTCACTTACTCATCTGGAACTTTTCCCTATCGCTAATACTGTCTCTGAGAGTCAGGTGACCTGTCTCTACACTGTCCATTCGCAAAATACGCACCAAACCCAGGAGCCAGGGTAATAGACGTTGCCAGACCCAAGATGGACTGTCAACATCCAACTGGATCCCTGCCTGCCCCAGTAAACCATAGAGGAGTGGTCTACAGACTGCAGCCCAGGGGCCAGCTGTGGTCTTTTGCTTGTTTTTATATGGCCCTTGGGGCACTTTTTTATTCACTTACACCAGCAATGGGGCACAATTCCTCCCAATGACACTAATGATGGGACACAGTGCCTACCAATGACAGGGCACAGTGCCTACCAATGACACCAACAATGTGGCATAGTGCCTACCAATGACACCAACGATGGGGCACAGTTACTGCCAATGACAGGGAACAGTTCCTCCCAAGGACACTGACGATAGGGCACAATTCCTCCCAATGACGGTGAACAGTTCCTACCAATGGGAGGGAACAGTTCCTACCAGTGACGGGCACAATCCCTCTCACTGACACCATAGATGTGGCATTGTTTACTCCCACTAATGCTGGGACATTTTTTACTCATGATGACCACAGTCTGGCCCCCCTTAAGTCTGAAGGACCGTAAACTGGCCCTTTGATTAGAAAGTTTGTAAACCAGTTTAGTGGAACCATAATCCTCCTGACTTCCTCTCCTCCTGCATTTCACTGTGGTCCAGCGCCACCTGCAGGGGAGAAAACAGACTGTACCTGCCTACAAGTGGGCAGATGACAGGTCCGTGTCCATTCAATTTATGCAGGGCGGACATAGACAAAGCTTGCTCTGCTCCATGGGCAGCTTGGTTTAAACAAAATCTGTTGTCTAAGGGCTCTTTCACACGGGGCGGATCAGTGCAGATCCGCCCCGTGGATAGCCGCTTGCTCAGCGGGGATCGCCGTAGCGATCTCCGCTGAGCAGAAGATGACAGGTCCGTCCCTGCCCGGAGTGCAGGGACGGACCTGTCAGAGCGCCGCTCTCCCCTATGGGAGATCGGGTGACGACGGACCGTAGAGTCCGTCGTCACCCGATCCGCTCTGCAGACGGATGAAAAAATGGGGTTTTCCTCCGTCTGCAGAAACGGAGCATAGCGGGCACGAACGAGAGCGGGTGTCAGCGGATGCTCATCCGCTGACACCCGCTATCCCATAGGGATACCTGTATGTCCGTTTTTCACCCGAAAACGGAAGGGTGAAAAACGGACATACGGTCCGTCCGTGTGAAAGAGCCCTTACACTTAACTGCCCTCTGATCTGATCCGATCATGTAGAGAGAGGGGGACAGATGTAGCCCATGTCCTGGATATATATCAGTGTGTTTATTTTAGCGGACCGGATTAGATTGGAAAAGGGTGGGCGTGCATGGACACAAGTCCATTTACACCCACCAGTCCATAGAGGGGAATTGACTGCCCGATAGGGTCCACCTGAAAAACTGACAGGTGGACCTGATCTGACCCTTCTTGTGAAAGGGGCCTTATACTGACAGTGGTGCTTGAAGAGTTGCAGCAACAGTTTTACTTTTTAAAGTTTTAAAGATTTAAACTATATGTATATAAGGTGACCGCTGTAATCCCCCTGATCTTGAATCTTGAGTTTATCATGAGTCTTAGGCTATTTTCACACTGGGGCGCTGGCTGCGCTGGCGGTAAAGCGGCGCTATATTTAGCGCCGCTTTACTGTTTTTTTTAGCGGCGCTATTCAGCCGATATCAGGGCGGTTTTACCCCCGCGAGCGGCCGAAAAAGGGTTAATACCGCCCGCAAACCGCCGCTGCAGCAGCATTTTGCGGACGGTTCGGAGCGCTGCCCCATTGTTTTCAATGGGAAGGGGCGCTATAGGAGCGGTAAATATATCGCTCCTACAGCGCATCAAAGATGCGGCTTGCAGGACATTTTTCAGCGTCCTGCAAGCGCACCGCTCCAGTGTGAAAGCCCTCGAGAGACTGTTTTGGGTCGGTTTGCAGGCGCTATTTTTAGCGCAATAGCGCCTGCAAACCGCCCCAGTGTGAAAGGGGCCTTATAGTACGTTCCATCCACCATCTCTTTTTGGTCTTTATGTCAATGTGGAGAAAAGTCATGTAAATTAAAAAAAAAAAAATGATATGCTTTATACAATCACGACATGTATTTACTACATAAAGTTGTAAAATTCAAATATTTGACAATAGATGTCCTTTAAGATGGAGCACTGGATGTAAATATATAAAAGTAGTGTCATGTTCTTATAGGAGTGACTTTGATTGCTGAAAATCAAACATTGTTCTGGTGCTAGTTCTCTGTGATTTTTCAACTGCCAACACATCTGCATCCAATTCTAGCTGATTTACCCTGTGTGTATTTATTCTGTCTTAAATAGGCAAATATGACGTTAAAATAAGCGAAACCCTATGCTCAAAGAAAAAGGTATTTCTGCAGTTAGTGGACATCAGTGGGTAAAACCAAATACTACAGATACACTTCATGGCCACCAGTTCATTGACTACTAACCATCACAAATATTATATGGCCAAACATATGTGGACATCTCTAAATGATTGAGTTCAGGTGCTTCCAGTGTAGGGTACCATTCATACTACAGCATAGAAAGATAACTGGCAACAGTTTGAGGAAGCCTCTTTTTTTTGACTGTGCCCCTGTCAGCAGAAGGCACAATATGTTTTTGCTAGTTATACATTCACTAACCCTAGGGATTTTTGCCCAATGTAACTGTAATCTGTATACAAATTGACTTGATACATCTTTGAGCATAGCATACAAAGGCCAACAAAAGTAGATATTTTCAGAGCAATAGGTACAATTATATATTTTTTTTATAATAAGAACTATACCTTTAAAACATAAAATGAACAGGTTAATAAAGGGACTGGTTTTTATCCAATATATCTTGCATTTACTTTGGTATAAATGGAAATCTTTAATACAATTTTTAAATATAAATACAAATAAATTCTTGTTTAAAGACAAGAACAAAATGTATATTTTACAGCTTATTTTTATATTACACATTTAGTTTGCTAATGACTGTGTTTTCAGGACTATAGATTAGGTTACTAGTCCCCCCCCCCCCCCCTTGTACATGATTGGGTGAGTAAAGTGGTTGTAAACCCTTACAAACCACTTGCACCTACAGGTAAGCCTAGATTAAGGCTTACCTGTAGGTCAAAGAAATATCTCCTAAACCTACACGGTTTAGGAGATATTTGCCAAAATACAGGCACCACTGTCTATGGCGCATGCGCACTGTCTACGATGTCATGCGCAGGCGCACTGAGAAGGCCACTCTCAACGGCGATGTGCCGCGAGTGGCGGCTCCCGTGAGCATGAGTGACGTCATCGCGGCGCTGTCGAATGAAAGCGACGGAGCCGCGAGACCAACTAAGAAGATGGAGGCTCTGTACACAAGGGGAGAGCGGTGACTTCGCTGGCTCCTGTGTCAGGTAAGTGACACATAATGGACTACTATGCGATGCATAGGAGTCCATTATGCTTTACCTTTGCAGGGAAACAAAGAGAAAGTAAACTCATTAGGGTTTACTTCCTCTTTAAAGGATAAGTTCATCTTTAGTAAAAAAAAAAATTAAAAATAATTGCATGATTTTGCAGGTAAAAAAAAAATATTTTTTACACTGCAGCCTGTAAAGCATTGCAATGCAATTTACAGGCTGCACTGTAAAAATAAAAAAATTGCAAATGCCAGGCCCCTGCAGACACCCAGTATAACTGTCTGCCTGTAGCTCCCATAAGGACAGACAGTTATTGAAGGAATAATCAATGAACCGTGGGGGCGCTGAGGAGTGTTCTCGTAGTTTATTGATTCTTCCTTCAATTCAGTGAATTGAATTACAAATAAATTATAATACACCTATGATAACAATTATAGACCCTTCATTTCTTTGTAAGTGGGCAAACTTACAAAATCTGCAGGAGATCAAATAATTATTTTCCCATTGTATATAAATACATGAAAAGATTAGTTTTAATTTCACCTTCGTTTTAATTTCATTGTCATGTATTTTGTATTAATACATTTTTCGTATTTTTTATTTTTTTTTACGATTGTCTACATACTCTATTTATACTTTTCCTACACTGTACCAAGATAGTCCACTTGCTCCCTTGCCCTTGGTTGAGGACCAGGTTCCCAAACCTCTATTCCTACATGAAAAGATTAGTGTTGACTAAAAAAATAGAGACTGATCACAGTAAGGCTACTTTCACACCGAGGCGCTGGCGGTAATGCGGCGCTATATTTAGAGCCGCTTTACCGTTGTTTTAGCGGCGCATTTCGGTCGCTAGCGGGGCAGTTTTACCCCCCGTGAGCAGCCGAAAAAGGGTTCGGAGCGCTGCCCCATTGTTTTCAATGGGAGGGGGCGCTTTAGGAGCGGTAAATACACTGCACCAAAGATGCGGCTTGCAGGACATTTTTCAGCGTCCTGCATGCGCACCGCTCCAGTGTGAAAGCCCTCGGGTTTTCACACTGGAGACACAGCAACGGCTGTTTGAAGGCGCTTTGCAGGCGCTATTTTTAGAACTTTAGCACCTGCAAAGCGCCTCAGTGTGAAAGGGGCCTTAAGCTTTCTTCACTTCAATCAGCAAATCATTTGCGTGCAAAAACCCTTTTTTTGTTTGTTTCCCTTGCACATGATTGGGTGTTTGAAGTGAACACAGCTTCATCCTATTTACAAAGCATGGGGGGGGGGGTGATCTCTATTTCTTTAGTAAATCAACCCCCCCCCCCCCCCCCCCCCGTGTGCAGGGCTTGCACTATTATAAACCACAAAATTTAATTTTAACCTTTTTTTCCCCTCAAAAGATACAGTGACTTGCACAACTAATGTTAGAATGTTTGAGGTGTTGTTTTTGTTGTTATTTGCAATAACAGGGATTTGATTTGGGGCGGGGCTTTGTGCAATAGAACTTAATGCTAAGCAGCACTCCATAATATGTAAAATAAGATTTATGAACTATTAGGGGGTTAAATCTGACTCCGCCCAGCTCAGACATCTTCCATCCAGACTTCTTTGGGCAATGGCACATGACAGTTGCAAATGAGTGTTTTCTGGGAACAAAACCATGAGGCAGATTTTGCTTGATCACCTGTAGCAGGACGGCCTGCATATCCCCCCCCCCCCCCCTTATTCTTTGCCATGACCAGGAACGCTAACACAACCAGAGTGTGAACAATGGCTGTCCTTGTTTATCAATAAGAAAATAAAATAAAAAACAACTTTATTTAAATGTTATAACTTTATTTAAAGCTCTGACAAATTCTACATTTACCTGCAATAACCCACTTTTCTGCAATAGGCCACACACCTTTTTGTATCATATACTTGTATCCATCCAAACTTTTGTTTGAAATACTTGAAACTGAAACAGGCTGTATGTATCGTTCTTTGAAAAATATTTTATATAAATAAAGTTTTATAGATTATGGTCTGTATTGCCTCTTTTATGGTTTTCACATGGTTGCATCTTATTTTATTTCATGTGTATATTTTAGCCAAATAATTATATTTAGCAAATTGTTATGGATTAATCAGGTTGGTTTACTAAAACTGGAATGTGCAAAATCTGGTGCAGCTCTGCATAGAAACCAATCAGCTTCCAGTTTCGGCCTGGGACTTCCGATGTTTGGCTCTCGCCCATGATGAGGCTTGAGCCGCAATCTCGTCATATGTTGACGTAGACATCCGGAAGTCTGCATAATAGTTTAGCCTTGCACTTCCGGTTTCCAGTTGTTTTGGAAACAAGGCTTGAAACGCACGCTGTCAGCACCATCTTGCCTACCCGTAAGGGAGTTCAATTGACTGTAAGCAGGTAATTGGAGCCACGATTAAGTAGGGGGGCTTATTACACTATATAAAAGGCAGTATAAACAGAGGATCAGTACCCCAGATGATATCCAATAGGACGAAACGCGTCAGTGGGGTACTGATGCCACTGTTACTGCCAATCTTTACTTGCTTCGGTATGGGAATCAGGAAGTGAAGCGCTTGTTTGTCATCATCAAATGTGAGTGTTATGCCTTCATTTAACCACTTGCTTACTGGGCACTTAAACACCCTTCCTGCCCAGACCAATTTTCAGCTTTTGGTGCTCTCACACTTTGAATGACAATTACTCAGTCATGCAACACTGTACCCAAATGAATTTTTTGTCCTTTTTTTCCCACAAATAGAGCTTTCTTTTGGTGGTATTTGATCACCTCTGGGTTTTTTATTTTTTTGCGCTATAAATGAAAAAAGACCGAAAATTTTTCTTTGTTTCTGCGATAAAATTTAGCAAATTATTAATTTTTCTTCATAAATTTTGGCCACAATTTATACTGCCACATATGTTTGGTAAAAATAACCCAAATTAGTGGATATTATTTGGTCTTTGTGAAAGTTACACATCTGATGCACTGGGGACCTATCTCATTTCTTGTGACCCGAACAAGCCAGGAAAGTACAAATACCCCCCAAATGACCCCTTTTTTGAAAGTAGACATTCCAAGGTATTTAGTAAGAGGCGTGGTGAGGTTTTTGATGTTGTCATTTTTTTCCCACAATTCTTTGTAAAATGAATCTTTTTTTTTTTTCCACAAAATTGTCATTGTAATAGGTTATTTCTCTCACATGGCATGTGTATACCACAAATGACACCTCAAAATAAATTCTGCTACTCCTCCTGAGTACTACGATACCACATGTGTGGGACTTTTTCACAGCCTGGCCACTTAGAGAGGCCCAACATGCAGGGAGCGCAATCACGTGTTCTAGGAGCATAAATTACACTAATTAATCTAACTTCTTGACTACCTATTACACTTTTGAAGGCCCTGGAGCACCAGGACAATGACACGTGGCACTGATGACAGATGGCACTGATACGTGGCACTGATGACACGCGACACTGATGTGGCACTGATGACAGATGGCACTAGTACGGGGCACTGATGACACGTGACACTGATGACAGATGGCACTAATATGGGGCACTGATGACACGTGACACTGACAGATGGCACTAATATGTTGCACTGGTGACAGATGCACTTATATGTGGCACTGATATCATGTGGCACTAATACGTGGCACTGATGAGAGATGGCACTAATATGTGACACTGATGACAGATGGCACTGATACGTGGCACCGGTGACACTGATGACAGATGGCACAGATACGTGGCATTGATGACAGATGGCACTGATGACACGTGGCACTTATACATGGCACTGGGGACAGGGGCACTGGGGACAGGTGCACTGGGGACAGATGGCAGGGGGGACAGATGAAGACAGATGGCAACGGGCAGGGGGGACAGATGAAGACAGATGGCAGCGGGGACAGATGAAGACAGGTGGCAGCGGGCAGCGGGGACAGATGAAGACAGGTGGCAGCGGGGGGGACAGATGGCAGCGGGCAGGGGGGGACAGATGGCGAGAGATGACAGCGGGCAGGGGGGGGACAGATGGCAGCGGGGGGACAGATGGGGACATATGGCAGCGGGCAGGGGGGGACAGATGGCAGCGGGCAGGGGGGGGGACAGATGGGGGCAGCAGGCAGCGGGCACAGATGGCAGCGGGCAGCGGGCACAGATGGCAGCGGGCAGGGGGGGGGCAGATGGGGGCAGCAGGCACAGATGGCAGTGGGGGGACAGATGGGGGTAGCAGGCACAGATGGCAGCAGGCAGGGGGGGGACAGATGGGGGCAGCAGGCACAGATGGCAGCGGGCACAGATCGCACATTTTTTGTTTTTTTTTTACTTACGGCCGCTTGGTCGTTCATCTCTCTCTCTCTTCTCACACGCTGTCAGTGTGAGGAGAGAGAGCGGCGCTGACAGATGATCTCATATGTTTCCATATGAGATCATCTCTCATTGGACACGCCGATCTCGCTGTAAACGGCCGCTGTGGTTGGCCGTTTACAGCGATCTGTGACCGGCTGTGTCCTACGGACACGGCCAGCACAGAACTTCCCCGATGCGCGCTCTCAGGAGCGCGCATTAGGGAAGTAAACAGGAGGACGTCCAGGGACGTCCTCCCGGCAGGGAGCGTCCGCGCTGCAGCCGTCTTTCGGCTATAGCGCGGGCGCCTAGTGGTTAATAAATATGCTGTGAATATTTTTACGGAATTACGCTATGTGCCCTCCTGTCTTCTTCTTTTGATGAATATCCATTTGGACTCATTAACCTATATAAACATCATTGGAAGTTTACTTATCGGTTCCCTGGATTGCCTGGCTGTGGAGATCTTTCCACGGGTTTATTACCATCCAAGCTTGATTGATTCAGTGGGTGTATGGGTCTGGGTCCATTTGTTCTGGTAAGCCTTTAAGAACCAAACATATGTAGAAGAATACGTATCGGCCTAAACTGAGGAAAAAAAATGTTTTTTTATATATTTTTGGGGGATATTTTATTATAGCAAAAAGTTTTTTTCAAAATTGACGCAATTTTTTTGTTTATAGCAAAAAAAAAAAAAAAAAGAGGTGATCAAATACCACCAAAAGAAAGCTCTATTTGTGGGGAAAAAAAGAATGTAAATTTTGTTTGGGAGCCACATCGCACGACCGCGCAATTGTCAGTTAAAGCGACGCAGTGCCGAATCGCAAAAAGTGCTCTGGTCAGGAAGGGGATAAATTCTCCTGGGGCTGAAGTGGTTAAAAATTACCTTTCCTTTTGAATCTGCAGCTCTGTAATTTTCTGTAACATGCAATATGGCAACCTGGAAGAGTTCTGTACACAGATAGTGTACAGAATGCCCCCCCCCCCCCCCCAAAGATATATGTCATTTACTGATTTTCCCCAGACGTCTGCACTTAAAGCGGAGCTCCACCCTAAAGTGGAACTTCCGCTTATCGGATTCCTCCCCCCCTCCGGTGCCACAGGTATCTGCACCCACTTCCGGACGAGATATCCGGAGATGCCCCTTTGTGTCTTGGGAAACAGTTCCCTGGACACAACGGGGACCAATAGAGACGCGCAGCGCGACTCGTGCATGCACAGTAGGGAACGGGGCAGTGAAGACGTTGCTGATTCCCTGACAGAGGATGGCAGCCAAGAGACGAGCAGGCCCTCGTCACATTCTGCCAACATCGCTGGAACAGGTTAGTGTCCATTTATTAAAAGTCAGCAGCAGCAGTATTTGTAGCTGCTGACTTTTAATATTTTTGGTGCGGGTGGAGCTCCGCTTTAAATACCAATCAGATTTTGAGCAACCCCTGCAACAAAAATGTTGTTTTTGGCGAGATACTTCCAATAGGAAAGCACGTCTAAAGGGATGCAAACCCTGCAGCTTTCTTCATTAGAACCCTGCAGGTGCAGCAGCTGATTGATAATTATAAAAATCACACCCATACAGATTCGCTCAGGACAAGGACACAGGCAAACAGCTATTTCTTCAGAATAACAAAAAGGGAGGAATCTGCACCAAAGTTTGTTAAAATTCTTTTGCAATGTACATAGATCACCCAGAGGGGAATGTTTTTTTTCCTCCTACAAAAGTGGAGTTACTCTTTAAGAAGTTGCTGATAAACTGCTACAAGGGTCAGATGCGGGCTTACATCTGTAAGACGTAGAACTAAATTGGTGAGGGGTCCCCAACAGTAATTGTCAGTTCCACTTTCTGTTTTGCCAGTTTTCCAGTCTATGTCAGGTTTACAATAACATTGCTACAAAGAGAACTCTGTATATATTGTATTTCTATTTTATGCCATCTTCTTTATTCCAGAAACATTCTTTATTTTCTTTCCACGTATAGCCATCCTCTTCATACATCTCCTAGACAAAAAACAAGAATACAAATGTTAAGAGAACAGAATAAAATACAAAACTATCATTAAAAGATATGATTTATATAGATGCTTGCGGGCTGTCCAATGCAGAATCACTACATGTACATGGATTTGGCACTTCCATGCGCCCGCCACCCCCGGCTGTGCCAACATTTGCTACAGCACAAGCCAATCGGCAAGTTCCAGCCAATGATTTACGGCCAAAACACAACAATCAGTTGAACGAATGATGGAAGAGAGCCCTGTGTAGGTAAATAACACAGAGCTTTCTACAGATAGCAGCAACGTGAATTTTTTTTCTCTCCCTGCTAAGCAGGGAGTAAATACCAGCACATTGCTTAGTAAAAACAGCATGCAGTACACACACTGAACATTGTTAGGCACACATTTAACCCCCTAATCTCTCTAGATGTCAACCCCTTCCCAGCCAGTGTCAGTACAGTGAAAGTGCATATTATCATTGATCACTGTATTAGTGTCACTGGTGATGTCAGTGTCAGATTGTACGCAGCACTATCACAGTCCCATTATAAGTCACCGATCACTACCATTAGTACTATAAAAATAAAAACAACAATTATAGTATTATACACACATATATATATATATATATATATATATATATATATATATATAATATATATATATATATATATATATATATATATATATATATACACACACATACATACACACACACACACACACACACACACTATAGTTTGTAGACACTATAACTTTCATGCAAACCAATCAATATACACTTATTGGGATTTTTTTATTAAAAGACAGAATGCATTTTAGCCAAAATTTATGAAGAAATTCAGTTTTTTTTATTTAATTGGCTATGATCTATAGCAGAAAGCAAAAAGGAAAAATGTATTATCAAATACTTACTGTAATTTTCCTTTCCTGATGGACTCCATGGCAGCCTACGTGTGGGTTAACCCTGCCTCCTATCCAATGCTATTTGACCCCATTCAAATAAAAGCCTACGTGTGGGAAATAACAAGCCAATCCACACGGGTGGGTTTGCTGAACAGCAATACATTTTAATTTGACCCGTCAACCGACAGAATCTATAACTAAAGTTTCACAGAAGATAGCGTAGTGGGCTCAACAAAGTAATGTGACGATAACGTTTTAAGAGGCCCATGAGGCCGTTTTGCAGATCACGTCTGGAGCCACTTGCTGGGCTGCTGCCCATGAAGCCGCTTTATTCCTGGCAGAACGTGCCATCACTGCTTCCAGAGGGGACAGGCCCCTAGTTTTAAAAGGCTGAAGGATGAACTGGATGATCCAGGCCGCAGTTGTTCTAGTCGAAGCTTGAAGTAGCTTGCAGGTATACCTTCCGAATTTCGCCTACGTCCAGAAAATGAACTTTTAGTGGACTCCTGGACCTAAATGTAGGTAGGGCGGTCTCCCGGTTCTTATGGAACCTTGGAGGTAATTTTTGTATTTGAGCTGAACATAGGAATAAGGACCATCCGGATTGAAAGGGACAGAAGAGGTTCCTCGTAACTTAGGGATGCAACCTCCGAGACTCTCCTGGTGAAGGGAACGGCTACAAGGAAAGTGATTTTAGTTGAAAAGGTCTCAAGATAGTAAGCGGGGAGGACCCCATATTACTGAGTTCAGACAGTGAGTTGAGGACAAGGGGAAGATCCCAAATGGGGAATCTTGGTTTTCTTTGAGGGCTGAGTTTTAACTCCTTATAGAACAACTACTGGATTAAAAGGTGAACAGCCCGCTAAGAGAAAGCCGACAAGGCTGAGACTTAGACTCTAAAGGAGCTGATGGATAGAGATAAATCTAGGCCGGAAAATAAAGCTGAGCTTTTGGATCTCTTTTTTCAAAATTTTGGTTGTTTTTTGTTTATAGCATAAAAAATGTAAAACCGCAGAGGTGATCAAATACCACCAAAAGAAAGCTCTATCTGTGGGGAAAAAAGGACGGAAATTTTACTTGGGCATGACCGCGCAATTGTCAGTTAAAATAACGCAGTGCCGTATCGCAAAAAATGACCTGGTCGTTAAGGGGGGGGGGGGGGGCAAAACCTTCCAGAGCAGAGGTGGATAGTAATAATAAAAAATATTTATAATGGTTCAGTATAGGACCAGGGCAGTTTATCATATTGGTTGTAATTCACAGGGATTCCTAGAATAATTTATTAAGATTGCATGTACACTCTACAGATTCACACAACTCGGCTGGCTGGCTGGCTGAGACACTGACCGATATAAGCGTGAGGTTATAATACAGCATTGCTATATACATTGATCCTCTCCCTGTATTACCTTACCAAGCTACATTACAACTCACAAAAACACAGTTTAAATGTTTCTAAACCCAAGAACAAAAATTTGATTACAGCTTTACCAGTCTTTAGAAATGGGGACCCATCAATCATCCGCCCATCCTCCATTTATAGATCCTGCTCCAATCATAGAAGCTATAGTGCAGCTTTTGTGAATGGAGGATCGAGGCGGAAAGGGGAGCATAGGCGGGCTCTCTTGATAAGAGCCTGTGATAGCCTATTAGTTCTCTTAACCTCCCAAACAACTATTGAGGACTATGGCAGCGGGGTGGGGTGACATGGACGGATTTCAAATAACAGAAGAGGCATCAACACAAGGGACACTGTCTACAGACTAAGTTATGTCCCTTGTGATGATTTTTTTCTATTTTTTTAAATTATTTTGGCTGCACTTAGGCTAGGTTTCCACTATTGCGGCCTGAAAGTCACGCAATTTTGATGCGACTGGAAACAATGCCTGTGTATGCGAGGCCTATGGACCTCAAGTCTCATCAAAGTGGGACCAAAGTAGTGCTGGGACTACTTTAAAGTCGCACAGATATGAACGGTACTCATTGGAAATCATGAGGAATGACTTGTCATGCGACTTTGTAGTCCCAAGTCGCACTAGTGGAAACCGAGCCTTAGGCTTTATGACAACAGGTGATTTTAATTCAAGGTATTTTTATTACACCGGGTACTTTTTACATTCATTTTGTTATTTTATGAATAAAACAAGTACTTCCATTTACCTTTTTCCATATAGGCACAGTTGCTTTTAAGGCATTTATACAATATTTCACAGCATCCAGGGAGTCGTTCCTGTGTGGTGAGGAAATTGCAATGGCAACACTGGCTTCAATTACTGGAACCAACCTACCAACAATAGAATTTTTAGTGATTTGTTTTCACCATAATTTAATATTTTTTATAATTTTTTTGTACAAAATTACAAAAGCACCTGATCATTGCAGACAGGTTATCTTGAATACATACAAATGTATCACAAAAAATTCCGAAGTCCAAGATGGTAAATATAAGAGCATAAAGAGCCATGTGAACCATTACATATATGAACAATCAGAACTAAGACAGGGTGCAATAATTACAGTAACATATTTTAATGAGTAAAAACAGGGGGCAATATCTGCGCTAGGATGATAATCAGATAATAAAAAACAAGCAGCCGACATAAATATAATGATTGCAATATAAAAGAAAACACAAAGTCTAAATGCAGCGCTGAAGGTAGGAGATAAATGAGGAGATGGTGGGTAGATGGACGTAGGGATGAAACCCCTCATACCAACTTCAAAACGTAATGAAACAGACACCACCGTGCTGACAAATATATCTTCTTATCAGAGGTCAGATAAAATCAAGCATTGGGATAGAAGCCACATCCAATAACTACTGCAGGCAGCATCGTCATCATCGACTTTCACATAGGGAACAAAAGAAAGGATCCTCTGCAGTTTCCCAATAGCCAGCATCAGACTCCAATACCAATCAATGGAAGCGATGTGCACCATATAAGAAAACAAGGAGGCACATAGTGAAGTCCATAAAAACAATTCTTCGATTTATTTAAAAAAAAGGGGGTACTCACAAAACGAAAGATGAATACAAGCATTTAAATCAAAAAAGACCGCAGCGGTAGCGTGATCACATCATCACCTGATATATTTCAGCCTATTGGCCATCGTCAGACGATGTGAGTGCCCCCTTTTTTTTAATAAATTGAGGATTGTTTTTATGGACTTCACTATGTGCCTCCTTGTTTTCTTATATGATACATATCGCTTCCATTGATTGGTACTGCACATTATATTTATATATATATATATATATATATATATATATATATATATATATATATATATATATATATATATATACACACATACACACACACACATATACACACACACACACACACACACACACACACATACATAGTCTCTCCATAGCCGTAGAGCTAACCAGCTGTTCTGGGGAAGGTGGATTGCAAGAGCAAGATGGCCGCTCCTCTTCCAGGTCGGGTGAAACACACGTGTCGGATGTGACATCAGGAGGGGTGCGGTAACGCGTTTCGGAGCATGCTCTGAAGAAGGAGCTTCTGACCTTGAGTCCATCCTATCTTTTCCCTGGATGGTGACCAAGAACAGCAGGCTACATCAGGTCTTCTTCATGCAGAGGCGCCCTATGAACTTTTACTTTCATATGGACACAGAGCCTGCTCGGGGGTGAGCATGCATGAGTGCCCCTATAGAAGCAGCTTGCTATGGGGGCACTGGATGGGTAGGAAGAGCCAGAAGCACCAGTAATGAACCTGAAGAGAGCAGGGTCAAAACCATTGCACAGAGCAGGTAAGTACCATGTTTGTTATTAAAAAATTTATATATATATATATATATATACACACACACACACACACACACACACATATATATACATATACACACACAATTAGAAATCCCTTAAAAGTAATATGGGGTTATTTACTAAAGGAAAATCCACTTTGCACTGCAAGTGCACTTGGAAGTAAAGTCGCTGTAGATCCGAGGTGGACATGCAAGGAAAAAAAAAAAAAAAACAGCATTTTACCATGCACATGATTGGATGATAAAAATTAGCAGAGCTTCCCCTCATTTCAGATCAACCGCTTAGATTTAGAGCGACTGCACTTCCAAGTGCACTTGCAGTGCAAAGTGGATTTGCCTTTTGTAAATACCCCCCTATGTGTTTCAGCAGGGCTTTAAAAGCCCTGTGTTAGCAGCACCCTAGATAGTCTGCCTGCTGCTCTCACACACATAGCATGGTCACCCGTGGTCCAACCCACCCTTTGCACATGGCCCCAATTAACTGCACTGTGTAGGGAGTGTGAGTGCTGTTAATGAGAGCAAAGGGATGGGGGGGGGGGTTGTCCCACTGAAGCCCTAGGCAACTGCATTATGTGTGAGGGCAGAGGTCTGACTCTCCAGCATGCTGCTAGCACGTGGTATTTTAAACTTTGCTGCAGCCAATAAAGGAAAGAATAAAAGACAAGGATGTTCATTACATTACTGCATGTATGCAGCCTGACCGCATTATTCTAATAAATTAAGAAGGTTCAATTGGGCTTGAAGACACAAGACAGATGTGTGAGTGACCAAATCACCAGTGCCTTATCCTGCCAGTTAGGTATGACCCCTTTCACATTGGAGGCGTTTTTCAGGTGCTATAGCGCTAAAAATAGCGCATGTAAAGCGCCTGAAAAAAGCCTCAGCTGCAAAACCAGTGTGAAAGCCTGAATGCTTTCACACTGGGGCGCTGCGCTGGCAGGGCATCACAAAAAGTCCTGCCAGCAGCTTCTTTGCAGCGGTGGAGGAGCGGTGAATACACCGCTCCTGCCCACTGAAAACAATGGGGCAGCGCCGTGATACCTCCGGCAAAGCGCCGCTGCAGCGGAATTTTTCGGGGTGATTTAACCCCTTTACGGCCGCTAACAGGGGATTAAAACCGACCCACTAGCGGCCGAATAGCGCCGCTTTACCGATGATGCCCGGGGCGGCTCAGTGTTAAAGGGGTCTAAGACGAATGTGCTGGTGAATGGAGGAGTGTGGACAACTCACTCTCAGTGAAAATAACACACTTGCCCATTAAGCAAAGTAAGAAAGAACAAATCAGTTCAGTGAAACAATTCTCTACTGCTGTGTTTTTAGGTTGCCAAGTCCTAGGTCATGAACAGCCCTGGCTCTTAGCAAAACAACCACGGACTTACCCTAGCCTGTGATGAACCGCTATGTGCTTTACAGTCGGCCATTTCTGTCTGATATCAGACAATATTTTTTTTATTTCCATCTCTGCCATTGGTACGTAAGCCTCATACTCTAAACTCACAACCTTCTTCCCTTCAAAATGATTCCTCGTCGTACCTAAAAGACAATGAAGGATTCATAGGCAGAGAACACAAGGAGGAGTAATTGTAATGGAACAGGTGAAACTGTATGAGCAGCTCTTGCCGCTGAACCATTTATTTACTTCTCATTCATAGATGTCTCTCCTTCTTCTGTTGTAAGAGGAAGGAGATGGATCCACCATGTCAAACACAGTTTCGTTTTTACATTCTGACCACTGTGATTGGATATCACAGCGATCACAATGTACCCAGCCACTGGGAGCGGCTTGGTATGTGGGAGGAGATTTACCAAAACTGGTGCACACAGAATCTGGTGCAGCTGCGCATAGTAACCAATCAGCTTCTAACTTCAGCTTGTTCAATTAAAAAGTAATACTAAACCTAAAAAGTTTTTCTTGCATTAAAGTGATTGTAAAAGGTAAATAAAAAAAATGAATAAATAAAAAATAACAAACATGTCTATACTTACCTGCTCTGTGCAATGGAAACGCAAACCTCATCTATTCAGGTCCCCAGCTGATGCTCCTGGCCCCTCCCCTCTGTCCATTGACACAGACAGCGGGACTCGGCCCCGCCCCCAGCTGCCTCAGTTTGACTGACAGCACTGGGAGCCAATGGGTCCTCCCAGTGCCCCGGCAAAGCCAGCGAGACCTGGAAGTGATGGGAGAGAAGACCTGCAGACGTGCCCAGTGCTGGATCGATTGAGATAAAGAGGGCTAAGGGTTGGCCAACATCCCTGTGTACAATATACAGAGAGCAAGGTTCCCCCTTGTGGGATTTAAAAGGCTCAGATGGCGATATAACACCAAAAAACAATATAAATGTATTGTAGTATATAAAGTTATAATATAAATAACAATTAATGGATAATTGATAAAAAAAACGTGGTCGATACAATTACACATCAATATAATACACTGGTTAGATGCTGTAAGGGGTAAAAAGACACCACATGGAGTGCAGGCGCAACACCCAAGGGCACTCCATGTGGTGTCTTTGGACCCCCCTCCATTGTTTGTTATTTATCTTTGAACTGTATATACTACAATACATTTCTATTTTTATATTTATCATTTATATTGTTTTTTGGTGGTATAATCTCCATCTGGGCCTTTCAAATCTCACAAGGGGGAACCTTGCTCTCTGTATACAGGTAAGTAAAAAGGGGGCTGAGGGGGCGATGCCGACACCTAAACATTTTTTTACTTAATACAAGGAACGCACCAACGTAAAAAACGTTTAGGTTTTACAATCACTTTCACCACTTCAGCCCTGGAAGATTTGGCTGCTGAATTTTGCGATTCGGCACTGCGTCGCTTTAACCGCAAAAGTTATAGCAAAATAGGGGATAGATTTATAGCATTTTTATTATTATTATTTATTTTACTAGTAATGGCGGTGATCTGCGACATTATGACGGACACATCGGACACTTTTGACACATTTTTGGGACCAATGGCATTTATACAGCGATCAGTGCTATAAAAATGCATTGATTACTGTATAAATGTCACTGGCAGGGAAGGGGTTAACCCTAGGTGGCGATCAAGAGGTAAGGTGTGTTCCCTGTGTGTGTTTCTAACTGTAGGGGGAGGGGACTGACCTAGAGGAAATGACATATTGTGTTTCCTAGCTATTAGGAACTCACGATCTGTCACTCCTCACAGAACATGGATTTGTGTGTTTACACACACACGTCCCTGTTCTGCCTCTCGTGCCCGCGATTGCTCGCAACCGTCGGCCACGAGCATTGGCACCCCCACAGTGCAGCGTGCGGGCGCGCCTGCTATCCCGACTTGCGGGATCGTGCTGACCTGCCACAGTATAATGACGGCGGTTAAAGGAGGAAGTAAACTTCCATCTTTGAATTGTACCTATAGGTAAGCCGATAATAAGACTTACCTACAGGTAGTGTAAATATCTCCTAAACGTGTGCCGTTTAGGAGATATTTACTGTACATGCAGCCAGTCACATCACTGCCACATGCGCTCTGAAGGAGCGGTCCCCCGTGCCGTTCCTTCAGAGCCCTGTGCCATGACCGGCGGCTCCTGCGTGCATGCGCATGATTGACGTCATCGCGGCTTCGGCCAGTCACAGAGTCGGAGTCAGCGAACCCAAAAGCAAGACAGGTGAAGATGGAAGCTGTCTCCAGATGCATACTAGCACATTATGCCTTTGCCTTGCAGATAAGACAAAAAAAAACGTCTAGCAGTTTACAACCTCTTTAAAGTAAAAAACGTTTTTAGTTTTCCTGTGCCCCTCTTCCCTGTGTGTGAAGTAGAAGAGAGGGGAGAGGAGATCAGCGCTGTGCACGGCTGCATCTATTCTCCTCTCTCTTCTTCTTCTTCACAATGCATTCGAGCCGCAGCAGGAGCAAATGGCTCTTGCTGCTGTCAATCAAATGCAGTGAAGAGAAAGTGGGGGGGACAGGCCCAAGTCCCGCTGTGCACGTTCATAAAGCACGGCTCCATAGACACACAGCTCGGGGAGCGCGCATGCACTGTATGTCCCCATAGCAAGCGGCTTGCTATGGGGGCACACACAGAGGAGGAGCCAAGATCGCCGCCAGGGACCAAAGAAGAAGAAAATATGGGCCGCTCTGTGCAATACCACTGCACAGAGCAGGCGAGTATAACGTTTGTTATTTTAATTATTAAAAACTTAGACTTTAGTAACACTTTAAGCTTTGACAATAAGACCTGGAACCTGATTGGTTATTATGCGCAGCTGCACCAGATTCCGTGTGCACCAGCTTTAGTAAATCTCCCCCAATGTGTGTGTATGGAGCTGTCTAGTGACAGCTTGGTACACAGCGGTTTTGGGGTGGCACGGCTGTGGGCTGCCCATGATTTTTTCTTTTACAGTATGTTTATAAACAGCAGAACCTATAAAGTCATGTACCTATAAAGAGGGACACCGCGCCACAGCTAGGAGAAACCACCAACTCAGACACTTCATCCGCTGAGAGCTTTCCTGATGACACCCTAATGAAGTCTTGAGGCTCCTCACTATCCTCCATTGCAGCTGCAAAATAAAGGGAAAAAGCATTAGGACATTTAAACATTAACCACATTCAGACCAGACCATTTTGCTGGTCAAAGACCAGAGCACTTTTTGTGATTCAGCACTGCGTCGCTTTAACTGACATTTAACTGACATAGGCACGACGTGGCTCCCAAACAAAATTAACCTCCCCTTTTCCCCACAAATAGAGCTTTCTTTTGGGGGTATTTGATCACCCCTGCGGTTTTTATTTTTTGCGCTATAAACAAAAAACGTGTGACAATTTTGAAAAAAAAACGCATTATTTTTTACCTTTTGCTATAATAAATATCCCCCAAAAATGTATAAAAAAAAAAAAAAAAAGTTTTTTTTCCTCAGTTTAGGCCGATACGTATTCTTCTACATATTTTTGGTAAAAAAATAAAAATAAAAATCGCAATAAGCGATTGTTGATTGGTTTGCGCAAAAGTTATAGCGTTTACAAAGTAGGGGATAGTTTTATGGAATTTTTATTAATAATTTTTTTTTTTTACTAGTAATGGCAGCGATCTTTATTGTGACTGCGACATTATGGCGGACACATCGGACATTTCTGACACATTTTTGGGACCATTGTCATTTATACAGAAATCAGTGCTATACAAATGCACTGATTCCTGTGTAAATGACACTGGCAGTGAAGGGGTTAACCAGGAGGTGGCAGTGTAGGGGTTAACTGTGTCCTAGGAGCGTGTTTCTAACTGTGGGGGGCGTGTCTGTGTTGTACACACCACTGATCTCTGCTCCAATCACAGGGAGCAGAGATCAGTGACACTGTTGCTAGGCAGAACGCAGAGATGCTTGTTTACTTTAGCATCTCCCCGTTCTCCCTCCCTGTGAGCCGATCGCGGGTATCCCTGTGAGCCGATCGCGGGCATCCCCGCATCGATCGAGTCCTCGGGACCCGCGATCGGACTCACGGAGGAAAATCTCAAATCTAGGTTGACCCCAGAAAAGTAATAGAGGGGGAAATCTACCAGTGGGGACACTAGTTCTGGTGACCTGGGAGTCCCCAAAAAATTCCCCTAATTTGCAGGGATTTTCTCTCACTTCCTGTTTTGGCTATGGGACAGGAAGTGAAGGTAAATCTCCCAATGGAACACAGATGGCAAAAACAAAAAAAAAAAAAAAAATTGACAGGGGCTATAAATCTAAAATGAAAAAAACAAAAACAATTCAATATAGTTCTACTATACCCAATTCTCGTCCAGGGTAATTTTTTCATTTGTCACACACATTAAGATCAGCTTTTTATGCTGGGAAATTACCTAAAACCCCAAACAATTATACATTTTCAGAAAGCAGAGGCCCTGTAGAATAAACACCGCTGTCTGCTCTAACCCCCCCCCCATGCTCACTGGAGCACTGGGCTATGGAGGGAGTGGCTGGCTTAGACTCTTCAGGCCGCTGTCTGCTGATACGGGTCACAGGACTACTAAATTAACTGCGCTCCTGTGATCCAGAGAAGTACAACCAAACAAGCGTTGGCTATACTTTTTCTTTAAAGCTGACCTCCAGGCACAAATAATTTTAAAACTATATCTCCATAGCCATAAAGAAAAATAAATCCACTATGTGCACTAACTGCCTTTGCAACCCAGCAATATCATAAATAAGTAGCAATGACATCATCCCTGTGCTGTACATAGCCTGTGCTGAGAGCAGAGCTGTGGGAGGGACCCAGGAGTCTCCACCCACTACAGACAGCCTACAGGAGGGGGCGGGAACAAGACCAGTCACCCTGCACAAGGAGAGGGGAGCAGTGATTGGTCTTTATTACAGGAAACTTTCACACAAAGTAAAAGAGCACAACTCTAGATAAAATATACAAAGGGCTCCAAGATTTAAATCAGAAAGCACTTGGCTCTTGTATCTTGACATTATTTATTTAGCTTGCATTCAGCTTTAGTAACACAGACATCACATACCTCAGAGCCCTAGCCACCACTGACAGGAGGAATGACAGCAACTTCGTCCCCAGGGTGCAATCTTATGACCTCATCACCAATGGCAACATATTCCTGACGGACAGCGAGGACCACAAAATCTTGAATAATGCAAAGCCTGTAGAGAAGGATAATTGTTGTATTAAAGGAAATATTCATATTTAATACAATAATTTAGATAAACATTGGACATTTTTTTACCAATAAATCCTGTAATCGCATTTGCAATAACACCACTTATAGCAGAGGCTTCTGCTTGTGCAACTCTCCTGAAGAGCCATGTGCACAGCAAGCATTCACTGAGCTTCCAGCTAATTCTTCTTTAACCACTTACAGACCGGAAGGATTTACCCCCTTAAAGCGGAGTTCCAATAAAAAAACAAAAACATTCAAAGTCAGCAGCTACAAATACTGCAGCTGCTGACTTTAATAATCGGACACTTACCCGTTTCAGGGTCCAGCGATGCGGGCGCACAAAGCCCCGCTCCTCTCTGCGGCACCAGCATTGTCACTGTGGGCGCCCGGCTGTGGCTTCACAGCCGGGTACACACTGAGCAAGAGCAAGCCACGCTGCACACTGCGACTGGCCGGGCAATCATCTGGGACCTGTTACATGTCCCAAATTATTGCCGAGAGGGAGGGGGGGGGGGGAGAGGCAATCTCCCTTCCGGAGCAGCGGTGCGCCGGGAGGAAGTGGGAGCTGGGACTCTCTAAAAAGAGGGTATCCATCCCCCCCCCCCCACCCCCAAAAAAATGACATGCCAAATGTGGCATGTCAGGGGGTCACCATCACCTAAAGCGGAAGTTCCATTTTTGGGTGGAACTCCGCTTTAATGACCAGGCCATTTTTTTTGCCACTGCGTCGCTTTACCTGACAATTATGCGGTCATGCGACATTGTACCCAAACAAAATGTATGTCCTTTTTTACCCACAAATAGAGCTTTCTTTTGATGGCATTTGATCACCTCTGCGGTTTTTTTTTTGCCTTAAACGATTTTGAAAAAAAAAAAAATATTTTTTACTTTCTGCTATAATAAATATCCCAAATTAAAATTAGGCCGATATGTATTCTTCTACACATTTTTGGTTAAAAAAATAAAATAAAATCATAATAGGCATATATAGATTTGTAGATGCTGTAAATTTTGCACAAACCAAATAGGGGATTTATGGCATTCCTATTATTCTTTTTTTACTAGTAATGGTGGCGAACTGCGATTTTTAGCAGGACTGTGATATGGCGGCGGACAGATGTATAAATGTGAATGGGACCATTCACATTTATACAGCGATCAGAGCTAAAAAAATAGCCACTGATTACTGTATAAATGTCACTGGAAGAGAAGGGGTTAACACTAGGGGGCGATCAAGGGGTTAAGTGTGTTCCCTCAGTGTGTGTTCTAACTTGGGGAGGAGACAGATCGCTGTTCATAATCAGTATCGGAGGAAATGTTCTGTGCCATCTCTCAGGTCATGGTGTCACATGTCTGTGGTCTCTTACCTTGGGTGCAATGAAGTGATTTTCTCCCACAGTTGCTTGGATGTTGTTTCTTGGGGAACGGTTATGTTTTCAGATCGAACGCCGGCTAGTTCAGAACTTTTTGCAAAGTACAACACCACCACCTGTAGATACAGGAACTTCATTTACAGTTTAAAACACAACGCAACCATTTTAAAACATGGCAAAAAAGGCCCTCTTTTTTCCCCTCTGATAAAGCATCCATAGTGGATTGTTTTTCAGAAGGCATTTGACAGGCGGCTGGGGAAGAGATATGTCACCTTTTCACTGTTTTAATGCTATAAAGCCTGCACCATAACTGCATGACCAGGTTGTGGCGTGGCTCCAATGCATTTGAATGAGTCGCGTTTGGAGGTAGCACTGCTCCCCACTAAATGTGACAGGGGTTTCATTTTTGATATGGCTGCATGTTCTTCTTTAAGTGGGTGGTTGAGGGGGCGGTAAAACTGTGGCTCAACTTTTCACAGCACCCTGTCCACCTGCAAGAGCAAGGCCTTAAGCCTCGTACACGCGATCGGATTTTCCGCAGACAAAACCTCGGACTTTTGTCCGAAGGCGTGTGTCTGGAATTTGTCTTGCATACAAATGGCAAGGAATTGTCGGCCAGCAAACATGAACGTAGTGATGTACTATGTGGTTTTTCAGCTCTTTAGAGTCACCCTTTGGGCTCCTTCTGCTAATTTCATGTTAGCCGAAGTTTGGTGAGTGTTGATTCGCGCTTTTCATTACGTGCTTTTCAGTTTATTTCTGAACGGCAGTTCGTCAACCAGCCATGTTGTGGAATCGGAGGAGATAACGTGTTATTTATTATTGGCCTTGGAGTTATTACCGTATTTATCGGCGTATAACACGCACTTTTTCCCCCTTAAAATCGGGGGGAAAGTCGTGGGTGCGTGTTATACGCCGATACCCAAAAAAAAAAAATGACAAAAAATCGGTTGCGGCGCCGAAAAATGGCGACCGCGGCCGAAAAAGGCCGAACCGCGGCCGAAAAAGGCCGGAAAAAGCCGAAGCGCGGCCGAAAAAGACCGAAGCCGGCTGTTCAGCTCCGCTCGGAGTCCCGCCTCCCTGCGCTCGCTCCCGAAACAGCAGGGAGGCGGGACTCCGAGCGGAGCTGAACAGTCGGCTCGGTCTTTTTCGGCCGCACTTCGGCCTTTTTCGGCCGCGGTTCGGTCTTTTTCGGCCGCGCATGCGCGGTATTTCTCGCGGCGGGAAATTTAAACGCTGGCGAACTTCAACTGACACTAGCAAGCTGTAAATGACACTAGCAAGCTGCAAATGACGCCGGGCAAGCTACAAATGATGCTGGGCAAGCTACAAATGACGCTGGGCAGGTTGCAAATGACGCTGGGCAGGTTGCAAATGATGCTGGGAAAGGCTGCAAATGACGCTGGGCAAGCTGCAAATGACGCTGAGCAAGCTGCAAATGACGCTGAGCAAGCTACAAATGACGCTGGGCAAGCTGCAAATGACGCTGGGCAAGCTGCAAATGACGCTGGGCAAGCTGCAAATAACGCTTAAATGTAAGTTTTTTTTTTCCCTAAACTTCTCTCCTAAAACTTTTTTTCCTTAAAATTCCCTCCTAAACTTGGGGTACGTGTTATACGCCGGTGCGTGTTATACGCCGATAAATACGGTACTTTGACCCAAGTCCAGTCCAGGAACAGGAGGATTTCTTGGACCAAAAATTGGTTGCTTTATTAATCCTGACCAATTAGGTCATATGCCTTTGCTGCGGGAGCTCCAGGAGAATAATCCGGATGATTTTCAGAATTTTCTCCGGATGACGGACCTCTGCTTTCACCAACTCTTGGCATTGGTGACCCCCTATGTTAATAAGCAGGACACATGCATGAGACTTATTTTATTTCTTGGTTGAATAATAATGATTTGATTTGTTATATTTTCTATATTTTTGGATGCATAGAATGCACTTTTTGGTTAAATTCTATTGGCAGATAGCATGTCTAATTTTATTTGTTTTTTTTTTTTAATGCACAATAAAAAAAATTGTGGAGAATAATACCTGGCTATGTGTTTTACTTCAAATGACAGTTTGGGAGTAGGCAGTTACATAAAAAAAAAAATATATAATAATGTAAAATTAACAAGGGACACCAACATAGTTGTATCTTTGATCTTAAAAACTACGGAATAATGGTGTTGTGGTAACTTGCTCAAAAAAAAAAAACAAACATAATATTATTCTTGATATCACTAGAAAAAAAAAGCCTTTGAAAATCAGTTTGCAATAACTCCATCAGTATCACCAGCAAAGCAGCTTCATTATTATCCCATTAAATAACGAAGAAGAGAATTGTGCGCTGCATTTTGAGATTTCATAATTTGCCACGTCACGAATGTTAATTCTCCATTACGATCGCTGGTTTACAAGACTGACTGCTTATGGCTCGTCCTTGCTTCCGACCATGCGTGTTTGTACTTTGGACTTTTGTACACACGATCGGAAAATCCAACAACAGATATTTGTCCACGGAAAATTTTAAAACCTACCATCCAACATTTGTCCGCAGAAAATCCGACAACAATTGTATGATGGAGCGTACACATGGTTGGATTTTCCGCCAACAGCCTGTCATCACACAATTCCCATCGGAAAATCCAATCGTGTGTACGAGGCTTTAGGCTTCCTGTACACCGGACGTTTTTACAACCTCTCCTGAACGATTTTACTTGACAGATAGTAACCCGCGTTTAAAACGTTAAAAAGCCCCCATCTAGCATACAGACAGCCCCCCCCCCCCATCCAGCATACAGACAGCCCCCCCCCATCCAGCATACAGACAGCCCCCCCCCCCCCATCCAGCATACAGACAGCCCCCCCCCCCCATCCAGCATACAGACAGCCCCCCCCCCCATCCAGCATACAGACAGCCCCCCCCCCATCCAGCATACATACAGCCCCCCCCCCCATCCAGCATACAGACAGCCCCCCCCCCCCCCCAGCCCCCAGACCCTCCCCCCCCCCATCCAGCATACAGACAGCCCCCCCCCCCCATCCAGCATACAGACAGCCCCCCCCCCCCCCCCCCCCATCCAGCATACAGACAGCCCCCCCCCATCCAGCATACAGACGGCCCCCCCCCCATCCAGCATACAGACAGCCCCCCCCCCATCCAGCATACAGACAGCCCCCCCCCCATCCAGCATACAGCACAGACCCCCCCCCCATCCAGCATACAGACAGCCCCCCCCATCCAGCATACAGACAGCCCCCCCCCATCCAGCATACAGACAGCCCCCCCCCCCCCCAGCCCCCCGGCCCCCCCCCCCCCCCCCATCCAGCATACAGACAGCCCCCCCCCCCCATCCAGCATACAGACAGCCCCCCCCCCCATCCAGCATACAGACAGCCCCCCCCCCATCCAGCCACCCCCCCCCCCATCCAGCATACAGACAGCCCCCCCCCCCATCCAGCATACAGACAGCCCCCCCCCCATCCAGCATACAGACAGCCCCCCCCCCTTCCCCCCCCATACAGACCCCCAGCCCCCCCCCATCCAGCATACAGACAGCCCCCCCCCATCCAGCATACAGACAGCCCGCCCCCCCCCCCCCCCCCCATCCAGCATACAGACAGCCCCCCCCCCCCCATCCAGCATACAGACACCCCCCCCCCCATCCAGCATACAGACAGCCCCCCCCCCCCCCCCCATCCAGCATACAGACAGCCCCCCCCCCATCCAGCATACAGACAGCCCCCCCCCCCCCCCCATCCAGCATACAGACAGCCCCCCCCATCCAGCATACAGACAGCCCCCCCCCCCCCCATCCAGCATACAGACAGCCCACCCCCCCCATCCAGCATACAGAACAGCCCCCCCCCCCCCCCCGCCATACAGACCCCCCCCCCCCCCCCCCATCCACCATACAGACAGCCCCCCCCCCCATCCCCCCCCCCCCCATCCAGCATACAGACAGCCCCCCCCCCCCCCATCCAGCATACAGACAGCCCCCCCCCCCCCATCCAGCATACAGACAGCCCCCCCCCCCCAGCATACAGACAGCCCCCCCCCCCCATCCAGCATACAGACAGCCCCCCCCCATCCAGCATACAGACAGCCCCCCCCATCCAGCATACAGACAGCCCTCCATCCAGCATACAGACAGCCCTCCATCCAGCATACAGACAGCCCTCCATCCAGCATACAGACAGCCGAGAGATGGTCCACGAAAGGGCCCCTCCTTGCTCTTCACTACCACTGACCAACTAAGCTCTGATCCTGGCTCAGTTTGTCACCACTGGTCACATAACCCCTGACGCCATACAAAACAAAAAAAGCTGCAGCAGAGTGGGCAGCTCGGGACTCCAGGGTAGCTAAGCCCCTCTCGCGGCACCCGGGTCCCCTATATTTGTATGGGCTTTCCCCCTCTGATGGTGGCCCTGGTGGTCTGAGTTCAGCACACTTGGGAGTTGGACGCAGAACAGTGAATGGGCTGACAAAAGCCCAGGCGCCAGGACCTGGGTGGTGTTCGGTGGAACCTGTCTGGCGTACCCCATTTGAGTGGACGGCATCCTCCTCGCTCCAAAACAAACCCCCAGTGGGAATACCACTTACTTTGTATCTTCAGGATATACACCAGTGTGGTAAATATAAACTCCAATGTGTTCTGTCACATTCAGCTCTTTATACCTTATGAGCCTGTTTTACTTTGTAAATTGTATTTGCCACTAACACTGACATTTTATTCCTCTTTGTCTAGCAGACCTCCTTTTCCCTCTGAGGAAGACCCTTTTCGGGTTGAAACGCGTCAGGGATATTTGTTCATGTTTACGACAGATTGTGTACTGTGGTTTTGTGAACACTAGTCTGCATACTGTATATCCATGTTCCCCCTGTACTTAAATGTATAGTATTCTCCTGTTTTCCCATTGGAGCTCATGTTTCAATTCAATGATTTCAATCATTTTTTATAAATAAACTTTATACTTTTTTTACCTACAAACTCTGACTTCCCTTCATTGTACGCTGCCTAAAAAACCCCAACGTGGGGGATTGTCCCTTTTTGTTTCTACCCTTTAGGGGTGAGCAGCACTCTTTTTGACCTCTGGGTCTGTGTCTTCCCCTTTGAGTTCAGCACACTTGGGAGTTGGACGCAGAACAGTGAATGGGCTGACAAAAGCCCAGGCGCCAGGACACAATTTCTAGTCACCATGATGATTTGTCAAGCCCAGGGTTAATATAATTTCAAACATCATTTTGGATATTTTCAAATCTTCATCTTTCATAAACATAATGCCCAGTGATCGTGCCATGAAGGTCCTTGTCAAAGCAGTTCCTGTTAGATGGTGACAACGCCCCACCCCTGTTCCCCAAGTGTGCTCCTGGGTTGTCACCTTGCCATGCAGGCTTCTGATAGTGACTACATGTAGACCTTTCAGCATACATTTTGCTGGAATGTTCCACTGCTGTCACCATAGGAAAAAGCATACACAAGAAATACCAAGGACTTTTATTACCAAAAACCTGTAAATTGTTTATTATACACACTGCTTTAGCAAACAGATTTGCTAAAACTGGCGTACACAGAATCCGGTGCATATGTACATGGTAGCCAATCAGCTTCTAACTTCAGCTTGTTCAATTAAGCTTCGACAATAAGCCTTCGTTCACATTCAACACGACTTTGAAATTGTGCGACTTCATCTGAAATAGCACGATTTCAAAGCTACATTTCAGTGCGACTTCCGGTGTGACTTGAAATACATCTATGTGGCTTCAGCCCTGGTTCACACTGAGCTGCGGGAATGAAGCTGTGCGAGTTCAGCCGATTTCGGTGGCGATTTCACAAACATCTGTGCGGGTTTCTGCATAGATGTCAATGGAAATCACAAAAAGTAGTACAGAAACTACTTTTTGAAATCGGTGCCGCACTGATTAGGACGGTGCCATTGCCGCCGACTTAACGCACCAATGCAAACCAGGGCTAATGCACAGATGTCTATTAAAGTCGCAACCGAAGTTGCCAAAAGTAGTGCAGGAACTACTTTAGCAAATCCGTGCGGCGTCGCACCGATTGGAACGGTGCCATTGCCAGCAATAGGCTGCAACTTGACCTATCAAATTGCTCCAATGTGAATGAGGGCTTAAACCTGGAAGCAGATTGGTTACGATGCACAGCTGCACTAGTTTTAGTAAGTGTCGTCCAGAATGTCCTTCTGGTTCACACCGGGGAACTCAGTGAGATTTCAAAGCCGCAAATCAGTGCGATTTGTACATCCAATTTCACTGCCGCTTGCGACTTCATTCAACCGAATCTATGCAAGTTGCAGAGAAATCGGAAAAGAAGTACTGCAGGGACACGAGTTGCAGCAATTTGAACGGAAATGAGGTGCGACTTGCAATGCGATTTGGATCTGTCAACTTGCATGACAAATCGCACGGTTGTGGACCAGGGCTAAATTGGGGTTCCAGATAACAAGGAAATGCCGGATAAGTTAGGGAAGACATCTTGTTGGAGTAGATGGAAGGATCTTTCTATGTCAGGTGAATTGGGAAAGCTGTAGCTGAACCAGTTCTTCCAGATCTGCACAGTGATCTCACCCCAGGACTGTCAGCACAAACCAAACTCTCATTCTCTTTCTCTTCTAATCATTGTATGGGAAAATGTGTATTACTATGTGTACATTGCTACTGCTCCATACTCCAACACATACATTGCACTGCCATACATACACCCCCTTACCTGACAAGTCATGGAGCCAGAGGACAGGGATCACATGGAGCCAGAGGACAGGGATCACATGGAGCCAGAGGACAGGGATCACATGGAGCAGGCTGCACACTGACAAGCAGGAAGAGGACTCAGGCTGCAGACTTCACTTCACCCGCAACATTGTGAGATGCCTGCTGATTGGTGGACCAAGGGAGAGCGAGATGTGATCTGCTCTGTGATTGGTCACGGGTACTTCCCACCCACATAGTCAGCTGCTAGCACAGGATCTGCCATAGTACACAGAGAGGAGTGAATGTAAACACTGACAGTGGTGTCTGTTTATGAAATCACCGCTGATCTCAGTTCATTAACTGTTTATGAAACAGAGATGATCGGGGATCCCCCCCCCATTATCTCCACACACAGAAAATCTGTCATTGACTGACACAGGAAGGAGGAAGATTTTTAACTTACTCCTTCAGATCCCCCAAGATAGTAACGATGTCCCCCTGCCATGTGTATATATATACACAGGGGGTCCCCGAGTAGGGTGACCACATTTCCAAACTGCCATTCGGGGACACCCCCCCCCCCCCCCCCCGCACCCCCTTCCCAAAAAAAGATGAGGGGGTTTGGGGGAATGTAGTTTGGGGGTTGAAGGGGAATTCGGTGGCAGGGGCGATTTGTTGGGCAAATGGCTGGTGTTGTACTACATTGTAATATATAATGAAATTGTTCAACTCACCATAATGCAGAATCAGTGGGGACCCTGAGCTTGTCACTTGCCACCTGATGCAGTGTGCCACTTGCCACCGTTGCCTGCCACTAGATGCAGCTTGTTACTTGCCACTGTTGCCTGCTGCCAAATGCAGCATGTCACTTGCCACCAGATGCAATGTGCCACTTGTCACCTATAGCCTGCCAGCAGTCCGACACACCGGAGCCCCGGGAAAGTGAACGCCCCTCCCGCTGCTGGCTGCTGAAGTGACTCCTCCCATGCGGGGGGCCAGGGGGGTGTCATATCATCAGCTCTGAGGGGTTCATGCTGGGACCTGTAGTCCTTCCCTTTGGGGGGTCACATCCCCCAAAAGTGAAAGACTACAAGTCCCAGCAGAAACCCCTGATATCTAAGGATGTGACCCCCCCCCCCAAATTGAAGGACTATAGGTCCCAGCATGGACCCCATAGAATTAAGGGTTTGACCCCATAGATTTCACATGCTACTGCTGGGACCTGTAGTTCTTCACTGATGGGGGGGGGGGGGTCACATCTTCAGTTCTAAGGGGTTCATTCTGGGACCTGTAGTCCTTCACTTTTGGGGGGGTCACATCCCAGCATGAACCCTGCCCTGATATCTAAGGATGTGTCCTCCTTCCATCCCTCCGAGGGTGTCATCTCAACTGTTAGTGTCCTCTCCTCTTCTGCATACCCCTTATCTGCCTACCATCCTCTTATCAGTGCTCGCTCCAGGCTGACACACACTAGGAGCTCCTGTGAAGTGCTGACAGTTCAGCACAGACTGCTGGCTGCTGGGGGAGAGCTGACTGAGGATTTTAACCCCCCAATCTGTCCATCGTGAGTGCTTTGGGTTCACTTGCCTTTCTACAAAACTCAACTCTCCTTTGTGCACTTCTGCATGCTGCTGGCTGACCGGTGCAGGGAGGAGGTGGGTGGAGCTAATCAGTAGGCACGGAGGAGAAAGTTAAATCTTCCCCGCTGTGAATGCTGGGGCTCTGTCTCTCGCCTCCTCATAATGTCACTGGTTGGTAGATGCGAGGCGGGCAGTGGCTAGCAACCAGTTGTGCACTGAGCCAACGGCTCATGTAAAAGGGGTCTCACCAGCCGGGGGTCCACCACAGGCTGTCAGTGAGTGACAGCAGTGATGTGAGGGATATTTTAGCGGGCATCAGAACGGTCCAGGGCCAGGGGGAAATTCCGGGACACTGTATTGTCCCGGAATGAGGGTGCCCAGGACCCGGGACAGACCTGCTAATTGCGGGATTGTCCCGGGCAATCCGGGACACGTGGGCACCCTATCCCAGAGTTACGAACTCGTTAGGGACTGCCCGCCTGTTCTTATGTCGGAATTGTTCGCAGACCGACAATTACGGACAATTACGGACATTTCCGATGTTCTGTCTAATGCCGTTCTGCACATGCGCGGCAAATTACGGACATTTCCGAAGTTTTCCGGCATTTTCCAAGGCTCCGAATGGCCGCGCATGCGCAGAACGGCCGGAACACGGTGGAAAATGGCGGAGGGTCCCCGCAGCGCCCGGTTCGTAAGTAGGGGATGTTCGTAGGTCGGGCATTCGTAAGTCGGGGACCCCCTGTCTATATATATATATATATATATATATATATATATATATATATATATATATATTTATTTATTTATTGTGTGTGTGTGTGTGTTTATATATATATTTATGTATATCCACTTGCTTACTGGGCACTTAAACACCCTTCCTGCCCAGACCAATTTTCAGCTTTCGGTGCTCTCACACTTTGAATGACAATTACTCAGTCATGCAACACTGTACCCAAATGAATTTTTTGTCCTTTTTTTTCCACAAATAGAGCTTTCTTTTGGTGGTATTTGATCACCTCTGGGTTTTTAATTTTTTGCGCTATAAATGAAAAAAAAGACCGAAAATTTAAAAAAAAAAAAAAACGCATTTTTCTTTGTTTCTCTGATAAAATGTAACAAATTATTAATTTTTCTTCATAAATTGTGGCCACAATTTATACTGCCACATATCTTTGGTAAAAAATAACCCAAATTAGTGGATATTATTTGGTCTTTGTGAAAGTTACAGACTCTACAAACTGTGGTGCGAATCATACAAAATTGATCACATCTGATGTACTGGTGACCTATCTCATTTCTTGTGACCCGAACAAGCCACAAAAGTACAAATACCCCCCAAATGACCCCTTTTTTTTTTTAAAGTAGACATTCCAAGGTATTTAGTAAGAGGCATGGTGAGCTTTTTGATGTTGTCATTTTTTCCCACAATTCTTTGCAAAATGAATTTTTTATTTTTTTTCCACAAAATTGTCATTGTAATAGGTTATTTCTCTCACATGGAATGTGTATACCACAAATGACACCCCAAAATAAATCCTGCTACTCCTCCTGAGTATTATGATACCACATGTGTGGGACTTTTACACAGCCTGGCCACTTAGAGAGGCCCAACATGCAGGGAGCGCCATCACGTGTTCTAGGAGCATAAATTACACATCTAACTTGTTGACTACCTAGTACACTTTTGAAGGCCCTGGAGCACCAGGACAATGACACGTGACACTGACGTGGCACTGATGACAGGTGGCACTGATACGTAGCACTGGTGGCACTGGTGACAGATGGCACTAGTATGAAGCACTGATGACACGTGACACTGATGACAGACGGCACTAATACGGGGCACTGATGACAGATGGCACTAATACATGGCACTGATATCATGTGGCACTAATACGTGGCACCGATGAGAGATGGCACTAATATGTGGCACTGATGACAGATGGCACCGACACGTGGCACTGATGACTCGTGACACTGATGACAGATGGCACTGATACGTGGCAGTGATGACACGTGGCACTGATAACAGATGGCACGTGACACTGACAGGTGGCACTGATGACAGATGGCACTGATACGTGGCACTGATGACAGATGGCACTAATATGTGGCACTGATGACACGTGACACTGATATGGCACTGATGACAGATGGCACTGATGTGGCACTGGTGACACGTGGCACTGGTGACACGTGGCACTGATGACAGATGGCACTTATACGTGGCACTGGGGACAGGTGCACTGGGGACAGGTGCACTGGGGACAGGGGCACTGGGGACAGGGGCACTGGGGACACAGATGGATGGGGACACAGATGGATGGGGACACAGATGGATGGGGACACAGGAGGGGACAGATGGATGGGGACACAGGTGGGGACACAGATGGGGACAGATCGCACATTTCGTTTTTTTATTTTATTTTTTTTTACTTACGGCTGCTGCAGCCGTTCATCTCTCTCTCCTCACACGCTGTCTGTGTGAGGAGGGAGAGCGGCGCTGACAGATGATCTCATATGTTTACATATGAGATCATCTCTCATCGGACACACCGATCTCGCTGTAAACGGCCGCTGTGATTGGCCGTTTACAGCGATCTGTGACCGGCTGTGTCCGACGGACACGGCCAGCACAGAACTTCCCCGATGCACGCTCTCAGGAGCGCGCATTGGGGAAGTAAACAAGAGGACGTCCAGGGACGTCCTCCCAGCAGAGAGCGTCCGCGCTGCAGCCGTCTTTCGGCTATAGCGCGGGCGCGAAGAGGATATAATGTGTGTGTGTGTGTAATGTGTGTATTGTGGAGATGCGACCCCATGTCACAGGTGCATACGAGCCGTGTATGCCTGATATTGGTAGGCTTGCTAATTTCACACCTGTGCGCTGGCTTGGAGACAGGAATAGAGGTCAGTGCTCAGACTTGGAGACAGTGCCGCCCGTCAGACAGGAAGGCTGGCCTAGGAGGTTGGGAGGGTCCCAGTAGGAGAAAAAGACAGGAGATCTTGGAGTCCAATGGCCCGTACACACGATCCGAATATCGTCCGAAAATTGTCGTCCGAGGAAGAATCGTACGATTTTCGGATCGTGTGTACACTACTTTCGACAGCTGATCACGACAGTTCATCCGATATTATTCGATCGGACATGCACAAAAATTCTCCTCGTACGATTCCAGATCTTACGATTTTTGTTTAGTCAGTATAGTTGTCGTCCGAAAATACAATACAAATACATTACAACACATGACATCACTTCCGATTTTTTTTCCTGTCATGCAAGAATTTTCGTGACTTTATTTTCCTATTCAATTTCTACTTGCAACTATTAAGTAAAAAAGGTTGTACGATCTGTCGTACGACATTCGTATCGTGTGTACGGGCCATAAGGTTGCAGGTGGCAGCCTGTGTGAACGTCTGTAGCAGGCAGATGTGGCCTGCGACCAAAACAGCACAATGCTGACAGTGAGTAAGCCAGGAGGCTATATTTTTTTTTTACAGTGATGGTGGAACCCCCTGCGAGGGAAGATTACTGTTCATTTAAACTTTTTTGTTACCTTTAAATAAAAGTGGGCTGCCGTGCCCTAAAAACGCAGTCTGGAGTGGCACATTTCTGGAAAACTGCATGCACCACTTGAACCTAATCACCCCGGATCATCACAGTAGTGTGTGTGTGTGTGTGTGTGTATATATATAATTAGTGTAGGGGGACAGATAATTTGTTAACTAGGTGGGCGGTCTCCCCCCAGGAATATCCATGAACTGACCAGTGATAATTTATCTCTGCTTAACCACTTCAGCCCCGGACCAATTGGCAGCCAAAGGACCAGGCCCCTTTTTGCGATTCGCCACTGCGTCGCTTTAACTGACAATTGCGCGGTCGTGCGACGTGGCTCCCAAACAAAATTGGCGTCCTTTTTTTTTCCCCACAAATAGCGCTTTCTTTTGGTGGTATTTGATCGCCCCTGCGGTTTTTATTTTTTGTGCTATAAACAAAAATAGAGCGACTATAATAAATATCCCCAAAAAATATATTAAAATTTTTTTTCCTCAGTTTAGGTCGATACGTATTCTTCTACATATTTTTGGTAAAAAAAAAATCGCAATTAGCGATTATTGATTGGTTTGCGCAAAAGTTATAGCGTTTACAAAATAGGGGATAGTTTTATAGCATTTTTATTAATATTTTTTTTTACTAGTAATGGCGGCGATCAGCGATTTTTTATTGTGACATTATGGCGGACACATCGGACATTTTTTGACACATTTTTGGGACCATTGTCATTTATACAGCAATCAATGCTATTTAAATGCATTGATTCCTGTATAAATGACAGTGGCAGTGAAAGAGTTAACTATTAGGGGGAGGAGAGGGGTTATGGGCTGTGACGTGTGTGTTTTTTTAACATTAGGGGGCGGGGCTGACTTCATTGATCGGCTTTCCCGATGACAGGGAACAGACCGATCAATGACAGGCAGAGTAGGAAGCGCGGGGAGAGGTTTGTTTACACAGACCTCTCCCCGTTCTTCAGCTCTGTGACCCGATCTGGTCCCGCGGCCGTGGTCACGGAGCTCCCGACCCACGGCTAGGCAATTAAAGGGCCACGTACCTGTACGTGGTTTTGCCTAGCCATTCCTTGCCATCCTTGCCATTCTGCCGACGTATATGTGCAGGAGGCGGTCGGGAAGCGGTTAATAAACGGACATCTCTGTGTTTCGGTGAATTTCTGGTCTTGTAATCTCGCAATATCTCACAAGATTCCAGTATGGGGGGGGGGGGGGGTGTTCTCCACTGTTTGAAGCGTTTGTAGCTCCAAAGGAGAAGGGATCTACTCTGCTTCATAAACCCAGAGGAGAATGATCTCCACTGGGGAATACCAGAGAATGGAGCAGTGGATATTTTTCACTGCTTCATAAAACGGACACCTCTGAACATTCCATACAACTCTGTCATGTCCAGCAAAGTTAGCTCTTATCAAGCAGCCAAGGACATCTTTTTCTCAGGATCACAAAGCATAACAACAAGTGAATAATCCATCCCTGCACTGAGGTGTATACAGTATATACTTATAATATAGTGATTGCATGTAAAAGGGAAAAAAAAATTTATTTTCCTTGTGTAGCACTAACCCCCGAAGGAGCTGCTGGTTTTGTTTTGGGCTTACCGTTACCTCACCTGATTGATCTCCGTCTTGGGGGTCCCGTGAAAAGTGGCCCAAAGAATGTGAATTCTGACACTTAGTCCTTTTTTGCATATTTATTTGAAATAAAGACAGAATAATTCAATGGAGGGTCAGAGGGTTAAGGGGTGAGTTCAGGCACCTGATAATCGCAAGGTAAAGTACTCTTTAGATCCAGAGGACAACAGCCCCACTGACTGGATCCAGCAGCCACCGGATAGGCCCCTCTCACTTGACCTAGCAACCGGTAGGGTGCTCGACAAAGTCTCTGCCACAGACTTATTAATTCAATTGAAGCATTACTGAGAGTTCTTGAGAGATTTAAAGAACTGCCATACAGTACCAGTTTCTTGCAGCCAATCCGGCAATACTGTATGGGTGTTGATCCGGGTTGCGTCCTTCAACCGAGCTTCCAGGCTTCTCCAGAGATACCAGCCTTGCGCTCGGTCCTCTCCTGGATAAGTCCTCCCCTGGATCCTCCAGTTTCTGGGCCTCTCTCCGCAGGCGAGACAGCACCGGACCATCCCTGGATCAGTAGGCCCCCGAGACTTTCCAGGCCTACCCTCTCAGTTGCATAGCCTCGGGCCAGCCGGCCCCCGGGCACAGGATACATACAGCACACACCCCAGGCCAGGAGGGCCATGAGGTCAGGTCAAGGAGAACCCAGGAAGAACGGAACAAAAAAAACGCTGACGTCAGTACCTTAAATACCATCTCCCAGAATTCACAGCAGGAAAAACACTCCCACTGGGCTTTTTCTGTCGCTTTTTATTTACTTGTAACAATCAGTATTTTTTTTTCTTTAAAGTAGAGGCCCTGGAGCAGGGATGCTGAATAAAAATTTCATGGAGGTCGGTTCAGAAAAATGTTCTGCCAGCAGAGGTCCAAATTGTAAATTTGTGTGATGACTCTTCAGATCACAGCCCCTCCCCCTTTTCTTATACCACAATTCCCTTCTTACATCAGTATCATCTGTCCCCCCCCCCCCCACCCCCACAGTGGTGTCCTCAGCCCTCCTTTACAGCATTCCCTTCCCACAGCAGTTTTCTCTGCCCCCCTTCACATCACAGCCCCCCCATTGGCTCTGCCCCCTTCACATCATATCCCCCCTTGGCTATGCCCCCTTCACATCACAGCCCCCTTGGCTCGCATTTCTTTAAATACCCTTGGCTCTGCCCCCCTTCACATCACAGCCCCCTTGGCTCTGCCCCCCTTCACATCACATCCCCCCCTCGGCTCTGCCCCCCCTTCACATCACATCCCCTCACAGCTCTGTCCTCATTTACATTGCAGCCCCTGCAGCTCTGCCCCCCCCCCATTCACATTACAGCCCCTGCAGCTCTGCCCCCATTCACAGTACCACCCCCATAGCTCCACCCCCTCAATTTACATTGTAGCTCCTGCAGCTCTGCCCCCCCATTCACATTAAAGCCCCCCAAATCTCTGTCCCCCCAATTTACGTTGAAGCCCCTGCAGCTCTGCCCCCCCCCCATTCACATTACAATCCCTGCAGTTCTGCCCCCCCCCCATTCACATTACAGCCCCTGTTACGTCAGTATCCTCTGCCCCCTCCTTCACTGTGGTGTCCTCTGCCCTCCTTTACAGCATCCCCTTCCCACAGCAGTTTTCTCTGTCCCCCTTCACATCACAGCCCCCTTTGGCTCTGCCCCCCTTCACATCACAGCTCTGTTCTCATAATTTACATTGCAGCCCCTGCAGCTCTGCCCACATTTACATTACTGCCCCCCTAGCTCTGCCCCCCCCCCATTCACATTACCGCCCCCATAGCTCTGTCCCCTCAATTTACATTGCAGCTCCTACAGCTTTCCCTCCTATTCACATTACAGCCCCCCCAGCTCTGTCCCCCCCATTTACATTGCAGCTCTGCCCTCCCATTCACATTACGCCCTTGCAGCTCTGTCCTCCCCACCCCTGCCCCATTCACATTACAGCCCCTGCAGCTCTGTCCCTCCCCCATTCACATTACAGCCCCTGCAGCTCTGCCCCCCCCCAATTCATATTACAGCCCATGCAGCTCTGTCACCCCCCTCATTCATATTACAGCCCCTGTAGCTCTGCCCCCCATTCATATTACAGCCCCTGCAGCTCTGCCCTTTCACTCTCCTACCTTACTCGGGCAGAGAGCGGGAGTAAAGACAGCTCTGGTTAGAGGGCGGGATCATCAGCTGCTGGAGTTAACTTTTCAAGTTAACCACCAGGTGATTGGTTGCTCTGGGACCGCCCTGCATCCTAACAACTAATCACCGGCTGGTTAACTTGAAAAGTTAACTCTAGCAGCTCCTGCAGCCACCCTTCATCTAAGCAGCTGTGCCTCCTGGTCATCCAGCCTGCCTCTTCAATCTGCTGTGCTGAAAACCGTCTCCTAAATGGTGGAACCACGGCGGGCCTAATAAGAAAATGACGCAGCCACCATTTAGGGATGCCTGCCCTAGAGAATAAATTGGTGGGTTTTTGCAATTTTTTTTATGTCACACAATATTTGTGCAACAGTTTTTCAAACACATTTTTTTTGGAAAAAGTACACTTATGGGAATTTTAATGTCACACTTTAAAAATGCACACACCCGAGCAACAGTGCCAAACAACACCAATTTTACTATCTAATGCAACATGACCTCCGGAAGATTTACCCCCTTCCTGACCAGGCGATTTTTTGCGATATGGTACTGCGTTACTTTAAGGCCCCTTTCACACTGGGGCGGTTTGCAGGCGTTATTGCGCTAAAAATAGCGCCTGCAAACCGACCCGAAACAGCTGTTGCTGTGTCTTCAGTGTGAAAGCCCGAGGGCTTTCACACTGAAGCGGTGCGCTTGCAGGACGCTGGAAAATGTCCTGCAAGCCGCATCTTTGGCTCGCTGTAGGAGCGGTATATTTACCGCTCCTATAGTGCCCGTTCCCATTGAAAAGAATGAGGCAGCGCTGCGAACCCGCCCGCAATACGCCGCTGCAGCGGCGGTTTGCGGGCGGTATTAACCCTTTTTCGGCCGCTCGCGGGGGGTAAAACCGCAATGCGCCGCTAAAACGACGGTAAAGCGGCGCTAAATATAGCGCCGCTTTACCGCCAGCGCCCCCAACGCCCCAGTGTGAAAGTAGCCTAAATGACAATTTCTGTTATAAAACACATCCCATAAAAAATAAAAAATAAAATCTAGATTGATATTGATTGGTTTGCGCAAAAGTTATAGTGTCTACAAACTATGGGATATATACTGGAATTTGTATTTATATATTTCTTATTATTAACTAACGAGTGGCTGCAATTGCTTTGTTAGGTCAATTTAATTGCTCACTGTGTTTAGTGCAGCTGCATTTGACTAGTTAGGTCTGCTCAATGTTCTCAGCTGCTGCTAGTCTGTTTACTCCCTCTGATTTCCAGAAAAGCTCTGAAAACTTTTTGAATCATAGGTGTGGAACTATGCAGATGGTAACATGGATATTTATACAGCCCTGACCAATCCCAGGGAGAAGAGAACTAAAGGCATGCTGGGAGACTGTATATATTCTCTGAACACACTGGGCTTGGGGTCTTTTCCTGGAGAGGATTAGTCCTGCCTGGAGGGCTTAATGCCCTCCAGGGCAGTGTTGTCATGTGCTTGTTGTTTGTGAGGCCTCAGGTGGGTGACCTGAGAATGCTGACGCTAAGGAGAGCTGATTGAGGGACTGTCTGCTGAAGATATAGTCTGGTATCACTGGTGAAAGGTGTACCTTGGAAGGAGGCAACCAACTGTCTCTGTCCTTTGTGAGTTCAGACTGCTGTGTAGGGTTGCCACCTGTTCAGGATTCACCTGGGCAGTCTGGGTTTTGAATCAAGTGTCCGGGTTTCAGGCAGACTGAAACCCAGACACATTATTCAGACTGGCTGTGGCTCCCCAAGTAACCAAGATAGTCACACACAGTGGCGGCCCATCCATTAGGGGTGCACGGCATTGCCCCCTCTCTCCTCTCCACCCCCTATATTCAATGGATAGATTTATTCATAGCATGAATCTATCCACGGCACCCCGGACACCCCCTATTCGTGCATCCGGCCCCTTTCAGGGCGCATGAATTACAGCTGCCAGAGGCTCTAAAAGGCTTCAAAATAGGGCTTTCTCAGAGAATGCGCTCGGAGCCCACCCTGGTGTGTTACAACAGCGAATGAATATCCGCTGTTGAAAAACTGATCCTCAATCTGAAGTGAGTGTGAGACCCATTTTCCGATTGGCCAAAAAGAAAGACACCCGACTGGCCGCAGAGGAGGAGGGAGCTGCCTCCGCCGTGAGGACCTGTGGAGAGCGGGAGGCCGCCGAGCAGGGGAAGCCGCCGGTGATGGGGTAAGTCCTACCGACCAACCGGGGCATACTGCTTGCCGTTCCACCGGCCGCCACTGGTCACACACAAATCTGTTGCCATCCGAGAGCTGTGGGAGGCTGTCTAGGGGCAGGTTCGGCAACACTGGGGGGGGGAAGGGCGATGATGTCAGCAAGAGCAATTTGGCCACACCCACTTTACGCTGCAGCTCTCTATGCTCACTGCATTACCACTCTCCTTGGGGCAACCAAAGGTGTCCCAGGCCACTAAGGTGTGGCTTGAAGAAAAGGTGGCAACCCTACTGCTGTTAAGAGATCTTAGAGAATTTTGGGCTGCTGCCACTCCTCTTGTGTTAGAGAGTCAGCTGTGTGTTTGCTACAGGAGGCATTGGCTGGTGTCCTAAAGAGTTTCGTCTACCTAGTTCTCTGAAGTGAATCTGCTCTTGCTGCTCTAAAGGAAGAAGCTTGTGTGCTGTTAACTGCTTCTATCCCAAAGCCAAGTCTATAGTCTGCTATATGGAGCAAAAGGGGAAACACAGACCAAAGGTCAAAAAGAGTGCTGCTCACCCCTAAAGGATAGCAAAAAGGAACAATCCCCCACGTTGGGGTTTTTAGGCAGCGTACAATGAAAGAAGTCAGGGTTGATATATAAAAAAGTTTTTAAAGTTTATTTGTTATAAAAAATTTAAACCATTGAGTTAGAACATGAGCTCCAGTGGGAAAAATAATGTATGTATATATATAAAAGAACATGAATATACATTAAGCAGACTAACGTTCACATAACAACAGTATGTACAAAATCTGTCGTATAAATGAGAGACTATCACTGACGCGTTTCAACCCAATACGAGGGTCTTCCTCAGAGGGAAAAGAAGTCTGCTAGACAGAAAGGAATACAATGTCAATGTTAGTGGTAACAATACAGTTTACAGAGTGAAAAAAAGCTCAACAATGGGGAGCAAAAGGTATCAAAGCACCGTAAAGTTTATATTTACCACAATAATGTATATCCTGAAGATAAAAGATGTATGATATTCCCACGTGGAGAGTTTTTGGTAAGGAAGACACCATCCACTTATAATGGGGTATGCCAGACAGATTCCGCTGAGGGTCACCCGGGTCCTGGGGCGCCAAAAAGCCTTACGTGAGGTCACACGTTTGGGGTTCCTCTCCTTCTTCTCCCACTGCCAGGGCAGGGGTATCCAGAGGGGAGGAAAACAACCTGGGCGGGACCAAGGGACGCGCAGGCACCACCTGTGGCAAAGTCCAAAAGGTAGGGGTTGTATTAAAGATTAGTGTCTAAAGAGTGGAGCAGTATATTGCAGCCTGGAGGGGGCATTTCTTAATTGGGCATCTGTGTGTGGTCATTAATGCCGTACAGGGTGGCCATAGCGTATAGTGAATGTGATGTGTGAGTGAAAGGTAAAAACAGACCAAACCAAACCACAAGGGAGAAAAACTTAAAACACGAACGCGCAGTGGGAAAGGTGTGAGCACGTGGGGGGTATATGTGTGAAGGAGTGAGGGAAGAGGGAATGGTCCCTGAAGGGGCGGGTCAGGGAATAGAGTGAGGGTAAGTGGGGGGGGAAGGGTGGGGGGGGAGAGGAGGGGAAGGAAAAGGGGGGTGTTAGAGAGTCAGCTGTGTGTTTGCTACAGGAGGCATTGGCTGGTGTCCTAAAGAGTTTCGTCTACCTAGTTCTCTGAAGTGAATCTGCTCTTGCTGCTCTAAAGGAAGAAGCTTGTGTGCTGTTAACTGCTTCTATCCCAAAGCCAAGTCTATAGTCTGCTATATGGATGGACTTCTGCTTCAGCTTTACAGAAAGGAGGTCACTGTCCTCAACCTGTACATAGTTTCTGTTTTTGGAGTATCCCACTCACTTCAGCAGCAATAAAAAAAGGTGTTCTAATCCATCTCCCCTCTATCCAAAAAAAAAAAAAAAAAAGTTTTGCCTTTAGTTATACTTTAATAACAATTGTTCTTACCCGATTCACACAGAAAGAATGTGCAAAAGAATTCAGAAGAAAAAGTGAGAATTACCTTTTGTAAGCCCCCTTTCACACTTATACGACTTGTCCCACGATTTGGGACTGCAAAGTAGCATGACAAGTCGTTCCCCATGATTTCCAATGACAGCCTCTCATATTAGTACGACTTCAAGTCGTTCCGACTTCAAAGTAGTCCCTGTACTACTTTGGTCTGATTTTAAAGCCACTTACACAGGCATTCCTTGAAATCGTGGCAAAATCGCGGCAAAAATCGCGGCAAAATCGCCGCAAAATTGTGAAAGGGGCCTAAAAATAAATAAATACAAATTGCAAAAAACGAAAATGTGAATGTATTATTTTGTTGACACTTGAGCCTGCAAAGCATTGCAGTTGTGATCAGTGGGCCGCGGGTGCAATGCTCTGGCTTATGCAAACCCTTCCCCCAGCCCCTGGCCCATACGGAGGTATGGACATTTAGTTATGGACCTTAAGAAATTATCAATGGACTAGAAGTACTATGACCTCCCTGCATTTGTACTCCATTGAAAACTACAGTCCTTCTACCATGGTAGCTTTTTATTCATAGCTTCCTGTGCAGGTGGAGAAGGACTCCAGTCTTGTGATTTCCCCAACAGTACTTTTTCTACCCTTAGATGTCTCAGTCCTGGACCCCCCTCAGCCAGTGACTGGACAGTGAAAGGAGAAGTAGGGCAGTGATTAGCTCATGTCTTGCACTCTGCTTTTTCCTCCTATCAGCATGCTTCTCATCACTACATGAACTGATTGGCTTTTTGTGCTGCTTCTTCCCTTCACGCTCTAGCCATGCTGTACAAGGACTGCAAGAAGCTGTTATTAATTCAAGTACTTACACTGGTGGTGTCACTGGATGGAAAAAATGACCCTGCATCGGTGGTGTCACTGGATGGAAAAAATAACCGTGCATCGGTGGTGTCGCTGGATGGAAAAAATGACCTTGCATCGGCGGTGTCACTCGATGGAAAAAATGACCCTGCATCAGTGGTGTCATTAGCTGGAAAAAATGTCCCTGTGTCAACGGTGTAGCTAAGAGGAAAATGGCGCTGCATCAGTGGGGATAAACTGCAGCCAATCAGTGAAGGGGAGATATCGGCATGTGCATGTACATTGTAGTACACAGGCACAGAATACCTTATAGTGCAGAGCCCAGGGCTAAGTTGTGAGACATGATGGTTTTCATGCAGCTTCCAGGGACAGTCTCCTGGAATTGAGAACTGGCCCCATGTCACCAAAATCACCCTAATATATACCGTACACAGATTTGTAAAAAAATCCCTACTCTCTAATTTATAGTAGTCAGCATGTACAACATTTTATCAATATGTCTTTGCTAATATACCTTGAAATTAATTTGGATATATCAATAAAATACAATTTAAGCCCTCACTAACTCACAATTTAAAATATGTTTAACCATTTGCCGCCCGCCCTATAGGCAAATGACGTCCGCAAAGTGGTTTCAAAATCCTGACCGGACGTCATATGACGTCCTCAGGATTTTGAGCCTCTGTGCGCCCCCGGGGGCGATCGTTGTTGCGGGGTGTCAGTCTGACACCCCGCAACTACGATTTCGGTAAAGAGTCTCCGATGGAGACTCTTTACCACGTGATCAGCCATGTCCAATCATGGCTGATCACAGTGTAAATAGGAAGAGCCAGTGATCGGCTTTTGCTCACTCGCGTCTGTCAGACGCAAGTAGAGGAGAGCCGATCGGCTGCTCCTCTGACAGGGGGGGGTCTGTGCTGATCGATTATCAGTGCAGCCCCCATCGAGGATGACCACACAGGACCACCAGGGACGCCCCCAGACCACCAGTGATGCCCAGCACCAGGTATGCCACCCTAGACCACAATGGATGCCAATCAGTGCCCACAATGGGCATCACTGATTGGCATGCATTATTGTTTGGCACTGATTGGCATCCATCAGTACACAACCAAAAAATACAATGCCGCCTATCCATGCCCATCCATCAGTTTGGCTGGGCTGTACTGAAGTTTTGCCTGGTCATAGGTGCAGTAAGGCACCTGTGACAGGCTGAGAACCAAGCCTGGTTGGACGTGTTAAGTACCCAGCTTTCTCAGAGCCAATCAGTGGGTGCATCTGGTAGTCTGGGAAGGGGTATTTAAGATGCTGAAGTCACGTGTTCAGAGTTCGGCTTGCTCTTTGATTCCCGGTTCCGGTACGGACCGACTCCATGAGGGGTCCCGGACCCAGGAGGGTCTACCGTCACCCATAAGCCTGGTCACCCTGACCAGCCCCAGAGGCCCTCATAGTCTGGGGTGGGGATCCGTCCGTTCCCGAGCCTCGGAACTGGCTAGTTCGTGGCCCAGTAACTGAAGGAGGATTCGGAGGTGTCCCGGTGTGCTCTCGGTATTGGAGGGACACGGCAACTCGTACAAGTGACCAGGGGAGGACTCTTCGGAGGAGGGCCAAGAAGCTAGCTGCTCGGTAAGAGCCTGGGAGCTGAAGTTGTATGGACACTAGTGAATCCGCATTTCTTACGGTATCGCCAAGCTGGCTGAAAGATCCAGGTACTGTGAGAAAGGTTCCTACTTATCTTCAGTTACAATCTAGTCTGTGGCAGAGACTTTACAAATTTCAGAGTCACTTGTTTGTTGCTAAATCTACTGTTAGAGGTTTATCCAGCAGTGAAGTGCCCAGTTGCGAGTGGCTACTCTCTGGGTTATCTAAAGATACATTCAATTGATGTCAGCAGTTCTGAAGTGGCTGAGTTTTATCACCCATGCCCTCGATTCCCAATTGAGAGACTGTGTTACAGTTGGATGTTACCCATGCAAATAAAAATCCTTAAAAGGACTTTTTGTGTCAGCTTATGAAGTTACTGGGTACTAACCAACCCTGGGAACCCCTAGACAACGAACGACGAGCTACGAGGAGGTAATTGGTAAGCCCAGAAAAAAACTGCAGCTACTTTGGGGGTCAGTGCTACACTAGGAAAAACATGAAGTATGTTTTCTGCGGTTCTGGTTCTCCAGGAAAATGTACATCCAGGAACTAAACAACTTGGCATGCTGAGGGAAAAAAAAAAAAAGAGGACAAACAATCAATATAAACTCAAGAATCACATAATCATCGACTCACAAACTAAAGTTTGTGTGTGCACAACATAGCAAACTGCTAAACTTTAGAACCCCTGACAACCACTTCAGCCCCGGAAGACGTGGCTGCGCAATGACCAGGCCATTTTTTGCGATACAGAACATGTCGCTTTAACCACTTTCAGACCGGACCAATTTGCAGCCAAAGGACCAGGTCCCTTTTTCGGCACTGCGTCGCTTTAACTGAAAATTGCGTGGTCGTGCGACGTGGCTCCCAAACAAAATTGGCGTCCTTTTTTTCCCACAAATAGAGCTTTCTTTTGGTGGTATTTGATTGCCCCTGCGGTTTTTATTTTTTGCGCTATAAACAAAAAAGAGCGACAATTTTGAAAAAAAAAAACGCATTATTTTTTATTTTTTGCTATAATAAATATCCCCCAAAAATATATAAAAAAACTTTTTTTCCCTCATTTTAGGCCGATACGTATTCTTCTACATATTTTTGGTAAAAAAAATCGCAATAAGCGATTATTGATTGGTTTGCGCAGAAGTTATAGCGTTTACAAGATAGGGGATAGTTTTATCCCCTATCTCCTATTCGCATTTTTATTAATATTTTTTTTATTAGTAATGGCGGCGATCAGCGATTTTTTTATTGTGACTGCGACATTGTGGCGGACACATTGGACATTTTTGACACATTTTTGGGACCATTGTCATTTATACAGCAAACAATGCTATTTAAATGCATTGATTCCTGTATAAATGACACTGGCAGTGAAGGGGTTAACCACAAGAAGGCAGTGTAGGGGTTAAGTAGGCCTAGGGGTGTGTTTCTTACTGTGGGGGGGCGTGGCTGTCAGCTAGTGAATGCTGATCTCTGCTCCAATCACAGGGAGCAGAGATCGGCGTCACTAGTTGCCAGGCAGAACGGGGAGATGCTGTTTATCTCGGCATCTCCCCGTTCAGCTTTCCCGTGAGACGATCGCGGGTGTCCCCGTGGCGATCGAGTCCGCGGGGACTGCGACCGGACTCACGGGGGGTCCCGACCGGCGCGCTCCCGGTGCGCTCCCGATGGCACGGACAGGCATTAAGGAGGGACTTATATATACGCCCTCCTGCCTGAAAGTGCCATTCTGTCGACGTACATCTGTGTGCGCCAGTCGGGAAGTGGTTAACTGACATTTGTGCGGTTGTACACCACTGTACCCAAACAAAATTGATGTCCTTTTTTTCCCCCACAAATAGAGCTTTCTTTTGGCGGTTTTTATTTTTTGCGCTATAAACAAAAATAGAGCGACAATTTTGAAAAAAAATGCATTATTTTTTACTTTTTGCTATAATAAATATCCCCCAAAATTATATAAAAAAAAACGAATTTCTTTCTCAGTTAAGGTCGATATGTATTCTTCTACATATTTTTGGTAAAAAAAAAAAAAATATCGCAATATTGATTGTGTAGCACTGACATCCTTGCTTATTAATGTGTGTGTGCATACTATAATATAAAGTCTATGGACATTGCTATGGTTCAGTATTTGAAGCCATCTAGTGGCCAAATATTGGGATTGAACTGGAATGATTATTACTGTAGAAAAAGCACAAAAGACTAATACAGGAAATGACTGTTGTTTTGATCAGAAGGTTGACCTTTTTACCCAGGAGGCTTGGTGACCTACCCATGAACACTCTCTCTAGCAGTGCATGCTGGGTGGGGCATAAAAGGAACCCGAGCAGCCATTTTACCTCTCTTTGGATCACATAGCCTGCCTGTGAGGATCTGTGTGGAAGGCCTCCCGGAGACAGTGGCCTACAGCCATCGCGGAGCCCAACCCTGCTTGTTTGTTTATGGGAATCAGGAAATGAAGCCTTGCGGCTTCACTTCCCGGTTCCCTATTGCGCATGCGCGAGTCGTGCAATGCAATAGGAATGCTCTGCGCTGTCTCTGGGACCCGTGTGTGTCCCAGCAGACAGCGCGGCGGGACCAGAAGAGGCATAGACTCCCGTGGGAGTCTATGCCTGGGAGTGGGTGCAAATACCTGTCTTAGACAGGTATCTGCACCCCCCTCCTCCCTGAAAGGTGCCAAATGTGACACCGGAGGGGGGAGGGTTCCGATGAGAGGAAGTTCCACTTTAGGGTGGAACCCCGCTTTAACTTACCTTAACCTGTGGATTACAAAATCACAAGGAATTACTTTAGCTAGCGAAGACAAGAAGACCAAAGACTAAGTACTTTAAGTGAGATCTCACGCATAGCTTCAAAAGTAGGGGGTGCCCCTGGGTATATACATATAGATATTGTTTGAAATTGTTTATATTGAAATCTATTGTGTTGTCGTCCTATGTTGGGATGATAGCACAATTACTGTAATCACCTCTTTGAATATTTTGACAGTAAAATATTTTTGGTTAAGTATCCAGTTGTGTGGCGTACTGTTTTCCCCAGCAGGTGGAGCCAGTGGATCCTGAGGTTACAATACAGGTATCTTGCATTATATTATATTGTATTGAATTGCACTGCACCACAGCTGTGCCAAGGGGATTGAGCCAAGATATTGGGGTTTATTGGTAGAGTGCAGGCCCAAAATCAAGCCAGCAGCTCCTTCGGGGGTCAGTGCTACAATTGGTTTGCACAAAAGTTGTAGCATCTACAAAATAGGGGATAGATTTATGGCATTTTTATTATCATTATTTTTTATTGGTAATGGCGGTGATCTGCGATTTTTTATCGTGACTGCAACATTATGGCGGACACAACGAACACTTTTGACACTATTTTGGGACTATTGTCATTTATACAGCAATCAGTGCCATAAAAATGTACTGATTACTGTATAAATGGCACTGGCAGGGAAGGGGCAAAACACTAAGGGGGCGATCAAGGGGTTAAGTGTGTCCTAGGGAGTGATTCTAACTGTGGGAGGGGGGATGGGCTACCACTGACATGACAGCGATCACTGCTCCCGATGACAGGGAGCAGTAGGTCCCTGTCATGTGACAAAGCAGAACGGGGGAAATGTCTTGTTTCTGACACGATCGCGGGACACCAGCAGACATCGAGTCCGCGGGCACGATCATGGAGTACGCGGCGGGCACGTGCCCAAAATTCTGCGTCTTAAAGAGGACGTACAGGTACGCCCATTTGCGCAGCCCTGCCATTGTGCCGATGCATATCGTCGTGCGCTGGTCGGCAAGCGGATAAAATTCTCAGCTGATCGGGAAGCATATCCACTATAGTTACATTGTAGATAAGGTTGGAAAAACACACAGGTCTATCCAGTCCAACCTATCGGTGCTGATCATAGATAGATCCAAATTCGACTTCTGTTGAACAGACTTGGTGGAAAATTCCTTGCAGTCGAGGGCTACAGCCGCTGATCAGCCCTCACTGTCAATGTCTCAGCAGAAAGGATTACTCTCTCCACCCAGGGACGGTGCTACCACTAGGCAAACTAGGCAGCCGCCTAGGGCGCCCTGCTGCCTAGGGCGCCCGGGCCACTGGTGATCCTACTCTCTAATCTCTGAAGCAAGCAACTAAGTCTCAGCATCAGCAGGCAGACGCAACTCCTTTCACACATAGTGTCAGAGGCACAGTGGTGGCAGAGGACTGTGTCTGTGTCCCAACTCCCGAATGAATGGAAGCAAGCAAACATTCATTGATGGGCACTGGTAGGCTGCATTGATGGGCACTGGTAGGCTGCATTGATGGGCATTGGTAGGCTGCTATGATGGGCGCTGGTAGCCTGCATTTGATGGGCGCTGGTGGGGCTGCATTTGAGTGGCGCTGGTGAGGCTGCATTTGAGGGGCGCTGGTGAGGCTGCATTTGATGGGCGCTGGTGAGGCTGCATTGATGGGCGCTGGTGAGGCTGCATTGATGGGCGCTGGTGAGGCTGAATTTGATGGGCACTGGTAGGCTGCAGCTGCATTGATAGGCGCTGGTAAGGCTGCATTTGAGGGGCGCTAGTGAGGCTGCATTTGATGGGCGCTGGTGAGGCTGCATTTGAGGGGCGCTTGTGAGGCTGCATTTAATGGGCGCTGGTGAGGCTGCATTGATTGGCGCTGGTGATACTGCATTTGCTGGGAGCTGGTAGGCTACAGCTGCATTGATGGGCGCTGGTGAGGCTGCATTTGAGGGGCGCTAGTGAGGCTGCATTTGATGGGCGCTGGTGAGGCTGCATTTGAGGGGCGCTAGTGAGGCTGCATTTGATGGGCACTGGTGAGGCTGCATTGATGGACGCTGGTGAGGCTGAATTTGATGGGCGCTGGTGAGGCTGCATTTGAGGGGCGCTAGTGAGGCTGCATTTGATGGGCGCTGGTAAGGCTACATTTGAAGGGCGCTAGTGAGGCTGCATTTGATGGGCACTGGTGAGGCTGCATTTGCTGGGCGCTGGTAGGCTGCATTGATGGGCACTGGTAGGCTGCATTGATGGGCGCTGGTGAGGTTGCATTGATGGGCGCTGGTGAGGCTGCATTAGATGGGTGCTGGTAGGCTGCATTTATGGGCGCTGGTAGGCTGCATTAATGTGCACTGGTGAGGATGCATTTGATTGGTGCTGGTGAGGTAGCATTTGATGGGCGCTTCATTAAAAAGGTGGGGTATACAGTCCATGAGCAGGGCAAATGGGGTGGAGTCAGGGTGGAGCCAAGAGGGGGGTGGCAAAATGAGGTTTGGCCTAGGGTATCAAAAATCCTTGCACCAGCCTTGTCTCCACCATAACTACAGTCACCATTAATTGGTAGATAACAATCATGTCTCCTCTCCTCTTAAAAGCCTCTTCTCTAAGGTGAATAAGTATAAATGACTTTACTTAGCCAGCCATAGATGGATTGAAATTTGGCGGGTTCAACAGAACTGGCCGAATTTTTATCCATCTATTGGCAGGTTGGTTGTACTGAAGTCGACTGGCAGTGAACGAAAACAACCTCCCGCTGTCAGATTACAAGAGCTCTGAGTGAGGGATTCCCCCGCCAACACTGACTGTCTTGATGTGGAAATCGAGCAATTTTATTTCCTTCAACCCGAGGATGGCAAAGAGAAATTTGCATAATGTATGGCCTGCCTTAATTGTTCCTTATAATTGAGGTCCACCATCCCCCTTATTAAAGCGGGCCTTCAGTCATTTTTTCAACTTTCCATCTATTAAATCCTCTGCCCTTGTTGCTTTAACTTTGGATAGTAAAACATATTTTTTTCTGCCAGTAAATCCCTTATCCAGCCCACTTCCTGTTTCTTGTCTGGTAAAAAAGCCTAGGCTTATGACATCATGTACAGCTCTCTCACTCTTGTGAGAGTTTACAAGGAAGGGGGGGAGTCATAAGTGGGCCAATGAGAGCTGCATAGCTGGAGGTGGTGATCCAAATCCAGGAAGTGAACAGGTAGCAGCTTCAGCTGCCCACAGTTAAAATGGCTGCAGCCAGACTCTGTGGAGGGAGATTTCTGCAGCATCTTTGGCAAGTACAGAATCAAAGTATATATAGAATAATATGCAAAGTGGTTGGAGGGAAGCTTCAGAATGGCAAAGATGTTTTTATTACAAATTATGTGAACAGACTGCAGTTCCTCTTTAATTTTTCCGCCCTTTGCGGAACTCTTTCTAATCAAGATCGTGCCTTTTGATGATTTGTGACCAGAACTGTACTGTATACTCAAAATTAAGCTGCACAGGTTGACTGCAATGGGGACACAGGCTTACGGGCACTGGTTAGGCTGCATTGATCTCTTGTATCATGTCTGCAATCTCTGACCATTTCCCGTACCATGTCCCCAGTCTCTGACCGTCTCCCGTACCATGTCCCCAGTCTCTGACCGTCTCCCCAGTCTCTGACCATCTCCTGTACCATGTCCCCAGTCTCTGACCATCTCCTGTACCATGTCCCCAGTCTCTGACCATCTCCTGTACCATGTCCCCAGTCTCTGACCATCTCCTGTACCATGTCCCCAGTCTCTGACCATCTCCTGTACCATGTCCCCAGTCTCTGACCATCTCCTGTACCGTGTCCCCAGTCTCTGACCATCTCCTGTACCATGTCCCCAGTCTCTGACCATCTCCTGTACCATGTCCCCAGTCTCTGACCATATCCTGTACCATGTCCCCAGTCTCTGACCATCTCCTGTACCATGTCCCCAGTCTCTGACCATATCCTGTACCATGTCCCCAGTCTCTGACCATCTCCTGTACCATGTCCCCAGTCTCTGACCATCTCCTGTACCATGTCCCCAGTCTCTGACCATATCCTGTACCATGTCCCCAGTCTCTGACCATCTCCTGTATAAAAAATATTTTTTTAAAAATAAGTTTCGGTATCGGTTTCGGCACCAAAAAACCCATTCGGTGCACCCCTACTCTATATATATGTTTAGTTGCAGGTTTGTCCCTACATAGGATTGTTACTCTTTATTGCTTTCACTAAATATCCTATAAAGAGACCAAGTCACCAGCTAAATCTTTTCAATTTATGGGATTTTATTGAAACATAAATGTACTTTATTATCACAGGTATTTCTATAATGCCGACAATTTATACATTTATATGGCACATTCATATCATCCCTCTCGGATCTTACAATCTATAGCCGGCCACAGGAGGATTGAACCTCGGCTGGTTCAGCAGGGACAGGCCTGAGATTCAATCTATCCATGGGCAGGCTGGTTGTACTGAAATCGATTGACTTCAGTACAACCAGCCTGTGGGATTTTTATTCGGGCAATCACTGCCGGCAGTGATCATTCTGTTCTGCCAGCAGGGAAAGCACACCGCTGGCAAAACACAATAGCACTATGGGAGGGATTCCCCCATCTGTGTTGATGGGGGGAAATCAAGCAATTTTCTTTCCGTTCACCCATTGTGGAGGGAAAGAAAGTTGCATAATCTATGGGCTGCTAAAGTCCTTAAGGTTGGCCATAGAAGTGTATTTTTTATATTTTTTTTTCAATCAGGCAGTGGGCGAATCAGAAAAACCAAATGGAATCCCCATCTGTTTACATAAAACAAACACCCTAAAGAACACAGTTATATAGAAATGTAACAGTACCACACCAGTATTGTTAAGTACAAGTAGTCACATTTTATTACAATATCCAATAAATAAATCCCATAGATGGGAATATACTGCAAATGTAGAAAACACTTTACAGTAAAAGGCCTTGCCTCCCTTGGTGGTAGATGAGTGGGTGTAGCTGAGCCTAAGAGTCATTGCCACCCTTGTTGGTACAAAAAAGTGGTTACTGCCCCCACCTGTAACTGGTCACTGCAGCAAGGAGCATTGCAAAGGCAAACACATAAAAATAAGACATTTCCATTCTCAACTTACTGATCAGCCTGTCACCAACCAAACTGTCCTGTCAAGCAGTATGTGTCAAAGACAGGGGTTTAGTTGCACACATTTACAAATGCATGCGTAAGCCACAGAGCCACGGCAAGGCACCCCATTTTCTGTGGAACCTAAGAGGCATTGCCACCATTGGTGGTAGATGAGTGCATGTAGGTGGGGGCAGGGGGTATTACCAGTATGCTGGGCATGGGGGCAGATGAAACTTGGGGGGAAGTTCCACTGGCCACAATCACCTCATGCCCAGGGTGGTAGCGTAACCTCTTGGTGGTAGATTGCATGTAGGTGGGGGTAGGGGGTATTACCAGTATGCTGGGCGTGGGGGAGTGAGGGCAGATGAAACTTGGGGGGAAGTTCCACTGGCCACAATCACCCCATGCCCAGGGTGGTAGCGTCCCCTCTTGGTGGTAGATTGCATGTAGGTGGGAACAGGGGGTATTACCAGTATGCTGGGCATGGGGGAGTGAGGGCATATGAAACTTGGGGGGAAGTTCCACTGGCCACAACCACCCCATGCCCAGGGTGGTAGCGTCCCCCCTTGGTGGTAGATGAGTGGGTGTATTGGGTTGTAAGGCAGTTGATCCAGAGGAAGGCAGAGGAAGGCAGATGAAACTTGGGGGGAAAGTTCCACTGGCCAGAAAAGCATGATCCAATGTGCTCCAGCTGGGGAAAAAATTCCTTCCTGATCCCCCGAGAGGCAATCGAATATTTCCTGGATCAGCCCTGTGTTGGTGGTAGATAAGTGGTGTAGCAGAGCCTTAGGTATTGTCACCCTTGGTGGTAGATGAGAGCACGTAGGTGGGGGCAGGGGGTATTACCAGTATGCTGGGCATGGTCCCCGGGAGTGAGGGCAGATGAAACCTGTGTGGAAGTTCCACTGGCCACACTCACCCCATGCCCAGGGTGGTAGCGTCCCCTCTTGGTGGTAGATTGCATGTAGGTATTGTCACCCTTGGTGGTAGATGAGAGCACGTAGGTGGGGGCAGGGGGTATTACCAGTATGCTGGGCATGGTCCCCGGGAGTGAGGGCAGATGAAACTTGTGGGGAAGTTCCACTGGCCACACTCACCCCATGCCCAGGGTGGTAGCGTCCCCTCTTGGTGGTAGATTGCATGTAGGTATTGTCACCCTTGGTGGTAGATGAAAGCACGTAGGTGGGGGCAGGGGGTATTACCAGTATGCTGGACATGGTCCCCGGGAGTGAGGGCAGATGAAACTTGTGGGGAAGTTCCACTGGCCACACTCACCCCATGCCCAGGGTGGTAGTGTCCCCTCTTGGTGGTAGATTGCATGTAGGTATTGTCACCCTTGGTGGTAGATGAGAGCACGTAGGTGGGGGCAGGGGGTATTACCAGTATGCTGGGCATGGTCCCCGGGAGTGAGGGCAGATGAAACTTGTGGGGAAGTTCCATTGGCCACACTCACCCCATGCCCAGGGTGGTAGTGTCCCCTCTTGGTGGTAGATTGCATGTAGGTATTGTCACCCTTGGTGGTAGATGAGAGCACGTAGGTGGGGGCAGGGGGTATTACCAGTATGCTGGGCATGGTCCCCGGGAGTGAGGGCAGATGAAACTTGTGGGGAAGTTCCACTGGCCACACTCACCCCATGCCCAGGGTGGTAGTGTCCCCTCTTGGTGGTAGATTGCATGTAGGTATTGTCACCCTTGGTGGTAGATGAAAGCACGTAGGTGGGGGCAGGGGGTATTACCAGTATGCTGGGCATGGTCCCCGGGAGTGAGGGCAGATGAAACTTGTGGGGAAGTTCCACTGGCCACACTCACCCCATGCCCAGGGTGGTAGCGTCCCCTGTTGGTGGTAGATTGCATGTAGCTGGGGGCAGGGGGTATTACCAGTATGCTGGGCATGGGGGAGTGAGGGCAGATGAAACTTGGGGGGAAGTTCCACTGGCCACAATCACCCCATGCCCAGGGTGGTAGCGTCCCCTCTTGGTGGTAGATGAGTGGGTGTATTGGGTTGTGAGGCAGTTGATCCAGAGGAAGGCGAAAACCCCCAGCAAAGCATGATCCAATGTGCTCACGCTGGGGAAAAAATTCCTTCCTGATCCCCCGAGAGGCAATCGAATATTTCCTGGATCAGCCCTGTGTTGGTGGTAGATAAGTGGTGTAGCAGAGCCTTAGGTATTGTCACCCTTGGTGGTAGATGAGAGCACGTAGGTGGGGGCAGGGGGTATTACCAGTATGCTGGGCATGGTCCCCGGGAGTGAGGGCAGATGAAACCTGTGTGGAAGTTCCACTGGCCACACTCACCCCATGCCCAGGGTGGTAGCGTCCCCTCTTGGTGGTAGATTGCATGTAGGTATTGTCACCCTTGGTGGTAGATGAGAGCACGTAGGTGGGGGCAGGGGGTATTACCAGTATGCTGGGCATGGTCCCCGGGAGTGAGGGCAGATGAAACTTGTGGGGAAGTTCCACTGGCCACACTCACCCCATGCCCAGGGTGGTAGCGTCCCCTCTTGGTGGTAGATTGCATGTAGGTATTGTCACCCTTGGTGGTAGATGAAAGCACGTAGGTGGGGGCAGGGGGTATTACCAGTATGCTGGACATGGTCCCCGGGAGTGAGGGCAGATGAAACTTGTGGGGAAGTTCCACTGGCCACACTCACCCCATGCCCAGGGTGGTAGTGTCCCCTCTTGGTGGTAGATTGCATGTAGGTATTGTCACCCTTGGTGGTAGATGAAAGCACGTAGGTGGGGGCAGGGGGTATTACCAGTATGCTGGACATGGTCCCCGGGAGTGAGGGCAGATGAAACTTGTGGGGAAGTTCCACTGGCCACACTCACCCCATGCCCAGGGTGGTAGCGTCCCCTCTTGGTGGTAGATTGCATGTAGGTATTGTCACCCTTGGTGGTAGATGAAAGCACGTAGGTGGGGGCAGGGGGTATTACCAGTATGCTGGACATGGTCCCCGGGAGTGAGGGCAGATGAAACTTGTGGGGAAGTTCCACTGGCCACACTCACCCCATGCCCAGGGTGGTAGTGTCCCCTCTTGGTGGTAGATTGCATGTAGGTATTGTCACCCTTGGTGGTAGATGAAAGCACGTAGGTGGGGGCAGGGGGTATTACCAGTATGCTGGACATGGTCCCCGGGAGTGAGGGCAGATGAAACTTGTGGGGAAGTTCCACTGGCCACACTCACCCCATGCCCAGGGTGGTAGCGGCCCCTCTTGGTGGTAGATGAGTGGGTGTATTGGGTTGTGAGGCAGTTGATCCAGAGGAAGGCGAAAACCCCCAGCAAAGCATGATCCAATGTGCTCCAGCTGGGGAAAAAATTCCTTCCTGATCCCCCGAGAGGCAATCGAATATTTCCTGGATCAGCCCTGTGTTGGTGGTAGATAAGTGGTGTAGCAGAGCCTTAGGTATTGTCACCCTTGGTGGTAGATGAGAGCACGTAGGTGGGGGCAGGGGGTATTACCAGTATGCTGGGCATGGTCCCCGGGAGTGAGGGCAGATGAAACCTGTGTGGAAGTTCCACTGGCCACACTCACCCCATGCCCAGGGTGGTAGCGTCCCCTCTTGGTGGTAGATTGCATGTAGGTATTGTCACCCTTGGTGGTAGATGAGAGCACGTAGGTGGGGGCAGGGGGTATTACCAGTATGCTGGGCATGGTCCCCGGGAGTGAGGGCAGATGAAACCTGTGGGGAAGTTCCACTGGCCACACTCACCCCATGCCCAGGGTGGTAGCGTCCCCTCTTGGTGGTAGATTGCATGTAGGTATTGTCACCCTTGGTGGTAGATGAGAGCACGTAGGTGGGGGCAGGGGGTATTACCAGTATGCTGGGCATGGTCCCCGGGAGTGAGGGCAGATGAAACTTGTGGGGAAGTTCCACTGGCCACACTCACCCCATGCCCAGGGTGGTAGCGTCCCCTCTTGGTGGTAGATTGCATGTAGGTATTGTCACCCTTGGTGGTAGATGAAAGCACGTAGGTGGGGGCAGGGGGTATTACCAGTATGCTGGACATGGTCCCCGGGAGTGAGGGCAGATGAAACTTGTGGGGAAGTTCCACTGGCCACACTCACCCCATGCCCAGGGTGGTAGCGTCCCCTCTTGGTGGTAGATTGCATGTAGGTATTGTCACCCTTGGTGGTAGATGAAAGCACGTAGGTGGGGGCAGGGGGTATTACCAGTATGCTGGACATGGTCCCCGGGAGTGAGGGCAGATGAAACTTGTGGGGAAGTTCCACTGGCCACACTCACCCCATGCCCAGGGTGGTAGCGTCCCCTCTTGGTGGTAGATGAGTGGGGTGTATTGGGTTCTGAGGCAGTTGATCCAGAGGAAAGCGAAAACCCCCAGCAAAGCATGATCCAATGTGCTCCAGCTGGGGAAAAAAATTCCTTCCTGATCCCCCGAGAGGCAATCGAATATTTCCTGGATCAGCCCTGTGTGTGGGGGAGGGTGGGCAATTGGAGCCATTGTCCGGACTACAGCCGTGTCCCGGCGTGTCTGTGTGATCTGCCTCCTCTGCGCAGGCTCTAAAGGAACTACAAGTCCCAGCAATCTCTGTCCTCGTGAGGAACTACAACTCCCAGCATGCACTGTGTAAGTGATGGGGGTTCAGGTCCCAGCCTGGAATAAGATGCTGTGGGACTACATATCCCAGCATGATTTTCTCTATGGAAATATTACAGGTCTAAGTACTTATTGCTGGGAGTTCCTTAGAGCCTGAGCAGAGGAGGCAGCCCCGGACACACAGACAACGCTGTGACCCTTTGGAGCTCTGTAGTAGAGATGTTACCTCTACCCCTCTCTGCTCACACTGAGACGATCCCGTCCTCCGCTCGGCTATTTATCAGATCAAGCCTTGACGTCACATTGACGTCACAGTGTAACGGCTCCAGCTGTTGCTCACAAGCAGAATGAAAGTCACGTGATGTCAGCATGGTTGGGGAGGGGGGGGGTGATTTCCCTTCTCCTGATTGGCTATTTACTGGGCCAAGCTTCATCCTCTGGTCACGCCCGTCCCATGCGCTGATCACGCCCACCTGAGCCGTTACGTCGCTCTCTAGTAGAGCGAGGCCACGTGACTTTCACAAGAGGAGACGCATGGAATCCTCCCTGTGGCCACTGCGCATGTGCCGCTTAGAGACGGCATTGTAAACAAATGGCTGCACCCGTATAGAGTCTCGAGCGCGTCACTTCCTGTGCGGCTCAGTCACTAAAACAGCTGACATTTTTACAACACCGTGAGCAGCTGGTGAGCGGCGTGCGTGTGTGTGTGTGTGGGGTGGGGTGGAGCTCCGGTGATTGGTGGAGGAGAGCGGAAGGGGGGAACTACAAATACCAGCCAGGCTGACAGGAAGTTGAGGGTGGCTGCACCTGTGTGAGAAGCAACTGCTGGCAGCTCTATAGAGAGAACGCAGAGTGCCTCATTCACACCTAGAGATTCAAAAAACATGTGTGTGTTTTCGCACTCGCCAGCGTGTTTCTGGGAACGGGCGCAAAAAAACACGTGTAAAAAAAAAAAAAAAACAAGTCGCGGTGCCCATTAACCACTTTAAGACCAGCCGCGTTTTGAGCACTTTTTTGAATAAAAAAAATAAGACAACAGTAAAGTTAGTCCAATTTTTTTTTTTTTATATCGTGAAAGATAATGTTACGCTGAGTGAATCGATACCCAACATGTCACGTTTCAAAACTGCGCCCGCTCGCGGAATGGCGTCAAACTTTTACCCTCAAAAATCTCCATAGGCGACGTGTTAAAAATTCTACAGGTTGCATGTTTTGAGTTACAGAGAAGGTCTAGGGCTAGAATTATTGCTCTCGCTCTACCGATCGCGGCCATACCTCACATGTGTGGTTTGACCACTGTTTTCATATGCGGGCGCTACTCACGTATGCGTTTGCTTCTGCGCGTGAGCTCGGCTGGACAGGGCACTTTGAAAAAAAAATTTTTTTTTTTTCTTATTTATTTTACTTGATTTTATTTTATTTTTTCACTGTTTAAAAAAAAAAATGGTGTCACTTTTATTCCTATTACAAGGAATGCAGAAAAAAGCATGACAGGTCCTCTTAAATATGAGATCTGGGGGTCATAAAGTCCTCGCATCTCATATTTGGACTTAAATGCAAAACATATTTTTTTTTGAAATAATGACAACAGAAAACTGGGCAGAAGTGAGGTTTTGATGTCGCTTCCGCCCTGCTATGGTATAGAGATGGGTGGGGGCCATCTTCCCCTCACTCGTTTCCATATCCAGCACAGGAAAGGACCCGATCGCCTCCGCCGACGGCTCCAGTAAGCGCCAGAGGGCGCTGGAGAGCCAGCGGGAGGGGTGGGGGGCACCTCTCCCGCCGCCGATAACGGTGATCTCGCAGCGAATTTGCCACGGAGACCACCATTATCGTAAACATAACCGGCACCTGAAGAGATGGATATCTCGGTTGTGGCAGCAGCTGTTGCCGAGATATCCCTCTTCAAAAAAGGGACGTACATCGGCGTGCGCTGGTCGTGAAGTAGTTAAGGCTGCGTTTGCCAAACGCGCATCACAATCACAGAACTGTGCGTTTTGAAGACACGCTGCAATCGCGGAGTCACGCTTTTGCGGCACCATTGTTAACCACTTGAGCCCCGGAAGGATTTACCCCCCTTACTGACCAGAGCGCTTTTTGCGATTCGGCACTGCGTCGCTTTAACTGACTTTTGCGTGGTCGTGCGACGTGGCTCCCAAACAAAATTGATGTCCTTTTTTCCCCACAAATAGAGATTTCTTTTGGTGGTATTTGATCGCCTCTGCGGTTTTTAAATTTTTGCGCTATAAACAAAAAAAGAGAGACAATTTTGAAAAAAAACGCATTATTTTTTTACGTTTTGCTATAATAAATATTCCCCAAAAATATATAAAAAAAAAAACGTTTTTTTCCTCAGTTCATGCCGATACGTATTCTACATATTTTTGGTATAAAAAAAAATCGCAATAAGCGTATATTGATTGGTTTGCGCAAAAGTTATAGCATCTACAAAATAGGGGATAGTTTTATGGCATTTTTATTAATAATTTTTTTTTTTACTAGTAATGGCGGCGATCAGTGATTTTTATTGTGACTGCGACATTATGGCGGACACATCGGACATTTTTGACACATTTTTGGGACCATTGTCATTTATACAGCAATCAGTTCTATACAAATGCACTGTGTAAATGACACTGGCAGTGAAGGGGTTAACCATTAGGTGGCAGTGTAGGGGTTAAGTGTGTCCTAGGGGCGTGTTGCCAACTGTGGGGGGCGTGGCTGTGCTTTACACATCACTGATCTCTGCTCCAATCACAGGGAGCAGAGATCAGTGACACTGTTGCTAGGCAGAACGGGGAGATGCTTGTTTACTTTAGCATCTCCCCGTTCTTCCTTCCCGTGAGGCGATCGCGGATATCCCCGCGGCGATCGAGTCTGCGGGACCCGCGACCGGACTCACGGAGGTCCCGGCCGGCGCGCATGCGATGGCACGGCGGCAAATATAAAGGGACGTACCTGTATGCCCATTTGCCTGTCCGTGCCATTCTGCTGACGTCCATCTGTGTGCGTCGGTCAGGAAGCGATTAAAGTCCACCAAATTCTCGATATTTTCTCTATTAAATATTGGGATGTGGTGCCAATTTGTTCCTTCTGCATCTATAACTAAAAATAGTAGTGATATTTGTTTTTATGCCAGTTTATGTGTTTTATTTATCGTTCTGGTATCACAAAGCCCCGGGGCTCTCCATTCCCCATTTCCCTTGTGGACTGTGTTTTGAACAATATTTTTTACTTTCTGCTATAAAACACACCCAATAAAAAAAAAAAAAAAAAAGTAATGGAATTTCTTCATCAATTTAGGCCAATATGTATTCTGCTACATGTCTTTGGTAAAAAAAAAAATCCTAATAATATATTGATTGGTTTGCGCAAAAGAGAAACTTCGACTTTCATTCAGCAGCTACAGTATTTTACTTTTTAAAAATCATGTACCGTATATACTCGAGTATAAGCCGATCTGAATATAAGCCGAGGCACCTAATTTTACCACAGAAAACTGGGAAAACTTATTGACTCGAGTATAAGCCTAGGGTGAGAAATGCGCAGCTACCGTAAGTGGAAAAGAGGGTCAACAATGCCCATTTGCAGCCTCACTGTGCCCATTTGCAGCCATAGGTCCCCCAAACCTAGATGCCCCCTATCTGTCTTTAGACCCAAAGGGTCCCGAAATGACATTGCTGCAGATGGACACAGTTGACCGACTTTGGGTCCCTGTATCTCGGGGCCACTTGGTGCTAGGAACCCCATATTTCATGTGCAAACACAGTGGAACTAGAACTACAACATATCCAATCCCGATTTTGGGACCCACATCCCAATCGAAATTCGTCCCGATTAAATTCCTGGGATTTTGACTTTGTCCCGGGAAAATCGGGAATGTTTTAGGCAAAAACGGACGGCGGTTTCCAAAAAAATGTCCGCTGCCACCGCCATGTTCCTCGTGTCCTTAGTGGAGAGCGGAGGGGCAGCCAATGTAAAATCAGTACAAATTTCCTATGAATTTTCTACTGCTTTTTAGATTGATGCATATACTCCTGAAGAAGCTGTGTAACAAATGCTGCGAATCATGTGGAAAGGAAGCATCAATTGTCACATGAAATGTGATCTATGCGTTTGTTGAAACCCATTGATTTTACCAAATTAATTTTAACGATGTATAATAAATATTCAAATATTTTTTTTTAAACAAATTTTGTGTTTACTTGCACCTTGAACTACTTGCCTAGGTCCCGAAATGACATTGCTGCAGATGGACACAGTTGACCGACTTTGGGTCCCCGTATCTCGGGGCCACTTGGTGCTCGGAACCCCATGTTTGGTACGCAAACACAGTGGAACTAGAACTACAACATATCCAAAGCTGGAAATCCTAGCACCAAGTGGCCCTGACATACGGGGCCCCAAATTCGGTTCGGAAAATGTCAAGCACTTTTCTGCAGCAGAGAATGACATTTTGCGAACCGACTTTGGGGCCCCGTATCTCGGGGCCACTTGGTGCTAGGAACCCCAACACACCAAATATGGGGTTCCAAGCATCAAGTGGCTCTGAGATTCGGGGCCCCAAAGTTGGTTCGCAAAATGTCATTCTCTGCTGCAGAAAAGTGCTTGACATTTTCCGACTTGATTTTGGGGCCCCGTATCTCGGGGCCACTTGGTGCTACGAACCCCAGTGGAACTAGCACTACAACATATCCAAGGATGGGGTTCCTAGCAGCAAGTGGCCCGAGATATGGGGCCCCAAAGTCGGTTCGAAAAATGTCAAGCACTTTTCTGCAGCAGAGAATGACATTTTCCGAACCGACTTTGGGGCCCCGTATCTCGGGGCAACTTGGATATGTTGTAGATATGTTGTAGTGCTAGTTCCACTGGGTTTGCACACCAAGTGGCCCCAAGATACGGGGCCCCAAAATCGGGTCGGAAAATGTAATTCTCTGCTGCAGAAAAGTGCTTGACTCCAGTATAAGCCGAGGGGGCATTTTCAGCACACAAAAAATGTGCTGAAAGACTCGGCTTATACTCGAGTATATACGGTACTTACCAGTGCGTGGGGGTCAGTGCTCACGCAGTGCTTTTTTATGAATGGTCCTGCAGCCTCCTGGGACATGTGATGTGTTCCAGGAGGCTCATGGGCAGCGAGAGGAAAGGCAAATCAATACTCCTTCCTTCCCACAATAAGGTATTTGGGTCATTGTAAAATACCGAAATTCTGCAGCAGACGATCCCAGTTGGGCTGGTTGTCGGCGGCGACCCAGAATCTCCGGCTTCCCCAGGACCTGGTGAACTTGGAGGAGAAGAGACACCGCAGGTTCCCAATCATGTACTTATGGAAGAACTCGTGCTAGCTGAAGGTTTCCGGGTCTTCGATGAAGTCTATGCGATTCCGGACTTTGTATATAACAACTTTTCATCCATGCAATCTCTAGATTTGGGGGGGGGGGGGTCACATCATCTCATCGGTCATCTGGGAGAACCTTCATTGGTCCTGTAAATACACATCACACAACAATCGGTCATAGAACAGCAAATGGAACCACCAAAACAAACGGGAACCTTCTTCCAATCCATGTTGGATCAGTTTTTCTGCTGAGTTTTTCCTTCAGATTTACCAAAACCATATAATATGAGGTCAAACCTTAGGAGTTGCAATTTGTATGCAATCAGGCCGGCCCTTGTACTACATGGTTTTGGTAAATTTGAAGGAAAAAAAATCAGCAGAAAATCAGATAGTGTGTATGAGGCATAGGTCCCCTTGTCAAATAAGTGATTCTGCAGCTGGTGGCAATTCACCATCCCAAAGGGAAAAAAAAACATTGCACTTCAAAAAAAAAAATTCACATTTTGGTAACTTTATTCATCAGTACAACATGGACAGAAACGCCCCCCTTTTTCTTTATGGGGTGCAGCCGGCCTCTTTTTTGGGATTTGTGCAGTCTGTGGGGCATAGGACAGGCCCATGCTGGAGGCTGAGAGCTCTATCTTAGGTCAGCACCTGCTCTCTCACTGGATGGGCCAGCATGGTGTCACTCCACCTCCCCTACCATTCATTGGACCAGCATGCTGTCACTCCACCTCTGCTACCATAGGTTGGACCAGCATGTTGTCACTCCACCTCCGCTATCATAGGTTGGACCAGCATGCTGTCACTCCACCTCCGCTATCATAGGTTGGACCAGCATGCTGTCACTCCACCTCTGCTATCATAGGTTGGACCAGCATGCTGTCACTCCACCTCCGCTATCATTGGTTGGACCAGCATGCTGTCACTCCACCTCCCCTCCCATTGGTTGGACCAGCATGCTGTCACTCCACCTCCGCTATCATAGGTTGGACCAGCATGCTGTCACTCCACCTCTGCTATCATAGGTTGGACCAGCATGCTGTCACTCCACCTCCGCTATCATTGGTTGGACCAGCATGCTGTCACTCCACCTCCCCTCCCATTGGTTGGACCAGCATGCTGTCACTCCACCTCCCCTCCCATTGGTTGGACCAGCATGCTGTCACTCCACCTCCCCTCCCATTGGTTGGACCAGCATGCTGTCACTCCACCTCCGCTATCATTGGTTTGACCAGCATGCTGTCACTCCACCTCTGCTCCCATTGTTTGGACGAGCATGCTGTCACTCCACCTCCGCTATCATTGGTTGGACCCTCATGCTGTCACTCCACCTCCGCTATCATATGTTGGACCAGCATGCTGTCACTCCACCTCCTTTATTATTGGTTGGACCAGCATGCTGTCCGTCATATGACGTCATGGACTTTGACTGGGGATATCTGAATGATGGGTGCAGCTGCACCCATTATTCAGATATCATCTTTTGTCGGCCGGCGATTCCCTGCACCATAAGAACAATCATAGCGGCAGATCAGCCGCTCAATCGTTCTTACAGGCGGTGGGAGGGGACATCTCCCCTCCCGCCACCCTCTGGTGCTTCTCTCGACTCGCCCCTGCGATCAGCGAGCCGGAGAATGAATCGGTCGGCCGCTGGAAGTTTACTATAGAGATTTCTGGGGACCAGGTGGTCCCCAGCCATCTCTTTGACCCTTGGAGGCCCAGGGCGCGACGTTATGACATCACGTCCGGGCCTGGAGGAGAGATGTGGGGGGTCTTATAGACCCCACATCTCTCCATAAAGAGGTCCTGTCACGCACCATTTCTATTACAAGGGGTGTTTACATTCCTTGTATTAGGAATAAAAGTGATCCAAAATTTTTTTTTAAAGAGAAAGTGTAAAAAGAAAAAAATCTATAAAAAAAATGTATGATAAAAAAAGTAAAGCGCTTTTTTTTTTACACTTTCTCTTTACATTTTAAAATTTTTAGATCACTTTTATTCCTAATACAAAGAATGTAAACACCCCTTGTAATAGGAATTCCTGTGCGCAGGCACAGAAGCAAACGCATACATAAGTCACACCCACATATGTAAACGACGTTCAAACCATGTGAGGTTTCGACCACAAACGTCAGAGCAAAAGCAACAATTCTATCCCAAGACCTCCTCTGTAAATCCAAACATGCAACCTGCTAAAATGTTTAACCACTTGAGATTCGCGCTATACCCGAATGATGACTACAGCGCGGACCTGCATTGCCGGGAGTACGTCTATTGACGTCGTCCCGTGCACGAGCGGCCTGCGTGCCCCCTGAAGGGCATGCGCAGCGTGCTCTGCGATCAGCGAGTCTATGAGACACGCTGGATCACAGATCGGAATAAGGGGTCGATCCCGACCCCTTACCACGTGATCAGATAACAGCCAATGACAGCTGATCATGTGATGTCAACACAGCTGGTAATCGGATATTTTTTCTGCTCGCGCTGACAGCATGAGGAGAAAAAAAAGCCGATCACCGGCGGCAGTGAGAGGGACATCAGTCCCGATCACTGCGAGCTGCCGCCAGCTCATTAGTTCCCACCTGTGCCTCCTACAAGTGCCACCTAGCGGTAGGCAACAGTGCCACCACCAGCGCCACCTGTCAGTGCCCACAGTGCCATCTGTCAGTGCCCACAGTGCCATCTGTCAGTGCCCACAATCAGTGCCTGAAGAACAGTGCTGCACATCAGTGCCACCAAGGTGCCAATCAGTGCCATTTATCAGTGTTACCTATCATTGCCCATCCGTGCCACCCATCCGTGCCATCTTATCAGTGGCCATCAGTACCGACTTATCTGTCCCCATCAGTGCCGCCTTAACTGTGCCTAATAGTGCCCACCAGTGCCGCCTCATCAGCGCATATCAATGAAGCAGAAAAATTACCTGTTTGCAAAATTTTATAACAAACTATTAAACATGATTTTATTTTTTTTTTTCTAAATTTTCCATCTTTTTTTGTTTGTTTAGTAAAAAATATAAACCCCAGCTGTGATTAAAAACCACCAAAAGAAAGGGGAAAGGGGATGCTCTAAAGCGGGCAGGCGGAGGCGGAGAGATGGTTAAACGTCAGAAACAGCCCCGCCCACCACCCTAAAAAAACGTGAATCGTGCATGCGCAAATCTTATGTATGTCCAGGGTCCAGAAAAATTATGGACTTGAGGGGGCGGGCGGAGGCGAAGAGGTGGTGGGAGGGGGAGACAGAGCGGAGCTTGGAGAGGGGGGGCGGGCCCCCGTACATAGCACTGAGTCCAAGTACAGTACATTGTTCTGCCATCAATTACGCTGCCATTGTGGCCAGCAAACGCCTCACTGTGCCCGTCAAACAGGGACAGGGATCCTATCTCACCTGGGGGCAGGAACTCCATCTCCCCTGGCAACAGGGACTTCATCTCATCTAGGGACCCCATCTTCCCTGGGGATCAGGGCCCCACCTCCCCTAAGAACAGGAACCTGATCACCGTGTGTGTGCCAACCTCACTGCCCTGCCTGCCATGTGTCCTGTGTGAGGGCCCTCCTGTGGCAGCTCTTATCAGGACTTCATCCCACTGTGTGATCCCCCTACATGACTGATCCCTCTGTGTGCACCCCTTACACGGGGAACCCCTCTGTTTGGTTCCCTACATATCTGCATACTCTGACCACCACCTGTACCATTTCCACATCCTCTGACTGCCTCCTGTATCCTGTGCACATGTTCCGATTTAATTTAGAGTTAAAGGATAACCCCACTTTCATCTAAAAAGGCTTACCTGTAGGTCAAAGAAATATCTCCTAAACCTACACGGTTTAGGAGATATTTGCCAAAGGACAGGCACCGCTGTCTACGGCACATGCGCCGTAGACAGCGGCGCGCAGGCGCACTGAGAAAGCCGCTCTTAGCAGCGATATGCTGCGAGTGGCAGCTCCTGTGCGCATGCGTGGGAGTGACGTCATTGCGGCGCCATCGAATGACAGCGCTGGAGCCGCGAGACCCACCAAGAATATGGAGGCGCCGTACACAAGGGGACAGCGGTGACATCGCTGGCTCCTGTGTCAGGTAAGTGACACATAATGGACTACTATGCGATGCACAGTAGCCCATTATCCTTTACCTTTGCAGGTAAACAAAGAGGAAGTAAACCCATTAGGGTTTACTTCCTCTTTAAAGCACCTGTGCAAGATAAAGGAAAACCTGCAAACATGGCCTGTTGGGGGTACTTGAGGACTGAGGTTGAGAACCACTGGCCTATGCAATTGCGACTTAAGTCATATTGTAATTGAATATTATTAAAAATGACCTTTCCTTTTTAATTTGCAAAAGGCAATGCAATATGGCTACCTGGAGGTGTTCAGATGGTATACAGAACGCCCCCTGAAAATGTAATTTCCTGCTTGTGTGATAGGCTCACTGATTTTATCAGAAGTCTGCACTTAGATACACATCAGATTTTTGCAATCTCTGCAACAAAATTTTAGTTTTTGGTGAGATATTTCCAAAAGGAAATCATGCCTAAAGGGATGAAGACCCTGCCAATTTCCACATTAGAGCCCCACTGGTGCAGGGGCAGCTGACGATTGATAATTATAAAACCACTTCCATACAGATTAACTGCGCACATGGACATTGACAAACAAACATCTATTTCTTAAGAATCTACAGAATAGAATTTACAAATAGGGAGGAATCTGCAACAAAGGTTGTTAAAATCCTTGCAATGTACATAGATCACCCAGAGGAAAATGCTGGGCTGGATGTAATGCACCACATTCCTACAATTAATTAACCACTTACAGACCGCCCGCCGCAGTTTTACATTGGCTGTTTGATGGAGGATATCGTTGTTATGGCAGCAGCTAGCTGCCATAACCCCGGTATCGTCTTCTTTAGCGGGCAGTCCGCTACAAGATAAAAGTGGTTTCTGTGTCGGATTCGCCGCAAGATCACTTTTATCGGCGGCAGGAGAGGGGCCCCCCCTCCTGCCACGATCCGGAGGCGATCGCAACCTGACGCTAGCTGGGTATGGAGATGAGTGAGGGGAAGATGGCCCCCACCCGTCTCCATACAATTGCTGGGCAGAAGTGACGTCAAAACGTCACTTCCGGCCCACAGCTCTTAAAGGGAATTTTTTTTTAAATAATTTTTTTAAATGACAAATCTTTTTTTTTTTTTATTGCATTTTAGTCTAAATACTTGCATTTTAGTCTAATTATTGTTATTATTATACACGATTTATCTAGCGCCAACAGTGTACGCAGCACTTTACAATGTATGGGGGGGGGGGACAACACAATTACAGTACAGTTAATTGCTCGTAGAGCTTACATTCTAAAGGGAGGGGGTGGTGGTACAAAAGGTAATAGCTGCAGAGAATGATTTGATGGAGGTCTTTTTGACCCCAGATCTCATATTTAAGAGGTCCGGTCATGCTTTTTTCTATTACAAGGGATGTTTCCATTTCTTGTAATAGGAATAAAAGTGACAATTATTTTTTTTTAAAACAGTGTAAAAATAAAAAATAAAAGGTAAAATAAATAAGAAAAAAAAAATGTTTTCCCGACGAGCTCGCGTGCAGAAGCGAACGCATACATGTGTAGCGCCTGCATATGAAAACGGTGTTCAAACCACACATGTGAGGTATCGCCATGATCAGTAGAGCGAAGGCAATAATTCTAGCCCTAGGCCTCCTCTGTAACTTAAAACATGCAACCTGTAGAATTTTTTTTAACGACGCCTATGGAGATTTTTAAGATTTGAGTATCATGTTGGGTATCAATTTACTCGGCGTAACATTATCTTTCACAATATAAAAAAAATCAGGCTAACTTTACTGTTGTCTTATTTTTTAATTCAAAAAAGTGTATTTTTTCCCAAAAAAGTGTGCTTGTAAGACCGCTGCGCAAATACGGTGTGAAAGAAAGTATTGCAACGACCGCCATTTTATTCTCTAGGGTGTTAGTAAAAAAAATGTATAATGTTCTAAAAAAAAAATTTAACTTGTAAACAACAAATCTCAGAAAGAGGCTCGGTCCTTAAGTGGTTAATAATTAGAATATTTGTACATAAATAACTTTCATTAAAAAGAAAGCTTTAATTGGGAGACCAACTTAAAGTGATTTGAAAGGTTCAAGGTTTTTTTACCTTCATACATTCTATGCATGAAGGTAAAAAAACCTTCTGGGTGCAGGTCCCCCCTTATACGTATCTGAGCCCCATTTTCATACAGTGATGTGCATGAGAACATCGGCTCGCCCAAGTCTCTCTCTCCTCATTGGCTCACACAGCAGTGGGAGTCATTGGATCCTGCTGTTGTCAGTCACAGCCATTGAGACAATAAAGAAAGAGCGGCACAGGGCCGCGCTCTGTGTGCGAATGGACACAGGGAGCGTGGATCGGGAGTGAGCCTGCTCGAGTGCCCACACAGCAAGAGTCTTGCTATTGGGGGCACTCGGGAAGGAGGAGGAGCCAGAACCGTTTGCGGGGAACCCAAAAATAAGAGGATGAGGGCTCCCTGTGCAACACCATTGAACAAAGCAGGTAAGTATAACATGTTTTTTTTTTTTAATTCTTTCCCTTAGAATCGCTTTAGGGTCTTCGAGCATCAGTAAACATCATTGCTAAGTTCTTAATGATCCAGATTCCAATATTCTACCCTTAAAGTGGTAGTAAACCCGCTGACATTTTCTTTTTTTTCTGCACCTGTAAGGGAAAAGGCATAATGAGCTAGTATGCACCACATACTAGCTCATTATGAAATACTTACCTTAGAAGAAGGCGCTGACATCTCACCTGGTCCACGGCGAGGGGTATTGCGGCTCCGACGCTGTGAGTGGCCGGAGCCGCGATGTCATCACTCCTGCGCACATGCCACTTCTTCCCAGCAGGGTCTGGCGTCTGCCGGACCTTCAGCCGGGAATCCCCAGAGCGAATGCGCCGCTGAAGTCAGTGGCTCATTGTGAGGGGAATATCTCCTAAACCATACAGGTTTAGGAGATATTTTTTTTTTTTACTTCAATTTTTGACTATACAACCACTTTAATGTCTCATCCATGGAAAGGTCTGATGGAAGGGAACACTAAGACCCCTTTCACACCGGAGGCGTTTTTCATGCGCTTTAGCGCTAAAAATAGCGCCTGTAAAGCACTTGAAAAAAGCCTCAGCTGCAAACCCAGTTTGAAGGCCCGAGTACTTTCACACTGGCAGCGATGTAGGAGCGGTGAATACACCGCTCCTCCACCGCTACTGCCCATTGAAATCAATGGGCAGTGCCGCCGTACCGCCGGCAAAGCGCCGCTGCAGTGGTGTTTTGACCCTTTTTCAGCCACTAGTGGGGGTTTAATACCGCCCTGCTAGCTGCCGAATAGCAGCTAAAAACAATGGTAAAGGGTTGGATGTGAATCATTAAATACTTGACATAATAGTTATTTGTATACCATGATCTTTAGGCTTGGTTCACATATATGCGATGCAGCACATTGCATATAATCGCACCGCATTCCTGTGCAAATCACATGCGATGGCTGTACTGTGTGATTGGAGCCATTCATTTGTATGGCTCAGATCGCACCGCATCTGCACAAAAAAGGTGCAGGACCCTTTTTTTCCCTGCACTGGAAGCAGAACACATGGGTGCTCACACCTATACAATCCAATTCTGTCAATCGCACTGCGTTTTATGTACTGTTTTAGGGTGTCCTTAACCACATACAGACCGGACCAATTTGCAGCCAAAGGACCAGGTCCCTTTTTGCGATTCAGCACTGCGTCGATTTAACTGACAATTGCGTGGTCGTGCGACGTGGCTCCCAAACAAAATTGGCGTCCTTTTTTTCCCACAAATAGAGCTTTATTTTGGTGGTATTTGATCGCCCCTGCGGTCTATAAACAAAAAAACAATTTTGAAAAAAAAAAACAATTTTTTTTTATTTTTTGCTATAATAAATATCCCCCAAAAATATATAAAAAAACATTTTTTTTCCTCAGTTTAGGCCGATACGTATTCTTCTACATATCTTTGGTAAAAAAAATCGCAATAAGCGATTATTGATTGGTTTGCGCAGAAGTTATAGCATTTACAAGATAGTATTAGATAATTTTTTTTTATTAGTAATGGCGGTGATCAGCGATTTTTATTGTGAATGCGACATTATGGCGGACACATCGGACATTTTTGATACATTTTTGGGACCATTGTCATTTATACAGCAATCAATGCTTTTTTAAATGCATTGATTCCTGTATAAATGACACTGGCAGTGAAGGGGTTAACCACAAGGGGGCAGTGTAGGGGTTAAGTATGCCTAGGGGTGTGTTTCTTACTGTGGGGGGGGCATGGCTGTCAGCTAGTGAATGCTGATCTCTGCTCCAATCACAGAGAGCAGAGATCAGCGTCACTAGTTGCTAGGCAGAACGGTGAGATGCTGTTTATTTTCGCATCTCCCCGTTCAGCCTTCCCGTGAGACGATCGCGGGTGTCCCCGCGGACTCGATCGTCGCGACCTGGCCTCACGGGGGCCCCTCCTGGCGCGCTCCCGATGGCATGGAGGCATTAAAAAAGGGACTTATATATACGCCCTTATGCCTGTTCGTGCCATTCTGCCGACGTACATCGTCGTGTGCCGGTCGGGAAGCGGTTAACTTAACATTGACACCTGCTGTGGTTCACATGAGCGTTGTTCACTTTCAATGTGGTGCAGGAAAGGCACATGATTTGCTACCTTTTCCATGCCACATAAATGTGTACCAAGCCTTAGTGGGTCTCCCATATAAACATTTTTGTTCCTTCTTTTTAATGAGTTTTTAAATGTACAATTATTCTAACAAATATTTTTAATATATTAAATATGATTTATGTGTAAGGCATCTATGTAGCAGCATACTTTCAATTTATATATAATAAATGAAAAGAAAAACTTAAAAAGAAAAGATCAAATGTCTGTGATAGGTAGGTGGAGCTGGGAACCCAAGAAGAGAAATTAATCAACTGGAATCCTCATAAGTGATTGTTGGGTCAATACACTGAACCACATCTAGACAAAAATGAAATATCAGGTGGTCAAATCCTTTAACTAAGTCTGAGTGCATTCAAGAAGAACTGTTCCCAGGAAACGTAAACTGTTTTCCTTTTACTCAAGGATGACAAATTTACTTTTTTCTAAGAATCTGTTTTTTTTTTTCTGCAAACACTTAACACTAATTCAATTGCAATCTTACGCCAGCAGACTTTAAAAAAAAATAAATAAATAAGTAAATTTATTGAAAAAAGGAAGTGTGAATACTGTTCAGTGTGAGGTGGCAGTGTAAATTTATCCGGTGTATATTTATATTTTTTCCCGTTTTTACACAAACCAGAAAATTGCCAGCCTGAGAAGCCTAAACCAAGATTTCCAATGCTCACTTAAGATTTTCAATTAATTGTGATTAGGGTTCTTTCAGTTGGAATTCAAATGTATTGCCACAGATATACTCCTCAGTGAATTTTTATTTGGGTAGATAATACGGGGCAGTAAAATCCTTAATAGGATAAGTCAAAATAACGATGAGTTAAAATTCTACAGCTCAATGAGAAGGAGTTTTAGCATGACGGCAAATGATTTGGAACAGCACAAATCTCTGTCTGAGCTGAGAGTTTGTACTGCCTGGAGGCAAAGCTCTGAATGGACTTAAACCTCATTTTTGATGGATTTAGAGGCATCGCATCACAAAATGACTTTTAAGTATATTTTTCTTTTTTTTTTGCAAAAAAAAAAAAACTACCTGGTGAAAATGAAGCAAAAAAACCCGCCATTGTCTATTTTTATGGGTTGCAGAGCTGTTTTTAAATGTCTCCACAGCAGTAACTGCCTCTGCTGATCCAGAAGTGATAGAAGCCTCTAGCAAACATATCTCTACCATATATAAGTGATTTGATTAACACGTTTCTTGCATTAGATATGGCCACAGGAGAGAACAAGAACTTGGTTGTGCCTCTAAATGCACTTCACATGAGCTGAAAATCTTATGCTCCGGAGATGAGAGGTAGGCTTGAAGCTGACATGCAAAATCATTACAAGGATGGGGAATTAAGTGTCATATCACACTTCTCTATTTTGTGCCTTTAAATGGATAGTTAGCTAGCTTACTAAGGCGGAACTGCAGAGTGTGCAGAGGGGGGCAGCTGCTCCCGGGTCCATCAGGTGAGTGGCCATAACCGTTTCCCTTTATAAACCAGCCGTGTGGTCACATTGCATTGTGAACAGAAGACAGCACTTTTCAGTTCTGTTAGATGCTGTAAATGAAGAATGATTTCAGAAATAAAAGTGTTAATAGTTTATTTTTATCAATTAACAAAATGGTAGTAAATGAACAGAAGAGAAATCCAAATACAATCAATATTTGGTGTGACCACCCTTTGCCTTCAAAACAGCATCAGTTCTTCTAGGTACACTGGCACACAGTTTTGAAGGAACTCTGCAGGTAGGTTGTTCCAAACACCTTGGCGAACTAATCACAGATGTTTTGTGGATGTAGGCTGCCTCAGATCGTTCTGTCTCTTCATGTTCTCCCAGACAGATTCCATGATGTCCTGATCAGGGCTTTGTGGGGGTCAAACTATCACTTCCAGGACTCCTTTTCTTTACACTGAAGATGGTGTTGTGCTACTAGACATGTGCAATTCGTTTAGTTTTTTTTTTAGTTTTTCGTTTTTTTCGTTCGTTCGTTTTCGTACGAATGAACGAATCGTTCGAATCGTACGAATCCGATTAACGAATCGTTCGAATCGAACGAATCCGAAAAACAACGAAAATCCGAAAAAAAATAATTAGAAACAACGAATGTATGAATGAAGAAAATCTGAAAAACGAAAACAGGAGCAACGAAAATGAACGAAAAAATTCGTACATTCATAACTTTTTTTTTGTTGAATTGGTAATTTTCCGTGTCCCTTACAATGGTGCTGCTAAACGTGCTTCGAATTGATTGAACGAAAAAATTCGTACATTCGTAACTTTTTTTTTCGATTCATAACTTTTTTTTTCGATTCGTAACTTTTTTTTTTGTTGAATTGGTAATTTTGCGTGTCCCTTACAATGGTGCTGGTAAACGTACTTCAAATTGATTGAGCGAAAAAATTCGTACATTCGTAACTTTTTTTTTCGATTCGTAACTTTTTTTTTCGATTCGTAACTTTTTTTTTCGATTCGTAACTTTTTTTTTTTGTTGAATTGGTAATTTTCCGTGTCCCTTACAATGGTGCTGCTTAACGTGCTTCGAATAGATTGAATGGAAAAATTCGTACATTCGTAACTTTTTTTTTTCGATTCGTAACATTTTTTTTGATTCGTAACTTTTTTTTTGATTCGTAAATTATTAAAATGTAATTAATAGCATACACATTACATAAAATTATGAATTATGCTCCGATTACGAATCTACGAATGTTACGAATGTATGAATAAATACGAATGCTAAACTAACGAAAAAACGAATCAACGAAAAAATAACTCTTCCGAATGTACGAATCGTTACGAATACGAACACCGACGACTTACGAATGTACGAATCGTTACGAATCAAGGGAAACAAAAAAAACGAAACGAAAATAAACAATTTTTTTTTCGGAAACGAAAAAAACGAAACGAAAATAAACAAATTTTTTTGTTGTGCGCATGTCTATGTGCTACCCCTTAGAGGACCGCTGGATTTTTGGGTCCCCCTATTCTTGCACAGCCAGACAACACACATTTTCCAACTTTCATCCTGAGGCAGACATCAGTCTATAGGCTTGCTTTTGTTGTTGTTTTTTTTTTTTATCCATAAAGATTTTATTAGAATTTTCAAACAGGTAATACAGAAGGCATCTATAAAGAGATATCTTCACAGTAAGACTGGGTTTAAACAACAATGTAATACACATCTATATATTAACAAGACCCTTAATCATAGTTTCTGCATTAAATGCATTCAAAGTGCCTGACATATGCAGTCATATATTTTCCTTGAGGACATCCATGCATATCCATTGATGACATTGGTATCTCTCTTATCTGTAACCACATCAGATCAACCAAGGAGACTGGGTCCTCCCGGCCACCTCAATTTGTTTTATGTAAATTGCATATGGTATGGAAAGGATGGGGAGATGGGCAGATCACTAAGTCTGGCTTTTGTTGTTTTAATAGGGAAAACAACTTTGAAAGGGAATAGGGATTATTGGATGTCCAACTTGACTTGAAGAACAACAATGAGGACAACTTCCTTCTCTCTTCACGCTGAAAACACAGCAAATCATAGACTGTATTCCCTCTGAAACAACATCAATCTTTGAGGAATTAGCAGTGAAGGTTCCCCTTGTAGGAGATATATTTCCTCTGGGTAGAATTTTAGCAAAGTTCCAACTTGCAGGAGTCCCATTGACTTGAAAATACCAGCCCACATGTCTTCTTGGTGAAATATCCCAGTACAAGGGATTGGGTTTAGCTTGTTGGCACTGTCCCAGAAAGCTTGCTAGATATTGCATTGGGCAACTCTCCCTTTTAGGCCCTGGGGGTGTAGAGGTACTCACACTGCCCCTGGAAATCCTGCTGCTTTGGAAGAGACTGCTGTTCAGGCCTCCTGCTGTCCAGGTCCTTCCTTGCAAGCCAGGGTGTCTAAAACAGGTTTGTATTTCCCCACGCTCCCTAACCTAATGTGTCCCTCACTTCTAACTTGTGTCTAATGGTTGCAACCAAATAATTGTGTTCCCACAACTGCAAACAAAATGAACTCAAAAATGTTGGCTAATGCTGCACCTATCCGAGTGCAGTCCAATTAATGTTTTTAAACCAAAACCTTACTTTCAATCCACAAAACTGCTTTCATTATTTAGTGACAAACTTTTTAGTGTACAATACAATAAAATAAAACAAATGTGACAGTTCCAGGTGACTATAGTTCAATTAGTAGTGCTTTTCTTCTTTCAAATATTTTTCCTTTTAAATGTGCTTCTCATATCCCACAGTTTTTCCCCCTTCCCCCTTTTGGATTTCAGTTAATACAAATGTGCATTGACTCCCACCACCTTTCACCACTGCGCTCACCTCCAGTTTAGACCTGTTTACAAATACAGTACTCTGTCACCCTTCTCCTCCTGCGCATATCGTCACGATAATAAGACTTCCTCAGGGGTCTCAGGGTGTCTCCTAGAAGAGATTTTGGAGTAGTAGAGATCCACCTGTCTTTCTTCCTTTCTCAGCTCCCAGCCTGGAGGTAGTGCCCCCTCAGCCCGGAGTCTTCTCCCAGGCGACATGACACAGTTTCAACACTCCCTCTTCCGCCCAACTCCCCTGCTGACCATGACCATGCTCCTCAAAATTTTTTTGTTTCAATCGTTTTTTATTAAGGTTTATCAAGAAAAAATAACAGACTTTCATACATTATGATATGTTGACAAAACTCATCTAAGGTATACATATGTCAGGGTAGAAAAATCAAGCTTGGATGAGCAATAAACAGCAGAGTAACTACTAATTTCTGTCTATCAATATAGTAATGGGCATTGTCCTCACCCTTGGACACCCCTTTAGGGACAAACTGTGTCCTGGGTGAAGACAATACCATCATCTGTAGTTCTCCTTCAATTAGAGGAAAAAGCATATGAGTTTGCATGTGGGTATTGACTAAAGGGACTTTACATTAGTTATGGGCTGACCCCGCTACCCTGCCAGGCCTCTTGCCTGGGGATAGGAAGATTCCCACAAATATGCAGATCAGGACCTCCTGGCCTCCGCCCACTAGCTTCTAGAAACTTCCCCAAGCTTGTAGAACCACAGGGGGTATCAGAGGCCTACATTAAGCCCAACCAAATCACCAGACTTAGCTACTGTGAGTCAGAAATAAATTGACCTATACTAGTCTGCACACTGGGTGGTGCTAAATTCACCCCCCTAAAAAAAAATCCCTGTCCTCATGGGTCAGGAAAAAAAATAGCTCCTGAGCCCTGGAGCAAGGGCAGCCCATAAGGAAAAACAGGAGGGGAAAAGGAAACCAATTTGGAAAGGGTAATGTACAAATAAATACTCAGTACAAAAAAATCTAATATGTAATTTTTTAAAAAAAAACAAATGCACTGTAGAGCTTACCCCTGAAGGAGCTGCTTAATAATGTTTAGTTCTCTGTTCTGTGCCTCGACTCCAAAAACAGCCTCCACTCCTCTGGCACACCTGGTTAAATTGATAAACCTCTACAACCCCAGGTACATACACAGTTGTAAAAATACCCCACACCTGGCTGTAGGTTGCTATAGTAAATGCACACACACACTTGTATAGTGATAAACAAGTTGATGTATTGATATCACTTAAAATGGAGACAGACTGAAATAACACAAGCTCACTCGAGTAAATTAGGTTACAATCAGCTATACAAAATGGAACTATAACCAGGTAAGGGATGAACTGTCCTTTAACAAGGATTAATAAGCAAAATGGCAATAAGTGAGGTGAATGAACCTTAAGAGAAATATAACATATAATAAACTACACTATCTTAAGCCCCATACACACGGTCGGATTTTCCGATGGATTCTGTCCTATCGGACAATGTTGTCGGAAATTCCGACCGTGTGTAGGCACCATCGGACATTTTCCATCGGATTGTCCGACGGACAAAGTTGTATCTCCTGCTCTAAAAATTTTCCGACAACAAAGTCCGATCACACCAATTCCGATCGTGTGTAGCGAATTCCGACGGACAAAGTGCCACGCATGCTCAGATCACATTACAGGACCAAAGCTATTGGCTACTAGCCTCTACGTAGTCCCGTCGTAGGCAACAAACGTCACCACATTCAGAATGATCGGATTTTCTGACAACTTTGTCCGACCGTGTGTATGCAACACCAGTGTCGGACTAAATCCATCAGACCAAATCCGATGGATTTGGTGGTCGGATTTTCCCTGTAGCCAATTATAGCTCAGGGGCTTTAGTACACGCCCCACGGTATAAGAGGCCGCCGTGCCGGCGGCCTCGCATATTATGTTTCAGTCAGTGTCAGCGTGTCAGTGTGCTGCTGACAATATGTGCTCTATTTCTGGGGATATGTGTGTGCATGCTGTTAGAACAGCATTGCAGTATCACATCTGGGGGGTGTCTATAGGTGGCCTGTGAAGGGGGGCAGGTTTCCTGTGCTTAGAACTTTCCCTGCAAAAAAGTGTCATTTTTGCAGGAAAAAAGCTATTTAAAAGCACTCGCGGCTAATGAATTGATGGCTCCTGTAACACAGAGAACTGTCATTCATTAATAAAAAACAAAAAAAAAGCGTAGGGGTCCCCCCAAATTCAATAACCAGGCCCTTCAGGTCTGGGATGGATATTAAGGGGAACCCCAGCCAAAAAAAAAATGGAGTAGGGTCCCCCTCAATATCCATACCAGACCCTTGAGGTCTGGTATGGATTTTAAGGGGAACCCTAGCCAAAAAAAATGGCGTGGGGTCCCCCTCAAAATCCATACCAGACCCTTATCCGAGCACGCAACCTGGCAGGCCGCAGGAAAAGAGGGGGGGACGAGAGCGGCCCCCCCTCCCGCCTGAACCGTACCAGGCCACATGCCCTCAACATTGGGAGGATGCTTTGGGGGTCTAAGACCCCCAAAGCACCTTGTCCCCATGTTGATGAGGACAAGGGCCTCTTCCCCACAACCCTGGCCATTGGTTGTGGGGGTCTGCGGGCGGGGGGCTTATCGGAATCTGGAAGCCCCTTTAACAAGGGGACCCCCAGATCCCGGCCCCCCCCTGTGTGAAATGGTAAGGGGGTACAAAAGTACCCCTACCATTTCACCAAAAAAGTGGCAAAAATGGTAAAAATGACAGGAGACAGTCTTTGACAATTCCTTTATTAAAATCTTCTTTCTTCTTTCTTCATCCTTCAGTTTCTTCATCTTCTCCTTCCGTCATCTTCTTCCATCTTTTTCTTCCATTTTCTTCTTCCTCCGATCCGCTTCTTCTTGCGCTGGTCTTCTCGTCCTTCTCGTCCGGCATCTTCTTCCGTCGGCGTCGGTGTCGGTGTCTCTGTCCCTTCTTGGGCCGCTCCGCGCAATGGGAGGCTCCCGCTGTGTGAGGCTCCGCTCCGTCTGACAGGTCTTTTATAATGGAGGGCACCTGGTGACCCCGCCCCCTCTGACGCACAGGGACGTCATGGGGAATTCCATGATGGCTTTCCCCATGACGTCAGAGGGGGGCGGGGTCACCAGGTGCCCTCCGTTTTAAAAGACCTGTCAGATGGAGCGGAGCCTCACACAGCGGGAGCCTCCCATTGCGCGGAGCGGCCCAAGAAGACACCGACGCCGATTACCATTTTTGCCACTTTTTTGGTGAAATGGTAGGGGTACTTTTGTACCCCTTACCATTTCACACAGGGGGGGGGGGGGGGGGCGGGATCTGGGGGTCCCCTTGTTAAAGGGGGCTTCCAGATTCCGATAAGCCCCCCGCCCGCAGACCCCCACAACCAATGGCCAGGGTTGTGGGGAAGAGGCCCTTGTCCTCATCAACATGGGGACAAGGTGCTTTGGGGGTCATAGACCCCCAAAGCATCCTCCCAATGTTGAGGGCATGTGGCCTGGTACGGTTCAGGCGGGAGGGGGGGGGCGCTCTCATCCCCCCTCTTTTCCTGCGGCCTGCCAGGTTGCGTGCTCGGATAAGGGTCTGGTATGGATTTTGAGGGGGACCCCACGCCATTTTTTTTGGCGTAGGGTTCCCCTTAAAATCCATACCAGACCTCAAGGGTCTGGTATGGATTTTGAGGGGGACCCTACGCCATTTTTTTTTTTTTTGGCTGGGGTTCCCCTTAATATCCATCCCAGACCTGAAGGGCCTGGTTATTGAATTTGGGGGGACCCCCAAGCTTTTTTTTTTTAATTTTTTTTTTTTTTATCAATGACTTTTTTTTATGAATGAGTTTCAATGAATGACTGTTCTCTGTATTACGGGAGCCGTGAATTAACATTAGCCGCGAGTGATTTTAAATAGCTTTTTTACTTTCAAAAATGACACTTTGCGCAGAGACAGTTCTAAACACGGGAAACATGAGCCCCTTCACAGGCATACTATAGACACCCCCCAGGTACTTAATTTAAAGGAATATTACACTTTTATTGTTTCAATTTAAGCATTATTAAAATCACTGCTCCTGAAAAAACGTCCGTTTTAAAAAAAAAATTGCATTGATACATGTCCCCTGGGGCAGGTCCCAGGTCCCCAAACACTTTTTATGACATTAACATGCATATTAGCCTTTAAAATTAGCACTTTTAATTTCGAACGTTCGCATCCATTTTAACTAATAGGGTTCTAAAGCTCGCACGGACTTTAGGTCCGTTCGCGGGTTCTGGTGCGAGCCGAACGGGGGGGTGTTCGGCTCATCCCTAATCACCACACAGTCTTTGTAAATGGCCCGTCCAAGACTCCACTCCTGTCTGATGTCTTGGAAACGGGCCCAAGCATCTTGGTTGTGAGGTCTTGGTTGTGAGGCCCCCTCTGGGGTTTGGGGCTATGAAGATATTCCCAAACAAGTTCTTATTCCCACTGGGTGCGGGAGGCCTTAATAATGTCCATGAAATCCCTGGGGACATAAGGGTAGTCCATCCCCCACTCCTCTTCTGCACATCCTGCTGGAACCTGGAAAATCTTGGGAGCTCCCTTAACCTGCCTTGTCCAGGGAGAACACATGCCCATGGGGACCGAGTGATCCAGTGTTTGTAGGCTGTGTTCTGGGCTTGAGTCCTGGCTCATGTGCCTGATGGTTCCGACTGGACCCGTCATTCGGCATATGCATGGTCTAGTTGCAATCCATCTTCACAGTCAAACTGCTACTCCACTTTTGCTGCCCACTCCTGTTCAGGGGACAGACCTTTGTATCTGTCCTGCTTTGCTCACAGGCAGTCCTGATGCAGGTACTCAACTTCCTGAGCATCCCCCCAGTTCCACTCCTCATCTGACTCTCTGACTGGGGACCACTCATGCTGTGCTCCAGGCAAGTCCAGAAACCGGCTGCATGCTTGCAGGTGACCTGCTGTGTTGTCCCTGTCTCTCTCACGTGCTGTGTGTACTGGACTCCAGTGGCGGTGCGTCCATAATGGTGCATGGGCGCCTCTCCCTCTCTCCTGCCACCCCTTCTAGCACCAATAGATAGGTTCATGCATTGCATGAATCTATCTATGGCCACCGCTGTCACCCCCTATTCAGGTCCCTTTTCGGGTGCCTGAATTACATCGGCAGGGGGGGTTTTTGAAGCACCTGATTAGAGGTGACCATGCTGGGTGCTTGCAGGTCACTCAGAATCAATATTCGCTTTCTTAACACTAAAACGCCTCTCCGTCAATCAGGTGCTCGGATCTGTTACCCATCACCTGATTGGCTGAAACGACAGGCGCTGTGATTGGACGCCTATCAGGCATCCAATCAGAGCAGAGGATGGGAAGTGAGGACGGGAGAAGACTTTGAGGAGCATTGAGGAGCTGTCCCACCGAGACAGGGTAAGTGCAGACGGCGGACGGGAGGCACCCTGGCAGCATTTGATATGGCACAGTGGGAGCATTTGATATGTCACAGTGGGAGCATTTGATGGGACACATTGGGAGAATTTGATGGGGCACAGTCAGAGCATTTGATGGAGCACAGTGGCAGCATTTGATGGCACAATGGGAGTATTTGATATGGCACAGTGGCAGCATTTGATATGGCACAGTGGCTGCGTTCGATGGGCACAGTGGCTGTGTTTGATGGGCTCAAGAGGAAAGGCTCCTATGACTTCTTCGCATATGGTCCAATGAGAGGGAGGTTTTTTGGGATATCTTGCAAAGTGGATTGCTTTTTGAATTGGGATTGACCATCATCTTCATTGTTTTGAATACTTAATGTGTATGGCCCATACACTGATGGTAAGGGTCAGTGTGTTCGGATGAAGGTGATGGCTTTCTTACCTCATTCATTTTCCACGGTGGATTCTGCCTATTAGAAGTTTTTTTCTTCTTGGTGGTTGTTATCCTGATTGGTTCTACCTTTCTTCAGAAATGAACTTTTATTATGAACTTTACATTTGTTATTTATTGTCAATGAGTGCTACACCTCTTTTTTTTTACAAATTTTTATTGTATCCAACAATTAGTGTTAGCTGCTATTCGTTTGATCTTTGTATTTAGCGCAGCAAATTCATTATTTTCATTAATTGATGGGCACAGTGGCTGTGTTTGATGGTAAAGTGGCAGCGTTTGATGGCACAGTGGCGGCAATTGATGGGCCCAGTGGCTGCATTTGATGGCACAGTGGCTGCATTTGATGGGCACAGTGGCTGTGTTTGATGGTACAGTGGCTGCTTTTGATGGCACAGTGGCGATTGATGGGCACAATGGCTGCGTTTGATGGCACGGTGGTGGCAATTGATGGGCACAGTGGCTGCATTTGATGGCACAGTGGCTGCATTTGATGGGCACAGTGGCTGCATTGATGGGCACAGTGGCTGCGTTTGATGCCACAGTGGCGGCAATTGATGGGCACAGTGGCTGTGTTTGATGGTACAGTGGCTGTGTTTGATGGGCACAGTGGCTGTATTTGATGGCACAGGGGTCGCAGTTGATGCGCACAGTGGCTGTGTTTGATGGTACAGTGGCTGCTTTTGATGGCACAGTGGCGATTGATGGGCACAATGGCTGCGTTTGATGGCACGTGGTGGCAATTGATGGGCACAGTGGCTGCATTTGATGGCACAGTGGCTGCATTTGATGGGCACAGTGGCAGCAATTGATGGGCACAGTGGCTGCGTTTGATGGCATAGTGGCTGCATTTATTGGTACAATGGCGGCAAATTGATGGGCACAGTGGCTGCGTTTGATGGCACAGTGGCTGCGTTTGATGGTACAGTGACAGCAATTTATGGGCACATTGGCTGCGTGTGATGGCACAGTGGCGGCAATTGATGGGCACAGTGGCTGCGTTTGATGGTACAGTGGCTGCGATTGATGGTACAGTGAGGCTGCAATCGATGGGGGTTTTTTCAGAATTTTTCAGTTTGTTACGCCCCCCCCAAAAATTTTGAGCACCAGCCGCCACTGCTGGGCTCACTCTAAGGTGCAGCTCTGCCCCCCGCCCAGACACACTGGTGCAAGCATGGTTCATGCTGACTTGAATGCAGGCTCAAAGAGAGCTGTTTCCTGGCAGGACAGCATGAACAGTGCATTAGTACTGACATTTGCAGAACTTGTAATAACATAGCATTTGGCCCCAGCCACTGTAGGACAACTGGGTGTTGATAGAAGTGATGGCCCACCGTAGTTGCTACGGGCAACCAGGTGCAGCATAATGTATTTCCCACTGATTTGAGCAGGATCTCTAAACAGTCTTTAGCCTTAGCTGCTGTTGGGCAACTGGGAGACACAGAAAGGTCACAGAAACACAGTAGCTTGCCTTGGTTACTACCGGCGACAGCTGGTGAACCCATACATTTTCCACTGAGATTAGTAGAGCACATAGGCATACAGTAGTGAATCCTAACCATTGTTGGGCAGCTTGACACAAAACGATAGCCCGTCCCGGTTGCTACATGCGAGCAGGATAACACAGTCCATACTGACTTTATCAGAATTTAAACAAGATGAACATAAAGCCCAGCCACTGTGGGGCAACTGAGTGACGGTCGCAGTCCTCCAACACATGATAGTCCACTATGCCTGCTACGTGCAACAGAGCACAGGATAACACAGTTTCTACTGAAATAAGCAGGCTGACACAAAGCACAGTCTTTAGCTCCAGCCACTTACACTCTTGCACTTCAGATATGCGAAGGCATGGCCTGGTTGCGACGGGCAACAGCACAGCACACTTTGCAGAATAGCACAGTTCCAAATTACAGATAACTCCACACAGCATCTCTTCTCTGACTTGCTTGGCAACAAATATACAGCCCTTTGGCTCTGTGGTTGCTGGCTGCTAAGGGCAACAGCCATGCAGGTTGCTATAGGGAAATCCCAGATGAGCCCCCACATGTAGAGCATGTACCTTAGTTTTCTTGGTGTCAAAGCTATTTCAGCAGCATGCTTATGCACCATGGAGAGCTTCTACAAGCAGGTTTGCATGCAGGTTAAAAGCCTTCTTTTACATTTACTGTACAAGTGAGATTCAATGGATGTTCACCAGCTGCTGAATTTGCCTGGTGCACATTTATCCTACTGAATCCTTATGAATTTGGCTGTGAAATGCCAGAAATATGTCATCAAATCTCACCTGGGTGAATGTCAGTGAAACATTGACTGGATAAATAAATAAGAAGAACCTTTGGACTTTGAGACGACACTATCCATTTCTGTAACTTTCAGCACACACCGGAGAGAAGTCTAATGTCTGCTGTACAGTTGCGACTCTTACCTACACCACAGAAAGGTCCCATGCAGCTCACTAGAAACAGAAACCTATCTTCCCTCACTTGGCTTTGTCAGATAACAACCTTAGTATCTGGGTAGGTGCCCAACTCAATTGGAGCCATACGGTGGCAAACCGAGAACCAGTACTGTATATCAATAAAAAAAGGACTTCTGCGTTACTAAGATAACCAGACAGACACAGACCCTGATGAAGTCACGAGGTAAGCAACGTGACGTAACGCGTAGGACGTAAACCGGAAGTAGTTACCTTGAATCGGAAGCCGTCGCGGCAGACCGGAAGTAGATGCCGCGGACCGGAAGTAACATATGAAGTGTTATGGAACGCTGTTGTATTTTCATGTGAGCAGCCATTTTTTAATAATAAAATAGATTTTAATTTTGGTAATGCACTATTGGAGGCCCATTTATTTTTACATGTAGATTCAAATATTGAATGCAAGTTGATATTCATCTCCCATACTAAACCGTCATCGTCAAACTGACTGATCTACATATATGGAAGCGAAGACAAGATCGGCAAAATGGAATAAGGCATTCTTCTTTGTGGATTTTTAGTACCTCATAATAAATGGGATTTTTAAGGCAATGTAGTCAACGACTAAACAATATATATTTAAAAATATTAGAAAATTTATTTATATATCAAACAAATACAAAAAGCAAAAAAAGGGGAAAAAGCAGAGAAAAAATATCCCAACAGATATCCACAAATAATGGAGGTGTATTTACACAGTAGCTGCATACATATCATACATCATATGTGAGTGGCCATTTCATGCTACAATAGAAATACAATACAGAGACATGAGCAAACATTGACTCTGGATGTACAGTAGTCTGAAAATCCAACGCGTTTCGAAATGTGCATATGTATGTAATTTCTTCCTCAGGGAAGCCACTCTTTCTACAAATAGAATATGACATTAGTACAATGCAGCAGCAAAAAAATGAATATAAAGTTATTGGAAACACAAAAATATAAATATAATGTAAGTAACAATCTACCTATGTATCCGCTCAACAATTCCACAGGTTGATGTGCATATTCTTTCGCCACCAGACACCACCAATGGAGATCAAACTTGTTATCATCGCATAAGGAGCGCTAAAGAGCCAAAGCTTAATATTGATGCAACAAATGCTCCGCCCATTGCATCCTATTATTACCCCAAAAGAATCTGGGAATAATGGGAAAAAAGGACCTATGAAAAATAGTAAAAAATAAACTATAAATAAAATGATTACGTATGGGGGCCCATTTTATAAAAAAAGGGCCATATTCCCAAATTTGTAGTACCTATACTTACAAAGATTTTGATGCTTAAATGGCCAAAGTTCAATCCTCCGTTTGACCAAGATAGAGATAAAAAATCTGATCTTGGAAAGCCGAGGTAGAGATGATCTCATAGGTCCTGCAGGTAGGTAGGGAGCGTGCATACTAAGTGCTCCTGGTGTTTGTCTTTTTATATAGCCCTCTGTGTTGAAAAAACGGCGCCAAATGAAAGTAATAGGGGATTTGAAACAGCTGGGAAAGGCTGGTATGAATGTGTATTGGTGGATGGACCTTTCCATCAAACAAGAGGGAGTGGTTTGAAACCCGAGAAGCCAATCAGAGGAGATTTCCTCTCTCTGCGTGTTCTGGAGGGGAAAGATGCGTCATGACGACGGCGTCTCGGCAGCGGCGTCATCACTGCCCTCTGATGGGTATAATGTTAGGAATCAATGTGAGTGTACGCGCCGACGTGACCATGACGGCGGCGCTCCTGCTAATGTGGAGCCTTCTACATTGGGAAGACCAGACAAGAACTGGGCCAGCGGGTCAGCAAACATCTCTTCAGCATGAAGATTTGTAATCTTTATCTCCCATTAGGGAGACATGTGGCCAAACGACATGACTATAGAATGCCTTCTATCAATTTTACTGTAATTGACCTGATACATATACCAATGCGAGGAGGGGACTGGAACAAAATGCTCTTACAGCGCGAAATGCGCTGGATCAGACATTTAGATGCCACGACTCCTCCAGGACTGAATGAAACTGAAAGTTTCAGACCATTTCTTGAGGGCTTCAGCTCAGGCAAAACCGACTAAATACACCAACTGGACCATAAAAACCGCACAAATCACATCCAATAGTGGTTTCCATTCATGAGTTCTTTGGGACCTTTACATCGATCATCTACTCAGTTCCTTTCTCCCTCTCTCTCACCCCTCCCTGGGTCTTGGACCCGACTGGGCGGGGAGCATTCGTCCTAGTGTCTCCAAATTACACAAGGGGTTTTAATTTACTCTCCATTTTTTGATGGTTGTTTATTTATATTTATATGGTTTATATATGATTTATGTATCCTCTCTCCGTTTATTTTCTTCTTCTAGGTTGAGTGGCGTTCTTAAACTTCCAGATACACCACAATGGTTGACCAACTTTCATCGCATTCCTGGCACACGTAAGCCCACTCTATATATAGGATTGGGCATCCCTGTTCTTTGCAACTTTGGATCAGAATGGGGGTTCTCTAACAGTGATCCCCATTTTTCCAATAAGTTGCACAGCGGGGTTATACATTGTGTCGGGTGGTTTTTAGTTTTCTGTCTTATTGCACTCATCACATCAGACTGGCATATTCTGGGTCCTTTATGTGAAGTGTGGCTAATTTGGAGGTTTCCATCCAACCCTCCCCCCCTCTGTGTAGCTCCCTGACGGTCCCATCTGTATTCCCTTCACAAGGGCATATTATAAATACAAATTTATCTACCATCACGGGATACCAATATGATTATTATTATTATGCTACGCCTCTCTTTTGATAAAGGCACGGCCTAAATAATAAGTTAACTTCATACATAGGATCTGCCTGTTCTACGGCTTGTTAGCTTTTTCCTCCTTAAGCTATTTTTGTCTCTGCTGTTGCCTTGATGATCAGGACACCTCCTCCTCATCATCGGCGTCCTCTCATTTGCTCACTCACAGCACTAGAGGCGCAGCCTCTGGGTGGGCGGGGGCGCCGTTTCTGGAGATGGTTACCTTGGAGATGAGGACGCCGCCTATCTGTTTGCGGCGCCCTCCTCTCGCTCCACGCACAATACAGGCAGCTGCAGCTTCCAGATGGATGGAGGCGCTGCCTGCCTGAGCCAATAGCAGGAGCGCCGCCGTCATGGTCACGTCGGCGCGTACACTCACATTGATTCCTAACATTATACCCATCAGAGGGCAGTGATGACGCCGCTGCCGAGACGCCGTCGTCATGACAGCGGAGACGCATCTTTCCCCTCCAGAACACGCAGAGAGAGGAAATCTCCTCTGATTGGCTTCTCGGGTTTCAAACCACTCCCTCTTGTTTGATGGAAAGGTCCATCCACCAATACACATTCATACCAGCCTTTCCCAGCTGTTTCAAATCCCCTATTACTTTCATTTGGCGCCGTTTTTTCAACACAGAGGGCTATATAAAAAGACAAACACCAGGAGCACTTAGTATGCACGCTCCCTACCTACCTGCAGGACCTATGAGATCATCTCTACCTCGGCTTTCCAAGATCAGATTTTTTATCTCTATCTTGGTCAAACGGAGGATTGAACTTTGGCCATTTAAGCATCAAAATCTTTGTAAGTATAGGTACTACAAATTTGGGAATATGGCCCTTTTTTTATAAAATGGGCCCCCATACGTAATCATTTTATTTATAGTTTATTTTTTACTATTTTTCATAGGTCCTTTTTTCCCATTATTCCCAGATTCTTTTGGGGTAATAATAGGATGCAATGGGCGGAGCATTTGTTGCATCAATATTAAGCTTTGGCTCTTTAGCGCTCCTTATGCGATGATAACAAGTTTGATCTCCATTGGTGGTGTCTGGTGGCGAAAGAATATGCACATCAACCTGTGGAATTGTTGAGCGGATACATAGGTAGATTGTTACTTACATTATATTTATATTTTTGTGTTTCCAATAACTTTATATTCATTTTTTTGCTGCTGCATTGTACTAATGTCATATTCTATTTGTAGAAAGAGTGGCTTCCCTGAGGAAGAAATTACATACATATGCACATTTCGAAACGCGTTGGATTTTCAGACTACTGTACATCCAGAGTCAATGTTTGCTCATGTCTCTGTATTGTATTTCTATTGTAGCATGAAATGGCCACTCACATATGATGTATGATATGTATGCAGCTACTGTGTAAATACACCTCCATTATTTGTGGATATCTGTTGGGATATTTTTTCTCTGCTTTTTCCCCTTTTTTTGCTTTTTGTATTTGTTTGATATATAAATAAATTTTCTAATATTTTTAAATATATATTGTTTAGTCGTTGACTACATTGCCTTAAAAATCCCATTTATTATGAGGTACTAAAAATCCACATTTATCAGGGATGATGGCAATGACATGCCCCTCTTCATGAGTCCAACTCTATTTTCAAGGCATTCTTCTTTTACCTATGAGGTAAGAGCATTGAGAGCACATTATTGGATTCATAGCTCACACCTCATTACTGGGAATTTGTCGCGAAAGAATATATATCTTGGACCATTGCACTGAACTTTTTTGCATTTGAACTCTTTTGCATTTGCACGTGATCATTTGATTTGCACTTTACACATCGAATTGCATTTTATATATATAGTGGATTGCACTTTATATACTTACTGAACTTATTGAACTATATTGGATTGCACTTTACTTATTAGATTATATTGGATGCACTTAATTTATTCATTTTTTTTTTTAAATATATTCTTTATTAATTTTTCCATAAACAAAAAAGCATTCTTAGCAGCATTTTAAAAACAACAAAAGAACAAAAAGACATCCAGTAAAAGACCTACTATTACATATCGAGTGCTTTTGCAGGTTAGTTTTGGTTAGTCTTTGATTCTTTTTTATATATATATTTATGTATATACCCTCATAATGGGAAAGAGAGAGCCCCTCAAAAAGATAACGCTTCATATCAAAAGGGTGAAAGAGCCCCCCTCTTATCTCATCCCCCCTCCCCTCCCCCCCACCCCTCTCCCTCCCTCCTCATATCTTAATTTATTCTTGAAGTATCATATGCACGGTCACAGTAATATTTATTTATTGATTTTGATTTTTCAACCAGTACTGTATATGTTTTAAAAGGTCTTTTTTTTCATTTGCAAATGTCAGTGCTGATCCAACACTTTTTGTACATCACAGAGAAGTGCCCCTTCACAAGCAGGATTAGGGCACCCCTCCAGGTATGTCATGTAAAGACATTTAAGAATTAAAAAAAAACACTGCTGCCAGCCAAATGGAATTTAAAAAAAAAAATATTTGCACTGGTACATGTCCCTGGACAATGCCTATCTCTCCATGGTACTTTTTAATAGCCAACCCCTTGTCTATTAGCGCATACAATGGTCATTTTTGATTGATAGATTTGGCTGTCTTTGATTGCAATGGAGTTTGTGCTCGGCATCTGAGCCTCTTTGATGTTTGCCAAACACCCCTCAAACCTAACCCAGAGTAGTTTGGCTCATCCAAATTGAGGAGCAGTGCTGTCACCCTAAGCTGCTTTTATGATGGCGGAAACACCTTCTCCTCTCCAGATCTCTATTACATAGAGGAGTGCTGCTTTGTACTTTAAAAGCATCTTTGTGTACTTGAAGAAAATAAAACATAGGCAACCACCAAATCTAAGGACTTGTGAGTCACAGTTTATTTAAATGTTGTTCTTTAGTTATAGTTTAGGAACTTTTGTAACATGCATGTGAAGGATGAAGCACCTGTGGCTGCCATGCAGTAGGCTCCTGTGTAGGGCACCAAACCCAGAACACCAGATAACTGCCATGGGGACCTTTCCAGGCATTTGGAAACAGACAGTGCCAGTTACAAATACTCTCAGATTCAGGTCAAGAAGAGCAATAGCATAGCCCAGCGGGGTGTAACAGCTTACCTGTTATTTGTGTGGCTGTGGATGATTGCTTTGCACTGAAGTGCTCTGGATTATACAGTCTTTAAAGCTTTATGCCGCACCTCTGTGGGCAATTGTTCTGTACCTTGGAGAAAACTTGTTAACTGTCTGTTTCATTATTTCTGTAATCCATCATTTCAAAGTAACTGGATTTGCACCTGAATCCCTCCCTATGTCCTAATATTTTAGTAAATGCAGCTTCCCGACTATGATCTGCCTTCTCTGTCAACACTCCAACCTATGTTATTACAGAAATAGTGTAGTTTATCTTTAATAGAAAATAATGAATTTCTAATAAAGCAAAGCACAAATCTTTCTGTGTTAGTCTTTATCAACAAATTGATCCAATGTCCAGCCATTTCATTAGACCACAGGAACCTTGCAGATGAATGAGAGAACCATTGTAGTCAGATGTTCCAGTCAATAATGTGACAATCAGGGAAGGGCTGGAGATTTGCTTCTCCTGATCATAATCATTAGAGTGTGTTACGGGATGTGAATTTTACTATAATCAGAAAATGTCTGAAGACTTCAGGATGCGACTCGTGATGATGAAAGACTATTACTAAACACTGAGATCACTATCAGTCTATTGTTGGGCATTTTAGGGAAGAACAACAGTCTGATTCACATAAAGGATGCTGTTTTTAGAAAAGAAGATCAGGAAATTATTTAATGCAACCAGTTAATACTTTGTCATGTAATGTGGGGTGATGCAAATTAGAGCTAGTTAACGTCCTTAAAGTAACTCAATTTTCAATTTAGGGCGATATGACAGTGCCTCAAGCTGGCCAACAAACCCCACCCCCCAGTCTGCATTTCTTAGCCCCCTACCCACTCCATTGGAACCCTCATACTGTTACTTTAACAGAGTATTGCTTCCATGCATGGGACCTCCACCCACGGTATGGCCTTAAAGTGGTTGTAAACCCTTACAGACCACTTTGTGCTACAGGTAAGCCTATAATAAGGCCTACCTGTAGCTACCCCGGATATCTCCTAAACCTGCACGGTTTAGTAGATATCCCCTGTATCTGCATGTGCCGACTTCACCGACACATGCGCACTGAAGCAATGGCACGTATGTGCCGTTTGTTTCAGTGAGTGTGCCGTTACCCGCGGGCTTCCGTGCGCATGCGCGGGAGTGACGTCATTGCGGCTCCGGCCAATCACAGCGTCGGAGCCACGATACCCAGAAATAACTCAGGGGAGAAATGCCGCTGGCTGATGCTATGTATGGGCACCACAGCGGGGGCTTCAATCTCAGGTGAGTATTACACAATGAGATAGTATGCTATGCATACTAGCTCATTATGCCTTTGTCTTGCATGTCTTTTTATATATTTTTTTCATGTTTTTTTCCACTTTAAAACGGAACTAAACCCATTGATTTAATGTCTTCCCTAAACACTTACATTGAAGGCATGTCGTGAATGATAACTGTCACTTTAGAAGTGTTTATCGTTTATTTTATCAATTAACAAAATGGCTCTCCCACCCCGATAAAAGTGATCTTGCGGTGAATCCGTGTCTGAGACCACTTTTACCTGAAAGCTGACCGCCCACCGTTGAAGAGGATACCGGGATTATGATATCATAACAACAGTATTCCCTTTCAAACAGCCGTCGTATAATGATGATGGGTGGTCGACAAGTTGTTAAGAGCGTTTAGGTGCATTAGCATTTTATTTTGCGTTTTTGCAGTATAAGGGAAAAAAAGCTAAAAAAAAAAAAAGCTATTAGTAGCGTTTAGGAGAGTTTCTGCTGGAAAAACACTCCAGGAAACTTTTTTTTCTTCTCCTAGATGCTGAAGCTGAAAAAATGCTAATAGCTTAAAGTAGTGTGCAGGGACACATAGGATAACACTATTTAGCTTCTAGGAGCAGAAAATAAAAATGCTAATAACAGCTTCTAGGAGCTTAAAAAACGCTAGTGTGCATGAAGACTAAATGAATAAAAATGAAGATGAGATGAATGAAAATATACAAGCTGGGCAGATACTGTAACAAACTCAGGAGCACAATTAACAGGGAGGGGAATTAGTGAGAGACAACAATTACAAAACTGTCTCTTTCCCAGCAGATAAAAGCTGGCAGCAGGGAGAGACCAGCTTTCAGCTGCTGGAAGAAGAGGGACACAATTGTGTCCCCCTCCCTGTGTGGACCCCCCTGTGTGCCCAGGCCCCCTACAAGAGGACCAGTTGACCCCCCCCCCCCCCCCCATCAGCAGCTCTGATCATACACCTGACTCTAATCCTACAAAATCCCTGACTTTGTGCAAAGTAAAAAGTGTGCCAGTGTAAGAATTGATGCTGGTTTGAAGCCAATAGATAGTCACACCAAATATTATTTTGCTCACTATGCATTTTGTAAATTGATAAAAAATAAACAATTAAAATATATATTTTTGAAAATATTCTTACTCTACAGCATTTCTTTACACCTACAAACGTCTCCACAGTACTGTAGGTTATCTTTCACAGCCTCTACTTCCTTTAGTAAATCAGCCCCACTGTATTCTGATTGTGTGCTCTCCGATGATCAAGAACAATTTTCCAACATTCCATTATTAGATCAACTTCTGTTGAGTAAGAGCCGCCACACATGAATCAAAGTGTGGCCTGCCCCTGCTGAACTGGCTGAATTTTGATCCATCTATTGCCAGCTTAAGGCCAATGTCTTACAAGCGATTCCATGACTGGTGGCAACTCTTCAGCGACAGGATCACTAACAGAGTAATTATCTTTTGCATCATCTTGCTGCTTCCCACTACCTGTAGCAGCAAGATGATGCTACCTCACTGATCTCTTACTAGTCAGTGATATTTAAGAGCATTTGCAACCCATGGGGGAACTCCTTTAAGGCAAGTGTCTCAGTAATGTACCAATATCAGTTGGCTCTAAGGGATATTGTTTGCTTCATTCTTTGCTGTGTAAAAATCTATCTCCTGTAAAAAAAGTTCAAATAAACTGTAAAGCATCTAATTTGACTAAAAAAAGAAATAAAATAGTTGTGCATGATTATTGGTGTTAGCATCCATAGTTATGGCTTAGAATCTGAAAACCTCACTTGCATTGTTTCATGTCAGGGTTCATCAGTCTGTGATAAAGAAAATACTAAACAAGACTTGATTGTAAGGACACCCTGTCAAAATTCATATTCATTTCAAGTCAGCCAAAGTGCCACCTGATGGGCCACAGCTGCATTGTTCTCCAGAGAGTTGAGATGAAAGCGGGATGTAATGCGTGTTGTAGAAAACAAAGCACTATATTTCTACAATAGAAACTCTTCCAATGCCTCAACAATGGCAGAGAGACTTTCACAATTGGCTTTACATCTTTTAATCCTGTTGATTTCCTTTAGTTAGGAAACAATAAAAGAATGAAAAAAATACTACAGGAGGATTTCACAGTGTTTAATGTGTGGACTGAAGGTCAGTAAGCAAGCTTCACCGATACATGACACCTTATTTTTCGACACTACGCTTTACAGAACATAATAAACCTAGAATATTGAAAGAATTGGGATGGCAGAAAAAAATGAGGCAACTGTGGACTTTCATGGTACGGATAAGGACTCACATAACAATGTATATAGAAAAATATATAGATTTATTACAACAATATAAGAAAAATCATACAGTGAATGGAAAAAGGGGCAAATAAAAACAAGAGACAATATTAGATACTACAGTACAAAATAATTTCCTATAGTTGCACAGTGCGGCACATAATTATTGGTCCCTGATACCGGAAGCAATATAGTGATATTCGAACTAATATCACTATATTGCTTCCGGTATCAGGGACCAATAATTATGTGCCGCACTGTGCAACTATAGGAAATGATTTTGTACTGTAGTATCTAATATTGTCTCTTGTTTTTATTTGCCCCTTTTTCCATTCACTGTATGATTTTTCTTATATTGTTGTAATAAATCTATATATTTTTCTATATACATTGTTATGTGAGTCCTTATCCGTACCATGAAAGTCCACAGTTGCCTCATTTTTTCTGCCATCCCAATTCTTTCTAAATTCTAGGACGACGGTACTGTACGTATTTTCTTATCATACAGTAGCACTATTTACAAACCTAGAATATTATTTTAGATCCAGTACCAATATTCTGTTGCTGAAACACTAGAGGAGCAAATTTTTTAATTGTAGTTATTTTTAACACTACAATGGCTTAACAGGACCATTAAAAGATATCTAAAGCTGACCATAAACTCGTAGACTTTTGTTCTAAATTTACATTTTTTGTTCGATTTTATAATCTATTGGGGAGTCCAATTCACATTAATTTTTTACCGCAGTGATGAGAAAATTCGAAGGAGCAGGATGGAAAAATTTATCAAAGGAACAAATTTTTAACAGTGTATGAGGTTTTTATTTAGTAAAGTCCATAGTTCAAAAATTTACTATAAAAGCAAACAAAAATGTGTAGTACTTTCGGGTGACATTTGCCAAGTCACTGAACGTACTGGGAATTTTTTTCGCACAAATGTTCATTCAGAAATCTACTAGTGTATGCCAGCTTAAACCCAAAAATACCTATATTGCAGCTTACCAGTTATTAGTTGTGGTGGCTCCATTAGTTTCCTTGGTTTGGTTTATACATGGTGCAATGATTGTACTCATCCTTTATTATGTAAATTTAAGTTAGGCACTGTTACTATCTGTACATGGTTCTATAAAGAGACCTCAGTCAGGAAATAAAAAAAGTTTACCACACAGTTTTTTTATGCTATGTCATGTTTCACAAACTTTAAGGACTCATTCACATCTTCAGATTGTGGTAATTTACGTTATGGGAATGCATAAACTGTGGTGTATAATGCCCCGTACACACGGTCGGATTTTCCAACGGAAAATGTCCTATCGGACCATGTTGTCGGAAATTCTGACCGTGTGTGGGCTCCATCTGACTTTTTCCATCGGATTTTCCGACGGAAAAAGTTTGTGATCCTGCTCTCAAATTTTCCGACAACAAAGTCCTATCGGACTTTTTCCAATCGTGTGTAGCGAATTCCGACGGACAAAGTGCCACGCATGCTCAGATCACATTACAAGACCAAAGCTATTGGCTACTAGCCTCTACGTAGTCCCGTCGTACGCAACGAACGTCACCACGTTCAGAATGATCGGATTTTCCGACAACTTTGTCCGACCGTGTGTATGCAACACCAGTGTCCGACAAAATCCGTCGGAAAAAATCTGACGGATTTTGTGGTCGGAATTTCCGACCGTGTGTACGGGGAATTAGTGTGTTGGGCACCCCAACACACTAATACAGAAGCAGGAAACTCACCCCCACTTCAGAGTACCAACACACACACATTTTTACAAATATGAAGAAAAATGTTAGGAGCTAAAGCAGTCGTACTTATTGTCTAAGCGTAGAACCAAATAAGTAAAAGACTACCTGTTTTTAACATCTACAATGGTGCATTACATAAGTATTCAGTGGAGCTTATAAGTGTGATTTTATAATATGCATGTGGATTAAACAGGACACACAGGTATCCTCTGCCTAGTGTCATGGTGCATACACTTGAGTTCTGGAATTTTCCTCCACATCACAATCTGAATATAGAACAGAAAGGTGAGGTAATTTAAACATTTTAATAGGGAATATAGAACCTTGGGAACTAATATTTAAATAAGCAAATGTGTTTAAAAAATAAATTCTCACGCACTTCAATTCTATTTAGGATTTGAGTGGAAACTTTACCGTGAGCAGACACCTGGAAAATCTACACTGCCTGATAGCTAAACAACATGGCTATAATATAATCCCAATAAGACCTCATATGGAAATTGCTCAGACATGTGCTGTCTTGTCAAAGCTCATCCCCTGCTGTCTTAAATCCACTACAACTACATTAAAGTGGACCTTATGTAACATTTAAAAAAAATCTACCATTAAAAGGGATCTCCAGTTAAAACAAAAATTGCTGGTAAATTGATATAGTCATTTGAATATGTAAGTAAACCCTATGAAAATTGTTGACTTGTTCGACATATTTGAACAGGAAAACATTAGATCTTTCATTAAATAGTGCCTATAGATAGATGTGATATACTTAATAACCTACAAATAAATTGACATGGTGTCTTTATTCCTATGAATTTTAATCAAAATGAATGAAAATCTAAATTTGTCATGTGTTAAAATAAAGCATACACCTACATTTACCACCACTTCAAATCCATGGGAATAGAATCAGGTGTTTCAGATATGTAGGGTCTGGTGTTGTCTTTGTTATAGAAGTGTGTGATGTCATCATGACAAGATCAAAAGTGCTCATTAAGGCCCTCAGAAGGAAGGTTGTGGATACCCTTGAGCCTGGCAGGGGACTGAAAAAAATCACCCAATAATTTGAAATCAATAATTTCACTGTATAGAAAATAATCACAAGTGGTGTAGCTTTTAGATGACTTTTAGATTTAGCCCTAAAGTTGACCTTTTGATGATAAAAGAAAACTCCATTAATAAACCCAAAGTGATAGTAAAATTGATTGTCACTACTGAATTAAGAATGAATGTAAAGTACTATACCTTAGCCCTAACAGTTCAAAATAAAGGCAGAGGATTAGAGGCAACCTTGGACTTTCATGGTACAGTAAAGACTCACAAAAGGGTTTACAAAAATGTATAAATGTTTTAAGAAATATCAATATTTAAAAAAGCCCATCAAGGGCAAAGACATAACATATTAAGACAGTTGCATGACTCTGAAAAGAACGGTATTAAAGCGGTTAAACTAATTAAATTACTGTATGTACTCGAGTATAAGCCGAGTTTTTCAGCACATATTTTTGTGCTGAAAGTGCCCCCCTCAGATTATACTGGAGTCAAGCACTTTTCTGCAGCAGAGAATGACATTTTCCGAATTTGGGGCCCCGTATCTCGAGGCCACTTGGTGCTAGCAAACCCAGTGGAACCAACACTACAACATATCCAAATTTGGGGTTCCTAGCATTAAGTGGCCCCGAGATACGGGGCCCCAAAGTCGGTTCAAAAAATTTCATTCTCTGCTGCAGAAAAGTGCTTGACATTTTCCGACCCAATTTTGGGGCCCTGTATCTCGGGGCCACTTGGTGCTAGGAAATATCACTACAACATATCCATATTTGGGGTTCCTAGCACCAAGTGGCCCCGAGATACAGGCCCCCAAATTCGGTCAACTGTGTCCATCTGCAGCAATGTCATTTCGGGACCCTTTGGGTCCAGGAACCCCAAATTTGGCTGCAGCTAGGGGGCATCTAGGAACACTTAACTACCAAGTTTGAAGTTCGGGGGACCTATGGCTGCAAATAGGCACAGTGAGGCTGCAAAGGGGCATTGTTGACCCTCTTTTCCACTTACAGTAGCTGTGCATTTCTCACCCTAGGCTTATACTCAAGTCAATACGTTTTCCCAGTTTCTTGTGGTAAAATTAGGTGCCTCGGCTTATATTCGGGTCGGCTTATACTCGAGTATATACGGTAAATATATTTATGTAAATAACGAATCAAAACTAAACAAAGCACATTTTTCATTCTGCACATGTCCAGCAGGCAATACCAGCTATTGATAAATAGTTGTCCTACTTTTTGTACAGTACACATATACATCTATTGGTATTTTTATTGAATAAATGATTGAAAGGGCAACATTTCCCCGTGTTTTTAATATAAGGATATCACCTTATCTGCAGGTGCGGTTTGAATAATAAAATCAAATGCTTTCCTAATCAAATATATTTAAAAGGTCAAACTTGGCCAAAGGGTGTCCTTACTTTTTCACATGACTGTAGTTATCTATAGCTATAATACTAAATCTTACTCTATTTTTGTATAAAAATGCAGCAAATGTTCCCCTCATTCTTCAGCCCTGCTCATATCCAATACAGATATAGCCTTACAAATGCAATATACTATCCTTTCATTGATTTCCAAATGCTAGGTTATTAAAATGTATTTATCGCCAACATATTTTTTAATTTTGGATAGAGTGGTGGAGGAATAAAATGCCTGACAGGTTATGATTGCTCATTCAGCACACCTCAAGGGTGATTTTTTTTAAATGTATTATGTCTCTTTTTGCACTTTCTGGCATGTTGTAGTTTTTGTTTGCACTTTACATGCATGCGCTTTCACATGAAACCTCAATAAACTGCATTTTTTAGGTTTACCTGTGCTGGTTTTCTATGTGAATTAGCTTTAATGCAGTATCACCATTGGCCCTGCACCCCTGGACCTGCACATATACATATGCTGTATACTGAATAAAAAGTGTGGATCTGAATATTAGGCAATTTCCTTCAAATGTCTAAAGATTTCCTCTCCACTATTCATATAAATAATCCACTAAAGATCCAATGTGGAAATGCTGAAACATTCTTGCATTGTTTTTTGTGTAAAATATACTATATTGTCTAAAGTATTGGGACGCCTGCCTTCTCACACACACATGAACTTTAATGGCACCCCAGTCTTAGTCCATAGGGTTCAATATTGAGTTGGCCCAACTTTTGCAGATATAACAGCTTCAACTCTTCTGAGAAGGCTGTCCACAAGGTTTAGGAGTGTGTCTATGGGAATGTTTGACCATTCTTCCAGAAGTGCATTTGTGAGGTCAGGCACTGATGTGAACAAGAAGGTCTGGATCGCAGTCTTCACTCAAATTCATCCCAAAGGTGTTCTATCGGGTTGAGCGCAGGCCAGTCAACTTCCTCCACCCCAAACTCACTCATATATTGCTTTGTGCACTGGTCCAAATAATTTGGTGGAGGGGGGGTTATGGTGTGGGGTTGCTTTTCAGGGGTTGGGCTTGGCCCCTTAGTTCCAGTGAAGGGAACTCTTAAGGCATCAGCATACTAATAGACAATTTCATGCCCCCAGCTTTGTGGGAACAGTTTGGGGATGGCCCCTTCCTGTTCCAACATGGCTGCGCACCAGTGCACAAAGCAAGGTCCATAAAGACATGGATGAGCGAATTTGGGGATGAGGAACTTGACTAGGCTGCCCTGACCTCAACCCGATAGAACACTTTGGGATGAATTAGAGCAGAGAATGCGAGTCATGCTTTCTCGTCCAACATCAGTGCCTGACCTCACAAATGTGCTTCTAGAACAGTGGTCAAACAATCCCATAGACACACTCCTAAACCTTGTGGACAGCCTTCCCAGAAGAGTTGAAGGTGTTATAGCTGCAAAGGGTGGGCCAACTCAATATTGAACCCTATGGACTAAGCCTGGGATGCAATTAAAGTTCAAGTGCGTGTAAAGGCAGGTTTCCCAATACTTTTGACAATATAGTGTATGTGTTTATTGACATATCTACCCAACTGTAATTTTTTTATGTGTTTTCGTGCTTACAGTAGTTTTTAACATGACCCACCAGTGGCATGGGACAAGGTTCCAACTTGGCTCTTGGTCCAATAGCTGCTTCCTACTATTTTGTAACCTGGGAAAACATTGCTGGGCTATGAAAACTGCATAAAGTACCTGGAATGGCATAGTAAAGGTCTTAACACCAGGAACAAACAGTTCAAGGTCTTACTCATTTGACACTGAAAGTAGCTGTGAACCTCCCTCTATAGTGTGTTCTTGTTTCAATCCAGATCCCTAAAGGCACGATATGAAAATCGCAAGTAAAATTTCGTCCGACGAACGGTATGCCGATTTTCCGATCGGTAGTATGGTGCTTTCGATAGCCGATTCGTTTTTTTTTTCGGACGACAAAAGCTGGATGTGCAGACTATAAAATTTTACTCAATGTCCGATTTTCATTTAATTAGTACGGTTTTCGTATGAAAAAAATCGTAAGAGCAAGACTAGGCATGCTCAGAAACGAAAGAACAGATACAAAACAATTCAACACATTACGTCACTTCTGAAGTTGTATTCTGTCGTCCGAAAATCTGAACGTGTGTATGAGGCTTTAGTGTCATTTCTGTCTGCTATTAGCATGAATCGCTTCTGACATGTTTTCCTGACACCACAGGGGACACTAATAGTGGAGGGATCTCCAGCACACAGCCTTTGATTGACAGCCTCAGCTCTGTTCCTGTGTGCTGTGTGTAGGGGGTGTGTCCCCTCCCATCCGCTCTCCGACCCCTGTTTTCGGACAGCTTAGGCAAGCTGTATTTATTCTAGACTTTGTACAGCTGTAGAGAAGAGAAGACTGCAGATAGACAAGTACAACATCTGTAGGAGGATTTGTTTTGATCTCTGTGTTTGTATGTACAACCCTTTTAATAAAGGAAAGCTTCTGACTCTACTTTACATTACTTAAAATCCGACCGTTTGTACGCTCCATTGGATAATTGTTGTCCGATTTTCTGCGGACAAATGTTGGGTGGCAGGTTTTATAATTTTCCATGGACAAATATCTGTTGTCGGATTTTCCGAACGTGTGTACACAAGTCCGTCGGACAAAAGTCCAAAGTACAAACACGCATGCTCAGAAGCAAGGACATACCAGAAGCGGTCGGTCTTGTAAACTAGCGCTCGTAATGGAGAATTAACATTCGTGATGTGGCAAATTATGAAATCTCGAAATGCAGCGCTCAATTCTCTTCTTCTTTTATGGGATAATAATGAAGCTGCTTTGCTGGTGATACTGATGGAGTTATTGCAAACAAATTTCCAAAGGCTTTTTTTTTCTAGTGATATCAAGAATAATATTATTATCCTTTTTTTTTATATTTTATTTTTTTGGGCAAGTTACCACAACACCATTATCCTGTAGTTTTTAAGTTTAAAGATACAACTATGTTGGTGTCCCTTGTCAGTTTTACTTTGTCTTTTTTTAAATGTAGCTGCCTACTCCCAAACTGTCATTTGAAGTAAAACACACAGCCAAGTATTATTCTACACAATTTTTTTTATTGTGCATTAAAAAAAGAAAACAAATAAAATTAGACATGCTATCTGCTAATAGAACTTAACCAAAAAGTGCATTCTATGCATCCGAAAATATAGAAAATATACCAAATCAAATCATTATTCAACCAAAAAAATAATGTCAAAGCAATAACTCCAAGGCCAATAATAAATAACACGTTATCTCCTCCGATTCTGCAACATGGCTGGTTGATGAATATCCATTCATAAACGAACTGAAAAGCGCAAAATGAAAAACGCGAAATAAAAAGTGCAAAATGAAAAGTGTGAAATGAAAAGTGCAAATCTACACTCACCAAACTTCTACTAACACGGAATTAGCAGAAGGAGCCCAAAGGGTGGCGCTAAAGAGCTGAAAAACAACATTGTACGTCACTACGTTCGAATTTGTTTGCCTTGCCGTTTGTAGGCAAGACAAGTTTGGGCCAACGCCCTTCAGACAAAAGTCCACAGTTTTGTTGGCCAACAATCCGATCGTGTGTACGAGGCTTAACTTGCAAAGCTGCTGCCACACAGTGTCTCTCAGCAGAGCAACATGCTCAGGCTTTCCCCTAGGTTTGAAAGACTTTGAGAAACTCTTCTGAATCCAGCTGCCTCTACTATCAAGAGTAATCACTGGAGTAGCAAATTTGGCCTTTATTATTCTATTTCTCAGATACACACTGCTCTCTTATATTCCAAAACCTGGCTTCCTCTGTGTTTTTTTTTTTTTTTCTTTAAAGTAATATCACTGGGGATGAAAAATAGCATAATTTTAGGTACAGCAGCTTCAGTTCAAACATGTGGAAAGTATTGTGAAAAAGAGTAAAAATCATGAATTTGTACATAAACTGCACACTACAAATTACAACTCCTGTATTGGACACATATAAGAAAGGATTTTTTTTTAGTGCCTTTAATTACATAGATCTCTTTTGTCATATAAATAATAAAAATTGGATTGTTCACAATCTATGTGGTCCACATAAACTACAGTGGTGATTCATAAAACCAGTGGTTAATTCAGGAAACCAACTGCTCCTCCCATGTGGTTTGGAAGTGTTGGCAGCACCATCTTTCCTCACACTCTATAAAAGCTGTACACAACTTCATTTTTCAAAATAATATAAAGTAAAGCTCCTGGGAATGGACTACAGTGAGTGAAGCAATCAAAAACTAGAGCATGACAAATTTTCTTTTAGCATATGAATATCATTCTTTAATATGAGAACAGAAGAAAATTGCTATGTTGAACGTTGTATCTTGAAAAAAAGAATTTCAAAGAATTTGTATGTTATTGTGAAAATTTTACTTCACTTTCAGTACCATTCGTACATCAAAAAAGGTTTAAGTTTCAGATAACTTAAAGAAACAGGTCATACATAATAACAGTCCACCTGCACAAAATGAACAAAAAATGTAAAAAGGCCCACTTACAGATGTTAGTTCAGTTCTGGGTGGTCTCTTGTGGTTTCAAGATATTTGGTGAAGCACAGCAGGAAGATTTTTTTCCTACCAAGATTCCAGAATAAATCTTTAAACATACCACTACAACATTCTATTGTTAGCTATGAAGCCAAAGGACACCTACCATCACACCCATATGAGCTTGTTAGACATTTCACAACCACCGTCATCAATATGTAGATGATTCTTCTAATGGCCCATACACAAAAGCAGAACATCGTACGAAAAATACTACTTTCGAAGTGATCGCACGATAATCAGATCCTTAGTACACAGCTTTCGATAGCCTATCACAACAGTTCATCCGATATTATCCGATGGGGCAAGCATGAAAACATTCCTCTTATGATACCAGATCATATGATTTTCATTTATTCAGTACAGTTGTCGTTTGAAAATACATTATAAATACACAACAACACATTACATTACTTCCAAATTTTTATTCTGTCGTATGAGAATTTTCGTAACTTTAGTAAACTCTTTTTGATATGAGATTTGCATGCAAGAAAAAAAACGGACGATCATTCATCCGATAATCTCATTGTGTGTACCAGGCATTAACAGCCAAACAACATATACTATTCACTATAGACTTTCCACAAAAGTGTGTGTTATGAACATATTAAAGCCAAGAGAGAGTACTTCATTGTGCAGTAAATTTATTAAAATCCAAAGATTAAAAAATTATCGCACTCACATAAAATGTGCCTCTTGCGCAACTACAAATTAATTGTCACCAAGTTAGACTTGGGTACACCACCACTCTTCCTGAAGCCAACATGTGTTCTTCGGAGTGAATATGATGGGAGCGTGGCCAACCAGTAACTCCTGCATCTACACATGTTGTCCCCAAGTGTCGTCAGAATGTAAACGTACCCCTCTGTGTATTTTGATATAGGTAGTCATTAAGGTCAGGGCATTATGTATTCCACTGGAAACTGCATACTGTAGGATTAACAGTACTATTTACTGGAAACCCATGAACTCAATTTCAAGGGGTGTCCACCTTCTTTTGACCATATAGGTAGGTTTAGTGGTCAGATGTCCACAAACTTTTATTATGCTATTGATTTTCTGGGGTACCTCACATATCTTTTTTTTTATTTGCAAGAGGTACCCTGTAAAATCCAAATCCAAACTCAACGTGTCTGGTTTGCATTTTGGGAGGACGCTATGCTATTTTTTCATTCTTGCTGTAGAATGTTCTACAGTAAAAGTGACATTCACAAAGAAAAAAAGGATACATTTTCAATTGTCAGCAAATGGCATTTTATTGCTAGCTTCTTAACAAAAAAACACACACAGACCCCCTCCAAAAGTCCCCCAAATACTTTGGGGGACCTTTGGCGGGGTCTGAGTGCCATTGTTTTAAATAAAAGCCAGAAGACTTACAATATAAAACAGTTTTACCTTGTCATACCATAAGCGTATCTGACTCACTGCCGTATGGTATGTGTGTCCATCCCTGCTGGTAAGAGTACCCCATTGAGTGCCTATAGTGCCCCGGGATCACACTCACACATCTCTGTGTGTACAGCACCATTGCAATACCAGTGATATATTTGTACTCACATCTGGGCCTGGATAGAGAGACTTTCACCCATTTGCCTCATCACTGTTCACCATTCCTTGAATAGAGAGACTTTCACTCATTAGCCTTACTACTGTTCACCATACCTTGGTTTTTGTGCACATTACTTTGTCGCAATATTTTTATTTATTTTACTTTGTATTTATGCATAGTTTCGAGTGTTTTAGCGCTACACATATTTTTTCCAACCTTCCTTGATTTACTTGAAACTGAGTTTCGGACAGATTTAGATAACATTGACATTAATAGGAAAGATAGTTTAGGTGCAATATTGGCCCTTATAAGAATAATCATATGATCATAGATCGGAAGAGTTTTTTAATGACTGCGTGGAGGTGTCTGCTGTGCTAAATTCACTGCACTATTGGCCCCCAACGTATTTATTCCACTGATCGACAACTGAAATACACATATTTTTGAAAGGCTGTTATCCTTTTCATCTAAGAAAATTGAAAAAACCCTAAAATAATAAGTTAAAAAAATAATAAGTTAAAAAATAAGTTAAAAAATAATAATAATAATAAAAAATAATGGTTAATCATCACTTTGTAGTTAGGACACGTTTTCTTGTTTTTTTTATGCACTTTTAAAGTTTTGTTGTTGTGGTTTTAATATACGGTACTCCCATTTGGGCCAAGAACACATGTTGTTGCACTAAAAAAAAAAAAACACCTATAGATTTTTCCAAGATGCATAGATAGGAAATGCACAGTTATTAATAGATAGATAGAAAACAAAGGTAATCCTGTTGTCATGCATTGTCGTACATCAGCCAATGCACATACAACTGCACAGGTGTGAATAGGGATTTAGGTTATGTTTACACACATTTTTTTTCCATGCATTTTTTGCCTGTTTTTCCACCAGTTTTTAGCTTGTTTTCTGACTTGAACATTTTTGTTTTAGCCAATGGAAAGCTAGTTACTAGGTGGAGGAGATGACATATGTTAACCACTGTTTTCAGGCATTTATCAGGTGCTCCCATTATAGTCTATTAGGGCCAAAATTGTGTGATCACACCCAAAAGAAGCTCCTGTACTTTCTGAGCATTGAGCAACAATACATCACACATGAACAGACACAACAGAATAACATTGTCACTAGACATGTGCACAACAAAAAAATTTGTTTATTTTCATTTCGTTTTTTTTGTTTCCGAAAAAAATTCGTTTATTTTCGTTTCGTTTTTTTCGTTTCCGTTGATTCGTAACGATTCGTACATTCGTAAGTCGTCGGTGTTCGTATACGTAACGATTCGTACATTCGTAAGAGTTATTTTTTTGTTGATTCGTTTTTTCGTTTTATTTTCGTTTATTCGTTTATTCGAAATTCGGACGCATTCGTATTTATTCGTACATTCGTAACATTCGTACATACGTAATCGGAGCATAATTCATAATTTTATGTAATGTGTATGCTATTATTACATTTTAATAATTTACGAATCGAAAAAAAAAAGTTACGAATCGAAAAAAAAAAGTTAAGAATCAAAAAAAAAAAGTTACGAACGTACAAATTTTTTCGTTCAATCTATTCGAAGCATGTTAAGCAGCACCATTGTAAGGGACACGAAAAATTACCAATTCAAAAAAAAAAAAAAAAAAAAAAGGTTACGAATCGAAAAAAAAAGTTACGAATCGAAAAAAAAAGTTACGAATGTACGAATTTTTTCGTTCAATCTATTCGAAGCACGTTAAGCAGCACCATTGTAAGGGACACGAAAAATTACCAATTCAAAAAAAAAAAAAAAAAGGTTACGAATCGAAAAAAAAAAGTTACGAATCGAAAAAAAAAGTTACGAATGTACGAATTTTTTCGTTCAATCTATTCGAAGCACGTTAAGCAGCACCATTGTAAGGGACACGAAAAATTACCAATTAAAAAAAAAAAAAAAAGGTTATGAATCGAAAAAAAAAGTTACGAATGTACGAATTTTTTCGTTCAATCTATTCGAAGCACGTTAAGCAGCACCATTGTAAGGGACACGGAAAATTACCAATTCAACAAAAAAAAGTTACGAATGTACGAATTTTTTCATTCATTTTCGTTGTTCCTTTTTTAGTTTTTCGGATTTTCTTCATTCGTACATTCGTTGTTTCTAATTTGGTTTTTCAACCGTACGAAAACGTATGAACGAAAAAACTAAAAAAAAACTAAAAAAAAACTAAACAAATTGCACATGTCTAATTGTCACTTCCAGAAATGTGCTTCAATTGCTCAGGTGTGAATTGGGGCTTAGGTGACCCTGGAGCCAGCAGTCTCCAAAAAAAACTAAATATATACTCACCTCAGTGGTTGGGAGTGAGTGTAATCTTTGATCTCATGCCAAGCTAGCCATGAGGACCACTGCTACGCGGTGTGTCTAAAAAGTTTGGTGAATGGTATTAGAAAACAACGAAAACAAGATACACCCAAATACCTTTATTGGCCTTCAAAATAATCACCGTCCTTCACAACTCACTTTTGGCAACGCTCATAAAACTTCTGGAAACTGTCAGTCAAAGCCTCTTTAGGAATTGATCGCAGAACCGCTGTCACACATTTTTGGATAGACACACTGGGTTTCATTTACTAAAGGCAAATTCACTTTGCACTGCAAGTGCACTTTGAAGTGCAGTCGCTGTAGATCTGAGGGGGACATGCAAGGAAAATAAAAAAACAGCATGTTTGCTTGTACATGATTGGGTGATAAAATCAGCAGAGCTTCCCCTCATTTCAGATCTTCCCCTCAGATCTACAGTGACTGCTCTTCCAAGTGCACTTGCTGTGCACTGGTAGTGCAAAGTGGATTTGCCTTTAGTAAATCAACCCCCATGTCTGCAAAACATGCACCTTTCATGACGCTCTTCAGGAGGGGATACAGAAAGAAGTCCAGGGGAGTACAGTAGGGGATCAAGAACAGGCACGCCACACTGAGCCAAGAATTGTCACACAGGTCGCACAGTATGCAAGTGCAGGAAGGATCCTGGTCACACATGGTAATGAAATCTCCAGAGGTTTACATCGGTTTTGCTTTCTGTTCGTCTGTCAGCTTGTGTGGCACAAATCGAGGACAGATCTTCTGCTTACCCAAATCTTTGCGGAAGATGGTGCTAATGCCCAATTCCTCTGCCATCAATCATTGAGATAGTCACGATCTTGTTCCAGCATTTGTCGCACTCGCTCAATCTTGTCTGGGGTTCTGCTTGATGACGGCTCATCCTCAGTCATTTCTGTCCCATAGTGAAAGCGTTTGAACGAGTCTTAAACACATTTTCTGCTCACAGCTTCCACCACGTACACTTGCACCAAAATTTCATGTCTCAGTTTTCCCCAATTTGTAGCAGAACTTGATGTTCATCGGACCATTCACCAAACTTTTTTGGCACACCTCGTATTCCACACTTATTGGTGTGCCGGATAGAATTCCCCCCCCCCCCCACACTGGCTACATCATTACAGCACATAGTAGTGATGTGAAGGGCTACGGGAGAAACCACAGTACTCGGCTCACACCTGGAAGTGTTGTATAGCAAATGTGTTCCTAGATCTGCAAAAGAATGAAGATTACTCTCACTGCTCACCGGATAGGTGGGATAGCTTAGTATTCAGGACCTTTACAGGAGACTGCTGGATATGAACTTCTGAGGCTGGCCATACATCATTAGATGTTCATATGAACATGCATACAAAAATTCTTATTAGTATATTTGATGACTTGATGAATGTCATTCGAAGTACTTTAAAAAAAGTTTGCTTTATACATTAGAATGAACTTTGTAAAATGAAAACCCCGGTCATTGTTAGAATATCACTCATCCAATAACAATTTTCCATTCTACTGCTTCAAATTTCTCATTACTGTATTGGAAAATTGAATAATTATTAAAATGAATTTTTTTTAGCAAAATTCTATTAGTGAATGACTTGTGTAGCGCTACCTATGCAAACTGAATCGCCTCAGGGCGCTTTTACCACTGGTGTCCATCTGTGGTATAGTGCGGTCCTTGCCCTGTGGGGTCCTGACACACTTACAAACACATACAACATACACATATTTGGCCAATTTTTTTTTATCGACAGGATCTAATTAACCTACTAGCATGTCTTTGGAGTGTGGGAGGAAACCAGAGTACCCAGAGGAAACCCACACAGGCACAGGGAGAACATGCAAACTCCAGGCAGGTAGTGTCATGGTTGGGATTTGAACCAGCGACCCTATTACTGCTAGGTGAAAGTGCTAACCACTACACCACTGTGCTGCTAGTGCATGGTATTAGACAAGCAACAGGGTGTCCTTAAAGTAGAACTAACAGAAAACATTTACATGTTTTTCATTTTGGATAGAGAAAGGGCTAGTTTTAACCCCTGTAATTTTTTTGTGTCCCATTTGGGAGATTTCACTTCACTTTCCCCGCCCCACAGCCAAACAAGAAGTGAGAGGAAATCCCTCCAACCCTTAAGCCCCATACACACGGTCGGACTTTTTCATGGATTCTGTCCGATCGGACAATGTTGTTGAAAAATCAGACCGTGTGTATGCACCATCGGACAGTGTACTTCGGATTGTCCGACGGACAAAGTCTTATCTTCTGCTGGAAAGATTTGCCGACAACACGGTCCGATCACACCAAATCCGATCGTGTGTACGGTTGTCTGACCGGACAAAGTGCTACGCATGCTCAGATCACATTACAAGACCAAAGCTATTGGCTACTAGCCTCTACGTAGTCCCGTCGTAGGCAACAAACGTCACCACGTTCAGAATGATCGGATTTTCCCACAACTTTGTCTGACCGTGTGTACGCAAAACCAACATCAGACAAAGTATGACGGACATGGTCCGACGGACATGGTCCTCGGATAATCCGCGCGTGTGTATGGGGCTTTAGTTGTCACCAGATCTAATGTACTCATTGGAAGATTTATCCTCCATTACTCTTCTGGGGACAACCCAAAATTTGGGATTTTCTGTCACTTTCAGTGATAACGGTAAACAGAACAGATAGAGAGGTGAATCTCCCTAATGGGGACACAGACAGCAATACAAACCTGACGGGTGTTTTAATCTCTCTCCGCTCCGTCCAAAACTAAACAAAAAGCTAATTTTGCCTTTAGTTATACCTTAAGATTTACATGGTGTGAAGGTCTGATGAGCCTGCAGTATGATTTAAAGACAAGAAAAAATAAAGCAGCATTGTCCTGTAAAGAACAGTGTAATGGCCTTAGGGAATGTACAACTCCAAGATCACCTCCAGGAGCCCTCAAGGCAAACATGTGACTCTTCATCTCCAGTGGAGGCCAATCAAGAGAACTTAAATTAATATTTTACTTGCACATTGATTGCTTTTACTTTTTTCAGAAAATCTCCATGCAGGTCTTTGAGATATACCGGAGGTAAACATTACTTGTCTCTTCATTCCCAACATTTAGCCTGCAGGCTTCATTCATGCTGGCAGCATGCACATACACTAGTGTACAGTGTACTATAATAAAAGTAATAGTAATGAATGGAGCTGTTCATATAGTTAGTGACGTCATGCTTTTACAAATAATGCATTTAACTGCATTGTTCAAAGAAGCAAATACAAATATTTTTGGTCATATTGGTTTGTATAAAAAAAGGAATAAATATAAAAGTAAATTATGTGAAGCTGGCTGGCACAGGACTATGTAATACTCACAGCCCAACTATTAGAAGAAACAAATACCATATATACACGAGTATAGGTTGACCCGAATATAAGCCGAGGCCCCTAATTTACCACAAAAAAACTGGGAAAACGTATTGACTCGTTTATAAGCCGAGGGTGAGAAATGCAGCAGCTACTGTATGTGGAAAAGAGGGTCAACAATGCCCATCTACAGCTGCATGCCTCCCTGTGTTCTGTGCATGCTTACCTGTGCAGATCTGCCTACCTCCCTGTGTCCTGTGTACCTCCCTGTGTCCATTGCAGCCTACCTGTGTCCTGTGTACCTACCTGTGTACCTCCCTGTGTCCATTGCAGCCTACCTATGTCCTGTGTACCTCCCTGTGTCCTGTGCATGCCTCTGTGTGCCCTTCTGCAGCCTCCGTGTGCCGTTTTGCACTGATCAGCGTGTAATAAGAAACAGACGGCGGCCATTCCAGTATTTAAAAGCCATGCCTCCTCCTTTTCTGTGATAGGCGGAATTCTCAATTTCCCAGCAGTCAGTGTTCCGCCTATGACGGACATCTGCTCATCTTCATACCACGGACGAGGATGAGAGGATGTCCGTGATAGGCGGAACACTGACTGTTGAGAAATTGAGTGTTCCACCTATGACAGACGAGGAGGCGTGGCTTTTGAACACTGGAATGGGCGCCGTCTGTCTGCATGACACACTGATCAGGTAGGCAGACGGCGGCGACTCGAGTATAAGCCGAGGGGGGCACTTTCAGCCCAAAAAAAAGGGCTGAAAATCTTGGCTTATACTCGAGTATATAAGGTATATTAAAATGTTCAGTGCTTCAATTTTAAAGTGTTACTAAACCCAGGACCCTGCATTCACTATATCTGGTCTCCCACAGTACACAGAACATGGACATGCAATTGTTTTAGTAAAGATAAGCTGCTAAATATCTTTTCTCTTCAGCAATCTGGTTAAAGCTTGAAGGAGGAGTTTTCATTCTCCCCTGACTGTCCTATGAGGCTGCAGGACCCAAAACCCTCTGTCTGGACAGTGCTGATTGGCCCTGTGCTGATCACATGCACCCTCCCAAGAAAGAAAAAAAACTATCTAGCAATGCACACCTAACTGAGCATGTGCAGAGTGCCCCCAATTCTCTGTACTATCAGGAGAGGGATTGGGGACTGTGGAAGAAGGAGAGGATCAGAGAAGACAGGATCAAACAGCCTTTTTACACAATACAGGTGATTAACCCCTTAGGTTCCACGGTGGGTATAACAGGCATGCTTTACTGCATATACAGAGTGATTTTACTGTTGTGGGTTTAGTAACACTTTAATGTGCAAAATCATAAATCCTGTTTTGAATAATTATCGACAAATATAATCAAAAACAATCTTCATAAAAAGTAACAATTTAATTTTGTTATCCTTTCTTTTCTATCTTATATATATTTCCTGATATTATAACCACAAACAATAGCTACCTACTCTACAAATTCATTAAAAAATTTGAACCAGAAAAAAAAAAACATAAATTTAATTAAAACAATATTCATAAAAAAAATCAACACCAAACCAAAAAAAAAAAAAAAAAACATGCAGTAAAAACATCACAAATTAATGTACACAAAAATATATTGTACAGTACATGAATTATTTAAGTTTGTGTACATTCCCATAGTACATTTGCATATGCACATTAATTTGTGGTGTTTTCACTGCATGTTTTATTTTTTATTTTTTGGCTTGGTGATGATTTTTTTTATGAATATTGTTTTTGGCTGTGTTTCTGGATAATTATTTCTCACAGGATTTATGATTTTGCATATTAAGATTGAAGCACTACACATTTTAATATATTTGTTTATTCTTATATTGTTTGTATGATAACTGTTTTAAAAAATCGGATGTCAAAGCTAAACTCCAGGCAGCTATGAAACACATGTAATGCACGGGGTCGAATTTCGAAAGAACTTTCTTCTGAAAATCAGAAAATTTGTGCGTTTTGTGATTCGATGATGCCACCATTGATTTCGAAATTCAACCAACCAAACCTTCAATTTCACCTCCTGTTCCTACAGAAAATAAGTTTCGTGTCTGGGAATCTTCTTTTCTTTTCGGGAATCTTCTTTTCTTTCCGGGAATTCTTTCTTGCACATGCGCATTTCTTTTTAGATTACATTTCTCGCACGATTCTCCCATCATTGGTTCGAAAATCGTTTGTTTTTAAAAAAAATTTCCAACATGTCGGATTTTTAAAATTTGATGGCCGCACGAAAACCGGCCATTGCTGCAGCCCACTAATGGTGCGAAATTCATACGAAAATTCTTAGATAAGATTTTCGAAAGAAAGTTCTTTCGAAATTCGACCCGTGTATGGCCAGCTTAAGACATATTACCTGGAAATGACTGTAATCCCCTGCACAGCAGCACTCTGGGAGAGGGAGTAGTTTTGTTTTGAGTCAATTAGGGTTTTATTACTTGCATGGAAATACTTACAAGAAGAGGTAGTATTAAGATGATCTCATTTGTATGCTTCTGCTCATTTATTGTCCATTCACAGGTTGGGGAGCATCTAGGTCCAGTCTGTATTTATTTTTAACTGACTTCTATTAGAATTTAATAAAGAACCAGAACAATAAAAAATGTCAGGAAGACAAGCCGTACACAAAGTACAGAGTTTTCAGTTGATTTTAATAAAAATGCAATCAAACTATCCAGATTAAGAATAAGGACCAGTAACAATTATATGGCACTTCAGCTTGAGTACTCATGTATTGTACATTGCTTTATTGGAAAATATATATTTAAAGTATAGACCTCTACATAAATAAAAGGTAACTCTACATTTGTGGAAAAGAATATACCAAACAAACCAAAAAAATGATATTACATTTACAGTATCTACATGTAGTAAGTAGTGTTGTAATTATAAAAACGAAAAAAAAAAAACCTTCATTTAAATCTGAAGTGCTGTAATTTTCTGTAAAAATATAATATGACAACCTGGAGGCGTTCCATGTATCGTTGGTGTACAGATTGCCTCCAAAAAATGTAATTTCCTGCTTCTGTGATTAGCTCATTGATATTCCTAGAAGTCCGCACCAAGATGCAAGTCAGATTGTAGGCATCCCCTGTAACAGAAATGTAAGTTTTGGTGAGATACTTCTTGAGGATTAATTACTTTTAAAGGAATGCAGACACTGCAGCTTTTTTAAATTAGAACTTAGAAAGTGTACCAACTGATTATAATAAACCAGCCACCCCCATTCAGAATGAGTATACAATCAATCTGGTGAAACAAACAACTATTTCTTCACAGAAACAAAAGGTAAGAATCTGCTGCAAGGTTTGGTAAAATACCTTTCCCGTACATTGATCACACAAGGACATTTTTTTTTTTTCTTAACAAAAGGGGAGGTACTCCTTATGAGGAACAAAGGGGCAAGCAAAGATGGATATAGTGTGACAAAACTTGACAACTATAAAAAGGGCAGAGAAAGCCAGAAGGCAGGTACAGTGAGGGAGTAGAGACAAAGTAGAGAAAGAAGAATGCCCTGTACACACGATCGGACATTCCGACAACAAAATCCCATGTTTTTTTTTCCGACGGATGTTGGCTCAAACTTGTCTTACATACACATGGTCACACAAAGTTGGTCGGAAATTCCGAACGTCAAGAACGCAGTGATGTACAACACGTACAGCGAACTGAGAAAAATGAAGTTAAATAGCCAGTGCTGCTCTTCTGCTTGATTCCGAGCATGCGTGGCACTTTGTGCATCAGAATTGTGTGCACATGATCGGAATTTGCGCAAACGGATTTTGTTGTTGGAAAATTTGAGAACCAGATCTCAAATTTTGTGCGATGAAAATTCCGATGGAAACTGTCCGATGGAGCCTACACACGGTCGGAATTTCACACATTTTCCATTGGAAAGTCCAACCGTGTGTACGGGGCAGAAGTCACCACAAGCCCTTCACAGAACTGGAGCCACAACTCACTTTGAGTATAGCGGTAGAACATAGGTCAAGTCACAAAGCACATTCCGTAAGGTGCCATAACACCCTAACTTTGTTATATTTATCTGGGGCAGTCTTTCTCAACCAGGGTTCCATTGATCCCTAGGGTTCCTCCAGAGGTTTCTAAGGGATCCTTGCACAATGAGCAACTTCTGCCTCTCTTATAAGTAAGCACTAACACCAATGATCTTTTAGCATTCTGTAAGGGTGGTGTTTTTTCATAATGACTACAAATGTAGGGAGCATGCTTCCCAGTGATCATCACACTAATGTACCATGAGCTGTGGATATAGTAAATATTAACAGGGGTTTCCTGATTCCGGAAAGTTATTTCAAGGGTTCCTCAATGTTAAAAAGGTTGAGAAAGGCTGATTTAGTGTATCATATAGGGATGTGGGAGATATTCTCTCCATTTGACATCTTGGATCATTGTTTGTAATTCAAATAAAGAGGGAGATTCAGCACTTTTCCATTATAGGGCCAACAGGCAGCTTACCGCAAAGAGACTGCAGTGCAGTCTGCAGACAAGTCCAACACCCTGCTGTGTTGTCCATCAAGGATGCCTAGATCACCACTTTCAATGTAGGTAGGCAACAGGACCTGATCAGTTGTAGCAGTTGCAGTAAGTTATGCCTAGGCCAAGATCGTTAATAGGTATAACTGAAGCAGCTCTGAAGGCAATGTCACCATGTCAAAGGGTAGAACTTTCTACTCTATGACTATCCCAGAGCCACAAGAAGTTTAAACAAAAAGACAGTTTTACTCTTTAAAACAAGCCAGGAGTTACGAAGCATTAGAACATATCTCCTTCATCAGGGCTGGTTGAACATTGTAACATTCTCTGTGTCTGGTGCTCTGCACTCAGTGTGCCAGATCTCCGAAAAATAACTACAGTTTCCTATCAGCCCCAAGTGAGGGAGTATGTTTTCACCTCAAAAAAAAAAAAAAAAGCTGAGTTTTCTACATAAAAGTCTGTTCTAAATTCTTGTGGCCCTCATCACACAGATTTGAAATGGATCACAAAATTGTCTGAACAGAATTAATCTGCTTTTGGCAGGAAAAAAGTTCATGTATTTCTACTGCATGTGTGGCTGTTTGCTTGGAGCTCAGCTTGGAGTTATTTAAATGCAAATAAACCTAAAGGTAAAAAAAACACAATCTTTATACTTTCATTTACCTGGAGTTGAGCTTGGAGTGATTTAAATGCAAATACAACTAAGGCTAAAAAACAAAAATGTTATACTTTCTTTCTCTCTTTTCTTTCTTTATAACCTTTTTACCTGCTGCAGAATTCTACTTGTGTGTGAATTAACCACCTGAGATCCGCGCTATAGCCGAATGACGGCTACAGCACGGATCTAAGATGCCGGGACTACGGCTATTGACGTCGTCCCCTTTCCTGGCTCCCCACGCGCTCTTGTGAGCGCGCATCGGGGAAAATCTGTGTTAGCCGTGTCCCCTGGACACGGCCAATCACAGATCGCCGCCTCCAATGAGAGATGATCTCAAATGTAAACATATGAGATCATCTCTCATTGCCAGCTTTCTCTCTCCTCACACAGAGACAGCATGTGAGGAGAGAGAGCGATCTCAGTGTCAGTGAGTCTATATATATTTAAAAAAAAAGTGTGCCCAACAAGTGCCCAATCAGTGCCCACAATCACTATTAGCACACATAGCTAGTGCCATCTGTGCCCAGCTGTGTGCATCATTGCCAACTTGTGCCATCTGTACCCATCTGTGCCCGCTTTTGCCCGCCTGTGCCTGTCTGCCCATCTGTGCCTGTCTGTGCAGTGTGCATCTGTGCAATCAGTGCGCATCTGTGCCACATCAGTGCTCATCTGTGCCACGTCATCTGTGCCACCTCATCAGTGCCCATCTGTGCCACCTCATCAGTGCCTCTTCAGAGGGCATTTAACAGGTGATAAGAAGGTGTTGTATTGCCTCCTCACCACCTGTAAACATGACAACATTATATACACATATTAGATACCCTGTGTGCTGTACAGGTTTTAAACCCCTTACACTGTTAGGATGTACACACCCTAATTTCTTCACAGAGCACACCACCTCCTTTTACTCTGCTGGCTGAATGTGAGCTGGGGGGCAGGTTCAGGAGCTGGCTCTTATGGGTGGAGGGGGCCTAGTCATGTAAGCTGTACAGGGCCCCATGATTTCTAACAGCGGCCCTGGGTGTGGGCGAATGGCCCTGAATGCAGACAGTGCATGTCATATTAGCAGAAGTGGCTGCGTGTGTGCAGCTGTGCGTTCTACTCATTTTCAATGGACTGCCTGCATGCAGCACCAGAAAGTTACAGATGTTGCAAAAACAGCCCGTTCATGCTATATGGGCCTCATCACCCTTGTAAACAAGGCCATACAGACAGACAAAACGAATACAAATAAAACTGCGCTAATTAGTTATCCATGAACATTTTAATATGCACTATGCCTTTAACCTAAGTGCTGTAATTAAAAGTGTCTGTGCTCCTAAAGCCGGCGATAGACAGTTCGAATCTGGGCCGGTTCAGGAGGGACCAGCCGAGATTCTAAACATGTATGTGCAGGCTGATTAGGGGCTGGGTACAACCAGCCCATCTGATTTTTCATTCGATTATTGCCAGCCAGTGGGTCAGGATGAGTAGCAGGCAACCAGCATTTTTATACGAAGGCCAACATTAGTCATCCTTGTGTCTCTGTCATGTCGAGTTTATTCATTGTCTCTGGCACAAGCGTTTTGAACTTTTCTCCCTATAATTTGATGTTGTACAAAGAAAAAATATATAAAATGTAGGTGAAGGTGCTGAATCTAATCCCTCTCTTTTTTTATTGAAGATGTATGCGGTATTGACTACACACAAGGTTCACATGGCAGGCCTGTCGACCAACACATTGAGATGCCGCCAAAAAGTGACGTTCAAATTAGGACTCCACCAGAGTGCGACCTAGACATGGCCGCTCCACCAGAGTGTGACCTAGGCATGGCCGATCCACCAGAGTGCGACCTAGGCATGGCCGCTCCACCAGAGTGCGACCTAGACATAGCCGCTCCACCAGAGTGCGACCTAGACATGGCCGCTCCACCAGAGTGCGACCAAGACATGGCCGCTCCACCAGAGTGCGACCAAGACATGGTCACTCCACCAGAGTGCGACCTGGACATGGCCACTCTACCAGAGTGCGATCTGGACATGGCCACTCGACCAGAGTGCGACCTGGACATGGCCACTCCACCAGAGTGCGACCTGGACATGGCCGCTCCACCAGAGTGCGACCTGGACATGGCCACTCCACCAGAGTGCGACCTGGACATGGCCACTCCACCAGAGTGCGACCTGGACATGACCACTCTACATGAGTGCGACCAAGACATGGCCGCTCCACCAGAGTGCGACCAAGACATGGGCACTCCACCGACCTGGACATGGCCAATCCACCAGAGTGCGACCTGGACATGGCCACTCCACCCGAGAGAGCGACCTGGACATGGCGACTCCACCAGAGTGCGACCTGGACATGGCCACTCCACCAGAGTGCGACCAGGACATGGCAATCCACCAGAGTGCGACTTCCACAAAGAGACTCCACCAGAGTGCGACATTCACATGGAAAACCCACTAGAATGTGACGTTCACGTTGATACTCCACCAAAATGCCAGGGGAACGTCTCCAGTGAAGATGGGGGCAAGGTTACAAGAAAGGATAGGCATATACTAGTGGTAGGGGATTCAGTTATTGGAAGGATACAGAGGGCAATCTGTCACAAATACCCTCATCGCCGAACAGTATGTTGTTTACCGGGCGCTCGGGTTCGAAACATTGTAGATTGCATGGACACATTGTTGGATGGGGCTGGAGTGGACCCAGCTGTCATGGTATATATCGGTACCAATGACAAAGTTCAAGAAAGATGGAGCGCCCTACAAAATGATTTCAGGGAATTAGGAACTATATTGAAGAAAGGGACCTCCAAGGCAGTATTTTCAGAAATATTGCCTGTACCTCGAGCCACACCGGAGAGGCAGCAGGAGCTTAGGGATCTTAACAACTGGCTGAGGAACTATTGCAGGGAGGAAGGTTTTGGCTTTATGGCGAACTGGGTTGACTTTTCATTTGGTTCCTGTCTTTATAGCAGTGATGGATTGCACTTAAATGGAAGGGGTGCAGCTTTTTTGGGAGTGAAGATGGGCAAAACGTTGGAAAAAATTTTAAACTAGGAGATGAGGAGGAGAGATCAGAGGATGATTTGCTAGTGAACATGACAGAGAAGATCTTCAAGTCAAGCCATCATCATCATCGTCCACTACGTCATCGCTCTCTTGAAAGATTCTCATCAGCTCAAGAATTGGCTGTTCCTAGAAGACTCAACAAAAAATCTGAGGAACCCTCCCAAGGACCAGGTACGGCTGTACCAACACAGGTCCCTACACTGGTGGCGGCTGCCACTCAAGTTACCAGAGGGTCCTCCCATCAGCCCTCCATTTTTGTTTTTGGAACTTCTGAATCACCAACTATCAATGCAGCTGGACAAACAAGACAATTGGCTGTTCCTAGAAGAAGATTCAACAAAATGTCTGAGGAACCCTCCTAGGGTCCAGGTATGGCTGTACCAACACAGGTCCCTACACTGGTGGCGGCTGCCACTCCAGTAACCTCAGGGCCTTCCCATCAGCCCTCTATTTACCTTTCTGCAGCTTCTGCAGAAGCTTAAAGGTTCGACAATATATCGCCAAACATAATCACCTGTAAAAAAGTACCTGAGATGTTGGTGGTAAACAGCCTGCTAAGCATGGGGGGTAACTAAGTCCTCCAAAATCTGACTCATCCAAAAGTTGCCAAGAATGTAAATGTAGACATTAAGCTTTAAGGTTAATCAAAAAAATAAAATAAGGTTGGAGGAAGAAGGGGGTGAGGGTTGGGGGGAACCCCCACACCCCTTTCTTACCCCCAACTTACCCTCCCCCCTCCTTTCCTCCCTCTCTCCCTTGTTATACCTTTCCTTTTAGAATGTGATATTTTTGATTAACCTTAAAGCTCAAGGTCTACAGTTACACTCTTGGCAACTTTTGGATATGAGGTAGCTTTTAGAGGACTTGGTTTGGTTCCCCCCGGGCATAGCAGGCTGTTTACCACCAACATTTTGTGACACTTTTTTACAGGTGATTATGTTTGATCGATCTATTGTCAATCGACATTAAGTAATTGATTATGTTGTAAAGTTTGGAGGCTGGTAGGCTTTTGAGGCGTGTGTTGGACTGGCTATGAGAGAAGGTTGGAGGCCGGTATGTTTTTGAGGCGTGTGTTGGACCGGCTATGAGGGGAGGTTGAAGGTCGGTATGTTTTTGAGGCATGTGTTGGACTGGCTATGAGGGGAGGTTTAAGGCTGGTATGTTTTTGAGGCGTGTGCTGGAGTGGCTATGAGGGGAGAGTGGAACTCTTTTTGTCTTCAGAAATGGGAGGAGTCTTTCCATCTTTCTTTAGGCTTTCTCTGCTGGAGAAATGAGAACTCTTCCTGCCAGTGAGGTCCTTTTATGGAGAAGTCCAAGGACTCACTCACACGGGGGGTATGAATCTGTACCCCGTGTGGGGGCTGTGTTTACCCCAAAAAGGACATCCATGTGGGTGCAGTTGCACAGATGCACCCTGTGTGCGTTCGGGGCCGTGCCCTGGCACCCACACAGGTTAAGGGTCTGGTATTGATTTTGGGGGGGATCCCTACGCCATTTTTTTTAAGTTTTGGCTCGGTGTTCCCCTTAAAATCCATATCAGACTTGAAGGGCCTGGTATGGATTTTGGGGGGCCCCTACACCATTTAAAAAAAAAAATTGGAGCAAACAGTAAACATAATCAATTACAGAAATATATTTGGAAGAAATATAATAATTAACATACACAAAACTCACCAATACACACCAAGGGTCCACATAGTCCAGAAAAGAAGAAAACTAGAGCAGTATCCCACAATATCTTCCCCGGGGATTGATGTAAGGGTAAAAAGAGGCAGGGACTGGAGGGACCAATAGGTAATAATGATAGAGTAGTACATGTCTGGACTGTATGTGCCTGATAATAGAGTGTATTAGAAAGGGGAAACACCCACCTACTAAATATAGGATAATCCCAAACAGGGGCCTTCAGATGAATTAAACCTTGGCGAAGGTATGAAAAATCCTCATAGAGCCTATATTAGGCTAGTATCACAAGTCCTAAAAAAGAGAGGTGCATAACCAGCATAAATTACTAAATATAACAAAGGCACAAATGTAACAAAGGATCAGACCAAAAGGACCCTAAGAAATGTCCCATGCCACTTACCAAAGGTTCAATGGTGAAAGGCAATACTACTTCAAGAAAGGAGGGGAAAGATGCCCAACAATTCCAAGTAGGTTCAAACTTGCAATTGCAGAGGACAGATAAAAGTGTTAATATGTCCCCCAAAGGTGAGTATAAACCCCCACCCCCCTGCCCCGAGGGCCCCCCAGCTAGTCTAAATGCCCAACAAACATGCATATTCAGACAGAAGAATGATATCATCACTCTGCATAGACTGAGAGGGGGCCAGATAGCAGCATGGTCTGTAATAATGACCAAATAACGAATTAGTAATAGTACTGTAAATATGGCAAATATCACTGAAACCTTGTATTTTCACTGGGGAATCAAAATCTAGATATTTAATGGACAGCAACTTATATTATTTGTTTGGGCAAGAAAAATGGTAAAGCCCTGATTCATTAATTGACTCGCCATATTAAATAACTCAGGACAAGCCCTACTATTTCTAGTCCTGTCGGGTTTATTGTCACATACCCCATGCAAATCAACAACAGCTTTAAGGAATACTATGAACAACCATATTCTATGAACAGCAGCCTCTCTGATTAGGATATCCACAAGTCTTTAGAACTGAATAATCTCCTCTATCAAAGGAGACAAATTATTTTGATAACCCCATCAAAGCTATAGAAATAGAAGAAGCAATTGACTCTTCATTGCTAATAAGACCCCAGGAACAGATGGTATACCACTTGAATGGTATAAGGCTAACAAAGCTATGCTGGTTCCATAGTTGTTGGAGTGTACCAGGAAGCTTTTGGAAACAGCACCCTGTCACTTTCCATGAATAAAGGCTTAATCATTGTAATTTGGAAAGAAGGATGGATGCACTGAATTGCGACTCATAGTGCTCTATCTCCTTATTAAATAGGGATGCTAAAATTTTGTCTATGGTCTTGACTGATCTTTTTAAGGTAATCATGTCCTTAATTTAGCCTAATCAATTGGGCTTCATACCGGGCAAGAACACATATATTAACAATAGGAGAATATTTTGCCATGTATATAATGCTTAGCAATTGCAACATTTTGGATACGTACTAACTATTGCTATAGTCAAAATGTATGGCCCAGTATCTGTGGACTACAATGCAAAAATGCATTTTGGAGAGACATTTCTTTAGTGGGTGCAACTGCTGTATAGATTCCATGTGGCTAGGGTGTGCACTAACACTGATTTGCCTTAGGCGTTTTCTTTCTGGAGGGGCACTTGTCAAAAATGCCCTTCTCTCCCCTATTTTTCCCTTTTGGCAATGGAGCCATTGGCTTGCTATTGTGACCACTTGAAGATATGGGTGTCCTAAGGGTGATTTGGGAAAAATGAGTTGCCTTTCCGATAGGCCCTATTTAAACTGTCTCACTGTACATTGTACACTTCAGGTAGTACAGGAATTTAAATAATTATTAGGAATACACAGCCACAGTAATCCTGCTATATTTGTCCCATTGAATGTACAACCTATTCTAATAAAAATGCAAAACAAGCCTTGTGTATGGAGTAACCTCCCAAACTAGAATAGCCAAGACTGCTTTACAGGTCCTCAAAGCATTTGTAAGATAGGCCCTTCATAATTTTTATTTTTACTCCCTAGCTTCCCAGTCCACTTTCATAAAAAAATGGCTTAGCTTTACAGGTGAAAATGCAGCCACTATGAACACAGCTTCATCAATTGTTGGCTTCTACGAGAGCTTTTGTAACTTAATACATAGAAGTTCACAAAGGAGATGGACTTCCCTATTCCCCATTGATACCTCAATTCAAGCTTGGCATAATAATTAAAAAGTATTACTGTATGGTATATCCTAATCCTAACTGTATAACCATCCAAATTTACTGCGGTCATGAGGTGTACATCTCATGGCATCAAATACATTTCCCAACTTTTTGACAACTAGTGTCCCCATTGGAGGATTTCCCCTCTATTACTTTTCTAGGGACAGCCCAAAATTTGGGATTTTCTTTTACTTTAATTCTCAATGATAATGTTAAACAGTACAAATAGAGAGGGTAAATCTACCTAACAGGGGCACAGATATCAATAAAAATGGACAAGCATTGTAATATCTCTCCAATCAAAAAAATAAATAAAAGTTTTGCCTTAAGTTATGCTTCAAGAATGCTGAACATGCTGAACCTAAAAGAAAACCAGGTGAAGACACTGAACCCAGAAAAAGGCCATGAAAAGAGACTAAACCCAGAAGAAGACCAGGTGAAGACATTCCACCAAGAAGAGGCCCGGTCGAAGACACTGGACCCAGAAGAAGACCGGGTAAAGACACCAAACCCAGAAGTAGACCAGGCAAAGACAATGAACATAGAAGAAGACCAGGCAAAGTTATTGAACCAAGAAGGCAAAGACTCTGAACCCAAAAGAAGACTAGGCGAAGACACCGAACCTAGAAGACCAGGCGAAGACACCAAACCCAGAAGACGACCAGGCAAAGACACTGAACCAGAAGAAGACCAGGTGAAGACACCAAATCACTGAAGAAGACCAGGCGAAGACATTGAACCAATAAAAAGCCCGGGTAAGACACCCAAGTCAGAAGACCAGGCAAAGATGTTAAAATACATCTTTTACTAGTTTGACTTTAGCAAAGTGAATTTTGAAGATGCTTTCTGTTGTGGTGTGCTGTGTTTATTATCTTTATTATTATCATACAGGATTTATATAGCGTCAACATTTTGTGCAGCACTTTACAACGTTAGGGCAAACAGTACAGTTACAATACAATTCAATACAGGAGGATTCAGAGGGCCCTGCTCGTTGGAGCTTACAATCTCAGTGAATACTGTGTGAACTTTCAAATTACATTTTGCTACACTTCAAGGTGAGTAGAAAAGTTATAGACTGTTTTTTCAGCCTTTACAAAATCGATATTACACTGTACGATTTAATTTATTCAGGCACTGGGGGGGCTTGATGAAATATTTTAGTATTTAAACATCTTAAGGAAGTGGGAAGCACAGGGAGCAGACCCGGTGAAGTGAATAGCAGTGTCTTAAGTAAACAGCACTGTGTAAATAACAGGAGCAGCTGGACAGAAATACAAATATTTTGGCAGGCAACCATATTCTCGCATGTATGTTTCAATTATTTATTTGTCAGTGATGAAAAGATCTATAAAAAAAAGCATCATATAGTGAACTAGTAATGGGGTCATTGGCTCTATGATACAGCCCCTCATTAGATCACTCACTTATGGGTACCCAGTGAAGATCACATTTTTAAAAATTATGGAGATGGGAATTCCTGACAACTGTAATGTCATTACACAAAAAAAAAAAAAAAAAGTACTATGCTTGCTTGCTCGATCCAGAGCTGATAGATGGAAAGATGCTCTGGGATGAAGTGTGGGCTTTGTGAATGAACTGGTGAGGTGTCTTATGAACCTAGGAAGATCTGGGCGAATGGGTCCAGTCCAGTCTCAAATCCTGCTTTATCTGATTATAGCTAAATTTCAACTGTCTGCCTGGGCTTGTGCTTTAATTCTACTTATAAACTTTAGATAGTGATTGGATAACAATTTGATCACCAAGAAAAATCCTTAATTCCCAGATTGAGTACACTACACATCATATATTACATGTGTGTGAACTGCAGACACCCAGAGTATCAGAGCTTATCTTATGGGAACAATTTAGCTGTAATTTGAAAGATATTATACTTGAACATGGCTTTTTCATTGAATGTCAACCCCCTGCAGAGGTTTGCTGAACATAGGGGTAACCCATAAATAGCCCAGTAATCATTATCATCAAAATTGCAGGTATTGCATGATGATCATATACCTCTAAAATGACTATATGTCAAAAAGCTTCTACTTCTAATAGTATTTAGATACACATGCAAAAGTACTTAAAACTGAACAGAAAATGAAATTCTTTATATTTATGTGGCTTAACGGTGCAGCCTGTTCTTCTATGTTAGCTGCCAATTTAGTCTAAAGCGGGTATAATAGTGATTGTAGTATTCAGTGTCATGATTAGGGATGAGCCCACGGTTTGAGTCGAGCAAGTTCGAATATTGGGTATTCATTTGTTCTAAAACAAACTGAACATATGGGGCGTTTGCGGAAAATTTGAGAGCCGCAGAGCGTCCCATAATGCACTGCGTGATCGCAGTGCATTGCTGTATGATGATTGCCCAAAGCATGCACTTGACCTGCATGCTTTGGCCAATCACAGCGCGCTCTGCTGAGAGAGCCATAATTGGCCAAAGGCAGTGTTGTTGGCGTGAAACGGAGAGATAGCTTGAGTTAGATTAAGCAGGCAGGTTATTCAGTTACTGGCAGTGTATTTGATATATATATACAGTCAGTCTAATATATATATATATATATATATATATATATATATATATATATATACTCTGCATTTAGCATAGACTATATATTCAGTGTTTACACTATATTCAGTGCAGGCAGTGTATTAATTTATATATATATATATACAGTCTTGTATATATATATATATATATATATGTATATATATATACACTGCATTCAGTGTAGCCTATATCTACAGTGAATTATGTGGTGTACTGTATCTAATACGGACGGCGTTAGGCAGTGTACACAGTATCTAATACAGTGTGTACAGTTTCTACTACACTTTTGGTGGTGTACACAGTATACAATACAGTGCAGCCGTTGTACAGTTGCTAATACAGTGCAGGCGGTGTACACAGTATCTAATACAGTGTGTACAGTTTCTAATAGACATAAGGCAGTGTATTAATATATATTTATATACAGTCTATATATATATATATATATGTACTCTCCATTCAGTGTAGCCTATAGGGATGAGCCGAACACCCCCCTGGTTCGGTTCGCACCAGAACTTGCGAACGGGCAAAAAATTTGGCAGAACACGCGAACACCATTAAAATCTATGGGACACGAACATGAAAAATCAAAAGTGCTAATTTTAAAGGCTTATATGCAAGTTATTGTCATAAAAAATGTTTGGGGACCTGGGTCCTGCACCAGGGGACATGTATTAATTCCAAAAAATTTCTTTTAAATGCCCGTTTCTTCGGGAGCAGTGATTTTTTTAATGCTTAACGTGAAACAATCAAATTAAATATTCCTTTAAATATCATGCCTGGGGGGGTGTCTATAGTATGCCTGCAAAGTGGCCCATTTTTCCTGTGTTTAGAACAGTACCACAGCAAAATGACATTTCTAAAGGAAAAAAATTGTCATTTAAAACTGATTGCGGCTGTGAATAATTGTCGGGACTCAGCAATATAGATAAAACTCATTTAAAAAAAGAGCATGGGATCCCCCCCCCCCCAGTCCATTACCAGACCCTTTGGGTCTGGTATGAATATTAAGAGGGAACCCCCGAACCAAAATTTAAAAAAAAATGTGTGGAGGGGTCCCCCTAAAGTCCAAACCAGGCCCTTCAGGTCTGATATGGAAATTAAGGGGAACCCTGAGGGTCTGGTATGGGTTTTAAGGGGAACCCTGCGCACAATTAAAAAAAATGGCGTAGGGGTCCCCCCCAAAATCCATACCAGGCCCTTATCCAAGCATGCAACCTGGCAGGCCGCAGGAAAAGAGGGGGGACGAGAGAGCGCCCCCCCTCCTGAACCGTACCAGGCCACATGCCCTGGCCATGGGTCTGACCCCAAAGCACATTGTCCCCATGTTGATGGGGACAAGGGCCTCATCCCCACAACCCTTCTCTCTATATATATGGGGGATAGGGGAATACCGAATGTGATGTAGATATATATACTCACTGCTATATACCTAATATATGGTCTATGAATTAACTGGCTATTAATTAAAAGTTTACATAAAATTGGTTGGAGTAAAATACCCCAAGCCATGTCTTTGGCATTATGATTGGGGGCCACCTGGAGAGAATGAAGTTGATTTTAAGGGATTTCCATACAAAGAATTCACTCTATCGACTACACACATTTTTGGTAAATATGCACACTATTATATGCCAACTCCATGTTAATACACAAGGAGACAATTGTGGCCTATATGCTGATATTCCACATTAATTCTTTGATTCTTATTTTACTTGTCTATCTCTTATTCCAGCAGACAAAATCCTTTGAAGAAGACCCATATAGTTACGGGTCAAAACGCGTCAAGTCTATTTTGTACTATACCAACATGTTCTGAGTAATCTGTTGAGGTTTATAGTGCTATCTGCTGGTATTTGTGTGTACTCTCTAGTTATATTGTATTTCTTGTATGGGGTCATGTCTTTTATCCATTTTGCCACAATTGTGACATTATAAATAAACAAGTTAATTTTTTTATAAATTTGTGTCAATTACTCAAACAATACCTGCCCTTACATATAATTTTATATCATTATACTCTGCTGCCTAAAAACCCCACCCTTCTGGGGGAATTCTTCCTTTTGCATCCCCACAACCCTTGCCCAGTGGTTGTGGGGGTATGCGGGCGGGGAGCTTATCGGAATCTTGGGTTTTATGTAATACACCAACACAAAGTGGCACATAATTGTGAAGTGGGAATGAAAATGATAAATGGTATTCCAAATTTTTTGCAAATAAATATCTGAAAAGTGTGGTGTGCATTTGTATTCAGCCCCCTTTACTCTGATACACCTAACTAAAATCTAGTGGAACCAATTGCCTTCAGAAGTCACCTAATTGTTAAATAGAGTCCATCTGTGTGTAATTTAATCTCAGTATAAATACAGCCCTAAGGCCCCTTTCACACTGGGGCGAGAGCCGCGGTGACGGTAAAGCAGCGCTATATGTAGCGCTGCTTTACCGTCGTTTTGCCCGCGGGATTCGGCCGCTCGCGGTGCAGTTTTACCCCCGCGAGCGGCCGAAAAAGGGTTAAAATCCCCCGCAGATCGCCGCCGTATCGGCGCTTTGCGGCGGTATTGCCGCGGTGTTACCGCGGTGTCCCATTCAAATCAATGGGAAGGAGCGGTATAGGAGCGGTGAATACACTGCTCCTATCCCGCTCCAAAGATGCTGCTAGCAGGACCTTTTTTTGAAGTCCTGCTAGCGCACCGCTCCAGTGTGAAAGCCCGCCGGCTTTCACACTGGAGTGAATGGGGCCGGTTTTTTCAGGCGGTATACAGGCGCTATTTTTAGCGCTGTACCGCCTGAAAACCGCCCCAGTGTGAAAGGGGCCTTAGAGGTTTGTTAGAGAACCTTAGTGAACAAACAGCATTATGAAGGCCAAGAAACACACCAGACCAGTCAGGGATAAAGTTGCGGAGAAGTTTATGACAGGCCGGGTAAGGAGAGCATTAATCAGAGAAGCAGCCAAGAGGTCCATGGTGACTCTGGAGGAGATGCAGAGATCCACAGCTCAGGTGGGAGAATCTGTCCACAGGACAACTATTAGTTATGCACTCCACAAATCCTTTATGGAAGAGTGGCAAGAAGAAAGCCATTGTTGAAAGAAAGCCATAAGAAGTCCCATTTGCAGTTTGCAAGAAGCCATGTGGTAAACACAGCAATCATGTGGAAGAAGGTGCTCTGGTCAGATGAGTCCAAAATTTAACTTTTTGGCATAAAAGCAAAACGCTATGTGTGGTGGGAAACTAAGACTGCACATCGCCCTGAACACACCATCCCCCTCTGTGAAACATGGCGGTGGCAGCATCATGTTGTGGGGATGCTTTTCTTCAGCAGGTATAGGGAAACTGGTCAGAGTTGATGGGAAAATGATGGAGCCAAATACAGGCAATCTTATAAGAAAGCCTGTTAGAGTCTGCAAAAGACTTGAGACTGGGGCGGAGGTTCACCTTCCAGCAGGACAACAACCCTAAACATACAGCCAGAGTTACAATGGAATGGTTTAGATCCAAGCATATCCATCTCCATCCAATCTGCCAGAGCTTGAGCTATTTGGGCATAAATGTCACTCTCTGGATGTTCAAAGCTGGCAGAGACATCCCCAAAAAGACTTGCAGCGGTAACTGCAGTGAAAGGGGGTTCTACAAAATAGGGGGGCTGAATACAAATTAACACCACACTTTTCAGATATTTATTTGTAAAAAAAATGTGAAACCATTGATCATTTTCCTTCCACTTCACAATTATGTGCCACTTTGTGTTGGTCTATCACATATAAAAAATACATTTACATTTTTTGTTGTAACATGACAAAATGAGGAAAATTTCAAGGGGTATGAATACTTTTTTCAGGCACTGTATGCCATGGCTAAGAAACTCCCAGCAATACAGCTAAATTCCCTGATTGTACCATGCCCAAACTCATGCCTGCTCATATGTATGACTGTCCACTCCCAGCATCAGTGTAAGCTTGACTTAGATTAATGAAGCCTACAATCCTATTCAGTAAAACTGTGCGCAGGGATCTGTTGCAACCAATATGCACCAGTCCAGTGAAACTGATCAGTTATAGTTGATTTTTAGTTGGTTGGGTTTCTGAACTTTGCATGCTCCTCTTTCTTTCTCTGAATAGGGCCTATGGTTCCCATGTCTTTTCACAGTGCATTCATTAAAATCATAATTGTGCGATTCAGCACTGCATCGCTTTAAAGCCCCATACACACGGTCGGACAATCCGCGGACCAGGTCGGTCGGATCCTGTCCGTCATACTTTGTCTGATGTTGGTTTTGCGTACACACGGTCGGACAAAGTTGTCGGAAAATGCGATCATTCTGAACGTGGTGACGTTTGTTGCCTACGACGGGACTACGTAGAGGCTAGTAGCCAATAGCTTTGGTCTTGTAATGTGATCTGAGCATGCGTGGCACTTTGTCCGGTCGGACAACCGTACACACGATCGGATTTGGTGTGATCGGACCGTGTTGTCGGCAAATCTTTCCAGCAGGAGATAAGACTTTGTCCGTCGGACAATCCGACGTACACTGTCCGATGGTGCATACACACGGTCTGATTTTTCAACAACATTGTCCGATCGGACAGAATCCATGAAAAAGTCCGACCGTGTGTATGGGGCTTAACTGACAAACAAAATTGATGTCCTTTTTTTCCCCACAAATAGAGCTTTCTTTTGGTGGTATTTGATCACCTCTGTGGTTTTTATTTTTTGCGCTATAAACAAAAGCGACTTTTTGCTCTAATAAATATCCCCAAAAAATATATAAAAAAACTAATTTCTTCTTTCAATTTTTTCAATTTCTTCAGTTTAGGCCGTTACGTATTCTTCTACATATTTTTGGTAAAAAAAAATGCAATAAGCGTTTATTGATTGCTTTGCGCAAAAGTTATAGCATCTACCAAATAGGGGTTAGTTTTATGGCATTTTTATTAATATTTATTTTTTTACTAGTAATGGCGGCCTATGGTTCCCTTGTCTTTTCACAGTGCATTTATTAAAATCATAATTGTGCGATTCAGCACTGCATCGCTTTAACTAACAATTGCGCCGTCGTGCAGCGTGGCTCGCAAACAAAATTGATGTCCTTTTTTTCCCACAAATAGAACTTTCTTTTGATGGTATTTGATCACCTCTGTGGTTTTTATTTTTTGCGCTATAAACAAAAGCGTCTTTTTGCTCTAATAAATATCCCCAAAAAATATATAAAAAAACGAATTTCTTCTTTCAATTTTTTCAATTTCTTCAGTTTAGGCCGATACGTATACCTCTACATATTTTTGGTTAAAAAAAATGCAATAAGCGTTTATTGATTACTTGTGCAAAAGTTATAGCGTCTACCAAATAGGGGTTCGTTTTATGGCATTTTTATTAATATTTATTTTTTTACTAGTAATGGCAGCGATCTGCGATTTTTATCATGACTGCGACATTATAGAGGACACGTCGGACAATTTTGACACATTTTTGGGACCATTGTAATTTTTACAGCAATCAGTGCTATAAAATTGCACTGATTACTGTAAACATTACACTGGCAGTGAAAGGGTTAATCACTAGCTGGCTAGGAAGGGGTTAAGTGTGTCCTAGGGAGATATTTTAACTGTTAGGGGAATGGCTATGAGTGACACGTCACTGATCATCGCTCCCGATTACAGGGAGCAATGATCAGTGACAGTGTCACTAGGCAGAACGGGGAGATGCTTGTTTACATTAGCATCTCCCCGTTCTTCCTCTCCGTGAGACGATTGCGGGTATCCACACAAACATCGAGTCTGCGGGACCCGTGATCCTACTCACGGAGCTCACGGCAGGGTTGCGCGCGCCACTGGCCACACGGTGGCAAATTCAAAGGGATGTACAGGTACGCCCACTCTTTTCTATGGGGCAATTGGATTGAAACGGACCCCCATGTCCATTTCCATCTGATCTGATCCATCGGACGGATGGTGAATAGGACCACCATCCGTCTGTTTTTGGCAGACAGGATCGGATTGGATGACGGCCGGTGTCAGCGGACATATGTCCGCTGACATCCACCGCTCCATAGAAGAGACAGGAGAGTCCGATCAGGTCTGCCTGAAAAACTGACAGGCGGACCTGATTGGACAGCCTGTGTGAAAGGGACCTTAGATTGTAAGCTCCTTGAGGTCAGGGACTTATGTAAATGTATAATATACATATATGTAAAACACTGAATAAATTGACGTAAGTACCTATAATAAATAAATTAAAAGGCTGCTTGTATGGGGTGTCATTGAAAACATATCTAAACCCAAGAACAAAAATGTAATATGCTGCAGGTTATCAGCAGGGGCTTAATTAGAACCTTCAGAGCTCAGGTGCAAGGAACCATACCGGCTGCTTTTTTATAGTCCCACAGTGGGCCCCCTTCCTGCCATCTTGGGGCTCTCCCACAGTGACAGAGCTCTAGGGCCCAGTCGCAAGTGCCACCTTTGCTCCCCTGGTAGTTCCGCCACTTGTGAATGGTATGTGTCAGTAATGCAGTGGACGGGGTCAGTAGTCTTTTATTTTTGTAATTTTATTTTTTATTATTTTATACAATTTTCTTTAGGACCCCCGTTTGGTGAGATATCAGGGGTCTAAACAGACCTCTGATATTTCACCTTTGAGACAGAGAAAGGAGACTGAGGAGCCTTCAATCCCCATCTTTGCAGCCTCGGCTGCACAGAATAATTGGATGGCAATAGCTCTGTACAGAGCTCCCTGTTCATTCACAAACCGAAGCGTAGTAAACACAGTTCACTCTGCTTCATTTATGAATGGACACAGAAGCTTTCAGTACGGATCACCCACTGTGCCCATTCAGAAAAATAATATGTCTTTTTATCTTTTGTCCCTTCCCCATCCTGACACATCCCCCACAGAATCAAGAGAGGGGAGGGGGAAGCTGGCAGCGCTTCAGGGAGAGTGGGGGTACCAGGGCAGCACACAGGGGCCCAGGAAACAAGTAACCTGGATAGGAGGTGCGAAAGTGACAGCATAAACCAATGCCTCAATTTTCCCTCCATGCCTCCAATTGACAGCATTGGTTCCTCTACATGCCGCCCCCACTGCCCCTCCTATCTAGGTGTAGAACCAAATATGGCAAGGAAGCTGCACGTGCCCCCTAAAGCATTGGGACTGGGTTGCAATTGCGATCCATGTGACCCCTATAGTTACTCCTCTGCATATCAGTCCTTAGATGTGGTGGCTGCATTTGTTTTCTTTTTACAGGTTGTATGTCCTGTATTTTCACCTGGTGACCATGTCAGTATCATATTTCCTGTCCTAGGGTGACAACACTAACTGTACTGGATCTATGGAGGAGCAGCATTGTCACCCTAGAACAGTAAGTGTGTTAGGACTAAAGAACACCTCCACATCTCCTCATTCATAGAAATGAGGTGCTCTATAGATCAGATAAAATTAGGCAGCAAGTGCCTCTTCCTCTCCATATCTTTGATACCCAGGGATAAGGGGTTGTGCAGTTCTGAGAAGACAGATTGAAAAGCTGGTGGTTTTGTTTAAAAATGCCAATTCAGTTTGTTTGCGGAGGTGAAGAGCACCCTAATGACTCTCATAAATAATGAGAAGATGTCTAGTATTCTCCATGATTCCCACGTCAAGTTCCTTAAGGTGTGGGGCCCGTGGTGGTCCTACGCTCTTCCCTCTCTGCACCCGACCAGCCTAGGCCTCTCTAATTGCCCTCCTCTACCCTCCCGACCTGGGGGAACCTTTTTCCTACCTACCCAACCTTCCTGCTCTGTAACTCCTTTTCCTTCTCCGTCTTTCCTTCTCATTTCTAGTGTCCCTCTTCACCATATATTCCCTCTCTCTCTCATCTCTTTTTTTTTTTTTTTTTTTTCTATTTTGGTTCTTAGTCCGATTTTAGTCTTATTTTCCAAAATTTTTGTGGACTACCCTTAACCCCTGAGCAATAAGCTCATTTACCCTAATTCCCCGTACACACGGTCGGAAAATCCGACCACAAAATCCATCGGATTTTTTCCGACGGATTTTGTCCGACACTGGTGTTGCATACACACGGTCGGACAAAGTTGTCGGAAAATCCGATCATTCTGAACGTGGTGACGTTTGTTGCCTACGACGGGACTACGTAGAGGCTAGTAGCCAATAGCTTTGGTCTTGTAATGTGATCTGAGCATGCGTGGCACTTTGTCCGTCGGAAATTCGCTACACACGATCGGAAAAAGTCCGATAGGACTTTGTTGTCAGAAAGTTTGAGAGCAGGAGATAAAACTTTGTCCGTCGGAAAATCCGACGGAAAAAGTCAGATGGAGCCTACACACGGTCGGAATTTCCGACAACATTGTCCGATAGGACATTTTCCGTCAGAAAATCCGACCGCGTGTATGGGGCATATGTTGACCCCCGGCCTTTTGTGTTTGACAACTTCTACAATCAAATATACTTTTAATGTGCATTATTATAAGGTGACCAGATTTTTAAAATGAAATCCGGGGACATATTTTTTTTTTTTACTAGCAATAGCGGCAATCAGCGACTCTCTGCCCATCACCACCCGCCGCCCGCCTCAAAGCCTGTCAAGTCTTACTCTTCGGGCCCCAGGTACTACTGGGTGGGGAGCGAAAGAAGATCACTCCGCCAGGGAAGGCAAGGAGATAAGCAGGCAGGCGGCTCGCCGGGACTTGAGCCAAGCAGAAGAACATGCGAGCGGAGCTGGATGGGCATGTGTCCGAAACTGCTCTGACCAGCCCATGATCATCAGAAAGGGGCACAGATAATGGAAAGAAATACACCCCGTAAGCTAATAGGAGCGATGGAGCGGGGGGGTGTAATTCAGAATTTTTTTTTTTTAATTCTGCACAGACTGTCTTTGAAATTGCCCCAGCCCCTGTTCAAATACAATCCGGGGACAAAACCGGGGACAGACTTGGTCCAGGGACAGTGTCCTCAATCCGGGGACTGTCCCCGGAAACCGGGGATGTCTGGTCACCCTACATTATTAGGCTGTGCCATGATATACTTTATGTTTATATCCCCTGCGTGGGATCATTACAGTTGTTCTTATCTCTCAAAAATGTCAATAAAAAAAGATTGTTATATAAAAATATCAATTAAGTGCACAGGGATTTACAAGGATACAAGCTTTCTGACAGGATTTTTTTGTACTTGCAGAAAATGTACTTAAACTGAAAAAGTAGAGGTAATGCAGCCAGCACATCTAAGGTTCTTTCACATGGAAAGTCGGGATTGGGCAGGCAAAGAATCCACATTTTGTCTGCTCTCTCAACCACCCACCTCAAGCGGCCATGGTGCCACTCTAGGGACTACTCACTGCTGTGGCAGTGTTAACGCTACATGCAGAATTTGATAGTTGGCATTACCCAGGGTCGGGACAAGGGACGGACAGGAGGGGTGACCGCCCTGGGCACGATGGTATCATGTGAGGTGGGGGGGCACTGCAATAAAATAAGATTGGGGGATAGGGGATTGGTATTGTAAGAGTGAATTTTGGGGGGCAGCAGGGGTAAGTATTGTTCTAGGAGGGGGAATCTAGGGGGTAAGGGTGCTAAGAGTGATAATTTAGGGGGATTTGTGTTGGGATGAGGGATGGGGGGAAGAAAATGTGTGCTAGGAAGGGGGATCAGTGCTGGGAGGGGATATTTTGAGTGGGGGGGAGAAGATGTGTACATGGAGGGGAAATGTTATGGGTAGAGGATTTGTGAAAGGTGTAGTGATTTTTTTTTTTTTTTTTGTGGGGGGCAAAGATTTGTACTGGGGGAGAGGAAATTTATGCTTAGGGAGTAAGATCAGTGCTCAGTTTTTTTGTTGGGGGGGGGATCTTTGATGACACATAATACTCATACATCTTAGGGGCGCAGTTTGGCATGTTGGTCCTGGGCACTAGATGACCTTGTCCTGGCACTGGCACCACCTGTCCAACTCTCCCATGTAGTTGAATGGGACTGTGCTGCAACCACTAGCCAAATACTTAGCTTGCAGTGGCTGCATGGTCCCACAATGAAATACTGACATTCAGCAGTAGAGAAAGAAACAAAAAAGGCAGCCGTATCACCTCCTGACTACCCGCACACGTCCTCTGAAAAGAAATCCACTATGGATCTTTTTTTAGTAGGGATGGTAAAGACTGATGCTAGTATGAATGGATCCTAAAGACTGGCAGCCTGCATTTTTGTTCTTGAGTTTAGATGTGCTAAATTTTTGGGATGCAACATTGGGCAGAAAATATTATTCTTTATAGAAAACTTCTATTGAAAAAAATTGATAGGCACCTACAGAAAATGCTAGTCCTCTGGCTGTCTCTGGTATTATTACTTACTGATTTACTGACTAGCCATCTTCAGAAAATGCTAGTCCTCTGACTGTCTGTGGTTTTACTACTTAGTGATTTACTGACCCATAACAAGCTGGTAAGGAAGAAGTCACAATGCCTGATACGAATATACTAAAGTTAATGGTTTAACCACTTCCCACCCAGCCTATAGCAGAATGATGACCGGGCGGTGGTACAGTTATCCTGACTGGGCGTCATATGACATCCTTCAGCATAACAGACCCTGTGCGCCCGTGGGGGCGCACATCGTGACGATCGGTGGTGTGATGTGTCAATCTGACACACCGCTACACCGATCTCAGAAAAGAGCCTCCAGCGGTGTCCAATCCCGGCTGATTATGATGTAAACAGGAAGAGCCAGTGATCGGCTTTTCCTCACTCACGTCTGACAGACACGAGTAGAGGAGAGCCGACCGGCGGCTCTCCTGACAGGGGGGGTCTGTGCTGATTGTTTAACAGTGCAGCCCCCCCTCGGATGCCCACACTAGACCATCAGGAAAGCCGCCAGGACCACTAGGGAAGGAGTCAACATGTGGATGGCCAGGTATGTACCCATGGCCATCCACATGTGCAAATGAATGCCCAATCTGTTCCAGTGCCCACAAATGGGCACTGACTGGCACCATTATGTAACAAATTACATCAGTGATGCCCAGCAATGCCACCCATCAGTGTCATCAGTGCCACCCATCAGTGTCCATGAGTGCCACCTATCAGTGCCCATCCATGCCCACTTATCAGTGCCCATCAGTGCCCACCCATGCCACCTATCAGTGCCACCCATAAGTACCCATCAGTGCCACCCATAAATACCCATTAGTGCCGCCTACGAGTGCCCATCAGTGCTGCCTATAAGTGCCCATCAGTGCCGCCTATGAGTGCCCATCAGTGCTGCATACCAGTGCCACTTATCAGTGCCACCTATCAGTGCCGCCTATCAGTGCCAGTCAGTGCCACCTCATCAGTGCCACCTCATTGGTGCCACCTTATCGGTGCCCATCAGTGCTGCCTTATCTGTGCTCGTCAGTGCAGCTATATCAGTGCCTGTCATTGAAAAAAAAAAATTACTTATTTACTAAAAAATTTAACAGAAACACAAAAAATTAAAATCAAGGAGGTGATCAAATACCACCAAAATAAAGCTCTATTTGTGGGAACAAAATGATAAAAAATGAGTTTGGGTACAGTGTTGTATGACCGCGCAATTGTCATTCAAATTGCTACAGCGCTGAAAAGCTGAAAATTGGCCTGGGGAGGAATGTGTCTAAGTGCCTGGTATTGAAGTGGTTAAAGTGACAGCCAGACAAACAGCATTTTTCAGAGGGCAGCAAAGACACAGGTTTATTTTACCTGTTATGTTTGGGCAGTAGTATTGTATACTGTAAAATAAAGTGGAACATTTTTGAGTGTGATGAGCTCCTCGAATTTTTGCTGATACATGAGTAAACATTCTCAGGGACTGCCAAGACAGATGTCCTGCACCCCTGCCAAAATCTTGGGTCATGTGAGTCAACACGGAAACATACACACATGAAGCCGTTCGGCCCCTCTACATCCTCCATCACTGAAGACTTCCCCCTTCCAGGTGGATATCGAACAGTAAAACGTATTGTAAGGAATGGTAAAGAGGAACACCTTTCAGAGCAAACCTTTATCTTTTTATTATTTTTATTAAACATTTCAAATTGTAGAAACAAACCATACAAAAGAAAGAGAAGGCAAAAGACAAGATAACACAGTAGTAAGTGCAGATAACAAAACAACTTCTTAATGGAAATCTGATGAGAATAATTGATTTTGCTTATCCTTTATTTTGAAAATACTAATTGCCTGGCTGCTGTGTTAAAGTAGTTGAAAAACCTAGTGAAGTGACTGGCTTCAGGTGATACACAGAGATGAAACAAAGCTTTCTACATAAGTTGTACCTGTTTATCTGTAGCAGAGGCGGCCGCTCATACGGGTGCAGGGGCACCGCCCCCCTAATCCATGCGCCCGACCCCTAATCTACATGCAGGGTGCCAGACGCATACATTTTTTTTTTTTTTTGAAGAGCCCAAGGCTCTAATTGGCTTTAAAAAGGGTGGGCTCAGGGTCAGAGCACTGCAACCGGAGCCCACCCAGATGTGTGAAATTAGTGAATAAATATTCGCTAATGTCTTCCTGTTTCTTCTCCCGGCCAATCAGGAAGTGGGTCCAGAGACCCAATCGGCCAGGAGTCCTTAGACACGATCTGCCACGAGTCCTAAGTCCTGATCGGCGGGGAGGAGAAGTGACCACTGGGACTCGGGAGGAGAAGCAGGGGGAGGAAGCCGCCGAAGCCGCGACCTGGATGGGGTAAGTGGAGGGCTGTCGGGGGGCCTGGCAGGTGACAGGAGAACGAAGTGGTGATAGATCGCGGGGGGTGGGGGTAAGTGGTGATCAATCGATTGAGCGCTGGGGGTGGGGGGTGGTTGGCTTACTGGGGGGGGGGGGGTTCTTGGCTGGGTGGGGGCCGCCACCACTGATCTGTAGCCCTCTCTTCACTGCAACCAATCAAATGCCAGAATTTATAAAGCTTGTCTGAGCTGTCAGAAAACAGGGGGGGGCGGAGAGCTGAAGTTACAGTCGGCAGATCTTAGTCAGGAGAGCTCTGAGAGTTGGTTGAAGTCAAGGGACACACCCAGGGCTGCCGTTAGAAATCACAGGGCCCCATACAGCCTACCTGACAGTACGAGACGGGCCCGGTCTCACAGGAGGGAATCAGAAGTGGGCTGCATAGGGAGGGGAATTGGTGCGGTGGGACGGGAGGACAATTTCAGAATGATGCACTGTGTCTCTCCCTCCAGCAGCTGAAAGACAGTTTCTGCCCCTTCATTGGTGGCTTTCAGCTGCTGGAGGGAGAGACACAGTGCATTTTTCTGTAATTGTCCTCCCATCCCGCTGCACCGACCCCCTTGCTGGCTGGGCCCCCTGTGTGCCAAAGCCCCTATCGGCAGGCCTTGAAACACACCCTCTTCAAACAAAATATGGGAACAGGGCTGAGGCTGCCAATCAAAGACTGTGTGCTGGAGCTCCCTCCCCTGTCACCTTTTTTCTCTTGGTGTCAGGAAAATTTGTCAGAAGTGATTCATGCTGATAGCAGAGGAATGAACCAGCAGACAGAAATTACACACTATAGAGTGATATGCTTTGTTCATATTTCATATCTGAGGTTTACAACCGCTTTAAGGTAGTTATATATGGCTCAATTTTCTCTCACTCAACTCAGCTGAACGAGAGAAAATCATCAGATTTCCTCATTTATGCTATTGTGTGAGGCAGCAGTACTCTTGGCTGCCTAAATACAATGGATGCTACCAAACAGTGACTGCCCCTAACAGGATGAGCTCACATATGATAGGATGATAGGATGATCCCACAGATTCATTTTTTCCACCCGGCTCAGTCAGTCTTTGTACTTGATGATTTCAGTGCGTGGGGACCGGTCACACAGGCCCCTGAAGGAATGGGAAGTAAGGTAAGTATTGCAACTTATTCCTCTACCCTTAGACTTAAAGTGTTATTACACCCAAAAGCAAACATTTATTATATTGCAGCTTACCAATTCTTAGATGTGAAGGCTGCATTCATTTTCTTTTATGGGCTTTCTTTCTTCTATTTATACCTAGTGATCCAACCAGTATGTCTTTTGTTTTTCCAAAGAACAAGCTCTCTCCATTTAGCACTGACAGGGGTGCTTACAATGATCATCCGTTATGTATGTATTTATTTATTTATGTAAAACCTTTATCTGAAACAGAAAAAAAAAAAACGGTTTGTTTATCTACTTATAAAGTATTAGCTGAAGTTTGGCTTTAGTTTGTTAGTGTGTTAAAATCTTCTATTACACATAAAGTTAAGTCCATATATAGATTCCGATAACCCCCCTGCCCACAGACCCCGACAACCACTGGCCAGGGTTGTTGTACGAACAAACGAACACCCGAAGTTCGAACATCAGACATCCCTACTCCACCACCAGTGTGTTCCTCTTTCCTCAGAATGTACCAAACTGTTGATTTGGCTACTCCCAATGTTGCTGCTATCTCTCTGATGGATTTGTTTAATTTTGAAGCCCTACAATGGCCTGTTTCACTTGCATGGACAGCTCCTTTGAACGCATGATGTAGGTTCACAACAATAGATTCCAAATGCAAATCCCACACTTAGAATCAACTCCACACCTTTTACCTGCTTAATTGATGAAGAAATAACGAGGAGTAGCTCAGACCAGGCCATGAAACAGCTTTTGATTAAATTGTCCAATTACTTTTGGTCCATTGAAAAAAGGGGTGGCTATTTTTAAGAGCTGTAATTCCTAAACCCTTCCTCGGATTTGGGTGTACATACACTCAAATTAAACCTGAGAGTGTGAACTTTCAGCCTATATCCATTATATAATTATAGCTTTAATATGCTTTGGTAAATACCTAAAAAATAAATTCTGCTTCTATTCAAATACTGTATATATGGACCTAACTGTAACACCCACCTACCCAGACTGACAATGCTGCTGCCCAAAGATGTCACTGTGCTCCTTCATCTAGAGTAGGGACACTCTAATACAGGAGGGGTGTTACTGACCAGATCACCAGATGAAAACAGAGGAAGAAAAACCTTAAAAAAGAAAATGAAGGCAGCTACTACATCTAATGATTGTTACGCTGCAATATATTACAGTTTGGGTTTAATACCACTTTTTTTAACAATACAAATACAAACAAAAACAAAAGCGTATCACAAAGAAAAATTTCTGATAACAAAACAATAATATAAATCAAACATATACTGTATAACAGTACCAAAACCATCACGGTATTTCATAGACTAGAGAAAAACATTAACGACAAATACTCATATTTATCATAAGGCATTTATGGCCCCATGATTACGTCATTTCTCTGACGAAACGCGTAGGGAGGAGCGACGTGCTGACGTCACCGCGTTCTACGTCCACCTGCATGGGCGTTGTACTGCTGCCGGCCGGCCGCAAATTTTTAAAATACCCTTTTTTACTTGTTTGATATGTACGCTCAGGGCGTTTTTTTACTTTATATTTATGTATACGTATTGGCTCATAGGTCATGGATTAGACTTATTGTAACCAATTGTCAAAGAGTTGATATTTTCCCTTCCTCTCCCCACCACCTGCAGAATGTGAAGTTTTACGCTTTAGTTACTTGACCTCTCCCTTATGATCTTACCCCACATCCACCTTAGTCCATCTCACTGTCAGCCCCTATACCAGATGCCACCGGGAAACTATTATTTATATTCAATTATTATCTTCTTCATCCCGAAGAGGGGCATCAACAAGTGGATTATTGGTGTCCACCCACCAGGACCATATTTTTTTTAATTTACATGGACATCCCCTATGTTTGTGTGTTAATTTTTCTCTTCACAATGTGTGAATAAGAACAGCACACCAATGTTTATGTGGGTTTAATGAGCATTTACCAGCACCCACCGCACTGCAGGGAGTCTTTTTTTTCTGGTGCTTAAAGTTGGGTTTTAGAAACCAGTGGAGTACAGAAAATTTAGCCAGAATCGACTGAAATTTGAGGCCTATATGGCCAGTCCGAAAGTCCAACTCTGGGAAACTAAAAAATGATCCCTTGCAGTGGGGCTGTCCCTGCATTGCAAGGGTTCATTTCTAATTTTTAGTCTAGGGCAGGGGGCTCCAACCTTTCAAAACAATGGGCCAGTTTACTGTCCTTGGAATATTGGGGGGGGGGGGGGGGGGGGCGGACTGTGACCAGTAGGAGTAGAAAACAATGCCTAATGCCGCGTACACGTGACCGGACTTTCCGGGAGAAAAGGTCCGACGGAATCATTCCCTCGGATATTCCGATTGTGTGCGGCATAATCCAATCGTTTTTTCTTAAAAAAAATCAGACGGACCTAGAAATAGAACATGCTTTAAATCTTTCTGACGGAATAAATTTCTATCAGGAAAACCGTTCGTCTGTATGCTAACCAAATAAGACACAAGGGCAGCTATTGGCTATTGAACTTCCTTTTCTAGTCCCGTCGTACGTCATTGCGTTCGAAACTAACAGACTTTGGTGTGATCGTGTGTGGGCAAGTCCGTTTGGTCGGAACTCCGTCGGGAAGGCCGTCAGAGTTTATTCTGACGGAAAGTCCGGTCATGTGTACGCAGCATTAGTGGGTGATCAGTGGGATTAAAAAAAATTTTACATTATTGTGTAAGCAGGAGGAATAGTGCCCCATCATTGGTGTTAGTAGGAAGAATAGTGCCCCATCATTGGTGTCAATAGGGGGATTAGTGCACCTTCGTTGGTGTCAGTGGGAGGAATAGTGCCCTATCAATCTCAGATAGCAAGGATAACTTGCCACAAATTTGTGGCAGTGTTGAATTGTAAGTCTGTTAACTTTCTGCACATTTTCACTGGCAAGTTGTACACTCGCAGAGCACTTGAAGCACAAGTTCTAGTTGTCACTTTTCCAATTTGTAGCAAATTTGCATGGCAAGTCTCTAGCAAGAGCAAAGTGGCAGTGCTGAGTCTACAGCAAGAGCTCTGCAAGTATACAGCATGAAAATTCAGCCACAGTGCCCCCTGTGGTGGGATGACTATGGCACAACATAACTGAACCAGAAATTGCTTCAGACTTGCAGAATGTTTTCAAATAAAGTTGATCCAGAGTCATGCAATGCAGACTTGCTGCAATTGTGCAACAAACTTGTGAAGCTTGGCAAGTCTAGCAATAGCTAAGCAAGTCCTTTTCAAACTTGAAGCACAATTGCTTGCTATATGGGCATTGCTGTCAGTGGGAGGAATGGTGCCCTATCATTGATGTCTGTTAGAGGAATGGTGCCCCATATTTGATGTCAGTGGGAGAATTGGTTCCCCATCTCTGGTGTCAGTAGGAAGAATAGTACCCCATTAATGGTGTCAATGGGAGGAATAGTGCCCCATCATTGTCAGTGGGAGTAATAGTGTCCCATTGTTGGTGTGAGTGGGAGAAATAGTGCCCCATCATTGGCGTTGGTGGGAGGAATAGTGCCCCTTCATTGGAGTCAGTGGGAGGAATAGTGTCCCATCTTTGGTGTCAGTGGAAGGAAGATGCCTCATATCAAGGGAAGGAATAGTGCCCAAGGGCCAAATAAAGGCAAGCAAAGGGCCACATCTTGCCACCGGGCCACAGTTTGGAGATCCCTTGTCTAGGGGAACAAAATAAAAGATTTACTGACCCAATTCTCCACTTCGAGCTGCAGCTAGACCAGTCTCTGTAGCTTCTTCTTCTCTCCCATGCTGCAGCAGTATATGGTCCTGATGTCATTAAAAACAAAGCAGGGTCCACCACTGAAGCTTAAAGGGGTGTTCCGGGAAAAAAAAATGAAAAGCCAGCAGCTACACATACTGCAGCTGCTGGCTTTTAATAAATGGACACTTACCTGTCCTGCAGTCCCTCGATGTCGGCACCGCAGCTGATGTTTCCATCAGCTGTCGGGTGCTGCTGCCGCCATTGCAGGTAAGGGAACACGGCATTGTAGCCTTTCGGCTTCACGTCAGGAACCCTACTGCGCATGTGCAAGGCCCCGCTCCTCTCTCCTATTAGCCTGGCGGCCGGGGGAGCTGGAGGAGCGAGCCCCGCAGTGACGTCACGGCCACATCACAGCCGCAGCCAGAATCCTGGAAGTAGGAAAGGATACCTGTCAAAGGCAGGTATCCTGTCCCCCCTCCCCCCGATAGGTGCCAATTGTGACACCGGAGGGGGGGAGGAATCCGATGAGCGGAAGTTCCACTTTAGGGTGGAGCTTCGCTTTAAGGGAGCACCTTCTGCCGGGGGAGCAGAGGATCAGGTAAATAAAACTGTTTCTCTTCTACCCTAGACAAAACTAGATATTAACCCTTGCAGTGCAGACACAGCCTTACTACTAGGAATCATTTTGTAAGCCGCCTGGAGTTGGGCTTTAGCTATAATAACTTCTAGGTCACTGTCCTGCAAGGAATATAGAGATAAGTTGTGCTGGCTGCTCTCCAATCTGCACTAGCTGCATGATTGCTTCAGATTTGTGGCTCATAAGTATTTAAACCTGAACTCCAGAAAGATATAAATAATGTAGCCAAAAACTTAGAATTTTGGATATATTGGGGAACGGTCACTGCCACTGGAATAAGTGTCCCCATTGGAAGATGGCCCTCTATTACCATTTCAGTGGCAACTTTAAAGTTAAATTCCAGAAATTGCAAATTGGGACTCCACCTCACTGCAAGGGTTAAATGCTCATTAAAGTGGAACTTAAAACAAAAAAAATGAAAATTGCAAAGAGGTAGGCTCTTTATTGTAGAAGAGACATGCAAAAAAATGCACCTCCCTGCCTGACTTAAATCCCCTACAGAATGTACGCTGTGCTTCGCATACACAGCTCAGTATACATTCCAGCACACCGTACACGCAGGAATGATACCATCCCGCGCTGGCCGAACAAATTGTTCTGAGACCGGCTAAGAACATGGGGAGAAGATGCCGACACCACATGGACCTTTGGAGCATAGGTGAATATTTTTGCCTTTAGTTCAACTTTAAGTCTAGGGCAGTGATTCTCAACCAGGGTTCCGTGGAACTCTAGGGTTCCTCCAGAGGTTGTTAGGGGTTCCTTCAGCATTGGGCAATTTCTGCCTCTCAAAAGGGTTCCCACTGACACCATTGATCTTTTTAACTATCTGTAGGGAGGAAATTCTTCCCAATGACCACAAGTGTAAGGACCATTCTTCCACTGACCATCACATTAATGTATCATGAGTTGTAGATTTCTAATTTTTAGCAGGGGTTCCCTAAAACCGGAGAACTATTTCAAGGGTTCCTCTGTGTAGAAAAAGTTGAGAAAGGCTGGTCTAGGGAGTCAAAAAAAAAGGCTGTACTTATCTCCTTGCTTGTCGGCGCTCTTCTCTCCAAAGTTCTTGGCTGTGGCCAGGTTCTAGTCAACTATTGGACCTGCATTGTACTTGATCAGCACACGGCCGTTGGCCAGAGTGCCTTAGAGAAGAGGCTGGGTAGGACTAATAATCCTACAGATGGAGGGATCCTGTCAGAGCAAGGAATAAGGTAAGTATTACACCCTATTCCATTGCTCCTAGATCTAATGAGCATTAAACCCTTGAAGAGCAGAGCAGGTCACTGCAATCGTTTTTTATCTGTAGTCTGAAATTGGGCTTTAAAATTTGGATTTCCCATCACTTTCTGGATTGTCCCAGTAACAGTGGGCACCAGGACAAATTCAGAGAGAGCAATGAAAAGCCAGCACAGGTTTTGACCTTTCCAGACTCCGCCTAAATTCTTTTTTGACTTTAGACTATAAAATCCTCCTTTGTTACTTATTTCAGATGTTCCTTCCAAAGTACTACGATAAAGAGTAGTGGTTTCCAAACTGTGGCCTGGGGGACAGATGCAGCCCTTTGCCTGCTTTTTATCTGGCCATTGGCTCTCGCTGCTGTCAATCAAACTCAGTTAACCAATCAGGAGATAGAGGGGCGGGGCCGAACCACGGCTCTGTGTCTAAATGGATACACAGAGCTGTGGCTTGGCTTGGGTGCCCCAAGAGCAAGCTGCTTGCTGTGGGGGCACTCAACAGCAGGGAGGGGCCAGGAGCACCGAAGAGGGACCTAAGAAGAGGAGGAGGAGGATCCAGGCTGCCCTGTGCAAAACCACTACACAGAGCAGGTAGGTATGACTTGTTTGTTATTTTATGTTATTAGACTTTACAATCATTTTAGAACACTTACATGTCCACGAATCCGGCGATGTCTTCACCCCAGATGATTTTTCAATTGGCTCTCAGGTTCTGCCATTGCTATTTCTTGTAAGGGAAACGGGCGGTGAAGCCTTCCAGGTTCACAGCCAGTTCACTATTGCACATGTGTGAAGCACGGCGTGGGGAAGAAGGAGGAGGCCAAACTTCTGGTTGACTTCGCCATGGCGAGATCAGCCGGAAGTGGGAATGGGTACCTATCAAAACCAGGTACCCGTTCCCCCCTTCCCCCCAAAAGGTGCCAAATTTTGCAGCGGAGGGGGGGGAGGCAAACAAGCAGAGTTTCCCCTTTTTGGGTAGAGCTCTACTTTAGGTCTGAAAAACAGCAAACTGACTAGTTTGGAGACTCCTACAACTATATAACAACTATATAAGAGAATAACAAATAACACGGCAGACATGTCCACAAGAAGGTAGACAGTGATAAATTGGTGATAGTAGGACTCTGTAGAAGGTTCCTTATACCAGTGTTCACTTCAAATAGCCAACCATATGAAGGTGAACTAAAACAAAATGGATTTCCTTGGCACATGATTGGATCATTACAGACTGCACAGCTTCACTGGGAATCTGGGATACACTAACTGCAGCTGAATTAATTTAGATAATTTGGGTCTCAGAAGTATTTGATCCCTCCCTTGTATTCTCCAGAGAAGGTGCTTGTCTTTCTTTCTCTTCATTCACATGAATGTCAATGGCCCTCACAGGAGGTCACTTGGGGAAGATTTCAGGGGATCTTCATGCTGCCCATCACATGCTCCAATGATCACTCAAATACAACCTGTTTATATTAGTCCCTTCCTGTTATGTCGCAAAGGACTGACTACTATCGAAACACAAGTACAATGTCATCCCTGACATCTACTTGGCCATGTCCCAAGACTGTGTACTTACCTACAGAGAGGGCCCCATTCCCACCATCAGAGTCACAGAAATAATCCACCCATCAACTCTAATGTCCATCGGTCATCCGCCATTCAGATTGTGTCTTACTTATCAGTCTTACTATCTATCTATCTATCTATCTATCTATCTATCTATCTATCTATTATCTATTATATATTATATTATTATACACAATTTATATAGCGCCAACAGTTTATGCAGCGCTTTACGATGTAGAGGGGGGACAGCACAATTACAATACAGTTCAATACAGAAGGGACAGGAGGGCCCTGCTCATAGAGCTTACATTCTAAAGGAGGGGGTGGTGGTACAAAAGGTAATAGATGCAGAGAATGATTTGATGGAGGTGGCTCTGGGACAATTGTTAGGTGGGTGCAGGATAGGCTTCCCTGAATAAGTGAGTTTTCAGGGATCTCCTAAAGGTGGGGCTGATCGAATATACCGGGACAGGGAGTTCCAGATCCAATCTATCTATCTATCTATTTATTTTTCAATTATCTACCTATCTATATCTACTCAATTATCTATTAAATGTTAATGTATTATCTATCTATCTATCTATCTATCTATCTATCTATCTATCTATCTATCTATCTATCTATCTATCTATCTATCAAATCAATTATCTATTAATTAATCATGTATTATCTATCTATCTATCATGGAGTGCAATGAAGGGGTTAGTGGGCCCCTCCCCCGCTGTGTGGGATATTAGAATGTACCAGTCAGTGTTGCTGGCAGTAGTAAGGGACATGGACAGTATAATCGGATTGTGTCTCCCCGGTAATCCGGCCCCCAGTGCGGCCGCCTCTCTCTCCAATATCACTAATGTGACTTGTATTGGCTGCATTAGACAGATGTTGGGCTGTGTGTGTATCTCTGATCCCTGGTAATACTTTCACTGGCATTACATTCACAATCCACTCCTTTTACTTTTCCTGCAATCTGTCAGAGTGGTGAGGAGTGGAGGGATGGAGGAGCAGAGAGATGGAGGAGCAGAGGGATGGGGAGCAGAGGGATGGAGGAGAAGAAAGGATGGAGGAGAAGAAAGGATGGAGGAGCAGAGGGATGGATGAGCGGAAAGGATGGAGGAGTGGAGGCGCCGCACACACACAGGGGGCCTTCATATACACCGCCCGGACAATATAGTGTGGGCTGCTGCCTGGTATCATCAGGCCAAATAAGTGGAGGAGGGGAACAGGAGAGAGAGATAGAGAGAGAGAAAAGAAAGGAATGGAGAGGGATAGAGGAGAGAGAAGAAGGGAGAGAGAATGGGAGAGAGATAAAAGAAGAAGAGAGAGAGGAGAGGTGTGAGATCAAAAAGAGAGGGAGAGAGAAAAGATAAGAGAAAGTGCAAGAAGAAAAGAGTGAAACAGAGAGAGGGGGGGCAGAAAGAGCAAAACAGAGAGTGGGAATAGAAGTGCAGAGTGGGTGGAAAAGAGAGAAAAGGGGAGAGAGAGGGGGGGAGAGAGAGAGGGGGGAGAGAGAAGGGGAGAGAGAGAGATGGGGGGGGGGGGGGAGCAGATATGGATGAAAAAAAAGAGAAGGGGAGAAAGAAAAAGAGGGGGGAGAGAGGAGAGAGAGAGAGAGAGAAGGGGGAGAGAGAAGGGGAGGGAGAGAGAGAGAGATGGGGGGGGGGAGAAGAGCAGAGATGGATGAAAAAAAGAGAAGGGGAGAGAGAAAAAGAGGGGGGAGAGAAAGGGAGAGAGAGGGGGAGAGGAAAAAAGAGAGAATGGGAGAAAAAGGGGGGGGGGTGAGAAGGGGAAAGAGAGAGAGAGGGGGGAGAAAATGGGAGAGAGAGAGGGGGAAGGGAGAGAGAAAGGGAGGAAGAGAGATAAAAAAAAGAGAGAGAAGGGGAGAAAGAAAGAGAGGGGGAAAAGAGCGAGAAGGGGAGAGTGAGGGGGAGAGAGAGGGGAGAGAGGGAAAAAAAGAGAGAGAATGGGAGAGAGAAAAAAAGGAAAAAAGAGAGAAGGGAAGAGAGAGAGGGAAAAGAGAGGGAGAGAGAGAGAGAGATGGGGGAGAAGAGCAGAGATTGATAAAAAAGAGAGAAGGGGAGAGGGAGAGAGAGAGGGAGGTAAGAGCAAGTAAAAAAGAGAGAGAAGGGAAGGGAGCGAGTTAAAAAGAGAGAGAAGGGTAGAGAGAGAGGAAAAAAGAGAAAGGTAGAGAGAGAGAGGAAAAAAGGAGAATGAAAAAGATTGATAGAGAGAAAGAGAGAGAGAGAAACAGAGAGAGGGAAAAAGAAGGGCAGAGAGGGATGAAAAGGAGAGGAGGGGAGAGAGAGGGGAAAAATGAGAATGCTAAATATTGGGAGAGAAAGGGAAAGAGAAGGGCAGAGAGGGAAGAAAAAAGAGAGAGAAGGGGAAAAAGAGCGGAAAAGAGAGAGACAAGGAGAGAGAGAGAGAGGGGAAAAAAAGAATATGCAAAAGAGAGAGAGGGAGATAAACAGAGAGTGGAAAATAGAAGGGCAGAGAGGGATGAAAGATAGAGAAGGGGAGAGAGAGAGGAAAAAAAGGGAATGCAAAGATTGAGAGAGAGCGATGTTAGTGAGAGAGTGCAAAACAGAGAAAGGGAAAGAGGACAGAGAGGGATGAAAAAAGAGAATGTAAAAAAAGAGAGAGAGGAAAAAAAAGAGTATGCAAAAGATTGATAGAGAGAAGGAGAAAGAGAGAGAGAGAGAGATGTTAGAGAGGTAGAGAAAAAGAGAAAAGCAAAAAAATTAAAAATGTTAATAAATAAAATAATAATACAAAGAAAAAGAAAAAAGAGAGAGATAAAAAGTGAAAGAAAAGGGTAAAGAGGGAGATGGAAAACTAGATGATATAGAGATATACATGGAGAGAGAGAAAATTGGGGAGAGAGAGTAGTTGGACAAAAAGAAAGAAGGACAGTGTAAAGGGAATAAATAAATTAAGGGAAAAGAGCAGCGAGAGAGAGAAGAGAGCAGCCAAAATATAAGAAGAGAGTCAGTGACAGCAGACTGTGAGAGAAGAGGGGGAATGGTGAATTCAGGAGACAGATGAATGAGGTGAGAATAATAAAGGAGAGATAAGTGGGAGGAAGGTAAGAAGAGATGAGGGCCAGGCAGAATCAGAGGAAGGGGAAATGGGGGGAAGACAGAGGTAAGAGCAGAGAGGAGGACAGCACAGATTAACTCTTACCTCCCAGACTCATCTTGAGTATGTCATACTGATGATGGACTCTCATTGGCTGCCTGCTACCTACCTGCATGGATCTGGTGTCCCATGTCCTGCCAGATGACCACCAACGCTGCAGGACTGCTCTTCCTCCCTTTGTGTCTACCTCCAAGGATTGAAGCTGAATGCTGTGTATGAGTGAATGTGTGCATCTCCTCTGATTTCCCTTCCCAGTCTGAGCCGCAGAAATGAAACACATATGCTGCTCCGTCTCCTTATATTTCCAAATGTCTCTGGCACTATTGTCCCTGCACTCTGTGCAACGTGTAAAGTGGAAACACATGCAGGAAAAAGCCCATCCAAGGCACACACAATAATACCTCCAGTAACCTTCCTGCCCAGCTCCGACTGTAAATTATATGTCAGCTTTCTTTTTTATTTTCTTTCTTTTTTTTTTTTTTTTGTTTCATTTTTTTTTTTCTTTACTATAGTGAATGTATTATTTTCTGATGAACACAAGGGCACATCAGTCTGAAATTCTATCATTTCCATGTGAGTGGACAGCAAGTGCGGGGATCAATAGGGAGCCGATCTATAAATCAAGCCCTGGTGTCACGACAAATCAAAATAATGCTTCTATTATTTCAATCGATAGACCATTTTTATGCGCAACATCTGATGCACAAAGTGTCGCAGTGTGTGTGAGTGTGTATGTATGTGTGTGTGTGTGTCTCATGTGTACACCCCTTCCTAGTATATCAACAATCCATCTGTAATCGTGTCAATAGCAGTAAATACATCACTGGGTTCTAGAGTCACCTCCTCGTGTGACATCATCAGATAATGACGTCATCAGACGAATCCACTTCAAATATTCAAGGTTTTTTGGAAGGCAAGCTAAAAAGCATTGCATTATTTTAATAAAAATAATGTTTGTTGTAAAAGCATTTGATTACATAAAACATATTTTTGTTTTTAAATACATTACATTCTTTTTTTTTAATATTTTGGTTTGAAAACATTCAATTGATTAAAAAAAAAATATTTTGGTTTATAGCATTAAATTAATAGCAATAATAATAATAATAATAATAATATATATATATATATATATATATATATATATATATATATATATATATATATATATATATTAAAATATAAATATTTATTGATAACAATAGATAGAAAAAATGCAATAAAAAAAATAAACGGTCACAAAATAAAATACGATTTTTGTACTTTATTAGACTTTATTTAGAACAGATTATTTTTCATAAATACCGTCTTTTTTTTTTTTTTTTCACAGAGCCTTTACAAAGGCTTCTTAACAAATGTGTGTATTTTTACAGTACAGCTCCATCTGTCTGACATCAATAAATAATCCCTGATAACATTCCTAATCTATTTCTCTTCACTGAAATAAGAAGAGATTATTATTACTATTCTGTTCAGGCAAAATCCCAACGATCCGATGTATTTATTGCACAAATTAAACAGATGCCATTTATTTTATTTTATTTCTTTTTCGTATTATTTTTTTGTATTTCTTAACATTCCAGGGAAAATTCTTGAGCTCCTCGAGTTTGACAATATTTAAATTCTGGCAGACTTCATAGGTGTCCCTCTCTGGGGTAATCCATATTTAACAGCCCCAAAAAAAAAATGTATCAATTCAGGGGCAGACTGCTTGTTTGAAAATGTGAAAAGGGCCCCTTTTCTGAAGGACTGTATGGGGGGGTTTTATGGGTTTGTGACAGTTGGGAGAGGTTACAGTAAGCAGAGAATGGGCTCCTAATATACGGCTCAAGGGTTAATTTATAGCATCTGCTGAGTTGGCAGGGGTCACTGAAGGGTATTCAGAGGAACATTGTATATTAGTACATAAAAAAAAAAAAAAAGCCAAGATTGCAATTTAGATTTTTATTTTATTTGTTGATTTGAGGGTATAAAATGACACGTAGGCACCATTTATTGTTTCACTAAAAATGTATTTTAATTCTTGCAAACGCCACTGTTTACAGACAAGCCTTTTAATGTATTTAAAAATATTATTTAATAAAAATCTCTCTGCTAGATATAATGCGTTAAATATTAAAATCTAAAGTTAGGTGAAACAAGAACAAATACTATATATATATATATATATATATATATATATATATATATATATATATATATATATATATATATATATATATATATATATATATATTTGTATGTATTTATTTATATATATATATTTATATATATTATCATAAAATTGGTCAATTTTCTTTGTGCAAAATGGACAGACCTTATACTACTTATTTTGTTTTAATTCATTATTCGTATGACATTACAATATTATATGTGTCTGCTTTTAACATTCTATTAAGAATTGGTAGAGACCTGCTAAAACATTTTTTTTTTTTTTTTTATACCAACATCAAGAAATGTCGATTTATTAAAAAAAAAAAAACGGGTCATTTAAGATTTCTACAGGTTTGGTGATTTTAAAGTTGACCCCCAGAGATGGGTGCTGAGCTCTCCCCTTGTCTGCCTTAGCTGTAAATAATAGATTTCAGATTAGCTAATTAACGTACATTAATCACTGATAGAGGGGGAATAAATCAAAAGCTTTGTTCCAACTTTCAAACTCGCCAGTTCAGATATACCTAGCAACTATCTCAAACAGATAGATACTGTTTAAATTAACTGACTGCAAAGTAAACCCTTTCCACTTCAGTTTTAAAAAAAATGAATATTCTTTGTATACATGTCATTAAAGTTTAAGTGCTTTCCTTCATTTACTGGGAAATTTCTTTATGGCCAGAATTTCAAAAATATGCCTTCATTTGTATAAGCACGTTCAATCACAATTTATTCTATCATCACCTTCAGGGTGCATTAACTTATGCACTAATAATTTATTTAAACTGTAATCTGATGTTTTTTCTTTTTTTTTTTTTTTGGGGGGGGGGGGGGGTAGAGATAAAATAATAAAACAGTTACAATAACACAAATTACAACAGTAACACAAAGAACTATACTGCTGCTACAACTACCACCAATAATAATTGTGATAATATAATAATAATAATTATAATAACGGTGATAATGATAATTGAAGAAAGAGAAGAAAGAGAAGAAGGAAGAAGAAGGATGTAGTAATCATTATTGTTTTGCTGTTATTATAATAATAAGTGTTTGTTTACAGCAATGCTACCACTACTACTACTTCTACTGCTAACAATAATAATAATAATCACAATCATAACAACAACAATAATAACATTATAATAATAAAAAATAAATAATTATAGCAATGATTAAAAGGAATCTTAAAGAAAAAGTGCAATCTTATTTGCAGACATATAATACGTTGACTGGTTGAGTATAATGAAAATGAAAAAGACAAACAGTGCACAAAATTAAGAAAAAAAAAATGAAAAAGACAAACAGTGCAAAAAATTAAGAAAAAAAAATGAAAAAGACAAACAGTGCAAAAAATTAAGAAAAAAAAATGAAAAAGACAAACAGTGCAAAAAATTAAGAAAAAAAAAATTAAAAAGACAAACAGTGCAAAAAATAAAAAATTAAAAAGATAAGAACAGGTTGTTTGTAAACATTTAATGTTTTTGTTAAATGGGTACATTTAAAATATAAAATAAGAAGAAGAAATACAAATATACACACACAAGTCTACACAGGTTGAACTGGATGGACTGTTGTCTTTTAAAATATAAAATAATAATAAGAAATACAAATATACACACACACGTCTACACAGGTTGAACTGGATGGACTGTTGTCTTTATGTAACCTTACCTACTATGTAACTAGTCTTTATTTAACCTTACCTACTATGTAACTAATAAATATGAAAGAGAAACTATAACGTTTTATTCATTTATCTTGACTATATGATACATTGTATAGTGCACTAAGCAGACAAAAAATGAACAGTATAATAGTAGAGACAAAAGCAATAATGGAAAAAACAAAAAGTAAAATTAATTATTAAAAAAAAAAAATAATTATAAAAAAATAAAAAAAGGAAAAAAATGGAAAAAAAAGACAGACATTTATCCCTACATATTTGTGGCTCATAAAAATATTTCCGCACAATGGCTTCATTCAGTGCCCATCATACTGTACCTTGCAGTGGCTGGTTGTGCCAGTCCAGGGACTTGGTTTCGTGCCCCCTCTCTCCATATAGTATACAGTAGACTCCAATGTGCCTGGGGCTAGAAGTGCCTCTTCCATGAGAAGGGGGACGCATTGTAGCTTTGCCATTTACAGAGGAGTAGTGCCAAACGCAGGTGGCTCTCTGAACCCTAACCACTTTTAATAGCACTGCCTCCCCCATTTTAGTCAAGAACCTTATAATTAATTTTAAGTTACCCATTGCACCATATCATTAAAAAGGAAGGGGGAAAATAGATGCAGTCCAAACAGCGTCAGATACAAGCTGGATGCAACGACTGAGAGGAGCCCAATTTGCATACAGCTTTCTACTTTGCTGATTGTTACATTGCCAAGTGTGATATCTCTAATTACACAAGATTAATGTGGAGAAGGTCCTCCAAGGCTTATTCAAATTTATTTAAACACTGTTTTATCCTTTCCTTTTATATCTCTTTTTTTTTTTTTTTTTCAGGATTGCAGAGGACAGATTTAGCTTAGAAGGAAAATAATTTTTTTATTTTTTTGTATTTTTTTGCTGTCAATAGCTAGTATATATTTATATACAGACTCTTGAAAGGAGATCTGTCAAGAGCTATGTAATAATTCTCTTGGAGTGTCCATTATTTGCATACTTCCAGAGGTATACCCTGCTTTTTTTTCTATATGTATTTATCAGAAGGAATGTAGCTAGAGATTATCAGAATTATCTCATTTGTTTGAAGTGCCATCTTCATTAAGAAGGGGCATGGCTGCCTCCTCTGTGAATTATAAGGCACTCTGGCACTTGTGGGTAAAATACAAGTTTAAAAACAAAACATTAGACTATTAAATGCAAAACAAATAAATACAAATAAAATAAAAAATAAGATACAGCACAGACAGGTTTTGAGTGCAAAAGGTAATCCTGGTGTTTTCTGTTCTCTTTCTTTCTTTGCTTTTATGGAAATATTCATTGAAAATATATTTATTAATACAGATTAAAATCAATATTAGCACAGCAGCTTTAAACCCAGTGCAAGAGCGCCACCTAGTGGACCAAGGTGGCTTAGAACACAGTGCAGGTAATTGCTGCAAAGGTTTTACGTGGTCTCATGCTGTCCCTTGTGGCTTTTCAGAGAAAAAACAGCTAACATTTTCTGATTTTATTTTGTGCATTTAAAGGTTCCTCTGTCCTACTCAGCAATCCATTTTTATTGCAGTATAAGCTGATTATATACAATAGAGTCGGTACAATCCTCCTTAGATTGACTGTGTAGTGAGTATAGGTGTACAGCCTATTGCATTAGGGTGTGCACCCCAAAGCTCAAACACATATGTGCAGTGGACGGTGTCAGTAGTTTTTTTTTTTAATACTTTATTTTTTATTATTTTTTACAATTTTATTACATTTTATTTTTACAATTTTTTTTTAGGATCCCTATTAAGGGGCTCTGGTGAAATATCAGGGGTTCAAACAGGGGGTATCTGTGCCACACGGATGATTAGGGTGTGCCCTGGCACCCAGTGTCGGGACAAGGTCATCCAGCGCCCAGGGCAAAGATGCCAAACTGCGCCCCCCTTTCCCTTAGGGTTAAGGTCAGGGTGCCCCCCACCCCTGCAATTAAAAATTGTGCCAGGGGCAGCTGCCCCTCCTGCCCACCCCTTGTCCCGGCCCTGCTGGCACCCCCCCGGCACCCCCTGTGCGCATACCTATGGTAGTGAAAGAACTGATTGTAAATACATTGAATGCACTGTTTAGGTAGGTGCTCGGACTACATTGTTGTTAGTCAATCTACAGGAGGTTGCTTAAAGATTGTACACTATGCATTAGGTAGGTTGATGTATTTTCAGCAGTTGGGGAAAAAAAAAAACTTGACAGCAGATATAAAACCTAAATGAAAGAACATAGGTTGTATTAAAGCAGTGTTATTATAAGCATTTGCCATTTGTTAGTTTTTTATAATTTTTTTAATATATTTTTTTTTTTTAAATAAATACAGTTATTTCCCTTTTTATTACCTCTCACTGCACCCCAGTATTGTGGTCTCCTGCGGCCTCTTTCTGTCTCCATGTACAATGACTGCATAGTATTTTCTGATGGTGACAACATCCGCCCATACCTGCATAATGTTGAAATGGCCAATTGCAGTCTCTAATCCAAAGTTCATTAACATGATGACAATGCAGTATTGAGGAACAGGGATAGTGCATTATTCATTTATCACAGGTATTTATATAGCGCTGTCAATTTATGGAGCATTTTACATACACTATATTACCAAAAGTATTGGGACGCCTGCCTTTACAAGCACATGAAAATTAAGTTCAATAGCCAGTTCTGCTCTTCTGCTTGATTCTGAGCATGCGTGGCACTTTGTGTGCCGGAATTGTCTACACACGATTTTGTTGTTGGAAAATTTGAGAACCAGATCTCAAATTTTGTGCGATGGAAATTCTGATGGAAACTGTCCAATGGAGCCTACACACGGTCGGAATTTCCGACAACAAGCTCCGATCTCACATTTGCTGTCAGAAAGTCTGACCGTGTGTACATGGCATTAGTCTGTAGGGTTCAATATTGAGTTGGCCCACCCTTTGCAGCTAAAACAGCTTAAACTCTTCTGGGAAGGCTGTCCACAAGGTTTAACCCCTGAAAAACAACCCAACACCACGATCTCCCTCCACCAAATGATTTGGACCAGTGCACAAAGCAAGGTCCATAAAGACATGAATAATCAAGTTTGGGGTGGAGGAACTTGACTGACCTGCACAGAGTCCTTATCTCAACCTGATAGAACACCTTTGGGATGAATTAAAACAGAGACTGTGAGCCAGGCCTTCTCGTCCAGCATGGTGCCAGGTGCCTGACCTCACAAATGCACTTCTGGAAGAATGGTCAAACATTCCCATAGACACACTCCTAAACCTTGTGGACAGCCTTCCCAGAAGAGCTGGTGCTGTTATAGCTGCAAAGGGTGGGCCAACTCAATATTGAACCCTCCTCGCACAAAATTTGAGATCTGGTTCTCAAATTTTCCGACAACAAAATCCGTTCTTGTAAATTCTGATCGTGAGTACACAATTCCGATGCACAAAGTGCCACGCATGCTCAGAATCAAGCAGAAGAGCAGCACTGGCTATTGAACTTAATTTTTCTCGGCTCGTCTTACGTGTTGTACGTCACCGCGTTCTTGACAACTTTGTGTGACCGTGTGTATGCAAGACAAGTTTGAGCCAACATTCGTCGGAAAAAAAACATGGGATGTTGTTGTCGGACTGTCCGATTGTGTGTACGCGGTATAAGAATGGGATGCCATTAAAGTTCATGTGCATGTAAAGGCAGGCGTCCCAATACTTTTGACAATATTGTACATTCAAAACAGTCCCTGACCTCAAGTAGCTTGCAATATAAAATCCATAACTCACATTTATACACATACTAGGGCCAATTTGGGCAGGATCCAATTAACCTACCAGCATGCCTTTGGAGTGTGGGAGGAGGGCCACACAGGCACAGGGAGAACATGCCAACTCCACGCAGGTAGTGCCGTGGTCGGGATTCAAACCAGCCACCCAAGTGCTGCTAGGCTAAGGTGCTAATCACTCAGCCACTGTGCTGAGTTGTCACTCTATTACATAACGTGTATGAACAAGGACCATTTTGGCAGGATCAGCATTTATTATTTGTATAAATGACAGCTGCAGATTTTAAAAATGATGAAAATGACTTTTCAAATGACATTAAAATGTGTACAAACTCTAAATCTATTTCTTGTATGTTTGGCTTCTTGCCTCTCTATATAGACCTGATACGCAGCCCAAAAACCAACTGACTGAGGTCTCACAGCAGGCTAACAATATTATTCCTAATTGTGAGGCAGTGATGTAATGTTGTCAGCCTGCAACAGGTACTGGCAGGATCTCCAGATAAGAAACTTGGCAAAAAAATGTTTAAGTGGTACTAAAGGCTAGGCATTTTTAATGTACATCATCATTAAAAACTGTACATGCTGTATATACTCATTCATTTTCTGTATTGTGAGAAAAAAATTGGTTGATCCTGCTGTTCACTGTCCTTCTCTCCTTGTCTGGGTCCCTGCTTAAACCCCGAGAGTGTGTAGACCAGCCGTTGAGACATCTACTGAGCATACTCCAGTTTCAGTTCCCTTCTAAGTAGTTAATTTCCTCCTTTTTCTTATCTGCGCATGACTATAGGGTCACACATGTGGGCATATACACAGGGATAAATAACAGCCCACTCCCTCCACTAAACAAGTAAACAGTATCTGGGCTGGATATTACATGTTGATTGATGGAGGCATCACCTCCCTGTAGTTCTGAGCACATACAAACAATATAAACAGGTTAGAGGGGCTTGAAAACCGACTCCCCCCAGATAGCCCACACCATGTTTTTGCACAAAAATGATAAAGATTTGAGTTCAAATACATATTTGTATGACGATTTAAAACATTTAGAAGCTCCTCCTGCAGATGTTCCCCTGCAGATGGGCTGGGAAAGAATTGGGTCACACAACAGCTATATATTGAATATGATAAAAGGTAGTACTTCAATTTTTTTTTAAATTAAAATAAATACTGTGCCATCATCCATATAAAGTGGAACCTCGGATTACGAGAATAATCCGTTCCAGGAGAATGCTCGTAATCCCAAGTACTCGCATATCAAAGCAAGTTTCCCGATTGAAGTCAATGTTAATAAAAATAATTAGTTCCGCATTGACTTCAATGGCATGCAATACCGCATGTGGCCAGAGCCTCGGAAACGGCCAAAAAGGCAGAGGACACCTCGGCTGACCTCGGCAAACCTCGGAAAGACTTTGTTCCCGAGATTTGCCGAGGTCAATAGAGCGATCCTCGAGCCTTTCCGTGCATTTTCGAACGGCGCTGATCGGCGATGTTCGGCTCAGCTCCGGCGCCCCCCCCCCACCTCAGGCCAAACGCGGTACTGCACACCGCTTTGGCCTGAATCGTGCTCGTTTTGCGAGACAACACTCACAAACCGAGTTACGATTTTTAAAAATACAGTGCTCGTATTGCGAAACGCTCGTTAACCGTGTTACTCGCAATCCGAAGTTCCACTGTACAAAAAGAAAGGGAATACAGTGGAACCTTGGATTAAGAGCATAATCCGTTCCAGGAGAATGCTTGTAATCCAAAGCACTTGCATATCAAAGTGAGTTTCCCCATAAAAGTCAATGGAAACTAAGATAATTTGTTCCGCATCGATTTCTATTGCATGCAATACCGCATGTGGCCAGAGGTGGGGGTGCCGGAGAGCATCGGAAATACTCGGGACAGCTCGGCTGAACGGAACGGAGTATTTCTGAGTATTTCCAAGTGATTCCAAGTATTTTCGAACGGCTCTGAACTATTCCGAGTGTCACCGGCAGCCCCGCATCTCTGGCCAAATGCGGTACTGCACACCCCATTAGCTTGAATTCTGCTCGTTTTGCGAGACAACACCCCAAACCGAGTCAGAATTAAAAAAAAAAAAGTTGCTAGTCTTTCAAAACGCTCGTTAACCACGTTACTCATTAACCAAGGTTCCATTGTAATGTAAATGAAACAGTGTTTATAGCATCGCTTTAATATATTTTCTGTGTTAGGATAAAAAATGCCCCATTACCAGTCTATGCCCCGCTGTCCTCAAACACTTACATGCAGTCCCTTGTCACCACCACCAGGGTTCTCCATGATCTGTGTTGCATCCACAGTCTTCTGGGTTGAAGGAGGAGGGTATCAAGGGCAATGGAGTTCTAGTCTTCTGCTGCCCTTAGTCAAATTGCTTGAAAATTAATGAGCAGAGTTGTGACTTGCCAGCACTGTGTTTTAGACATGTGCACACTGAAATGGTTCATTTTGGAATTTCGTTTTCATCCGAAAAATGTATTTATTTAGTTACTCCCAAGATTAGTTTTTATTTATTTAGTTTCATTAAAAAATGCATTCATCCGAAAATCCGAAATAATTAAGGTTGAATCTGTCATTGAAGGCTTATGGCGTCTGTTGAATGTTCTAAGAAGATTCGACGGAGCAGCTAAACTGTACGACGCCGTACATTTCCGGTGGAATGTTCCGCCTACAAGCTACAGTAGAATTCTAATGTTGTATGACACTAGTAATAAATATATTTATTAATTATTATTACTAGTCAACCAACATTAGAATTCTTCTATAGCCTATGGACGGAGCATTTAACCATAAATGTCCGCTCGCGCCGAATGCTTCGTCGAATCTTTATGTCAAATCTTTTCTCTCTATGTCGAATAATCTTGGACTAATAGAGTTAGGTTAGGCACATTCGACCTTTTTTGCTATTGTCTCTATAATGTCAAATCTTTTCTCTCTATGTTGAATCTTTTCTCTCTATGTTGAATCTTTTCTCTCTATTCCGAATCTTTTCTCTCTATTCCGAATCTTTTCTCTCTATGTAGAATAATTTTGGACTAATAGAACTAAGGTTAGGCACATTCGACCACAGGTTCGATGGACACAGATCGCTATTGTCAGCATCATGTTGAATCTCCTATCTATATCGAACTGTTGTCACAACGAAAACAAAAATAAAGCATTTGTTTATGTCGGATCTTTCGGTTTTTGGATTTTGCACGTTCGTTATCGTTTGTTAAAACGATAACGAAAATACCCGAAATTCGGACAAAAATGCATTCGGACGAAAACAAATGCACATGTCTACTGTGTTTGTCTTTGAACGCACTCATGCACTGGCAGCGAGGAGTACGCATGGGTGTCTCTATAGATAGCTATCTGCTAAGGAGACACCCATGCATGGGTGCTATCAGCACAAACAGGCAGTGGGAAGGAGGGCTAGGACAAGGGGTGGGCAGGAGGGACGGCTGCCCTGGGCGCAATATTGCAGGGATATGGGTGCCCTGACCCTAACCCTAAGGCCCCTTTCAGACGAGGCGGACTCCGCTTGCACGGAGCCCGCCTCTGTCCGCCGGCTCAGCGGGAGATCTGTCCGTTGATCTCCGCTGAGCCGGCGGATGACAAGCCTCTCTCCGCTCACTGAGCGGGGAGGGGCTTGCGAGCGCCGCTGATCTCTATGGAGAGATCGGATGAAAACGGACAGTGTGTCCGTTTTCACCCGATCTCACCCGATCTCACCCGATCCGACGGATCTGGACGTGTGGTCCATACGTCTGGATTTGGCGGATCGGACCGGATCGGATGTCAGCGGACATGTCTCCGCTGACATCCGACGCTCCATAGAGTAACATGGAGCGCCCGTTCAGATCCGCCGTCAAAACGGACAGGCGGATCTGAACGGGCCTTCCGTGTGAAAGGGGCCTAAGGGAAAGGGGGGGGATGCAGTTTTGCACCTTTGCCCTGGGCACTGGATGGCCTTGTCCCGGCACTGGTGGGAAGAGGGACCTGGGGGACCAGCCATAGGAGAAGAAAGTTAAAAAATAATAAAAATAATAATACTAATAATGACAATAATAATAATAAAAATAATAAGGGTTTACTATCACTTTATTAAAACTGAACAAAAAACGAATTGTGGGTTTGCCTATACATTAACATGTTAATGCTTATATGAGATCTGCCAGGAAGCCATGATGACTAGTCCACTATCCCCAGAAAAGCCATCCACATAAGGAGAAAGCACTGAAAACAAAAACCACTCGGATTTATCTTTATGGTCAGCCCCGGTTCTGATAGTTAAATATTTACAATAATTAAAGATAGTCGGAATTACAATGTATGAAAGAACAGATTCTCACTTGGCACAGAAAACTTTGTTTTAGAGCACTGGTGAGTGAGAATGTAGAAAAGTCTGATATGTTTATTTTATAGTATCAGCCAGCTGTTCTCAGCTCACATACAATGTCCAACTCTGTGCAGATGTAACCAGCTCGGCGGCGTTCATGGGATATTGCAACATGTCACCGGGGAACGAAGGGGGGGGGGGGGGGATTAGTCTGCTGTGTATATTCACCTTCTGTTACCAGAGCCTTTCTCGCTTTTTAAAACCACATTTTTAAAAATTAAACAAATGCTTCTGGCTTGGGTTGGTCATGGCTGGAATTAAATAATTAATCCGTACGACATTGTAGAAACATAAAGTAGGGGTGTATTTATAAATACAATTGCAGAGCTATTCATCCTGTGAAAATGTGCATTCACTCTGTGCCAATGGGGGCAAAATCGAATGTTACTAGGCTATTTTCTCTCCAGGCTGAATGTTATTCATTTATAAGAATAAAGTGAATTAGGAAAATACCACATCATGGCCACTAGATGGAACTAACAATCATAGTAGCTAAATTGATAATAAACCCTTACATAAGCTCACTGAAGTGACTAGCCTCAGGAGATACAAGGATTAATTAAATTGCCATACATAAACTGTACCTGTTTATCTGCACCCCTCTCTCCTCCACAGCCTTCTGATTTAGATTAACCTTTCTCAACCTTTTTACCCCAGGGGAACCCTTGAACTAATTTTCAGGTCTCAGGGACCCCCTGCTAATATCAGTCTATTGAGGGTCATTGGGAGGTTGACCCTTATATTGGTGGTGGTTAGTGATGAGCTTGGGTATGTGACCATATTGGGTCAATGATGTCATGAGCATTCCCGTCCCTTCGTGTACATGCAGTTGCAGGGTAGAGAATGCCCTGGTCGTAGCTGATTGACCTGGTGTTGACAACTTCCTTCCAGGTTAGGCCAAACATGGTTTTGAACAGAACCCAAGGTCATCTCTAGTGGTCAGTGAAAAGAATGCTCCCCCACAGTGGTGATAAGAATACTACCCATGCAGTCATGCCGCTTGCTCTTCTAAGTGGTGTTGGACCTGGAACTATGCAGGCATTATCAGATGGAAGGTCAGTTGGCCACAGCTCAAGGAACCCCTAGCCATCTCTGGAGGAACTCTGGTTGAGAATGGCTGGTTTAGATGGTATTTCTCAGCTTCCAGGAGGTAGAGGGTGGGGATCTGACATCACTCATTGTACATAGCTGAGTCTAATCTGACACCTGCATGGAGGGAAAGGACCACCCCTCCCCCCTACACAGCCTCATTGGGAAACACGCACAGCTGAGGCAGTCAATCACTTTCTGGGTGCTAGGCTGGGGATGGGGTCGTCACCAAGGATTGCCTGGTGTCAGGAAAATCTGTCAGGAATGTCTGCAGATAGCGGAGGAAGGAGGGAGCAGACAGGATCCACACTAATTGTTATGGACTGAGAAAAGCACACACTATATGATTTGTAATTTTTTTTATTTTAGAGGTTTACAACCACTTTAAATATTTATTTCCTATGATCATCCACTCCATCTAGTGGTCATAATGTGGTATTTTCCCAATTTACTTTAATTTTGTATGAATAAATAACATTCTAATAATAATCTGAAAAGAAAATAGGCTTGCAACAGTCAATGTTGCCCTTTTTTGCACAGAAATAATTCACATGAAGTTTTGCAAGACAAATAGCTCTGAAAAGTTCAAATACACCCTTCTTGAATACACAGATAATGAGTATGCACATCCACTTACTGCTGACTGACCGATGGTGTTAAAGTAGAGGGCCACCCTAAAAAAAAAAACTGCATAAAATTGTTCCTAAAAATTTTTAATTTTTTTTTTACTTTTTTAACTTACCAAAAATGGCTGTTGCTAGGCAGATCGTCCTAATCTGCCTCTTCCTATTCCGCTGTGATCTTCACTCTTCTCCTCCTCGCGGCGTCTTCTAGTGAATGGGGCGCGGTGTGTTATGGGAACTGTGTGTCCCACAACACAGCGTGCCCCATTCACAAAGCCATGCGCGACTCGCACATGCGCAGTAGGAAACGGGCAGTGAAGCCGCTAGGCTCTGCTGCCTGTTTCCCTTAGTTGGAATGGTGGCGCCGGGACCCGAGAGCCGAGGGACGGTTGGGCTTGGGGGGGGGGGCGATATCGCGGGCACCCAGGACAGGTAAGTGTGCTTATTAAAAGTCAGCAGCTACAGTGTTTGTAGCTGCTGACTTTTACTTTTTTTTTCCCGACTGGCCCTCCCCTTTAAGGCTTGTAAGTTTAGCAAAACCCACAATGTAAAACCCACGATTATAACCTATAAGTATTAATTGGTAGTTATTGATAATGTATATTCTTCTAAATATAAATATAAAAACAAAAATAACTCTGCGCCGGGAAGATTTTAACAAATAAATGTGGCCTACACCAAAATCTGTGATACCAAATTTTTGCATAAATAAATCAAATAGTGTGGCACTGAATCAATACAACATAATAGAAAATATATAATACTTGATGTGCATGAAACTAAAATATATCAATAAAAAAAAATCTCAATTCATAAAGTGAAAAAATATGAAATAAATACAAATTTACATTTCATAAATCAGCTACATAATAAAATTTGTGACATGGAAAAACAATAATCAGATCCTAAAGACAAATAAAATGTCCCAATTCATGAACTAAATAATATAGAAAATGAGTAATTCATGTGCAATATCCCAAAAAACATAGGGTGTGTAGTCCCATATCCAAGTGCAAATAGATGCGGCTCCTATCCAATAAGTATAAGCAATCCAAGAAATAAATTGTTGATACATCCAGTGCTGATCACCACAGTGATATCACCTGTGATACAAGATAAGGTGGGGTCCTTACCAGATACTGCAGACCATAATAAAGGTGACATCCTGGTTATTTTAAATGTGCTTTTGACCATTTATTATGGTCCACACTATTTGGTAAGGAGCCTACCTTATCTTGTATTATGGGTGATATCACGGTAGTGATCAGCACTGGATGTATCAACAATTTATTTCTTGGATTGCTTATATTTATTGGATAGGAGGGGCATCTATTTGCACTTGGATATGGGACTACACACCCTATATTTTTGGGGAAATTGCACATGAATTACCAATTTCCTAGATTATTTAGTTCATAAATTGGGACTTTTAAATGTACATTCTTCATTCAACCCTCCATTGCACTTGTAACAAGCAACATTCTTTAAAGAGGTGGGTTCTTTATCAGGTTGGCTCTTATTAACCTCCCTGGCGGTATGATTATTTCTGATTTTAGGTGCTGAAAGCGGTTCAGTTATTTTGCATGTAAATTTGGCGTTTTATATTATAGGCCTGCGATTCTTAGAAATAACTCACTTAAATCTGTCCAAACCAGAGTCTAGTAGACATCCCGGGTATGATAAACACAAAATCATAAATTATAATATAATAAATAACTATAAAAATTATTAAATAATGTAATCAAATCAAAAACACAGAAATTTGCTCAGTTGCATAATTGTCGCTGTCATTAGATTTAGTGTTTGATGATAAATTTCCCCAAAAATCGCTATCGCTCAATTCTGCAAGTGATTCTAATTTATTATCGGTGTTTTCTAGCAGGTCTAAAATCACCTTTGACATAAAGGGACACTTTTTGGTTGCTATGGACAATCTCCAAATTCCAGGCAGAAAAAATGTATTTATAATATAAAAGTGCATGCAGGGCACTGGACAGACCACTAGGGACAAAGGGGATGTGTATTTTTTTTTTATACAGTACTGTAATCTGTATGTGTTTTTACTTTTTTGAATTTGGCGCCGATCTCCGCTCCCGTGCGTCGTAACGCAGGGAACAGAGCTCAGCGGCACTCGGGGACTGTGTGAATCGAGCGAGCAGACGTCTCTCACACACAGTGGGGAGACATTGCAGGATCCAGGGGACAAGGTAAGTAAGTCTCCCCTGTATCCTGCAATGCGATCCCGAGTCTGGCTCGGGGTTACCGCTTATGGTACTGAAGTTCCACCCCGAGCCAGACTCGGGAATACCGCCAGGGAGGTTAAAGGAAAACTGAATCTTAGTACTATTGTCCTTTAATTAATTCCCTTCACCTACCCTTGTGACCTTCCTGGTGCCTGCCAGCAATCTTCACTATGCAGTCCTGCCTGGTGCTGCACAACAAAAACATCCCCACCAAGTCCTCTTCTTACTGTGTATACTGTACGTACCATGACTCCATTTACTCCTTTGGGCGATCTCCAGTCACCCAGAAGAGTATGACTTGCTTCTAGTAATGAATGGGGCTGCAGTACACATGCACAGAAAAGAAGAGGACCCAAAGAGGATGTTTGGTTGCAAAGGTTGTGTGATGCCAGGCGGGGTTGCGCAGTGAAGATTATCAGAACAGCAATGAAAGGTAAGTATTTTACTTAACAGGCTGCACTTAGATGAGAGCATTACATAAAGAACGATTGTACTAAAGATACAGATTTCCTTTAACTAATAGGGATGAGCAGCTTCCCACCCCTAGCTACTCCCAATTGATGTGTCTTGCCCCGATTGGGCTAAATTGTAGACATAGATCAGGGTGAAATGCGTCAGCAGGACTTTGTGGCTATGGATGGGGACTGCTAGACTACAGACCTAGAATAAAGCTTTTTCTAAGGAGTGATGTATTTATTGTGTGCCCATTTGTACACAGACATTGTGTTACAACAGAGTGAGGATGGGCTCTTGCATCTGGCACCTGAACCCCAGAACGGAAGGGAAGAGCAGAGTTTGGAATGGCACTCAACAGAGTAGATATTAATACTAGGGGTGAGCAGATTGATTTCAGCTAAATTTATTTTATCTTGACGCTACCGATTTTCACCATTTCGCCAAAATGGAAATCTCAGTTTTACTTAGAAAAAAATCTACTTTTGTTCTTGATTTAAAGGTTTTTTTGTTTTTATTTTTTAGGGAGGGGTGTATTGAGAGTAGTTTAGTATATTTATTATATTTGTGTTTTTTTTTTTTATCTGTGCGTTTGATTGTTGTTTGTGCACTGTTTTTTATTTGTGTGTTTTATCTATTTATAAAATAATAAGGCCAATGAGGCAGTGGTGTATTTGGTTTTGTGCTGCACTAGGCAAGACTAAAATCAGGTGCCCCCCCTTCTAAATTTGTCCCACTCCAGCCATGGTATACCATTCTTGTCTCAGGGTCTGATGGGGAAGCTGCAGCCCTTCACAGTGAACAGCTGCGGCTTCCTCATCAGACTCTGAGACATGGTTTGTCCAAGTGCCATATATAGAATTACTGCCCATGATCTAACATTCGCAGTTATACCTCACATGTGTGGGATGATCGCTGTTTGGTTGGGTGTGTGACTGACACGTGCATTCGCCTTTGCGGGAGGACGGGGGCACTTAAATTTTTTTTTATTATATATAAATGTATTTTATTTTTACACTGTTGCTTTATTTACATTTTTTTTTATCACTTTCATTTCTGTCACAAGGAATGTAAACATTGTAACAGCAATGTGACAAGTACTCAGCATGTGACAGGTACTCTTTATGGAGAGACCTGGGGTCTATAAGAGCCCTTAAAGTACTTAAAAGCATTTAAAACACAAAGATCTGTGTTTTTGAATGCTTTACATTTTTAGAAAACTGGTGCAGATGGTTTCCAAGTAAACCGGAAGTGATGTCATGTTATCGTTTCCGGTTTACTGTTATGAACAGTTGATCCCGGCTTTGCTTGTCTACCCAGCCAGCTGGCAGACACACCGGCTGATTGCTTCGGTCTACAGGTGGAATGAGAGAGCCAGAGAGAGCCGTGGAAGGCATAAGTAGGGGGGGGTGGCCCCTCCTGCTGCCTGTAATAGCAATCGAGTGCCTAGTAAGCCATTCCGATTGCTATTACAAAAGAACCAACCACCAGATATATAACACGGTACTGGGGTGATGTCTGAAGCTGCAGGCATCATTCTGGTACAACCACTGAAATGATGGGAAGTGGTTAAAGATCCTCCTCTGTCCGCCGGCCTGGGGTCAGTGCCGCCCCCTGAAAAATGCCACCCAAGGCAAATGCCTTTTTTGCCTCATGGTACACCCCTGCAATAAGGGACTGTTTCTTTGGTGCAAGAACAGGCTCAAGTGAAGAAAGGAGGCCATTGCACCCATACAAACCACTACAAATTACCTTAATTTGCCCTCCTGAATGGTATCAGTATGCTCCTGCCCCATGTGGAGAAAATTGGAATACTGTATTGGCAAAAAAATGTCTGCTGCAAGCAGATATTCATTTATCTTCATAGTTCACAGCCTAGAAACCCAACAGCTGATATCATTAATGCCCCACACACTCCAAAGAGTACCATTTGGGACCATTATCACAAATGCATTGATGTGTGTTTTGCAATGCATTGTTAAACCATCCCAAACACACAGAACCGCTCCCAACCGGCACCTCTCTCACTCATGGGACGACCATGGTGCCAGGTCAAGAAGCCTGTCTCCATCAAAGGGCACTGAGGAATAGAAGCCACACACCAATATCCACTCTTCCAAAAAACTTTTCATCTAGCTGTAAATTATACAACTGCATTCATATTGTCCCCACCCAGGAGCTGCCTCTCCTTGATGCATTTTACCACTATTTCCTTGATTGCAAGAATCTATTTTTTTGCCAATAGCATAGCTTCCAGACTAATTTCATCCATCACATGATCAGATCTGTAACCACTTTTTGGGAAAGTACAGTATAACATGGAATGATCCTGGATGTAGGAGACACATACGAGCTAGTATGGAGCTGAACAATGCAACCTTGGGTTGAGTATACAATTCAACAAACTATCCATATTTGCAGTCAAGGAAACTCTCGATATTGTTATATTTGGTACAATGCCAGTGCTGGCTTCCACAATCTATACAAAGCTAAACAACATTTTGACTTTATTTACCCAATGAAAATCACATGCCATTGCAATCAATCGAAAAGAGATACAAGTAGCTGAGGTTATATGCACCTTTCCTGTAAAATTCAAGCTTGGACCCACCTCTTCCAGCCTTCCCATCTTGCTTATTGGTCCTTGCATGTGCTATTTGGCTTTACTGGCTAACAGGGAGGCTTGGAAGGTAATATAAGGAGGGGCCATTCGTGAGTTTTAGAGGAGAAGTGGCAATTGCTTATAACTTTAGCTTTCTAGATTACTGGATCTGCTGTGTTTGATATGCAGTTTTTTTTCTTGAAGGTTCCCTCTGACTTTGGATTTGGTGTCATCATATACTCAATGTGAATTGCACAGGTTTGGAAGGCTGAGGCTTCAGGCTGAGATCAGTATAGCACATAAGTGAGTGACATCTGATATCATTAAACCCCCTATTGTATGTGTGGTGTAGTAGACCATCCCTGTTCATTAGGTGTCTTTATGTTGGTTGACCTCAGTGGCAACAGGCTCTCCTATATCATAGACTTTCATTAGGTGTTATGCATCCCAGGAGCAGTTGGCAGTTCGCAAGGTCAAATGTCTTCCACATATCAATAAAAGGTTCTTGAACCCTATCCAGGACTAAAGGAATGGCATTTGTCGCTAGTAGGAGAACAGTTGTCCTAGAAAGGATTTGGAAAACAATCTGATCAGATGGAGGTTAAGAAATGCACAAAAGGTCAGACCTTGTATTATAAGGCCGGATCCTGGCAGATGGAGAAAGGGATCTTGACCCAGAGCTGTTTTCCTTTTACAGGGTCAAAAAGCCTGGTCATTCCTTTTGTTTAACTGTTCTTCTGGACAGAAAAAGACATGTCACCTTCAATGGGTAATATACGTAGCAGGGCAATAAAGTGAAGCATTCTTTACTGCCAAAGAGCAAGGAGTGCCAATTCACCTCCCAGTGCAGTGCATGTTCACAACATGTTTTGGGTTAACATTTTTGCTCCTGATCTACACTGTGATGGTAGGGACCATAATGCTAAAAATGACATGGGAGTAAAAAATAAAATTTTTGTCATTTTTTAGGTATTTCATAATGAAACTTGTAGAATGAGCGAATGAACTTCAACTTCAATGATTCAATTCACTGGGTTTGATATATTTAAGGTAGAGAATGTTTATATTGCAAGGGTAATGTTCGGCTTGATGAAGCTTTTTACTTTGCATGTCCAATCATGTGTTAGGGAAATAAAATAAATAGAATTGTTGCTTGCTTATGATTGAATAATTGAAATGAACGCAGCTTCACGTTATTTACTAAGCTAACTAAACGTTTACTTTGTAAAGTGAACATTGTTTTGCACTGTTAACGATTTAATCTCAATCTTGAATTTTTGTATTTAGGTATTCTTTCATTCTCCTCTTTAGTTATTACCTTCACATCAGTAATTCATAGTAATTCTGTAGGATCATTTATTTACCTAAAAATCTCAATAGGGGACACTTTAAAAGCTTTTACAGGTTACAAGTTTAGAGGTCTGGCACTAAAATGATTGCTCTTGCTCTGACGTTCGCGGCAATTAGACATGTGCAATTCGTTTCGGTATTTTTTCGTTTTTCGTTTTTTTTCGTTATTTTCGTTCGTTCGTTTTCGTACGAATGAACGAATCGTTCGAATCGTACGAATCCGAATAACGAATCGTTCGAATCGTACGAATCCGATTAACGAATCATTCGAATCGAACGAATTCGAAAAACAACGAAAATCCGACAAAAACAAATTAGAAACAACGAATGTACGAATGAAGAAAATCCGAAAAACGAAAACGAATGAAAAAATTCGTACATTCGTAACTTTTTTTTGGGTTGAATTGGTAATTTTCCGTGTCCCTTACAATGGTACTGCTAAACGTACTTCGAATGGATTGAACAAAAAAATTCGTACATTCGTAACTTTTTTTTTTTCGATTCGTAACTTTTTTTTTCGATTCGTAATTTTTTTTCGATTTGTAGTTTTCTGTGTCTCTATTGAACAAAAAAATTTGTACATTCGTAACTTATTTTTCGATTCGTAACTTTTTTTTTTCGATTCGTAACTTTTTTTTTTTCGATTCGTAACTTTTTTTTTTTCGATTCGTAAATTATTAAAATGTAATAATAGCATACACATTACATAAAATTATGAATTATGCTCCGATTACGAATCTACGAATGTTACGAATGTACGAATAAATACGAATGCGTCCGAAAATTAAACGAAAAATCGAATCAACGAAAAAATAACTCTTACGAATGTACGAATCGTTACGAACACCGACGACTTACGAATGTACGAATCGTTACGAATTCGAACACCGACGACTTACGAATGTACGAATCGTTACGAATCAACTGAAACGAAAAAAACGAAACGAAAAAAAGCTAATTTTTTTCGGAAATGAAAAAAACGAAACGAAACGAAAAAAAAAAAAAAAAAAAAAAACAATTTTTTTTGTTGTGCACATGTCTAGCGGCAATATCTCACATGTGTGGTACAATTGCCGTTAACATATGCGTGCGGGACCTATGTCACAGGTGCTTTAAATGTTTTTTTTTTTCTTTTCTTTTCTTGTTTATTTTATTTAAAAAAAATTTTAACACTGTATCTTTAATGTTGTTTTATCAACTTTATTGCATGGGCCATGACAGGTCCTCTTTACCACAAGATCTGAGGTCTATGAGACACCATGGGGGGTTATTTACGAAAGCAAATCCACTTTGCACTACAAAGTGCACTTGAAATTGCACTGAAAGTGCACTTGGAAGTGCAGTTGCTGTAAATCTGAGGGGTAGATCTGAAATGAGGGGAAGCTCTGCTAATTTTATTATCCAATCATGTACAAGCTAAAATGCTGTTTTTTATTTTCTTTTCATATCCCCCTCAGATCTACAGTGACTGCACTTTCAAGTGCACTTGTAGTGCAAAGTGAATTTGCCTTTAGTAAATAACCCCCATTGCTTCAGGTTTGGACAATTAACTATGTACGAGGGTTCTTCAAAAAGTTTCCGCACTATTTTATACATTTCGTAGCCATCTTCACCACAGCGTGACGACTCTTAAAGCCCGTACACAGGATCAGAAAATTGTACAAAAATACTACTTTCAAAGTGATCGTATGATAATCTGATTGTTCGTACACAGCTTTCGTCCAAAATTTTCCGAAGGGACAAACAAGAAAACATTTCTTGTTTTTGTTTAACCACTTCCCATCCCGCCCATAGTCATATGACGCCCACAAGGTGGATCTCCCATCCTGGGTGGGCGTCATATGACGTCCTCTCCTTCCCGGCCGCCTGGGGGGCGTGCGCGCGCCCGCGGCTTCGCTCGGGACCCGGTGCGAGTTCCCGGCGGCCGCGATGTCCGCCGGGCACCCGCGATTGCCCGTTAAAGCAACGGGACCGTGCGGGACCGTGGAGCTGTGTGTGTAAACACACAGCTCCACGTCCTGTCAGCGATAGAGGAGACCAATCATGTGATCCCAGTACGGAGGAACACCGATTGGTCTCCTCCCCTTGTGAGTCCCCTCCCCCCACAGTTAGAATCACTTCTTTAGGGAACACATTAACCCCTGCAGCGCCCCAGTCTCATTTACACAATAATCAATGCAATTTTATAGCAACGATCGCTGTGTAAATGTGAATGGTTCCAAAAATGTGCCAAAAGTGTCCGAAGTGTCCGCCGCAATGTCGCAGTCACGAAAAAAAAAATCGCAGATCGCCGCCATTACTAGTAAAAAAAAAAAATGCAATAAATCTATCCCCTATTTTGTAGACGCTATAACTTTTGCGCAAACCGATCAATATACGCTTATTGCGATTTTTTTTTACCAAAAATATGTAGAAGAATACGTATCGGCCTAAACTGAGTAAAAAAATCGTTGTTTTTTTTAAAAATGGGATATTTATTATAGCAAAAAGTAAAAAATATTGTGTTTTTTTTTTCAAAATTGTCGCTCTTCTTTTGTTTATAGCGCAAAAAATAAAAACCCCAGGAGCGATCAAATACCACCAAAAGGAAGCTCTATTTGTGGGAAAAAAAGGACGTCAATTTTGTTTGGGTGTAACGTCGCACGACCGCGCAATTGTTAGTTAAAGCAACGCAGTGCCGAATCGCAAAAAGTGCTCTGGTAAGGAAGGGTGTAAAATGGCCCGGTATTGAAGTGGTTAATCAGTACAGTTTTCATCTGAAAATACAATACAAATACACTACAACACATGACATCACTTCTGAATTTTTATTCTACCGTATAAGAATTTTCGTACTTTAGTAACCTCTACATTTTCGATCTGGAGACTAGCATGCAAAAGAAAACGGATGATCATTTGTCTGATAATCTCATTGTGTGTACCAGGCTTTACACTAAACTGCAAGGTCAGCCGGCATGCCAGACAAGACTAGTCACATGACATTCTCAGACACAACTAAATACTCCTCCTTTCGCCCTCACAGTTTCCAATGCAAAATATAAAAGTGAGGACAATTTTTGAAGACCCCTTGTATATACTGTACCATACTTAGTGGATCCCCCTGGAGGCTGGAAATACCTGAAGTTGAAACCGCTACTCCACTGATCTCCACTTCCTGTGCTGAGCACCTGACCTGAAGCATTGTGAATACAGGAAGTCGGCCACTCAGTACAAGCTCCATTCAGAGAATGCTTTGCACACTGCTCTCCTTTACATACTGTTGTCCTGTTACAGGGGATAATATAAATGTCAAATCAAAAGTATGACTTTTAGCTTTAACTTTAACTTTTATTTATAAATAAAATAAAGATTTTTTTGTATATTCTGCACTTTTTTTTATGCGATAATAAAAAATAACGAAGAAAACTAATAAAAATGAAAAGTGTTTAAGAATTAATGGTTAATTAATCTCTCAGTGGTACTTAAAGGGGCTGTAAAGGAGATTTATTTTTTATTTTTTTAAATAACAAACATGTTATACTTACCTCCACTGTGCAGCTCCTTATGCACAGAGTGGCCCCGAACCTGGTCTTCTGGGTTCCCTATACGGCTGTCTCGGCCCCCCCCCCCCCCCCCCGCAAGTACTTCTCACCTTCATACGAGCTCCCTGGCATGGTGTGGAGTACTTGCGGGTGCGCTCCCGTGATACAGCCGGCGGCTATAGCCGTTCTCTGGATCACTCTGCCCCGCCCCCCAGCGTGCCGCGTCATTGGATGTGATTGACAGCAGCGCGAGCCGATGCTGCGCTGCTTTCAATCCATCCACTCTAGCCAATCAACGGCCAGGGTGAGCGGCGAAGAGGATGTCGGGGGCGAGCACGGAACTTTCGAGGGGTCAGGTAAGTAAAACGGGGGGTCTGGGGGGCCGGTATAGTCAGATGTTTTTTCACCTTAATGCATAGAATGCATTAAAATAAAAAAATATTTACCTTTACAACCCCTTTAACTCCAACCCGCCTAGCCAAATTCTCCCCTACCTACTCTTCTCTTTGTTAGAGAGGATGCGGCCACACTGGCTCCCTCCTCCATATACTGTGGTTGTGTAAGAGTCTAATGCCGCGTACACACTTGGTCCGGCGGACTATGCGACAGACTTTGCAGCGGAGGTGAGCCAGACTTTCAAACGAATGGACTTGGCCACACACGATCACTCCAAAAGTCCGACGGATTCGAACGTGATGACGTACGACCGGACTAGAATAAGGAAGTTCATAGCCAGTAGCCAAAAGCTGCCCTAACGCCGGTTTTCGTCTGTCGGACTAGCACACAGACGACTGGATTTTTCGACCGGACTCGAGTCCGTAGGAAAGGTTTGAAACATGTTTTATTTCTAGGTCCATCGGACTTTTGGGAAAGAAAAGTCTGCTGGAGCCCACACACGATCGAATTGTCCGACGGATTCAGGTCCGCCGGACCAAGTCTGCCGGGAAGTCCGCTCGTGTGTACGCGGCATAACGTGTTATTGGAATAAAGTTTTCCAACTCATATGACAATTATCTGGAATCCTTACCAAACCTGAGCCGACTCTCTTTGTTTAGGAATAGATCGATCATTTCCCCACAGAATTTCGCACTATAATTGGCTTGCTATTGTTTTACTGAGTGACTCATTACCATACTTTGGATATCAGATCAAGCCTCACATGTTTCGGACCTAATATTTGAGTATGAAAGCAATCTGGCTGTTAGATCTACTTCTTACTGTACCTTTTCTAAATCATGGAGTTCATGGAGCCGTCTGTACCCCTCATGACATGATATTCAATTCAATTGTTAACGTCCTGACGTTTGTTTGTTTGCTCTGTACCTTTGATGACTTGTACATCTTTTTATGACCATTTACCAACTATTGTAACATTGTCCCATGTGTTCTTACTGCTTTCCGATACCGTTTGTTTTGTATAATTTCACACAGCAATCACCCCAAAGTGTTATTAATTGTTAACCGCACACCAAACAAATAAGCTACGCTCTAAAAAAAGTTCTGAAGCTTCTTTGGGGCGATTGCTGTGTGTAGGGCAGCCCATTCAGGTGGGTGGGCTGCCCTATGCTTGATAAGTGAAAATGCTCCAAAAGGCCCCCCCCCCTCGCTAAAAAAAAAACCTTCCACGTGGGAAAGGCGAGTTCCTGCTATGCAGAGATGTGAATGGGCTTGACAGCCGAGTGTTTCTGTCCACTCCCTCCTATGTACTTGTAAAAAGATGGCCATACACTATGCAATCTGATTGTATATTGTGTATTTAGTGAGAAGGGCAATCACTGATTGATTGCCTCTCATTTAAAAAACATGCAGCTGGGAGTGGGTGGGTGGATGATGCAGGGCGTGTGCTAATGAGGTCAGCTGGTCAACTCCTTCCTGTGTCATAACCTACGGTCTGTAAGGACTTAAGGCAGAAGTAATAGATACGTTTGGAAACATGGATGAGGACAGTAAGGTAAGTGGTCTGTAGATTTAATGGAAAGCTTTGATATTTTTGTAAAACAAAGTACATGAATGCTCTATTGGTACATAGGGGAGCTGAAATAAGAAAAAAAGTGACCTTATCCTTTAAAGAGGAAGTAAACCCTGGAGGGTTTTACTTCCTCTTTATTTCCCTGCAAAGGTAAAGCATAATGGGCTACTATGCATCGCATAGTAGCCCATTATGTGTCACTTACCTGAAACTGAATCCTGTGATGCCATCGCTGCCCCCACTAGTAACGACGTCACTCCCGCACATGCCCCCTATTAGAAACGGCACAATCTTCCCTTTCTAAAGTGTGCATGCGTGGAGGTTTAAGAGATATTTCAAGTACCTACAGGTATGCCTTAACCTCCCTGGCGGTTTTCCTGAGTGTGGCTCAGGGTTAAATTTCAGTACCATTAGCGGTAACCCCGAGTCACATTTGGGATTGCATTTCAGAATCCTGGTGCAGTATACTTACCTTGTCCCCAGGATCCTGCGATGTCCCCCCGCTGTGTCTGCGGGCTCTGTCCTCCGCCCGAAGCCTCTGTGTGCCGGGCTCCATTCCCTGCGAGCGTCGCGCCGCACAGGGGTGGAGCCCGGCAGCAAATTAAAAAATTTTTTAAAATCATAACACATACAGCACACAGTAATCTTACAGATTACATTACTGTATGCAATTATTTCACATCCCTTTTGTCCCCAGTGCTTTGTCCAGTGCCCTGCATGCAGTTTTATATGATATATACTGTTCTTTTGGAGATTGTCCATAGCAACCAATAAGTGTCCCTTTATGTCAAAAGTGGTTTTATACCAGCTAGAACACAGCGATAGTAAATTAGTAGAATTGTAGAATTGAGCGATAGTGAATCGTGGGAAATTCATTTTATTATTATTATATTATTATTTTTTATAATTATTTATAGTTATTTATTATATTATAATTTATGATTTTGTGTTTCAAACTTCATAATACCCGGGATATCTACTAGACTCTTGTTTGGACAGATTTAAGTGTGTTATTGCTAAGAATTACAGGCCTACAATATAAAACGCCAAATTTCTATGCAAAATAATTGTACCGATTTGAGATGCAAAAATCTGCCATAATCATACCGCCAGGGAGGTTAATTTAGGATTACCTATAGATAAAAGTGGTTGTACAGGGTGTACAACCACTTTAAAAAAGATCTAATGATGAAAAAAAAAAATATTTTATGGTTGTTGAAATAGAAATAAAAAAGCGTTCTCTAATTGGACGAGGTGGAGTGCATGACATCACCACCCCACATTTCCACCTTCTCCAATCAGAGAATTTTTTAATGACCCAGATTGCCTATCATTTACCAAATAAAGCATTGTGAAGGGTTTTTATCAGACTCCAGCTCTCCAAAATGTGTGCTTATGAGGCACCTGCTTTAAAGAAAATATCTAATCTTTGGGGGTTTTAAGTATTTTCTGATAAAAAAAAAGCTTGAGTGTGAAAATTTTTTAATTTGCTCTCGATGGCAAGTGGTTAAGATTTAATAACTTCCATAGTCAATGAGTAACTATGTCTATTAACTGAATAGAATCATCGGAAATATAGAACAAAAGATGGACAGATAGATATATAGATGGATAAGATAGATAGACAGACAGACAGACAGACATATAGATAGATAGACATATAGATAGATAGACAGATAGATAGATAGACAGATAGATAGATAGATAGATAGATAGATAGACAGGCAGATAGATAGATAGATAGATAGATAGATAGATAGATAGATAGATAGATAGATAGATAGATAGATAGATAGATAGATAGATAGATAGATAGATAGATAGATAGATAGATAGACAGGCATATAGATAGATAGATAGATAGATAGATAGATAGACAGACAGACAGACAGATAGACAGATAGATAGACAGATAGATAGATAGATAGATAGATAGATAGATAGATAGATAGATAGATAGATAGATAGATAGATAGATAGATAGATAGATAGATAGATAGACAGGCATATAGATAGATAGATAGATAGATAGATAGATAGATAGATAGATAGATAGATAGATAGATAGATAGATAGATAGATAGATAGACTTTATTCTCAAGTCTTCTATTTGCAGTGCAGCTGCTGGTAGATGCGCAGTGTGCTGTGTCGCATGGTGGGGTCAGTGAGTGCTCATCAATCAACAGTTGGTCGGCGCACAAAACCTCGCCGCAGTTAGTTGATTGATACTCTAAAATTTTGGCCACTAGAATGGTCAATCACTGAGCTCTTCTATTCAGCTTCATCATCTCCCTATTCTTATAGATTATTTCATCACGAGAACACAGATGAAAGATAAAAAAAGACATGAAATCACATGAAAGGTGTATATATAATACGTGTGATTGGAATTGTTCGCTACAAATCACTGTATGCTATGAGTACTGCTTCCTACTACAATACCTTTGTGAATGAAAAAAGTTATAGAAACATGTTTCAATATACAAGCCACATATTTTCTTATAGCTACTAAATAAATTGTCTGCTTATCTGTAATGACCTGACATACGCAGACACTGCTTTGGTGGAGGTCTCTGGGCATAGTTAACCACTTCAGGCTCGGAAGGATTTACCCCCTTCCTGACCAGAGCACTTTTTGCGATTCAGCACTGCGTCACTTTAACTGACAATTGCGTGGTCGTGTGGCACTGCACCCAAAAAAAATTGATGTATTTTTTTCCCCACAAATAGAGCATTCATTTGGTGGTATTTAATCACCTCTGCAGTTTTTATTCTTTGCGCTATAAACAAAAAAAGAGTGACGATTTTGAAAAAAAAGCTATATTTTTTAATTTTTGCTATAATAAATATCCCCCAAAAATATATAAAAAAACACATTTCTTTCTCAGTTTAGGCCGATATGTATTCTTCTACATATTTTTGGTAAAAAAATCGCAATAAGCGTATATTGATTGGTTTGCGCAAAAGTTATCGCGTCTACAAAATAGGGGATAGATTTATGGAATTTACAGGTTTATCGTGACTGTGACATTATGGCGGACACATCGGACACTTTTGACACTATTTTGGGACCATTGTCATTTATACAGCGATCAGTGCTATAAAAATGCACTGATTACTGTGTAAATTACACTGGCAGGGAAGGGGTTAAACACTAGGGGGCGATCAAGGGGTTAAGTGTGTCCTAGGGAGGTTTTCTAACTGTGGGAGGGATAGGCGTCCACTGACATGACAGAGATCACTGCTCCTGATGACAGGGAGCAGTGATCTCTGTAATGTCACTAGGCAGAATGGGGAAATGCCTTGTTTACAAAGGCATCTCCCCGTTCTGCCGCTCCAGGACACGATCGCGGGACACCGACGGACATTGAGTCTCTGGGACCCGCGGTCACGGTTAAAGGGGACATACAGGTACGCCCATTTGCGCAGCCGTGCCATTGTGCCGACATATATCGTCGCGCACTGGTCGGCAAGCGGTTAAAGTAGATATACAACTCTAAAGGGAGGATATTTCATTTGCTGAAGCAATGTGGATCATAAACAGCTAGTGAGATTTTCCCCAAAAATATAGTTTTTTCCTTTTTTTCAATCTTATTGTTTTTTGTCTACATGCAGTGGTGAGTGCACATCATTGTTCTGGACCAGCTTCTTAAGGCTGGCCATAGACGGCTCGAATTTAGGTCAATTCCTGCTGAATCAGCTAAAAATGCAAGCCGTTCGTGGCCCTACAAGAGCCAACTAGCATGACAACGTTGGTTGGGTGGTAAAGTTGGGCTGTAAATTACCGGCCCGAACAGTGCCTGGTTCCTATCAGATGCCGTCATTGTTCGGCAGCGCCATTGTATTGGTCATGGCTATCTAAATACAGTAGCCAGCAGTGGATATTTTTTCATCCATGCTCTTAGGGCTGAACCAGAGAAAATCAAGCTAAAAAAAATCCCAATAAGCGTATATTCCCCTGCGCCCCCTCTGGCTGAAACAGGGGAGCTGGAACATGTGAACAGAACGGAGCGGCCTAAAAATAGATATATACCTCTTTCCTACACAAGTTTGCAGGGGTGTATTTAACACAAGGCCCGCTATCACCCTGGTATCATTTTTTAGAGCCGGCAGTCAGCTCTCTTGTAATAGCAATCGGAGCCGCTTACTAGCTGCTCAATTGCTATTACAAGCAGTGGGAGGGGACATCCCCCCATCACTTTCCGCGGCTCTCCCGGGCTCTTCCGTCCCACTGGAAGACCCGAGCGACCAGCTGGTGTTCTTTCAAAAAGTGCCCCCCATCAAATAGTGCCCGCGCATATGCAGGACTGAGCCCCACTTAGACAAGTCAGCTGTTCCGTATGACGCATGCACAGTACATACCGGGCACTTCTCAATAGTGGGCACTTCTCGACAGAACACTGGCATGTCTGCCGGCTGCCCAGACAGCCAAGCAAAGCTGGGATTGACTTTGGGCGGCTGTTCGTAACAGTAAACTCAAAACAATGACATGACATCACTTCTGGTTAATTCAGGAACCATCGGTGCCAGTTTTGAAAAATCAAAAGTTTTCTTGGTGTTTTGAATGCCTTTAAGGGCAGAGGAGGGATTTGGGGATTTTAGACCCCCAGGTCTCTCCATAAAGACTATCTGTCACATGCCTATTGCTGTGACAATGATGTTTACATTCCTTGTGATAGCAATAACAGTGATAAAAAAATTAAAGCAACAGTGTAAAGATAAAATAAATAAATTAATAATAAAAAAAATGTAAAGTGCCCCTGTCCTCCTATGCTCGCGCGCATGCTCGCATGCCAAGGCGAATGCGCATGTCAGTCACGCACGCAAACAGCGATCATCCCACACATGTGAGGTATCACTGCGAACGTCAGATCATTGGCAGTAATTATAGCACCAGACCTCCTCTCTAAATCTAAAGTGGTAACCTGTAAAGGCTTTTAAAGGGTAGCCTATGGATAGTAAAATGTACGTTGTTTGTCAACATTGCACGTTCATGTGCAATTTTAAAGCATCTGGGGTGGGACAAATTTAGATGGGGGGGTGCCCGTTTTTGGTCTTTAATAGGGCAGCACAAAACCAAAATACACCGCTGCACATAGGTGTTAAGAGGGGGGAGGGATCATTTTTAAGAGTAGTTAGGATTATAACTGGCATGACCACAGTGGTTTCAGAACCACAGCGATCCCTCAGTTATTATTAAAATTGTAATAACATTAGTACAAAAGGTCCAGCTCAAATGCCTATAATCATTACAGCAGCACTACTATCATAATAAATTATGATCAGCTTTCATGTGTTAAAAGCACACAAGGAAATACAGTTGATAGATGGTGAGAGAAGTCCCAGAAGACGCAGGTGGTGATCCTACTTTGATAGATAATAGTGTACCTCACACCAGAATCCGTGAGTCACACTCCCCTTTGAGGTTCACATTCACCAGAGAGATGAACACATCGGGCATTGATATCTTAGCCATGGCTATCCTCAATATCATGGAGGATGTCACAGCTTGACCACCGGTACTCGGATAGAAGAAAGACTCATATAGCGTGATACCATTTCTCTCACGATTTTATTGAAATTCCCAGTACATGCCATAAAATGCCATCAGTCAAACTGTATCAAAGGCTAGGTATACATAAGCGTTCCACACAACACAGGAGATGATGAGACTTGCACTATAGGAAGGCAGCATCCACCGCTTACTTCCTGGTTTGTCTCTTCCCGATCGTGGAATGCACAGGTCACTTCCGGTCGCCGTAAGGTCACGTACTGACGTGTTTCGTCATCACGACTTCCTCTGAGGGTATGGCCCTTTCGGCGCAGCGTCCCGGCTCTATATATCAGCCTACTGATATGCAGAAATTAACCCTGCGAGTGCCAAAACTTAGACACCCGCGGCTCCTATATTACAGCTTGGGCAGCATTCTATTATAGGCATTGCATGACATAGATAACCTCTATATCCGCATACATTAAGCATAGTGCAATCTAAATGTCATTAAGTTAATATTGATATATCAAAATACATCTTTTAATAGGACATCATCTTCATAAAAACATACCTTAGATAGACTAAACTGTACCACAAAATATAAAATTAAACACTCAAATAAAAACTTAGAATTCTTAAAAGACTACACTAAATTTATTGCTACATAAATGTTATCTCTCACATTAAGCATTATAAACATTAAATCCATCAGCAGTGTAAAGTGCTTTCAATAATACCCGCAATACTTGTATACTAGCAGTAGCAACCATATAAAGTGCAGAGCAAGGGGCTAGGATAATAGTCCATAATATAGTAAAATAAATACAGTATTAATACAAAATTACTTTTAAAATTACTTATAAATCCCCCTATGTGGAGTCGAATACAAGACTATATATATATATAAACATACTTAGGTTGGTCTTTAACTTTATTTATCAAAAACATTTTTGAAAACGCCATAGTACTTAACTGTATAATAATGCCTAAAACACACTATGAACTATTATGTGAATGTGTTCACAATGTTCTATGTGCTTTAATGGCATACCAATAAAATAATACTTTTATGGCAATCACACATAACTTACATAAGGTCGTAACAACCAGGAAATATTTTGACGTTTCATGATTATGCCTGCAATCATGTTGTTAAGAATTCAAGCTAAAATAAAAAAAGAAGAAAGAAATAGTATATTGATTACTGGGTTACTGGGGATTTAGCTGAATCAGACACAATGCAGCCTGTGAACGGGCCAAGCTGTTCAGACACTATTGATCACATAGCTGTCCAATTACTGCCTTTGGTAATGCAAGTGGCTGGTAGTGAGAGGCTAGAGGTTTTGAAGCTGCAGGTGGGTAACATGATGCAGAAGAATGAAAAGAAAGGAGCCTACTTCAATCCTTCCTCTGCTATCAACACCCTGCCGGCTTCTGCTCTAATGTAAAACGTTTGCTCTTAAAGCGCGTTGCCGCAGCCTTATCAAAATCAGCATAAACGATGTTGTGTGAATTGGCGTTCTCCAGCTCAACAAGGTGTGCTTGCTGTTTCTTCATAGTTTAACACTATAATGATCTCCTTCGCCCTGTCCCTCAATGCCATCGCCATTATTTTACATTGTGATGAGTATTAAACTCTATGATTTTCTCTTGTGTATTATAACTCTGTCGTCTGATCGCCCAGAGCTCTATTATACTAATTATGGCGACACACATAAAGTCAGCAATTTGACTTGTCGCCTGAATATGTAGACCTCTTTAGCTAGGAAGGCAGTATCAGCTGGGTCTCTGAGTCCGATTGTGGATTTCAGTTTGCAACTGTATTAAAAAAATATGTAGCACCCTAGAAGTGTAGATGTTTTTTTTTGTGTGTTTAGAGTAGGTAAATTTGTGCAGGCTTGGTTGGGCAGAAATCTAGGGAGAGCTGGATGACTCACAGGCAGCATCATTGAGACCTCCCTCCTATTTCTAGAATGTACTGGAACCTTCTAGAGAAATAGAAGGGGAAGTAAGGTGGAGCTGCCTGGAGTATTCTGAGGGCCCTGACCATTCCTCAACTTGGGTTGGCAGGGGGCAGGCCCCCTCAAATACTCTGGGTCAGCCCAGCTGGGGAGGAGAGTTCGGGTGGAAGCTGGAGATGGAGTGTTAGGCTGTCATGGCCTTTGAGGGAGCTCCCCAGTCTGGGGGACGGGGGGCGTGAACTTGGGCCTGGGCCTGGGTCAGGAGGGCTTTGAGGCATGCCTGAGATGGCTGGTGTAACGACACCCTGAGTATGAAAGGGGTTAAAGTCATTTAGGACCTTCCATTTCCGAACACAAAGGCAGCTATCGAACACTCCAATCAGCTGAACAAGAAACCCATACAAATAATTTCCCCCCCCCCAAATACGAGACGAGGCTCTGTACGGAGGGTCAAACAGGAATCAGACTCTTTATTAGAACCAAAATTACAAGTCTTTATATACAGTTAAAGAGGAGGTCCCCCCCTCCTGCTCATATTACTCTAACAATACAACTGTAACCAGAAACCTAATTAACATGAGCTAGTTTACTAAATCATTTACCCAGACTAGGTGACTCAGAGACATGACCTTTAAGACAGACTTGTGGTCACCGAGCTTCACACATTAGTATAAACACAGGACACCTTCTCACAATAGCAGGAGCTAATTAAAATTAACAATACAAACAGTGATCTCCCCCCTCCTCAGCCTAGTAGTAGGCAACAAACTATAGTAGGAGTAGACTGCCCGGCTCCTACCCAGTTCTAGAGGCCAATGTGATCAGCTCTCTCAACTAACATGTTGAGTTCAGAATCAAACAAACCAAGAATAGTCTTTACATATATCCTGGGAGATATTGTGAATGAATATTACTGTCCCATTTGAAGTAATCCAATCATATTCTCAGGGTTTATTCTTTTCTTGGTCACCCTGTGCCCAAAAGTGACTCCCGTCACAGCTGGGATGGAGCAGTCTGGGATGGGTGCAGAGCCAGTCAGGAGGACTGTGGTGGCATGGGCAGTGGAAAGGGACAGCTGCAGCCAGGAGGGCTGACAGGGCCTGAAGAAGTGGTACTGGGAGCAGTAGCCACAGATAGGACAGCTAGCACTAAAGACTTCCATTTTTGTTACACCATAGGGGCCCACAGTCCCTGCCTGCAAAGGGCATTCAATCAGACCCAGCTGAGATTGTGCTGGGCCTGAAACCCATGCTAGCTGGTCCTGGGAGTGATAGCCTTCAAGCAAGTGTGTGCTGGAGGTAGAAGAGGAGAAAATTTATATACTGGAGTGTATATGGTTTAAGTCCCTACAGAGTTTCCTTTATCAAATGGGCATCCCATATGCACCCTTCCCCTAATAAAACAAAAACAAACAAAGCTGCAAGGACTGCTCTTTGTCTCTGAGCGATTTGAAATTTGTGATCCTGGTTGTGCAGGGTGGGAGACAACCACATTCACATGGGTGTTACAGTCATAAACTCCTGTCAATTTTTTAGCTGGTAGCTCCATGTTAGTCTATGGGCATGCGGATGTAAACAAACGTGTGTGGGAAGGTGCAGCGTGGTTCAGCGACAATACCCCATACTCAGTCCAGAAACAGTTGAAAGAACTTTTATTGAAGTTAGAGTAAAACAGTTCACAACAAGCCTGGGGGAAGGAAGCCCAACTGGAAACAGTCACAGATGAAAGCAGCATCTAGCGGAGCAAATTTTAGCCAAGTTGACAGCATCTGTCTTGGGGGGCAGAATGCGGCTTGGTTGGTCCAAGCCCAAGTGGGGAGATTTCCAGGAAGAGTGAAGAATCCCTATACAGGGGGTCCCCGACTTACGAACGCCTGACCTACGAACATCTCCTACTTACGAACCGGGCACTGCGGGGACCCTCTGCCATTTTGCGCGGACATCGGCCGTTTCTGCGCATGCGCGGCCAGACGGAGCCTCGGAAAACATTGAAATGTCCGTAATTTGCCGCGCATGCGCAGAATGGCATTCGACGGAACATCGGAAATGTCCGTAATTGTCGTTCTGCGCATGCGCGGCCGACTTACGAACATTTCCGAATTAGAAACAGGAGGACAGTCCCTAACGGGTTCGTAACCCGGGGACCCCCTGTACTTTCCCTACACATCTGGAACCTTACCCTGCCTCTTAAGCCCCATACACACGGTCGGACTTTTTCATCAATTTGGTCCGATCGGACAAGGTTGTTGAAAAATCAGACCGTGTGTATGCACCATCGGACAGTGTTCGTCGGTTTGTCCGTCGGACAAAGTCTTATCTCCTGCTGGAAAGATTTCCCGTCAACCCGGTCCGATCACACCAAATCCGAGCGTGTGTACGCTTGTCCGACGGACAAAGTGCTACGCATGCTCAGAAGAAATTCTGTGACGGAAGCGCTCGGTCAGGTAAAACTACCTTTCCTAATCGACACAGCACATTCGTCACGCTGCAATGTTAAAATGTCTTTAATGCAGCGCATTCTCTTTTTCTTTACAATGCAACAAGAATGACATCTTTTAGCTGCTCCTATTCACCCGCACTTCTCACAAACTTACTTCTTTATTACTTTGCAGCATTTATACACTACATGTTTATTTTTACTCTGAACGGAAAAGAATCTTTGTTATTTTTTTACCATGATTTGTCTTTTTTTTTTTTTTTTGGGGAATACATATTTGAATGTTTTTTTTTTTTTTTTTTTGGAGGGGGGTTGTGTGTCTCAAATTACCAAAAACACATTATTTACATTTGTATTTCTTGCTTAAATTTACTAGGAGGTTGTTTGTTGTTGTTGCCCCTTGTTAATTCTACTTTAGGATTAGTGAAATGTACCAGCCTACTCAAAGAAAAACTGTCATTGTAGCAAAGTAAAACACAATAGTCAATGATTATTTCAAATCAAAAAAACCTTTATTTAGGTCACACCAACAAACCAAAGAGGAACGCAGCCATGGTGAAACTTGGGGAATTTGCAAAGTCTTGGCCCCCCACGGCAACCATCATTGTCCAAGCGTAGAAAATTGGGGGCCTGAGGAGTACGTATATTAAGGGGAGTGCAATCTGGTCGTGAAGTCCAAAGTATCCGGAACTGCAGCAGATGCCATCTAGGTCCCCAGGCTCTGGTACTACAAGAGGCTCCATCTTCTCTCACACCAGACTGATTGCAGGTCGTCACTCTCAGGTCTTCCTTCCACGCTTCCTTCCACGCTGTGGCTGTCGTGCTGGTGGGGTGGCAGAAGGAGGAGGAGGAGGAGGAGGAGGCGGAGCATGGTAACTATGGCAAACATGTGTGCCTGGGGTCATCTCCCCAGCCCTACCCTTATTTAGGACATGGAGGATGAGCCCCTCACACATGTTGCGTTGCCCCACCTCCATACCCATCATTTTTGTGACAACCACCGAGCCAAAGGTCTCCTCGTCGGCGGGTGTGGCATGTAGGGAGTCTGAAGCCTCTCTGATCATCCGGAGCGCTGACTGTGCCGCATAACCCCCCCTTCTCGCCCTTCTGTACGGAAGGCGGAGGAGAGGGATTTGGGAGTCAGTCAGGCTCCGAGGCCTAGCCCCCTCTTGGCTGCCACTACCCAGCTGGTGGCTGCCACTAACCCCTGCCTCCTCCTGACTGCCACCTTCCACAGCCACCTCCTGGCTGAGGTCTTCCTGTGTAGGAAAAAGGGACATAGTTTCAGTTATTTGTTCATCAAACACACACAATTCTCATCTAGTGACTGGTGCAAAATGTTTACAAATAGAAAACCATACAATTCTCAGCCCAGCAGTTTAGATTCTGGCCCCAAATGTCTCCCACACCACTGTCTGTTGATATGTCAAACACGTTAGGAACTAAGCAATTGGCGATCCTGAATTAAGTGAACATCATTCATTATTCCCATAAATGGTAACAAAACTACTATACCTGGAACAAGCTGGGCTCCTCCACCTCTTCCATATTGGAAGGCCCAGGTTGCTCCTCGGAAGCCTCATCAGGGGTGGGCTGTGCGCAAGGAAGCGTGGAAGGAGGAGTTGAGGTTGGCTCCGTGACATCAGCCTGGTCCTTCAGAAAATGGAGACTCTGATAGTACCAGAGCTTGGGGACATAGACCTCATCTGCTGAAGTTGCAGTTTCCTCAGACTTCACGACCTTCTTCCTCTCCCTGATATACGCACTCCTCAGGCTGCCAATTTTCTTTCTAATATCATCAACAGTTGCCGTGGGGAACCTTGGCTTGACAAATTCCACAAGTTCCTCCAGGGCTGCGTGCCTCTTTGGTTTGTTGGTGTAATGTGGGTGTATACCCTGCCACAATATGGGAAAATCCCTGTATTTGGCAATGAAGAGGGGGAGAAAACTCATGTCGTTGAATCCCTTCATATCAATCTCTGCAAGACACAACAACACACCAAACCCTATAAATTATGTCAGGCTAAACTCTCCTAATCTTCTCCATAAAGAAGCCTCAAGTTCAAATCAGTCTAGGCTAGTTATGTACCAACGTTAAATTGTACCTTCGTTTGTAGCGATCGTCTCGTGTGAGTTTTCTCTCCCCTCGTCTCCCAGATCGTGGCTACGACACAGGCGTGTGACGTTTTATATACACTGCGCATGCTTCAAACTCCGCCCGCCCCTGACGATCTTTCTCGTCTATTCCCCACCCCTTCTCTTTACGGCGTAGTGGGGAGAGCACATGGCGGGGACACAGCAGGTGCGCCACAAATATCCCACCAACGAGGAGGAGGACGAGGAAAGTCCGGAGGCAGAAACGTCCCGATCCCGGAACCTGAAATTCAAGGCCTCCAATATGTCATTTGGAGAAATGTTGGAGATGGTGGACATATTAAAGAGGAGCGACTATGATGGGAAGTATGGGCCTTACCTCAACCCCAATGTCCGCAAGGCCAAGATCATGTCTAAAGTTGTGAGAAGGCTGTACAATAATTTTGGGGTACAACGATCCAAGGAGCAACTCAGGAAACGCTGGTCAGACCTGAAACTGAGGGAGGCCGATCAGTACAGAAAGATCAAGAGAATTCTTCAAAAAAGTAAGTAGTTGTGTTTTGTGTTTGATTTCTTGCTTGCATACTGCTCCATTGTGTTTTGATTTTTACCAAGTTGTACATTCCAAAATGGCCACTTTCAGGTTCGTCTGTGCATTCGATCGTACTCAGCCTCGATCTTTCTGCCACTGTCATGGTCGTGTGTGTGTGCATTCGATCGTACGCAACCTCGATCGTTCGGCCACTTATAATACGATGTTTGGTGTTTTTTTGGGGAAAGGAAGTTTGTTCTCACTAGAAATGTCATCAAGAATGTAAAGCCAATTTATTCAATGTAAAGGAGAGGTCACTCAGTAGCTGTTTACCCATCTGGACTCTAGAGCACTAGTGCTGGGACACCCAAACCCCCTTTTTATTATGCTTTTCCACACATGTGCTCCAGTGGATACTAGAGGGGGGTCTCCATCACACAAACTTCTACCAAAAAGCTAGTCAGTTTAGCACCTTTACAAAGTGACTTCATTCATGTAGTTGACATTTGTAACTGGCCAAACTAAAATAGTGTCCGTCACTTTCAAGCAATGTTTGTCATTTCCTATTTCTGCCCTCAATAGCTTGTGTTGCTAAATCTTCCTTTTGGACATTCTCATAGGGGAGCGAAAACTTGGGCTGTCTGAGGAAACCCCCAAACCAACACCTACCAAAAAAGGGGAAAGAGCAGAAGCAGAGGAGGAGGAGGAGGAGGAAGGAGAGATCATCGAACTTGGAGAAATTGTCACCACAACAGGTGAGTGTGGGAGAACACAGCTACTGGTAAGCTAATCCATGTATGGCTGCCTCATTTCCAACACCCCATTTTTGTTTGTTTGTGGTTTTTAGGTGACGTGGATGTTGTGGAAGAAAAATCGCACTTTACCACAGAGAGTGCCCACGTACTCATCGGAGAGATAATGGTCTGCAATAGAGATCTAGATTACATAAAGCAAAACATCAATGATGTTCAACAAAAATTGAAGAACATCATTGATATTTTAGGAAAAATATGAAAACGCACCAAGTAATTAACACACATTTGTGCCAGCTTCAGAACACATTTGCAACTTAAAAACTGTCTGAAATTTGGAACATGCACACATTGTGTCCACATGTGCTAGCTCCCACCATGGTGGATGAATGGCAACGTTTTTTTGGGGGTGCAAACACTTTACGAACTACGAAAGTGGTTGTGGTGAAGGGGTTGCACCCCCAAAAAACGTCCATTCATCCCCATGATGGAAAATGGCACTTTTGAAGCTTCTAGGCATGTGTTTTACCATCTAATGACCATTTTCAGTCCCAAATTGTGTGCATGTTCCAAATTTCCACTTTTCGGGGGTGACCCCCCCATGTGATGAAGGCAAGATCAAACACACTTTGAACATATAGTCATGTCTGATCTTGTCTTCACTTTACAAAGTTGAACTTTCCAAGTTCCTAGGTTCTGTTTTGCTCCATGCCTGGTTTTACCAATTGCGGAATGTTTGTAAACAATGTTGTAAATAACCAAGATGTTGTCAGTTTTGGCGTGAAGATTGTAAACGCACTTGGGAATGTTTTCCTAGTAAACTTTTATTTTTCTAAATGTGTGGCTTCCTTATTTAAAAAACACAATGCATTATGTATGTAAAATGAAAAGGATATGGGGGGCAATGGGTGTTATTTACTAAAGGCAAATCCACTTTGCACTCCAATTTTCTTTCCGGGGAACTTTTTCAATGCACTTGTAGAGCATAGCGGATTTGACTTATGTAAATGACACCCACAGTGCTTTGTACGAAAACACGGAGCACAGCATTTTGGAGAATACACACATGTCAGACCTGGTGATGAAAAGGAGTATTTTGGGTGTCAGTTATGCAGTACAAACCTTCTCTAGACCAAAGATTAGGTAGCAAACACACAACATGAGAATAATCTTTTTGGGAAGAAGAGACTGTTACCTCCTTTTGCCCAGAAAGTGCATTCCCACTGTCGAAGGCAAAGGGAAAAAATGTCAAAGTAAAATAAGCTAAAAAGAAGACTGAAATGACATGAAATCATAGGTTGGTTAAAATATCAGATTTATTAAAAAATGCCTCTCACACATCGTCAGGCAGAGCAATGGCCCCCCTACCCACAAAGTACTGCATATATTGGTCCCGGACCACACGGGCATTTAGAGGGGGCAAGCCTGGACGTGCCACTCGAAGGGCTGTGAGTTCGGCATTTGGAGGGCCCTCCACATCTGGGCCAACGGGCACCACATAGTTCCTGTTATGTCTTTTGAGGAAGTTGTGCAATATGCAACAGGCAAGAACTATGTGGTTCAGTTTGTATTCCGCCAAGTTAAATGCCGTCAGGAACAGGCGGAAGCGGCTGGCCAGGATGCCAAAAGCGTTCTCCACAACTCTTCTGGCTCTGGACAGCCTGTAGTTGAAGACCCTCTGGTCCGGGGTGAGGGTCCTCATCGGGAACGGCCTCATCACATGGGGAGTCAACGCAAACGCTTCATCTGCGACAAAGACGAAGGGGAGTCCTTCGGCATTCTCCTCTGGAGGTGGCAAGCACAGACTGCCACTTTGGAGACGCCAGTAGAACTCCGTGTGCGTAATGGCCCCACCATCCGATATCCGGCCGTTCATCCCCACGTCCACATACATAAACTCGTATGTTGCCGACACCACCGCCAACATCACTACACTATTAAACCCTTTATAATTATAATAGTAGGACCCCGAGTTGGGCGGTGGGACGATGCGGACGTGTTTCCCATCAATTGCCCCTCCGCAGTTAGGAAAGTCCCAACGGCTGGCAAAGTGGGAGGCCACAGTCTGCCATTCCTGTGGCGTGGAAGGGAACTGTGGAGTGAAACAAGAAAAAAAAAATAGTCACTTTGCACCTAAACATTGCAAGCAGATTAGACAATCAACATCTTGGAACAAGAGCATTGTCTAAAATTGGAGGCTGGAAAGTATTTGCACAGAAAAGTAGAGGCTCCCCTTCACAGATTACTCACCCCCCCATCAATCCCCCCACTTCTGATGGGCCATTGGCAATAACTAGGGGTTTTGGGGGGGGGGGGTGGTGGACAGCTAACCCTCTGCACTTCATTGATTGGCAAATGGCTCAATAATGTGGGCTAGTTTGGCCAGACCCTCTGTACTTAACACTATTGGCAGGCCACAGGAAAGATCAAATAACATTTCAACCCCCCCCCCCCCCCCCCACAAAAGGCAGGCACAGTGTGACATTATTAAATTACCAAGCAAGCTAATAGGAGGGAAAGAAGACAAAAAAATAGGAAATGGAATGTATGGAGGCAGTCCCTTGCACTACATGCTTTGCTGAATTCATCCCTAAAGATGCGCACTATAAAGAGGTAGGTATATAGTGTGTATGGACCTTGGGAAAGCCAGCAGATAAAGGATTGGTACCATCTGACAGAGCAGTTGGGGGAGGGGGTTCCTAATGAGTTTGCCCCCCCCCCCACCAAAAGAACAAAAAAAGGGGGCTCTACATGAAGTAAACCACACAGCAAACATTTGTGCATATTTTAGGGGGTGTTTTGGGGCAAACAATACTATGCAGCAGACAAAAGACATTGCTTAAGTGACTAGGCCATAGGTGTCTATTGGGGCAGAAGAGCATGCTGGGGAGGTAAGTGAAGGGAAAAATGCATGAAGGAGAAAAGGGGCACAGCATATTAGAACATATTGCAATCATGGTAATTAGGGAAGGAGGTCAAAAATACAAGTCATTAGCAAACAGAGCATACATAGAAGGGAATAGTAAAGTAGAAATGTTACCTTAATATAGTCCTCCTGCAGGACCTGAATGATGGCAGAACAGGTCTCTGGAATAATGATTCCCAGGGCCTGGGGAGAGATACCTGAAGAGAACTTCAAATCCTGAAGACTTCTCCCTGTCGCCAAGTACCTCAACGTGGCAACAAGCCTCTGCTCCGGAGTAATGGCTTGTCTCATGCAGGTATCCTGCCGGCTGATAAAGGGGGTCAGCAAAGCCAAAAGACGGTGAAAATCGGGGTCCGTCATCCTGAGAAAGTTCCTGAAATCATCAGGATTATTCTCCCGGATCTCACGAAGCAAAGGCATGTGCGAGAACTGGTCACGCTGAAGCAACCAATTCTTGGTCCACATACTCCTCGTCACTCTGTTCATGGACGGGTCTTGGGTCAAAGCTAAAAGCCCGACACCAATTCCGCGTACAGCACGAACTCGGCGACGAGTACGCACGGGAAACATCGCTCAGAAGGTCACAAAAGGTCGGCTGGTCAGAACGGACAAACAGAAAGCACCGATAAACAGCAAGGCCTGAAAGAACGAAGTGAATACCAGCAACGAGCAGACAATAAGCAGTGCAAATCAAAGCGTCCTATATCAAGATATAGGCCGCAATGACCAACAAATGCGAACTGACTACACGCACTAATAAACAGATACGCACGACAAGCACAAACTGAAGAGCAGTAACGATCTGAGTCAGAAAACTGAGAAGCGCGAATCTTAAGTCACCAAACTTCCACTAACTCTCGATAAACACGGGATCAGCAGAAGGAGCCCAACGGGTGCCTGACGTGGTGCTGAACTTCCCTTTTGTAATCTCGTGGACGACGACTTACGTCACGACGTTCTTCCGGACCGGATATTCCGACAACGTAGTCCGACCGTGTGTACGCAACGCCAACATCGGACAAAGTACGTCGGACAAAGTCCGACTGACCTGGTCCGCGGATTGTCCGAGCGTGTGTATGGGGCTTTAGACTGTCCATGACAGAACAGTAACTTGCACTATCCACATGCTAAATGTGTGCCAAACCCAGGAGCCAGGGTATTAAATACACTCCGTAAAACAAAACCAAAGAAAATTCCCAACTCAACTTACCAGCCAGCCTGCAACTAACCGAATTATCCTGTCTAACAGTTTGCATTAAAAACGCTGCACTACTAAACCCCTGTTTTTAACGCAAACCATTAGACAGGATAATTTGGTTGGTTGCAGGCTGGCTGGTAAGTTGAGCTGGGAATTTTATTTGGTTTTGTTTCATATGCGTCGCCCTTCCATGTGCTCCTTGTTGCGTAGGCCAGTTATAGGTGGGGCAGTGGCCATTTGTTTGTACTGTTGGAATACTGGTGAGGGAATGCACTGGACACCTTTGCTGGCATTATGCCATATGCTGGGTGTCGGGTGCACACCTGTGCCTTTAAGGAGGGTTTGGCTCCCTCCAGGGCCACCTGCCCTCTGCCTATTCATTATTATTCATGTGTTTCTACTATGTCAGCATCCAACCGGACCTCTGCCCCAGTGACCCAGGAACCCATAGAGGAATCATGTGCCTCCTGACTTCATCTCCCTCTGCAATGCCGCTGCAGTTGAGCGTGACCTGCAGTAGAGAAAATAGACTGCACCTGCCTACATGTGCATCAATTCACATCCAATTACCCCATAGTCTGCCTACATCTGAAAAAAAAAGAAACAGTTTTGCATCCTTTTCTGTTTTGCTTTTTTTGGACCTAAACATGATAAATCAGAAGTAAAAGGATATACAGTGCCCTGCAAAAGTATTCACTCCCCTTTGCATTTTCCGTTCACATCCTGGAATTAACATGGATTGTATGAGGATTTGCATCATTTAATTTACAGAACATGCCCACAACTTTGAAGATGTTTTTTTTTTTATTGTGAAGCAAACAACAAATAGGACAAAATAACAGAAAAAGTCAATGTGCATAACTATTCACCCCCCTAAAGTCAATACTTTTGCGGCTATCACAGCTCCAAGTCGCTTTGGATAAGTATTTGATTTTTGCCCATTCCTGCTTGCAAAACTGCTCCAGCTCCTTCAAGTTGGATGGTTTGCGATTGTGAACAGCAATCTTTAAGTCTGACCACAAATTTTCTATTGGATTGAGGTCTGGGCTTTTACTAGGCCGTTCCAACACATTTACATGTTTTCCCTTAAACCACTCAAGTGTTGCTTTAGCAGTGTTTTTGCGGTCATTGTCCTGCTGGCAGGTGAACCTCCGTCCTAGCCTAAAATCCCACAGAGTGGTACAGGTTTTGCTCAAGTATATCCCTGTATTTGGCACCATCCATCTTTCCCTCAAATCTGACCAGTTTCCCAGTCCCGACTGCTGAAAAACATCCCCACAGCATGATGCTGCTACCACCATGTTTCACTGTGGGGATAGTGTTCTTTGGGTGATGTGATGTGTTGAGTTTGCGTCAGACATAGCGTTTTCTTTGATGGCCAAAAAGTTCAATTTTAGTCTCATCAGACCAGAGAACCTTCCTCCATACATTTGGGGAGTCTCCCACATGCCTTTGCGCAAACGCAAAGCATGCCATTTTGTTTTTTACTGAAAGTAATGGCCTTCTTATGGTCACTCTGCCGTAAAGCCCAACTCTATGGAGCGTACAGCTTATTGTCGTCCTATGTATAGATACTCCAGTCTCTGCTGTGGAACTCTGCAGCTCCTCCAGGGTTACCTTAGGTCTCTATGCTGCCTCTCTGATTAATGCCCTACTTGCCTGGTCTGTGAGTTTTGGTGTTCAGCCGTCTCTTGGCAGGTTTGTTGTTGTGCCATGTTCTTTCCATTTGGTTATGATAGATGTGATGGTGCTCCTAGGGATCATCAAAGAGTTGGATATTTTTTTATAACCTAACCTTGAATTGTACTTCACAACAACATTGTCCCTTACTTTTTTGGAGAGTTCCTTGGTATTCATGGCAGTGTTTGGTTAGTGATGCCTCTTGCTTAGGTGTTGTGTCTGGGGCCTTTCAAAAAGGTGTGTATATATAATGACAGATCATGTGACACTTAGATTGCACACAGGTGGGCATCATTTCACTAATTATGTGACGGAAATTGGTTGCACCATAGCTTTTTATGGGCTTTATAACAAAGGGGGTGAATACATACACACATGCCAATTATCAGTTTTTATAATATTTTTATGTATATATTTTTCTAATTTTACTTCACCAACTTAGACTATTGTGTTCTGATCCATCACATATAATTCAGATTAAAAAAAAACATTGAACTAAAGGCTGTAATGTAACAAAATAGTTAAAAAGCCAAGGGGGGGTGAATACTTTTACAAGGCACTGTAGACTGGTGCACATTTCTTTATATTTGCCTGCCCATAGACCTAATATGGATCCATTTTGCTCCAATGATCTCCAATGAACATGGATGTCACAAAAGTGAGTTCCATTCATCTTCGGTTCAGCAAGGGATTTGTTCACAGATCTGCTGCTGATCTGAACGGACACAGCTGGTGTGAAAGGGCCCCTATACTGTAAATCCATATCAAGATGCATTTTTAGCTGAAAGGCAGGTAAACAGCTACACTAATGAAATATGTTTATGGAGTCTTTTTGAAAAAAAATTCTGGATGTTGGATAGTCAACGGCACCACATCCCTATATTTAAATATATATATATATATATATATATATATATATATATATATTAAACTAATAGCTAAATCAACATTTAATGATAAAGAAAATGAACTAAGTAAGCATTTAGAAACTTTTGTTGCTGATATTCTGCAGACAAAAGATAAAAAATATTATCATGATAAGAGCATATGACTCCAATCAAGCCTATAGGTCTCAAGAAAATAAAAGACGTAGGAATAAAACTACATCCCATCAAAATAATGTCATAAATGATCCTAGTTATTCTGATGAATCGTCCATTTCTTCTGTTTCCTCTTTTCAGGCACAACAGCAATCAGAGAGAATAGGACCTCAAAAACGTAAAGAAGGGTCAGGTTCTCAAGTATAGGCACCCTAAACGTACCTCACAGTCTGACCGTAATCGACAACCTTCTCACTCTAATGCCCCGGTCACACGGTCAGAAATTCCGACGGAAAATGTCCGATCGGACCATGTTGTCGGAAAATCCGGCCGTGTGGGCTCCATCGGACTTTTTTCGTCGGAATTTCCGGCAGAAAAAATTTGAGATCTTGCTCTCAAATTTTCCGACAACAAAATCCGATCATACTTTTTCCGATCGTGTGTAGAGAATTCCGACGGACAAAGTGCCACGCATGCTCAGATCAAATTACGAGACCAAAGCTATTGGCTACTAGCCTCTACGTAGTTCCGTCGTACGTAACGAACGTCACCACATTCAGAACGATCGGATTTTCTGACAACTTTGTCCGACTGTGTGTATGCAACACCAGTGTCGGACAAAATCCGTCAGAAAAATTCAGATGAATTTTGTGGTCGGAATTTCCAACCGTGTGTACGGGGGCTTACAAAAAAACTTCACTTGCATGTTCTGTTCTAGCCACTCCTGGTGATATGGGGTCTATTTCTCCTTCTTCTTTGTCACAGGGTTTGTCATTTGCATCAAAGGTAAGCCCAGCCTCACCTAACACTAGTTTGGGGGACTTCCGTCCAACACCCCTATTGGGAGACGTTTGTACAGCACCCATTTTTGTCTCACAGCCCACTCCCAAAATGATCTTCAATACACAGTCACCGATTTCCACAAATGTGATCAAGACAGGTTGCAAGTAATAAATCTGTCTTCTCACTCTTTAACAGAAGATCAGATCCAGGTGTTAAGCCTGGGTCTTAACTTCTGTCCCACACAAGCGGTCCATAGCTTTGAGGTGATAAAGGATGTGCAGTTATTTGCCAGAAAGCTTATGTATAAAACTATTTTTGACAAGAATTATCAATCATTTAGGTCAAGATTTCCATCTAATAACAATTGGAGAGATCTTTCCCTAAATGATATTAAGGCTCTTGATGGAGTTATGGGAAAAAAGTAATTTCCTTGATGACTCATTTGAAGAATCTCTAAGTGATTCTTTGGTTATCCCTTCTGTCTCAAACCCAACTGCTGCAGTGAGATCTTGTTCTTTTCTTGTTCTTCAGGGAAACCCCAATATTTGGGCTTTTACCCAACAAGTTACAAAGGAAATACAATCTACCATTTGGCATAGTAAGCATAGCCCATCCAACCTTAGTCCCTTAAAAAGAACCATGATATAATCATAAAACCAGCGGACAAAGGTGGGAGACCATGTGTCTTTGGTCTCAAAAAAGAAAATGGAAACTCCAATTAGCCGACATATGGGGCTTTACCATAGTTTTAAATTATGTACATGAGAGAGGGGGTGATGTTGATAAACTTCTCCTGTAGCGCGAGACCAAATGGATCCACACCTTATCAGCTATGAAACATCCAGGACTGAATGAGTCCATTAGCTACATTAGCTACAAACCCTTCCTATAAGCCATTTAATTTCTCGTTTGCCTGTGAAGGAGAATTTTAAGACTGTGCATATTTAGGATAATTTTTCCTAATTTGATATAAAAAGATGATACTATGTTTGCATATTTTTGCATAATAGTTTTTTTGTTACTCATTTATGCATGGAATTGCAAGGTCTTTCAGACATCCCTGCCTTAATATATTCGTTCTCTGTCTAGGAAACTGTTCCTTAGATATCTGGCTCATATGTTATTAACAAATTGTGTTTTACATGCTGGGGTTGTATTTCCCATACTTAGCCACTAGATGGCATTTTTTGGTTTTACAAGAGGTTCATTGTTTGGTGATAGATGACCATATGGATGCTCTGGGGCGTCACCATAATTTCCTTTGTGGTTGATTTGGCCGGTCAGGATTGTACACTGCTGAACTGCTCTTGTTCTCATTTATTGTCAATATAGGATTATTACCAGTTTTTTAATTTCATTCTGGAAGTTTCATTTTTTCAATACAAAACAACTGGGAGTTTTCCCTTTTTGGAATGAATATGTTAGAACATTGAGTTATAGACCCTGGATCTTCCAGTAGGTTCAATTTATTGGTTGCATTATGTGTATGTGCATGTATTGTGTTTGCCAATCTGTTCACAATATTTATATAGTGATGGCCTTTCAAATAATATCTTCCCATATCCACATGCCTATTGTCATTGGAGTCCCTATGTCCCCCTCTGTGGTGCACCAGATATCTCCAAATTATCTTTGTCCTCTAGACAACTGAGCCGTAAACCTTTATTGATAGGATATCCATTATATCAGGTAGGTATATGCTGAAATTGGCCTTCAGGTTCCATGCTTTCTGAGAGTTTTTTCATGTGCTTATTGTCTGTATTGAGATGTTATCTAATATACATCAATTATGTATGTCTATAATATAATGTTTTCAATTCATAGTGACCATGAATGCAGTACTTATCTCCTGAGCCATTGTACGGAGAAACATGTAGAGCAAGAAAATACTGCTGTCCATCTACAATATGGTTACTGTATGGTGATATCCTGATGTTTTTATGTATATAGAAATTTGATATTTTTATATATCGGTTTGTTCCTGATCTATTTTTGGCATCATGCCAATAAATGTGTACTTCTGTGCATCCAGACCTGAGATTTATACTACCCTTCTAGCTTCTAGACAGTAAAGCTCAGTTGGTGACCTGAATTTTCTCTGCTACAGTTAAGGAGTACAGCTTTGTCACCTCTCTGGCCCCAGCCTGTGATTGGACAGTGAAGTAGCAGTAGCTCTCTGATGAAATTATCCCTCTGCTCACTCTCCTGTTGGCTTTTTCCTTGTCAGCACGTGTAAATGCAGGAAAGCCTATTGGGCTTCTACCTTTCCCACTCTGAGCTCTACTGCACAGAGGATTACAAGAGGCTAATACTAAACCAAATTTGGGCACTTATGCTAGTTACATAAAAAATACATGTATTATTTTTCATTTATGCATACCTGCATTCAGTTCAGTTGTTTTTTTTTTTTTTTTTTTTGTATCTGTCTGGACTTAAGCTTTGAAGATTTGATTTAGATGTAGCACCCTCTAGTGTGCTCAAAAGTGTAATTAGGATTTTTTGTTAGTGTAGGTAAAGTTTGCCTGGCTGAGAGCAAGGCCATGTTGAATCTGGGTCAGGGTGAGTGATGGCTTATCAGGCAGCACATCTGGTACCTCCCCCTACTTGCTGGAACCTAGGAGAAGCTTCCAGAAGAATAGGAGGGAGGTTAAGAGAAGCTGCCTGGAAGTATTGAGGAGGGCCCCAGTCAGGCCAGCAGGGGCAGTGTGAAGTAGGGGGAAAGCTGGAGGTGGAGTGTGGAGGAGGCTGTCGTGGCCCTTGAGGGTAACCGCCTAGTCTGAGGGGGGTTACCTTGGGCTGGGGCTCGGGTGCTGGAGGGATCCTCTCAAGACACATAGAGGAGTCCTGTCCAGTGGCATGGGAGAAAGAGTGAGGATAGCAGGAGACAGCTAGCACATCTGGGAGATCTCCAGGGAGAAGACAGCTGGGTGGCTGGTGAGTATGACAGTCTGGGAAGACTGTGGGAAGTAGCCAGGAGGGCTAGTGAAAGGGGAAGCTGCAGCCAAGTGGGCTGGCAGTGCATGCAGAGGTGGTGCTGGAATCAGTAGCCACAGGAATGTAGCTAGATACTGGATTTTATCTACACAACTAAAGGGGCCCATGGTCCCTGCCTGTAAAGAAGTTTGTTCCAGTCAAGTTCCCTGAAGAAGTTTCCTCCAGTCAAGTGGGCATCCCATAATCATCCCATCCTCATCCAAGTTTATTAACCCCTAATAAAATACAAAAACAAAGTTGCTGGATTGTTTCTTGTCTCAAGTGTGCCTGTGGAAATTTGGTGTGCCTGGCTGTGCAGGGTGGGGGAGGATCCATATTTACTGGTGGCTCCTACAGGGGATGTGCTGCACAGACTTTTAGGCATCCCTACAAATGAGTTCTATCAGTAGCCAAGATTGTTACAAAAAAAATGGTCTGAATTTAGGTTTGGACCGAACCTGGAAGTGAGATTTCACTTACAAAAAAATCAGCACCCAGTCAGCTTCCACCAGGGCACTCTCCATGCGTAACATAGGGACAGGGACACTCGTGACATCATTGATCTAATGAAGCCGTCTCCCTGACTTCCAGGGGCCTGATGGTGATCCTAAAAGCTGATGGTGATCCCCAGGGAGAACTGACATCTTCAGGGTGCAGGTTACTAGGCATAGTGGGTGTGGTGAAAGGTGCCAGTCACTTTTTGTAAAAATGAACAAAGATAGCTTTATTTCTCTTAACAGGAATGGTGGGAGAGAGCATTAGGGCTCAGGACACCCTTAGGCAAATGCAATAGCAATTAGGCAAACTCCATAGACAAAAATAGAACTAGGCAGACAGCAATACAGATAAATGGCCTTTAAGCTAAATGGAGTAATCTGTATCTTGTAGCAACTGCTGTCTCCTATAGCAACAACTTCTCTCATAGTATCCTACTGTAGATCTTCCAGTTTAACTCAGAGTATCCCCCTGTAGATCTTCCAGCTTAATTCACAGTATCCCACTGTTGATCCTTAAGCTCAGCTTAAGGATCAAAGGATTAAGCTTTACTTACAGCTACCCGCTGTACTCCTTCTCCACTGAAGCTTTCCCACTTACTTCACCGTCCCCGGCTAGTCAAGTGTCTGCTCTGGTACTCCTTCAGAACTTCATCCCTTCCAAACTTGTCTCTGGTAATAGGAGTGGTCGTCCCTCGGGCAACTGCTTCTCCTTTACCTCCAGCAATGAACAGGCTCCCCTCGGGCTAAGAGTATAACACACGGGTTCTGCCTCAGGCTTTGGGCTTAACCTTTGCTGCTCCTCCTTTGCAGAACCCTGAACTATTGGATAGGCCTCATGTAGACCTAGCAACCAGTAGGACTCCTGGGTAGGCCTCAGGCTTCAAGCCTAACAGCCAGGAGCTGTTTCACACACATCCACCCAGGCCGCAGCCCCGGGCGGGAAGAACCCCTAGATTACCTGACTCCTCTGAAAATATAGTTCATTCCAGAATGCACAGCGGCCAAAAGAAACTCCTGCTGATTGGCTGACACAACTTATTTACTCATCACCTGAATTCACTGTAATCCATCTTCCTAATGCCAAAGGCAACAGTGCCACCTATTGACAGAACAGAGAGACTACCAATTAAACTCAGACTTAGGCCAGAAATCAGTGGATCAAACTATCAATTAGCCAGGCTAGTTACCACCTAGCACAACTAGATTTATTAGCAGCCCTGTTTAGGACCAGGGTGCTACACTAATATGGCCATATAGCCATATTTGGACAATGTAATTGACATTGGTCAACTGGTGATCATATTAGGTCAATGATGTCACGAGTATTCCTGCCCATTTGTTGCAATTGGCTCTGGGGTGGAGAATGCCCTGCCTGCAGCTGATTGGGAGTTGATTTGGTGGGAACAACAGCTTACTCCCAGGTTCAGTCTAAAGGCCCGTACACACGATGTGAAAATCGGAAGTAAAATTTTGTCAGACGAATGATTCGCGCTTTTCGGATCATTAGTATGGTGCTTTCGACAGCCGATTCCGATTTTTCATCCGACAAAAGCTGGATGTGCAGACTATAACATTTTTATTGTACGTGAACTCAACGTCCGATTTTCCTTTCAATTAGTACAGTTTTCGTCCGGAAAAAATCATAAGAGCAAGACTACGCATGTTCAGAAACGAAAGAATACATACAAAACTATTCAACACATTACGTCACTTCTGAAGTTGTATTCTGTCTTACGAGAATGCGTAGTCTTGCTCTTACGATTTTTTTTGGACTGTACTAATTGAAAGGAAAATCGGACGTTGAGCTATTGGGCCGATAACTACCTAACCTCTTGTTAGGGATGAGGTTTTATCTAAACTTAGGCTTAAGCCTCCTACACACATTTCGATTTTCGGACAACCGTTTGTCTGTTTTTTGTTGCATGCTAGTCTCATCAAACCTCATCCCTAACAAGAGGTTAGGTAGTTATCGGTCCAATAGTTCACTCCCTGAAAACATAAGGGGAAGGTATGTGTCCAGTGTTTGAATTATGTTAATTGTTGAGGGATTATTATAATTAGGATAACTGAACTCCAGGCAGATATACAATACATAAATATTGTAAGTACCTGAATTTGACCTGCTATCAGCCTCTTGCAGACCATGTACAGCATGATTGGTGATGAGAGGAAGAAGCAGTACAATGAGCCAATCATTTCATCTGCTGACTAGGGATGAGCATAGGTTCAGCTTGGATTCAGTCCACCCCACAGGTGCACATACATGGGGCAGAGATACTCATGACAGGGCTCAAAATTTCAAGTCCTGAGCTACTAGCCAGGCCTTAAGGTTTACTCGCCACCAGTTGCCCCACCCAACCTGTGCTGTCTGTATCCCATTTGGAGGAGAGATTTGCTCTTTCTGTGTGCTCTGGTTACCATTTTTACAGAGAATGAAAATAATGGGAAATCCAAAAGTTTGAGTTGTCACCAGTACAGAAATAAAAGATGACATCTGCAATTAGGAACACTTCAGGTGACAACTGTCCATGGGAGTATTTCACTCAAATATCTCTTGTCACTACCAGTTGTGTCTATAAGACAAGAAGTCAAAGGAAAATTGGTGACAAAAATCCCCCCATCATTGTATATCAAATGAGAAACGATGTGCTAGGTATACTAGTGTACTAATGTGTGAGAAATATATACAGAAACTATTGGGGAAGCCACACTCTTAAAGGGGTTGTAAAGTCTTGTTTTTTTTTTGTAAATAACAAAACATGTCATACTTACCTCCTCTGTGCAAGGGTGTTGCACAGAGTGGCCCCGATCCTCCTCTTCAGGGAGCCCTCCATGGCGCTTCTGGCTTCTCCTTTTCTCGAGTGCCCTCACGGAGAAGTGCTTTCCCTCTGGGGACTCGTGCGGCCCCGCCCCCCCTTCCGACTCCCGCATCATTGGATTTGATTTACAGCAGAGGGAGCTAATGGCTCCTGCTGCTATGAATCAATCCAATGAGGACCGAGACACCGGCTGGAGCTGGTGTGCTCGTCCCCATTGCTGGAAAGACCGGGTTCAGGTAAGTAAAAGGGGGGCTCTGGGGGGCAGCTGCAGCACAGGAGGTTTTTCACCTTAATGCATAGAAACCCCTGAGGGTTATTATTATGTTATTATTGATGGGCATTGATAGGCATCACTGATGGGCACTGATAGGCGTCACTGATGGGCACTGATAGGTGGCACTGATGGGCACTGATGGGTGCCAATGATAGATGGCACTGATAGGCATCACTGATGGCATTGGCACTGGCAGGAACTGGCAGGCATTGCTGTTGGGCACTGATTGGCATCTGCCTGGGCATCCTTTGTGGGCATCCCTGGTGGTCATGGCGGGCATCCGCTCGGGGGGAGGGCAGCACCGATAAACAATCAGCACAGATCCCCCATCAGGAGAGCAGCTGATCGTGTTTCCTCTACTCGCGTCTGTCAGATGCGAGTGAGATAAATGGCTCTTCCTGTTTAGCCTGTGATCAGCCGTGATTGGACAAGTCTGTTGAGCACTAGGGAAAAGAACCTCAATGCGGTCTTAAAGTGGATGTAAACCCACTTGATGTCATAATGTAGAGAATAGGATTTCCTTTCATTTGAGCCCAGTCTTGCCACACAGATTTACTCCAGCCCTGAGAAATCCTCTTTTATTGTTCAGTTAGAAAGATATTGACAAAGTGCTAAAAACGTTGTCAAAAACGCCCCCTTGCTGTGAGTGACAGGTGATTTACATATCTCATGCACTAGCCTAAGAGAGGCACATCCTGTGTAATTATAAAAAGTAAGAAATCCACCCCTCCCCCACATAACAAATCCTGTGATCAATGTACCCTCAGAAAGGCACACTGCACTATAACAATCATCAGATCACTGCATGTTCTACTCTGCCCAACTTTGACTACATACATCTCCCCTATATTCTTCTTGCTGTTCACTCGAGAATACATTATTTTTCACTCTGGTCTGTGGATCTCTGGTCTGTGCCTGTCTCAGGCTAGTACATGATATGTAAATCAACTGTCACTCACAGCAAGGGAGCGTTTTTGACAAAGTTTTTAGCACTTTGTCAATATCTTTCTAACTGAAGGTCATAAGCGCTTATGTCATCCTGAGCATCCAGAAAAATGGACTACAAAACTGTATAAATTATCACCTCCTCACCAGTGTCATATGTAATCCAGTCTAAAATCAAGTTTATTAATAATAGAACCAATGGGCACTTACAAAAGAGGTAGTCACAGCATGTAATAAGCCATGCCATCCACTAGCGTACGTGATGATGTCAGCCTGCTAAATTCAGACCAAAGCATTTCATCACAAGGGGACTTCGTCAGGGTCAGGTGCATGTCCCCTGCATGTTCCTCTGTTGGACTTTTGCCACTATAATACAATGTTTAGTGCTCTCATTGTTATTTTTTCATTATTGCTGTTACACTTAAAGGGGTAGCACAATATATTTATTCTTGGTACATAATTGGCCCTATTTATACATTTGTTTTATACACAATTTTTTGTATAAGATTCACTATTTTATTTGATTCAATTGACAAAGTGTAAATCTTGGGTAAGGGTTGTGTAAATCTTGGGTTCAAACATTTATATATAGACCACCATAAATATGATTACACCCTGTAACCCAAACCTAGCCCTTAAAACTGAACTCTAGCGTATCTTTATTTTTAATTAGTGGTCCAGAGGTTTTTAAAATAAAAAATGCAGCCCTGTATGCAAAACTCCCCTGCTTTCCAGCACTGTATCCCAATGATCTACCACTCTAGACATGCAGCACCGGTCATCTTCCAGGTTGAATAATGTAGAACTACAGCATCTGTATTGCTTACCTGATTTGAGGGACTTGTAGTTATCTCTCCACCTTACAATTATAGAGCTTTGGACTTTTTAGTGTTACATTGAAACCCAAAACCATCTATCAGGTTTTATTTTTCTGTTCTTTGATCAGCTGTAGGTTCTCATGCATAATATCTGCATTGGGCTATGAAGTGAGTATGGCCTCAGATAATATGAATTACAGAAACAAAATTTAAAGTACCATTATCCATATTAATAGTTTTTGGAAGCAGGGGGTAATAAGGTCAAAGATACAGTTGCTGATTTTGTATCATAGAACACTATACCCACAAGGTTTTGGAGGTGGGCTATCTCGGTACTAGGTATTGGATCAAAAAAAATCATAATAATTAAAGAGAATACAAAATATATTTAATAAAGAAAAAACATGAGTAAAATATATACATCTGTACAGACAAATGCAATTTAAAATCAGGCTAACCGCACCACAACTTTATATGTCAACTTTATAGTTCAGACCGCGAATTTTAAATTGCATTTGTCTGTACAGATGTATATATTTTACTCATGTTTTTTTCTTCATTAAATATATTTTGTATTCTCTTTAATTATAATGATTTTTTTTGATCCAATACCTAGTACCGAGATAGTCCACCTCCAATAAAACCTTGTGGGTATAGTGTTCTATGATAAAAAATCAGCAACTGTATCTTTGACCTTATTGCCCCCTGCTTCCATAATACCTGCATTGTTTTTTGTTCTGTTTTATTTCATGGCTTTATAGAAATTGGACATTGGGCTTGATTTACTAAAAAGAAATGCACAAAGGCAGGGAGAACTCACTAGGTAAAAAATTCCTACGTGAGCAAGGCATACTTTACATTCAACTTGGAAGAGGGGATGCAGAGCAGTAAGTCAATGCTGAAGGGAAGGTATAAAAACAGGGAAAGTTGTTTTTATTTCAACACAAGCTAGGCAACTTACTATTCTTTTTGCTTGGTTTTATATGTAATAAAAACATTGCTACGCCATAAATGCATTAATATGATGGCATATACACATATGGTTTATTAAATAAGGCCCGGAGTCTCTGGCCAGTGGGGCATGCTGGGGCTTGTGGCTAACAAGCTGCATAGGCAAGTACTGAATCTATGCATGGCTAGCTGAAAATGTTCACATATATTAAGCAACGTATTGTTTTAGACTTAAAGGCCCAAAGGCAATAAATACAATAAAGTTGATTCTGCAGACATCCCGCGGATGAGTGAAATCCTGGCTTTGCCTTATTGCAAAATGATGTATAGCACATAAGCCGGATAAAGTGAGCCAGCATGAAATATACCCTTCCCGGTGACTTATTATAAGGTTGAAGTCACAATACGTACGTAAGCGGTTTCATAGCAGCCAGCTCAGCCAGTGAGATTGTGGCTGGTAGGGAAAAGCCTATAGATAGCACTATGACATGGCCGCATTAGCTTGATTAACAGCTGCAGGAAATTACTTCACCTCTTCTTTGCTAGCATCTATCAACAAGAAGGTGCAAGGAAATCCACACTGCATATCGCTACTATACCTTTCAACATTTTATGACCCAAGTGAGAAATGCGGCCTTAGCAATATGTAGCAAGAGAAACAATCATATAAAAGGTTGTAAATTTATATGATTTGGAGGCAGAGAAGTGGCAGGAATCATATCTTTAAATGTATGCAGCTGTGATAAACCAGGAATAAGTTTTATAGTTTTTGACCCAGAAAACCCACAATTCCAGTAAAAAAAAGAAATTCAATTTAATTCTAGAGTTATTGCAGGAGTAATAATAAACTAGTTCATATCCTCAGTATTTGCTCAGGATCTAAAAAAAAAAAACTGATGTTAGAGCAGGAACAGAGAATACTGTATTGTTATGATAATGAGATTTAATAATGAGATTAGTTTGGGACGAAGTGGTGGTGGACCTTGACTGTTCTGTCATTTAGGTAGGTAACACCTGCTGCAATATGCAGTTCCTTCCACATAGAAGGTCTTCATTTTACAGGCCAAGTACATCCAAGCCATCATTGCGTTGGACCCCCCTAGGTAGTATTACCTACCAGAATTTTTTTTTCCTTTTATACATTTTTAATCGAAAAGTTTACAAACTTTCAAAAGATTTGCATTTTATATATATATATATATATATATATATATATATATATATATATATATATATATATATATAAGTGATACTGAATCATGATCTAAACATTTACATGGATAATAAACTTTTAACCAAAGCATGTTCCCTGAGTTGAACAAATTGCAGCCATGCGAATATCAGGAAGCATGGTTATTTTCAAAACTCAATGCGCTACTACAATTCCCTGACCCTTTGGCCTATATATACAGTATCCCACAAAAGTCAGTACACCCCTCACATTTTTGTAAATATTTTATTATATCTTTTCATGTGACAACACTGAAGAAATGACAGTTTGCTACAATGTAAAGTAGTGAGTGTACAGCTTGTGTAACAGTGTAAATTTGCTGTCCCCTAAAAATAACTCAACACACAGCCATTAAGGTCTAAACCGCTGACAACGAAGGTGAGTACACCCCTAAGTGAAAATGTCCAAATTGGGCCCAATTAGCCATTTTTCCTCCTCTGTGTCATGTGACTTGTTAGTGTTACAAGGTCTCAGGTGTGAATGGGGAGCAGGTGTGTTAAATTTGGTGCTATCGCTCTCACTCTCTCATACTGGTCACTGGAAGTTCAACATGACACCTCATGGCGAAGAACTCTCTGAGGATCTAAAAAAAAGAATTCTTGCTCTACATAAAGATGGCCTAGGCTATAAGAAGATTGCCAAGACCCTGAAACTGTTCTGCAGCATAGGGGCCAAGACCATACAGCGGTTTAACATGAAAGTTCCATGACCTCGCCATGGTCGACCCAAAAAGTTGAGTATGCATGCTCAGCATCATATCCAGAGGATGTCTTTGGGAAATAGACGTATGAGTGCTGCCAGCATTGCTGCACAGGTTGAAGGGGTGGGGGGGTCAGCCTGTCAGTGCTCAGTCTTTACGCAGCACACATCATTGCATCAAATTGGTCTACATGGCTGTGGTCCGAGAAGGAAGCCTCTTCTAAAGAAGATGCACAAGAAATCCTGCAAACAGTTTGCTGAAGACAAGCAGACTAATGACATGGATTACTGTAACCATGTCCTGTAGACCACATGAGACCAAGATTAACTTATTTAATTCAGATGGTGTCATGCGTGTGTGGTGGCAACCAGGTGAGGAGGAGTACAAAGACAAGTGTGTCTTGCCTACAGTCAAGCATGGTGGTGGGAGTGTCATGGTCTGGGGCTGCATGAGTGCTGCTGGCACTGGAGAGCTACAGTTCATTGAGGGAACCATGAATGCCAACATGTACTGTGACATACTGAAGCAGAGCATGATCCCCTCCCTTCAGAGACTGGGCCGCAGGGCAGTGTTCCAACATGATAACGACCCCAAACACACCTCCAAGACGACCACTGCCTTGCTAAAGAAGCTGAGGGTAAAGGTGATGGACTGGCCAAGCATGTCTCCAGAACTAAACCCTATTGGGCATCCTCAAACGGAAAGAGGAGGAGCGTAAGGTCTTTAACATCCACCAGCTCCATGATGTCGTTGTGGTAGAGGACTCCAGTGGCAACCTGTGAAGCTCTGGTGAACTCCATGCCCAAGAGGGTTAAGGCAGTGCTGGAAAATAATTGTGGCCACACAAAATATTGACACTTTGGGCCCAATTTGAACATTTTCACTTAGGGGTGTACTCACTTTTGTTGCCAGCGGTTTAGACATTAATGGCTAAGTGTTATTGTGAGTTATTTTGAGGGGACAGCAAATGTACACTGTTATACAAGCTGTACACTCACTACTTTACATTGTAGCAAAGTGTAATTTCTTCAGTGTTGTCACATGAAAAGATAAAATAAAATATTTACAAAAATGTGAGGGGGTGTACTCACTTTTGTGAGATACTGTGTATATATATATATATATATATATATATATATATATATATATATACAGTTTGGTCAGTTGGGCCTTCTGAGCGGTGTGGTAATATTCTATCAAGTGGGGCAGCCGTGTATTTTGGGCAAAAAAATGGTCATGGGAGTTGGGATCCCTCAGCAATGTACTCTCCCCATGTTGAGGGCATGTGGTTTAGTATGGTTCAGGAGGAAGGGGGAACACACTCATCCCCTACCCTTTACTGGTCAGCCAGGATGCATGCTCGGATGTGGGTTTGGTATAGATTTTGGGGGGAAAAACTATCTCTGGGGCCCCCTTATTTTTTAACAGGGCTTCCAGATTCTAATAAGCCCCCCACAGACCCTACAACCACCAGGCTAAAGTTGTGTGGAAGAGGCTTTTGTCCTAATCAATATAGGGACATGGTGCTTTTCCAAGGGGGTTCCCCCCGGCAACATATCTCGCCTATGTTGAGGACCTGGCCTAGTATGGTTTGGAAGGGGGGGGGCTCATACACTCATCCCTTATCCTCTACTGGCCAGCCAGGATGTATGCTTAGATGAAGGTTTGGTCATTTTCTGTTTTTTTTTTTTTTTTTTTGCATGGGGTACCCCCTTAAAATCCATACCAGACCTGAAGAGCCTTTTCTTTTTTTTATGTGTTTGCCACCATCCCTGTCCCTTTGTTTATACTGGTCATGTGTGGATATGTCACTGGTTGTTAGAAAGCTGGTGGCTACTGTTTTTTTTATCAACCAGCCTGAGAGGGAAGCTGTCACATTTAGCATGGCTGTACAATATTAGGCTGTATCTGTGCCTGGATGTACAGCTGGCCTTCAGTGTTCTAAGAAGTCTGTTCTATAGTGGCTGCTAAAATCCACGGCGGACTATGTTGTATGCAGGTGGCGGAGCACTCTCTGACACCCAAGGATGGATAGGGTCAGGCTGCATTTGTTATTATACCATATTTTCTTAAACAACAGTAGATAATTGTAGACCGTCTTATATTTTTCCTGTACATGGGTGGGTTGTACTAACTCCAAGATTGAGTGGAGATCTTCAGGAGGCTTCCCACATACGGGAAGGTAATTGGGCAATGTATCTCTGCCCCTACCTGTGGTTACAGCACCCATAGCCCATGGTACATTTCTCTGCTCCTAAACTGCATACAATTTAGAAAATGCACAAGAAATAATCTGTAAGGCTCTTTCTTTTCAAATCCTCCATTTTATTCCCATATGCCCTCCATCCCTGAATATAACAAAACAAGGAGAAGAGAATACCATTTTATAGTACAAAAAAAAGGTTACAAATGTGTTACATTTGACCGTAAGCACACAGTTTGTAATTTGAACAACTTTAAAAGGAAATGTATAAGCTTAGCTTTGTTTAACAGGTTCACTTATTGTACCAATAACTATAAAATTAAAACTGCTATCATACAGTATCAGCAAAGAGTTTGAATCAGAAAAATACATGTATCAAAAGTCTGGAATACTTAAATGAATTGCCATAAAATACTTTAGAGCAGACCGTTATCATACATGGCTATTAAGACTGGAGAGAGAATTTACTAGTTGCAGACCTAAGTTTACCATATCTTGCGGCATCAATATTGTAGGACAGCTGTTAATACATTTGTGTCCATTCACTACCATATTTATTTTCAATGTTATTATTGCCATGCTAATCTTAGGCTTCATACAAACATACACATCTGATGCCATTAAACTGGACTTAAGGCCCAATTTTAACCAAAACTATCTTTAGTGCTTGTGTCCCCATTGGGGAGATTCCCCCTTTCTTCCTGTCCATTGGACAGCTATCAATCGAGGGCAGGGACATCCTTCAGATACAAATAGCAATCATTTCTTTACTTTTTTTTTTCTTGCAGAAGTTGTAAAATTCTCTTGGGGTTTTAAATCCAGTCTGAATCCCTTTTGGTGAGATTTTTCTCATTTACTATCCTATCTGACATCTGGACAGAACCTTACAGGGGATCTCAGACAGCAATAGGAAAAATGACATGTTGTAATCCCTCTCCACCCTGCTGGGAAATATATATATATATATATATATATACATACACTATATTACCAAAAATATTGAGACACCTGCCTTTACACACGCATTAACCTAAATGGCATCCCAGTCTTAGTCTGTAGGGTTCAACATTGAGTTGGCCCACCCTTTGCAGCTATAACAGCTTCAACTCTTCTTATGCCGCGTACACACGAGCGGATTCTCCATCGGAAAAATCTTGGATGGTTTTTCCGACGGAATTCCGCTCAAGCTTGGCTTGCATACACACGGTCACACAAAAGTTCGCTGAACTTTCGACCGTCAAGAACGCGGTGACGTACAACACTACGATGAGCCGAGAAAATTAAGTTCAATGCTTCCCAGCATGCGTCGAATTGTTTCCAAGCATGCGTAGGAATTTTGCGTGTCGGAATAGGTACAGACGATCAGAATTTCCGATCTGAACTTTTTCCGACCGAAAAATTGAGAACCTGCTCTCAATCTTTTGCTGACTGGAATTCCGCCAGAAAAAGTCTGATGGAGCATACATACACAATCGCATTTTCCGACCAAAAGCTCTCATCGGACTTTTGCTGGCGGAATTTCCGATCGTGTGTACGTGACATAAGAAGGCTGTCCACAAAGTTTAGGCGTGTGTCTATGGGGGTATTTGACCATTCTTCCAGAAGTGCAGTTGTGAGGTCAGGCACTGATGTTGAACGAGAAGGCCTGGCTTGCAGTCTCCGCTCTAATTCATCCCAGAAGTGTTCTATCAGGTTGAGGTCAGGACTCTGTGAAGGCCAGTCAAATTCCTCCACCCCAAAATCACTCATCCATGTCTTTATGGACTTTCCTTTTGCACTGGTCCAAATCATTTGGTGGAGGGGGGGGTTATGGTGTGGGGTTGTTGTTCAGGGGTTGAGCTTGGCCCCTTAGTTCCAGTGAAGGGAACTCTTAAGGCGTCAGCATACCAAGACATATTGGACAATTTTATGCTCCCAACTTTGTGGGAACAGTTTGGGGATGGCCCCTTCTTGTTCCAACATGACTGCGCACCAGTGCACAAAGCAAGGTCCATAAAGACATGGATGAGCAAGTTTGGGGTGTAAGAACAAAACTGGCCGGCACAGAGTCCTGACCTCAACCCAATAGAACACAAATTCGGATCAATTTGAGCAGAGATTGTGAGCCAGGCGTTCTCGTTCAACATCAGTGCCTGACCTCACAAATGCGCTTCTGGAAGAATGGTCAAACATTCCCATAGACACACTCCTAAACCTTGTGGACAGACTTCCAAGAAGAGTTGAAGCTGTTATAGCTACAAAGGGTGGGCCAACTCCATCTTGAACCCTTCAGATTGAGACTGGGATGCCATTAAAGTTCATGTGCTTGTAAAGGAAGGCATCCCAATACTTTTGGTAATATAGTGTGTATGTATATATATAAAATATATATATATATATATATATATATATATATATATATATATATATACATATATAATATATAAATATATATATATATATATATATATATATATATATATATATATATATATATATATCAATCCATATATATATCTCAATATATATATCAATATATCAATAAATATATATATATATATATATATATATCAATATATAATATATCACTATATATATATATATATATATATAATATATAATATATATATATATATATATATTTATACATTTATAGATATACACAGTATATATATATATATATATATATATATATATATATATATATATATATATATATATATATATATATATATATATATAAAGATAAGTATATATATATATAGCTGTGTCTCTGTTGGGGAAGTTTACTTGATATTTCCTTGTCTCCTCAATGGGGACACAGCGAGCAGTAAAAGCTCTACAGAGGGTTGCGTTTTGGCTGTAGTTGGGCTTTACAAAGTGCAATGTTTGATCCAGTCACTGTTTTTATGTTATACAATTAATTTTGTTAAAAAATATAAAGTCAGACACCATATCGTTATTTTGGTGAGATGTGAATTTGACACCTGCTTAAATTGTAATCATTTGCGTTGGTTTTTATTTGCGGTTAGCCCTTCACAAAGGCAGTTTGTATGGAAGAATCCGCCGACATTAGTTGTGCTGTTTGATATCAGACTTTATGGACTTGTTTTAGAAAAAGAGAAAAAAATAAAAATCTGAAAATAGCTGATGAATGAAGTGGATGTCTGTGGAGTGGAATGTATAGAGCCCATGTTATGGTTGCTGCTTGTAACATTCATAACTATTATATAGAATTCATCAGTTCACTGCAAAGAAAATGCAATATGGGGCTTGCAGATGACATTTGGCAGTATTCCTCTATGGGATCATCGAAAACAAACGAGTCAGCTATGTTAGAAAATATTCTCGCTTAAAAACCTGCAGATTCTGACGAGTTCCTGGAACTTTTACATCCATTAATGTTAAAAAAAACAATTAAAGGGCATGCACAACTGAGTGCCAAACACTTCAGCACATGTTCATTTTAGGATCACTTCACAAAGTATTTCAAAAGCCTAAAGTGTGAAGTACCATGAAAGAAAGTTAAGCACACACAGCCTGGACAGTGAAGGAACAGTAATAGACTGATAAGGACATCTCTCTGCTCTCTCCTTCTGTCAGCATACTCCTTGGCAGCACATGTGACTGGATGGCAACTGATTGGCTCCAAATACTGCCCCTCTTTGTCTCCGTCTAAGTGCTGTTGTGCAGGGGATTAGGGGATTACTGGAGGTTGAAATCTAGATAAATGTAAACATATACATTATAATGGTTGCATTTGCAATATATTTATTTTTTCCTTTAATAGATGCAAAGCTGGTGTGTTTTACATGTCTGCCTTTAAAGTGCATCTGTGCTCAAGCATACATACATGCAAGAAAAGCAATTCTTTTTTTCAAATTCCCTTGCAGTTAATTGGATGTTTGAGGTGCACAGACACTTCACATCACTGAACACTTAAAGTGACTGTAAAGTTTACATTTTTTATATGACAAACGTGTCATACTTACCTGCTCTGTGCAATGGTTCTGGGGTCCTCCACCAGCGATCATGGCTCCTCTTCTCTGAGTTTCCTCATAGCAAGCCACTTGCTCTGGGGGCAATTGTATGGGCTTGATTCTGATCAGGGCTGTGTGCGCCTATAGACACACACAGCCCGGCTCAGCCCCACGCTCCCTCCTCACGGGATTAGACTGATAGCAGCAGGAGTCAATGGCTCCTGCTGCTGCAGAGTGTCTTGTGAGAAGCAAGAGAAAATGGAGAAGATCTGCTTAAGTAAGTGTTTAAGTTGGGGCTTGGGGGAGCAACAATTGAAAGGTTTTTTGCCTTAATGCAGAGAATGCATTAAGGTAAAAAAAATGTGTCTTTATATCCACTTTAATTTAATAAAGCCCAGTGTGTATTGATCCCTGCAGACTCCCAACATTGGCTCCTTCTGTCTACAGGGACTTATATACACTTTATTACTAAAAGTATTAGGACGCCTGCCTTTCCACGCACATGATCTTAGTCCGTAGGGTTCAATATTGAGTTGGTTGACCCTTTGCAACTATAACAGCTTCAACTCTTCTGGGAAGGCTGTCCACAAGGATTAGGAGTGTGTCTATGGGAAGGTTTGACCATTCTTCCAGAAGTGCATTTGTGAGGTCAGGCACTGATGTTGGACAAGAAGGCCTGGCTCCGCTCTAATTCATCCCAAAGGTGTTCTATCAGGTTGAGGTCAAGTTCCTTCACCCAAGCTCACTCATCCATGTCTTTATGGACCTTGCTCTGTGCACTGGTGCTTAGTCATGTTGGAACAGGAAGGGGCCATCCCCAAACTGTTCCCACAAAGTTGGGAGCATGAAATTGTCCAAAATGTCTTGGTATGCTGACGCCTTAAGAGTTTCCTTTGCTAGAACTAAGGGACCAAGCCCAACCCCTGAACAACAACCCCACACCATAACCCCCCCCTCCACCAAATCATTTGGACCAATGCACAAAGCAATAGTCAAATAGACACACTCCTAAACCTTGTGGACAGCGTTCCCAGAAGAGTTGAAGCTGTTATAGCTGCAACGGGTGGGCCAACTCAATATTGAACCCTACGGACTAATGCCCGGTACACACGGTCGGAATTTCCGACAACATTATCCGACATTCTCCGTTGGAAAATCCAACCGTGTGTTTAGACTGGATGCCAATAAAGATCATGTGCGTGTAAAGGCAGGAGTCACAATACTTTTAGTAATATAGTGTGTATTGTAAAGTAGTGGTCATTTCAAAAGTTGGTGGAGAACTTTTAATTGCAAGCATTATGGTTGGCCATCATTTTACAATCTTCACCAATAAATACTACGCTATGAGATTTTTCTCTTTGTTATTGGTGATTTTCTCATGGATGGGAGAGGATGATGGTCTTAATAACTAGAGAGATCATATATGAGAGGAGATCTTTCTGAGTCTCACTACTAGGAGGTTATATGGATGGATCAACCATTTACTATGTTTAACAAGTGAGTTTGCTGTTCTATATACTAGACAGCAACTAAGTCTGGTAAGGGTGCATTTTTGCTCAAGATGGAGGCACCACGGGGGGGGGGGGGGGGGGGGGGGGGGGTTATTTACGAAAGGCAAATCTACTTTACACTGAAAGTGCACTTGGAAGTGCAGTCGCTTCAAATCTGAGGGGAAGCTCTGCTGATTTTATCATCCAATCATGTGCAAGCTAAAATGCTGTTTTTTATTTTCCTTGCATGTCCCCCTCAGATCTACAGCGACTGCAATTCCAATGCACTTCTTTCAAGTGCATTTGCAGGGCACTTGTAATGCAAAGTTGATTAGCCTTTAGTAAATAACCCCCAGTGTGATATTACTTCATTACTTCATTGGTGGAGGACCAATACTTCCAGCAACTACTTTGTCACTGGACTTTCTTTGTTTTTAATCGTGGCATATTTTTCTTATAGGACATGTTAAATCATTCCCAATATTTTTTCATGTTTGTTGAGTGTTGCATTTTTGCATTCATTTTTTTTTTTTTTTTATTGAGAACCTGGATGAAAGTGTTTTGTACAAAGAGAGTACTTATATCTACATACTAGATCTATCTATATACAAAGAAGAAGAATTTGGTAGAATTTAATAACATAGTATTTTTACATTTGAATGTAATCACTGTGAAGTAGGGATTGTATGTAAGTTAATACATTGTATTAGGTGCTCTGTCATAGGAGAGAAAATGCAAGCTCATCTGCAGTTTTACTTAGAACACAATGGGGTTTATTTACCAAAGGCAAATACACTCTGCACTGCAAGTGCACTTGGAAGTGCAGTCGCTTTAGATCTGAGGGGAAGGTCTGGAATGAGGGGAAGCTCTGCTGATTTTATCATTCAATCCTGTATAAGCAAAAATGCTGTTTTTCCTTTTCCTTGCATGTCCCCCTGGGATCTACAGCGACTGCACTTCCAAGTGCACTTGCAGTGCAAAGTGGATTTGCCTTTAGTAAATAAGTATGTACAGGTCTCATTCCTTCACAGAACACAGTAATAAGGGGGTGAATAAGCACCTTACTTTTGTGATGTAAAGAAAAGACATATAGATACCCGCTGTTTTAAAGCTGGTCATACACAGCTTGAATTAGATCTGATTTCTGTGCACACCACCTAATATCGAAGAAGCTGGGCAGAAATAGTTGGCCGAATAGTAACTGTAGCTGCTGCATAAGCAGTCACTGTTCAGGTATTCTGACAGCTGCGGGTGTTAGCCCCTGTACACACGGTCGGAAATTCCGATGGAAAATGTCCGATCGGACCATGTTGTCGGAAAATACGCCCGTGTGTGGGCTCCATCTGACTTTTGAGAAAATTTGAGATCCTGCTCTCAAATTTTCCGACAACAAAATCCAATCGGACTTTTTCCGACCGTGTGTAGAGAATTCCGATGGACAAAGTGCCACGCATGCTCAGATCAAATTACGAGACCAAAGCTATTGGCTACCAGCCTCTACGTAGTTCCGTCGTACGCAACGAACGTCACAATGTTCGGAATGATCGGATTTTCCGACAACTTTGTCCGACCGTGTGTATGCAACACCAGTTTCGGAATAAATCCGTCTGAAAAAATCTGACGGATTTTGTGGTCGGAATTTTCGACCGTGTGTACGGGGGCTTTTTAGCTGTCAGAATACAATAGCTGACAGCAGAAGGTTTGTCCATCCACGCTGTTTAGTATGAATGGAGGAACCCATGGATTTCTCTTGTTCAACCCATGTGGAAGGCTTTAATAGGCACTGCACTGCCTGGAGGCTTTTGGCCCACTTGAACATAACCTGTTGGGTTACACTTTCTTATTGGTAGCTTTAAAATACATGTAAATGTGTTGCTAGAAATAGTCACATTCAGTTAGACTTATTCTTTAATACTGACGACATTGGGGTTGATTTACTAAAACTGGAGAGAGAAAAATCTGGTACAGCTGTGCGTGGTAGCCAATCAGCTTCAGCTTGTTCAATTAAGCTTTGACAATAAAACCTGGAAGCTGATTGGTTTCTATGCAGAGCTGCACCAGTTTTAGCACATCAACCCATTTGTACAGCTTATCCAAGCCATTGTTTTTAGTTCTAATAAAGCTACTGGAAAAAGGCCTTCAACATTACAGAACAAGTCGAGTTGAAAAAGATAAACTACTACTAGTGACTACTGTACTCCAAGACCTGGATAAAAGAGAACCTTCACAAACAGGTTAAAGCTTAACTAGTTAGATTAAACAAGTGTCATGCTCCCCTTTCTATGTTAAAGGTTACAGAAAATATTATATGCAAAATATGCTTTGCTCAACATTCTGAAGATAGCAAGGCTACCACATTCCATAAAATGCCTGTTTGAATGCTAGATATACAGTTAAATGAATCACATTATGCCCCGTACACACGGTTGGATATTCCAATGGAAAAAGTCCGATCGGATTATGTTGTTGGAAAATCCGATCGTGTGTGGGCTCTAGCAGACTTTTTCTGTCGGAATTTCAGACAAGAGAGCAGGATCTAAAATTATCCGACAACAAAATCCGATCGGACTTTTTCCGATCATGTGTAGAGAATTCCGACGCACAAAGTGCCACGCATGCTCAGAAGAAATTTGGAGACGAAAGCTACTGGCTACAGCCCTGTACGTAGTTCCGTCATATGTTTTGTACGTCACCTCGTTCGAAATGATCGGATTTTCCGACAACTTTGTGCAATACCAGTTTCGGACAAAATCTGTCGGAAATTATCCGACGGATTTGGTGATCGGAATGTCTGACCGTGTGTACGGGGGCTTAGTCTTCTAATACAAAGGCGAGCTAGAACCAAAAAACAATAATAGATCATTTTACTGGGGGTCCACACCTTCTACAGGTCTGGGGTAGAATGGACAACCATAGCTTACTGGACTCAAGATCATTCCATCGGTTGGCCATTGCCCTATTACAAATACAACCAGTCTGGTGACCAGAAAGTGTTATTCCAGAAAATATGAATTCCAGTAAAAAGGTTATTTTTCTTTTTAGCTGAGATGAGTTTTATTCTGAGGTGTTATAACCAACAGCAACAAGGAAACTGATTTAATTCAACTCTTCCTGGAAAATGACTTTGCATTGCAGAATTTGTTTGTCATGTGTTGATCCAAACACATGTTTTACTAATGAATGCAAACTGATCGTAAGATATTGTAGCACTGACTCTATTCCCTTGAAACAAAGTCATCTGGAAAGGAAAATGTTAGGCCCGTTTCACACGGGTGATCCATTAGTTTTTCAGGTGGATCTGATCAGACCCCTACAGTCTCTTATATGGAGCGGTGGATGTCACAAACACATGTCAGCTGACACTCGCCACCCGCCACCATCCGATTCGATCCTGTCCGCCAAAAACAGACAGATGGGGGATCTTTTCCCCATCCGTCTGGCGGATCAAATTGGATAGAAATGGACAGGTGGTCTGTTTCCATCTTGCTCCATAGACGAGAGCGGGCTGTGTCCGTGTCCACTCCGCTATGCAGACCTGTCACCTGCCTGCTCAGCCGGGATCAGTGGAGAGATCCCCCCGCTGAGCAAACAGATCCCGCTTCACGGAGATGCCTTAATGAGTTCATCAAATGCCTACTCTATGAAAATCTAATATGTAGCTGACAGTAGTTGTTGATAGGCAATCTGTTGGTTCTTTACATGAATGAATTCTGGTCTAAACAAAAGAACCATTTCTTTATTTCATAAATGGCAGAGCTGCTTAGATCTCTATTTTATCAAAGTTTCAAAAGCAAGGATTACTAATGTAAAGTTATCAAATCTCCCAAAGCACGCAAACTAATTTATTATTTCATTTGACTTGTATTCGTATTAAATCTTTCTTAAAAACAATTCTTGAATGTTTTTTTGAACCTTCATCCAGTTTTCAGTCCATTTTTAGCTCATTGGCCATGAAACAAAAGTAGGAGGCTAAAGGAAAATAGGTTTAAAAAAGTACATGGACCCTTCATCTGCTTCTCCAATGACTAATGATTATAATAAAAATGAAATAACATCATAATCCCAAGAATGTTTCCGATGCTTTCTTTGATTTGTTCATTTTACATGTAAATATGCTTACCTGTTGTGTTTTATAAAAAAAAAAAATTATAAAATAAAAAAGCACATTTCAACTGCAATGTAAATGCTTTCAGAGGGAATATATAGGCTTTTAATTGACATTTTAAAGACAAGTGTAATTACGCCTGTTTAGTGTAAACCATAACATCTATGCATGTTATTTTTAGTTATTTTTTTACTTGTTTCTATGTATATTTTGAAATTATAAATCTGTATGAGGCAAGCATATTTTCTTATTACAGAGGCAGATTCTGCTTCCTGCTTTGCAGTGGAAAACAACAGATGTGCTGTCCCACTACTTCTTACGATGCAGGTTTGATTTACTAGAGTCTTCACTTAGTACATAAGGTGAAGCTATATTCACTTTGAAAACCTAATCATTTGCAAGGGAACGTATTGCTTGCACATGATTGCACGCTTGAAGTAAACACAACTTTACATTTTATGCTTCCTTTCGCTTACATTGCAAAGCGAACCTTCTCTACTGCTTTAGTAAATCCATCCAAAAGTGTAGAAAAGTTTACTAAAGAGTAAAGAAGGTTCATTCTGAAAATACCACCCCCTTCCGTGCGCTGTGGTTCCTTCCACCAGCTCATACTTCAGTACAGGACACAGCAAGTGACATAGGGGCCAGTGGAAGGAACCACAGAAAACAGTGGGGGACTAAAAATTCAACACACCAAAGACTAAGATTTCAAACCCAAAAGTGTCAGATGCTGTAGACCAGAGATGGTGAACCTTGGCACCCCAGATGTTTTGGAACTACATTTCCCATACTACTCTGCAGTGTAGTTGAGCATCATGGGAAATGTAGTTCCAAAACATCTGGGGTGCCAAGGTTCACCATCACTGCTATAGACTATAGACTGTTCAGCTAGCTTAGCTCTTCAAGAGCGTGAGGATGGATAGCTTGAACAGCAGGACAAGTATTAATTATTTTCTTTACAGGGTGCAGCTAGCTTAGCTCTTCAAGAGAGAAAGAAGATGGGCAGTTCGGGTTTCAGGAATAGTAAATATTAATAATTTTCATTAAAGGATGCATTTTTTTTCTTTAAAGATTTTTAATATAGTGACAGAGTGGCTTTAAAAATGGAGGCCTAATGATTGAAAACTGAGTGACTGCTCCCTCTAGTGGCTCATTTACAATTTACTATATTTTCAAGATAATAAAAAAAAAAATGGAAGAACAGACTTGTTAAAAGTTAAAAACTGCAATAACTCAAAATATGTTCTCACTGAAAATACACTATGCGTTCCCTTTAAAATGAGTCTCCACAGACATTTCTTGTTCACTTCTCTTGCAACTGACAAGCTTGGAAAGCCAAAAATTAGGTAACATAAAATTTAGATGCCAGTACATTGGCGCCAAAATTATGACGCCAGTACAGAGTACTCTTAAACATCAATAGAAGAGTTCTGTCATACCGTTTATTATATAATACCGTCTGTAACCAAATAAAAGTTTTGCAAATTCTATCTACAGTACTTATGGTGAACATTTGAACCTGACTTCCAGAGAAGCACTTCACATATTACAATAATAATATTATATTCCAATTAAGTTCAGCATAAAATCAATAAACATTTCGGTTTGTTTATTGCAAGGAAAACCCTTAGCTATTCTTAGTAGAAATTAGAACCGTTTGACATAAAGAACTAAGAAAACTTATTATCACAAATCCAGTTACTGCCTCTGATTTATATTAGACTGTCTTGTAGAAACCACAGTATATTATATAATTTCATATGAAATGATTCTGTTGTACCAATAAATAAGCCTTATAACGGTCAAATGTTGAAAATAGGAAACAAAAGGATAATTTTAAATTTGTACATCCGTGTGTAATAACAATAAAGAGTAATAACAAATAGAATCCTAATATACGTCAGTACAAAGTCCAGCTTTGATACTGATGAAGCCCCCACATTCAATGAATGATGAATTTTATCCAGTAGCTGTTTGGTTACCGATGACTCGAAGAATCTCTTTATAGCTACTTGGCTCTTGTGTGTTGATGCTTGTATCTCCTACTTGACCATCTTCGTAGCTTCACAAAAAAAAAAAAAGATAAAAATATTAGTAAAGGCTAATAAATAATACATATAAATAATAATAATATAAACAATAATAATAAAATTATATAATATAATAATAATAAAGAAAATTACATGGGGCAGCACAGTGACTAAGTGGTTAGCACTCCTGCCTAGCAGCACTAGGGGTGTTGGTTTGAATCCCAACCAAGACACTACCTGCCTGGAGTTTGCATGGTCTCCCTGTACCTATGTGGGTTTGCTCCCACACTCAAAAGAACTGCTGGTAGGTCAAAGGGGTTCCTGTCTAAATTGGCCCTAGTATGTGTATGTATGAATGTGTGTTAGGGACCTTAGATTGTAAGCTCCTTGAGGACAGGGCCTGATGTAAATTCACAATATATAGGTAGGTCAATAGGCTCATGTCTTTAATTTGCCCTAATAAGTGTATGTATGAATGTGAGTTTGGGACCTTAGATTGTAAGCTCCTTGAGGACAGGGCCTTATGTAAATGTACAATATATATAAAAAAAATAAAAACTTTAATAAATAAATCCCTTTAAAGCTCAAAGTGAAAACCCCACAAGTGCCCCCAGAACCCTTCTGATCATTATTAGATCCTACATGATAACATTATTTACATTCCGTTTTCTCTATATTTGGTATACCGAAAGAGTCATAGTTAAGCCAGAGTTCTCCTACAGGGATCGAAGCTACTGGCACTTCAGTCAAGCAACTCTGGTTTGAAAACCGAATGCTTTTATTGTCAAGACTTCCATTGAACACTGTGTATTATTGCATTCAACAAGACACCAACAGTGAAAGATCATTGGTGTGTATTACTATGGTGGTTAGTACTATGTCTGGAAGCTTTAGGGACCCGAGCTCCAGCAGGTCTATCAACATCTTGGTATTTGTATTTTTTCCCTTTGTGGAATTCATTTTTGTGGAATTTATCCAAAGTTTACCCTCATAATATGCTTATGCCTACAGATAGCCATGGAGTCTATGCCTATTCTTTACTGATTGCACTAGTCATGTTAGAAGGTAAGTAGATGTGGACTATATGAGACTTAGGAAAGCATGGAGCAGTGTGTAATATAGTGTACAGAATGGAGCACAACTGAGTATATAACATACAGCACAATATAGATTGGAGCAGTGTAGAGTATATAATATACAGAACAGTTTACAGAGTGGTGACATGCAGATTGTACAGCACAGTATACATAGTGGAGCAGAGTGGAATATATAGTATTCAGTACAGTATGCAGAGAGCAGTATAAAATATACAGCATAGTGTACAGATTAAAGTGGTGTAGAGCATAGTGCACAGAGTGAAGCTGTGTGGGATATATATGGTGTATAGCATTATGTGTAAATAGTGGAGCTGAGTGGAGTATATGATGTACAGCACTGTATACAGAGGGTGAACATGTGGAACATTGACTGTACAACACAGTGTACAAAGTGGAGCAGCATGGAATATATACAGTAATGTTTGGCACAGTATGTATGTATCAGCAATGTGGAATATAAAATGTACAGCATAGTGTACAGAGTAAAATGGTGTAGAGTACAGTGTAGAGCAGTGGTCTCCAAACTGCTGTAGTCTGGGGGTCAGATTGCTGGCTTTCATCCTGCCAATAAGGCATTGCTTTTAGCCAACAATAGCCCAAAATTAACCCCTAAACCACTGACATCAAAGAAAGGGCACAATTCTTCCCAATGACACCAACGATGGGCCACAATTCTTCCCAATAACATCAACAACTGGGCCCAATGACACCAGCAATGAGGCACAATTCCTCCCAATGACACAAGAAATTGGGCCGAATCGATGATGGGGCACAATTCCCCCCCAATGACACCCCCCAATGACACCAACGAAAATCAACAACTGGGCAAAATGACACCAACGATGGGGCACAGTACCATGTATTTTTTTTTCTACTGATGTCAGGACCTTTTCTACTCCCAATGGCCACAGTCTGTCCCCCCTAAAGTCTGAAGGACAGTAAACTGGCCCTTTGTATAAAACGTTTGGGGACCCCTGGTGTGAAGCATAGTGTACAAGGTGGGACTGTGGAATATATAAAGAACAGCACAGTGTACAAAGTGAAGCAGTGTAGAATATATAGTGCACTGCACTGTTTACAGAGTGGAGTGGTGTAGGATATATTGTGTGCAGTAAATGTATGATACTTACACAAAAAAGAACCGTGTACAGACATGATCGGTAGTGGGAACGACCCAGATCTCCCCATGTTTGTGCAATTCTGGAGAAGTGATCACTGCAAATACAAAATGAACAGAAATGGTAATAATATATAACAGAGTGACACATTTATTCCAGCAATAGCCATGATCTACAGTAAAGTAACACTGCAGACACCAAGAGTGACACTGCGATGATCCACAACATCTGCCGTAATCCATAACCTAGAACAATGGCAAGGCAGAATTGAGAGAGAATCTGTGTCAATGGAAAATATATGAAAGTGCACCTGTGTGGTAAAGCAACCAGTGCCATGTTCCTGCTTGCCAAGTCTTCTCCCTACAGCACCACAGTAGCCCTAAAATTGATGAATCCACCAGTTCCCACCTACTGTGGCTTGTTATTGTTTTTTCACTGGCAGCCTCACTAACCAATTAGGAATTTGCTGGACTGCAAATCTGAAAAATAATCTTTAAACCAGGAACATATTTATATATAAAAAGTTAAAGTCAGAAATGAGAGTGCACTGGGCCAATGCTTTGGAGAGGGAAATTCTACTATCCACCTAGTTTGTGTGGATGGAGGAATCTGTTCTTTTTTTTTCCTTTGGCCTCTTGTCCAGCTTTAGAAAAAGGAAATCAGGGAAGCCAATCCATTTCACACAGCCTGAATGAATGCCCAGACAGAGAAGAACATAAGGAAAAACAATCATTTGACAGGTAGTAAACCTGATGCCCACAAGAATTGCTTGCTCGTTATTTTTTTTTTTTACTATTGCCATCCTGTCAATTTGAAAGCCTCTAAATATGGAGTGTTCAATATGCAAAAAAGAGCTGAAGATCTCAACAACCTTCTCCACCCGTTCAATCGTCACTAACATATAGAAAATTGGACATTACAAGGGGCCTGCACGAGATCAGGCTTTGGAGCCGGAAGTCAATATTTGTCTTCTGAGTGTCATGAGTATGAGGGCTTCCTGTCTCATAGGAAGTCATCTATTACAAGCCAGGTTATTGTTAGGCTTTGCATACTCTAAAGGCAAATATTGACTTCCAGCTCCAAAGTCTGATCTGGAGCAGGCCCTTTGTAATGTGTAATTCTCTATAGGTTTGTGAAGATTCAGGAGGGTCAAAGAAGGTTCTTTAAGGGTTTTTAAGGCAACCTAAATGGCAGTAAAAAAAGGCATGAGCAAGCAATCCTTGAGGGCCTGGTGTTTACCACCATACAAATGACAGGTTGTCCTTATCTTCTTCTCTGTCTGGTCCTTCATTTTCAGGTGGTGCACAATGGATAGGTTTCCATGATTCCTTGAACTAAAACCAAAATATCCTGAGCTTGCTACACAATAAAAATCACAAAAATGCTAAAAATGCAAAAAATACAATATATAAAAAGTAAATAAAAAATAAATGTTGCCGCCAGCAGCTGTCGTGTGTTCCCACACCCACAAAAGTGTAAATACACAACAATGTATATCACTATAATAAGGTGACAAAACAAAAAACAGTAAAAGGTTCATCAATTATATGAAGTCCATACAATAACTGGAATCAAAAGTGCTTCGTAGTGTTCATTCCATGATACTCATATAAATCATCCATAAGTGATCCATTTAACATGAAAACGCCCACCACCTATCACTGCAGCCTCTTACCTTCCAAAATGGACCTACACTAAGGTAAGGTCTATTACGTTTTCCCAAACACTGGGTAAATATTGTGCAGTATATTTCAAGATTGCTTCTGGCACATCATCCATCCATCCAAAGGCTCAGGATTCAGCCCAGTAGCAAATGGGAAAGAACAAAAGAACTCTCATGGTGTAGTACATAAACAGCCAGTATTTTATTAAAACCACAAGACAAAGGACTACTCACAAAGCAGGTGCACTAAACTCCAACTCCAGTGCACCAGATAAAACACCAATTTAAATATAATCAAGATGCTCCTTAAGAAAACTTCCAAGGAAGAAAACTGTAAAATGGCTGCTACTGAACTTCCGGACGTGATGACGGAATAAGCTACTCCTGCTGGCGTGTTTCATCATGTGACCTCGTGACTTCCTCATAGGAAAAATTAGGAAATCATCTGATGAAACACATCAGTAGGCAGAGCTTATGACATCATCATGCCCGAAAGTCCAGTAGCCGCCATTTCACAGTTTTCTTCCATGGACGTTCATCCTTATAGGGGCAACTTGATTATATTTAAATTGGCATTTTATCATGCACACTGGAGTTTAGTGCACCTGCTTTGTGAGCAGTCCTTTGTCTTGTGGTTTTAATAAAATACTGCGTGTTTATGTGTTTATCTACTACACCATGAGAGCTCTTTTGTTCTTTCCCACTTGCTATATGAGCTGAAATCGGAATCCTGAGCCTTTGGATGGATGATTTGCCAGAAGCAGTTTTGAAGTATACTGCACAATCATTACCCAGTGTTTGGGAAAGTGTGATAGACCTTACCTTAGTGTTAGTCAGTTTTGGAAGGTAAGAGGTTGCAGTGATAGGTGGTGGGCACTGCGGTGGAGCACTATCGTTTTCATGTTAAATGGATCACTTATGGATGATTTAAATGAGTATCATGGAATGAACACTACGAAGCACTTTTGATTCCAGTTATTGTATGGAATTCATATACCGATGAACTTTTCACTGATGTTTTTTTGTTTTGTCGCATAATCATAATAATATACATTGTTGCACTACAATTTTCCTTTATTTTCCTTCATTTCTTATTTCTAAATTATAATATACTATATCATATTCGTGATTGGGTGAATGAGACAACTTTTGCCTATTGAGTGTCCTGAGGTTGAGGACTTCTTATCCCCATAGGAAGCCATCTTTTACAAGCCAGGGTATTGATGAGACTTGCATACCACAGTTTATCACTGAATATAACCACCAACAAACACAATACTATTAAAAAAATTACCTTCACATAAGGCTATACATTTCAAGTTACGGCTTTGCAAAAATTGGGATTGTTGTCCTTTTTTCTGTGACTAGGAAACAGAGGAGGAAATGAAAACATAATTACCAAGACAATAAGCATAGACCCACTTTTGCTTAGTAAAAAAAAAAAAATTTACAAATATGAACAATATTGTAACAGAAATTAAAACTGATCAGTGCAGATTACAATCACATGAATAATCCCGTATTTTGCCTAACATGTTTATTTCCTATGATTGCCAGCTTCATCTAGTAGCCATAATTTGGTATTTTCCTGAATGCGATATTTCAAGAAAATATCACATTATGGCCGCAAGATGGCTATAATGATCACAGGAGATTAACGTATTAGGTAAAATATGGGATTATTTGTTACAGTTTAGAAATTGCTTGAGACATTCACACTGACTTTTTTTTTTATAAATAGGACTGTATGTCTGGTCAAAATAGAAAGAAAATAGAAAGAAAGATCCTTAGTACATCTCTGCTATACATGCACATTTCCCTATGTTTTGTCTCTTTAAAAGCACTGCAAGTGCAGAAAGATACTTGCCAATCCTGCCAGAAATCCAGCGAGCACTAACTTCCTGTAGTTAGCTTAAAACACTACCTTTTCTGCAGTAAAATCCCAAGAAGTGTTGTCAGCCCTGTCTGGGTCTTCCCCTTCCAGACCAGGGAACACCCCCATTCTTTTATGATATAGAAGGGTAGGTGTTCTTTAGCCCAGCAGGGGAAACCCAGACGAAGCTTAAAAAAGTGCTCAGAAGCAATATTGTAAGCTCACTACAGGATATTAAGAGTTCACTGGATTTCTGGCAGGATAAATGTATTTTTCTCCAAAACATAGGGAACTTTGCATGTATTGCATAGTCACATAGTTAGTCAGGTTGAAAAAAAGAAACAAATCCATCTAGTTCAACCAAAAAAATTAATACAATCCCGTATACACAATCCTTCACCCACAGTTGATTCAGAGGAAGGCAAAAAACTCCAGCAAAGCATGCTCCAATTTGCTACAGCAGAGGAAGAAATTCCTTCCTGATCCCCCGAGAGGCAATCGAATTTTCCCTGGATCAACTTTACCTATAAAGGTTAGTACCCAGTTATATTATATTGCAGTAATGTACTGAATATGATTTGTATGTCTTTTTGCCCAGACATACACACTTTAAAAAAAGTATTTGCCATGCTAATGACTAAACTGCTTCCACGGAAGCAGTACTAAAGTATACATACAGAAAGTTAAAGGATGGCTGCATCCAGCAGAAGTGACATGGGACTTTAGAACACAATGATAATATCACATCATACTCACTTTACCCCATTCTACTCCGAACAATTCAGTACCCCTTTAGGCACTGGGCCATGTTAGTTAGATGATACCTGTGTTGTACTACTGCTTTTACTGCCTGATGGTGGGTCGTCCTTGGCTGACACTTTCTGCTGCTTCTTGTTCATCCCTGTTTTGAAAAAGTACATTTATATGCAAATCATGTCTTAAGGCTGAACTGAAGAATTCATAAATTACCAACATGTAAATCAATATATCTTTTTTGCATATATTATATTTTTAGTTCTCTTGAAGTCTTTGTGTATCTAGAATAGTTATATCTCGACAAAATACAACTATTCAGCGACCTCTCCCCAATCACCCTGGCCAAACGCCGCTTCCCAATGTCTAATGGCACTAGACAGTGTTGCCCTTTTCCCCACTTATTTTCATCCTATGCCTAGAGCCCCTGGCAGAGGCTATAAGGTCCCATCCTGACACCCGAGGGGTCCCCATGCATCATAGGGAATATAAGCTATCTCTATTTGTGGACGATGTACTTCTGACTCTTACCAGCGTACATATTTCCCTCCAGTCCCTGCATGCTCTCCTAGCCCAGTTTAGCTCTCTATCTGGATACAAAATTAACGCATCTAAAACAGAAGCCCTACCGCTACATATACCGCCTGCAGACCTTTTATCACTTAAAAAAGCATACCCTTATCGTTGGTGCACCTCCTCTCTCAAATACCTGGGTGTACAAATTACACCATCGTACTCATCCCTATACTCAGACAATTATATCCCCCTCAAGGCCATTCAACCCTCCCAATATCCTGGATAGGTAGGATAAATGTGTTGAAAATGTCAGTTATGCCAAAATGACTGTATTTTTTTGAGACCCTGCCTATCCCTATTCCTATAGCCCAATTAAAATTGCTCAAACAATGGTTTCTTAATTTTATCTGGGCTCAACGAGTGGCAAGACCGTGATCTTTTCCCCCAGAAACCGTTGAGGCCTGGGAGCCCTGGACATTCACAAAAATGATCTGACCTCCCACCTCCATCCTCCTTTTTACCAATTGCTTCAGGAGACCCCTCCACTTTCTGTAGAATCCCACTCCTACATGCGAAAATGGACTCAAATTATACAACCAATTTCCCTCCATCAGTGGGCTAAAATATGGACTTCAACTTACAAAATATCCAGATGTGAGGCGCAGAGAGAGACAGCATTTAAAGTGTTATTTTTTTGGTACAGGACTCCCCGAGGTATTACATCGTTTTGACCCCTCTTTCTCCCCCCTTTGTTGGAGATGTGGTATAACTAGAGGAACTCACAACCATATCTTTTGGCAGTGCGAGTTAATTGTAACTTTCTGGTCCATGGTGGTGTCTCTGCTCCAGCAAATTTTTGAGTCCCCTCTTTCGCTAGATCCGCTACATCTCCTCCTGGGTCTCCCATTCCCTGGTCTAGAAAAGACCTCAAACAGATTGGGTTCCTATATTTTACTAGCTTCTAAGAGAGTCGTTCCACTGTGTTGGTTATTTCCCTCCCCCCAACCCAAGCTCAGTTTCTACAAGCTATTGCTGACATACGTAGAGCACATGGTAGCCATAGTAGAGGATGCTGTTGACAGGTTTGACAAAATCTGGGATCTGTGGGATCATTCTGAGTATGGTTCTCCTCCCTGAATCCTGCTTGTACCCCACATACAGCTCCTCCTGTCACCTATCTCTTTGCTGACCTAGTTACATAATGCAGCCCACTGCTTAATACCTCCGAGGTCTATGTTCCTGGTGTACACCCTGCTGACACCCAATTGTCATTGGCTATAGCGTTTTCAGTAGTTTTGTCTGTTTTATGATCAACGTGTTTTTCTTTTTTTTTTTTCTCTTGTGTTTGATTTCTCTGACTTTAATGTGCATAATGTGCTTTATTTGTATTCCAACAAATCTTCAATAAAAAATACAATTTAAAAAAAAAAAAAGAATAGTTATATCTCCATTTCTTCCTGATGAAATATGACATATACTGTATAGCATCCCGTAAAGTGGATGTATTTGTCTTGGCAAATTAATGTATTTGATGTATATACAGCAACTAGCGAGTGAGATGTATGAGGTGTATGAAGTAGTATATAAATGGAGGTTTAAGCAACCTTTTTAGAATACATGTTTCATCACAAGCCGCCCTTTTTAATATGTTCTAATGGAAACATTTTCTCTGTATATGATTAACAAATTTTTTTTATTAATTCTTTGTATGTTGGTGCCTTTAAAGTGTGCCCTTTTCGTTGCGAGTAGACTTTCACTGTAAAATAATGCATCCATAAAAATAAGGTTTTCTCTGTGTAAGGGATCATGTAGACAAGAATTTGTCATACTGCGTTTCACATACAGTGGGGAAAATAATTATTTGACCCCCTGCAGATTTTGTAAGAAATGAAGGGTCTATAATTTTTATTTAATTTATTATAGGTAATATATGATAGAGATAGAATATTAACCAAAAATTCAGAAAAAAAACTATACAAATGTTATAAATTGAGATGCAGTTCAGTGAGTAAAATAAGTATTTTATCCACAAGCAAAACATGGCTTAGTACTTGGTGGAGAAACCCTTGTTGACAAGCACAGAGGTCAGATGTTCCTTGTAGTTGGTGACCAGGTTTGCACACATCTCAGGAGGGATTTTGGTCCACTCTTCTTTACAGATCTTCTCTAAATCCTTAAGGTCTCTTAGCTGTTCGCTTGGTAACTCCAAATTTTCTATAGGATTAAGGTCTGGAGACTGACTAGGCAACTCCATTACCTTAATGTGCTTCTTCTTAAGCCAAACCTTTGTTGCCTTGGTGGAATGTTTTGGGTAATTTCCATGCTGGAAGACCCATCCATGACCCATCTTCAGTGATCTGACTGAGGGAAGAAGGCTCTCATTCAATATTTTACAATACTTGGCCCCGTCCATTGGCCCTTCAATGTGGCAAAGTCAGCCTGTACTTTTAGCAGAGAAACAGCCCAAAGCATAATGTTTCTACCTCCGTGCTTTGTAGCGGAGGTAGAGTTATAGTCAGCATTTTTGTTCCTCCAAACATGGCGAGTCGAGTTAATGCCAAAGAACTTAATTCTGGTCTCCTCTGACCACAGCACTTTCTCCCAATCCTTCTCCGAATCATTTAGATGTTCATTGGCAAACTTCAGATGGGCCTGCACGTGTGCCTTCTTGAGGAGGGGGACCTTGCGGGCGCTGCAGGATTTCAATCCATGGTGGCGTATTGTGTTATCAATAGTTTGGTGATTGTGGTCCCAAGTGCCTTGAGATCCTTCACAAGCTCCTCCCGTGTAATTCCGGGCTGATACCTCACTTTTCTCATGATCATCCTCACCCCATGAGCTGAAATCTTGCATGGAGCGCCAGACCGAGGGCGTTTGATGGTTATTTTGTATTTCTTCCATTTGCGAATAATGGCTCCAACAGTTGTCTCCTTCTCACCAAGCTTCTTGCTGATGGTCTTGTAGCCCATTCCAGCCTTGTGCAGGTCTACATACTTGTCCCTGATGTCCTTTGACAGCTCTTTGGTCTTGCCCATGATGGTGAGGTTAGAATGGAAGAAAAAGATTTTGTGGACAGGTATCTTTTATACACATAATGAGTTGTTGTTAGGAGCACCTTTTTAAATTGACAGGACCAATCTGTGTACCACACAAGCACATACTGTAGCCAGTCTGTGGGAGCCAGAATTATTGTTGGTTGGTAGGAGATCAAATACCTTTTTTACTCACTGAACTGCAACCTAATTTATAACATTTGTATCATGTGTTTGTTTTTTTTTCTGGATTTTTGGTTGATATTCTGTCTCTATAATTTAAAATACACCTATTATAACAATTATAGGCCCTTCATTTCTTTGTAAGTGGGCAAACTTGCAAAATCTGCAGGGGATCAAATAATTATTTTCCCCACTGTATGTTTGAAACACACGTCAGCAGATTCCCATTTCCTTCAATGGTGTAGTGTGCAACATACAGTAGTTCCAAGGCAGTGTTTGACCTGCTTTGCATTTCCTTGGAGAAAGCAAATGCAGAGATGTATATGCAAGCATGTGAAAAGCAGCCTCTTCCTGTGTTTCATGCACAAATGCATGCATTTAAAGTTGAAGTTTAGTTATGGCAATTATTACATAGTTACATTGTCAGTATATATGTGCCATAGCTGTGGGATCCTGGAGGAATCTGGAAATCGCTGTAGTAGGCACTACTACTCCAGTGATATCAACTAGCTTCTGGGTCCTGTGCCGAGTGGCTGTCCTGCGACACTGTGAACACAGGAGGTAGGTACCACTAATACAGCGATTGCCACTAGACTCAGTGGCGAGTGGCTACCCTACTACTTACTGAACACAGGAGGTTTCCCGCTCAGCACAGGTGCCACTCAGAGAACACATTGCATTTTCATAATGAATGCAAAGTGTTCTCTGATTGGATGAGATAAAGTCCATGATGTCACTACCACCGCCTCTCCACCTTGTCCAATCAGAATAGGCTTTGCATGGATGGAGAGACTTAAAAAAGTTCTCTGAATGGTGATCGTGCTGAGCGAGTCATCTCTTGTGTTCACAATTCTGCAGGGCAGCCACTTGTCATGAAACCTGAAAGCTGGTTGAAATCTCTGTAGTATTGGAGCCTACTATGATTATTTCCAGCTTCCACAGGGATCCCACAGGTATGGCATTTACATACTTACATTGGTCCAATCTGGAACAATGTAACTATGTCAAAATTTCCTTACTTAACCTTTAACTTTAAGCAGCAGTGCATTTAAAAAAAGCAGCATTTCACAACAACCTCAGTCTACACAAGCCCCAATTCATATGCTCTAATAAAGAGTCAAGATTCAAAGATGGGAACAAAGGAAGACTACCTGAGTAGCCAAACGATATGCTTGCTAAAGGGCTAAGATAGATTCCGCTTCCATACATGGCACCGTGAAGCTGAAACAACAAAACAAAGATTTTTTTATATCAGTTTAGAATTCAGGTTTATTTTATTATCAGCACTCATGGTATAGTGTACAAGTGACAGGTAAATCAATAAATTTAAACTACCTAACTGGAAACTCTTTAACTGATACTCCGAGGTCAACGGGAAGACTGGGCAGAGTTCATTAATTTGATAATAATGTACAGGATGTCTGTAGTATGTCTGTTTTAATGTATACCAAGAGAGTTTGAGATATATTGTATCTGACAGAGGGGCAGACAATCAGATTACACACTGTTGTGTGTGCAGGGTGTCAAACATTTTAAAAGCATTTTTGATTGTGAAGCAAACGTAAATTCCCATCAGTATTGCAGATATGTCTAAAAGCAAGAGCAGCAAAAGGTATAAAAGTACTTTTTTTTAAATGTTTATTGTAACTTTATTAGGTGACCTTGACATGATAAGAATAAATCCAGAAGCAGATACTCAGAACAGGCACATGGTGACTGTATTTGTGTTCACATACCTGATAGAGCACCCCAGGAGCAGGAAAACTGGGGAACTCTAATAGGTAAATGCAATTAACTAATATGTCTGTCCAGGCAGCCAGCCCTCCGGTGGAAAAAAATGCAGTTCGCAGCACACATATGCAGGTGGTGCAGGGCTAGACTGAGATGACTTTGAAAAATAATGCTGTGTGGAACCAGACAGGCCACCCAGAGAAGATTTCAGCAGAACAGAGATAGTTAAGCCTTTGTGTTGAAATTATTTTAGGGAAGGGGATTGGGACCCATTGAGGGTAAGCCCATAGCTCCCAACTGTCCCTCTGTCCATCTTTCATCCTCATTTGTCCCTCATTTTGGTCTGATCCATATAGCTGTATATAAAATGCACTATTCAATCCTTCAAAAAGTGCTAAGCCTTTCATCCGATTTATAAATTGCTGCATTTGTAAATTTCAAAAGCCAGTATAAAGAAATAGTAGTGGTAAAAAAAATCACTTGTATGATTAACTAATCTTTTTTTTTTCTATAATTCTCCTTTAAGGGGGCGAGCAGGGGGTGCGTCCTATGTCTACATACTTTTGCTAATAGGTGTCCCTCGTTCCCATCCCAAATATGTTGGGAGTGTGTAAGCCAAATGCCCATTAATCAATGCAAAAAGCAGTGCTGATAATCCAAGCACAGTATCCAAAGCAGAAAGTCAGATTTTACTACAATCTTAAAGCGATTGTAAAGATACATTTTTATTTTTGTATAAAAAACATGTCTAAATGTATCTACTTTGTACAATGGAATTGCACAGAGCAGCCAGGAACCTCCTCTTTTCAGGTCCCCTGTCGGATAGTGTCCCCCATTGGATACTGTCCGCTGTGTACTGCGCATGCGCAGTACGTATGACAAGCAGATTCCAAAAATATCCGAAGATGAACGGCGCCTGCGCCGTGAGTCCAGGTTCAAGCCCCACCATCCAAGTGGACATAGAGTGAGAATAAAAAAGAGCCGAGCGCAGCGAGGCCGTGCCCGAAGCGTGGCGAGTGAAGCGAGCCTGCGAGGGCCCTTTAACTTTGTGCAGCCCTATGTCCACTTGGATGGTGGGGCTTTCACCTGGACTTATGGCGCAGGCACCGATCATCTTCAGAGGTTTTCCGAATCTCCTTGTCCTCCGTACTGTGCAAGCGCTGCGCCTGCGCAGTACGGCCCAAACACTATTCGATAGGCGGACATTTTTGGACAGAACACCGGCGCTCCTGGCTCCTCCTCTCTGGCCATGGGGGGGCACTCGTGCGTGCTCACACCTGAGTCCCTCTGCTGCGTCTATTGACGAAAACAGCAGGACTTGGCCCCACCCTCCTGTTCCCTCGTCACTGGCTTTGATTGACAGCACTGAGAGCCAATGGCTCCCAGTGCCCCAGTAAAGCCAGTGAGACCCGGAATTAAGTTGAGAGAAGACCTGCAGACGTGCACGGAGCTGGATCAAATGAGGGCTCAGGTAAGTAAAAGGGGGATGAGGGGGGATTCTGACACCTAAACATTTTTTACCTTAATGCAAGGAATGCATTAAGGTGAAAAATGTTTAGACTTTACAACCATTTTAAAGTTAGAACAGCAAAAGATTGATTCTGGCTGTTGCTCTTACTAAATGAACCATAACTATTTCTTTATTTATTCTCGAAACAGAACTGTGGATAATTGATGTTGTCTACAACCAAAACGAAATTGGTAAAACTATCAAATTGTAATTAGGCTAATCTATCAGATAAAACCTTTGCATAATTACCTGGAGCCTTAAAACTATCCTTGGCTGCATACCTTTGCATTATTATCACAACCATCCCAGGAGGGCTTCTCAGGATCAGAAAGTAGAGGAACAGTGTAAGCCCGACTTTTTATATCACAACGGCTACTTTGTCAAAAGCTGACAAGAACCTTTCTTTAATTGAACATCAGGCCTGATGATGTGTATGAGCTTCCTTCACTATTAGTCATGGTCACTGCAAAGTTCAACTTTTTGGAGTTAGGGGAAATATTCATATGTGTAAAGGAGGGTTACACAGATTTAATCAGCCATAATTCATGATACTCCTGGCTACAGATGGATTCCCTTCAATATGATGGGAAAACACAAAGAAATGGTAGCCATTTGAGTTGATTGACAATCTTAATCCTGCAGGAATGTTGCACTTTTTAACACCAAGGCTTTGTTCATATCAGAATCTGTGCATTATTATGCATTGCACTGTTATGTGTTAACATGCATTAGATGTTTTTTAAAAGACTCCATTTCAGTGCATCTCTAGACATCATTTACCTAGTAAGATCTCATCTGGAATATGCAGCTTCAATTTTGGGCACCAGTTCAAAAACATTTATTTATTTATCCATGAATCTGTGAGAATCATATAGTAACAAGCTGTAAGAATGTGGAATAGACTTTCTTAGGGGCTAGTTTAAAGCAGCTCGGTAGGTTGAATACTAAATGCACAGAATATAACTGGCTACTACCTTTATGAGTAATAACACCAAAGATTGTTGATCCAGAGAATATCCAATTGACTTATGGGGTCAGCAATGAATTGTTTTCCCCTGTTGCAGCAAACTGTACCATGCTTTATAGGGGCTCTTCTTCCTCTGGATCAGTTAAGGGTCTAGGGTTCTGTATACGGTATTTATTTATTAATTTTTCTATTGTTGAACTCACTGGACTGTTTTGTTTTAACCTGACTAACTATGTAGTTATACAGTGTACTTTGGTGATAAAAAATCATGACAAAAGTACTGGTGTGAACAAACCCTGAAGATATTTAAGAGAAGGGCTGGATTTATGGCTAGGCCACATAGGCCCTTGCTGCCCTGGCCATTCAATCACTTGACCCAGCCTGCCAGCATTTGCTTAAAGGCTAATATCACCATTCAAGGTCTATCATTCACTATTTCTACCAGAAATTTGCTGGTAGATGTGATTCAGTACCTTGATTCCACATATTTGGTATCATATTGGTTTGGATTCCCAAGTTTAAGAGCGGATGTGGATTGGCCCCCTGTAATAAAGAGATTATACTATTTTTTGGCTTAACATAGCTATTTTATAGTAAGGCATCTTTTCATATTCCTATATGTAGCCCTGACCCCCGAAGGAGTTGCTGGTTAGTTTGGGCTTACCGTTACCTTCTTCACCTCGTCTCCGTCTAGGGTTTCCCGTGGTAGATGGCCCAAAGAAATGTGGAAACTGAAACTTTATCTTCCTTTTTTGGGTTATTTATTCAAAAGATAAAACAGTCTCTTAAATGTAGGATAGAGGGTTAAGGTGTAAGTACTGTCAGGTACTTTTGGAACTGCAATGATAGAAAGTCTTTTATAGGATTAATCCAGAGAATAACCGTTTCGCAGCTGGATTATCACAACCCCGGATAGACCTCCTCTCACTAGGCCTAGCAGCCGGCGAAGTGTAAGATAAAGCAAAGTCTCTGCCACAGACTTGAATGTAGAACACGTGAGAAAAGTCTCTGCCACAGACTTGGATGTAAAACACTTGAGAAAAGTCTCTGCCACAGACTTGGATGTAACTGAGGGACTTAGACAAATTTAGGAACTATCATACGGTACCAGTATCTTGCAGCCGGTCCGGCAATACCGTATGAGTGTAGATCCATTTAGTGTCCTTCAACTATGCCTCAAGGGTCCTTCAGAGAAACCAGCCTTGTGCATGGCCTTTACAACCATTTTAAAGTTAGAACAGCAAAAGATTGATTCTGGCTGTTGCTCTTACTAAATGAACCATACATATTTCTTTATTTATTCTCGAAACAGAACTGTGGATAATTGATGTTGTCTACAACCAAAACGAAATTGGTAAAACTATCAAATTGTAATTAGGCTAATCTATCAGATAAAACCTTTGCATAATTACCTGGAGCCTTAAAACTATCTGTAGCGCTACCCCCAGTTAAGAGAGCCGCTGGTTTGTTTTGGGTCCCTGAGTACAGCTCCACCAACCCCCGGCAATTTGGCTCTACCCACTCTGGCACAGTTAGTAAAGGGGTACGTCCCTATGCACATAAAACTTAGCTTATACTCTAAGTGTAATGGGTATGAACTCACAAGCAGACTGCTGAAATAAGAATAACTGGCTTTACTTTTGTCAGTAAGGAAAAGAAATAGTAACATGCATTTAAACATATATCTTACAATACTTTAGCAGGTCCCTGCAATATGCACTTTAACATGTACACACATATGTAACAACTGGCAGTGGGGAAACGGAGCGCCCAGTGTGGCGACCGTCTGCTATGCACCCCTGAGGTGCAATAAATCTATCTGCGCCTACCTAACGGACCAGGCCTGATCCCTAGCAATAGAGCTCAGTCCTTGTACTAGTACAGTGTTCTTCACCGGCAATGAATCTGTAGAGGTGGTGCACATGTAGCTTTAAATGGTGTCTTTGTAATCCACAAAAAGTAACATTGCTGCTCTGAGGTAAATTGCGCCTAGGCAGTTCAAAAGGCATAAAACGTGTGTGTCAATGCAGGATGAGCCTCTCGGCTCTCTCACCAATCCTTGGGTACCGTCCTCAGCTCCGGTCCCTCCAATGGTGGCTCTGGTCTCTTCAATGGCGGCGTCCGGTCTCCTCAGTCACAGCCCTGAACTCCGGTCATCAGCTCCGTCCGACCGACAGTAAGGGGAAGTCTCCGCTCCGCTGCTGTGGACTCTGAGGGGTGAGAGTCTCACTCCATCGGCTGCAAGGCCCAGGCTTCAGGCCTTCAGCTCCGGTCCGCACAGGTGTCTCTGCTGGCTGTCTTCTCCGCGTCACAAGCTCTGTCAGCAGAGGCAGGCCAGTCCTGTCCGGCCTCAGAAGAGGAAGTGTCCCAAGAGGAAGAGGCGGTCTCCGCTCTTCCCTTTTATAATCTCCCCCAGCAGCCTCCCGGGCGGAAGCAAGCAGCCTGGGAGCCTGGGGAATCATGGGAAATGTAGTCTCTTCCCCTAAAAGGGGTAGAACCCCGCTACATATCCTTGGCTGCATACCTTTGCATTATTATCACAACCATCCCAGGAGGGCTTTTCAGGATCAGAAAGTAGAGGAACAGTGTAAGCCCGACTTTTTATATCACAACGGCTACTTTGTCAAAAGCTGCCAAGAACCTTTCTTTAATTGAACATCAGGCCTGATGATGTGTATGAGCTTCCTTCACTATTAGTCATGGTCACTGCAAAGTTCAACTTTTTGGAGTTAGGGGAAATATTCATATGTGTAAAGGAGGGTTACACAGATTTAATCAGCCATAATTCATGATACTCCTGGCTACAGATGGCTTCCCTTCAATATGATGGGAAAACACAAAGAAATGGTAGCCATTTGAGTTGATTGACAATCTTAATCCTGCAGGAATGTTGCGCTTTTTAACACCAATGCTTTGTTCATATCAGAATCTGTGCATTATTATGCATTGCACTGTTATGTGTTAACATGCATTAGATGTTTTTAAAACACTCCATTTCAGTGCATCTCTAGACATCATTTACCTAGTAAGATCTCATGTGGAATATGTAGCTTCAATTTTGGGCACCAGTTCAAAATCATTTATTTATTTATCCATGAATCTGTGAGAATCATATAGTAACAAGCTGTGAGAATGTGGAATAGACTTTCTTAGGAGCTAGTTTAAAGCAGCTCCGTAGGTTGAATATTGATATGAGTTTCTAAATGCACAGAATATAACTGGCTACTACCTTTATGAGTAATAACACCAAAGATTGTTGATCCAGAGAATATCCAATTGACTTATGGGGTCAGGGATGAATTGTGTCCCCCTGTTGCAGCAAACTGTACCATGCTTTATAGGGGCTCTTCTTCCTCTGGATCAGTTAAGGGTCTAGGGTTCTGTATACGGTATTTATTTATTCATTTTTCTATTGTTGAACTCAATGGACTGTTTTGTTTTAACCTGACTAACTATGTAATTATACAGTGTACTTTGGTGATAAAAAATCATGACAAAAGTACTGGTGTGAACAAACCCTGAAGATATTTAAGAGAAGGGCTGGATTTATGGCTAGGCCACATAGGCCCTTGCTGCCCTGGCCATTCAATCACTTGACCCAGCCTGCCAGCATTTGCTTAAAGGCTAATATCACCATTCAAGGTCTATCATTCACTATTTCTACCAGAAATTTGCTGGTAGATGTGATTCAGTACCTTGATTCCACATATTTGGTATCATATTGGTTTGGATTCCCAAGTTTAAGAGCGGATGTGGATTGGCCCCCTGTAATAGAGAGATTATACTATTTTTTGGCTTAACATAGCTATTTTATAGTAAGGCATCTTTTCATATTCCTATATGTAGCCCTGACCCCCGAAGGAGTTGCTGGTTAGATTGGGCTTACCGTTACCTTCTTCACCTCGTCTCCGTCTAGGGTTTCCCGTGGTAGATGGCCCAAAGAAATGTGGAAACTGAAACTTTATCTTCCTTTTTTGGGTTATTTATTCAAAAGATAAAACAGTCTCTTAAATGTAGGATAGAGGGTTAAGGTGTAAGTACTGTAAGAATGTAGAACACGTGAGAAAAGTCTCTGCCACAGACTTGGATGTAAAACACTTGAGAAAAGTCTCTGCCACAGACTTGGATGTAACTGAGGGACTTAGACAAATTTAGGAACTATCATACGGTACCAGTATCTTGCAGCCGGTCCGGCAATACCGTATGAGTGTAGATCCATTTAGTGTCCTTCAACTATGCCTCAAGGGTCCTTCAGAGAAACCAGCCTTGTGCATGGCCTTCTCCCGAAGAGTCCTCCCCTGGATGCTTCTCCAGTTGCTGGCCGTCTCCTTTGATGAGATGGCACCGGACCACCTTTGGATAATTAGGCCCCGATATCCATTCAGGCCTGTCCCTGCAGTTGCTTCACCTTGGGCTATCCAGCCCGATGCTTGAAATTGCATGGATCCACACCCCAGGCCAGGAGGGCCATGAGGGCTGGTCAGGAGGACCAGGATCAAACAGACAGAAGATATCTTCTGGACTGGAACCCCAAAACACGTGATCTCAGCATCTTAAATACCCCCTCCCAGAAGGCACAGCAGGATGACACTGTATCCAATACACCCAGCCAAACTGCGTTCTCACACTTGCCGGCGGTGACAGCGACACCTGCGGCCAAGGAGAAATCCATGCAATTCCAGCTAGACTGATACTGAGACCATAGTTTGGCATAATTAACCCTAAAACCCAACTGTGGTTTCAGGAACATTAACTTTGAAAAACACATAGTGTGTGCTCGTCAGGAGCCAGCGCTACATATAGATTACTAAGGTTTGTATGGCATTGGCTTAGGGTGCTGCATCTATTATCTCCTACAGTTAGCTTTGATACATATACATGTTGACATATGTACAGTATTTCCTTATGTTTCTAATGAAGCAGACTAGCGCCTGAGAAATGCATCAAAAGACAACTATAGTGGGGTGATAAGTCAACCAGACAAGTACCAGTTCCTACCTCGTTAGACACTGTAAAATTTCTAATACCAGATATAAGTGGCGACAAAAAGGGATTTCGATGATTTGTGATGTTTTTGGAGATGGGAAACTGGTCTCGTTTGAGAGACTCTCACATAATTTTTCTCCCTCACACTCTGACTTCTTTCTACACACAAGGTTGACATTTTACTTTCAATGGCATTCCATACTTACACATAACTTCGCCAGAGAAGATCTGGTCCTTTTGGACTTCCCCAACAATTAAACATAAAGGGATCATTCTTTTTTACAATCTGCTGCATTCTAAACTCACTTTTTTCGAGACTGCCCCCATTGGGAAATGGAACTTAGGATATCTCCTACAGACCAACAATGGCAGAAAGCTATTAATAACAACTACATGTTTTCAAAGTGTTCTGCCCATTGGTAAATAGCTCAAAAGATACACCTTAGGTCAAGGGTAGGCAACCTCGGCCCTCCAACTGTGGTGAAACTACAAATCCCATCACACCTCTGCCTTTAGGCAAAAGCTAGTTGGCCTAGGGGAGAAAAAAAAAGTATAAAACTTGCCCTGTTCAAGAGGTATTGGGGTATTCGAAACATCTCTATGTAAACCAGAAAGCTCCTTTAAACATTTGAAAGTAAAAATATTTTTCTATATCAAGGTACAAAAGCGCAACAGGTACACCTATCACTTCCCATAACAGTTTATCAATTTAATATTTAGTGCATATTATTCTTTAGGAATAAATGGTAGAAGATAATAAATCATTCTCATTACCTGCAGTTTTGTATTGGAAGCTACTACTAATCCGTTCCTCAGGATGGAGTGCCAGTTTTCAATGTGCGAGCCACTGCAATAGTAAATATAATCTACAAGATACTGATTTTATTTCATTTTTTTTTTCAACAAGCATCTATATCTAAACAATTCTAGTTCTATACTTTGTTCGGGTTTACAAATCTTGGAATTTTCTTCAACAAAACAGACAAAAAAACATGAAATTTAAACAAAGATTCAACATTGTTCTGAAAAGCTAATAAAGCTTTTTTGGATAGAGTTAGGAAGGGCTAACTCTATCCATGCTCTATGTTATGCTTTTATTGCTGCCTGCGTCCCTGATGAGGATATCTAACTTCACCAGCGCTGTGACCAGGTCATCCAGTGCCCAAAGTAAAGATGACAAATAGCAGCCCCTCCCCCCCAGTTTATTAGCATGAGTTAGTGTAAGGGGGAGTAGCCAATCGAGGGAAAGCATGTGGATGGAATACAGAAAGATGGACAAGGAAGCTCAACAAGGCGGTTTCAATGGAACACAGGAAAACTGAACATTCAGAGTAGTGGTGGTCAACTTAAAATTTATAGAGGGCCAAGTGAGTACAGCCCCCAGCACTCCCAGTGGGTGGCACAAAACCATATTTTAATGCATGAGGTGTACTACATTCAGTTAGCCAAACCATTAAAAATTAATTTATTTTTTGCAATGCACTGAAGCTCACACTGAAGTGAAAGTGGGAAGAAAATATGCTCTATCATTGGTATCAGTGGCAGTAATAGAAAATCTTTTCATTAATGCCAGCGGCTGCAATATTAACCCCCAGCATGTGTCAACCGGCACAATAATAACAACCCCCAGTTTTGGTGTTAGTGGACATATTAATAGCCCCCAGCAATTGTGGCAATGACCACAATAATAATGCCCAGCATTGGTGTCAGTGACAACAATAATATCCCCCAGCATTGGTGTCACTGACCACAATAATAATCTATAGCATTGGTGTCAGTGACCACAAAAATAATCCCTAGCATTGGTGTCAGTGCTGTTAACACCTACTTGCATTGCTGGTCAATGGCAGTGCCATTACCTTACACTTCCTTGCATTACTTGTCAGTTGTTTAACCCCTCCCCCACCATCATCACCTTGCATTGCTAGTCAGTTATGGTGCTGGTAAACCCCTTACCTCATCACCCCCCCCCCCGCATCGGTGGACCTCATCTGATCACAGGCTCCTGCATCGCTTTCTCGCCCCCATCCATCTGGAACTATACTTGCACTGGCGGGTGGAGATCCCTTTGCCTAATAATACAGCCATGGCCAAAAGTTTTGAGCATGACACAAATATTAATTTTCACAAAGTCTGCTGCTTCAGTGTTTTTAGATCTTTTTGTCAGATGTTACTATGGTATACTGAAGTATAATTACAACCTTTTTATAAGAGTCAAAGGCTTTTATTGACAATTACATGAAATTTATGCAAAGAGTCAATATTTGCAGTGTTGACCTTTCTTTTTCAAGACCTCTGCAATTCACCCTGGCATGCTGTCATTCAACTTCTGGACCACATCCTGACTGATGGCAGCCCATTCTTGCATAATTTATACTTGGAGTTTGTCAGAATTTGCAGTGTTTTTTGTTTACCGCCTCTTGAGGATTGACCACAAGTTCTCAATAGGATTAAGGTCTGGGGAGTTTCCTGGTCATGGACCCAAATTCTCGATGTTTTGTTCCCCAAGCCACTTAGTTATCACCTTTTCCTTATGGCAAGGTGCTCCATCATGCTAGAAAATGCATTGTTACTCACCAAACTGTTCTTGGATGGTAGGGAGAAGTTGCTCTCGAAGGATGTTTTTGTACCATTCTTTATTCGTGGCTGTGTTCTTAGGCAATATTTTAGTAAGTGAGCCCACTCCCTTGGCCGAGAAGCAACCTCACACATGAATGATCTCAGGATGCTTTACTGTTGGCATGACACAGGATTAATGGTAGTACTCACCTTTTCTTATTTATTCTGGATGCCCTAAACAATCGGAAAGGGGATTCATCAACGAAAATGACTTTACCCCAGTCCTCAGCAGTCCAATCCCTGTACCTTTTGCAGAATATCTGTCTGTCCCTGATGTTTTTCCTGGAGAGAAGTGGCTTCTTTGCTGCCCTTCTTGACACCAGGCCATCCTCCAAAAGTCTTCTCCTCACTGTGCATGCAGATGTATTCACACCTGCCTGCTGCCATTCCTGAGCAAGCTCTGCACTGGTTATGCCCACATCTTGCAGCCATATCAACTGTAGGATACGGTCCTCTCTTCTTGAAGTTCTTGATGATCCAATAAATGGTTGATTTAGGTGCAATCTTGGTAGCAGCGATATGCTTTCCTGTGAATGCCTTTTTATTCAAAGCAATGATGACTGCAAGCGTTTCTTTGCAGGTAACCATGGTTAACAGAGGAAGAACAATGATTTCAAGCACCACCCTCCTTTTAAAGCTTCCAGTCCTTTATTCTAACTCAATCAGCATTACAGAGTGATTTCCAGCCTTGTCCTCGTCAGCACTGACACCTGTGTTAACAAGCGAATCACTGATATGATGCCAGCTGGTTCTTTTGTGGCAGGGCTTAAATGCAGTGGAAATGTTTTTTTTTGGATTAGGTTAATTTTTTAATGGAAAAGAGGGACTTTGAAATTAATTGCAATTCATTTTATCGCTCTTCATAACATTCTGGAGTATATGCAAATTGCCATCATAAAAACTGAAGCAGCAGACTTTGTGAAAATTAATATTTGTGTCATTCTCAAAACTTTTGGCCATGGCTGTACTAATTGTAGGTATTCTTTCAATGCCAAGTGCAGGAATACAATGTTCCAGCATCTCTTTGGGTTTGATTGGAGCCTCCTGCCCCTCTTCCCCCTCTCAACCTCTTCCTGGGCCCTGAACGCCATCCCATTTGTCCTGGGAATTACTGTCAGCAGAGAGCAAGATAGGGAACACAAAATGCTGTCACTAGAACAACAGGGAGGGAAAACCTTCATAGGTGACATCAGTTCCAGTGACAACTGTAAAACCGGATAAGGAAGGTAGCAACTTTCTTTTAAAGTATTTGTCCTTCTTTAAAAAACAGAAACACACACGATCTTAGAACAGACTTACTGAAATGCAAATGTGCTCCCAAAGAGTTTTTTAGCAGCTCTGAAATTTGCTTCTTTGGCTGGTGGACTGCTGAGAAGTAGGAACTGGTGAGGGGTGTGCATAAATTTCAGTTGCTGTAAAACATGAAATATTCATTGAAATATTAATATGCTAATCCAAATCAATATCGCTGTTTGATAAGAAAGTGCACAGTAAATATGCAAAAGTTCACATTGGTTCTTCAACCAAATCAGATTCTGAGCTTGGACCACATTTATTTTCAGTCCCATTTCCCATCTCTACAGTCTATGTATCAATCACTGTACTTTCTGTCTATGCAGATTACAGTTATACATGTATCTAAAGGACAATGAAAACATGTTATGGGGAAATGAAGCAGAAGAATCTGTCTATAAAAAAATAGGAGTATCTCCTGAATTTAAAAAAACAGACGTCAATAATTTGTTATTGTTTATATCACAAATCCCATAAAAGTCCATTCACACTTGTGTGATTCACCCCATTCTTTTCAATGATACCCGTTCAAATCATTGCAACTTAAAGTCGCAGCAACTTTGAAAAGGATCCTGCACTCACTTGGTGTGACTTTTGATGCAACTTTGATCCATAGAATGTAAAGTCAAATCAAAATCACACCAAAAGTCATATCATAGTAACACTGGAAATTGTGTGACTTTGGAGATGCGCTAATGTGAAAGGAGCCTAAAAAAAGGACTTTATTCTTTGTTTAAATACAGTGGGCAGTGCCATGCCAAAACATACATGTCCCAGAGCTAAAATATAGAGCCATTCCAACATGCATGCAGCTACTTGATACTTGCCACTGTAATGGGCGAAACCATAAAAAATGTTTACATAGCTGTTTGTCTGTCAAAACTGCATGTAAATGTGTTCTGTGAGAATGAGGCAAAATGGAACATTCTCAGGCTATATTCTCTGCAGACTGAATAAGTGAATACCACATTATGGCCACTAGATGGTGCTGACTATTATAGAATATAAGCATGCTTCTCAGCTCCATCTAGTGGCCATAATGTAGTATTCATATATTCAGTCTGCAGAGAATTTCACATTTATGCATTCGATCTGCGGAGAATATAGCCTAACCTGAGAACTTTTGATTTTGACATATATACACAAAACTAATTTACATGCAAATTTATAAACACCTCTAAGATATATTCTATGGACTATGGCTGGAGAGGGATTGGAACACCTGTCAGTTTTTATTGCTGTCTGTGTCCCCATTAGGGAGATTCACCCTCTCTATTTGTCCTGTTTACCACTACCATTAATAGCGAAAGTAAAAGAAAATTCCAAATTTTGGGTTGTCCCCAGAACAGTAATAGAGCGGAAAGCTTCCAATGGGGACACTAGTTCTAGTGATCTGGGGGTCCCCTAAAAATCCCCATAATTTACAGGGATTTCCTCTCACTTCCTGTTTGGCTATGGGACAGAAAGTGAAGGTAAATCTCCGCAATTAAACAGAGATGGCGACAGGGGTTATATCCCTCCTTTACCCAATCCAAAATGTAAAAAAACATTTTGCCCATAGTTCTACTTTAAGCTCTGCTTACCTTGTGGCGGGTTCTCCACAGTTCACATACTCACCCACCCAGTGGATCTAGCTTTGTCCTCCCAAGATCCTCTTTTCCACAGCCACCACCAGGATCCTGCGCCACCATGTTTGTGTGTGACTTTATCCGGAAGCCGATGGCTCCTCTAGGTTCAGCTGGCAGGCCTTCTAGATGACACAATGCTAAGCGCACCCCCCTCCTCCTGTGTGAATGAAACACTAAGGCCTCCTGGGATATGTAACATACATATTCCAGGAGAGACAGTACATGTCATTTGCCTAGGCAAATGATTTGTATTGGAAACAGGACCTTTTTTCAAGAAAAAAAAGGGTAAAAAAAAAAAAAGCCTCTCCTGCAATAAAATAAATATACCTGCCTGTAGCATGGGAGATTCTTCCATATTGTAATATACCTGCCTGTTTGAAATCCTCCTGAGAATGTAAACAGGGCTGCGCATGCATAGCTCCATTTGCAAGCATCAAACTGTTGGAGCACAGGTGAGTATTTGTGCCATCGTTTACACTTTAATGGTCAAATCACAAGCTGGGGCAGGGAAGAGACCTGGCTGTATAGTAGATAGTATATAGTATAGAAAAGTATGGCAGCAGGCTGGCTGTGCTGACTAGAATGCCTGTATGAACCTTAGGACTGAATGGACAGAAATACAATTCCAAGGATTTGTTTACTTTTATACACGTCAAATGTGAACTTAGCTGTTTGCCTGGAATTCAGCTTTAATTCCTCCAAAGTCACAGCTATGAAATTAAAATATAAAGAAAAAGAAACAGCCAAACAAAAAAGCATGCAGCACATAATAGTAAATAACACAATGTACAGTAAGCAATTCACGTCATTCCATCGACATTAATGCGTTTGCATAAAACCAGCAAAACTTACCCTGTTAACTGGCAATTTCACAATATGAGATCTATTACTTGAAATCACCCTGGAAAAGAGAGAAGCGCGGAATAAACAGATGTTCCTTTCTACTTAGTTACTAAATCTCACTATGTGGAGAGAGATTTGCATGGTAATTGTGCAGAATGGCACATTTTGCAAATATCTTCTGCAGCCACTTCCCTCATTGCCTGTTCTGTCAATAGAGATCTTCATGTACGAGCTAACAAAGTGGAAAAGAGTCTCTATAATTACCGGAGTCTCAATCACTGGGCTAATGTGAAAAACACTATCTGCTCACCGCTGAAAAGATTGTGATTAGAGAAATGAGTCGCCAAGGAAAGCCAGCCTTCATGAATCATAACGGGACAAACACAATATACCATCTGTAGAAGGTGAACAACATTTTCCCAACATCATCTTGTGCAAGGAAAATCCTGCAGGAGCTTCAAAGCTGAGTCACCTCTACACTCTGCTCAGTAAGGCACAAAAAGGACAGAACTGATGTACCAACCACAGCAACCCTTTAATGGAGCTGTCAATTTATTGCTCAGTTTTGACTTCACAATCAATGGAATTTTGCTGGTCAATGAAACTCATGGATGGCAGATTGCTTAGTTTTTTGGTGATTTGGTGACTATTTGTAATCATATTTGTAATTCGTGGTGGATCAAAGGTGTTTGAACTTGACTAGAAATTGTATGTATGTCAGCCTTTAGCTACTAATCAGAAAACTGATCAAAGTAAACATTTTGGTTACAATGGCTCCAGCGCTGAAATTCTGACATCAGTTCCTACCAGGCACTTCCCTGCATGGGGATTCCATATGTTGTGATGTATGGACTGATGGGAAGAAGAGTGTTGGGAGATTCAGGCATCTCCTCACAATCGGAAGTGTGTCTGAGGTGAAGATCCTTCAAGGGGCTAAGTAAACCCTACAAACTGGTGCCAGAAAAGGTCTCCTCAGGTGAGAGGGACACACCTCAGCATAACCAGGGCCAGATGTGGCCCTTTGCTTGCCTTTATCTAGCCCTCTACTGACACCATCAATGGGGCACTATTTCTCCCATTAAAACCAATGAAGGGGCACTGATGCTGGGGGATTTTCTACACCCACTAACCACATTATGGTCCCCTTAAAGCCTGAAGGACAGTAATTTGTCCCTTTGCTTAGAAAGTTTGGAGGCCCCTGCCCTAGAGGAACCTTGAAATCTATTTCAGGACCCAAGGAACCAATGCTAAATTTGGTCCATCAAAGTCATTAGGAAAATCCCCCTTACATTGGTGGTTAATGGAATGAAAGCCCCCCTTATACTGATGGTTAGAATGCCAGTCATCTTAAAAGATCACTGGTGTCATGCTGCTAGCTCTGCCAAGTCCGGATGGACATAGAAATATGAACATACCGTCAGATTGGGGGGGGGGGGGTCAATTAGCCACTGCTCAAGGAACCCCTAGCAACCACTGAAGGAACCCTAGGGTTTCAAAGAACCCTGATTGAGAATGATCAATCTATTGCCTATTAGAAATGGATGGCAACCTAAAAATGTGTTTAGTTTCAGATTCATTTGTTAAGTAAATTATTTTGTTTTGTCATAATCGCTATGTTAGAATGATTCGCTTTCGGAATTTGTTCTTTATATTCAAATTAGTTTCATATATTTATTAGTGTTATTTACAAGTTATTTCGGAAGATCGGCTATATTCGTTTTAACGTGTAAATGTATTATTTCAGGATATTTCTTATGCACTCTCAGTCATCCCTGCTAGTCCAACCCACAATCTAAAAGTAACAGTAGTTAATATTTGGATTCATTCATTATGTTATGATTTGGAGGTTCTGATAGATCCACCTCCATCCAATTCAAACACAATAAGTAGGAATCATCTTATTTCACGTTAAACGAATGGTCTCCCAAGTTCAACCCCAATACAAAAAGAATCTTATTAGAATAATTACGCTACAAAAAAACAAAACAAATGGATCTGAATCAATTTGGATCATTCGTTGTGTCTTTATGTTATTTCGGCTGCCTCAAACATTTTCATAATCAAGGCCCAAACTATCGCATCATGTCATCCGAATGAAACAAATGAATACAAATGAATTTGTTGTTTTCATTACAATTTATTTCAGATTCGTTGAAATTCATTACTATTGAGATTCGTATACATCTATCCTGCGGGATACATCGATCTATTCTGCGGGAAAGCGTGAGTGAGGTTCACCCTAACTAAATAGGGATCACTTTGTTATAATATCTGCGCAATGGTCTTGTTTGTTCCTTGTTTTTCAAGTTATGGAAGCCTGCTGAAAGTTGGAAATTCATCCATGGGAATCAGCAGTGAAATCTCTGAATGAACCATCTGTTACTCAGATGACTCATTAAGGCTTGATTATCTAGTCCCACATATGTGAATTTATTGGCAGAGACTTTGGTTTGTACACAGTGGAATGTGATATTATTTTACTTGTGGCAAAAGTTTGCTTTATTGTTACCATTACACAGAAGGAATTTTATATATTTTTATATATTTTATATATTTCTTATATTTTGTATGGTTCACTATATGTTCATAATTATTCACTTTATTTGGTGGTACACTGTGCAATATTAGTAGGTTAATATTAGCGCAATTATTCATTTAAAACATTTTATTTTTGTGTATCAGTTCACATATATAATTGCAGTTATATTATTTAGTTATCTTTTAATATTTATTTCTCACATATTTTAATATTTATTCACATCAGTGCTTTAGTATATTTTTACACATCTTAAAAGATCACCGCTGTCATGCTGCTAGCTCTGCCAAGTCCGGATGGACTTTGAAATATGAAGATACCGTCAGATGGGGGTTCAATTAGCCACTGCTCAAGGAACCCCTAGCAACCACTGGAGGAACCCTAGGGTTTCAAAGAACCCTGGTTGAGAATGATCAATCTATTGCCTATTAGAAATGGATGACGAAGGAAAAATGTGTTTAGTTTCGGATTCATTTAATCTCTGAATAACTAAAATTTTGCATGAATTTCGATTTGTAATTAATTGCACATGTACAGTATATTGCCTATCTAATATGCACACTGATGTGAGTGACATGAATGTAATGTACTGCAAAGAATGCCTGTGCTATATCAATGTCTGTAATAAATAATAAATAACATATCTTTGAGGACACGGAAAAACAGAAAACAGGAAAATGGTTATGTTGAAAAACATGTTTCATTTAGCTGGACGTTGCGAAGAAAACTGTGTAATTTCAACATACATCACCAACCTGTTGAATACGTCTAAAATTTCTAATCACTGTAATCTAATTTTCTAGCTGTCTGTTTATATAAACCTCTGAATCAAAAAAGTCACTATCCCAAAATTAGCCTAAAAAAAAAAAAGGCCTTTTATTTCACCGGGCTGCCACCATGTGGATGTATCTTGCAATAAATCAGCATGGACTCATCTTGGGTTAGATTCCTGTTTATCTGACCGTCCGGCTCTGTTATTTCAGTCCCCAGCTCTGAGGATAGATTTCCTATTTTTCCAATAGCCCAGCAACAAATTTCATTAGGAAGATAATGCATTTCTCAGGAAGTGCTGTAGACTGTACGGTGTATAAATAGCAGCACAAACCATTGCAGCAAAGGGTGGGCCAGGGGATCTTGCTTATCCATCTGCTTCTTGATTTCCAAATAAGGTGCCTGGAGCAATAAAAATAAAATACGTATAACATAACCGTGCAACCTCTAAACAAACAATGCATAGACAGATTTAATGCCGAGGTGATGTAAGATGGAGAATTTAATTTGTGCGACCAAACGCTATTTAAAAGTAAGCCATGCCATTAATTAGTAATGGTAGCCTTGGCTGTGATACAGAACTGTATAATAAGAGTTATATCAGGTCATATGAGGACAGGCCGCCTCGTTCATGGGAACTTCAATGCTAAGGGGCAGGTTACTCAGGTTACCTGCTGCCTCCTGTCAATCTACATCGCTTGTATTATGTATCAAATAATTTGGAAGAGAAAATGCGCATAAAATGAATACAATTCTGGCTAGCTCTGTGCCCAACTCCAGGAATCAGGAACAATCTACCCTTACAGTGGGGCTCCCCTGCACTACAGGGGTTAATTCTCATTATGTCAACGGGTGATGGAATAAGGGAAAATACTTAGCTTGTGCCATGCTCAAGCTAGGTCCTCCCAGTGCGACTTGCCCCCCTGCAGCTTCCTTTCTAAACCAGTGGCACGCTCACCTCCACCATGTACAATACAGGGTTATAGCCATGCATTATACCTTATGGCGGCAAAGAAACCTACAGGGAAAAGCAGGCAGTACCAGAACCACCCAAAATGGGGACAGGGTAGGTAATCCAATCTGTTCCTGTATGCTCTAGACATAATGAGCATTTAACCCTTCCAGCCTGGGGGCTTTAACTAATTTCCATCTTAACCCCTTTCCTATTCAGCCCCAGTGTCCCTTTAACAATGTCTGTAAGTCAGGGGGAGGGGGCTTGGTTGTCACAGTGGTCACATGAACAAGATCTGGTCCTGTCAGCTCTAGCTCATTACTAGAGATTGGGAGCTGTCTACAACAGCTTGGTTACTGCGCTGGGAGCTTGCAGTGAGTGCTCTCTCAGCACAGAAACCTTGTCTGCCCATGGACATAAATGTGGCAGGTGTGGGTGTTATAGAGGAGTTCTATTCTCTCCCCCCCCCCCTCCCCCATGAAAAAAATTTAAGTCAGCAGCTGCAAATACTGTAGCTGCTGACTTTTAATATATGGAAACTTACCTGTCCAGGGTTGTCACAATGTCGGCACCCCAGCCGATTTCCGGATCGGCTCTCAGGTGCTGCTGCCGCCATTCATGATAAGGGAAACCGGCAGTGATGCCTTTCGGCTTCACAGCCAATTCCCTACTGCGCATTCGCAAAGTGTGCTGCACTTTCTAACTGGCCCGGTAGTGGAGAAAGGAAGAGGGGGGCCAAACTTCCAAGCAGCGGAGCCCCGGCGCAGTCTCCCAGAAGTTGGGAAGATTAGCTGTCAAAAACAGGTATCTGTCCCCCTGTTGACCTGAAAGAGGCCAAATGTGGCACCGGAGGGGGAAGCAGATAAATTGAGCTTCCACTTTTGGAACTATATTTCAATGCACTTATGTGTTAAATGGACAGCAACAGGTTAAAGAAGAGGACAGTTAGCCATATAATATATACAGTACCTTCACAAAAGTGCGTACACCCCTCACTTTTTTGTAAATATTTCGTTACAAATATTTTTTATTCAAAATTTTTTGAAGAATAACAAAAGGCATATATAAACTGCCCATGCAGGGGCTCAGAGTGGCAACGCAACACAGGGAATGCTTCCTCCACAAACCACCAAATAAATTAAAACAGAGGCGTTGGCTATGCGCCAAGCTTAGAAAGAAGAAGTGGGGTTCATCAAAATCTGAAGAAATATCAATGTTAGACCTGGACCGGTTAAAACCCTGCTAGTAATGCAATTTAAATACGCACTTAGAGTGCAAAGTTACCAACAAGAATAAAAAGAGGCATGAGCCCCGAAAAAGAAAGGAAGGCAAAAATGATAAAGTGGGAGGAAAAGGAAAGGAGAGATCCGAGGTAGGTCAACAGGAAGAAATGAAAGAGAGGATAGCATGGGAGGTATATGGACTCGGGATCGTCAGGCGGGTCAGTCATAGGCGTCCGATGCTAGCTGGAGGAAGAGAGGGACAGGCGTATTGGAGCCAAGGTTCCCAAACCTTTAAAAATTTGTCATGAGAGTCCTTGAGTATGCTTGACATCTGTTCATTGAGTATCAGAGCTGTCATACATACTCTAACACCCTGAAAGTGAACTATAGGCTTCCTCCAGGCATGGGCAATCGTCCCCCTTGGCAGACAAAAATAGATAAGTTGCCAATTTCTGCTGATGAGCATAGGGGCCAGAATGGAGCAGTGCAGCAGGGCCAATTTAGCATCCTTTTGGATAGGCAGGGGAATGTCTACAGAGGTATGTAGCAGGGAGAGCAGGGGAATCTTAGCTGCTAAATAATATTTGGCGATACTCGGAACCCCCAACTCGCCATGGAGTTTATGCGTAAAAAGGGTGGTCTGAGAGACTCTAGGACGTTTATCAGCCCAGATAAAATGCAGCATCCTTTTCTGCACTGGGCGTAGATAGTGCGTGGGAACCCACACAGGAAGAGTGTGAAAGTAGTGCAGGATCGTCATCCAGGATAGATATGGACACTCCCAAAACTGCATGGGAGAGGACAAGGAGCCGAGAAGAGGGTAATAATTGGCGACGAATAGGGATTGGTAATTGGGAGTCAGTCTGATGCCCAGGTAGTCGATAAAGGAAGATGCCCACCGGTAAAGAAAATGGGATTGTAAGCGTGCAAGTAAGTCAACTTTTTATGTGAAGCATTGAAGAAATTACACTTTGCTACAATGTAAAGTAGTGAGTGTACAGCTTGTATAACAGTGTAAATTTGCTGTCCCCTCAAAATAACTCAACACACAGCCCTTAATGTCTAAACTGCTGGCAACAAAAGTGAGGGGTGTACTCACTTTTGTGAGATACTCTGTGTGTGTATATATATATATATATATATATATACACACACACACTATATTACCAAAAGTATTGGGACGCCTGCCTTTACACCCACATGAACTTTAATGGCATCCCAGTCTTAGTCTAGGCCTTCTCATCGACATTCTCATGCGAGCTAGGCCTTCTCATCGACATTAGTGCCTGACCTCACAAATGTGCTTCTGAAGAATGGTCAAACATTCCCATAGACACACTCCTAAACCTTGTGTACAGCCTTCCCAGAAGAGTTGAAGCTGTTATAGCTGCAAAGGGCGGGCCAACTTAATATTGAACCCTACGGACTAAGACTGGGATGCCATTAAAGTTAATGTGCATGTAAAGGCAGGCGTCCCATTACTTTTGGTAATATAGTATATACAGTTGTGCTCATAAGTTTACATACCCTGGCAGAATTCATGATTTCTTGGCCATTTTTCAGAGAATATGAATGATAACACAAAAACTTTTCTTTCTCTCATGGTTAGTGTTTGGCTGAAGCCATTTATTATCAATCAACTGTGTTTACTCTTTTTAAATCATAATGACAACAGAAACTACCCAAATGACCCTGATCCAAAGTTTACATACCCTGGTGATTTTGGCCTGATAACATGCACACATATTGACACAAAGGGGTTTGAATGGCTATTACAGGTAACCATCCTCACCTGTGATCTGTTTGCTATAATTAGTGTGTGTGTATAAAAGATCAATGAGTTTCTGGACTCCTGAAAGACCCTTGTATCTTTCATCCAGTGCTGCACTGACGTTTCTGGATTCGGAGTCATGGGGAAAGCAAAAGAATTGTCAAAGGATCTGTGGGAAAAGGTAGTTGAAATGTATTAAACAGGAAAAGGATATAAAAAGATATCCAAGAAATTGGGAATGCCAATCAGCAGTGTTCAAACTCTAATCAAGAAGTGGAAAATTAGGGGTTCTATTGAAACCAAACCACGGTCAGGTAGACCAACTAAAATTGCAGCCACAACTGCCAGGAAAATTTTTGGGATGCAAAAAAACCCCACAAATAACTTCAGGTGAAATACAGGACTCTCTGAAAACATGTGGTGTGGTGTTTCAAGATGCACAATAAGGAGGCACTTGAAGGAAGATGGGCTGCATGTTCGCCAGAAGAAAGCCATTACTACGCAGATGCCACAAAGTATCCTGCTTACAATAGACCAAACAGCACAGACACAAGCCTCAAACCTTCTGGCACAAAGTCATTTGGAGTGATGAGACCAAAATTTAGCTTTTTGGCCACAACCATAAACGCTACATTTGGAGGAGTCAACAAGGCATATGATGAAAGGTACACTATTCCTAATGTGAAACACGGAGGTGGATCGCTGATGTTTTGGAGATGTGTGAGTTACAAAGACACAGGAAATTTGGTCAAAATTGATGGCAAGATGAATGCAATATGTTATCACAAAATACTGGAGGAACATTTGCATTCATCAGCCAGGAAGCTGTGCATGGGAACATTCCAACATGACTATGATCCAAAACACAAGGCCAAGTCAACCCGTCATTGGCTACAGCAGAATAAAGTGAAGGTTCTGGAGGGGCCATCTCAGTCTCCTGACCTCAATATCATTGAGCCACTCTGGGGAGATCTCAAACGTGCAGTTCATGCAAGACAGCCCAAGAATTTGCAGGAACTGGAGGCTTTTTGCCAAGACGAATAGGCAGCTTTACCATCTGAGAAGACTAAGAGCCTCATCCACAAATACCACAAAATACTTCAAGTTGTCATTGATGTTAAAGGGGGCAATACACGGTATTAAAGTGTTTGTTAACCCAAAAAAAATAAAAATAAATGGATCCTGCTCCTTTAAAGCATGTTATATGACATAGTGCTTGTCCTTTGTCATTTGGCCCCTGTATCACCTAAAAAACCTGGCTGATCCTGCCAGTTTCTCCCAACCCCTCTGTAAACTGACCATGGTGTATCATGGCTGCTGAGACCAGACACCGTTGTCTGTTTACATGTCTCTGTCATCAGCAGCCTGCTACCTGCTCTCCTCTCTGCTCCTGTGTCCTCCTCCCCCTCCCCTCTGTCCCCTCTCTGTCTGTGTGTGAGCCACCCATCCCCCTCCTACTGCTTTCACAACACTAACCTGTATACACCATCAGCACTGCCTCCTATTGCAGAGTCCCCCTCTGTGAATGATGTATAAATATAAATGCTGTAAATACCTAATTTAAGAGCTGAGATTGCGATCACATGACCAGCCAGCTCTCTCCTCCCCCTCCCCTCCAGACTGACATCAGCAGGGAAATCTCAGCCCCGCCCACTGCATCTCTCAGAGGAGTAAAGGAGAAAGATGGCCAGTCATGTGATCACAATCTCAGCAGTGAAATTAGGTATTTGCAGCATTTATTTTTATAAATCACACACAGAGGGCAATACTACAATAGGAGAGAGTGCTGATGGTGTATACAGGTTAGAGTGGCTTAACAACCACTTTAAGAACTGGGGTATGTAAACTTTTGTTCAGGGTCATTTGGGAAGTTTCTGTTGTGATTATGATATAAAAAGAGTAAACACAGTTGATTGATAATACATGGTTTCAGACAAACACTAACCATGAGTGGAAGAAATTTTTTTGTTATCATTCATATTCGCTGAAAAATGGCCAAGAAATCATAAATTCTGCCAGGGTATGTAAACTTTTGAGCACAACTTTATATATATATATATATATATATATATATATATATATATATATATATATACATATACATACACACACTATATTTAGCCTGGCCCTGTCATAGGCACTCGTCAAGAGTGCCAACTATGGCCATCCATTGTGCTCCCCATTCATAGAAGCCATAATATAGATACCAGTAATGAAAAGTGCCCTATTAATAAAGATGCAAGGTCTTTCATTTAACTCCCCGTCCTCCATTTAGAGTGCTATAGTACAGCTTCTTTGAATGAAACAACATACAAACACACCTAAAGCCCCATACACACGGTCGGATTTTCCGATGGATTCTGTCCTATCGGACAATGTTGTCGGAAATTCCGACCGTGTGTAGGCACCATCGGACAGTTTCCATCGGATTGTCCGACGGACAAAGTCCTATCTCCTGCTGAATAGATTTTTTGACAACAAAGTCCGATCACACCAAATCCGATCGTGTGTAGCGAATTCCGACGGACAAAGTGCTACGCATGCTCAGATCACATTACAAGACCAAAGCTATTGGCTACTAGCCTCTACATAGTCCCGTCGTAGGCAACAAACGTCACCACGTTCAGAATGATCGGATTTTCCGACAACTTTGTCAGACCGTGTGTATGCAACACCAGTGTCGGACTAAATCCGTCGGACAAAATCCGATGGATTTGGTGGTCGGATTTTCCGACTGTGTGTATGGGGCTTTAGGCTACATTCACACAGCCACTTGTGTTCCCAGAACTCTGCAGAAAACACTGACCCTGGACACACAATGGCTTTTTCATGGTTGGTCAGAGGCTCTATGTACATACCTGCTCAGATGAGCAGTTACACGCTGAAAGCTGCAGTATGTAAATGTAGCCTTAAGCACATGTAAAAGTTCTCAGAAACAAGCCTGAAGGCATGAAAGACATCCCAACACTTGGTAAATGTGCATTTTACAATGTATTTGTTTTTTAAATACAGAAGTAAAAATTGGGGCCCGATGCTTACTTGAGTCATCTCTCTGATAGAAGCGATGCTGTCTAGTGCCTTCTGAACTCTGTCGTAATTCTTTTTCTGTTAAACAAAAAGATAGGTCAAGGAACATGCAATGCTATTAAAAACAGATGAAGAACTAGCCTTGGTTTACACTGCTGCGACCCCATTGTTGTGCGATTTCCAATGCTACTTGTTTGCAACTTTCATGCGTCCATGGGACTAAGTTGCATTGAAGTTACATCAAAGTAGTGCAGGAACCTTTTTAAAAGTCGCAGATTGATTGGAACGGCCGCCATTGAAATTAAAGTGTTTGTAATTTTTTTTTGTGATTTTTTTTTTATAATAAACATGTTATACTTACCTGCTCTGTGCAGTGGTTTTGCACAGAGCAGCCCCAATCCTCCTTTTCCTTGGCTCTGGGCCCCTCCCCCTTGCAGAGTGCCCCCATAGAAAACTGCTGGCTATGGGGGCACTCGTGCGTGCTCACTCGCCGAGCCGGCTCTGTGTGTCCATAAGACACATGGCCATATTTGGTCAACGTCATCAATGATGTCACATGCATGTTACATGTAATGTTACCCTTTGTTACATTTGATGGCAGGGCAGAGTATTTCACAGCTGATTGGGACGGTAGCCTGCTGTCATGTGACAGTTTCGAACTGAACTGAGCGCAGCCTAAACCTTAGCGCATCCCTAGTCTGCAACACAGAACATCATTAAAAGAAAAGTGTAGCAATCGAAAATGGCAAACAATCATACTGACCTAGATGGCTGCAGCACTGGTCCCAGCTACAGTTGTCCCCCGCTTCCACTACACCGAGAACTGAGCGATCAAAGACCTCTAACCACTTATTTCAAAGTCTTTAGTGTGCTTTGTCCCTCCAGTGCTCACTGGAGCACCGGGCCTTGGAGGGGACAGGAGCAGCTGGCTCAGCCTCTCACTGAGAGGCTGAACCAGCTGCCAGTTTAGGCATCTGGGTGGATCCCGACATTAAAGTCGAGATCTCGCCAGAGCCTAGGTCGGCTGACTGATGTCAGCCGACAGCAGACTTTAGCCCGCTGTCGGCTGAACACGAGTCACAGGAGTGTTGAACTAAGTGCACTCCTGTGACGCACAGGAGAATTTGGGTCAAAAAAGCTTTTGCCCTATTTCTCCTTTAAACCAGACACAGCCAGACAGCACTTTTTTCAAGGAGGGCAACAATATCAGTTGCAAATCAAAGGAAGGCACAGGTCTGTGTTGCCCACATCAGACAATAAATTAATTACTTTTTAAACTTTTATGAACACTATAGGCTTAATTCACAAACCTAAAAAAATTACAGTTATTTTCCACTGACCCTAATAGGAGTTGAAAATTGCCATCACATGACTAAAAATGAAAAACTTTATCCCAGTTTAAAGCTTTGTGAATTGAGATTCATGTGTGTATAGCAAATTTAATTGAAGGAGTATGAAAGCATACTGGTGAACACTTACTCTGGGATTAAAGGCCAGGGCCTGAGAATCATTGGGGTCTACCACCGAAGGATATGGCTCAAAAATAACAACTTTCCTTGGAGATTCCAAAGCAGACCGACACATGGATACTAGCAGATCTACAACCTAGAAACAAAAAAACATCAACAATGGACTGCATTTACTGAAATTATTTCCATTTTATATTAGCCCAAAATATAAGAAACATTCAAATCATGAAATATTTTGGACAAGGATTAACACAAATAATCTTGGGCAGAAAAACATAACATGATTGCCAATCTTTTTGGTTGCCAAATGCTGGGCAACACTTGCACTGCGGTTGAAGGATCAGTTGATTCAGCTGACTCCATATGTCTATCTGCACATCTGCTTTGTAACATTTGAGCTAATATCACTGCCTAAAGAGAGTCTTAAAGATTGTTTGTTCCAGGGAATATCCCATTGCTTTCAGAGGATTAGGATTTTTTTTCCCACTGCAGCAAAATGGACTATACTTTATAGTGTTTTTTTTTTTTCCTTTCTCTGGATCAACTCTGAGTACAGGGTTCTGTATATGGAAGTTCTTTATTTCTATTTATTATTTTTTTTCTTTTGGTTGAACTGGATAGACTTTTGTTTTTTTTTAAACTTAACAATTTAACCATGTTTTTGCAGGTTTATACATGAAAAATAAGAAGCTTACTACTTGACGAACAGTGACGTACCGGTACGCCACTGGAATTTAAGTGCTTATACCGGGATGATGCCTGCAGTTGAAGACATCATCCCAGTATTGTTTTTTTCAACCAGTGGTCAGCTTTTTTGTAAAAGCAATCCTAGTGGCTAATCAAATGCTCAAATGCTTTTACAAGCAGCGGGAGGGGATGTACCCCTCCCGCTGCCTTCTGTGGCTTTCTCTGGCTCTCCCGTCCCACCGGGAGAGCCAAGTGCTTAGCTGACGCTTACGATGGCTGACCATAGAGCTGATCAGAGACAGGAACAAGGAGATCACATTGGGATTTCACCCTACGGAGCTCACTGGTCAGTTTAATGACTACAACTTCACTTCAATGTGCAGGACCAAAACCAAACTGTAGAGGTTCTCAAGTAATACCGCGTACACACGAGCGGATTTTCCGTTGGAAAAATCTTGGATGTTTTTTCTGACGGAATTCCGCTCAAGCTTGGCTTGCATCCACACGGTCACACAAAAGTTCTCTTTCGACCGTCAAGAACACGGTGACGTACAACACTACGACGAGCCAAGAAAATTAAGTTCAATGCTTCTGAGCATGCGTCAAATTGTTTCGAGCATGTGTAGGAATTTTGCGCGTCGGAATTGCTACAGACGATCGGAATTTCCGATTGGAACTTTTTCCGTCGGAAAAATAGAGAACCTGCTCTCAATCTTTTGTTGGCGGGAATTTCGCCAGCAAAAGTCCAATGGAGCATACACACGGTCGCATTTTCCAACCAAAAGCTCTCATCGGTCTTTTGCTGGCCGAATTTCCGATCGTGTGTACGCGCCATTTGGCTAATCATCTTATCTTCCGAAAGGGATGCTTTATGGGCTTTCCTAACTCCAGCTAAGTGTACTCTCACAACAGCTGAGATTGGCAGTGCAAACTGAGCTACAAGTTCAAGAGATGTGCTTGTTTAAATATATTTTGCAGGTACACAGTCTTTCCAAAATACATATCACAATTTTCTTCATTACCTAAAACACAAAGACAAATTATAACAATAACAACAGAACAATATCAGTGTTTACATACTAGTACAATTGATTTATTGCTTAAGGAATATTACTATTATTATTATTCTCATGGTTGCAGTGTTGCTTTTACCTACCTGAGCACCAGTGGCGATTTCATCTGCGGCTTCATTCATTACACCTAATGTTTGAAAAGCGAATACACACAGCTCTCTTTCACACACTGTGGGCTAAAATAAACAAACACTATTATTATTATTATTTATTGTATATGCAAAAAAAAAGTAATCAATATATTAAGGGTGACAAAGCACAAGCTGAAATCAAATGTACTAGAGGTGTCTGCGCATGATAATCTGCAGGAGCCATGAAACCACAGGGCACCCGGTATCACCATATACAATGTAGGGCTATTGACCCTGCATTGTATGTGAAGGAAGCAGAAGTCCAAAAGGAGGCTTCATAAGACTGGCGCATGGATGAAGGGGACCTTGCGGGAGCGAGGAATAAAGTTGGTAATACTCCTTATTTCTGCACCTCTAGACTAAATGAGCAGACAGCACTTCCAGTTTTGGTTGGGGGCGACCGCAAGAGTAGATTTTGTCTAGATTCTGGAGTTGGGCTTTAACGTTTAAACACAGCCAAAGCTTTTGCTTTTTTTTGCTTTGACTACAGTTAAAAATGAATAGAACCCCCCCCCCCCTTTTTTTTTTTTTTTTTGCCATTTGTGCCCCCATTGGAAGAATTACACTCACTTTCTGTCCCATAGACACAACAGAAAATAAGATGAAATCCATCCAAAATAAAGATCCATTTTTGCCAGTTGTCACCAGAACAAGTGTCTCCTCTCTTTCTCAAAATGTTGTACTGACGATAACTTGACCAAGATCACCAGGTCATAGAAAGGCCAAATCTCCCTGACATTTACAAAGCAATAAAAAACTTTACAGGGGCTCTAACCTTTCCATGCTCCATGCAAAACGTAAAAAAAAAGTTTTGGCTTTAGATACACTTTGATAGAATGGAGTGAAACCCATAAGAGTGCAATAAGTCCAATAAGATATACAGTTAGAATTTGCTACAAAAAAAAGACTTGAGGTTGGAGCATGCAAGCATATATTCAACCACAAGATGGCAGTATGATAACAAAGCATACTAGATCATACTGCTGATTGCAATGGGATGACTGCAGCTTTTTTCCTTTGTGATTTAATTCATGAAATCCTTCTACTTCGCTCAGCGCTTGTGAAATGAGATGTCAAATAACTTGATGTACAGTAAAGCAGCGCACAATGGGCTTTGCTTCATTTCACGGAGAACCAGGAAATGGAGGCTACTTTTATTAAAAAAACATTGTAATTCATAGCCTTGCTTTCCAGCTGTGTGCTGCTGTGTGCATTTAAAGTGGAATGGTAACATAGGAAAAAAAGGACTTGTTAGCAGGGTTATATAACGTAAAAGAAAATGTGAAAAACATTGGTTCTGAAAACTCTGCAAAACCAAAGGGGGTATCCTTCTCACACCCCATACATATTCTAGGTTGCAATATAGATTTTGCTCTGATTATACTAATATATATATATATATATATATACATAAAATGAACCATATGCTAAGCATACACATTACAATCTGATTGCACAATCCCCACATATTCTTTAGATTCACAATGTAATATGAGGTATGGCCTAAAAAATCCAATTAATGCATATCCAGTCAGGCAAGATCTAACAGTGATAGGAAATAAACAGAGGGCGCACCGGCCTAGTGCACTATACTCAATAAATTACTTTATTATAAAAGGAAAAATAATACTTACAAACGCTTGAAAACAGCATTTCAGATGTAAAACAGCTTAACGTCCATGGTATCACATATAAATGTCCCACAAGTAAACTCACTGCCGCGTTTCGAGGTATCAGGGCTCTAAAGAAGAGGTGATACCTTGAAACGCGTCAGATTTACTTGTGGAACGTTTATCTGTAATGTGATACCATGGACGTCAAGCTGTTTTACATCTGAAATGCTGTTTTCAAGCGTATGTTTGTGATACTATTATTCCTTTTTTAATAAAGTAATTTATTGAGGATAATGCACTAGGCCGGTGTGCCCTTGGTTTATTTCCTATCTTAGTGCATCCAGACATCCCCCAGTCTTATAAGGGCAGCAAGGTGGCATTTATCTGAATTTACCAGGGCAAGAGTGTAGAGTAACATCCCTGTGGGCCCATTTTCGAGCGCAGGAGATATGTGTGTTGTGTTGTGTATGTTGAAGATCTAACAGTGGCCATACACTGTGCGATAAAACTGAGCGATCGATGTCCGGTTCAACAAAATAATTTAATAGGACATCGATAGAGAAGATAAAAGTGGTGTGGCCATGCAATGAGCAACAGCATTTATTCAATTGCCAAAGTTCATTATTCCCTATCCCTACAACTGTCAGGCTTCAGACTGGAAAATTTCCTATGGTTTGATAAAGGGGTGGTCCTGTTGCCCTGAAACATGTAGCCACACCCCTCCACTTCCTGTCACCATCACCCAACTGAGAGAGGTGCTGATTGGACTCAGTCCATATTCCCATCACACATGTTCCTGGAATGAGCTCTTAAGGTACTGGGTGCTGTAACGACTGCCATCTGGATACTGGAACCTGTACGATATGTAGATATTCGCCAGCACACCAAGGATCGTCAATTTCGTCCAAACGGTTTTTATTCAAAGAATACTCGCATCACAAAACGGTGTAGTGCAATGTTTCGGAGCCACGTAGGACCTCTTTGTCAGGCATGCTCCGAAATGTTGCACTACACAGTTTTGTGATGTAATCTTTCCTGAATAATAACAATTTGGATGAAATTGATGATCCTTGGTGTGCTGGCGAATATCTACAAAAGGTGCTGATTCAACTGCATTACAATACACCCAACTGCAGAGAAACAGTTGGATTTAGTGTTGCTGCTGAGGGATTTATTGATGCAGCTAGGGGATTTATCAGTGCTGTTGTGGATTTATTAATGCTGCTGGGGGATTTATTTTTGCTGCTGGGAGATTTATCATTGCTGGCGGGATTTATCAATGCTGCTGGTGGATTTATCATTACTGGTGGGGGTTTATTAATGTTATTTGGGCATTTATCATTGAAGGCAGTAGATTTATTGATGCTGCTGGGGATTTATCGTTGCTGGCAGGGGATTTATCGATGCTACTGGGGATGTATTGATGTTGAGGGGGGATTTATTGTTGCTGATGGAGAATTTATCATTGCTAGTGTTGGATTTACTGTTATTTCTGGGGGATTTATGAGTGCTGCTGGGGGATTTATTGTTGCTTTTGGGGATTTATTGTTGCTTTTGGGGATTTATCGTTGCTGGCAAATAATCTATTGATGTTGCTGGGGATTTATCAATGCTACTGGGGGATTTATTGTTGCAGCTGAGGGATTTATCATTGCTGGAAAGGGATTTATTGATGCTGCTGGGGATTTATCAATGCTGCTGGGGATTTAGGGATGCTGCAACAGAATTTATAATTACTGGCAGAAGATTTATGGATGCTGCTGGGGATTTATTGTTGCTGCTGGGGTATTTATTCATGCTGCTGGAGGATTTTATTGTTGCTGGGCGGGGATTTTCTCGATGCTGTTGGGGGATTTCGCAATGCTGCTGGTGGATTTATGAATGCTACTGGGGAATTCATCATTGCTGGTGGGGGATTTATTGAAGCTGCTAGTGAATTTACTGTTGCTGGAAATCTTTTGTTGCTGCCGAAGGATCTGTTCTTTTAAAAAGGGTTCTGCTGGGAGGTGAATGCAGAGTTGAGACAAGGGTGACCAGGTTGGGGTATAAATACCTGAACCTGTTCTCTGAGAAAAAAAAAAGTCCTGCCTAAGATCATATTAATGATCTTAGTGATGATTATGCTCTTATATAATAATAAAAAAACAAATGTATTTTATGAAATAAAGATGTGGTTTTAAATTCTGTCTTTGCAGATGACACCAAGCTATGCAGTGGAATAACGTCCTTACAGGATGTCTCCAATTTACTATCCGACCTCAATGCTCTGTCTAATTGGGCGACTATGTGGCAGATGTGGTTTAATGTTGATAAATGTAAAGTTATGCACTTGGGGGCAAAGAACATGCATGCATCATACATGCTAGGGGGAGTACAACTGGGGGATCCATAGTGGAGAAGGATCTGGGGGTTTTGGTAGATCATAAGCTCAATAATAGCATGCAATGCCAAGCTGCGGTTTACAAAGCGAGCAAAGTCCTTTCTTGTATTAAGATAGGTATAGACTCCAGAGAGAGAGATATCATTTTGCCCCTGTACAAATCATTAGTAAGACCTCATCTGGAATATGCAGTTCAGTTTTGGGCACCAGTTCTCAAAAAGGATATTGGGGAACTGGAGAAAGTGCAGAGAAGGGCAACCAAACTGATAAGAGGCATGGAGGAGCTCAGCTATGAGGAAAGATTAGAGGAACTGAATTTATTCACCCTTGATAAGAGGAGATTAAGGGGGGATATGATCAACATGTATAAATATATAAAGGATCCATATAGTGAACTTGGTGTTGAGTTATTCACTTTACAGTCAACAAAGAGGACAAGGGGGCACTCTTTACGTCTAGAGGAAATGAGATTTCATCTCCAAATACGGAAAGGTTTCTTCACAGTAAGAGCTGTGAAAATGTGAAATAGACTCCCTGCAGAGGTGGTTCTGGCCAGCTCAGTAGATTGCTTTAAGAAAGACCTGGATACTTTCCTAAATGTACATAATTTAACTGGGTACTAACATTTATAGGTAAAGTTGATCCAAGGAAAATCCGATTGCCTCTCGGGGGATCAGGAAGGAATTTTTTTTCCCCCTGCTTTAGCAAATTGGAGCATGCTCTGCTGGGGTTTTTTTTTTTGCCTTCCTCTGGATCAACTGTGGGTATAGAATGGGGTATATGGGATTGTACGATATATTTTTTTTATTTTTTTTAATTTTTTTTTTGTGGTTGAACTGGATGGACTTGTGTCTTTTTTCAACCTAACTAACTATGTAACTATGTAACTTAGAAAACACTTCATTGTACCAGATGGACCATTGGGACCACTCTGCTCATGTTGAGCATAGTCGGCCTTTGCTTGATGCAAACATACATTCATAAGTACTGTGCATTTGAGTAATAGTTATTACTTCTGAGCAAGAAGGATTCAATTTAGAAAGCCAGTTACGTGTGGTAATCAATTTAGCCGCTAATAGTATGTGTACAATTATACATCTGAGTGAGTAGGGGAATTTCTCAATTCCTAAGTTTAAAATGGCAAGTTCAGGAGAGGGATTTATCTGGATGTGAGTGACACTCTGGATGAGATTGAAAACATCAGACCAATATTGAGAAAGGAATCTGCAAGACCACAGAATGTGTAAGAGTGAGCCGTGGGAGCCATACTCTCTCCAACATAAGGGCAATATGGAGGAGTCTATTGTGTGTAGGATATGTGGGGTTCGATACCATCTGAAGGCAATCTTATATGATAGTTCCTAAGCTGACTCATTTAGTTGCTTTATATGGCACATTTAAGGCCGCTCTCCATTGATCCTCTGTGAAATGTGATCCCAGTTCAATCTCCCATTTGATCTGGGATTGAGTTTTAGTAAATAGTGATATACCTTTAATATGTGGGCTCTATTTACATATTTGGCTAGGAACGTTTTGGAATATTGCAGATGAGTGGATTAGGCAATGGGTGATTCTGAGATATTGATAATACTCATTGGCAGGAAGATTGAACTCATTTTGAAGTACTGGGAAATATTTAAGTACTCCAGATGTGTAAAGGTCCGAAGCTAGGATGATGCCCCTCATTGTCCATGCTGACATACTGATGCCAGGCGTTAGAAGGGAAATAGTATTTAGTGGAATGGGGACTGGGGTTAGGAAGCTCCTATGGGGTGATTTGAGGGACAGACATAGAAGCTAATACGGTAGGGGATAGGAGTGCGTCTTTCTTGTGTTTGTGAAGCGTTCTGATGATCCATCTAAGGAGGTTCCTACCTGGGACTTGTAGGGTTTCTAAGTTTTTCCACAGACTCTGTGTGTGTGGCGCAAACCATACCTTTAATTGTGCTAATAATGTAGCTAGATTGTAATCCCTGAGGTCGGGAAGACCCATGCCTCCAGCAGCTTTATGTTTGATGAGCTTAATGTGTGAGCATCTTGCTTTTTTCCCCTGCTAGATAAAGTCTGTAGCTTTTGAAAATAGGATGTGGGTATAGGAATAGGTAGAGAATGGAAGCGGTATAGTAGCTGTGGGTGTTTAAGCATCTTGAAGGATTTTTATGTTATTACGACGCAACCTGTCCTCCAGGTCTGCCAGCTTGCGTTTGATCCATAATAGATAGCATATCTGACTGCAGAGAATTCCTTAGGGTGGATAGCATGTCTTTAAGTGTAGTGTCTAGTATAGGCTGATCATTAGTAGGGAAGCTGGCAAATGGCTCAGGAACACTACAGGGCTTAACAGTATGCACACTGTTTAGGCTCACCTCTGGCGTTGCTATGTGGTCTGTGTCCAGGCTTCATCCTAGCTTCCTAGCAGGGCTGCCTGTCAGTGGAGTGCCTGGGGAGGATAAGGGCAAGCCTTGTTCAGGGTTGGTGAGCTCCATAAAGCCTTCCACTCCATCGTCTGTATTTTGGCTCTGTGAGATTGGGAGCCGAGAGGGGAGATACGGCAGCCGTGGCGCCATCTTGGATTCGTCCGGCGGCCGGCTGGTTCAGATAGGCCGTTATTTTCTCACGGTGCCTATAATCCTCACTTTTGGTGGACATCATGCCATGGTGCAGGGGGGTGAGGAGGGTAATGCAATTTTTGTCCTCAAACAAGTCCCAGTAAGCTGGTGTATGTCTCTGAATCATGGGCTTTCCACAGAGCTCAGTAGAGAGCGTCCATGCTGCTCGGATGCCGGCCACGTCCCCCAAAAGGAGATTTGGGCTGAAATTCGGACCTTAAACGGTGAACCAGGACGGACCGAACCCCTGCTGGGACTCTTATGCGGAGATGCTGTGAACCCAGCCTAAAAGTCTGACCTCTTTGATCTCAGGATACTCATACCTCAGGACGACTACTTGTTAATACTTTTCATGTCCTCTGTAATCAATACTCATCATCATTTGAGTACAATACACACTGGCGGATGACAATGGCTACAAACAGTGTTGGGAAGACATTTAGCACATTCCGTACATCTGAGGCAACAAAGACTCTGCACTGAATGAAAGGCTCTGTATTAAAAAGAGAGGCTACGATTAGGTTTTGTGCTTAGAATCCAATTAACTCTGATTCATTTTGACCTTAAAATGAACAACGCAAACAAATCCACAACGAGGATGGAAAATAACTGCTAGGAGTAAATGGCTGGTTTATATTCAGATCATAAGTAATGGAGAACAGTGACAAAAAGTTAATGACCAAATCATTGTCACATATAAATTTTATTCCATCTCATGCATGTTGATGTTAAGCAGCACAAAGGTATTACCAAATGGATGGGAATTTTGTACATAATTGAAGTGTTAAAGCGGACCTATAATTAAAATTCACACTTTAATATGGTTTATTGTACAAAGTCACCAAACTTATATACTGTATATATATATATATATATATATTACTGTAAAAAGGTTTTAGGCAGGTGTGAAAAAATGAGCAAAACAAATAGTGTAAATGTAATGGCGCTTCACCATGTGAATGCCTAAATAAATATCCCAGTTTCTAAGTGGAATCTGGAAATGTGTATACAACATAGTCATATATCTGGAAAATTATATATAAATATATACATATAAGAAAATGAATGAATAAAAAAATGCAAATAAATTTCCAATGTGACTGTGCCCAACACCAATGATACTTCCTGAAGACGTCAAGTACGGAAAAATATACGTTGGTACGGGGATTCATCGCTTCTGGATTTCCATGTGACCCCTATCTAAGTCCAGCATCCAGAACAAGGCGGGGAGAGCACGCCGGCGATACACCAACATACTTTATATACACATGCTGTAGATCCCAAGTGCAAGGTCGGGCACGGTCACATGTGTGCAACATTTTCTAAGCTTGTTTTTAAACAATTACCAATAAACATACTACGCTCTTCATTGCATCCCTGGTGGAGTATATCTTTACCTCCCTAGCTAAACCAGAGGGATCATTGGAGTGGAATGGTGGAAGTCCAGAAACCGATATGGTTTTCAAAAAGCGCATTTTGAACTTCTGTAATAAGAGGTCAAACACCTCTGGTGAGTTGCCATCTACCCACTGAGCACCTGTGGTGAAGCAACCCGAAGACATATACATTTGGAAGTACTTTGTATTATTGGTGTTGGGCACAGTCACATTGGAATTTTATTTGCATTTTTTATTAATTCACGCTCTTATATGTATATATTGATATATCATTTTCCACATATATGACTATGTTTTATACACATTTCCAGATTCCGCTTACAGACTGGGATATTTATTTATGAGTTCACATGGTGAAGCACCATTACCTTTACACAATTTTTTTGCACATTTGAGAAGTATCACTTCTCACTTTTTAAAGGGGCAGCTACTCACCTTTGATGATACAATAGGGTGCCATCACTTGTTTGTTTGCCAATAGGTGTGAAAAATTATGAAACTTAAGAAAGCTTTAAGAAATAGAAGTGTAATAAGTTTATTTTTTATCAATTAACAAAATGAGAAAAAAAGTTAATGAATAGAAGAGAAATCCAAATCAAATCAATACTTGGCATGACCACTCTTTGCCTTCAAAACAGCATAACCTCTTCTAGGTACACTTGCACACAGTTTTTGAAGGAACTTGGCAAGTAAGTTGTTCCAAACATCTTAGCGAAACTAACCACAGCCCTTCTGTCTCTTCATGTAATCCCATGATTACATGAGAGATCAGGGCTCTGTGGGGGCCAAACCATCACTTCCAGGACCCCTTGTTCTTCTTAACACTGAAGATAGTTCTTAATGACATTGGCTGTATGTTTGGGGTTATTGTCCTGCTGCAGAATAAATTTGAGGGCAATCATACACCTCCCTGATGTTTTGGCATGATGGATAAGTATCTGCCTGTATTTCTCAGCACCAATTGACCAATTCTCCAACTCCATTTGCAGAAATGCAGCTTCAAACATCCAAGGACCCTCCACCATACTTCACTGTTGCCTGCAGACACTCATTATTGTACCGCTCTCCAGCCCTTCGGTGAACAAACTGACTTCTTCTACAGCCAAATATTTCACATTTTGACTCATCAGTCCAGAGCACCTGCTGCCATATTTCTGCACCCCAGTTCCTATGTTTTAGTGCATGTTTGAGTCCCTTAGCCTTGTTTCCACATTGTTGGCCGCAGTTCTTCCATGAAGACCACTTCTGGCCAGATGTCTCCGGACAGTAGATGGTAGAGGTGTGCCTGGGTCCCACTGGTTTCTACCAGTTCTGTTCTGGTGGCATTGTTGAACATCTTACAATGTTGAAGGGAAGTTTTCTTGGCCGGCCTTGCTTGTTTCTTTGTGCTTCTTCAAAAGAGCTTGAACAGCACATCTTGAAACCCCAGTCTGCTTTGCAATCTTTTCCTGGGGGAGACATTGCTAATGCAGTGTAACTACCTAGTGTCTTGTTGCTGTGCTCAGTCTTGTCATGGTGTATGACCTTAGTCCTGTCGTGTGTCTTCCACAACCTCACCTTAGTAGCAGAGTTTGGCTGTTCCTCACTCAGTTTTAAGCTTCCTACACCGCTGCTTGTTACACAGCTGCTTCTTTAGATCATTTCTTTACACTTGCCTAAAGCTTTTGCACAGTACTGTATATATAAAATATAAAAATATCACTTGAGCTCCTTCATGTGATCTAGAGTCTTGGCATAGTTCATGCAGTCTCTGGCTACCCGTAGCACTGTGGGTGCTTTACTTCACTGGAGACTACAGGGAAGTTTTTGTTTTCATACAGTTCTCCTTTTAATGTGTTATAAATATGTTTATAATTGTTTGTTTACATTTCATTAGAACAGCCTTTCTCAACCGTGGAACTCTAGAGTTATTCTAGAAGTTGCTAGGGGTTCCCTAGAGAAGTGAGAAATGTGTGCCTCTCAGATAAATAACCACTAACAACAATGATCTTTTTGGCTATGACCATCACACTAATGTAATGTGAACTGTAGACAGTCATTTTAAGGGTTCCTCTGTATTAAAATGATATGAAATCGTACTTATTTTTTTAAAACATTATTTAAATGAACATGTATGTTTATTCCATTAGTAGACTCCCCAGTTAGCAGGTAACAGTAGCAGCAATTTATAAAAATTTATTTTGAACAATCAAAATTGGCTGCATAGGTCACAATGTGCCTATCGGCATACAAATCATTTGCCATTGCGATCACTTGGAATGATCAGCTCATGTCTATGGGATTGGAATTGACAATGGTGAACTGTATAGGACTATCTACAGAACAAACTCAGGAGAGAAGCCGTGCACTTGATAACTAAATAAAAAATGATGGCACATAAATCTAATTTTTTCTAATTTAAAAATATATGATATGAAAAAGTGACCTTATACTTTAAAGGAAAACTGTCTGCCAAAAACTCAACAAAATGAACCTCATCTTGTAACAGAAGGTGTTTCTCCAATTCCTGTATATACTGGTAGCAAACCACAAACTCCTAAATCTTTAAAGCAACATCTGCGACTTTGTAATGCTGAGCTCCCCTACCTCCCCTCCATGGAGAGGCATCTCACTTTGACATGGTGTGGATGGGCCAGTTCTCAAATTAATGAAAAGTTAACATTTACATAAAAGTGTGGAGGGGGGGGGGGGGGTCCTGGATCAAAGTGGAGGTGTTTTCACACTTGCTGTTAAGACATACATGCTTTCTATTATATATTAGGGTTAGCTTTATGCTTCCAATCTCATAACAGGTGCTTCTTAAGGAGAATCAGAACCATACACATAAATCCCCAACAGGATCTGCTAGGCTCATCAATGTCAAGCTATATTTCTGTACAATACTTGTATCTAACAGACCAATATTAACAGCAAGCCAGAAACGGTACTATAAGAAGACATGTCCTGCCTGGTGAGCAATGCTTTGATGTCTGCAAGAAAATGGGAGGGAAGGGCTACCACACAATGTAGCACTAAACAAGGCAGTAGCAACTTGGACTAGAGAGGTGTTTCTTGTATAGGTGCCCAAACAGCTCTGCAACAACTTCTTACTATCAGTTGGAGTTACTTTCCCTCCTCCAATCAGCATTATTGCTGCCCTGAATCTGACTGGTGATTGTGGGGGAAAGCTCTAGCTCTCGTAAGAGCAACTGAAGCATACAGCCCCATATGATTTCCAAGAGAGAAGAAGGTGAAGGACTCAGAGGTTGAATTAGGGTGCCCACTTTGGTGTGTTCCTTGGATCCATTTCATGTAGAACTTAATATACTAAATAATGTTGTATCGATGCTTAATTTGCCTACCTTACTGTATATGACAACATATTTTTGTAAACAATATATATCAGAAGCATGAGCACCAAGTATAGCATGTGATGTAATATATTTGTAAGCAAAGGCACTTACCCTCAGCATTGGTCCATTTTGAAAAACATGGGGCTCATCACAAACCACACAGTACTCGTTGAGCACAGGTATTCTTTGCTCAGCAAACTCTATTGTCTTAGAGGAAAAAAATGAAATATGAAGATTTACTAACAAAGCAACACACAGTATAACGAAACCCTGCAAATATGACCCCTGGTAACTGTGACTACTAGTAATCACTGCATGTGCCCTAAACTGTCTCAGATAACAATTTCCAGGCACGCTGTCTCCCATGAAATCCAACCACAGTATCTTAATTCACCTCCAACCACACAGTAATGTCCAATTACATTGTCCCTTTAACATCCAACCACACTCCACCCAATAATTTCCAACCACACTAATCCTTAAAACATCTGGCCACACTGTCCTCTATAATATCCACCACATTGTTCCCCATACCATACAAACATATGGTTCCCTATAATGTCCTTCTGCCCTCCCCTAACATCCAACCTCACCATCTTTCATAATCTCCCACTACGCTGTCCCCCATAACATCCAACCATGCCATCCTTCATAATGTCACACTACTGTCCTCCATACTATCCAACCCCATCATCCTTCATAATGTCACACTACTGTCCTCCATACTATCCAACCCTGTCATCCTTCATAATGTCAGATCACACTGTTCTACATACCATCCAACCCCACCATCCTTCATAATGTCCAACAACATTGTTTCCCATAATATACAATCATACGGTTCTCTATAATGTCCTTAATGTTCTGCTGCACTCCCATACCTTCCAACCCCGCCATCCTTCATAATGTCAGATCACACTGTCCTCCATACCATCCAACCCCACCATCCTTCATAATGTCCAGTCACACTGTCCCCCAACCACTACTTTCATTCTTGGTAGTTGAAAGTATTTACTGTTCCCCACTGGAAATTTATTTTGGGTAATGCCACCATGACCAAGTCACAATCTTCTAAAAATTAACTATACAGTGTTATAAATACAATATTACTTTATTTCTTCAGATTTCACATGGTAACAAGCAAATGTAAACATACTGAAATGAGCACAGTGGGAATTCTCATTTCTGCTTGCTGAGCTGCTTCTTCTATCTTTACTCTCTTTTTTCATCATAGTTGAAAGGAACTTCTGAAACTCTCAGGAGCAAGTTAAAGCCCATTCCATCCTTAAAGTGTTTGTAAAGGTGTTTTTGTTTTTAATTAAAACAATAAACGTGTTATACTTATCTGCTTTGTGCAATAGTTTTGCACAGAGTGGCTGAATCTCCTCTTCTGGGGTCCCCCCAGGCCCCAGCCCTCTTGGCTCCTCCTTTTCCTTGTTTGCCCCATAGCAAGCAGCTTCCTATGGGGGCACACATGCAAGCTCAATTCCGATTGACGCACACAGCACAGCCCCGCCCCACCCCCCGCTCACAGGATTCAATTGACAGCAGAAGAGGCCAGTGCTGCCTAAGTGAGCAGAGAGGGGCACCACACTGGATCAAGATAGGACTCAGGTAAGTATAAAGGGTGATAAGAGGGTGATACAGACACTGGGACATTTTTTATCTTAATGCAGGGAATGCATTGTGGTATAAAATGTCCTGGCTTTAGAACTGCCCAGCTCCAGGATATGGGTAACCCCTCTCATTACCCTCTCTCTGATCACTGGAATAAAAAAACATTCTAAATCCCATTTTTTACTTACCTTAAGCCATGGTCATCCAGCACTTGTCTGTTCTGTCTCCTCTTCGTTTACTACCTAGATGGGTCCTTCTTCTGGGTGTCAACATCACTGCCCATATGATGTGGACAATTCTAATTGGCTGGCCAGTGAAGGGCTCGGGATCCAGACAACTACTGGCATCAGACCAAGAGTGAAGGGGACCAGCCACAGAGGGTTAACATGTGGCACTAGACTAGTAGTCTCCATAGGCGAAAACTGCATCAACAACAGACCTGGCTAGGGCTTCACCAGATATGGAAAACTTAATACCTGGCAGGATGGGTTCAAAGGGGGGGATGGAAAAATTGATTTTGCCTGAAGTTAAGAATCTTCAAAATCCAACTTAATTTTGCCTTTCCACTAACTTTAATGTATTTCACTAAAACAATAATATTTCAGCAAAATTGCTGCTTTTTCCTAAAATGTCAGGAAAATGAAAACTCTTAATTTCACTAATTCCTAATGACTTCATCATTTGTGATTGTCCTGTCCAAACCAGAAAGCCCTGACTAGTACAGTATGTACAGGGTCTAACAATGCTTGAGGAATCTTACTTGGATAACAGCCTCATTTGTCATCCATTAGCTGTAAGAACAAGAGAGGTTAATGATAAAGCCACTGGGGGATTTATCAGGGACATCATGTGGAAAATAAATGCGTAGAGTAGAGTCAGTGTGGAGTTTGTCTCAGATGTTGAGAAATGCCTTATATTAACTTCTGTGAGCTCCTCTCGGTCAGAAAAGACATTGTGACATTTTCAAGTCTACCATTTCATTCAAATATTACCAGCAGCATTTGTAATAAAAAAAACATTAAACATGACATTACCTGTACGAGAAATCCATGCGCTCGTGCTGGCACGCTTTTTGCATTATTGGTAGGCTAAAAGACAGATCAATATACATACAATGATTTTAATAATATATTCCATTGTAAGGTATACAGATAAAAACTGTAGCTTTATCACATTTGTGTTAGTCAGACATTAAAGGAAATCTGTTACAAAGAGGAACATGGCAGAGGCCATTGCTGACCATCGAAGCCTACATTTTATTATTTTCTTGCGTTAAAGGATAAATTAAAGTTTATCAAAAGTCAAAGTAGGGGAGGTGTTAAAACCACTGTGTGGTTTTATTTGCTGTCTTTCTCCTTGATGGAGAGATAGTCACTATCTGTATTTTTCCTAGTGACCACTGGATCTGGTAAAGGAGGTGCTATGAAATCCAAAATTAAAAATTTCTCACTGGAACAGGAGGTGACGGGAAATCTTTACATGGGACACCTGTACCAGTGGCAAATGTTGGAGAGCATTTCTCCCATTTTGAAGCTGTATCTCCATTTGGACAGTTAGTCTTTGGAAAGTTTGGACTTTAGATACAATTTTAGCACACACCCAAATAGTTTAGAGAAGTGGTCTCAAAACTGTGGCCTGGGCCCTAATGCAGCCCTTTGCTTGCCTTTTTCAAGCCCTTGAGGCGCCATCAATGATACAAGACACTATTCCTCCTACTGACTTTATTTCACTGACACCAATGGTGGGGCATTATTCCTCCCACTCCCATTATGCAACAATGGGGTGCTATTCCTTCCATTGACACCAACAATGGGGCATATGTTCTGCCATTGATACCATTAACGGGGCACAATTCCTCCTTTTGGTTTCCAATAATGGGGCAATATTCCTCCCATTGATATCAATATGGGGGCACTATTCCTCCCATTAAAGGAGAAGTATGGCCAAAGCACTTACTTCTGCACTCCTGTAACCCAGATTCAGCCAACAGCGGGCTAAAGTCCACTGTTGGCTGGCATCACATAGCCAGTACAGGCTCTGCAGGGATCCTGACAATGTCGTGATTAACCCAAATGTCTGCCTGGAAGCTGACGCAGCCTCTTTGGGCACCTGAGCCAGCTGCTTCTGGCCCATCCACAGCCCTCTGCAGGAGGGGCAAAGCAGAGAGTGGTGACTGACAGCTCTGTGCTCAGAGCTGATTCAAGGATCAAGCGTCTTTAAACGCCCAGTTCTCATTGTAGAGGCAGCGGGGGGCAGCTCCAGCTCAGATCGATACTGCAGTTATCTAGGCGAGTATGAATGTTTATTATTTTGTATTTTTGCAATTCTCATTTAACACAAATGATGGGGCACTATTCCACTCATTGACACAAATGATGGAGCATTATTTCGTCCATTGACACAAATCATGGGGCACTATTTCTCCAGTTGACACCAACAATGGAGCACAATTCTTCCCACTGACACCAACAGTGGGACACTATAACTCCTACTAATATAAATTTATCAGGCACTGTTCTTCCTCCTACTGACCACAAGTACTATGTAATTCTTTTTTGCTCCCACTAAGCCTGAGGCATTGTTACTCCCACTGATGCCGGGGCATTTTCTACTCCCACTGGCCACAGTCAACCCCCCCCCCCCCACCCCAAAGTCTGAAAGATAATAAACTGGCCCTTTTGTTTAGAAAGCTTGGATACCCCCTGGTTTAGAGAACAATACAATTATGCATTAGCAAACCATCAAAAAACAACATCACAGGGTTTCAGCATATGGTCATATGGGATTTTCGTGAGCATAGTAGGCTGAATATGTATAAAGGCTGTAGGAGGAGCCTGAGAGGGCTATTTAATCCTCCTCCTCCGTCAGGGCCAGTGTCGTCGGGAAAATACTCATAGTACTTCTCATTCTTACATTCAGGGTATTCCCTCTTCTCAGGCATACTGACCAGCTAGGCCAAGGCACACCACAGGCCTTGGTTCTTTGAAATATCGCATTTCCGAAGACTCTGACTACAAACACTTGTTAAATACTTCTGTCCTAAATGCAAACTATTAACTTAATCATCATTGTATGTCCTGGTTACACACAAATAAAGCCACTGCAAGCCTCTCAATATCCCGAGTTCGTGTGCAGGTGCATTAAAAATTACATCCGGCAAAAATGCAACTGAATAGTACAGGTGTGTTGATTGGTGCAACCATCAAGAGACTGGCACTGGATGCCTGTTGTGATCAGGGTTACATCCTGCCAGGATCATTCAACACACCTGTACTGTTCGACACTTGATATATAAAACGATAACATTTTTGTTCTTGGCTCTACAACAGATACTAAACATGAGCTGATTTTCACAGTTTGACAGAACAGATTGTTCGGAAAAACATACAGATGTTCAAGTACCTCAAATGATAATCATTTCAAATAATTACCAGGACCCCCTGCATTAGAAAGGAGCATAAGTAAGGTATTTGAGGTCATAAAGTAAAATATGAAAGCAAGGAGTCAGTCCATCCAAAAGTCATATTTAATTTTTTAGTAAATACCGGGTAGTTAAGGCTCAACTCTAGGCACAGTTAATTTATGTTTTTTTTTTTTTTTTTTACTCTTTAATTAGCATATAAATGTAGATTTTTTTTTTATTACTACTTCAGGAGCTCCACTGCGCAATTCTAATAAATACAGCAGGAAGCTGCACTTCTGGCTCCCTGCTGTATCTGAACAGTGTACATGATTAACACCAGTTCAAGAGTTGTGCCGCCGTCCTTCTCAATATGCTGCGCAATTCATGAAGCACAATCGCCGGAGTATCATTGGGTTGGGGGGGGGGGGGGGAGCTTTTATAGACACTATAAATTTTTCCTGAATGTGCAAAGTGACAGTTTCTCTTTTAAACCCAAGAACAAATATTTATTATATATTGCAGCTTACCAATCCTTCGATCTGGTGGCTGCATTGGATATATTTTCACAGGGTTTCTCTACCCTAGTGACCTGGTGATTCTGCGAGTAACACACAAAGCTTATTCACTGTGCTATATCTACGAAGCAGCAGTGTTGTCACCCTAGGACACCCCCCATTAACATGAGGAGAGTGGTTCTGTAATCCACAGACAGTGAATTGAGAACAATGTTACTCTAGCTGATTAAAAGTAGCAGAAACAGCAAGTGATCAACTCATTAGATTTCTGGCAAGATCAGCAAAACTCTTTCAATGGTATATTTAACGGACCAAATGGGAACAAATAAGAGACTTCATAGTTAAGGTTTACATACAATTTAGGTTCCTGGGTCTATACCTCAGCTGTATTCACTGTATGGGGTGTTTATGTTGTGTCGTGCTGCTTGTGTTACTTTATTATAAAGTTGTAGCCCCCTTCTAGCGTAGGATGCTAGGACAATTTAATTTTTGGCTCCTTCTGTTGTCCAGGGAGCAGCCAGTGATTGTTTGTTCTGGTCTGTTCAGGGTTTCACAGGCTGGAAGTTTGATTGTTTCCCCCTGCCTCTGCAAGAAGCTTCCTGAACATAGGGAGGGGGATTCAAATGACCAGCCTAAATATTTATCATGGCCTGGCCAATCCCTAATGAGGAGTGTACAGAAGGTAGTTGGGGAGGTGATAAATATATTGAAGCCCTGGAAAGATTGCTCTTTCTCCATAGGAAGGTTGCAAGCCTTTGAGGGGGGAGGGGGTGACTGTTGCCCCTCTGAGGTAGCCCCTGGACTGTGTAGCTGTTCTTAATGTCTCAATGGTGTCAGGGCTAAGGGCCTGGAGTTATCTTCTTGACGAGCTGGCTGTGGAACCTCATCATAAGGGATTTGGACTGGAGAAGAATTGTCTCCCTTACTGGTCCATGGCCAGAAGAAGCTGGAATGTGTGCAGCTGTCCTGGTGCCAGATATAGGTGTCAGAGGTAGCTTGAACTGAGGCATCTCTCACAGGGTCTCAGAGTCCTTCCCCTGTCCTCAGCAGAATCCTGGAGTGTGAGCCTAGGGAAAATTGTCTCCATGTTTACTGTAAGGCATTTTGGAGTATCCAGTGCCCTAACCCCTCCCCTGCATAGTGGTGGTGGGAAATCTCTGTACTATTAGGGATGAACCAGCTATTACCAGTGGCCCCTATGGTGGTAGTGCTACAATTATAATTATTATACAGGATTTATATAGCACCAACAGTTTGTGCAGAGCTTTACGAAATAAGAGTGACATTATTGTTACAATAAAATTCAATACAAGAGGTTTAGGAGAATGGAATATAACTTGTACTGGCTGGAGGATCTCTTTGTTGGCATATTTAGGGCATGTAAGCAACCAGGAGGTCATAAGTCAATACCTATAACTTACTCAAATCTTACTTTTGGGTGAACTAACTCTTTAAAGTTTAAAATGTTGATGACTGTTGGTTCCCTTTTCTCCACAGAAAAGAGAACGATCCTAATAGTGATCTGGAGCTCAGGACAGGGCTGGACTGGGACAAAAATTTGGCCCTGGACTTCATCCAGACCGGCCCACTTTAATTATGCAAACAAGCACAAAAACAGTAAATAAACTATACGCATTTGTGCAAAAAAACATAAATAGCATAACATTAGGAGTCCTCACTAACCACTTTTATTATTTCACTTATTCTCCTCTGTATTTTTCTCATCCTTCTCACATCACTGTGTGAAGTTGAGGGCGAGCTGCTCAGCCATTACTTTGACAGGCTGTCACTAAAACCAGCCCACTGAGCCATCGGCCCACCGGGAAACTCCCTGTAGTCCAGATGGCCAGTACATGCCTGGCTCAGGATCATGTATGCTATGAGGAAGATCACAAAGTTCAGTGATGTGGTCAGTTTAAAAGGCAAATGTATAATTCTTGGACCTTACTGAAGACAGGTCTGCCTATGTATAGACACCTGCAGATCAAACACAGCATCTTTCGCAGCACTAAACAGATAAGAACTTTTCGGCCCATTTAAGCTGCGTTCACTTTCCACTGAGCAGGCAACAAGGCGACAAGGCAAAGACAGATGTCCTGCCCATGAGTCGATGTCCCAACGGAAGGCAAGCTTTAGAATCCAGGACCAAGAGTGCTGCTTCTCCTGGCAGATTAATTAATTAGATATAAAAGAGGAGGGGATGGCTTCTCTACAAGAGACAGTATATGTAACTATCATTAGTATAATTAGGATAATCAATATAAGCAATCCATCTTATTGCCATTTTAAGTCGCTCTACCTGTCTGCGATTTCCCACCTAACTATTGATACCCTCTGGTAACTGCACAGACTCCACTCTTCTCTTAAACACTGGCCTAACTGAACTCTAATTCTGCCTTACTAAGAATTTGAATCTGCTGTCTATACTTGCTTGTTTGTTTATTTTTGAAAGTGTCACTTATTTTGTATTACGCCGCCTTGGACAAGATCAAACATTTAACCTTATCCTGTTGCCCCTCTTGCATTGCACTCTGTCCAGGCCAGTTGTAACCCACCCACCCATGAGCCTGGTTTTATCAGCTCCTAATTGAAAAATTGTGAATCTTCCCCCCACACCATCCCTGTATAAATGTAGTTCATTTTTTGGGACGGCTGGCGAGGGTTTGGGCTGGCCACTCCTTGCGCAAAGTGACAAGTGTTTGGCATTTTGACTAAGCATTGCTACAAAAAAGCAAGTAGAGCCTTTAGTGTTCCACACCTATTTTACACAAAGTTCCCCTTCATCCTCTAACTTTCCTCAGCCTTCCTTCTATTCCCATCTCCCCACCCTCAAACATGCTCACACCAATCTTTGCTATAATGTCCTCTCTCCTCCAACTAATTTCTTTACCCCCCCTCTCCAGCCCGCAACCTGTATATATCTCCCTCTCTTCTGCCCACTCAATATTATTGCACTTATCACCTCCTGCTCATTCTAAGCCCACACAGTATCACTACTTCCACTCCACTGCCTTCCTATAAATCCCACTCCCGCCTTACCTACTACTCCTAATGTCTGGGGACATTGCACCAAACCCCCGGCCCTCCCACACCTAACTCCCACCTAACTCCCACCCCCAACCCTCCTCCAACAGTAGTCGTAACTCCCACCTTCTCATCCCAATTCCCCTGATTCCACAAGTCAGCCCCCCTCTTTCATGTGCCCTCTGGAATGCCCGCTCAGTCTTCAACAAACTAGCTTCTGTCAATGACCTTTTCCTCTCCAAATCCCTTAATCTATTTGCTATTACCGAAACCTGGCTCCAGGAATTTAACACTACCTCTCCATTTGCCCTGTCCCACAGTGGCCTCCTCTGGACTCACTCCACCAGACCCAGTGGACGAAAAGGAGGTGGTGTCAGGCCTCTCCTCTCCCCACAATGCACCTTCCAGGTTCTTCCCAAACCGCCCTCTCTTTCCCCCTGCTCTTTTGAAGTGCACTGCATTCGTCTTTTTTCTCTCCAGCTTGTCTGAGGATTGCAGTCATTTTTCGGCCTCCTGGACCAGTGTCACGCTTTCTGGATGACTTCTCTGCATGGCTACCCTACTTTCTCTCCTCTGAAGTACCTGCCATCATCCTAGGTGACTTTAACATTCCAATCAATGTTAATACTGCAACCACTTCTCAACTACTCAACCTAACCTCCTCTTTTAACCTAACCCAAAGGACACAAACCACCACTCACTCCAACGGCAATACTCTCGACCTCGTAGTCTCCCATCGCTGCACTCTCTGCAACCTCTCTAACACCCCCTTTCCTCTCTCTGATCACAACCTTATCCGTTTCACACTCTGCTTGTCTCCTACCTCCCATGCTGCCAACCCACACACCACTACCCGCAGAAACCTTCGCAACTTCAACCCTTCCCTTTTTCATTCTTCTACTGATGGCCTTTACGACAAAATCGCACCCCTGTCCTGCCCAGACCTAACCATTTCCATCTACAACAACACGCTGTCATCCTCCCTAGACATACTTGCTCCTCTTTCTACACGCAGAACCAGGCCCCATCTGCCACAACCCTGGCAAACAGACTACACAGAAGTCTCAAGAGACACATCCATGCTCTTGAGCGAGCATGGCTTAAATCGAAATCCCTGCAAGACTTTACCCTTTACAAATCTGCCCTTCTCAAACTCCTGCCTCCACACTGCTAAACAAACTTACTACAACACTCTCATCAAAACCCTCTCATCCAAAACTTGTAAACTCTTTTCTACCCTTAATTCCTTACTTCCCCCCCCCCCCACTGCCCCCACCCACCAACTTGCTTACCGCTCAACAGATTGCCAACCATTTAAAAAGCAAAATCGACACAATTCTCAAGGAGATATCCAGCATTCAACTTCCTCCCCTACCCAACACATCAGGTCCAACACCACACTCAATACTCTCCTCCTTCTGCCCAGTTATCACCGATGAAGTTGATCAACTCCTCTCCATGGCCCACCTCACCACCTGTCCCCTGCATCCTGTCCCTTCACAATTACTGCGAACACCTTCCCACTCTATCCTAAACTCCCTAACCCACATCTTCAACCTCTCCCTCTCCTCCGACACCTTTCCACCCCCGCTCAAACATGCACTGGTTACCCCCATACTTAAAAAAACGCTCACTAGACCCCTCCTGTTTGAATAACTTAAGTCCCCTCTCCCTGCTCCCATTTGCCTCCAAGCTCATGGCCTTGTCCATGACCGAATGAGTCGCTACCTTACAAACAACAACCTTTCGACCCCCTACGGCTTCCCTTTACAACATTCCACTGAAACTGCCTTACTAAAACTCACCAATGACCTACTAACTGCTAAAACCAATGGCCATTACTCCATACTCATACTCTTAGACCTCTCTGCTGCCTTCGACACAGTTGACCACCTGCTTCGCCTCAGCAATTTACACTCACTTGGCCTCCATAATTCTGCTTTATCCTGGTTATCCTCCTACCTATCTCAGAGCACTGTCAGTGTCACTTACAACTACATCTCCTCCGCTCCTCTTCCTCTTTCTGTTGGTGTACCCCAAGGCTCAGTCCTTGGGCCCCTCCTATTCTCGCTCTATACCTTTTCCCTGGGCCAGTTGATAAGCTTCCAATACCAATTATACGCTGATGACACCCAGATCTATCTCTCCACTCCTCAACTCACCCCGTCAATGTCCTCACGGATCTCAAACTTACTGAATGACATATTGGTATGGATGTCACACCACTTTCTCAAACTCAATCTTTCTAAAACTTAGCTTGTTATATTTCCTCCTTCCTGGTCCCCCCCACCCCCCTCCCCCCCAATGACTATCATTAAGATCAACAGCACAACCATTGGTCCCTCCCCACAAGCCAGGGTGCTGGGTGTAATCCTTGACTGACCTCTTCTTCAGCCCCCGCATCCAATCACTGGCTAAATTCTGCCACCTTAACCTCTGCAACATCTCCAGAATTTGACCCTTCCTGACTAATGACACCACAAAGCACAAACTTATTAACTCCTTAATTATTTGCCGCCTTGACTACTGCAACTCCCTCCTTAATGGCCAACCCTTACACAGGATATCCCCCCTTCAGTCTATTAGGAATGCTGCTGCTAGACTAATACACCTCACTAACCAATCTGTGACTGCTGCCCCTCTCTGCCAATACCTTCACTGGCTTCCCCTACCCCACCGTATAAAATTCAAAATGCTAACCACAACATACAAGGTCATCCACAACATCACCCCCAGCTACATCACCAACCTCATCTGCAGATATTGCCCAAATCGTCCCTTCCCCTCCTCCCAGGACCTCCTGTTCTCTAGCTCCCTTATTATTTCCTCCCATGCTTGCCTTCAGGACTTCTCCAGAGCCTTTCCCATCCTCTGGAACTCCCTGCCCCGATAAATCAGGTGAGCCCCTAACCTGTCCACCTTTAGGAGATCCCTGAAAACTCACTTATTCATGGAAGCCTATCCCACACCCACCTAACAACTGTCCCCAAGCCACCCCCATCAAATCATTCCCTGCATCTATTACCTTTTGTACCACCACCCCCTCCCTATGAGCAGGGCCCTCCTGTCCCTTCTGTATTGAACTATACTGTAATTGTGCTGTCAACACTCTACATTGCAAAGCGCTGCGTAAACTGTTGGCGCTATATAAATTGTGTATAATAATAATAATACATAATAATAATTATAAGGACAGGCAGGAATGCGCATAGCATAAGCAGGCCACAGCAAGGACAACTCTTCCAAATCATGACAGCTAACGACAACCAAACCAAAGTTACATCTCCGAAAGCATTCAGCAAAGCAATTACTTCATCAAGGCTATACCTTGCAGTCCCCAAAAACCCGAGTCATTCCATTAAGTGTACCTGTCATATTGTAGCAAAAATTAATTTGCAGAGCAGAAGTCAAGGAAAGGTAGACATTTGTCATTTTTTCCTGATTAAATGCCATGAAAGAACATTATTATGCCAACATTAGTTTACCTCGCTTCCTTCACTGGTCAGGTGAGCAGGTCTATACACTGGTCTATATTTTTATGTCTCAGGGAACATGGTGACACAACAGGAAGTGAGAAGTAATGCCCACCATGGGGACAAAAAAACTATTAAAAAAAAACTAACACGGGCACCAACCAACTAACCTCTCTAGCCAAAGCAGAAAAAGAAAATTAATTCAGTCATCAAATCTAATAATTGGTACGGTAAGCTGGAATATAATAAATGTTTGCTTTTGGGTTTAATACTGCTTTAACTGTAACAGATAAATGGGTGTCATCTGCTGATTGGTGGGGCTGTGTAAATGTGAGGAATTAATAGGAGTACAAATCATTTACCAGGTAAAACAGCTCCCTTATATGTATTTCATCTGTATATTTTGATGTGTACCTGGAATTCAGCTTTAACCCTTTCACTGGCAGGTCCTCCTCTTCTTGCTGTGACTCAGAAAGCGACGTCTATGACGTCACTTCCAGGTCAGCCTCTTGGTGTCCCCAGCTATCTTAGCCGGGAAGCAAATTTTTGCAATGCAATCTGCATTGCAAAATATTCATGGGGCCCAGATTAGACATCGGGGGACTTTTAGATTGTGCATGTCTCATTAAAGAGAACCTGTCACCTAAAAATCATATTTTTTTTTAGGCCCCCCCATATGAACGTAAACGCATGTATCGGGGTGCCTATGTATGAAAACGTTGATTGCAATAAACATATTACATATTGCTGAGTGAGAGCAATAATTCTAGCACAAGAATTATCAGTAACACTAAACTGATACCTATAGGGTGCTTTTAAAGCGTCACCTATGGAAAATATAGGGTACTGAAGTTTGCCGCAATTTCACAGACACATACAAATTTAAGGTTTGATATGCTGGGTATCTATTTACTCAGTTCAACCTTGTCTTTTATATCCTACCAAAAATGGGTAGTTTATTGTGTTTGCTTGCCCTAAAATTCACTTTAGTGTGTTATTTACTGAAAACCCTTGTGGTAATAACGTGCGACATAATAAATTAGAACTATCACTATTTTATTCTCTAGGGTGTCTACTTTCAGAAAATATATAATGTCTTCAGGCCTAAAATGATTTTTAGAACACATGTGCAAAAAACGCGAAAAACGACTCTGGCAGCAAAAGGGTTAAAGTAAATTAGGCGATTGTCATTTTTTCTAATAATAACCAACCAACTTGCAATGCATTTCTAAATTTTGGGTGGAATATCCTTTGAAGTGCTGTAATCCACAACTGAGATTTCCTCCTACTCTCTACGCAATAAAAAATCTGACAGGCTGGATAAAAATGAAAGGATAAGTTTGCCTTTTTTTAGGGTGGAACATGTAACATGTTCCCATTGCTGCAGTGTCTCCCCAGTCCCCAGCTTATACTGACAGTGAGCCAGGGATCTTCTCCCTGATCTCACTGTCACAGAGTTCTGTGTTTGGGAGACCTACAAGTACCAAACTTTGCAGCTGTCAGCTTGTAGTACTGAATGAACTACGAGGGCTTCCTGTCATTCTGTAACTGCCTGCTCGTATGAGGTGCAAACAGACAGTTTACACAGTCTGTAAGAGCCCTGCATTGCACCCGTGATCTGTTGCAATGCTTGCTAGACTCCTAGTAAAAAAAAATGCAAATTTTTTACCTGCAAAAAGATGCAGTTAATATATATTTTTTTACAGGTGAACTTATTCTTTGGGCTCAGTTTACCATAAAGAACTGTGCAACTGCCTTAAACCTCGCCTACTACATCCCAAATTTAACATTCTATAAAATGTGTAAAGCTCAATTGAACTTTCAGTTTAAATTCGCTAAATATATTCTAGGTGCATCAAAACAAAATTTCTCTGCAGATTCCTGTCGCTGAAAGTCCCATCATGCATGTGAATGGAGCCTAACAATTTGTTTTTTTTTTTAAATGCAGCCAGAGGTTGAGTTGAAAGGCCTTTCTCCTGAAAACTTTACTCAGAGAAGAACCCTTGTTCTTTGTGTAAAAGGAGTGGTCTCTTCACAAAGGTCCAACACACCCTCGCTAGGGCAGAGGTAGAGCTCTCCGATCAGTAGCAAACATTAGCGTTGCTGATTGGATAGCTCTATCTCTGACTTACCAGGGGATGGCCTTTTTAAAGATTTTTATTGTTTTTTCAAGATGAGTACAAGCAAAAGAATGGCATGGCACAATCAAAGGTATAGGTTAAAAAAAAAAATGATCACGATAGGCATAACACCCTTAACAGTGAAAGTATAATCTGTGGGGAAAGTGCAATAACAACAGAGGGCCACATGTGAATTTGAGATGAAGAAAGAAGCACTTACCTCAAGTGAGGCATTTGGCGATAATGAAAAGTTGCCTGTGAAACAGGTTATTGTATAAAAACATAAACAACTCTTGTCTCTAAAACTGGAGATAGAGCACTTGAGGGGCATCAAAATGGATGATAACACAAAGTAAGAAGCAGGAGAAAGCAAGGAGAAAATAAATAAAAGTTCAGAAAGAAAGTAGTATCGGTCAGGGCAAGGAATAAAAGTCTGAGATGAAGAGGGAATGTCGTGGATCAAAGATCTAACCACCAGATATTATAAATTATAGTGTGGTGAGCAAACTGGCTCCATAGAGGTAAGATTGTAGGTAACCCATGGGGGCTAAACCAGAAAGCTGTCATGGGTGTCAGTTAAGATACTGGAAGGCTTCTCATCAATCATAAAGATATGAAGGCAGGTCTTAACCTCCTGAAAGGTGATCAATTGTGCTTGGCTATACTTTGGTCAGAAAGAAAGTAGTCTCATTCAGGGCAAACTATAATATATAGAGATAAAGAGAGAGAAGGGAAAAAAGATCTGGCCACCAGAAATTATAACGTATAGTGCGGAGAGCAAGGCAAGGTCCATAGCAGTATGTTCGTAGGTAACCCATGAGGACTATACTTAAGAAAGTTGTCATTCATGTCAGTTAAGACAACTTCTCTCTAATCATAAAGCCAGGAAGGTGGGTCATAAACTCCCGAAAGGGGTTAGATTGTGCTTTCCAAGCCAAGCCTATAGTTTGGTTTGCTGCTTGGAAAACAAATGTTGATAGTTTGTGCTGGTGTTTATACAAAAGCCAAAAAACTTTGGACCAGAAAATAATGACAAAGAGGAACATCCAACAGGTGCGTTGAACATCTCTAAACTCATTGCATTCCCTAAAACGCTTTTAAGGGGCAGTGGGATGTAAATGGGGCACCCTAGTTGGAACAAGGTATATATATATGCTGCCTCCAGTTAAGTGATGTTAGAAGAATTTTTGGATATGTTCAGCCATACTTGGCATTGGTTCTTATTAGTTTTAGAGGGAAAGGAATCCAAGAGCCACTCATTAACATAGGAGTGGAGCATGGGGGAGGAGAGAGCACTGAGCTGGGTATATAACGGTGAAGACCAATGTGGGTGCATATGGATCATGCAGACAAATGCATTCAAATTAAGTAAGGAGGTTCTTAGTGAGGGGTTGGTGATGAGGGACCTGAACCAATATCTGCATGTAGTGAAATAACCCCCAAGAAGGAATTTTGGTGCCAGTCTCTCAAAGTCACTAAAGATATAAGATCAGAGGAATGTATCATGCAGTATATAGTGTTGAAATTGTTGTTAGACCACCACTTGAAAGCTGTGGTGTTATCCAAAGCAGGTTGGAGCATGGGATTTTCCAGCAGAGTGGACATAGGCAGGTGGCGTGAGACTAAGGAGCTGGAAAATGTAAGGGCGTTTAATACTCCAATGGTATTTTGTGGAAAAGGGATACGGGAGGGAGGATGGAAATGGTAGGGGATCCAATTAATAGTGTAGCACCGTGATGTTTTGGCAGGGTTGCTAGTAACTTTACCTGCCAGGTATAGTTGCCTTGGCCAATTGATAGGAGATAAATTGATTCCACCCTAACTCTGGAATTGCTGCACTTCTCTCTTCTGTCCCTACATGGCCGGGTATCTGGTGGCATTAGATATGACAAGGGCATTGCAAGGACAGATTAGGAATAGAGGGGGTTTCTCAGCCAATGGGCAGGGATCTTCTTGGGTTCCTTGGCCTGCTGGGAGAGCCTGATTATTTGGGTGAGGTCAGGTGAGGTGAGGTTCCGTGCCACCTGGGTGGCTGTCTGGGTGGATGTGCTGCCACGGGCTGCTAGGCCAAAGCCTGAGGCCTATCCCGGGGACATCTGGCTGCTAGTCTGTCTGAGGGCCTATCCAGAAGCAAGAGAGCAGCATAGGGTTGGGACTGCGGCTTTCAGTCCAACCAGAAGTGATGATTCTGCTGGCCGGAGAACCTGTCATGGTCAGAGGTAGAAGGGAAGCTGTCGCCACTAAGGGACCATCCACCTTATTACCAGGGATCACAGTGAGTAGCTGAAGCAAGTACCCAAGAGCAGTATTCTCACCAACCGGGGGTGGTGAAGAATTGGGCAACTTCAATGTGGTGTGATGCTTGAGTATCTGTGAGTGCCAAGCTAGGGACCCAGCAGGGGTGACGCTTGAGGAAGATACTCAGTGAGAAGATTGGAAGAGCTCAGGAGGTCCAGTGGCAGTGGATCTAAGTGATAGACTGGGATCTCAGTTGAGTGAAGATCTAAAGAGGAGATTGTGGAGGAAGTGAAAGAGTTCATTACATCCTTTGTTAGAAACTGTTCAAGATTGTTGCCATAGGAGACAGCGTGTCTACAAATGCAGATGTGGCGCTCGGCTGGGTGCCTTTCCCTGCATGGCTGTCTACCTATAGAAGTCTCAGAGTCTGCTAATTAACATTGCAACTACTAAAGGATGTCCTGGCCCTAAACCCTCTATCCCACAGTTCTGTTCAAGAGAATATAAATCTCTTTGCATTCAAGAAGTGTGTGGCGCCCATGAATTTACTTTGCACTACACCCACCATGCCTTGTAACCCACTCTACATAGAAGGATGTCAGCTATCTCTAACTCTAGAGGTTCTCATTAGACCAAAGGGGGTTTGGGACTTGGCTACAATAGAGTTAACTGCAACTGGAAAAGAATTTGGAATTTCCAGTAGTACCCACCAGAGAGGGTTCTTGGGTGGATGTGTGTATGATAGCTGCATGGGATAAGTGAGCTGCTTGACAATAACAAGTTTGGGACACCCAGTCCTCGGTTTCTCTTGTGTATCTACATAATTTTTCTGGAGACAAAGGGAAGTTTGTGATTCTAAACAAAGGACATAACACTTTTTTGCACTGCCTTAAGTGCAAAGGACGGGTGGTAACAGGTAGCGTGTGAAATATATATAAAAATTTGAGAAATAGGGTCATTGTGTCTGAATTGATGTGGTGTATCCAAGATATGCAAAGGGAAGTCAAGGTAACCAGCATTAGTCTGAGTTTCTGAAAGAAAGTGTAAGTAGCTTGTCAGCTACTGGGATTTGTAGGTGTGGGTTTTATGCTTTAATAGTTTAGGGACTTTAGAGCCCATCGGAAGGGGGAATTGAGTTTCAAAAAGCTCACTATGTTGAGGGGGAGTGTGATATTTAAGGTGATTTGGATTGATTAATACACAGGTCCAAGACAGTTAAGAGTTGCTGTAGAAGTTAGAGAATGGAAGAAAGAGAAGGCTGAGAAATAATTAGAAGCATGTCAACCTACGAAAAGTTTTATAGTGACGCTGAGCTTTAATGTTCACATGTCCCTGATCAACATGAGAAGGGGTTCCATTGCTAATGAAACAAGAATGGGGGAAATAGGGTATCCTTGATGAGTGCCACAGTGTACTCTGTTATCTCTGGAATAGGAGCCTGCACAGATATGAGATTGGTGAGCTGAAAAGCTTGAAAACTAAGGACCAAAAGACCAGTGGGCCATTCTAGATCATTCCATGTCACTGCCTCAAAGGTTTTAAAAATATCAAGTAATAAAAGGCACTCTCAGATGTCTTTTCTCCATGAGATGGGTAACTTTGGGAACACTGTTGCTGGCCTGGGAAGAGTGAAAAAACCCAACGTGGTCCCAGTAGAAGAAGGATGAATAAAATCTGTTAAGATGGGTTGCAATATTTATTTCCAGTAATTACATTTCCGAGTTCAATAATGATATTGGACGGTAGCTAGAGCTATGAGTGGTATCCTTATCAAATTTTTCGAGCATTGTGATATAAGTAGAGAGGGAGGAGGAATTAGTCCCATTTTTGGTAATGAATTAAAGCGGAACTTCATCCAAAAGGGGACGTTCTGCTTTTATGCAGAACTATAAAAGAAAAAATGTGCAGCGCAAAAAGTGAAATTAAGATAAAATAACATAACATAAAAGTTCATATCCAACAAATGATGCAAAGTGATGTGGATGAGAACACCCAGTGACTGTCAATCATCAATCGAATATTGCAGTGATAAATCCTCCACCATACGAATAAAATACTCTTACCAAATGTGATAAGTAAAAACGCACGGACCCAATGAGGGATAAAACGTGAGACACCGATCTGGCCAATCCGAGACTCAATCTGGAGCTGTATGCTGATCAGGAACGATCCAAGATGTCCTTAGGTTGAAGATGCAGCTTCAAACAGGATGTAGTCATACAAGTGTGATGCCCAGAAAAAAGAGAGGAATGCGATCTAAGTGCACACTGTCATCTTCATTTATTTAAAAAATGTAGCGAAATTAAACAGGAACATGCTCTCATAAGAGCAGCGCACTGAAAGTGTATACTAGAAATAGCCAGTCTCTGAAGCTCCAAGAGCGCAAAGAGATACACTGAAGCGCAATGGAAATAAACAAAAAAGATTTGCCAAAAACAGACAAAAAACTTTGTAGTTGCACACAACACGGTGTGCAGCCACTGTATGCAGTGATGAGAGGCGGGTGACACGGTAACTCCTCCCCCGTACGTACGTTACGTCTCCAGGACTTCGTCAGCGGTGGGTGAAAGGTGACTCGCCAGTGTACATATACATAAGCTTCCCCTGCTGACTTGCTTTTGAACGTGCTACTCCATGTCTGTCATCCTTAGCCTTCCTTCACTACTTGGTGAATCAATGACCTGGGAACATGCATGTGCTTCAGAATTACCAGAGTGTGCACCTTTAAGTCAGAAATGCCAGAACCCATATTCCCTATAAATTTGCATGGCTAAAAACAGAAAACATTTAGGCATTCTAAAAAATAATAACAGCAAGGAATATGAACAATACCAGGATACGTACAGCAGGTTGTGATGATGCAGCTGGCGTTAATATACCAATCAGCCCTGAGGTAAGAGAGAGCCTCCTGCCCTCTGCGATAGGTTCTTTCAACAGGTCCATTTTGGATGCTTTAGGGGCACTGGAACAGGACTTGCTGAGTAGTTTGTGGTTCTTGAGTCCGTCTAACTCTTCCATACGAAGATTACTAGAATAAGACCTGCTTAAAAGTTTATGCGGCTTCAAGGTGCTGTTGTGCTCACATCTGGGGTCCCCAGAACAAGAACGAGTTAAGAGTTTATGTTGTTTCAGGGAGATGCATTCCTCCTGCTTAATGGCTGTAGAACACTGGCGGTTCAAAAGTTTGTGTGGTTTCAAGCCCATTGGCTGTTCCGCCCTGGGGTCACTGGACAGCGAGCGGCCAAAGTTCCTGTGAGACTTTGGATTACATATGTCTTCAGGTTTCACTGTGCTAGAACAAGTCCTTCTCAGGAGTTTGTGAGTTTTGGAGATACCGTCCTGCTCAGATTTCAGCTTTACTTTGCTTTTACCACATCCAGGAGGGGGATAACTTGGCGACCTAGGAGAAGAACAAGCACAGAAATCAGTTTATAATTTATTCAACCTCAATAAGTAAATACTTAGAAATACATGTCTGTTTACTTAATAGAGCAAAGAGCATCAGGCAAAGTGCAGTTACCAACAGTAAACAACCAATTTCCCTTTTCAAAGTGAATCCAACACTTTAAATCTGAACAAACAGCTACCAAACTTCTAAATACATAAATTTAATACATATAAGGGAGCTGTTTTACATGCCAAATGATCTGTATTAGACAGCACAGCCGTGTCTGATAGTGTTAACTACCTGCAGCAGAGAACACTTAACAGGTCTTGTTCCTGACCAGCCTGTGACTGGACAGACATAGGAAAAGCATTAGACTGATAAGGTCATTTCTCTCTCGCTCTGCTCTATCCTCCTATCAAGCTGCGGTTTCCAAAGCAAGCAAAGTCCTTTCTTGTATTAAGAGAGGTATGGACTCCAGAGAGAGAGATATCATTTTGCCCCTGTTCAAATGATTAGTAAGACCTCATCTGGAATATGCAGTTCAGTTTTGGGCACCAGTTCTCAAAAAGGATATCGGGGAACTGGAGAAAGTGCAGAGAAGGGCAACCAAACTGATAAGAGGCATGGAGGAGCTCAGCTATGAGGAAAGATTAGAGCAACTGAATTTATTCACTATTGAGAAGAGGCGAATAAGTGGGGATATGATCAACATGTACAAATATATAAGGGGTCCATATAGTGAACTTGGTGTTGAGTTATTAACTTTATGGTCATCACAGAGGACAAGGGGGCACTCTTTACGTCTAGAGGAAAAGAGATTTTATCTCCAAATACGGAAAGGTTTCTTCACAGTAAGAGCTGTGAAAATGTGGAATAGACTCCCTCCAGAGGTGGTTCTGGCTAGCTCAGTAGATTGCTTTAAGAAAGGCCTGGATACTTTCCTAAATGTACATAATATAACTGGGTACTAACATATATAGGTAAAGTTGATCCAGGCAAAATCCGATTGCCTCTCGGGGGATCAGGAAGGGATTTCTGTCCCCTGCTGTAGCAGATTGGAGCATGCTCTTCTGCGTTTTTTTTTTTCCTCTGGATCAACTGGATCAACTGTGGGTATAGAATTGGGTATATTGATTGTACGATATTTCTTATTTTTATTTGTTATTTCTTTTTTTTATGATTGAACTGGATGGACTTTTTTCGGCCTAGCTGATGTAACTATCAGCTTGTTCCTTTTTAGCACATAAGCACTGCATCACAACTGACTGGCTCTCTTTGCTGCATTTGGTGGAGAGCAAAACAACCTTATAACCCGGCTGGTGAAATTTCTGGCCTGAGCTCTCCATAGTGCTGAACTGTGTTATCTGCTCTTGATTATAATTAGGTGTCTATTTGTTTTAGTCTAGACCAGGATTCTCCAAACTTTCTAAACAAAGGGCCAGTTTACTGCCCTTCAGACTTTATGGGGGCTGCATTGTGGCCAGTGGGAGTAGAAAATGCTTTGGCATCAATGGGAGTAAACAATGCTTCATTCATATGAGTGCGAGGACTAGTGCCAATTGCTGGTGTCAGTGGGAGGAATAGTGCCCCATATTTTGCATCAGAGGAAGGAATAGTGCCCCATCTTTGGTGTCAGTGGGAGGAATGGCTCCCCATCATTGGTGTCAGCAGGAGAAATGGTGCCACATTTTTGGTGTCAGTAGGAGAAATGGTGCCCCATCATTAGTGTCTGTGGGAGGAACAGTGCCAATTGTTGGTATCTGTGCAAAGAATAGCGCCCTATCATTGGTGTCAATGGGAGGACTGATCCCTATTGATGGTGTCAGTCTGAGGAATAGTGCCTTGTTTTGGGTGAGCAATAGAGCCCCAAGGGCCAGATAAAGGCAAGCAAAGAGTCACATCTGGCCCCTGGGCCACAGTTTGGACACTACTGGTCTAGACTATTAATTCAAAAGTACTTATCTGAATTCTGCTAGTATAATTAATATGCTAATGTGGCGCACTACCCCTTCGCGCGCTGCTGATTTGTTCATTACCTTTTTGTAACCCCGCTCTCCATTCCCCATGCAACTTCAGGACCCCAAACAAACTCTGGAAACTACAAACAAAAATTTTTTATAAGGCTTTATTCTGGGATAAATCGGTGGGCTGGTGAATGGAATATATGAGATGCCCCATCCGATCCCATTTCTGAATCCAAAGGAAGGGTACTGATTTGTTGTTGTAGTTAACCCCTTCTAACAATCTTTTCCTGATTTCAACTTCTGTTTCAGACCTTGAACACTTCCAATATGGACTGACAAGCATCACTCTGAATAATGCTGTGGATATAGACTCCAAAGTCACAGGCAACACAGCCTATTTCCATGACTCTTGTTGTCAAATCCCCGTCAGTTCTGGAAAGTGTGATGTTACTGGGGTCCTTGGACACACAGTAATATTTATGGAATAGCACCACTGGGTTGCAATCCCTTTGCCCTCTCCCAATCAACAGTCCATGTTACTCACAGAAAGTCGATTCCCAGTTTCCTCCGTCCGCTTAGTTCCCACTTCCTCCTCCATGCTGTCCGGTGCATCCCCGCATGGGATGCCCGGTCTTCCTTAAGTACTACATGATGACTTTCGTTCCAGGGACCAGATGTTGGCCTTCCTGGACTCCTCCTCCGGCTATCCAACTCTGGGGTCTCTGAACCCCCGGGCCGTCAAGCCTTACCCTGGAGTCTCCGGGGTCTCTGAACCCCCAGCCCTCCGGCCCTCGAACTCCTGCTGATCTCTCTCCAATCTCCAACCTCCAGGAGCATGTGACCCCCCCTTTTTATATGAGAGACCACCCATTGACCAAAGAAATTAACTATTGGCCAATTCTCTCACATGGGTTTCCTGCCACTCAGGATTCAGCCCTTCCTCTCTTTCCAGTAAAAATCCACTGTCAAGCAGAGGAGGCATCCCTGAGCCCACACCCCCATCTACTCTGACGCTCCCATCCCCAAATAAACAACAGGCCTAAAAGAAGAGCAAGGCCCTGGCCAATTTTACCTATCTCTAGCCTACACTTTCAAAAAACATCCACTAAGCACCTACTTAAACTTAGGGGGCTCGAATAATGTACTATAAACACAAAATATAACACAAAACAGAAATCAAGTTGAGAGTAGGAGTACCAGTACCCACTCTGTGAGCTAACAAGGGGCAACTGCGTTGAACAATGCTGGGGTCCTAACATGTTTTAGGCACTGACTGCTAAAGAAATGTGTTTAACCCCCTGCCTACCAAGTTACATTTATAAATGGTATGGCAGCTGCTGATGCAGCTATGAGCTTGGTACCGAATTTAAGAGCCGGCGAAGGGCTTTCCAATAATAGTGATCACTTTTATGGGCCCCTCAAAGTGTGTGCCCCTTCCCTTTAGCAGCACCTGGGGTAATTCCTGGGCTCTCCTGTTCCTTCCGTGGAGCCCGGGACCATGGAAAACAGCTTCCATAGTGAAAGCTGGAGTAACTCAGGAAACTCAATTTTCTGATCCCTCCTATGACTAATGACACCAGAAGCAACGTGTGTTATGTCCCTTCCGGGGTCACGGCTATCATTCCTCAGCTAGTGTAGCCAAGGATGCAGCCATTCAAGCACAATCTGTGCTCGGAGGGCAGGGGAAATGTTCCCAAAGATTCCCAAAATCTTTAAAAAGTGTACCTGTCATCTGCCCACGCTATCGCATACGGGGATTGTAAGCCCCATTGTGAAAGCAATAATATAGCACAAAAAAAAATATTAAAAAGTAAAAAAAAAAAGAATTGTACAAAATAAAAAATAATAATAAAAAAAAAAAATTGTAAGTACCCCTGTCACTCCTGTACCCCCCTCATATCAAAATTGCAGCGTAGGACAAGCACATGTATGTAAACATTAATTGTGCCACCCATGTGAGGTATGACCATGAACGTCAGAGTGAGAGCAATAATTCTAGGGCTTTTAAATCATTGCCTATGGTGAATTTTGGGTACCATACAGTAGTTTTTTGCAATTCCATGGGTGTGCACAATTTTAAGGCTTGACACATTTGCTATCTATTTACTCAACGCAACCCTCTCTTTTATATTTTACCATAAATTGGTTATAATATTGTGTTTGTTTGCACTAAAATGTGTTTCGTGCAACATAAAAAAATGCAACCACGACCATTTTATTCTACAGGGTCTCTGCTCTTAGAAAATAGATATTGGGACGGGGGTTACACTAATTTATACAAAAAAATGCTGATTTTAACATGTGCAAAAAAAATTTTTAATTGCCCCAATAGAGAAGTGGTTAAGCATGATTAAAGGAAAAGGAAAGTATAAGATGAACGCCCTTCCATCCCTTTTTTTAGCATAGCGAGCAGACTGGTGTTGGGTTTATGCAGGTTCCTGTTTTTTTATCGCTATGATGATGAATCTCGAGAAGGTCTGACCAGTATGACAAACAGTTTGGCAGATAAGGATAAAAAAAAGTAAATTTACTGTACAAGTACCATATGTAGAAATGTATAGTATTTTGTGGTTTTGCTAGGGTTAAGCTGCCAGTACACCATGTGAGATTAACTTTGTAGAATCCTAGCCACAGAGCAATCATAGAGGAAGATTTTGATCTTTCAGTTGCACTGTAGTTGACGCCTAACCGATAAGGAAATGTAAAAATATAGTTCACAGAGAATGAGGTTTCTTGTGAAATTTGCTGTGACAGGAAACACATGTCTCTTAGAGTCTCTCCACTTTGTGGTTACTATAGCTAGCCCAGACACGCATGCGATCGCACCGTCTGAGGAGATGCGGTGGACCCATCTGTATCACGTACCTGCGCAATGTAGAAAAAATGTGCAGTGGAGACTTCACCTTCTTCTCTGACATCTTCTTGTGCGAACAATTCAATTTTTCTTTGCTCTGCTTCCATTGCTGCGTCACAAACGTCTGCATGATCCTATGTGCACATTCATAATAAGGATCAGGTAAAAATGACTTTATTATCTGCAACAGCTGAAATCCTACCAAATTCACCTTCTCTATGAAGGACACATCCATGGCATTTCTATGGTATGGGAAAAGTGACACACACATACAGGGTTTCAAACTAACACAAAACAACAACAGAGGAGTGGAGGGACTTTTAAGGTGCTGGTTGTACTTCCCTCACGAAAAAAAAGGTACCGTATATACTCGAGTATAAGCAGAGTTTTTCAGCACATTTTATTGTGCTGAAAGTGCCCGCCTCGGCTTATACTCGAGTCAAGCACTTTTCTGCAGCAGAAAATGACATATCTTTGGGCCTCTTGGTGCTAGGAACCCCAAATTTGGTATGCAAACCCAGTGGGACCAACACTACAACATATCCAATATATGGGGTTCCTAGCTCTAAGTGGCCCAAGATACGGGGCCCCAAAGTTGGTTCGGAAAATGTCATTCTCTGCTGCAGAAAAGTGCTTGACATTTTCCGAACCAACTTTGGGGCCCCGTATCTCGGGAACCCCATCTTTGAATATGTTGTAGTGCTAGTTTGACTGAGTTTGCATACCATTTAGGGTTCCTAGCACCAAGTGGTCCCAAGATACGGGGCCCCAAAGTCAGGCAACTGTGTCCATCTGCAGCAATGTTATTTCAGGATCCTTTGGGTCCAGAGACCCCATTTTGGCTGCAGATAGGGGGCATCTAGAAACCCTTAACTACCAAGTTTGAAGTTTGGGGGACCTATGGCTGCAAATGGGCACAAAGAGGCATTCAAATGGGCACAGTGAGGCTGCAAATGGGCATTGTTGACCCTCTTTTCCACTTACAGTAGCTGCACATTTCTCACCTTAGGCTTATACTGGATTCAATAAGTTTTTCAATTTTTTTGTGGTAAAATTAGGTGCCTCGGCTTATATTCGGGTCGGCCTATACTCCAGTATATACGGTACATAAGGGGAAATTTACTAAAACTGGAGCACTCGGAATCTGGTTCAGCTGTGCATGGTAGCCAATCAGCTTCTAACCTCAGCTTGTTCAATTAAGCTTTGGCAAAGGAGGGGGGGGGGTGTCCCTTCCTTCCAATCAGCTCTCAAAGCTCTAAATGTAACTTCAGCTCTTGGCCCCCCTTTTTTTTTCTCTCAGAAAAGCTTTAAAATTCTGCACTTTGAATGGCTGTAGAGAAGAGAAGACTGCAGATAAACAACTTACATAGGAGGATTTGTTTAATCTCTGTGTATTAAAGAGGAAGTAAAGCCCCTTAAAAAAAAAAAAAGACACCCTGCAAGGCAAAGCCATAAGCATAGCATACTAGCTCATTATGAAAGACTTACCTGAAAACGAAGCCCCCGAAGCGGTCCTTATCCACGATCTTCTGCGCCGCCATCCAGGGCCGGAGTGACTTCCGGGTCTCGCCGCTCCAACGCTGTGATTCGCTGGAGCGGCGATGACGTCACTCCCGCGCATGCGCAGGAAAGCGGCATATCGCCGTGAACCCGGCATGCTCAGTGCGCCTGCGCGCCGCTGTCTACAGCGATGCCTTTTCATTTCTAAATATCTCCTAAACCATGTAGGTTTAGGAGATATTTATTGGACCTACAGGTAAGCCTTAATCTAGGCTTACCTGTAGGCCAAAGTGCTTTGGAAGGGTTTACTTCCACTTTAACTGAGGTCAGCCACTTCACTGGGTGTATGTGAGGGTATACATCCACTTCAAGCTACGATAAGCAGTGAATGGGAATGTTTACATTCCCGGGGCTTGTAAAAAAGGCATCACTTAGCTGTGCCTTAAGGTGGCCATAGATGGATCGAAATTCAGCCAGTTCAGCAGGGACCAGCCAGATTTCAAATCCATCTCTGCCTGTTCCCACTCGACAGAAGTCGATCTAATGGCTAATCAAAAAAAACTGAACCATGGTCAGCTTTAAGGGCTTTTTTACACATAACATGCAGTAAATTGCATGGAAAATGTATTTCCTTCCATTTACCCTCCATTTATGTGCATTTTTGTGTGCACTTATGTGCGTTGATGTTAAAACCCTATGCATTTTGCAGGTGACTTGATGTCACATCCTGTTTGAGTAGGGGGACTTTTTGTTTGTGAGGGGACAAAACTATAAAAAAGTATTTTTTTCTCCATTACCAGCATTGCGTTGACATGTATGTTGCATTTGCATGTTACATTTTAACACAATGCAATGCTACACAGGTCAACGCAGTGTTATGGTGTGAACAAGACAAGTAGAAAAGAATTGTTATCTCTGTGTAGATGCATTAATACACATTTTTACTGTGCGTTAAAAAGCAGGTTAACACAATAGTGTGAATGGGCCCTAATAAGACAGCCCGATATTTAAAAACTAGCCCCAGTCCTGTTACAGTAGCAGAAAAAAAATGTATAACATTCACTTACTTTTTTAACTGGTGTCCCAAACCAAACTTTTCCTTCGTAGATATCTGAAATACGTCAACTGTTGGCACTGAAAGGAAGAGAAATCTCAGAGAAATCTATTGAATGTATAAGACATTGACAAGTTACAGCAGGCTTTCTCAACCTTTTAACCCTAGAGGAACCCCAAAAAATGTTTTCAGGTCTCGAGGAACCCTTACTAAAACCAATTCATCAGGGGTCAATAGGAACAATGCCCCTTATACTGGTGGTCAATAGGAAGAATGTTCCCCTTAAATTGGTGCTCAGAATGCCACCCTTAAAGACAGCTAAAAAGATATTTTGTGTCTTGCTGCTGGCTTTGCTAAGTGATGGTGAACCTTGAACTCTGTAGGCACCATCAAAAATGTGGTTCGTCAGCCACAGCTCAAGGAACCCCTAACAACCTCTGGAGGAACCCCAGGGTTCCACGGAACCCTGGTTGAGAATGGCTGGGTTACAGGGTACTGTCCTAAAACTAGCATGTGGCTTATGAGCTGGGGCATGGCAGCTTCCCTTAGAAGCTTTGCGCTGAGGAATTTTTGCTTTGATGACAGATGCATTTTAATGTACTGGGAAAATATGTTGGCTTATCATTGAACAATTGAAATTGAATTGAAAATTAAAGTTATCTGGCTGTTTTGCTGGTTGGCTTCCATACTTCATGGAATTCTAATTTTACTCCCACATCAGAATTTGCTTGCTTGCCCCAGGTCAGTGACTATTCAGGCAACTAGCATTTCCAGAAGAAAGTCCGAAATGGCAGCCTCTGTATTAAGTGTCAGTAGATTGAAGTGGAAGTGTATATGGCACATTCCACAGACTTTTATTAGTTTAGAGGTCACTGGACTGGCGGTGAGTTTGCATTTTTTTAAGGTAGTGATGGTGATTGCTCATGTGGTGTGGAGACCATTACACATAATTTATGGACATTAATACTATTATTTGTATTTTTGTAGCTATTTGGCTGTGTTAACGCCAATTTTATTTCTTTTTACACATCAACTGGAGGGTAAACCTGGCGGTGCATAATCAGGGGCCAATTACAAGAACCCCAAAGAGACAGCTAGCTACCAATGATGGAGAAAGGGAGGATAGTGGCATAAGACCTGGCCTGTGGCAGCTGAGCAGCAGATACTGAACTCCCTGAGCAGGTAAGTATGTTTTCCAAAGATACTCCTACATAATTAGCAAGAGGAGAGAAAAAAAAAGCATAGAGGGTGAAGTTCCTTTTTAATTAGGAACTAAGGGCCCCAGTTACAAAGCAAAAGTGGGCCATAATAAAAAATACCAAAAAAAATCCTTTAAAAAGATGCATACATAATTGTAAGATTTAACTACTAACCTGGGCCATTTAAATATTGTGTGAGAGAACAGTGGAGGCGAATTACAATCGGTTCTGTGCGGATAACATCCCACGCTACAGCAATTTCTTCCTGACAAAAGACATAAGAAGAACCAAATATGTTAGAAAAAAGTTATCCCTATCAGAGATAGATAGATAGATAGGCCACTATGGTTATCATCTGGAAAAAAATGATATTACTTCTAAGTAAAAATTAAATGAGGTAAGCTTATTTATACAAATTCAAGGTGATATTTGACACTTGTAAAGGAAAAGGTTGATAACATCAATAATGTCAATATGTAATAAAATTGATAAAGTAATAGCATAATAATGTTAGGTCCCTTTCAGACTAGTGCTTACTGCCCTCTAAAAGCGATCTGGGTGGATGCAGCTTTCCCTGTTGGTTGGAAGTCTGTGGTCTTTTTCTATATATATGGTGATCTGGGCACTGCTGGTACTTCTATGCCCCTGGAATATGTACATTAGGACGAAACATGTGTAGGGAGGAGCCTAGCGGTGATGACATCCACCAGAGTGATTGGAGTGGTGGTTTGTTTGAAACCTACATACCTACACTGACTTGTGAGTAGTTTTACTCTGCTTTTAAAATAAAGGAGGCACAAAGTTTGCTACACTATGGAATTTTTCCTGTGCTTTCTTTAGTGAGTGTTGCCACTTCTGTTGATGCTGGAAACCATTGCCTGAGGAGATGTTGAGCACATAGAAAGTCACATTTGTCCATCTGGAGTTGGCCGGAGAATGCTGAGTTTGCTTGGCCCTCCATGGTATTGGCCTTATTACTTCATTGGTGGAGGCACACTGCATTTACTATTACAACACAGAAGACCTACATGATTGCACATCTATGGGACAATATTTTGTGTTTACTCATTTACCTGTCAGACTTTATTTACATCTGTTGAATTTTCTGTTTCACAATTTTTAAATATTTGATTCACATATTAAATATTATTTATTTTATAAATATTGTTTTTCATGAGCACTATTTATGGCATGATAATTTGATCTCATAGGGATAAGATCGTTTTTTTGAACACATTGAGGCAGCACAATACAGATTGTTTAACTATATAGAAGCAGCTTGCAGGCATTCAGGTGTTGCTACTTCGGTCCCCTGATTCCTTTTTTGTTTTTTTATTTATTATTGCAGAATAGCAATTTTACATTGCAGGACTGCACTCCAAATGCTAGGCTTGTGGTGTGGCCACATTGATCTCCATGGGCAAGCTTGGTGGGCTGCGCTGCCTGTCAAACTCTGCAGCCTGAGTTAAAAATCCCATGACATTAAAAGAATCGCAGGGCCCCAACATGTGTCCAGCCTTGTTAAGCTGCAGTGTCGGTGGACGGCCAGGGCGGTGGTAAAACCACAGTTCAGCCTCCTATTTTTATTGCCACCCTAGCCACCCATTTGAGAGAGCCCTAAAAGAGGACGATAACAAATAAAACAAAGGGGTGAAGGCAGGGCAGAGAATAAGAAAATAAGAGAGGTGATGGAGTGTGGAACAGGGGGAGGTGGGAGAGATAAAAGAGAGGAGGGAAGATCATGGGGCAGGGTCAGAGGCAAACAAATGCAAAGCCAACAATAGTGGCCATCTTTTATTGACAAGTTTCCTTTAATAAAAGCAAAATCAGAGCAGTGTGGTTTGGCAGACAATGAACCCACAGAATCCAAGTTAGGCAATCGTTTTATATTGTAGGAAGGTTAAACACAACTCAATCAGACCAAAGGTTAGGCACATCCATCCAGAGCCACTTACAAACTGTGACAGTGGTCTGAAGACTTGAAGATACTGACAGCATCTGCAATGTGGAGCGGAATGCGGCCTGATCGGTCCACATCCAAAAGAGAAGTCGTTCTCCTGCAAGGTAGACGAAGTCCCTGCATTGTCCTTACGCCTCTAAAACATCTCCCTACCTCCAAGTACTTTCCCTGCCATTCGCATAAAACACCAAACCCGGGAGTCTTAAATATACTCTGTCTGATCCAAGATGGCCTTTGAGTCACATTGGGTGCCAGCGTCTAATCGAACATCTGTCTAATTGTATCCGCAGGAACTCATAATGGAACCAAGTTCCTCACAACTTCTTTCCCTTTTTGCATTGCAGCTTGGTCAAGTTCCACCTGCAGTGGGGAGTACAAACTGCAACTGCCTATGGTCTGTTAACACAAAAATACACACTTTAAACATTAAAAGATTAAGCCTGAGCTCAGGTTTGGTCCAAACTTGGGTTCCGATTAAACTCGGCAAGAAGCTGTTACTGCCCACTGTCACCAAGTGGTCATATTAGGTCAGTGATATCATGAGAATCCCTGATCCTTTGTGTACATGTAGGTGCGAGGCAGGGAATGTCCTGGCTGCAGTTGATTGGGTGGCAGCGGGCTGAAGTAACAGATTTCTGTTACTTTTCTATCCCGAGTCCAGACCATACCCAACCTCATGTTTACTAAAGACCACCAGCTGATAATTCTACTTTAACAGAAGCTCAACATTTGCAAATTCAGTGCTGAAATACCATGGCAAAAAACAATAAAAATTCTAATTAATTCACCAAGCGAAATAATATGTAATTTGTATTTTATGAACCATATATTAGTAGACCAAGAAATTATTACAACTGTAAGGACTAAAATGAACCAAAAATAAGCAATCAGAAAAAGTGATGGTATTGTAGGTTTCAGACTGAATCCTATGTGTTATCACAAATAATATGTTCTGTAATTTAAAGTAAAATTAGTTTAGAGGTCTCATATAACAAAGATTAATATTCCACTAACTATTATACTGTATGCATCTGCAGCCACTTGAAGCCTGACTCCAGCAAAAATGATTTGTTTTAGATAGAGTGTGGAAAGAACCTGTGTTCACTGTTCTAGATGTAAGTTTGGTCCTCACTTCCTGTCTAATTGACGGAACAGGAAGTGGTGATAATTCCACTCAAAAATACACACAGAAAAAAAACCCCATGGCAAAACAATTACTAGATCTAGAAATATAGGCAGTTGAAATAAATTTCAAAACTTGACTCATCAAGTAGAAGTTGATTTTGGCTTCACCCTTATGATGTTCTGAAACTCTTTTTTGATTCTTTAATGCCAGGGTCACCAAAATTTCTAAACAAAGGGCCAGTTTATTGTCTATCAGACTTTAGGGGGGCGAACTGTGAGCAATGGCAATAGAAAATGTCCTGGCATCAGTGGGAGCAAACAGTACCACATCTTTAGTATTAGGGGGTAGAATAGTGGCCCATTGTTGATGTCAGTGGGAGCAATAGTATCTCATACCAGTGAGAGGAACAGTGGCCCAAGGACCGGATAAAATCAAGCAAAAGGCCGTATCTGGCCCCTGGCCGCAGTTTGTAGACCAACTGCTGTAATGTAACAGGTGGTCTCTTTGATCAATAGGAAAGACTCGGGAGTCTGGCATGTGGTTAGTCAAAGTTTACAAAAAAAAAATAATTTTCCTTATTTAACAAAAAAAAAAAAACGATTCTAGCATGCTAGAGGGTGCTACATAGACTTGAAGGAAGATGAGATGAGCAGCAGGCAGAGCTTGCACGTGCATATATTATTGCCTTAATATGCCAAGATATTTACAAACTATATGCAACTAACAAACGGCTTTGAAAAAATATATTTAACCACTTCCCGACCGCCCCCTGTATATTTACGTCGGCAGAATGGCACGTACAGGCAGAATCACGTACCTGTACGTGACATTCTTCCGGCGGTTGGGGGGTCCGATCGGACCCCCCTCCGCCGGCGGGGACGGTCGGGATCGCTTCAGGAGCGATCCGGGACGAGGGGACGGCCAGTGGTTTCTGGCCACCCCCTCGCGATCGCTCCTGGCCAATGAGAAACTTCCCCTTCCTGTCTATTGTATAGACAGGAAGGCGGAAGTGATGTCACGCTCGGTGCGCCGGTCTATGTGACCGGAGACGCCGAGCGGCGAACATGTACAGGTTAGTGCACAACACTACACTGACACCAGTACAGTTAGGCACATATTCCACCCCCCTGTCACCCCCTGATCACCCCCCAGAGCACCCCCTCCCCCCCCAGTCACAGTGTCACTAATTGCAGTGATCATTTATTTACTGATCACTGCATTTAGTGTCAGTGTGACTGTAATAACTGTCAGGGCAGTTAGTTTTAGGTCCAAGGTAGCCCCCTACCCCCCCCTAATAAAGGTTTAACCCCTTGATTGCCCCCCAGGTAACCCTTTCACCCCCTTTTGCCAGTGTCACTAAGCGATCGTTTTTCTGATCGCTTTATTAGTGTCACTGCTGTCGCTAGGTAACCATTTTTTTTTTTAGGTAACCGCCATGTTTATATAGGTTCATAAATAGGTTTATAGGTCAGGTACCCCCATATTACAACCTAAATAAAGGTTTTAACCCCCTGATTGCCCCTAGAGTTAACCCTTTCACCAGTGATCACTGTATAACTGTCACTGGTGACGCTGGTTAGCCAGTTAGTTATTTTGTTATTTAGGTTCCCCGTCAGGTTTTTATATAGCGTCAGGTACCCCCATATATTACCTAATAAAGGTTTTAACCCCCTGATTGCCCCTAGTTAACCCTTTCACCCCCTTTTGCCAGTGTCACTAAGCGATCGTTTTTCTGATCGCTGCATTAGTGTCGCTAGGTAACCATTTTTTTTTTTTAGGTAACCGCCATGTTTATATAGGTTCATAAATAGGTTTATAGGTCAGGTACCCCCATATTACAACCTAAATAAAGGTTTTAACCCCCTGATTGCCCCTAGAGTTAACCCTTTCACCAGTGATCACTGTATAACTGTCACTGGTGACGCTGGTTAGCCAGTTAGTTATTTCGTTATTTAGGTTCCCCGTCAGGTTTTTATATAGCGTCAGGTACCCCCATATATTACCTAATAAAGGTTTAACCCCCTGATTGCCCCTAGTTAACCCTTTCACCCCCTTTTGCCAGTGTCACTAAGCGATCGTTTTTCTGATCGCTGCATTAGTGTCGCTAGGTAACCAGTTTTTTTTTGTATTACTGTTACGGGTGACGCTGGTTAGTTAGCTTGTTTTTTATACTGTCAGGGCACCCGCCATTTATTACCCAATAACGGTTTAACCCCCTGATCGCCCGGCGGGTGATATCAATTAGGTTTTAGGGTCAAATAAGGTCTGCGTCGCCCCAGGTTAGTGCCAGTACCGCAAACACCCACGCGCAAAGCATACACCTCCCTTAGTGGCACAGTATCTGAACAGATCGATATCTGATCTGATCAGATCTATACTAGCGTCCCAGCAGTTTAGGGTTCCAAAAAAAAAAACGCATTGTTAGCGGGATCAGCCCAGATACCTGCTAGCACCTGCGTTTTCCCCCTCCGCCCAGCCCAGCCCACCCAAGTGCAGTATCGATCGATCACTGTCACTTACAAAACACTAAGCACACATAACTGCAGCGTTCGCAGAGTCAGGCCTGATCCCTGCGATCGCTAACAGTTTTTTTGTGGTAGCGTTTTGATTCAGTCGCTTCAGTCAGGAGCTTTTTTACCTGTGAATCTCAAAAAAATAAAAAAAAATAAAATAGTTGTCGTTTTATTGTTCTCTCTCTCACTCTATTCTCTCTCTATTGTTGCTCTTTTTTTTACTCCATTCTATTCTGCAATGTTTTATTATGTTTTATCATGTTTTATCATGCTTGCTTTTCAGGTATGTAATTTTGTTTACTGTGTTTTAGTGTTGAGCATTTTTTTGTTTTCAGGTGCGCCATTCAGTTGCAACGCGGATTTATTTATCTTGACAGCAACAGCGTTTGCTCCCACGATACATAAAGCCGCGACTCCAACGCTGTAGGAGGTGATTTCACCACCACAGTTAAAAAAAAAGAGCATATATGCCGAAGCATGGGGGCAGCAGGGGGGGGAGGAGCGATTGGCTCCTAATGCCACGTACATACGGTCGAAATTCCGACCGTGTGTACACGGCATAACTTTTGCGGGAGGATGCCCCCATGCATCGGCATATATAAATGGTGCATGTATGCCCATCATTAGAAGTGGGTGGATGAAGGGAGGTATTCTAATGGTGGGCATACCCACCAATCAATCTCTTTTTTTCGTTCAGCCAAGAGGCTGCATGAAAAAAAAAAGATTACAATATATGTCCAGTATGTTGCTGGACTTTGAATGGTTATACCAGAATGATGCCTGCAGGTTTAGGTATCATCTTGGTATCATTCTTTTCAGCCAGTGATCGGCTTTCATGTAAAAGCAATTCTAGCGGGTAATTAGCCTCTAGACTGCTTTTACAAGCAGTGGGAGGGAATGTCCCCCCTCCCGGATATAAACCGCGCCATTGGGAAATTGGGAAAGCATTTTATCACACCAATCTTGGTGTGGTCAGATGCTTTGAGGGCAGAGGAAAGATCTAGGGTCTAATAGACCCCAATTTTTTCAAAAAAAGAGTACCTGTCACTGCCTATTGCTATCATAGGGGATATTTACATTCCCTGAGATAACAATAAAAATCATAACAAAGAAAAAAAATGGAAGGAACAGTTTAAAAATAAAATAAAAAAGCTAAATAAATAAAAAAAAAAACAAAAAAAAAAAAAAAAAGCACCCCTGCCCCCCCTTCTCTTGCGCAAAGGCGTACACAAGCGTTGGTCTGGCGTCATATGTAAACAGCAATTGCACCATGCATGTGAGGTATCACCGCGAAGGTCAGATCGAGGGCAGTAATTTTAGCAGTAGACCTCCTCCGTGAATCTAATGTGGTATCATGTAAAGGCTTTTAAAGGCTTTTAAAAATGTATGTAGTTTGTCGCCACTGCGTGTTTGTGCGCAATTTTAATGCATGTCGTGTTTGGTATCCATGTACTCGGCCTAAGATCATATTTTTTATTTCATCAAAAATTTGAGCAATATAGTGTGTTTTAGTGCATTAAAATAAAAAAAAAGTGTATTTTTTCCACAAAAAATGCGTTTGAAAAATCGCTGCGCAAATACTGTGTGGAAAAAAAAAATGCAACACCCACCATTTTAATCTGTAGGGCCTTTGCTTTAACAATATATATAGTGTTTGGGGGTTCAACGTAATTTTCTTGCAAAAAAAAAATATGTTTTCATGTAAACAAAAAGTGTCAGAAAGGGCTTTGTCTACAAGTGGTTAGAAGAGTGGGTGACGTGTGACATAGGCTTCTAAATGTTGTGCATAAAATGCCAGGACAGTTCAAACCCCCCCCAAATGACCCCATTTTGGAAAGTAGACACCCCAAGCTATTTGATGAGAGCAATGTTGAGCCCATTAAATATTTTTTTTTTTTGTCCCAAGAGATTGAATAATGAAAAAAAAAAAAATATATATATTTTTTTTACAAAAAGTTGTCACTAAATGATATATTGCTCAAACATGTCATGGGCATATGTGGAAATACACCCCAAAATACATTCTGTTGCTTCTCCTGAGTACGGGGATACCACATGTGTGGGACTTTTTGGGAGCCTAGCTGCGTACGGAACCCCAAAAACCAATCACCGCCTTCAGGCTTTCTAAGGGTGTAATTTTTTTATTTCACTTCTCACTGCCAATCACAGTTTCGGAGGCCATGGAATGCCCAGATGGCATAAAACCCCCCAAAATGACCCCATTTTGGAAAGTAGACACCCCAAGCTATTTGCTGAGAGGTATTGTGAGTATTTTGCAGATGTCGCTTTTTGTCACAAAGTTTTGAAAATTGAAAAAAAAGAAAAAAAATTTTTTTTTTTCTTTACTTTCTTCATTTTCAAAAACAAATGAGAGCTGTAAAATACTCACCATGCCTCTCAACAAATAGCTTGGGGTGTCTACTTTCCAAAATGGGGTCATTTGGGGGGGGGTTTGTGCTATTTTGGCATTTTATGGCCTTCGAAACGGTGATAGGTAGTGAGGAGTGAAATCAAAAATTTGCACCCTTAGAAATCCTGAAGGCGGTGCTTGGGTTTCGGGGCCCCGTACGCGGCTAGGCTCCCAAAAAGTCCCACACATGTGGTATCCCCATACTCAGGAGAAGCAGCAAAATGTATTTTGGGGTGCAATTCCACATATAACTATGGCATGTGTGAGCAATATATCATTTAGTGACAACTTTTTGAAAAAAAAAAAAATCTTTTTTATTTTTGTCTTTATTCAATCACTTGGGACTAAAAAAAAAAATATTCAATGGGCTCAACATGCCTCTCAGCAAATAGCTTGGGGTGTCTACTTTCCAAAATGGGGTCATTTGGGGGGGTTTTGTACTTCTCTGCCATTTTAGCACCTCAAGAAATGAAATAGGCAGTCATAAATTAAAAGCGGTGTAAATTCCAGAAAATGTACTCTAGTTTGTAGACGCTATAACTTTTGCGCAAACCAATAAATATACGCTTATTGGCATTTTTTTTACTAAAGACATGTGGCTGAATACATTTTGGCCCAAATGTTTGACTAAAATTGAGTTTATTAGATTTTTTTTATAATAAAAAGTAGAAAATCTCTTTTTTTTTCAAAATTTTCGCTCTTTTTCCGTTTATATCTCAAAAAATAAAAATCACAGAGGCAATCAAATACCATCAAAAAGAAAGCTCTATTTGTGGGAAGAAAAGGACGCAAATTTCGTTTGGTTACAAAATTGCATGACCGCGCAATTACCAGTTAAAGTAGTGCAGTGCGAAATTGAAAAAAGACCTCTGGTCCTTTGGCTGCCAAATGGTCCGGGGCTGAAGTGGTTAAACATATTTACATCAAGCTGTGCTCTTTATCTTATATTATAAAAACAGTAAAAGACAATTTTTTTTTTTTTATAGTAAGAGTACGTACAAACCCTCCAAATCCCTTTTAACTGGGAAACATTTTTCACAAGGAAGATGTGACTGATGGAAGCCTGGAATAGCTGTGCACTAATTCTAATTCCACAGGATGGCCACATTTTTCAGTATGGTATACAATAAGGAGATTGTGGAACACATGTATTAGCTATGTACCTTATGTCTAATACACTCCAATACATGTAGCCTTAGCCTCCCATACAAATAACCACCATATACAGTATATAAAAAAAAGACCATCAAGACCATCAAACAAAAGACATAATTGAATTGATAACATAAAAACGTCTTACATCTACAAAACCCCAAACCTTATAGTAATCTAGAAAAGCAAAATAATCAAAAGGTGGTACAATTTACAGGAAGAAAATTTATTTTTGATCCCGAAGGCAATTGGATACTCCCTGGATTAACATTCTACAGTGTTATTTCTTATTCTAGAAATATTAATATGAATATAATCAGTTATATTCTGAGCATTTAGAAATACCGTGCAACCCCATTCGAAGACTTGATACACAAACTGCACATCTAGAGCAGGTTTCTTCAAAGTATGGCCAACAACAGGATTGCCAGCAGCTAGGGACTGGTTTCCTTTCTGCTGTACCATATTTCTCCATGTCAGTTGGTTGCTAGGATTGCTGATATCCTAGAAATTGATAGTGTGCTTGTCCCAGCAGGGGTACTGAACTTCCTCTATCCATACCTGCTCCAGCTCCTGGCTCCTTTCCTTGCTGTCACACTAATTACAGACATGCTATAAGCAAGGTGAGGGATAACCAATGGTAGGGCATCTGATATAAGGGGGGACTCCTAAATAGGACTAAAGTGATGTAAGGGATGCTCTGATACATATCTTCATGTAAGGGGGTTTTGATGAGGACCCTGATGTAAGGGGGGGTGATGGTGGCTCTGATGTGAGGGGTTACTTTTGAGGTGGCCTCTGATGTATGGGGGCTCTGATGGGGACCCTGATGCAAATGAGGGCTCTGATGGGGTCACTGATGTAAGGGGGCCTCTGATGGGGTCACTGATGTAAGGGGGGACTCCTAAAACAGACTTTGATGCAAGTGTCAGAGGGTTATTGTGGGTGTCAGTGGGCTATCATCCCGGAGCACCAAAGTCTGAGTAATATTAAAGCGGAAGTAAACCCATCGATTTAACAGTTTAAAAAAAAAGGCATGCCGGGAATGCAAACTGCACATTGGTTATGCTCTCAACCAAACAGTCAAACCATCCAATGGCTGGTGTCATAACGGATCACATGTGCAGCACCGTGGCAGTTGAAGATTAAACAGAGGCAAAGATGGCAGCTTCCTTGGCTGAAAACGATAGGGGGGTTTACTTCCACTTTAAAGCAGAACTAAACACATTCATTTAACGGTTTAAAAAAACAGTTGGATTCTAGGCAAGCTGGGAATGCTAACTGTCACATTTGTGTTCTCAACCAAACTGTCAAACCATCAAATGGCTGGAGTCATAACTGATCACATGTGCAGCATCATGGCAGTTGCAGATCAAACAGAGGCCAAGATGGCAGCTTCCTTGGCTGAAAAGGACAGGAGGGTTTACTTCTGCTTGTACTGAATATTTTTGTTCATTAATGGTTCGAAGTGTCAGAGTGACATTTTTCTCAATCACAAAATTTTAATAAATGTAGACAGCATGTATTTCAGAATTAACAATCAAAGGGTCAGCCAAAGCACATCTGGAAAAACGACTTTCACACCTCTGTGTAGATAATCCTATTCTATATTCCAAACGTTAACTAGACATAAAATATTAATGTTACTGTGAGATTACTTTATATACTCTTTGAATGAAAACCAAAAGACTTACATCAAGGAAACTAACGTCAATATGCAAATCAATATCCACATCATCAATTGCTCCGTATTCCCTGCAGGACAGAGGAAATGTGAAATATTGAGTCATATGTTAGAAATAAAAACTAGTCATCTTTAAAAAGCTGGGCTTCAAAAAATAAAAATTATGAGATAAATGTCCTAGTTCTTATGACATGTGGATGTACTTCACATAGAATACAAATACTGTACGATAACATTTGCAAGCACAACATTTTTGCAATCTTTATATAGTGCCAGCATGTTAGAAACAACAGTATACAGAATTATGTACATCTGAATCTGTCACCTAGGAGCTTGCCATCTAGTGTTCAATACATACACATTCTACGACCAATTTGATCAGAAGCAATGAATCATAGGTTTAAAGTAAATGTAACTGAAACAACAGCAAAGTCCTTGAGCACTAAAGCTGTAGGTCATGTGTGGAGGTGTCATAAACCAACAAGGTTTACTGGACTGGAACCCAGTGCAGCCGCCAACCACTGGAGCAATGGATATGCAGGAAAAAAGAACTTCAGAGTGGTGCTCTATGAGTTAAATCTAGAAAGTACATATGGAAACCATTAGTTAATGAGGAAGCCTGTTTATTGCACTGTGGGCCAACCAAACAAGGACTGCGGAAAAACTCTAAAAACTTGAAAGAACTGCAATAATAAGTCATAAAAATATATACAAAAACTGGTGACATCCAGGTGAAGAAGGGTTAAAACCATCCAAAGGGCTTGCTGGTCAAACATGGAAAAGGGGCACCATAGGCCATGTTGAGATTCATGGAAGCCCGGTGAGAGGGGTTGCAGCCTGCAGACTGATGGTCAGGCTGGTCCTGTGTCCAGAGGTGGTAAAATCTCAGAGCGAAGGAGGACACTTCCAACCACTGCAATTCCTGAGCTAATGACAGGAGTGGACCGGACTGTGCTGCAGGCGGTGAGAGAATTTTACATTTTTTTATTGTTTTATAGAAACAAGTAAAAAAAAATATATTTTTTTTCAAAATTGTCTGGGTTTTTTTTTTTGTTTCTAGCGCAAAAAATAAAAACCGCAGAGGTGATTAACTACCACCAAAAGAAAGGTCTATTTGTGGGAAAAAAATTTTTGTTGGGTACAGCGTCGCATGACGGTGCAATTGGCCTGGTCATGAAGGGGGGTAAACCTTCTGGTGGTCAAGTGGTTAGAGTATAGTTTTAATTTACTTTTATTTGGTACTAATTGCTGTTATTGGTAATTTTATTGTGTTGCGTTGTCTTGTTCCATTCGTTATTGGGATCTTGTGTGGTCTTCATTGAATGTAACTGTATCTTAATAATTTCCCTTTGGGATTAATAAAGTATTTATTAATGCAATAATAAGTTAGTGACCTGCTAAAAGCATGCAGCAAGTAAAGTTGAGTCTCTTGATTAGCATGCTTGTTTCAGGTCAGTGACTCAAAAATTATTAAAACCACTGGATCTGCATGACACTCTGGCTATTAGCAATTTTACAAGGAAAAGTTAACAATTGCCTCTTTTTTCTGAGTATAGCTTTATAAATTATTGGAGAAGTATAACAGACAAACTCAAGCTGATATTAAAAAAACAAAATACTCAGACCAATTATTTTAAAAACTAAATGACTACATTTAACATGTTTGTTTTTTACTTTTTACTTTATATTTCCAGTTATATTTAATTTCCCATTAGGAAAGGGAAAAAAAAACGTTTGTTAATGTTCACTTTGCTGTGTCATTCTGGCTCACCCAGGTTTTAATTTTACTGGTCGCAATGGTTGAACTTTCCATCAAGACCTGACGTGTATAGAACATAAAAACCTGGGATTCACCGCAACCTGACTCTAAGCCCCCGTACACACGGTCGGAAAATCCGACCACAAAATCCGTCTGTTTTTTTCCGACGGATTTTGTCCGAAAATGGTGTTACATACACACGGTCGGACAAAGGTGTCGGAAAATCCGATCGTTCCGAACGTGGTGACATTCGTTGCGTACTACGGAACTACGTAGAGGCTAGTAGCCAATAGCTTTGGTCTTGTCATTTTATCTGAGCATGCGTGGCACTTTGTCCGTCGGAATTCCCTACACACGATCGAAAAAAGTCCGGTCGGATGTTGTTGTCGGAAAATTTGAGATCCTGCAAATTCCGACGGAAAAAGCCTGCTAGAGCCCACACACGATCGGATTTTCTGACAACATAATCTGATCTGACTTTTTCCATTGGAATATCCAACTGTGTGTACGTGGCATAACAGACACTAAAGCCCCATTTACAACTGAACATATTGTAATTGCAACAAAACATGCTTGCAGTGCCATTATTTCTCAATGGCACCTCAAATGCTGTGCAATATTGTAGTAATTGTTGTGCGACAAAACACACATAAATTGCACCAAAACACGCAACGCCAAATGTGCCTGGCTCAGTGCCAAAATTTGGTACATGAGTGTCTTTGGTGCATTTTTGGAATGGAGGGAGGCCCTTTCAAAATAAAAGGTGCCGCTCCAGGGTCTAAACATCAGTCATGCACAATACAGTTTAAAGTAGCCTGAGAACTGGAGACATGTGTCCTTGGTGTCCACAGAAACCTGTGGTGCAGGAAGGTGAAGAAAGACCTGGTGGGGGCACTCTAATACAAGAGGTGTGTTACTGGCCATATTATTGGGTGAAAACAAAATAAAAAAGGCCTAAACAAAGAAAACGAATGCAGCCATCACATCTAATGATTGGTAAATTGCAATATATTACATTTTTGGGTTTGCATTTATCAACAACATTTTAAAGCAGAATGCTGGGACCGATCTGGCGGGCCCCCCGGCGCTTCCATCTTTACCCGGTCTTCCTTCCAGGTGCCATGCCTTCGGCCACTTGATAGGCTGGGCCACGATGACACCACTCCCGCGCATGAACACGGGAGTCACATCACTGTGGCACAGATCTGGGTCGTAAATGTTTGCTGAGCATGTGCGGCTCAGTGAACATGACAGATGACAGGCAGAAGGATGCATTTATGGCAGAAGAGACCAATAGGGTCTGTTCTGTCATAAATACCCTGCCTGTCAGCCATTTGGAAAAAAAAAAACAAGTTTACTTCCTCTTTAACCCTTACTCACTTTATCCAGAACTGAAATAAAAAAAATGGCTGGAGTTTGTGTCTAACAAAAATACAATTTGACCAGGTCATAGTAACCTGCTCCTTCATATATACTTCTTTTTCCTGCACATCCCTTACTGGCACATTCACCATATAGAACAATGTAATCAGTTCTATACTTCCATGCATGGCATAGCAGGTGATGTTCTGCCCATCTTTCCCCAATGCAGTACATGGTGCCTGAAAATAAGCTTACACAGAGCTTGTTGCTCAAGGCTGCAGCAGATTAATGGTCCACTTACAGCCAGTAAACTGTTATAAACACTACCTGCATGGAGTTTGAATGTTTCCTTGTGCCTGCATGGGTTTCCTCCCACACGCCAGAGACATGCTGGTAGGTTAATTGGCTCCTGTATTGGCCCTACTATGTGTATGTATGAATGTGAGTTAGGGATCTTAGATTGTAAGCTCCTTGAGGGCAGGGACCATTGGTGTGCGCAGCTTATTGCATTAGAGTGTGCACTCCAGTGCACATCAGCAAAGCAGTGGACGGTGTCAGTAGAGCAAAGATTGCTGTCTGTGGGGCAGTGGATGGTATTAATAGTTTGTTGTTGTTTTAATTCTTTTTTACAATATTATTATTTTTTCTTATTTTTTACAGTATTTTTTATTACTTTTTTACAATTTTTTTTATGGGGCTTTGGTGAAATATCAAGAGTCTAAACAGACCCCTGATGTCTTACATTTGAGACAGAAAAATAAACTGAGGATAGAGATTCCCCAGTCCCTTTCTCTGCAGCCTGCAGTAAACATAGTTTACTATGCTTCAGTTAAGAATGAAAACAGAAGCAATCGGTACAGATCCCTCACTGTGTTCATTCAGAAAAAGAAGGGGCTGGTTAATGAAATATTTACCAGCCCCTTTGCCGCTCCTGAGAGGAGAGGAGGGAAGCTGGCAGCACTGCAGGGGGGTGACAGAAAGCAGGGGGAATTGGCACCGCTCAGGGTGATTAGGGTGTGCCCAGGCACACCCGGCACACCCTGTGCGCACGCCTATGGCAAGGACTGATGCGAATGTATAATAAATATGTAAATCGCTGTGTAAATAGACGGCATTATACAAGTACCTGTAATAAATAAAATAAATAAAGCAATACTGATTACCTGAGAGATACAGCGCTGGGCCCATAGATTTCTCTCACTGCTGCCAAGTCAGCTTCCAGCTGTGGATGCTTATGAAGTTCCCCATCGTAACTCACCTGCACAAAAAACAAAAATGTATGAACAACAAAAAACCCAAATAGAAAGTATGATACAGGACATGTCCACACAGCAAGATCAGCAAAGCATCTCCTCTTCACATCTCATTGTTTTTTTTTTTTTTAATTGTTTATTAATAACATTTTTATAAAACAGACAATAAAGTAAGAGATAAGTAGGGCATTTCAACATATAGGGAGTATCACATGCACCCAGGAATGTGAACTCTCAAATGCATGGTGTAGTCTAACAAATCAACTTTCTATTTTTGTTCCAGTTACACATATGTACTACATCATACCATACTGTATAACCGAATTAAAACTTTAAAAAAAAAGTAAAACCTTCAAAAAGGGAAAACATTGGAGAAAGAAAAAATAGCTCTGAAGGGGAACGGGGAGATAGTCACAATCGTTACAGAACCATAGTGTGAGAGGTGTACTGGACCCTTAATTAAGGCAACGAATGGATCACTTCTGGAGAGAACTCTGATTCATCCCATGCCTTCCAGATCTTATAGAACCTAGGTAATGAACCGCCAATCAATGCAGTCAAATGTTCCATCCTTCGTAGGTCTCTCACTGTAGCTAAAAATTGTGGAAAGGTAGGGGGAGATGTGGACAATCAGCATCTAGGTATGACTCTCTTTGCAGTCAATAAAATAAAGGACATACGTCTCCCTGAGGCTTTAGGGATACCTGGTAGAGGAAGACCCAACATTTAATGTATAGGGTTGAGAGGTATGGGGGTGTTTAGTAGGTTGTGTAGAAAATCCTGAATCTGGTCCCAAAACAAACTAATAACTGGGCATTCTCAGAATATATGATTGTGGGTGCCTGTGGACACTTGGCATCTCCAGCATACACTCAAGGCTTCTAGGTTTCGAGCGTGCAAGATTTCAGGAGTCCTATACCAGAAAAGAAGAGTCTTAAATGCTGTTTCTTTCTGCACAACACAACGTGAGGTTGTAAATATGGATTCCCATATTTTCCCCTAATCCTCTAAAGAGAAAATGAATTGAGGTTCATAAGGACCATTAGCCCAAATGAGTTCAAAAGTAGTGGGTTTCTCCAGAGACAGTGAGGGAGATTTTATAAAGAAGTAATGTTTAAATTGCAAGGAGGAATAAAAAAGTGTCTTAGGGACCTGATGTTTTGCTTGGAGATCTGAAAAAGTCATAAATCTACGTGTTACTGGGTTCACAAGATGTCGAAGCTGGAAAACCCCTGCCTGAGTCCAAGGTACCATCTGCTCGTAGGATAAACTATCGGGAATATCTGGGTTAAAGTGGTTGTAAACCCTTACAGACCACTTTATACTATAGGTAAGCCTATAATAAGGCTTACCTGTAGCTACCCAGGATATCTCCTAAACCTACACGTATTTGCATGTGCCAACGTCATTGGCACATGCGCACTGACACAAACTGAAGCAATGGCACGTATTCATCAGTGAGTATGCTGTTTCCCACGCGCATACGCGGGAGTGACGTCATCGCGGCTCCGGCCAATCACAGCGCCGGAGCCGCGATACCCGGAAGTAACCCCCAGGAGTGATGTCGCTGGCCGGTGCTGTGTACGGGCACCACAGCGAGGGCTTCGATCTCAGGTGAGTATTACATAATGAGCTAGTATGCATACTAGCTCATTATGCCTTTGTCTTGTAGGTGTTCATTTTTTTATTTTATTTTTTCAAAAGTGGGTTTACAACCACTTTAAAGAGCACATAGGAAAAAGGAGGACAGAGAAAGGAAAGGGAAAACTGTTCTGAGCATCTCTTCCATATAGGTAATGTGAATAACATTGGGCCTAGGCATATGGATCTCAATTGTGGCATGTTTTCTCGAGGAAGGCCCCAACATGTAGCATGGTTGGACCGGGGAGGTAATCCCCATTTCGATTTCGGCCCATCTATTTGGGGCCTTCCTAGATGTTCAAGGCGTCAGTACCCGCAAATGAAATGCATAATAATATTAAATGATGTCTGGAGCAGCTAGACCCCCCTTAGTTTTTAGAGCAAGGACCACTGAACTTGCGATGCGATGGGAGGCATTATTCCATACAAATTGTAGGCACTTCCGCTGGAGAAGGGAAATATGATGCCCCTGTCGATGACCACTAGCGTCAAAACGCGTCGGACTTGCTTATTTGAGATTCCCACATTGCCCTTTTACTGTTTTTATGCCTTCATATGCTTTGTTGGACTGTTGCCTTTTTTTAACTCCTTTGTTGAGAGATTTTATTCTAATAAAACATTATTGGTTGATCTTCACTATATGGAGCACTTTTTTCCTATTTTGTATATTATATTCCACCATTTGTGATCCCGGACGAGTTGGAGATATTCTTTTGCCGTGAGTCTACCCCTGGATGATCTGGTGACATCCCATGGTCATGTGTCTACATCCATCCGGTGTGCCTTCAGGACCTGGAACTGCCTTCCTACATCCAATGGGAGAACCACAAGCGCATTTGACCCACTGCCATATGGTATGTGTGTCTGTACCTCATAAGTGCTTTTAGTGCCCCGGGACCACACTCACACATCTCTGTGTGCACAACACCATTGCAATACCAGTGATACATCTGTACCCACATCTGGGCCTGAATAGAGAGACTTTTACCCATTTGTCTTATGACTGTTCACCATTATCTCGAACAGAGAGACTTTCACCCACCAGCTTTACTATTGTTCACCATACCCTAATTTTTTTGTGCACATCACTCTGTTGCATTATTTTATTTCACTTTGTATTTTTGCATTGTTTCAAGTGTTTAAGCGCTACACATATTTTTGTCCACTTCCGTTGGAGAGCCTTTAGATGTGAAATCGGGATTGCCACTGTGAGCACCTCAATAAAAAAAGAAATTTGGGAAGTATCGACATCTTGAGAACATTAATTCTTCCTAGAAGCAACAAAGAGAGGGCGGTCCATTGATTTAATAGTCAGGTAATGTCCGTGAACATCGGGGGGAAATTGGCCTGATAGAGAGTAGAGTAAGAGGGGGTGATGTGGATGCCCAGATATTTAAGGGTATGAGCACACCAGTGGTATTTAACCACTTAAGAACCGAGCCTCTTTCTGAGATTTGGTGTTTACAAGTTAAAAACAATTTTTTTTGCTAGAAAATTTCTTAGAACCCCTAAACATTATATATATATTTTTTTATAATACCCTAGAGAATAAAATGGCGGTCATTGCAATACTTTTTGTCACACCGTATTTGCGCAGCGGTCTTACAAGCACACTTTTTAAAAAAATAATTAACTTTTTTGAATTAAAAAATAAGACAACAGTAAAGTTAGCCAAATTGTGAAGGATAATGTTACGCCGAGTAAATTGATACCCAACATGTCATACTTCAAAGTTGTGCCCGCTCGTGGAATGGCGTAAGAGGATTACCACTCCAGCCTCTCAGAAACACCACCAACGTGTTACCCTAATAAGACGCACATCAGAAAAATAGCATCTTTATTGGTCAATAAAATCCAAAAGCAGTCACATATCCAATATGGAAAAACAGGATAAAAAAGCTAACGCCGTAATCTGTCGCTTATTCATAGCTTGTGGAATGGCGACAAACTTTTACCCTTAAAAATCTTCATAGGCGACGTTTAAAAAATTCTACAGGTTGCATGCTTTAAGTTACAGATGAGGTCTAGGGCTTCAATTATTGCAATAACAACGATCGTGGCGATACCTCACATGTGTGGTTTGAACACCGTTTTCCTATGCGGGCACTACTCACGTATGCGGACGCTTCTGCACGCAAGCTCGGCGAGACGGGGCACATTTAAAAAAAAAAATTCTTAATTATTTTAACATTTATTTTTAATTTTTACACTGTTCTTTTAAAAAAAAAATTGGGTCACTTTTATTCATATTACAAGGATTGTAAACATCCCTTGTAATAAAAAAAAAACATGACAGGACCTCAAAATATGAGAACTGGGGTCAAAAATACCTCAGATCTCATATTTACACTAAAATGCAATAAAAATAAATAAATTAATGTCATTTAAAAAAAAGTCCCTTTAAGAGCTATCGGCGGAAGTGACGTTTTGACGTTGCTTCCACCCTGCAATGATATGGAGAGGGGTGGGGGCCATCTTCCCCTCACTTGTCTCCATGTCAGGCTTGTGAGAGGATCCGATCGCCTCCGAGAGAGGGGGGGCTCTCCCGCCACCGATAAAAGTGATCTTGCGGGGCGAATCCGGCGAAGAGACCACTTTTATCTTGAAGCTGACTGCCTCCTCTTAAAGAGGATAACGGGGTTATGGTACTGTAGCTAGCTGCTACCATAACAACAGTATTCCTCTTCAAAGGAGCAATGTAAAACGACAGTGGGTGACCCGGAAGTGGTTAAAATTATGTTAGAGGGAAGCGAGTTTCTCTGGGGGGACATTTATAGGTAGGGCTTCTGTTTTGGATGAATTCATTTTAAACCATGGTATAGAACTCAAAGATGCTAGGGTATCGTGTAGAGAAGGTAGTGAAATGTGGAGATTGGTGAGCATTAGCAGCATATCTTTGGCAAAGAGTGACAGCTTATAATCTTGCTGTCGCAGCAAAACCCAGCGGATGTCTGGATGAGACATAATGGCCTCAGCCAAAGGCTCCAGACTTAAAATAAAAAGCAAAGGCGACAAAGGGCAACCCTGTCTGGTACCGTTACTTAGGGGGAAGGGCTGCGACAGATGAGAGGACAGCTGGACTTGGGAAGAGGGATGTGAATATAGAGCCTTTAAAGCATTAATGAAAGAACCTGAAAACCCATATCGGGATAGTACTGCAAACATGTATGGCAAGCTTAAGCGATCAAATGCTTTTTGAGCATCCAAGCTCAAAACTATGGCAGGGCATTTGTCTTAGTTAGGAGATCTATCAGATCTATTGTACATCTTGTGCTGTCTCCTGCATGTCTAGTCGGAACAAAGCCCACCTGATCTTTATGTATTAGAGACGGCAACAATAGCAAGAGTCTATTGGCTAGAATTTTGGTAAACATTTTATAGTCTGAATTTAACAATGCTATGGGACAATAGTTATCGGGTAGTGAGGGGTCTTTGCCAGGTTTTGGTATAACAGTTATGTATGCATGTAAAAATTGGGAATGTTGGAGAGTGCCTTTGAACAGTGATGAGAATAGGGCCAGTAGGTGTGGGCCTAATGTTGGGAGGAAGTTTGTATAGTAAGAGTATGGGAGCCCATCAGGTTCCGGAGACTTATGGGACAGTAAAAGGTTGATCACCTCAGCAATTTCCTCGGCCGTAATAGGTGAATTAAGTTTAAAACTTTGTTCACATGATATCTCGGGCAGTCGTCAAATTTACCTTGTGTGAAATGTGAGGTAGGATCTGAGCTCAGACAATTATAAAGATCTTTATAGAACTCCCCAAACACCTTTGACATGGTATGAGGACAATAAGTGGGGGTACCATTCGATTGCATTAACTGATCAGGTATAGACAGAAATGAACGTGGCTTGAGTCTATTCACTAGCATTCCGTGTGGTTCACTAGTGTACTCATAGAACTTTTGTTTAGACCACAACAATGATTTAGAAATCTTATTGAAATCCAAGGACTTAATATGATTCCGGAAAGAGGCCACAACTTGTAGACGTTCCACCGTGGGGGAATGGAGTAGGCTCGTCTCAGCAGCTCGTAGCTGAGAGACGAGCTCGGCTTTCAGTTTGACAGCGTCCCGTTTTAACCTCATGCACTCACATATGAGCTTTCCACAAAATACTCATTCACATAGGGTGGGGGGCCGGTATCTGGGGGCCACCTTATTAAAGGGGGCTCCCGGATTCCGATAAGCCCCCCGCCCGCAGACCCCGACAACCAACGGCCAGGGTTGTCGGGAAGAGGCTCTTGTCCTCATCAACATGGGGACAAGGTGCTTTGGGGTGGGGGGGCCGCAGGGCCCCCCTTTCCCCAGGGCACCCCCATGTTGAGGGCACGCGGCCTGGTAAGGCTCAGGAGGCTCAGGAGGGGGGCGCGCCACCCCTTTCCTGACCGGCCGAGCTGCGTGATCAGATAAGGGTCTGATATAGATGTGGGGGGAACCCCCACACCGTTTTTTCGGCATAGGGATTCCCCTTTAAATCCATACCAGGTGACGGGGCTCGCGAGGTGTCAATGTCACCGATCAAGGTGGCGGCATTGACTTCCTTCGCTAGTCCATCTACCTGGAGTCACGTTCAAAATTAATGGACTTTACGACATGTGTCGGCCAGTCCCTTAATTTCAAAAGTCCAGTGGACTAGCACACAGAAGGTGGGATTGTCCACCGGACTCCTGAGTTCGGCGGACAATTTTAAGTCAAAACTTAAAACTAAGTCCGCCGGACTTTTGGGAACAAAAAGTCCGCCGGAGCCCCACACATGGTCGGATTGTCCGGCGGACTCTTGTCCTGCGGACAATCCCGCCAGAAAGTCAGATCGTGTGTACACAGCCTAAGAAGAACTCTGAGAGCTGATTGCAGGGAAGAGGCACGTCCCTTTCACACGGCACACAGGAAGAGCTGAGGCTGTCAATCACAGGCTGTGTGCTGGAGCTTCCTCCCCTGTCACCTTTTAACTCTTGGTGCCAAGAAAACTTTCCACAAGTGATTCATATTTATATATGATAGTAGAGGAACGAAGCAGCAGACAGAAATGACACTCAATGTTCTTTAGCCCCCGGTCACACCGGTGCGACTTGCCGTGCAAATTGACAGTTTCAAATCGTATGAAAAGTCCTCTTCTCCACTCCGTCAGTCACACCAATTTTGAAAGTAGTTCCTGCACTACTTTTGCAAGTTCAGGTGTGACTTGCAAAGACATCTGTGCCGGAAGTCGCACAGATGTCTTTCAAGTTGCACCTGAAGTATCACTGAAATGCTACTTTAGAATTTCCCAATCGGTGTGACTGGGGTGTAAGTGAGACAAATACACAATAGAGGGATATGCTGTGTTCATATTTCATGTCTGAGGCTTACAACCACTTTGAAGCGGAGTTCCGCCGGTGGAAAAAAAGGAAATAATATTAGGACACTTACCTGTCCAGGGAGCCCGCAATGTCAGCACCCCAGCCGATCTTCAGATTGACTCCCGGGTGCTGCCACTGCCATTCCTGGTAAGGGAACCAGGCAGTGAAGACTTTCAACTTAATCCTGGTTCCCTACTGTGCATGTGCCAGTCACGTGTTCTGATTGGTCCCTGCTGTCTCCTGGGACCTGTGTGTCTCCCAGAAGAAAGCAGGGGGAAGGAGGGTTTGCCGGACAATGCGTAGATCGCCGCACAATGTGTGTCTATTTTCCCTGAAAGTGGGAGCAGATACATGGATTTAACAGGTGGGGGGGGGGGGGGGTCCATCCGAACAGCGGAAGTTACATTTCTGGGTGGAACTCCGCTTTAAGGTATACTTCTAAATGTTTTGTATGTAAGTGTACATATTGTAATTAATTTACATTAAGATCTATGGTGGCACAGTGATACATGCATGCACAGTATATACAGTGGGGAAAACAATTATTTGATCCACTGTAGATTTTTTAAGTTTGCCCACTTACAAAGAAATGAAGGGTCTATAATTTTTATCATAGGTGTATTTTAAATGATAGAGACAGAATATCAACCAAAAATACAGAAAAGTCATAGTTACATAGTAGGTGAAGTTGAAAAAAGACACAAGTCTATCAAGTCCAACCTGCGTGTGTGCTTTTATGTCAGTATTACATTGCATATCCCTGTATGTTGTGGTTGTTCAGGTGCTTATCTAATAGTTTCTTGAAACTATCAATGCCCCCCGCTGAGACCACCGCCTGTGAAAGGGAATTCCACATCCTTGCCGCTCTTACAGTAAAGAACACTCTATGTAGTTTAAGGTTAAACCTCTTTTCCTCTAATTTTAATGAGTGGCCACGTGTCTTGTTAAACTCCCTTCTGCGAAAAAGTTTTATCCCTATTGTGGGGTCAACAGTATGGTACTTGTATATTGAAATCATATCCCCTCTCAAGCGTCTCTTCTCCAGAGGGAATAAGTTCAGTGCTCACAACCTTTCCGCGTAACTAATATCCTCCAGACCCTTTATTAGCTTTGCCCTTCTTTGTACTCGATCCATTTCCAGTACATCCTTCCTGAGGACTGGTGCCCAGAACTGGACAGTATACTCTAGGTGCGGCCGAACCAGAGCCTTGTAGAGCGGGAGAATTATAATTTTATCTCTGGAATGAATCCCCTTTTTAATGCATGCCAATATTCAGTTTGCTTCGTTAGCAGCAGCTTGGCATTGCATGCCATTGTTGAGCCTATCATCTACTCGAACCCCCAGGTCCTTTTCCATCCTAGATTCCCCCAGAGGGTCTCCCCCCAGTGTATAAATTGCATTCATATTTTTGCCACCCAAATGCATTATTTTACATTTTTCTACATTGAACCTCATTTGCCATGTAGTTGCCCACCCCATTCATTTGTTCAGATCTTTTTGCAAGGTTTCCCTATCCTGCAGAGAAGTTATTGCCCTGCTTAGCTTAGTATCATTCGCAAATACTGAGATTGAGCTGTTTATCCCATCCTCCAGGTCATTTATGAATAACTTAAATAGGATTGGTCCCAGGACAGAATACTGGGGGACCCCGTTTTCCTCACCGGACCATTCCGAGTACTCCCCATTTATCAATACCCTCTGAAGTTGCCCATGTAGCCAGTTTTCAATCCATGTACTAACTCTATGGTCCATGCCGACAGATCTTAGTTTGTACAGTAATGCCCCGTACACATGGTCGGAATTTCAGACGGAAAATGTCCTATTGGACCATGTTGTCGGAAAATCCGACCGTGTGTGGGCGCCATCGGACTTTTTCCGTCGGAAAAAAATTGAGATCCTGCTCTCAAATTTTCTGACAACAAAGTCCGATCGGACTTTTTCCGATCGTGTGTAGCGAATTCCGACGGACAAAGTGCTACGCATGCTCAGATCAAATTACAAGACCAAAGCTATTGGCTACTAGCCTCTACATAGTTCCGTCGTACGCAACGAACGTCACCACGTTCAGAATGATCGTATTTTCCGACAACTTTGTCCGAACATGTGTATGCAACACCAGTGTCGGACAAAATCTGTCGGAAAAAATCGGATGGATTTTGTAGTTGGAATTTCCGACCGTGTGTATGGGGCATAAAAGTTTGTGGGGAACTTTATGAAATGCCTTTGCAAAATCCAGATACACCACGTCTACGGGCCTTCCTTTATCTAGATGGCAGCTCACCTCCTCATAGGAGGTTAATGGATTGGTTTGGAGGAACGGTTCTTCATGAACCCATGTTGATTACTGCTAAAGTCATTTCTAAAATCTTGTATATAGTCCCTTATCATCCCCTCCAAAAGCTTGCATACTATTGATGTTAGGCTAACTGGTCTGTAATTCCCAGGGATGTATCTTGGCCCTTTTTTAAATATTAGTGCTACATCCTTTCTCCAATCTGCTGGTACCATTCCAGTCAGTAGACTGTTCATAAAAATTAGGAACAATGGTCTGGCAATTACTTGACTGAGTTCCTTAAGGAACCTCGGGTGCAAGCCATCTAGTCCTGGTGACTTAATAATGTTAAGTTTTTCAAGTCTATTTCTAATTACCGTAGGTGCCGCCGATATTGTGTTTCATCACTGCTGCGTGCTGTGCTTCTCGCGCTTGCCGCCCCCACAAGATGCCGCGCATCCATAGGAATGTATTGGGGCAGCGAGCGGGAGGAGAGACATAGCTCGGCGCTGGCTCCCGCGACGGGGCTCGCTAACAGCGGCGAGATTGACACAATATCGGGGGCACCCACTGTATATCCTCTGTTAGCCATGAGGGTGCCCTCTTATGACATGTCATTAGGATAAACATTAAAGCCCCCCATTTCGCTCGTGAAGACTGAGGAAAAGAATAAATTCAATACCTTTGTTATCTCTCCATCCTTAGTAACCAGATTTCCTTCATCATTTTTTATGGGACCAATGATCTAACCTCCCTTTCTTACTATTTATATACCTAAAGAATTTCTTGAGATTTATTTTACTCTCCACTGCTATGTGCCTTATGTGTTCTATCTTAACCGCCCTGATTGCACCCTTGCATTTCTTGTTGCATTCTTTGTAAAGTTGGAAAGCTGACGATGATCCCTCAGCCTTGTATTTTTTGAAGGCCTTCTCCTTTGCCTTTATATGCATTTTTACATTGGAGTTAAGCCATTCGCCCTTGATCAGATGATCAAGGAACGCATACATGCCGCAAGATGTACACCGAATCACATCTCCACACCCGCAGAGCATTGTACCTAGTAATTTAATGGGGATTGAGAATTATACTCTGTCAAAATTAACTTACAACTAGTTTCTTGACACTAATACCCAACAATACACGGGCACTCAACAATACAATACACAGGTACTCAACAATCCAATACACAGGTACTCAACAATCCAATACACAGGTACTCAACAGTACAATACACAGGTACTCAACAATACACAGGTACTCAACAATACAATACACTGGTACTCAACAATACACAGGTACTCAACAATACAATACACTGGTACTCAACAATACACAGGTACCTGCAGCACACATAAAACAAATGCTATAAATTCCAGTTCAGTGAGTAAAATAAGTATTTGATCCCCAAGCAAAACATGACTTAGTACTTGGTGGAGAAACCCTTGTTGGCAAGCACAGAGGTAAGACGTTTCTTGTAGTTAGTTACCAGGTTTGCACACATCTGAGGAGGGAGTTTGGTCCGCTCTTCTTTAAAGATCTTCTATAAATCTTTAAGGTTTCTTGGCTGTTGCTTGGCAACTTGAAGTTTCAGCTCCCTCCATACATTTTCTATAGAATTAAGGTCTGGAGACTGACTAGGCCACTCCATTACCTTAATGTGCTTCTTCTTGAGCCATTCCTATGTTGTCTTGGTGGTATATTTTGGGTCCTGACCCATCTTCAGTGATTTTAGAATACATGGCCATTGGCCCCTCAATGCGGCAAAGTCAGCCTGTCCCTTAGCAGAGAAACAGCCCCAAAGCCCTATGTTTCCACCCATGTGCTTGACTGTAGGGTTGGCGTTATTAGGGTCATAGTCAGCATTATTCTGTCTCTATCATTTAAAATACACGTATGATAAAAATGATAGACGTTTCAAGTGGGCAAACTTACAAAATCTGCAAGGGGATCAAATAAAATATTTTCCCCACTGTACATACAAACATATAAAAAGAATTGGTGGCATAGCGGTATATGTATATACAGTACATGACTATGTATTTATGTATACACTACACCTAAGGAAGAGTAGGGAGGCTTGAAACTGTTGTATTGTACTTACCTGTGTTCTTGATGAATAAATGTCTCTGAAGATTGCAGCAGCAAATTGGAGTGCAGAAATCATTTGAATTATAAATATATATACACATATACAAATCATGCTAGCATAGTCTGAATGTATATGCATGTATATAGGAAACATGCAATTTCTCTTCAGACCTCTGTGTCAGCACAGCATTTGTCAGAATTTTTAAAGGAAGCACCTACTGCTTGTGGCTCTTTGATTTGACAAATCACAGAGCAGAGCAGCAGCAAAAGAAGCCACAGGAGCCACGAATGATGCAGACACAGAGATCTGATTAGAGAAGACACTGTATTACAACTCTATGCAGTCAGTGCAGAGCTGTGGGTATTGCAACCTGCAGCACTGTGTGGCATAGCTATAATACTAGGTTAGTGCTGGAAGTGGGCCCTTAGAGGACTGTAGTCCCTGATCATTTGTCCAGTTTGACCTCATCCAACCTCCGCCCTGCCTCCAACTGTATTAATGTACCTCATATTGGCACTATTTGTTCATTCAAGTATACTATGAGCAGGCATTTGCTATTTTTCAAAGCAGAGTACTTACTAGCCAAGGAGGGATAACCTTGAGCCAATTGACCAGCTTGAATACGTACTGTATTGCATTCTTGCAATATTGCATATGTGAACCAAGAATTCCTGTTTTATGCAAACGATTTCTAGAAATATGATGAGTGTACAGCAGTTTTCAGAGGGTTAATTAACCACTTGCCTACTGGGCACTTTTACCCCCTTCCTGCCCAGGCCAATTTTTTAGCTTTCAGCATTGTCGGACTTTGAATGACAATTGTGCTGTCATGCAACACTATACCCAAATTACATTTTTATATTTTTTTTCACACAAACAGTGCTTTCTTTTGGTGGTATTTATTGACCACTCGGCTTTTTATTTATTGCTAGACAAATGAAGACCAAAAATTTTGAAAAAAAAAAAAAAAAAAACAAATGTTCATAGTTTGTTATAAAATTTTGAAAGCAATCACTCTCTCTATTTGTCCTGTTTTCCGCTATCATCAAAAGTGAATGAAAATCACAAAGTTTGGGTTATCCCTAGAACAATATTAGAGGGGAAATCTTCCAATGGGGACACTAGTTTTGGTGACCTTGGTGACAACCAGGTATTTCCTCATTTCCTGTTTTGGCTATGAGTCAGGAAGTACAGGGAAATTTCTCCAATGAAAAAACTGATAGGAGTTACATTATCTCACACAAGTGAGTATACCCCTTAAATTTCTGTAAATATTTTATAATATCATTGTGACAACACAGAAGAAATGACACTTTGCTACAATGTAAAGTAGTGAGTGTACAGCTTGTATAACAGTGTAAATTTGCTATCCCCTCAAAATAAATCAACACACAGCCATTAATGTCTAAACCGCTTGCAACAAAAGTGAGTGCACCCCTAAGTGAAAATGTCTAAATTGGGCCCAAAGTGTTAATATTTTGTGTGGCCACCATTATTTTCCAGTACTGCCTTAACCCTCTTGGGCATGGAGTTCACCAGAGCTTCACAAGTTGCCACTGGAGTCCTCTTCCACTCCTCCATGACGACATCCCGGAGCTGGTGGATGTTAAAGACCTTGCGCTCCTCCACCTTCCGTTTGAGGATGCCCCACAGATGCTCAAAAGGGTTTAGATCTGGAGACATGCTTGGCCAGTCCATCACCTTTACCCCCAGCTTCATTAGCAAGGCAGTGGTCATCTTGGAGGTGTGTTTGGGGTCATTATGTTGGAATACTGCCCTGTGGCCCAGTATACGAAGGGAGGGGATCATGCTCTGCTTCAGTATGTCACAGTACACATTGGCATTCATGGTTCCCTCAATGAACTGTAGTTCCCCAGTGTTGGCAGCACTTATGCAGTCCCAGACCATTACACTCCCACCACCATGCTTGACTGTAGGCAAGAAACACTTTCTACTTCTTACCTGGTTGCTGCCACACACTCTTGACACCATCTGAACCAAATACGTTTATCTTGGTCTCATCAGACCACAGGACATGGTTCCAGTAATCCATGACCTTAGTCTGCTTGTCTTTGGGCTTTCTTGTGCATCATCTTTAGAAGGGGCTTCCTTCTGAGACAACAGCCATGCAGATCAATTTGATGCAGTGTGTAGCGTATGACCTGAGCACTGCCAGGCTGACCCCCCTCCCCACCCCTCCAACCTCTGGAGCAATGCTGGCAGCACTCATATGTCTATTTCCCAAAGACAACTTCTGGATATGACGCTGAGCACGTGCACTCAACTTCTTTGGTCAACCATGGCGAGGTCTGTTCTGAGTGGAACCTGTCCTGTTAAACCGCTGTATGGTCTTGGCCACCGTGCTGCAGCTCAGTTTCAGGGTCTTGGCAATCTTCTTATAGCCTAGGCCATCTTTATGTAGAGCAACAGTTCTTTTTTTCAGATCCTCAGAGAGTTCTTTGCTTTGAGGTGCCATGTAGAACTTCCAGTGACCAGTATGAGAGAGTGAGAGCGATAACACCAAATTTAACACACCTGTTCCCCATTCACACCTGAGACCTTGTAACACTAATGAGTCACATGACACTGGGGAGGGAAAATGGCTAACTGGGCCCAATTTGGACATTTTCACTTAGGGGTGTACTCACCACTACTACACCACTACTTTACATTGTAGCAAAGTGTAATTTCTTCAGTGTTGTCACATGAAAAGATTTAATAAAATATTTACAAAAATGTGAGGGGTGTACTGACTTTTGTGAGCTATCCTAAAACCTTCCTTTATTCTATCCAAAATAAAAATAAAAAGAAGGTTTTGCCTTTAGTTCTACTTTAAGAATCTTTAGAAATAGCAGTGAGGCTCATAGCGCTATAGGAGATCAAAGAATAGATCTCTTATAGAATCTCTTATAATAGTGGCATGATCTCTTTAAAATATTTTTATAATTTGTAGATATAATTATTTCATTGGTTTTTATTATTATTGATATTATTATATATTTATTTATTCTTCAAAATATTAAAAATAATTGTTTCTTAGTTATTTGTGGTATTTGTTATGGGATGATGATGATTATTAATTTATTAATTTAAAATATTAAAACAATTATTGCTTAATATTTCTTATTTTATTATTGGTATTTTTTATTATTATTAATATTATCAATTTAACTAGATTTTCTCATTACACATGCAGGTTGTGTTTGCTGCATAGCAATGCTGCACATTATGAGAGTAGGTGAAATCCCTCAGGAAGGGTTTTGGCTCTGTTGCTCTTGCTTTGAAGCTATTTTAACTGACTGCAATAAAAAGGATATCTTCAGATTTAGCACAGTAAATCCTAGGGACGGTTTGCTTATGAAAGGAGAACACCTTGAAATAACAAGTGCCCCACAAGTAATGGCATGGTTTGTTTGGCCAATGAAGCGCAGTAACAATTCTTTATGGTATCTCTTTCCTAGTCTGTCAGACTGGTCACACTTCTTGAATACTAGAAACTTTCTGCAAAAGAATGTAAGTCTTGAGTTAACCCAGCACATTGCCCCCTTTCTAACATGCAGACATGTATAAAGTGTTGTTAGGCTATTCACTCATCTGTCTCCTTTTACTGTACTACAGCAGTTCATGGCTGTCATAGTGATAGTGAATGAGAGCAAATTAGTAGACTTGTGTGCCATCAATAAATTTGTTTTGTTTTGTTTCGTATTAGAATTAATTCATATTTCGTAATTCGTGTCCGAAATTCAATTTGGATTCGTACGAAAATTTTCGTAACAATTACAAATGTTCGTTATGATGAATTTATCATTATGAGGGACTCCCACCATTCATGTGCTGTGTTGACTTCCTGGCTTTTTTAACTTCATCATAACGAATAATCGTAATTAACGAACATTCTTTTTTGTCTGATTCTGAATCTCCCATTGACTACCAGTACCAGTCTCCCATTCCCATATTTAAAAAGGTAATTTTCCCATCCCTCACTCAGCAGCAGAAGAAAACCTTTGATTGCTCAACAAAACACCAGTCACGTCCTCCCGAATGTACGAATTTATCGAAATTCGTACAAATTTTCGATTCGTACAAAACTAATCACACGTCTACAAATTAGATGCAGTATAATCCAGGGTTTCTAAACTAGGGTTCCTCTATAGGTTGCCAGGGGTTCCTTGGTCAAAGAGCAAGCTATGCCTCTCAGATAAGGTCCCACTGAAACCATTGATCTTTTTAGTTATCTGTAAGGGGGTAATTCTTCCCAATTACCAGAAGTGCAGGGAGAATTCTTCCCACTGACTATCACACTAATGTATCATGAGTAGATATAGTTGTTTTTAGCAGGAGTTTCCTGAGACCAGAAAATGAAGGGTTCCTCTGTATTGAAAAGGTTGAGATAATATGTAGCGCCCTCCTAGGTAGGTGGTAGAGTGAGTGTATATAGTTTTTGGTTTCTCTGCTGAACAGGGAGACAGCTAGGCAAATCTATGTGCTGTCTACTTAACAGAGAGCGGTGATTGATTGATAGAGTCTGTTCAGTGTGCTCTGGTGCTGCTCATGCTGTCTTGACGTTTCACACTGATCCAATAGCTATGGAGTATACTGAACAGTGGGTGGAAACCTTGGAGATGAGTGTATGGATGTCTGTACTGCACTGGCCAATTAGGAGGGGATGTGCCCCAATGCATGCTGGGTAACTGTAATTATATCTGATGAGCACATGGGCTGAGGGTCTTCTGCAGAGAGAGAGGTCCAAGTGAAGAGGGGGCCTGATGCCCCTCCACAGCCCAGGCTGCCACGGTGCTTCAGGTGGTCGACCTGAGGGCCTGAAACATTTTTTGTTGCAACCCATGGTTCTAGTGAGAGCTGACTGAGGGAGGATGTCCGCACAACAGATCTGGTACTGCTGAAGAGGGCTGCCGTGAGTGCTTCAGAAGCCTTGTGAGTACAGATCCCTCACAGGGGATCCATGGGACTTGTGATGTTGGATCCCCCCCTGGGTGCTAGAAGTCAGCTACTGGTTGCAAGCTAAAATATGACACAGACTAGTGTCTTGAAGATGCAAAGTTCACTGAGTTCCTTCTGCTACAAAAGGACTTGTTCATTCCACACAGGTGCTGTATGGTACTACTGATAATCTGCTGAATCAGTTGTCCTCCTCTGTGAATGGTTAATTTGGAGTATCATACTAATTCTCTTCTCCTATCCAATTTCTCCATATAAAATACAAAAATAAATAGGCAAGACTGGTCATTGATGATAACGAGCGGATGAGTGTGTGCACCTAGCTGTGTGAAAATACCCTGTAACTGGCTGTGGATTAATCAGTGGGAGGCACAGGAAAATAAATATCCAAGCGGCTACTGCAGGGGTAGCGCTACAAATATATTTAATACATCTCTTAAGGTTGGCTACATGATGCTACACCCCCTATCATTAGGCCCCATCCCATTTCCTGCATTGTCACAGCCAACACAGAAGTCTTATAAGCCACAACACACAGAAGGTGCAGAGTAATGCCGCGTACACACGATCGGACTTTCCGGCAGACTAGGTCAGACAGTCTTTCCGCCGGACTTTGCAGTGGAGGTCCGCCGGACTTTCAAACGAACAGACTTGTCCACGCATGATCACTCCAAAAGTCTGCCGGTTTTCGATCGCGGTGACTACAACACATACAACGGGACTAGAAAAAGCAAGTTCAATAGCCAGTAGCCAATAGCTGCCGTCTCGTATTTGCTTCAGAGCATGCGTCATTTTTAGTCCGTCGGACTAGCACACAGACGAACGGTTTGCAGGCTAGAAAGCCGAGTCCGTCGGACAGATTTGAAACATGTTTTATTTCTAGGTCCGTCTGACTTTTAGGAAAAACAGTCCGCTGGAGCCCACACACGATCAAATCGGACCTAGTCCAATCATGTGTACGCGGCATAAGGACTTCTCTTGCTTTAGATAGTAAATACTTGTACATATAGAGAACCATTCGGTAACTGGGAAGAAGGAGAATCATAAGAGAAACCTTCTAAGTTTTGGACAATGCTATTGTCTGGTACCACATCCTATATAAGTAGAGAAATTCAAAAATAGACCTAACTAGAAAGATCAGGACTTTAATGGTCCCACCAAAGCTATAAAAGAGTTTATTTTTACAAATGTTAAAACAATTGAAATATATAGAAAATTATAGAAATACAGATATTATTCTTATACAATTATATTTGTATATCACATCATGCTTTGCTCATCACTGATGGCCCATTAAGGTGATGAGTTGCTTGCTGAAACTTCAATGCGTTTCAGGGGACAGCAGCCCACTTCATCAGGAAAGCAAGCACAGTGAAATTCTGTTCTCACATTTTTGTAAATATTTTAGTATATCTTTTAATGTGACAACACTGAAGAAATTACACTTTGCTACAATGTAAAGTAGTGTACAGCTTGTATAACAGTGTTAATTTACTGTCCTCTCAAAATAACTCAAAACACAGCCAATAATGTCGAAATCGCTGGCAAAAAAAGTGAGTAGACTCCTAAGTGAAAATGTCCAAATTGGGCCCAATTAGCCATTTTCCCTCCCCGGTGTCATGTGACTCGTTACTGTTACAAGGTCTCCGGTGTTGAATAGGGAGCAGGTGTGTTAAATTTGGTGTTATCGCTCTGACTCTCACATACTGGTCACAGGAAGTTCAACATGGCAAAGAATTGTTGCTCTACATAAAGATGGCCTAGGCTATAAGAAGATTGCCAAGACCCTGAAACTGAGCTGCAGCACAGTGGCCAAGACCATATAGCAGTTTAACAGGACAGGTTCCACTCAAAACAGGCCTCACCATGGTCAACCAAAGAAGTTGAGTGCACGTGCTCAGCGTTATATCCAGAGGTTGTCTTTTGGGAAATAGACGTATGAGTGCTGCCAGCATTGCTGCGGAGGTTGAAGAGGTGGGTCAGTGCTCAGACCATACACCGCACGCTGCATCAAATTGGTCTGCATGGCTGTCATCCCAGAAGGAATCTCTTCTAAAGATGATGCACAAGAAAGCAGGCAAACAGTTTGCTGAAGACAAGCAGACTAAGGACATGGATCACTGGAACCATGTCCTGTATTCTGATGAGACCAAGATAAACTTATTTAGTTCAGATGGTGTCAAGCATGCGTGGCGGCTACCAGGTGAGGAGTACAAAGACAAGTGTATCTTGCCTACAGTCAAGCATGGTTGTGGGAGTGTCATGGTCTGGGGCTGCATGAGTGCTGCTGGCAATGGGGAGCTACAGTTCATTGAGGGAACCATGAATGCCAACATGTACTGTGACATACTGAAGCAGAGCATGATCCCCTCCCTTCGGAGTCTGGGCCACAGGGCAGTATTCCAACATGATAAAGACCCCAAACACACCTCCAAGACGACCACTGCCTTGCTAAAGAAGCTGAGGGTAAAGGTGAAGGACTGGCCAAGCATGTCTCCAGATCTAAACCCTATTGAGCATCTGTGGAGCATCCTCAAATGGAAGGGGGAAGGAGCGCAAGGTCTCTAACATCCACCAGTTCCGTGATGTCATCATGGAGGAGTGGAAGAGGACTCCAGTGAAGCTCTGGTGAACTCCATGCCCAAGATGGTTAAGGCAGTGCTGGAAAATAATGGTGGCCACACAAAACATTGACACTTTGGGCCCAATTTGGACATTTTCACTTAGGGGTGTACTCACTTTTTTTGCCAGCGGTTTAGACATTAATGGCTGTGTGTTGAGTTGTTTTGAGGGGACAGCAAATTTACACTGTTATACAAGCTGTACACTCACTACTTTACATTGTAGCAAAGTGTAATTTCTTCAGTGTTGCCACATGAAAAGATATAATAAAATATTTACAAAAATGTGAGGGGTGTACTGACTTTTGTGAGATACTGTATATAACAATAACATACAGTGTACATACAAGGTTGTAATAACAATATATGACTCCTGATTACATCTCCCTAGAAGGAAAGGATCAAAAGCCTATGATGTGTGACCAGGAGGTCTGGGAAATAAGCATAAGTTCAGGTAATGATAAACTGTCCTGATAGTATACTTCTCAATAATAAGGCCCCGGCATACAAAGCAGATGCCAATGTGCATTCCTCTTTAGAAGAGCATGCTTCAGGAGGGATCAGGGTGGGCAGCCAGGTAGGTGTGAGTAGGGTCGGCTGATATGTATGAGAAAAAGATATGCATTTCTAGAATTTTAATAGATTTCAATTGTTTTAACATTTGTATAAATAAAACGTATCTCTTTTAGAACTTTGGTGGTACCAATAAAGTCCTAATCTTTCTGGTTAGGTCTATTTTTGAATTTTTGTACATACAGAGGGTGGACATTTCAACAAGACAATGATCCCAAACACAAAGCCAAGGAAACTCTCAATTGGTTTCAAGAATGGCCCACCTGACTTGAACTAAATAGAAAATGTATGGAAAGAACTAAAGAGTTCATAGAAGAAGCATACAGAACCTGCAAGGGGCTGTTTGTGTGGAAGAATGGGCCAAAATCACACCTGAGCAATTAGGGGTGCAACGGATCGTCGCCGATCCGTGATCCGAACGGGCCACCCCGTTCGGATCGGCACACCCCGCGATCCGCGGAGCGCTCCGCGGCCTCGGCCTTTAGGAAAGGCCGCGGCTTCGGCCTAGCTCCGGAGCGACGGCGGCCATCTTTGTACACCCGGCGGCCTTAGGAAAGGCCGCGGCTTCGGCCTAGCTCCGGAGCGGCGGCCATCTTGGTACACCAGGCCACTGTTTTTAATGTGATCGCTCCGTCAAATGACGGAGCGATCACTTGTAAGCCCTGCATATACTCTGCATTAACCTGCCAATACTCTGCATTAACCTGCCAATACTCTGCATTAACCTGCCAATACTCTGCATTAACCTGCCAATACTCTGCATTAACCTGCCAATACTCTGCATTAACCTGCCAATACTCTGCATTAACCTGCCAATACTCTGCATTAACCTGCCAATACTCTGCATTAACCTGCCAATACTCTGCATTAACCAGCCAATACTCTGCATTAACCAGCCAATACTCTGCGATACCCAGCCAATACTCTGCGATACCCAGCCAATACTCTGCGATACCCAGCCAATACTCTGCGATACCCAGCCAATACTCTGCGATACCCAGCCAATACTCTGCGATACCCAGCCAATACTCTGCGATACCCAGCCAATACTCTGCGATACCCAGCCAAAAATACTCTGCGATACCCAGCCAATATTACAGTGGGGGAGATGACGTGGATATTACAGTGGGGGAGATGACGTGGATATTAGTGGGGACTATATGGTGGCGGAATTTTCACAGGTTTTTGCAACTTCAATTATTATTTGCTGATCCGAAAATGATCCGATCCGTGACTCCTGATCCGAGGATCGATCCGATCCGTGAGTTTTTTGATCCGTTGCACCCCTATGAGCAATGCATGTGACTAGTTTCTCTATACAGGAGGTGTCTTGAAGCTGTCATTACCAACAAAGGATTTTGTATGAAGTATTAAAAAAATTTCAGTTAGTGTGTTCAATAGTTTTTCCCTGTGTCATTCCATTTTATTACACATAACTTAATTTCTGAACATATGTGTTTTGGTGTCTTTGTATGTATGGAATGCATGGGTTTTACCGATGTGGTGAAAATGTCATGTCAATAGCACCTTTAGAAATATATTTACCTTGAAAAATGGTGACGTTTTTATTACTTATTTTACCTGTATGTTTGCATGAGGCTAATAGATATTATCTCAGCATCTGTTCAGCTGGGGTGCTGACTACACTGTCTGATATACAGAGAAAACCTGCAAACTAGTACATGAACTGTAATTAAAAAAAAAAAAGTAGATGGAAAGTATTACGCAGATAAAGATAAATCAACTGCGCATCATTAATAGCAATTTCCAGCTAACAGTCTCTAAAGAAATGCAACCTCAAAGCATTAATTGGCATATAACCACCAATACCTGGATCAGGTTTCTTTTTTATGTTTTTACAGACCTGAACCTGGTAAACAAACCCCACCCTGTACAGCAGTTTCCTTTAAAGCAGAACTGAAAGTGTCCTTTTTCTTAAAAACAAATATTCTAAGCTGGCATAATGCCCTACACATTGAGTTGATTCTGCACACAATGTTTATGTACTGTTACGGTATTTTATCTGGTTGTTGTCAGCATCTCAGCACACAACCCACAGACTCGTTTTTTTCCCTTCACTTCCCATCTCTGGTTATGAGCACTGCACACTGTGACAGGACCAACCATATCACGGTGATAAAATGTAATCTAGAATGCAGCTTTGCACATGAGGAATCACAGGCTCTGGAAAGGGTTTGGTGTCACCAAGGGTTCTCACTGATACAGGGGGGGGGGGGGGGGGGGGGGGGGGGGTTCCAGGATGCAGGTATCATAGGGAGAATACTGGCTTTTCAGTTTTCTCAGGGATTGGCGAATCCTGCACCTGAGTCCTGGAGCCAAGAGACTTTGTAGAGTCTTGAGTGGGATGAAGTCTTCGACCCTAGGTTCAGGTTTGGTTGGCCACCAGCTCCCACTGATTGTGCTGCTGTGTACTGGTTCTTTTAGTTTACCAAATCACTGTGGCTCAGGACTCCACCCTCGCCAGGAGTCTGTGTGGCTGCAAGGAAGCTAGCAGAGGTAGGTGTGCCCAGACAGTTTGAGAATTGTCTGTGAAGGAAGAGACGCCATAAGCCTGAAGGCCAGAGCAGCAGTGCTGCAAAGGAAAGTCAGAAGCCTGAAGGGAAAATTGGTGTGTTGTGGCATTGGAGTGCTTAAAACATCTGTATGGGTAAATTTGTGTTATATAAACTTATATATAAAGTAGGGCTGTTACTGATTAAAATTTTCGTGTTCGATTGATTGAGTTATTTTTTTTAATCGATTAACCACATGCCGACCGCGCCATAGTCAAAAGACGTCTACAGCACGGTCGGCTTGTTCTAAGTGGACGTCCTACGGACGTCTTCCCAGAAACTTGCTCCCGCGCGCCCCCTGGGGCGCGCACTCGGGAACATCCGTGACCGCCGGGTCCCGAGGACCCGGCGCATCACGAATGGCGGTAAACAGCCGCTGATAGCGGCCGTTTACCACGGGATCGCTCCGTCAAATGACGGAGCGATCACATGTACACAAACCAGCGTCACGTCATGACGCCGGTTCCTCCCTCCCCTCTCTGTACCGATCGGTACAGTGAGAGGGGAGAAGCGGAAAGGGGGAGAGACGGGACCAGCGCTGTGGGCTGGATGTGTAGTGCCCACAGCGCTGGTCAGTGCCTGCAATACTCTGCCACCACTGTGCAATACTCTGCAACCACTGTGCAATGCTCTGCAACCACTGTGCAATGCTCTGCCACCACTGTGCAATGCTCTGCCACCACTGTGCAATGCTCTGCCACCACTGCAATGCTCTGCAACCACTGTGCAATGCTCTGCCACCACTGTGCAATGCTCTGCCACCACTGTGCAATGCTCTGCCACCACTGTGCAATACTCTGCAACCACTGTGCAATGTTCTGCCACCACTGCAATGCTCTGCAACCACTGTGCAATGCTCTGCCACCACTGTGCATTGCTCTGCCACCACTGTGCAATGCTCTGCCACCACTGTGCAATGCTCTGCCACCACTGTGCAATATTCTACCAATATTGTGCAACACTGCAATACTCTGCCAATACTTGCCAATACTCTGCCAATACTCGCCAATACTCTGCCAATACTCTGCCAATATTCGCCAATACTCGCCAATACTCTGCAATAATTTTTAATAGAAACAAAGAATTTTTTTTTTTTTTTTTTTACCGAATTTTCAGTATTTTTTGATTTATAGCGCAAAAAATAAAAAACCCAGCAGTGATTAAATACCACCATAAGAAAGCTCTATTTGTGTGAAAAAAAGGACACACAATTAATTTGGGTACAGTGTTGCATGACTGAGTAATTGTCATTCAAAGTGTGAGAGCACCGAAAGCTGAAAATTGGTCTGGTTAGGAAGGGGGTTTAACTGCCCAGTGGTCAAGTGGTTAATCGACTAATTTCAAATAATTATAACGCACATAGAGATCCAACTACTTTTAGCTGATCTCCTTACGTTGCAACTCTGCATTAGTCAGTGGTAAATGTGGTATACACTATATACAATCACCCGACACTAGTTAGTTTCCACAATCCATGACTTAACTTTACAGTTCACACAAATACGTTTTAAATTCAAACTGTAGCACTGACGTAAGTAATTTTTCCCACAGTAGCGTGACAATCCCTCCACCTCCGGTCTAACTAATCACTCTCACCTTATGGCATGGACCCCTGTGCAAACAGGTGGTCATGCAAGCGGATATCAAAAGAGTTAACACGGACCATAAACTTCTCTCACGTCTCCTTAGATCTCAGCAAGGACGCCAGGTCATGGGTAGAAAGAAAAGATCTAAGTGCTCGCCGCTTAAGTATAAGATTTCATTTTTGTGTTCAAACACAAACTACTCACATAAAGATGATAAAAACACAGCATGTAAAGCCGACAATCGTGTTAGTTCCATAGGGCAGCAGCGGGTGACTTCATGCATAGCTCCTCCCCCATACGCGTTACGTTCAATCAGAACTTCAATATCACTGGACTCCTCCCCCTTCCCTTTGTTAGCAGACGGAGGCACTTGGGGAAGGGGGGAGGAGTCCGTTGACGTCGATGTCCGTGACGTCACCGGATCTCCGACGGAACTCCCTGAAGACACGGAAGCCGGAGGAGAGGTGAGAATTTTGATTGATCAAAAAAATTAACGATTAATCGAGAAATTTTCACAGCCTTAATATAAAGCCTTAAAACAACGATTTGGTGATTAGACTGGGTCCCTAGAAGCACCACACTTGAGTTAATTTCCTATAAAGTATACTGTGGTCAACTGTTAAAAAAAAAAAATCCCAGGGACCGTAGTGCTGCCTATTGTACTATGCATGCATCCCCAGGCTGTGTAGGCATCAATTTTATGAATGGGGTTAGCTTTGCTTTAACAAAGACAAACAAAGATGATACACACGAATACAAAAAAAACCAGCATCTAATACGTGTCACCAAAAAAAATATAAAAAATGTGAATAAGATTTAACACAGTGATGTCTTTTTTTGTCCATCAAATCCTTTCGTGCTTACAGTTGGTGAAGACAAATAGATCACTGCAAGGTGCTCCACCTCTCCAGGACTAATCTCACCTGATGTAATCCAACCACTACAGCTAAAGAGGGTCAGAAAGAGCTTTTTAGCCTCTCCAGGGCACATTCAAAGTCTCCTCTCCACTATCTCCTCTCCGATATTACGTAACATCCACAGTATATATAAGGATACACTGATAGTGCTTATATGGTTTAACCGCTTAAGGACCAGCCGTCGTCATTATACTGCGGAAGGTTGGCTCTCCTGCACGAATCACCGTAGGTGTACATCGGGCGCTTAAAGAGCAATAGGGGGCGCAACGCCGAAGCAGATGCGCGTGGCCAGCTGCTGCGATGTTCGCCAGCCACCCGCGATCGCTCCACAGAGAGACAGAATGGGGATCTCTCAATGTAAACAGACAGATCCCCGTTCTGACAGGGAAGTAGAGAGAGATCTGCTGTTTATAGTGATTAGGAACAGTGATCTCTCTCTCCTCCTCCAGTCAGTCCCATCCCCCCACAGTAAGAAAAAACCTCCCAGTGAACACATTTAATCCCTTGATCACCACTTTGAGTTAACCCCTTCCCTGCCTGTGTCAATTATACAGTAATCAGTGCATTTTATAGCACTGATCGCTGTATAGATGTCAATGGTCCCAAAAAACTGTCAAAAGTGTCTGACCTGTCTGCCGCAATGCCGCAGATTGCAGCCATTACTAGTTAAAGAAAAAAAAAAAGCCATAAATCTATCCCCTATTTTGTAGACGCTATAACTTTTGCGCAGACCAATCAATTTACGCTTATTGCGATTTTTTTTACCAAAAATATGTAGAAGAATACATATTGACCTAAACTAATGAAGAAATTATTTATTTATTTTTTATTTGGGGATATTTATTATAGCAAAAAGTTCATTTTTTTTATTTTTTTTCAAAATTATCGCTCTTTTTTTGTTTAAAACGCAAAAAAGAAAAACACGCAGAGGTGATCAAATACCACCAAAAGAAAGCTCTATTTGTGGGAAAAAAAGGACGTGAATTTTGTTTGGGTACAGCATCACACGACCGTGCAATTGTCAGTTAAAGCCACGCAGTGCCGTATCTCAAAAAATAGACTGGTCATTTTTTTTTACACACTGTGACCAAACCAATACAGTGTTACCATAGCAACCATTTTTACTGAATAAATATGATTCATTCAGTGTGTATTGTTGTGATTGACCACAGCTAATCACATGGTACAGATGGGCTGTAATTGGCCCTGTCTGTACCATATGATCACGGTCACCAATCACTGCTAGCAACACAATTGTACACAATGATTAGCATGAATCAAAGCCATTCATTGTTTACGATTGGCATGTGATCTGCTGTGATTGGTCACAGCGATCACATGGTACCAGCAGCAGGCCAGTAGACTGATCAGTCATTGGCTGTGTCCAGTGAACACAGGCGGTGACAGATGGTGCCACGGTGTGGCCTGGGAGGACGTCATATGATGTCACCCCGGAATGACAAATGACTCGCCCAGCCATCATTTGACAATAGGTTGGGTGGGAAGTGGTTAAACAACTGTTGCCGTTGGACGATTTCCCCTCTTATCCTGTTCCAGTGACAACTTTAACATTTGAATTTTTCCTCACTTTTAACCCCTTACTTTTCTATCTAAAATTGAACACAAAGGCTTTAGATACACTTTAAGAAAGGACAATTGTGGTTCTTTTTTTTTTGGTAAGTTCTATTTTCTGAGACATAAAGCCCATATTAGTGCATTTAGATGAACCGCTTAAAAATAAACACTTTACTTTCACTGTTACTTATAACTAACAAATTGGTTTGTGTTAATATAGCACATCAGAGCTCTTTACAATCCCTATGTACACAGAATATGATCAACTCTGAAATAAAATTCCGTCCTCAATAATTAATAGGCTCACATAGTCCTTGGTAGTTTATATACCTTTATGTATAATATATAAGATTCAAGTGCTTCTGTGAGGAACTTCATTTTAAAAGTAAATTAAGAATTCATTAAGATCCTGTTTCAAAATACTGTGTATGATAAAACATATTGAACTTACCGCTTATGTTATCATTTTAGAAATAGATCCATTAAAAATATATGCTGTATAAAAACTGCACTAAACTATTTACACACTACAGTCCGCTGCATATGAGGTCTTCCCATGTTAAAGCAATCTATAGTATTACATAATGGTATATTATTAATATCAAAGACTAAATATTGGTTAATCCATAAAACATTCACTGATGGAAGAGAGTTTATAAAATATCTTGAAGTTTTTTAAAGCAGTAGTGATTAAGATAAGGGATAAAGTTACCGTTTGGATTTAGCGTTGAGCTTAAGGCCCCTTTCACACGGACGGACCGTCTATCCGTTTTTTTTCCATCCGTCGACGGACGACAATGCATTCTTATGGGCAGACGGATGAACATCCGTCACCATCAGTTAACCTCCGCTTCCGTTTTTATCAATTTTTTTTAACGTAAAAGGCTACGTCCAGATCCGTCAAAGCGGATATTAACTGACGTTGACGGACATTGTCCGTCAACGTTCGATCCGTTAAGATCCGTTTTGTGTTTATCTGTGAACTCAACCTCTTAAAGACACAGGCACACATATAAAACGGAACAAAACGTATACAAAAACGGATGAAAAAACGGACGTAAACGTGTACATTTATGGATGTAAGCGGATGTTAACGGAACAAAAGACGGATGAAAACGGACATTAACGGATAACGGATGAAAATGGATGAGACAACGGATAAGAACTGATACGTTTTTGACGTGCCTAAACTGACTGCGTCCGTGTGAAAGAGCCTAAAGCTGAGTTTCACCCAAAAGTGAAACTTCCGCTCATTTGTCTCCTCGCCCCTTCAGGTGCCACAATTAGCACCTTTCGGGTGGGGGGGAAAGGGGGGACAGGATACCCATGACGTCACCAAGGGGCTCCCTCCTCCTTCCTCCTCCTCGATCACCAGCCACTTTCATTGGCCGCGCAGGGGTGATGTCACTCCCGCGCATACGTATAGTTCAGTCAGCTTTGGCTTTGCTGAATCTGTGAGAAAAGATGGTCTGCAACTCCTTGCTTGCTCTTTAAAATCTTTAAAATGTATTGATTCTCCATAAAAGACACAGTAACAGACAGCAGATTACAAAGGGATTTCAGGATTAGTAGTTCCTCAGAATGGCAACTGCTCTGTATGACTATGCACCCGGACTACATATCCCAGGAATCTTTACTATCATCAGAGGGAATGTTGGGAGGAGGGATAAAAGAGACCAGAGATGCTCTCTTCCTCCTGAACCTGGTATATGATGGACCTCTCTGTCGGAGAGGGTGATGTCACGGCCTACCACGCGGTGTGCGACATTTCAACCTGGCCGAGAAGGGCCCATTACTGCTTGCTGATGATCAGACATCTATCCAGCACCACCCTGATAGTCCGTGCTTGTATCGGATGATAGTCGTAAATGGAACCGTTGCAAGGACGGCTCTTCGGGAACCAATGTTCGGAAAGGCATTGAATCGGCCTGGTTGTTGGTGAGAGGGCAATTGCCCAACTTTTTACACTGTGCACAGACAGCTTTACCCTGGGGAAACACTTTACTGCATCGCTATTTGCACACTGTACTTATACACCTGTCACATGAATCTTTTTCCAAGAAATACCATTGCCTTGTTGCTGCGCCCTATTGGATATAATTAATGAGCTCCTACTGCCGGTGAAGACCATCAGGCCTGCAATGGGGACATTACTGTCAATACTACTTAAAGGGCCCTCATACTGTTCTTGTTTAATTGATCTCTAATCAGGATTAAAAGTTAAATAGGCCAGCCTGGGTTTCCCCTTTAGAAGTCTTGCCAACATTAATGCTTAACTCTTGCTTATACTTTCAGGTCATGTGCAAGTGGTACTTCACTGTACATACGTGTATATAATATACTGTTATTGCCAAATTGTCTTAACTCGTATTAATGTGGAGGAATTCTTCTACTGAATTCGGACTGTTATCCAAAGTTCAGTTGATCTATTACCTCCTTTGTTCAACAAGGTCTTCCTTGAGTTATCCAGTAAACGTTAATAGAATATAAACTCATTGAGTGGTTTGAATTATTACTTTAAGGTGGTGCAAAGATGACTGAACCCAGAGTGTCAGGTGGGTTGGAATGTTCCCAGGGTTATGGTGGTGCAGATGAGCAGGTAAATCCAAGCAGTCCTCAAGGGGGCAATGCTACATATATAAAATGTATTTATTTGTGTACAGTGTTGCAAGGCAGAGTAATTGTCAGCCAAACTATAGCAGTCCTGAAAAGTGAGAAATTACCTGGTAATGAAGGGGTAATACAGTACTCAATTGGTTACAAAAACCTTTGTGGGAGGTTTTACTGTTGTCTTGGTGACCACACAGGGAAAATCTCCTCAATGAAAATACATCCAGCAGTAAAAAAACAACGAAAAGTTCTAACCCTTCCAGACTCTAAGCTAAAGTACAAGAAAGTATTTGTCTGCAGCTGAATTGCAAACCTTTTAAAAGGTCCTCTAAGTAATGCCATAAATTGCCGTCATGAAAACATACTGCATACAACAATTTAGTAGGTAATTACCAACAAAAGCACTTATGTTCTCACAGCAGATTAATAGCCATTTCTCTTTCGGGAGCTCACCTGTCCTCCGTAATAAAACTCTTCAGAATCATTGTCGCCTTCAGAATCCTCTTCCACTGCACTGCTGTGTCGAGACTCCTACAATTAAAAATATAATTTTTAAAGGAAATATCTTTCATGTGTGTGTGTACATATATTGGATATGCAGTGTATGTTCAGCCAAAACTGTTTTTTATTGGATAGAGTAGAGAAGGATGGGGAACCCTGTCAGGTTTTCACTGCTATCTGTGGCTTTGTTAAAGAGATTTTACCCCCTTACTGTCATGATGGAAGGCAATACTTGGATAGACTGTTTTGTTTTTTAAGTATGTAGCGCTACCCAGTGGTGTATTTTGGTTTTGTGTTACACTAGGCAAGACTAAATTTGTCCCACCCCTTCCTGTGCATTGACACCCACCACCATCCAATCCCACCAAAAACAGATGGAGAGGGGATCTATTCCCCATCTGTCTGGCAGATTGGATTGAATGGCAGTCTGATGGAAAGGGACATGTGGTCCGTTTCCATCCAACCGCCCCATAGAGAAAAGCAAGCTGTGTCTGTGTCCGCTTAGCAGACAGATCCCCCGCTGAGCAGACGTGTGAAAGGGCTCTTATTATGTTTTTGGTTTTATTTTAAAAAAATTACAACTTTTTTTGTACATGTACAATTTTTTTTTTTTTTCTTCTTTATTTAATTTTATTTATTATTGGGGAGACATCAGGGGTCTAAACAGACCTCTAATGTCTCTTTTTGGAGACAGAGAAAGGGACTGAAGTCTGTCCCTTTCTCTGCAGCCTGAGCTGCATTGTGGATGAATGAGATAGGAGTCTGTATAGAGCAGGGGTCTCAAACTGGTGGCCCTCCAGCTGTTGCGAAACTACAAGTCCCATCATGCCTTTGCCTGTGGGAATCATGCTTATAACTGTCAGCCTTGCAAAGCCTCATGGGACTTGTAGTTTCACAACAGCTGGAGGGCCACCAGTTTGAGACCTCTGGTATAGAGACTCCTATTCATTCATAAAATGAAATATAGTAAACACTGTTTACTATATTTCATTCACAAACTGACAAATATTAAACACAGTTCACTATGTGTTAGCGAATAATGAATACAGAAGAGATCAGTACTGTGATTGCTGTCTGTATTCCTTCAGGAAAGGGGCTGGTAAACACATGTTTTCCAGCCACCCGCTCTCCATCCATCCAGATCTCCCACACTAGCAGAGGCTCCAGCTGGCGGGGGGGGGGGGGGGGGAGCCGGCCAGCCACTACACAGAGCAGCCTCCCCGCTCTTCATCCATCCACATCTGCTGCTGCATCTGGCGGGAGTGGGCGAGCCAGCCAGCAGCTGCATGTAAGGGGCGTCTGGCAATCAGGGAGGTGGGGGGTGCAAAATGAAGGGTCGGAGGAGCAGAGGGGGGATCTATGTGGACAAACCAATCCCTCTATGGAAGCCCTGCAGCTCCCAAAGTTGGCGCGAGGGCAGTGGAGGTAAGCTGACAGTTGCAGGGCATCAGGTTTGCAGTTTGAAGTGGCAGGAAGAGGGAGCCTGGGGGCGATGCCGCCCCCCTGAAAACTGCCACCCAAGGCAAATGCCTTGTCTGCCTCATGGCAGATACGCCCCTGGCGCTACCCCCATAAGGGCTGCTGGTGAATGTGGTCATCTCCCACCCTGCACAGCCAGGCACACGAACGTCCAGTAACTCAAAGACAAGAAGCAGTCCTTGCAGCTTTGTTTTTTTTTTTTTTAAACTTGGATGGTGAAGGGTGCATATGGGATGTCCATTTCATCAATGAAACTCTGTAAGGACTTGAACTACGGTATATACATTCTCTCCTCATCTACCTCCACACTTGCTTGTAGACTATCACTCCCAGGACCAGCTAGCACAGGTTTCAGACTCAGCACAATCTCAGCTGGGCCAGGATAAATGCCCTTTGCAGGCAGGGACCGCATGCCCCTATGGTGTAACAAAAAAAAATGGAAGTATTTAGTGATAGCTGTTCCACTGCCCGTGCCACCACAGTCCTCCCGACTGGCTCTGCACCCATCCCAGACTGCTCCATCCCAGTCACAGGACACATCTGTGTGTTTTGAGAAGGTCCTGTCAGCACTCGAGTCCAGACTGGGGAGCTCTGCTATGCATACTAGCTCATTATGCCTTTGTCTTGCATGTTTTCTTTCTTCTTTTAGTTTTTTTTAGGGTTTACAACCACTTTAACACTGTTGTCTGTCCTACATCAGAAGTAAGACTCGCTTCTCTGTCCACATAATTGAGGCTCCTTGGAATGGGAAGCAGTGCCAGAAGCTGAAGAGGTGAGATCTCTCCAGGCAAAACTGTACAGAAAAGGCCTGGGAGTGATCCATCCTTCAGCCGCTATCCAAAGCTGAAATGTCAGTTTAGGTTTCAGTGACCCTTTTAGAATGGTGTCACTGCCTTTTTTATATAAGTGGCATATTATAGGTTATCCGCATTACTTCAACAACTTCTAACAATCATTAATTGGACGTAAGGAAGCAGGTCGATGGTAAGGTTATAGAACGGTATAAACATAATTATCATTTTTCAAATGCAAGAGCGGCCGGTGAAGGAATCCTTCTTTCAGTCTCTCCTAAAGCTGAGATTTAATGGGGCTCATAATAAAATGATGGAGAGGTCCGGACTGAGATATTAAAGTACTCATTCACTGCTGGCACAAGCTCATTCAATATTCAGCCTTCAAAATGTCCCAAAGGATTTCAATTTCTCCCCAATAAAATATAAAAATAGATGGATAGATTTGATATATCTGTTGCCACTACAACCAAAAGACTAAGCCCCCATACACACGGTCGGAAATTCCGACCACAAAATCTTGATTTTGTCCGATGTTGGTGTTGCATACACACGGTGGGACAAAGTTGTTGGAAAATCTGATCATTCTGAACGTGGTGACGTTCGTTGTGTACGTCTGAACTATGTAGAGGCTAGTAGCCAATAGCTTTGGTCTCGTAATTTGATCTGAGCATGCGTGGCACTTTGTCCGTCAGAAATTCTCTACACACGATCGGAAAAAGTCAGATCGGATTTTGTTGTCGGAAAATTTGAGAGCAGGATCTTTCTTTCTGGAAAAAGTCAGATGGCGCCTGCATATGGGTGGATTTTCCGACAACATGGTCCGATCGGACATTTTCCGTCGGAATTTCCGACCGTGTGTACGGGGCATTAGAGAGAACCTGTGTTTTGCCTGTACCCTCCCCAGCAGCACATACTAATTTTAACTTTACTTTTCTTTGCTCCTGCTTATTGGTAAAGTATGTGACAGCAATGGGCTCAGCACCAGTGTTACCACCCTGTATGTTACAAAAAGCAAGAAATACACTATGTTACCAAAAGTATTGGGACACCTGCCTTTACACACACATGAACTTTAATGACATCCCAGTCTTAGTCCGTAGGGTTCAATATTGACTTGGCCCATCCTTTGCAGCTATAACAGCTTCAGCTCTTCTGGGAAGGCTGTCCACAAGGTTTAGGAGTGTGTCTATGGGAATGTTTAACCATTCTTCTAGAAGCGCATTTGTAAGGTCAGGCAGTGATGTTGGCCGAGAAGGCCTGGCTCACAGTCTCCACTCTAATTCATCCCAAAAGTGTTCTATTGGGTTGAGATCAAGCCTCTGTGCAGTTCCTCCACCACAAACTCACTCATCCTTGCCTTTATGGACCTTGCTTTGTGCACTGGTCCAAATCATTTGGTGGAGGGGGTATTATGGTGTGGGTTTTTTTTGTTCAGGTGTTGGGCTTGGCCCCTTAGTTCCAGTGAAGGGAACTCTTAAGGTATCAGCATACCAAGACATTTTGAACAATTTCATGCTCCCAACTTTGAGGGAACAGTGGCTCCTTCTTGTTCCAACATAACTGCGCACCAGTGCACAAAGCAAGGTCCATAAAGACATGGATGAGCGAGTCTGGGGTAGAGGTACTTGACAGGCCTGCACAGAGTCCTTACCTCAACCTGATAGAACACCTTTGGGATGAATTAGAGCAGACACTGCAAGCCAGGCCTTTTTGTCCAACATCCATGCCTGACCTCACAAATGCGGTTCTAGAAGAATGCTCAAACATTCCCATAGACACACTCCTAAACCTTGCGGACAACCTTTCCAGAAGATTTGAAGCTGTTAAAGCTGCAAAGGGTGGGCCATCTCAATATTGAACCCTACGGACTAAGACAGGGATGCCATTAACCGCTTGCTGCCTGTCCACCGTCATATGACGGCTTCCCAGAATGACAATCTCTGTTGCTAGGACACGGCACGACCCCGATCTCTGTAAAGAGCCACATCCGCGGCTCTTTAACCATGTGATCGGCTGTTTCCAATCACAGCCAGTCACATGTAAACAGAGAGATGCCGGTAATCGGCACTCCTCGCCTCACACTGACAGATCAGCTCACAGAGGAATTAAAAAACCCAGAAGTGATACAATTCCACCAAAAGAAAGCACTATTTGTGTGAAGAAAAATTATAAAACATTCACATGGTTACAGTGTAGCATGACCGCGCAATTGTCATTCAAAATGTGACAGCGCTGAAAGCTGAAAAATTGTCTGGGCAGGAAGGGGGTGAAAGTGCCCAGTATTGAGGTGGTTAAAGTTCATGTGTGTGTAAAGGCAGGTGTCCCAATACTTTTGGTAATATAGTGTATATTTCTCATGGTGTCTCCTCTTACCCGCTTGAGGAAAGGTGGCTATGTGTTGCTAGGGGGTAAAAAAAATTAAAAAAATCTGTTACTTGGCATGGGCAAAGTACAGGTTCACTTAAAAGAAACCTGCCCCACCCCAATTTCACTGAATAAACCTGAATACCTAAAAACATTCTTCTAACTGAACAAAATTAGTAGTACTTACGTGCCTCCTCTTCCCCCAGATTCCCTAGTATCATCATTCGTATACCCTGCCAATCACTAACCCGCATCGCCATTTAAAAAAAAAGAAGATTAGGTATGGCGCAGGAGTAAGATAATGCTATTGTTAGGCAGACAGAGAAGGAAGAAGCCGGCCATCTGTAACATCATGCCCTTCACCTCGCATTAGCACCATATCTAATTTCCTTGATGGGAGGGAAAAAAAGACTGCATGGTATCTGACCAAGTCTTTTTTTTTTCTTTCAAACTAATTATTGAAATGTTGTATAGCGCATAACATCTTTCGCTTCACGTCAAACATTTCTTTTTGGTTCCGCAGTTAGAAACGAGATCTCCCTGAAGGCACTGGTGATGTTGCCTTCCCAGGGAACATCTGTACAGCTGGCTGGGGATACGTCACCGTTGCCTTCAGGAAACCAAGAAGTGGACACAAAAAAGAAGCTAAGTAAAAGCAAAAAAAAACTAATGTTTAAAAAAAAATAAAAAATGTTAGATGATTTCCCAACAGTATGCAGAGCTGCACAATGATGTGAGTTTTATTGAAAGGGGAGAAAGGTCTGTTTTAAAGAAAGCCTGTGAATACAGAAATATGGACGTCTGGGGCTGTCGGATCCTGGCTTCATCACCTAGTAAGTCACTGACCTAGAATAAGCATCCAGCCAGTTGGATAACAAAAAAAATGATCACCCATCTACAGGGTCATTGACTATCTGGGTAATAAAGCCTGGATGAAGGTAGTGCCAATGCTGGGCTGAACTGCTTGATCTGCATATTACACCAGGAGACCAGCTCTCCTCTCTTTGTAATCAGCATTTGATTGCCTCTTTAACACTGGGGTACCACCCTGACAGCAGCTCCTGATATACAGAGCTCTCAAAGTGAAAGCCAAACTTTTTAGGAATTCACAGACATAGGATTGTCTGTAATCCCAGTTGCACCCAATTTGTAAAAGGTGCCAAGTGGTGCCACGGCATCACTGCGATTTGGGCATGTTGGCTCTCCTCTTTCATGTGCTTTTCCAGCAGCTGCATGTGGGTGGTGAGAAGAACCCACACACTTCATCATGGGACACGTCCTGGGGATGCCCCTCCTACTGCCTGACTTAAAGAAACAAAACTCAGAGTGCGGGGAGACCCTCCTGACCCTTCCTAGATGGTCTGTGGGGAACAGAGGACAACATTACATTATCAGTTGATAGAAACAGATAACCACCGCTCTAGGACTTTCCTTCTAAGCGAATGCTCCTGCTCCTGTGTGAGAGCCCCAGGTGCTGGCTAATAGCACAGCAAATTGAAAATCAGGAAGAACTCCGGACAGCCGCACACCGGGAAAATTAAAATTCAAAAAGGTTTATTTAAAAGCCAGAATCACTTCAATCCAAAACACGACAAGAAAGGGGGGTACAGAGCTGAGGCGTTTCAGCTCTGTACCCCCCTTTCTTGTCGTGTTTTGGATTGAAGTGATTCTGGCTTTTAAATAAACCTTTTTGAATTGTAATTTTCCCGGTGTGCGGCTGTCCGGAGTTCTTCCTGATTTTCAATTACATTATCAGTGTTTTTAGATACACAAATTGATTTTTAAGGTTCCAGATTAAATAGTATACCAAGATATTTGAAAAATAAAATCACATCAGTTTTATTATACATATAAAAAAATTAAGTTGATCATAAGAACCATCATAATGAAATTCATGCGGTCATAATATGTGTACAGTAGTTTCTGCTAAACATGTTTCACCATTCAATGGCTTCCTCAGGAGACTTGTGAAGCACTGCACAGAATATCATATAACTACAAGTAAATAAGAAAAAAAACACATTATAAGTTGAGTATGTGAATTATATTGAGATATCTAAACACTAATGTACAGACTATATCAGTGTGTTTATACAATCAACATCATGATTAATAGGTCATTTTAGGGGTTTTTAAACTAGGTGACGGGGGGAGGACCCAGAGGTAAAAATAGTCAGTGTGGAACATATTCCAGAGGGTAGTATTGGGGGCATTAGTGGTAGGTTGACTAAAGCACATAAACCCAAGGTAAGTATAGTAACAAGTCCTAGTTGCAATCTCGGAACACCCAATAAGAGCATAGTATGCGACCGGTCTAAACTACGTGGCATGTTCACCAATGCCAGGAGCCTGGCGGACAAGATGGGTGAACTAGAGATACTGTTGTACAAGGAGGATTTGGATTTTGTGGGAATTTCAGAGACCTGGTTTAACAACTCTCATGATTGGCTGGCAACCATTCAAGGGTATACCCTTTATCGCCGGGATAGAGAGGGTAAAAAATGGAAAGGGGTATGCTTATATATCAAGAATAATGTACAAGTGAATGTGAGAGATGACATCACTAAGGGAGCTAGGGAGGAGGTGGAATCCTTATGGGTAGAGCTCCAAAGGGATGAAGCTAAGGGGAAAATATTACTGGGAGTATGCTATAGGCCCCCTAACAAGAGGAAGGAGGAAGAGACGGATCTCCTATCACAAGTTGGATTAGCAGCAAGGATGGGAAGTGTTATCATAATGGGGGATTTTGTCTAAGTTTCGCCAGTTCCTAAATGTCTCGCAGGACAATTTCATGGTTCAGACACACCAACTAGAAATAAAGCGTTACTGGATCTAGTGATTACCAACAATACAGACTTGATCACGGATGTGGAAATATGGGACAATTTAGGAAACAGCGATCACAGGTCAATTGGCTTCAGTGTAGATCACACAAATAGGAAACATAAGGTAAAAAAAACACTGAATTTTAAAAGAGCCAACTTCCCTAAACTACGAACCTTGTTAGAAGGCATGAATTGGATAACATTTTAGGGACAAAGAACATGGAGGAGAGATGGATTTGCTTTAAGAGCATATTAAATAAAGGCATTAGCCAATGCATCCCATTGGGTAATAAATTTAAAAGAGCGAACAAAAGTCCTGGATGGCTTAACTCCATTGTAAAATGCATATAAAAGCAAAAGAGAAGGCCTTCAAAAAATACAAGGTTGAGGAATCATCATCAGCATTCAGACTTAATAAAGAATGCAACAAGACACATAGCAGAAGGGGAGCAAAAAAAAATCCCAAGAAATTCTTTAAGTATGTAAACAGTAAAAAAGGGAGGACAGACCATATTGGCCCCATAAAGAATGAGGAAGGACATTTGGTTACAAAGGATAGGGAGATAGCAAAGGTATTGAATTTATTATTCTCCTCAGTCTTCACGAGGGAATCGAGGGGCTTCAGTAATCTAAACTGCAGTGTTTATCCTTATGACACATCACAGGAAGCACCTCCATGGTTAACAGAGGACAGAATTAAAATTAGACTTGGTAAACTTAACATTAATAAATCACCGGGACCAGATGGCTTGAATCCGAGGGTACTTAGGAACCTCAGTCAAGTAATTGCCAGACCAGTGTTCCTAATTTTTACTGACAGTCTACTGACTGGAATTGTACCAGGTGATTGGAGAAAAACCAATGTAGCACCAATATTTAAAAAGGGCCCAAAATGCATCCCTGGGAATTACAGACCAGTTAGCCTAACATCAATAGTATGCAAGCTCTTAGAGGGGATGATAAGGGACTATATACAAGATGTTATTAATGAGAACAGTATCATTAGCAGTAATCAGCATGGATTCATGAAGAATCGTTCTTGCCAAAACAAACTATTAACCTTCTATGAGGAGGTGAGTTGCCATCTAGATAAAGGAAGGCCCGTAGACATGGTGTATCTGGATTTTGCAAAAGCATTTGACACAGTTCCCCATAAACGTTTACTGTACAAAATAATGTGCGTTGGCATGGACCATAGGGTGAGTACATGGATTGAAAACTGGCTACAAGGGCGAGTTCAGAGGGTGGTGATAAATGAGGAATACTCAGAATGGTCAGGGGTGGGTAGTGGGGTCCCACAGGGTTCTGTGCTGGGGCCAATCCTATTTATTTTGTTCACAAACAACCTGGAGGATGGGGTAAACAGTCCAATCTCTGTATTTGCGGACGATACTAAGCTAAGCAGGGCAATAACTTCTAAAACGATAATTCTCCCGCTCTACAAGACTCTGGTCCGGCCGCACCTAGAGTATGCTGTCCAGTTCTAGGCACCAGTCCTCAGGAAGGATGTACTGGAAATGGAGCGAATACAAAGAAGGGCAACAAAGCTAATAAAGGGTCTGGAGTATATTAGTTATGAGGAAAGGTTGTGAGCACTGAACTTATTCTCTCTGGAGAAGAGACGCTTGAGAGGGGATATGATTTAAATTTATAAATACCGTACTGGTGACCCCACAATAGGAATAAAACTTTTTCGTGGAAGGGAGTTTAACAAGACACGTAACCACTCAGTAAAATTAGAAGAAAAGAGGTTTAACCTTAAACTACATAGAGGGTTCTTTACTGTAAGTGTGGCAAGGATGTGGAATTCCATTTGACAGGCGGTGGTCTCAGCGGGGATCATCGATAGTATAAAAAAACTATTAGATAAGCACCTGAACGACCGCAACATACAGGGATATACAATGTAATACTGACATATAATCACACATAGGTTGGACTTGATGGATGTTAGGGATGGAGCCTAAACACAGGCATCCAACACAAGTGAACAGATCGATGGGCTGCACTAAAGGAATCGGGCTCCAAAAGGTAGTGATAAAGATATATTTATTAATAATAAAGACACACGTGAACACAGAAACCACAAACAAGCAAGAACACAAATAACACAGCAAACCCCCAAGCCCTAATCTAACTAACTAACAATACCCTCAAAGCAATGGAACATATATATATATATACACACATGTATATACAAGGCAGGGAGGAGAGACAAGGGGGGAAACAGGAAGCAAGGGAACATCAAGGCAGGAGACAGGGGACGGGTCTCAGGAACCAGGTAAGGGGGACAACATCCAGGACAGGGCAGGAAGCGGATAACGGGTCAGGTTACAGGTACAGGTTTCAGGTCCAGGATCAGGATCAGGTTTCAGAACAGGCAAGACAGGGCTACAGAAAGGAATACTGAAGCACTGAACCTCAGTGAAGGACAGGCTTATATACCCAGCAAATCCACAACAGGTGCAGCTAGATTGCTGGCATGTCCATCTGCTGGGAGACCCCCGCTGGTGGCCACCAGAACTGCACCCTTTGGTGTCGAAGGAAGTAGTGACACCACCAGGCGATCCAGGTAATAACACCATTCCTGACAATGTCCATCGGCTGGGAGACCCCTGCTGGTGGCCACCAGAACTGCACCCTTTGATGCCAAAGGAAACAGTGACACCAGCAGGCGATCCAAGTAATAGCACCGTTCCTGACAGTTCCCCCCCCCTAAGGAGTGGCCTCTGGACACTCCATTCTGTCCTAGATCTGGCAGTGCGTGTAAAAGTGGAAGAGTCCAAAAAAGTCTTCTCTGTGACGGCAGACTTCCTTGCGCTCTCTGGCCAGAGTCTCTTAACCTACTAGGAGGCGTGCCACCCGAGTCCGACAATGGGACATGTACCCCACCACCAGGGTCTGGAAGTTTAGATCTGGAAATAAAAACAGACAGGGCAGCAGGCTCCGGGTCATCAGGCTGGGCAGCGGACAGGAACTCATCAGGCTGGGCAGCGGACAGGAACTCATCAGGCTGGGCAGCGGACAGGAACTCATCAGGCTGGGCAGCGGACAGGAACTCATCAGGCTGGGCAGCGGACAGGAACTCATCAGGCTGGGCAGCGGACAGGAACTCATCAGGCTGGGCAGCGGACAGGAACTCATCAGGCTGGGCAGCGGACAGGAACTCATCAGGCTGGGCAGCGGACAGGAACTCATCAGGCTGGGCAGCAGACAGGAACTCATCAGGCTGGGCAGCAGACAGGAACACCTCAGGCTGGGCAGCGGACAGGAACTCATCAGGCTGGGCAGCAGACAGGAACTCATCAGGCTGGGCAGCAGACAGGAACTCATCAGGCTGGGCAGCAGACAGGAACACCTCAGGCTGGGCAGCAGACAGGAACACCTCAGGCTGGGCAGCAGACAGGAACACCTCAGGCTGGGCAGCAGACAGGAACACCTCAGGCTGGGCAGCAGACAGGAACACCTCAGGCTGGGCAGCAGACAGGAACACCTCAGGCTGGGCAGCAGACAGGAACACCTCAGGCTGGGCAGCAGACAGGAACACCTCAGGCTGGGCAGCAGACAGGAACACCTCCGGCTGGGCAGCAGACAGGAACTCATCAGGCTGGGCAGCAGACAGGAACACCTCAGGCTGGGCAGCAGACAGGAACACCTCAGGCTGGGCAGCGGGCACATCAAGCTGGGCAGCGGGCACATCAAGCTGGGCAGCGGGCACAGGCACATCAAGCTGGGCAGCGGGCACGGGCACATCAAGCTGGGCAGCGGGCACGGGCACATCAAGCTGGGCAGCGGGCACGGGCACATCAAGCTGGGCAGCGGGCACGGGCACATCAAGCTGGGCAGCGGGCACGGGCACATCAAGCTGGGCAGCGGGCACATCAAGCTGGGCAGCGGGCACGGGCACATCAAGCTGGGCAGCGGGCACGGGCACATCAAGCTGGGCAGCGGGCACATCAAGCTGGGCAGCAGGCACGGGCACATCAAGCTGGGCAGCGGGCACATCAAGCTGGGCGGCAGGCGCGGGCACATCAAGCTGGGCGGTAGGCACGGGCACATCAGAATGGAGGGCTGGCAGCGGGTCAGCAGACTGGAAAACTGGCAGCGGGTCATCAGATTGGAAAACTGGCAGCGGGTCATCAGACTGGAAAACTGGCAGCGGGTCATCAGACTGGAAAACTGGCAGCGGGTCATCAGACTGGAAAACTGGCAGCGGGTCATCAGACTGGAAAACTGGCAGCGGGTCATCAGACTGGAAAACTGGCAGCGGGTCATCAGACTGGAAAACTGGCAGCGGGTCATCAGACTGGAAACCTGGCAGCGGGTCATCAGACTGGAAAACTGGCAGCGGGTCATCAGACTGGAAAACTGGCAGCGGGTCATCAGACTGGAAAACTGGCAGCAGGACATCAGACTGGGAAGCTGAGACATCAGGCTGGAAGGCCGGCACCAGGACATCAGACTGGAAGGCTGGGACATCAGGCTTGAGGGCTGGAACATCAGGCTGGAAGGCTGGAACATCAGGCTGGAAGGCTGGAACATCAGGCTGGAAGGCTGGCATCGGAACATCAGACTGGAAGGCTGGGACGTCAGGCTGGAAGGCTAGGACATCAGACTGGAAGGCTGGAACGTCAGGCTGGAGGGCTGGCACCAGGACATCAGACTGGAAGGCTGGGACATCAGGCTGGAAGGCTAGGACATCAGGCTGGGAGGCTGGAACATCAGGCTGGAAGGCTGGCACCAGGACATCAGACTGGAAGGCTGGGACATCAGGCTGGAAGGCTAGGACATCAGGCTGGAAGGCTGGAACATCAGGCTGGAGGGCTGGCACCAGGACATCAGGCTGGAAGGCTAGTACTGGCTCTTCAGGCTGGATTGCTGGCACCTCCGGCTGGAACTCTGGCGCTTCAGGCTGGGACAGATTAGTGGGTGTGGAGGCAGATTGGGTTACTGGCAGGATCGTTTTGGTCGGGAAGAACTTTCGTTTTTTCTTTGACTTGGTCGCTGAAGCGTTGTAGGTTGGGGGTGCAGCAGACAGGAAAGGAGTGTTGGGATTTGGCAGAGAAGAGGTAGAGGAGTTGTATGCAGGATAGGTACAGGGAGAGGAGACCGGATATGAATATTTGGTTGGGAGCAATGTATACTGGGTGGCAACTGGGTTTGGTATGGGTGATGGGGAAACATACATTTGGGTAGGCTGGTGTCTGATGGCAGAAGTGGTTTGTTTGGCTGGGGCTAATTGCATCATGCCAGACCATGCTGAAAGTATGGGTTGTACAAATTGTGAATTCAAGTTTCCCTGTCTAACAAAAGACTGCGCAGACACAATGCATTCAGAAATCACCTGTGGGGAACAGCCAGAGTAGTGCTCAAAAAAGTCGTCGGGATCATCTTCAAAAAGCCATACTAGGGATACAACCTGATTCATATCAAAAGGGGGAGTGAAATCATCACGGCCCTCAGGAATACAGGGCAGGGCCAGCTCGGCACAAATCTGGATCAGGGGCTGCACGTCCTCAAAAAGAAAATGGCCCTGATCAACAAAAGCATGGGCTATACGGTTGCACTCCAGTAGTTGCTCCCTAGTATAGTCACCCAAAGTCTGATAACAAAAATCTCTTTCTTCCATTGCCAGGAGCGAAAGATACAATATATCTTCCAGCTGCATCTTCCTTGACAAAAGCAAGTGTCCAGACCCAATTCCCAAGTGCAGCCGATCTGTTAGTATGGCTTCAGTATTCTGTTAGGGATGGAGCCTAAACACAGGCATCCAACACAAGTGAACAGATCGATGGGCTGCACTAAAGGAATCGGGCTCCAAAAGGTAGTGATAAAGATATATTTATTAATAATAAAGACACACGTGAACACAGAAACCACAAACAAGCAAGAACACAAATAACACAGCAAACCCCCAAGCCCTAATCTAACTAACTAACAATACCCTCAAAGCAATGGAACATATATATATATACATGTATATACAAGGCAGGGAGGAGAGACAAGGGGGGAAACAGGAAGCAAGGGAACATCAAGGCAGGAGACAGGGGACGGGTCTCAGGAACCAGGTAAGGGGGACAACATCCAGGACAGGGCAGGAAGCGGATAACGGGTCAGGTTACAGGTACAGGTTTCAGGTCCAGGATCAGGATCAGGATCAGGTTTCAGAACAGGCAAGACAGGGCTACAGAAAGGAATACTGAAGCACTGAACCTCAGTGAAGGACAGGCTTATATACCCAGCAAATCCACAACAGGTGCAGCTAGATTGCTGGCATGTCCATCTGCTGGGAGACCCCCGCTGGTGGCCACCAGAACTGCACCCTTTGGTGTCGAAGGAAGTAGTGACACCACCAGGCGATCCAGGTAATAACACCATTCCTGACAATGTCCATCGGCTGGGAGACCCCTGCTGGTGGCCACCAGAACTGCACCCTTTGATGCCAAAGGAAACAGTGACACCAGCAGGCGATCCAAGTAATAGCACCGTTCCTGACAATGGACTTGTGTCTTTTTTCAACCTCACCTACTATGTAACTATGTATTATCTAATAGGCCATCTGATGATGTTGATTGTATAAAAACACACTGATATAGTCTGTAAATTTGTGTTTGGACATCTCAATATAATTCACATGTTCAACTTATAATGTGATTTTTCATATTTACTTGTAGTAAAATCATAGTCTGTACAGTGCTTCACAAGTCTCCTGAGGAAGTCATTGCATGGTGAAACACGTTGAGCGGAAACTACTGTACACATATTATGACCGCATTAATTTCATTATGAAGTTTTTAACTTTTGTATATGTATAATAAAAACTTATGTGATTTTATAATTCAAATATCTTGGTATACTGATTTGTCTGGAACCTTAAAAATCCTATTTGTGTATCTAAAAACCATTGTGTATTTTCAGGATGTGGTGCCTTTATCACCAGATATTTGGCTTATTATCAAAAATTGACATTATCAGTCCGGGTATGGCACAGTGAGGGCACCCAACTTCCTTCCCAGGTCTGTCAAGAAGGCACTCCCTCCTGCTGCTTGCTATACTCTATGTTAAGCTGGGCCACTCTGTCTTTCAACCGTAACTCTGTATGATACACAAGGGGTCACTCTGTCCACCTCCCTTGTATATACTCTATGACAGGCTGGGCACGCTGTCTTCCTTTGCCCACCCGAGCCTTGCCATGCACAGTTCCTAAGCTAGCTCACAGCCATATTTTTGACTTTTAGAAACTGTCTGTATATTTACAAACATTTGGCAACTCTACCCACGATCCAAATTATTTTACCCAATCCCAAACTCCATGCCATTCTAGAAATGCCAGCCTCCACCCTCCTTGGCTTTCTATTAGCTAGTTAGACCACTCATCAAATTTGGTGGCCTGCAGTAAGATATAGAGTGCAGAAGGAGGTGGACCAGACCTGCAAGCTGTTGCTGCTATTGAAGTGGATATAAGCATGCAAACGGAAACCTGTAGGCGGGTGGGGGAACATTTGGAGATCAGATTCCCTCCTCAGGTTTACATGAATGTGCTCTAGTGGTATGATGTCTTACCTCTCCATTTTCTTTCTGCAGTTTTGATTTTATGGACAAGCAGCTGGTAATGTCATTGGATTTCCTCAGCTCTGAAGGAAAGAGAAAATAAAAGATAAATAAAAGGGATCTATATGCTTTATTTGTTTATTCTAAATTCATGATGTGCTTCCTGCACGTGATTATTAAGCCACCATTCACATAATAATATTGAAATACCCAAAGCATGACTGCAACAAAGTAAAAACCAAGGACTTTCTAGGACACCATCCAGGGATTTAGAGTAAAAAAAAAAAACTTTCCAATCTTATTAGTCACATCATACAAACGTTTAAAATAATCACATACAGTAATACCTCGGATTGCGAGTAACGTGGTTTACGAGCATTTCGCAATACGAGCTATTATTTTAAAAAAATCCTGACTCAGTTTGCAAGCGTTGTCTCGCAAGACGAGTGAGCTGGAAGCGAATAGGGTGTGCAGCACCACATTTGGCCAGAGGTCCGGGGGGCGTCTGTGAGACTCGGAGCCGCTTGGAGAGACTCGGAAACATTCCATCCCCGAGTGTCTCCGAGTGCATCTGAGCGGCTCCGAGCAATCTACGAGTGTCTCTGGCGCCCCCTCACCTCTGGCCACATGCGGTACTGCTTACAATAGCAGTCACTGTGGAACGAATCATCTGAGTTTCCATTGACTCCTATGGGGAAACTCGCTTTTATATGCGAGTGCTTTGGATTACAAGCATTCTTCTGGAACTAATTATGCTCTTAATCCAAGGTAAGACTGTATTATGCTCAATACAGAAAACATGAACATGGGACTTTTAAGGTGTAATTAAGGTCACACTCATATAGTAAAAAAGAACCGCGCTGACCCTAAACAAAAAAATAGTTAAAACACAAAATAGGCTGCAGTATAAGTGAGATAAACACAAAAAACAAAAGAACAATAAAAACTGTGCCACCAAGGTCCACAACAGACCAGAAAAAGATGGTTGAAATGTCCAAAATGAATCTTGAAGATGGCAAATAAAATGTCTTATAACGATGTCCTTAATAAGATTGAATGAACCACCACCGTGCTCCACAGCATAAGTGAAAACCGCCACCAATTGGAAAGCCGCTTACCAGAGGGTAAGCACAAATAGCGTTTGGCTATAACCCAGCCACAGCCTTTGGTATCCAAAATAGATCCCTCCAGGAAACCTTCTCAGGGCAATCAGGGTGCTGGACTCATTCAGTATGTCATATGATCCGTGAGATCGTGGGGCATATGAGAAAAAAGGGGACCATAGCGTGATACGGCAGTAAAGATAGATTTATTATAAAAAGTAAGTTATACTTACAAACATCCAGATTTTAAAAGCATTTATTGGAAAAAACGTCGGCCGGAATTCTAGGAGTCTATGGTCCATGCCTTTCTCCTTTAAAAATAATGCAGTGACGTCACTGCATGCCCTCCCAGACGCGTTTCTTCATATCAATTGATAACGTCTGTTTATGACGAAACGCGTCTGGGAGGGCATGCAGTGACGTCACTGCATAATTTTTAAAGGAGGAAGGGCTCCTAGAATGCCGGCCGGCATTTTTTCCTATAAATGCTTTTAAAATCAGGATGTTTGTAAGTATAACTTACTTTTTTATAATAAATCTATCTTTATTGCGGTATCACGCTATGGTCCCCTTTTTTCTCATATGCCCTACGATCTCACGGATCATATGACATATTGAATGAGTCCAGCACCCTGATCGCCCTGAGAAGGTTTCCTGGAGGGATCTATTTTGGATACCAAAGGCCACGGCTGGGTTATAGCCAAACGCTGTTTGTGCTTACCCCCTGGTAAGCGGCTTTCCAATTGGTGGCGGTTTTCACTTATGCTGTGGAGCACGGTGGTGGTTCATTCAATCTTATTAAGGACACCCTTATATTATTTTATTTGCGTCTTCACCATTCATTTTTGACATTTAAACCATCTTTTTCTGGTCTGTTGTGGACATGGAGGACTTATTGGTGGCACAGTTTTTATTGTTCTTAAGGTCACATTCATATTTAAAAATATAAAGCAAATATTTTATTGATATAAAAATTGAAAATACCATGTATACATTAAATACATTTGTTATAATCACTGCTAACTTTTATTGCGAGGTATTCAAAATGTCATATAACATTACAGTAAATATACTGTTCTATGCCTTAGCTATATTATACAGCGAGAAAATAAACACCTTTTGATGTGTTTCGCACAATTATACAGGATGAATATCAGGGGTAAAAAACGAGATGTCTGAAAAAAAATTGATGTAGACGCCAAGTAAAAAAAATATATATATATCACTGGGGGAAATTTTAGGGCATATGTAATCACTGCATTCTAGGAACACCTATTCACTCTCAAAGGCACTATCACTATCATGCAAAAAGATAATCCTTCCTTCATAAATCAATAGAATTTTTGGAGATCCAGAGATAAATGGTATCCTGGATGCCGCACTGAATGCCCATTCCTCATTCTGGCATCCAGGACACATTTTTCACGTGATATGAGGATCCAGAAATTCTATTTAAGATTTTATCACAAGTTTAACCACTTTCAGACCGGACCAATTTGCAGCCAAAGGACCAGGCCCCTTTTTGCGATTCGGCACTGCGTCGCTTTAACTGACAATTGCGCGGTCGTGCGACGTGGCTCCCAAACAAAATTGACGTCCTTTTTTTCCCACAAATAGAGCTTTCTTTTGGTGGTATTTGATCGCCCCTGCGGTTTTTATTTTTTGCGCTATAAACAAAAATAGAGCGACAATTTTGAAAAAAATGCATTATTTTTTATTTTTTGCTATAATAAATATCCCCAAAAAATATATAAAAAAACATTTTTTTTCCTCAGTTTAGGCCGATACGTATTCTTCTACATATTTTTGGTAAAAAAAAATCGCAATAAGCGATTATTGATCGGTTTGCGCAGAAGTTATAGCGTTTACAAGATAGGGGATAGTTTTATAGCATTTTTATTAATAATTTTTTTTTTATTATTAATGGCGGAGATCTGCGATTTTTTTTGTGACTGCGACATTATGGCGGACACATCGGACATTTTTGACACATTTTTGGGACCATTGTCATTTTTACAGCAATTAATGCATTTAAATGCATTGATTTCTGTATAAATGACACTAGCAGTTTAGGGGTTAACCACAAGGTGGCAGTGTAGGGGTTAAGTAGGCCTAGGGGTGTGTTTTTTACTGTGGGGGGGGGCGTGGCTGTCAGCTAGTGAATGCTGATCTCTGCTCCAATCACAGGGAGCAGAGATCGGCGTCACTAGTTGCTAGGCAGAACAGGGAGATGCTGTTTATCTCGGCATCTCCCCGTTCAGCCGCTCCGTGAGACGATCGCGGGAGTCCCCGCGGCGATCGAGTCCGCGGGGACCGCGGCCGGACTCACGGGGGTCCCGACCGGCGCGGGAGCGCGCCGCTCCCGGCGCGCTCCCGATGGCACGGACAGGCGAAAGGAGGGACGTATATATACGCCCTCCTGCCTGTACGTGCCATTCTGTCGACGTATATCGTCGTGCGCCGGTCGGCATGTGGTTAATCTACATGTTCCGTACTTCATGTTTTATAATATATACAGTGCCTTGAAAAAGTATTCATACCCCTTAAAATTTTCCACATTTTGTCATATTATAACCAAAAAAACTAAATGTATTTTAATGGGATTTTATGTGATAGACCAACATATTTTTTTAACTAAAAAAAACATGAAAAAGTAAGGTGCAATTAAGATCAAACTAATGTATACAAGTATACAGCTACCATTTTATTAATACACATTAAACATAATATATACATATATACACATACAGTGCCTTGAAAAAGTATTCATACCCCTTGACATTTTCCACAATTTATCATGTTACAACCAAAATTGTAAATGTATTTTATATTATAGACCAACACAAAGTGGCACATACATTGTGAAGTGGAAGGAAAATTATAAATGTTTTTCATTTTTTTTTTACAAATAAATATGTGAAAAGTGTGGTGTGCATTTTTATTCAGCCCCCTTTACTCTGATACCCCTAACTAAAATCTAGTGGAACCAATTGCCTTCAGAAGTCACCTAATTAGTAAAAGTGTGTCAGAAACCATGAATCAGACTGAGACAGAAGTACAGTTAAATCACACTTGTTTCATAATAATAATAATAATAAGGTAAACAGAGTAAACGTAGTAAAAACATAGCCAGAGTTCAGGAACCGGAACGGTTAGTCAGACAAGCCAAAGTGTCAGGGAGCCAGAGATGAGAGTAGTAGAACAGCAAGCAGGATCTGGAGCCAGAAGGAATGTCAGCCAAGCAAGTATTTAACAGGAACACAGGAGAGCGTCTCTAGAGATGTGACCAAGGTGAAGGCAGAGATCATCTGGGCTGGACAGCTTAAGTATGCAGGACATTAACAGGTGAGTCACTGTGGAGAGAAAGGAGCTGGCAATTAGGCTGCTTTCACACTGGGGCGGTTTTCAGGCGGTACAGTGCTAAAAATAGCGCCTGTACACCGCCTGAAAAAACCGGCCCCATTCACTCCAGTGTGAAAGCCGGCGGGCTTTCACACTGGAGCGGTGCGCTAGCAGGACCGCAACAAAAGTCCTGCTAGCAGCATCTTTGGAGCGGTGAAGGAGCGGTGTATTTACCGCTCCTATACCGCTCCTTCCCATTGAAATCAATGGGAAACCGCGGGGATACCGCCCGCAAACCGCCGCTGCAGCGGCGCTTTGCGGAGGTTTTTAACCCTTTTGCGGCCGCTAGCGGGGGTTAAAACCACCCCGCTAGCGGCCGCATACCGTGGGTAAAACGATGGTAAAGCAGCGCTAAATATAGCGCTGCTTTACCCTTCGCCGCCCCGCACCGCCCCAGTGTGAAAGCAGCCTTAGCCAACAGCTTAGCGGCCAGCTTTAAGAAGGAAGGGCTGAGCCCAGCCCTGACACAGAGTCCACCTGTGTGTTAGAGAACCTTAGTGAACAAACAGCATCATGAAGACCAAGGAACACACCAGACTGGTCAGGGATAAAGTTGTGGAGAAGTTTAAAGCAGGGTTAGGTTATAAAAAAATATCCCAAGCTTTGAACATCTCACAGAGCACTGTTCAATCCATCATCCGAAAATGGAAAGAGTATGGCACAACTGCAAACCTACCAAGACATGGCCGTCCACCTAAACTGACTGGCCGGGCAAGGAGAGCATTAATCAGAGAAGCAGCCAAGAGGCCCATGGTAACTCTGGAGGAGCCGCAGCGATCTACAGCTCAGGTGGGAGAATCTGTCCACAGCACAACTTATAGTCGTGCACTCCACAAATCTGGCCTTTATGGGAGAGGCAAGAAGAAAGCCATAAGAAGTCCTGTTTGCAGTTTGCGAGAAGCCCACAGCAAACGTGTGAAAGAAGGTGCTCTAGTCAGATAAGACCAAAATTTTGCTTTTTGGCCTAAAAGCAAAACACTATGTGTAGCAGGAAACTAACACTGTGAATCACCCTAAACACACTATCCCCACCATGAAACATGGTGGTGGTATCATGTTGTGGGGATGCTTTTCTTCAGCGGGGACAGGGAAGCTGGTCAGAGTTGATGGGAAGATGAATGGAGCCAAATACAGGGCAATCTTAGATGAAAACCTGTTAGAGTCTGCAAAAGACTTGAGACTGTGGCGGAGGTTCACCTTCCAGCAGGACAATGACCCTAAACATACAGCCAGAGCTACAATGGAATGGTTTAGATCACAGCATATTCATGTGTTAGAATGACCCAGTCACAGTCCAGACCTAAATCTAATTGAGAATATGTGGCAAGACTTGACAATTGCTATTGACATGTGTTTTCCATACAATCTGACAGAGCTTGAGCTATTTTGCAAAGAATAGGCAAAAATGTCACTAGATGTGCAAAGCTGGTAGAGACATATCCAAAAAACTTGTAGCTGTAATTGCAGTGAAAGGATTCTACAAAGTATTTACTCAGGGGGGCTGAATACAAATGCACCCCACACTTTTCACACATTTGTAAAAAAAATTGAAAAGCATTTATCATTTTCCTTCCACTTCACAATGATGTGCCACTTTGTGTTGGTCTATAATATAAAATCCCAATAAAATACATTTACATTTTAGGTTGTAACGTGACAAATTGTGGAAAATGTCAAGGGGTATGAATACTTTTTCAAGGCATTGTATATAGATATATATTTATATTATAAATACAGTATATATTGTGTTTAATGTGTATTAATAAAATGGTAGCTGTATACTTGTATACATTAGTTTGATCTTAATTGCACCTTACTTTTTCATGTTTTGTTTAGTTTAAAAAAATGTGGGATATGATGAATTGATGTTTGGTGTTTTCTCACTATGCCTTCTTTTTTTCTTTATATTTGTCTCATTATTAAAGAACCCGTGTCAGCTAATTTTTATTTTTTTATAATTTTTTGCCCTCTATGTCCCATTGAGGAGATTTCCCTTCACTTTCTTTCCCATAACCAAAACAAAAAGGGAGAGGAAATCTCTCCAAACTCAGGCTGTCACCAGAACTAGTGTACCCATTTGAAAGATTTACTCTCTATTTCTGCCCTACTGAAAATTCTAAATTTGAGATTTTCTTTCACTTACACTTTCGGTGACAATGGTAAACATGGCAAATAAGAAGGGTGACTATCTCTAAAAGAGGCAATAAAAACCTGATAGTTGTGCTCAACTCTACCTTCCCTCTCTGCTCTACCCAAAAAAAAAAAGCTTTGCCTTTAGTTATTCTTTATTCGGCCTATAGTCAAATGACAGCCGGGCGGGACATTCGTTGTTCTGGTTGGACAGCATATGACGTCCTCCTGCAACATGTCTCGCGCACACCCCAAGGGCCATGTTGTGGTATGATCTGTCACCCGCTGTGTCCACTGGACACAGCAGATGACTGCTCAGCGTACCAGCCACTTCCGTTTACAAATGCCTGCTGTATACAGAGCTCAGTAGCTCAAAGTAAAAATTTGCACACACAAGTAAATAAGTCAAAGAAGTAACTCTGCCCCTTCTCTCCTTCTCCTCCCTCAGCCTCACTGTGCCCCATCAAATGCAGCCTCATTGTGCCCCATCAAATGCAGCCCCACTGTGCCATATCAAATGCTGCCAGTGTGCCCCCCCCCCGCCCGCCGTCTGTACTTACCCTGTCTCGGTGGTGGTGGGAAAGCTCCTCAATATCTTCTCCTGTCCTCTCTTCCTGTCCTCTCTTCCTGTCCTCTGCTATGATTGGATGTCTGATAGGCGTCCAATCACAGTGCCTGTTGTTTCAGCCAATCAGGTGATGGTTAAACAAATCCAAGCACCTGATTGGCTAAGAGGCAGTTTAGTGTTAGGAAAGCGAATATTCATTTGCTTTTCTAACACAGCTGAGTGACATGTCACCTTTTTTGATGCCTATTAGAGACTATGGCTCTAATCAGGTGCTTCAAAAAAAAAAAAAAAAACCCTGCCGCTGTAATTCAGGCGACTGAATAGGGGGTGGCAGTGGCGGCCATAGATAGATTTATGCAATGCATGAATCTATCTATTGGTGATACAGGGGGTGGCAGGAGAGAGGGGCAGCCTTATGAACGCACCTCCACTGATCAAAAGGAATGCAAAAGTGGGTATATCTTTGTATTAACCACTGGAAGACCAGGCCTTTTCTGGAATTTTTCGTTTAAAAGTTTAAATCAGTATTTTTTTGCTATAAAATGACTTAAAACCCCCAAACATTTTATATATATATATATATATATATATATATATATATATTTAGCAGAGACCCTAGAGAATAGAATGGTGATCATTGGAATATTTTATGTCACATAGTATTTGCGCAGCGGTCTTTCAAACACAATTGTTTTGGAAAAAAAATTAATTTGAATGCATTAAATAAACAAACCAAAAACACAATATTTACCCCAATTCTTGTGTATAGTGTGAAAGATGATGTTACGCTGAGTAAATAGATGTACTGCTTTAAAATTGTGCACGCTCGTGGAATGGCAACAGACTAAGGTACTTAAAAATCTCCATAGGTGACACTTTAAACATTTTTACAGGTTTCCTGTTTAGAGTTACAGAGGAGGTCTTGTACTAGAATTATTGCTCTCACTCTAACGTTTGTGACGATACCTCACATGTGTGGTTTCAACACCTATGTATTCTTCGCTTTGTAACCTGGGGGCCAATTAGCAGATACAAAGCTCCCTGGGATGAGCAGTCTTTCAGGCACAGATACCAAATCCAGTGAGGTAGTGACAAACAGTGTGGTGTTTATTGGTGATATATATACAAGTCTATATACAGGTGCTGTACAGTGTTTCAGAAAAACAAACAGAACAAAAAATAGCCAAACAAAAACCTAGCCGTGTCTCGGCACTAACTACACAATATATACAGGCCCTATCCACCAGGCTGAGCAAGCCTACAGCTTGTCAGCTTCCACAGATACAGCTTAACAGCTTTTTCCCAACATTTTGCTCTCACAGACCAGTGTTGTCTGTGTTTCCCAGGCAGAGAGCGAAGGCTGTCTGTCACAGGTGAGTTTAAATTGGCCTGGGGGAGAGGACCAATATCCGAACTGGATTGTGGATCGGAGATCCCTGAACGTGTATGAGAGGAGCCTGGGAGACGTATAATCCCGAACAGGACTTTTCCTGGCTCTCTCTGGGACGCCCTGCTACAGCTTGCGCACTGAGGAATGGGGCGCTTTACATTTTATTTTCTTATTTATTTGAATTTTTTTTTTTTTGGAAAAAATACACTTTAATGAATTAAAAACTGTGCACTGTACTTAACCAGTTCCCCCCATATTGTAAAATGACGGCAGCAGGAACCGTTCCTCCCTCTGGGTGGGCGTCATATGACGTCCTCGGCTTCCCGACATTGTGGAGAGCACGCGAGCACTGCTGGCGGCACGCGCGCACGCTCGCCGCATCACTGGGGACACAATTCTCTTGCCCGGCGGCCGCAATGTCCGCCGGGCACCCGCTATTGCTCATCACAGAGCAGAGACTTGGATCTGTGTGTGTAAACACACAGATCAACGTCCTGTTAGGGGAGAGGAGAACTGATCGTATGTTCCTTGTACAGAGGAACACCGATCGGTCTCCTCCCCTCATCAGTCCCCTCCCCCCACAGTTAGAATCACTCCCTAGGACACACATTTAACCCCTGCAGCACCCCCTAGTGTTAACCCCTTCCCTGACAGTCACATTTATACAGTAATCAGTGCATTTTATAGCACCGATCGCTTTATACATGTGAATGGTCCCAAAATAGTGTCAAAAGTGTCCGATCTGTCTGCTGCAATGTCACAGTCACGAAAAAAATTGCAGATCGCCGCCATTAGTAGTAAAAAAAAATTCCGTCGGAATTCCGCTCAAGCTTGGCTTGCATAAACACGGTCACACAATAGTTCTATGAACTTTCGACCGTCAAGAACGCGGTGACTTACAACACTACGATGAGCCAAGAAAATGAAGTTCAATGCTTCCAAGCATGCATCAAATTGTTTCCAAACATGTGTAGCAATTTTGCGCGTCGGAATTTGTACAGACAATCGGAATTTCGGATCAGAACTTTTTCCGACCGAAAAATTAAGAACCTGCTCTCAATCTTTTGCTGGTGGAAATGCCGCCAGCAAAAGTCCAATGGAGCATACACATGGTCACATTTTACGACCAAAACATCATATCGGCCTTTTGCTGGCCCCATTTTCGATCATTGGAAGAAGCAACCTGCCCCGATTGAGTACTTGATGAAGGAGGAAAGCAGGCTGTGCAACATGCACAGAATGTTTACGGAGAGCAATGTCTTGTCATTGATGACTCTTGTCAATGGTGTCATCTTTGTAACAATTCTGCAGCTTTCTTTGGATGTCAGACAGCCTGCACCCCTTCTTCATCAAGAACTCAATGCTGGCATATTGCTTCTGCTTGGAATCCATTATTTACCTGCAATGAAGAAGAGTTTCTACAGAAGAAGAGCACTTTGTTACTCTGTTATGCCCAAGTTAGCATTGCTTTTGGAACAGTCATCATATTTCTCCAAATATTTTGCTTGCTTCACGTGCAGCAAATTGGTTAATTGTTATCACTTCTCCCAAAATATAACATATAAAATCAATTCTCTTACTTTTGCTACTCATAGTTTAAAGCGGAATGACACTGTAATGTATTTTTTTTTATTCTGCAATGAGAAGGAATAGGAGATGGTTATTGCACAATCACGTGTTCCGTTTTAAGAGGGAACTGCTGCCGGTTTTCGTCAGAAAGAAACACTTATAAAAAGTGTTGCTGCTGGGTGCCATTTTGCCTGTGGGCATGTAAAGCCACACAGGCACCTTCTATGGCCCAGCATGCATTTCCCTTTTAACCCGGATCCAGGCATTTCTTTTTCCTCCAAGGCTGGCCACTTTTATGACAGATCACCATATCATCATATCATATCACCATGCATCATCCTAAAATATAATATCTCTCAATACTGCCGTTACTGCGCCGATCTCGCGCGTGCGCAGTAACAGCAAAGTGTAGCTTATCTGCCGAAATCTCGCGAGATTTGGGCCGCATCTGACGAAATCTCGCGAGATTTCAGCAGGAGCCCAGTAAATCTTGCGAGACTTCGGTGAATGTCGCACTGACTCCTGGGATCAATGACACCAAATCCCAGGAGACAGTGTGGCATGACGAAGATCGATGAAGAGACCCTGCCCACCGCCGAAGAGACAGAGCAGCAATTACAAGGTAAGTGGAAAAAAAAAAAAAAAACACTTCATTTAGTACTCTTTGCCTGATTTGGAAGGCAAAGAGATTTACTAAATGAAGTGTGTGCAGAACCGCTTTAACTACAAGCTTTACAATTCTGTCACTGATAGAAAACATTATAGTATGAAATAATTGCTTTGTTCTGTTTTTTTATCTATTGCACCGGGAACAAAAAAATATTTGTTTCAGTTCCGTTTTAAAAACAATGTTGTATTCATTGGTAAATGAAGTCCCAGGGCAGGATCACCTTGCAAGACAGACCAGGGCTTCTTCATAACCCTAACCTGTTTATATTGTGCTTGAAATCCATTCTTATTTAAAACTGTATCTCTTCCCTTTACACTTCTCACTTCCCAGATGATTTCTTCCAACTCCTCTTTCTTATAACCTTTTTGAACATATCTTTCCTTGAGGAAATTAGATTAACAATTAGAATCCAATGTCTCAGTACATTTTGTTCTTACTGTATTCATTTGCCCTTCTGGTATCCCCTGATATCCAGGCTGGATAATACCCATTTTTTCTTGGTAAAACCTGTTTCTATTTTTGATTCCTTAAAGCTTAACTCTGGGCAAACAGCTAAATACACATTGAAAATATAAGGAGCTGCTTTACCTGCCAAAGGATTTATGTTTGTATCCATTCAGTCCTGAGATTTACAAGCATCGCTACACAGAATTGGCCTTTCTGGCTTGTCCCTCCTCCAGCCTGTGACTGAACAGTGAAAGGAGAAGCAGCACAATTACCTCTCTATGCTATTTTGCTCTCTCCTCCCTTCAGCCTGCAGAACAACCAATTGGCCCCTTGTGCTGGTTCTGCCCCAGTTTGAAAGAAGTAACTCATGCAGATAGTGTGAGCAGATAGGAACCACACTGGGTGCTGTGGATTGACACTAGTACACAGTATAGCGGGATATTAACTCAATAAAAGTAGTGCTAAATCCTCAAAGTGTAAACATTGATTCAATTAATATATCAGTAAAGTGCAAAACAAATTGTAAACCATATACTGCATAAACAACATAAAATACTTAAAGCGGAGCTCCACCCAAAAGGGGAAGCTCCGCTTGTTCGCACCCTCCACTGCCAGATCGTCGCAGTAATCTACAAATATTTCCAGACCCTCCTCCTTCCCCCCGTTGCCTTCTAGGACACACACAGGTCCCAAAAGATGGCAGGACTGTTCAGAAAGTGCTGCGCAACTCGGGCATGCACAGTTGGAAACTGGCTATGAAGCCTGAAAGCTTCACTGTCGGTTTCCCTTACTGAAGATGTGGGCGCCTGCACCCGAAGCCAATTGGAGAATCGGTTTGGGTTGCCGACATCGCTGGATCCCTGGACAGGAAAGTGTCCTTATATTAAAAGTCAGCTTCTACAGCATTTGCCCAGACTGGAGCTCCTCTTTAAACTGTGAGAAATCATTTTTTAACCAATTCAATAAAATTTCACAAATGCACCCATAAAACTAAAAACATCCAAAAATATATTGCTGTAGTGCTTATTCTTATGTAACAGGCTAGAGTAGCAAGCTGCTCACCCATGCCGGCGTATGTGAGAGATTACGTCACGTTGTAGCCACACCCTACGCGTTTTGTTGAAAATTATGTCGTCTGGAGCTGGCTATGCTTTTTTCATCTCAGAGGTTTAAAACCAATTTAAAATCCTAAGCGTTAGGCTTTAAGCTAACCCTTTGCCAATATTTACAGAAATTGCTGTCAAATATAAATTATTCAGTTGAACAAGTCCCTTGTGAATAATGTGTAAACAAAACTTCTGCTCTAATCTGCCCCCACATACCCAATTATTCACCCATTGGGGACCACCACCATCTTGCACTTTGTTTAATGTACCGTATATACTTGAGTATAAGCCGACCCGAATATAAGCCGAAGCACCTAATTTTACCACAAAAAAATGGGAAAACTTATTGACTCGAGTATAAGCTTAAGGTGAGAAATGCGCAGCTACTGTAAGGGGAAAAGAGGGTCAACAATGCCCATTTGCATGCCTCACTGTTCCTAGACATGTGCATTTCGTTATGTTCCGAATCGAAATTCGGACGAATTTTTCATTATTCGGACATTCGGATGCATCCGAATTACCGAATTACAATACTAACGAATTTTACCGAATCCGAATTTTTTTCGAATCGAAAAATCGCGGACGAAATTCGAAATATCTCAGGGTCACTTAGTGATAGAAACCCCAAATTTGGATATGTTATAATTTGGGGTTTCTAGCTATAAGTGGCCCCGAGATATGTGGCCCCAAAGTCGGGTCGAAAAATGTCATTTTTGATTGCAGAAAAGTGCTTGACATTTTGTGACCCGACTTTGGGGCCACATATCTCGGGGCCACTTATAGCTAGAAACCCCAAATTTGGTATGCAAACACAGTAGAACTAGCACTACAATCTCTTCAAATTTGGGGTTTATATCACCAAGTGACCCCGAGATACGTGGACCCAAAGTCGGGTCGCAAAATATTTTCGAATTCGGTTGAAATTATTTCAACTGCATTAGAAACTATTTCAACTGCATTAGAAACTATTTCAACCAGATTTGAAAATATTTCATCTGCATTAGAAACTATTTCAACCAGATTTGAAAATATTTCATCTGCATTAGAAACTATTTCAACTGCATTAGAAACTATTTCAACCAGATTTGAAAATATTTCATCTGCATTAGAAACTATTTCAACTGCATTAGAAAAAATTTCAAATGCAGTTGAAAAAATTTCAAATGCAGTTGAAAAAATTTCAAATGCAGTTGAAAAATTTCAAATGCAGTTGATACTATTTCAAGCGGATTCGAAAATATTTTGCGACCCGACTTTGAAAAAAAAAATGAAATTGATTCTAACAGTCTGCAGAAGATCTGCAAAAAAAAAAAAGAAGTGAAATGGCTGTTAATAGTCTACAGGAGATCTGCTATTAAATTATATATTTTTTTCTATTCTGTTCTAATCTTTTCTATTTGAATTATAAATTTTGGAAGATGGTTATTTACTTATATACATCTGTCACATAAAAAAAAAGATGTGAAATGGCTGTCACGGATGTCGATCGCAAGGCAAGTACATATGCTGTATGTCATTGTCCACTTGCCACAACACCTGCCACAAGTGCCAAGACACATGCCATGAGTGCCACGTGACCTGCCACGTGACCAAGTTGTGGATTGTCCACTTGCCATGTCACCTGCCACAAGTTATGGGGTTCCTAGCACCAAGTGACCCCCAGATATAGGGGATATGTCAAGTACTTTTCTACAGCAGAGAATTACATTTTGTGACCCGACTTTGGGGCCACATATCTCAGGGCCACTTATAGCTAGAAACCCCAAATTTGGTATGCAAACACAGTAGAACTAGCACTACAATCTCTTCAATCTCTTTATATCACCAAGTAACCCCGAGATACGTGGACCCAAAGTCAGGTCGCAAAATATTTTCGAATTCAGTTGAAATAATTTCAAATGCAGTTGAAATATTTTCAAATCTGGTTGAAATTATTTCAACTGCATTAGAAAGTATTTCAACTGCATTAGAAACTATTTCAACCAGATTTGAAAATATTTCAACTGCATTAGAAACTATTTCAACTAGATTTGAAAATATTTCAACTGCATTAGAAACTATTATAACTGCATTAGAAACTGTTTCAAATCTGGTTGAAATAGTTTCTAATGCAGTTGAAATAATTTCAAATCCAGTAGAAATATTTTTAAATTCGGTTGAAATATTTTTAAATCCGGTTGAAATATTTTCAAATCCGGTTGAAATAATTTCAAATGCGACTGATTTTTCGAATTCGGTCAAAAACGAAACAAAATCCGAAAACGAATTTAACGAATCTAACTAAACAAAATGAATTAATTAACGAATTAAAACGAAACAAAACAATTTTTTTCTTTTTGCACGTCTAACACGGATGTCGATCGCAAGGCAAGTACATATGCTGTATGTCATTGTCCACTTGCCACATCACCTGCCACAAGTTGTGTATTGTTCACTTGCCACAAGTGCCACGACACCTGCCACGAGTGGCACGACACCTGCCACGAGTGCCACGTGACCGGCCACGCGTGCCACATGACCGGCCACGAGACCAAGTTGTGGATAGTCCACTTGCCACGTCACCTGCCACAAGTTGTGGGGTTCCTAGCACCAAGTGACCCCAAGATAGGGGCGATATGTCAAGTACTTTTCTGCAGCAGAGAATTACATTTTGTGACCCGACTTTGGGGCCACGTATCTCGGGGCCACTTGTAGCTAGAAACCCCAAATTTGGTATGCAAACACAGTAGAACTAGCACTACAACTACAGACTATTAGTATCTATTTCGTTTTCTCACCAGATCTCCTGCAGACTATTAGCATCTATTTCTTTTTTTAGCAGATCTCCTGTAGACTATTAACAACCATTTCACTTTTTTTTTGCAGATCTCCTGCAGACAATTAGTATCTATTTCGTTTTCTCACCAGATCTCCTGCAGACTATTAGCATCTATTTCTTTTTTTAGCAGATCTCCTGTAGACTATTAACAGCCATTTCACTTTTTTTTTGCAGATCTTCTGCAGACTGTTAGAATCAATTTCATTTTTTTTTTTCAAATTCGGGTGGCAAAATATTTTCGAATCCGCTTGAAATAGTATCAACATGATTCGAAATTATTTCAACTGCATTTGAAACTATTTCAACCGGATTCGAAAATATTTTGCGACCCGATTTTGGGTCCACGTATCTCGGGGTTACTTGGTGATAGAAACCCCAAATCCACAACTTGGTCACGTGGCAGGTCACGTGGCACTTGTGGTTGGTCACGTGGCACTCATGGCAGGTGTCTTGGCACTTGTGGCAGGTGTTGTGGCAAGTGGACAGTGACATACAGCATATGTACTTGCCTTGCGATCGACATCCGTGACAGCCATTCCACATCTTTTTTTTTATGTGACAGATGTATATAAGTAAATAACCATCTTCCAAAATTTATAATTCAAATAGAAAAGATTAGAACAGAATAGAAAAAAATATATAATTTAATAGCAGATCTCCTGTAGACTATTAACAGCCATTTCACTTCTTTTTTTTTTTTGCAGATCTTCTGCAGACTGTTAGAATCAATTTCATTTTTTTTTTCAAAGTCGGGTCGCAAAATATTTTCGAATCCGCTTGAAATAGTATCAACGTGATTTGAAATTATTTCAACTGCATATGAAATTTTTTCAACTGCATTTGAATTTTTTTCAACTGCATTTGAAATTTTTTCAACCAAATTCGAAAATATTTTGCGACCCGACTTTGGGTCCATGTATCTCGGGGTTACTTGGTGATAGAAATTGTTTCTAATGCAGATGAAATATTTTCAAATCTGGTTGAAATAGTTTCTAATGCAGTTGAAATAGTTTCTAATGCAGATGAAATATTTTCAAATCTGGTTGAAATAGTTTCTAATGCAGTTGAAATAGTTTCTAATGCAGTTGAAATATTTTCAAATCTGGTTGAAATAGTTTCTAATGCAGTTGAAATAATTTCAACCAGATTTGAAAATATTTCAACTGCATTTGAAAATATTTCAACCGAATTCGAAAATATTTTGCGACCCGACTTTGGGTCCACATATCTCGGGGTCACTTGGTGATATAAACCCCACATTTGGAGAGGTTGTAGTGCTAGTTCTACTGTGTTTGCATACCAAATTTGGGGTTTCTAGCTATAAGTGGCCCCGAGATACGTGGCCCCAAAGTCGGGTCACAAAATGTAATTCTCTGCTGTAGAAAAGTACTTGACATATGCCCCATATCTGGGGGTCACTTGGTGCTAGGAACCCCATAACTTGTGGCAGGTGACATGGCAAGTGGACAATCCACAACTTGGTCACGGGGCAGGTCACGTGGCACTTGTGGTCGGTCACGTGGCACTCGTGGCCGGTCACGTGGCACTCATGGCAGGTGTCTTGGCACTTGTGGCAGGTGTTGTGGCAAGTGGACAGTGACATACAGCATATGTACTTGCCTTGCGATCGACATCCGTGACAGCCATTTCACATCTTTTTTTTTATGTGACAGATGTGTATAATAAATAACCATCTTCCAAAATTTATAATTCAAATAGAAAAGATTAGAACAGAATAAAAAAACATATATAATTTAATAGCAGATCTCCTGTAGACTATTAACAGCCATTTCACTTCTTTTTTTTTGCAGATCTTCTGCAGACTGTTAGAATCAATTTCATTTTTTTTTTCAAAGTCGGGTCGCAAAATATTTTCGAATCCGCTTGAAATAGTATTAACATGATTTGAAATTTTTTCAACTGCATTTGAAATTTTTTCAACCGAATTAGAAAATATTTTGCGACCCTACTTTGGGTCCACGTATCTCGGGGTTACTTGGTGATAGAAACACCAAATTTGGAGAGGTTATATTGCTAGTTCTACTGTGTTTGCATACCAAATTTGGGGTTTCTAGCTATAAGTGGCCCCGAGATACGTGACCCCAAAGTCGGGTCGCAAAATGTCAAGCACTTTTCTGCAGCAGAGAATGACATTTTTCGACCCGACTTTGGGGCCACATATCTCGGGGCCACTTGTAGCTAGAAACCCCAAATTTGGTATGCAAACACAGTAGAAATAGCACTACAACATATCCAAATTTGGTGTTTCTATCACCAAGTAACCCCGAGATACGTGGACCCAAAGTCGGGTCGCAAAATATTTTCGAATTCGAAAATCAGTTGAAAACTAAACGAAATCCGAAAACGAATTTAACAAATGTAACGAATCTAACTAAACGAAATTAATTAATTAACGAATTAAAACGAAACTAAACGAAACGAATTTTTTCCTTTTGCACATGTCTAACTGTTCCCATTTGCAGCCATAGGTCCCCCGAACTTCAAACTTTGTAGTTAAGGGTTCCTAAAGGCCCCCTAGCTGCAGCCAAAATTTGGGGTCTCTGGACCCAAAGGGTCCCGAAATGATATTGCTGCAGATGGACACTGTTGACCGATGTTGGGGCCCTGTATCTTGGGGTCACTTTGTGCTAGAAACCCCAAATTTGGTGTGCAAACCCAGTGGAACTAGCACTACAACATATCCAATGGGGTTCCTAGCACTAAGTAGCCCCGAGAGGGGCCCCAAATTCGGTTTGGAAAATGTTAAGCACTTTTCTGCAGCAGAGAATTACATTTTCCGATTTTGGGGCCCTGTATCTCGGGGCCACTTGGTGCTAGGAACCCCATCTGGATATGTTGTAGTGCTAGTTCCACTGGGTTTGCACACCATGTTTGGGGTTCCTAGCACTAAGTGGCCCCGAGATACGGGGCCCCAAAGTCAGGTCGGAAAAGATCATTCTCTGCTGCAGAAAAGTGCTTGACTCCAGTATAAGCCGAGGGGGGCATTTTTAGCCCAAAAAAATGTGCTGAAAAACTCGGCTTATACTCGAGTATATACGGTATATAAAGTGAAGCCAGCCTGTCAATTATTGGCCTTTTGTCAAAGACACCTCTTCTCCTCCTGTAACAGTCATGTGTCAGTGCCTTCTACAAAACATCAGAGGCCAGAAAGAGCGAATAGAAAAAGCTGCTAGTTAGCTATTGACTGTACAATTAAGAAAGCACCATCTCGTTTGCTTGATTAGGAAATGGAAAAGTTCACTTGAAATAAGACATAAGCTCTAATTTGATTCATGCCCCTCCAAAAGAATAGGCAGTTGTCTATGTAATGTTTCCAAAATAGTAATTGTGAAATATTACTTTCATAAATATATTACTACTCCCAAGGTGACATATGAAAGATTGTGTACCTCCCACTGCACTCCTCTCTAACTGTAAGTAAAATGCTAAATCAAAAATGATTTATCAAAAACTTACATTGTATTTCTTCTAGTTGACCTTGTAACTTCAAAAATGTTTTTTTTACAGCTTTAATACTCAATTCATATGGAATAATAGTGTTAGGTGAGGTGATGTCAACGTTAAGCTGGACCAATGTAGCTATGCAAAAATATCCATACCTAAACTTTACCTAAACTTCAACTTTAAACAATGACAGTTCCATATCTATGGGCCCCAGTAGGCAACTTGAGCCAGATACATGAGTCCAGTCAGAGGCCTCCAGCTCTCAGTGTACTTATCTTCCAAATAGCAAAATTCCTACTGTAGTACTGGAGAAGCGAGCGGGTACCTGCTTTTGACAGGTACCCGCTCCCACTTCCATGTCAGATCGCTGTGGCGATCCACGAGGATGTTAGGCTCCTCCTCCTTCTCCCCACTGCCTTCTGGGAAACACACAGGTCCCAGAAGACTGCAGGACCATTCACAAAGCGCAGCTCACGCATGCGCAGTAGGAAACACAATGACAATGACAGTTTCATATCTATGGGCCCCAGTAGGCAACTTGAGCCAGATACATCAGTCCAGTCAGAGGTCTCCAGCTCTCAGTGTACTTATCTTCCAAATAGCAAAATCCCTACTGTAGTAAACTCTAACAGAGCAGTAATAAGTTACTAAGCTGATGGAGAATTCACAGTACACTTGTGTTTGGAAAAATACACAAGCTGCTATTGCTGATTTCTGCTTCAAAAATACTTGTTGCTTGAGTGCCATGATCCAGTGGCTTACAACTGAACTTAAGGCAGATATAAAAGACATGAATGTAGCTCTCTATTCATTATTATATCATTAACCACTTGCCGACCGCCGCACGACGATATACGTCGACAGAATGGCACGTACAGGCAGGAGGGCGTATATATACGTCCCTACCTGTCTGCGGGTGGGGGGCCCGATCGGGCCCCCCCCCGGTGCCTGCGGCGGTCGGCATCGTTGGGGGAGCGATCGGAGATGAGGGGGAGGCCACTCATTCGTGGCCCCCCCCTCGCGATCGCTCCCAGCCAATGAAACACTTCCTCTAGCCCCGTCATGTAAACAGGGCTAGAGGAAGTGATGTCATCCCTAACAGACGCGGGTGGGGGGCCGATCGGGCCCGCCCCCGTGTCTGTAAATTGTCCGGGACATTGGGGGAGGGATCGGAGATGAGGGGGGGGGCACTCATTCGTGCCCCCCCCCTCGCGATCGTTCCCAGCCAATGGAATGCTTCCCCTGGCTCTGTATTGTGTACAGAGCCAGGGGAAGTGAGGTCATCTCTCCTCGTGGCGGTCTTTTCGAACCGACGCCGAGGAGAGAAGACACGTGAGTTGCACAACACCTACACTACACTACACTACACTAACAGTAGAACATTCTAGGCACACATTTCACACCCCAGCCCCCCCCGATTGCCCCCCTGCACCCCCTGTCACAGTGACACCAAAGCAGTTTTTTTTTTTTTTTTTTTTTTTACTGTTAACTGCATTGGTGCATTGTGACCCTAATAACTGTTAGGGCAGTTAGATTTAGCCCCCTTTAGGTCTAGGAACCCCCCCTAATAAAGGTTTAACCCCGTGATCACCCCCCGTCACCAGTGTCACTAAGCGATCGTTTTTTTGATCGCTGTATTAGTGTCACAGTTGACGCTAGTTAGGGAGGTAGGTATTTAGGTTTGCCGCAGCGTTTTATAGGGTCAGGGACCCCCCATATACTACCTACTAAAGGTTTTAACCCCCTGAGTGCCCCCTAGTTAACCCTTTCACCAGTGATCACCATATAACTGTTACGGGTGACGCTGGTCAGTTAGTTTATTTTTTATAGTTTCAGGGCACCCGCCGTTTATTACCTAATAAAGGTTTAACCCCCTGATCGCCCGGCGGGTGATATAAGTAAGGTTTTAGAGTCAAATAGGGTCTGCGTTGCCCCAGGCAGCGTCGGGTTAGTGCCAGTACCGCAAACACCCACGCACGCAGCATACACCTCCCTTAGTGGTATAGAATCTGAACAGATCGATATCTGATCTGATCAGATCTATACTAGCGTCCCCAGCTGTTTAGGGTTCCCAAAAACGCATTGTTAGCGGGATCAGCCCAGATACCTGCTAGCACCTGCGTTTTCCCCCTCCGCCCAGCCCACCCAAGTGCAGTATCGATCGATCACTGTCACTTACAAAACACTAAGCACACATAACTGCAGCGTTCGCAGAGTCAGGCCTGATCCCTGCGATCGCTTACAGTTTTTTGGTAGCGTTTTGATTCAGTCGCTAACAGTCAGGAGCTTTTTTTTTTCCTGTGAGTCTCACTAGTGTACTACTAAATTTAGAGCCCAAAATGGCAAGTCAAACGTACACTAGTGAACAGGCCTACTTGTTTCTGAGCATGACAGATAGTGAAGAGGAGGTCACTCATCTGTCAGAATCAGGCTCAGAATACGACCCAGTAGACGACAGCGGCTCCATGACAGATAGCTCTGACGGCGGAGTTGTGGTCCCTGCTAAGGTCAGGCGTACCAGACCCCAAACTCCTTCTTCTGTTGTTGAGGTGCAGGAACCGCAGGTCGCTCGTAGGAGGCAGAGACGTACTAGAGCCGCTATTCCTTCTGGTGAACAGGCAAGCACCAGCGGCCTAGTACACCCTGGACGTAGTCAAACCAGCACTGCAGTATCACGTGGTGACGTGGCGAGTCCCATAAGTGCAGTTTCAGCTGTCGAGGTGGCAAGCACAAGTAGTGTCCCGCTGCCACCAAGAAGACGACAAAGACAGGCCCGTCGTGCCCATAGTGCCCTTCCTGCAGAATTTGCCAATCCTGATTGGGTGCCCACCACTTCTGCAGAACCCGTACTTCCCCCATTCACTGGCCAACCCGGTATTCAGGTGGAAACAGCTGATTTTACGTCACTTGATTTTTTTTCGCTGTTTTTCACCGAAGATCTCTATAGATCTATTGTGGACCAAACCAATTTGTACGCTGGTCAACACATCGCTGCTAATCCCCAGTTGTCCACCCTTGCCAGAGATTGGAGACCAATTACGGTCCCCGAATTTAAGATCTTTCTGGGCCTTTCCCTCATCATGGGCATAGTTAAAATGGGTACGTTGCGTTCATATTGGTCCACTGAGCCAATGTACCATATGCCCGTGTTCTCTGCCTCCATGTCCAGGGCACGATACGAACAGATTTTGCGGTTCATGCACTTCAACGACAATGAACTCTGTCGTCCTCGTGGAGACCCTGCATACGATCGGCTCTATAAAATTCGGCCCCTCATAAACCATTTCAACCAACGTTTTGCAGACTTGTTTACTCCCCATCAAGTTGTCTGCGTTGACGAGTCCCTGATTAAGTTTACTGGCCGCTTGTCATTCAAACAATACCTTCCCAGCAAGCGTGCCAGATACGGGGTCAAGATGTATAAGCTCTGTGACAGGGCCACAGGCTATACATGTAAATTTATGGTTTATGAGGGCAAAGATAGCCACATAGAGCCGACAAACTGCCCTGACTACATAGGGAGCGCTGGCAAGATTGTGTGGGACTTGGTGTCACCCTTATTCGGAAAGGGGTACCACTTGTACGTGGATAATTATTACACGAGCGTGCCACTGTTTAGTCATTTGTTTGATCATCAGATTGGAGCATGTGGCACCGTGCGACCTAATCGCCGGGGCCTTCCCCAGCGGCTTGTAGAGTCCCGTCTTAGGCTGGGGGAGAGAGCCTGCTTGAAGTGTAATAACTTGCTCGCTATGAAGTGGAGGGATAATAAGAATGTTTTCGTTCTTACCTCCCTTCATGCAGACACGACGGTCCAAATTACTACGGCGGCTGGTGTTGTGACGAAACCCCTCTGTGTCCACGAGTACAACCAAAACATGGGAGGGGTGGACCTCAACGACCAGTTGTTGGCGCCGTACCTAGTTGCCCGTAAGGCTAGACGCTGGTACAAAAAAAGTGTCTATTTACCTTTTCCAATTGGCTTTGCTGAACGCTCATGTGCTATACGGAGCTTCAGGACGTACTGGATCCTTCCTTAAATTCCAGTAAGAGATCATCGGAGCCCTTCTGTTTCCAGACGGTGCTCCGCCTCACATTCCCCAACCAAATGCAGTTAGCCGGCTGCATGAGCGGCATTTTATTTATGTCCTCCCGAGTACCCCTACCCAACAAGCCCCCCAAAGAAAATGTCGTGTCTGCAGAAAGCGCGGATTTAGGCGTGACACCCGCTATTATTGTCCCCGCTGTCCTGACAATCCTGGTCTTTGCATCGGTGAATGTTTTGAACGCTACCATACACTAGTTGAGTATTAGCGTAGGGTACAGCATTGCACAGACTAGGCACACGTTCTCAAGAATGCCATCGCATTTTGAGACCAAAACCGATGGAACCGTTACAACAGTTCCGTTAGAACTGTTACAGTTACAAACAAAAGTTTAAAAAAAAAAAGTAAAAAATAAAACAAAAAATATATAAAATAAAAAAAAAACAAAAATAGTTGTTTTATTGTTCTCTTTCTCTCTATTCTCTCTCTATTGTTCTCCTTTTTACTGTATTCTATTCTGCAATGTTTTATTGTTAACCATTTTTTTTGTTTTCAGGTACGCCATTCAGTTGCAGCGCGGATTTATCTATCTTGACAGCAACAGCGTTTGCTCCCACGATACATAAAGCCGTGACTCCAACGCTGTAGGAGGTGATTTCACCACCACAGTTAAAAAAAAAGAGCATATATGCCGAAGCATGGGGGCAGCAGAGGGCGGAGGAGCGATTTGCTCCTAATGCCGCCTACATACGGTTGAAATTCCGACGGAGGCTTGCCCGTGGAAAATTCCGACCGTGTGTACGCGGCATAACTTTTTTGCGGGAGGATGCCCCCATGCTTCGGCATATATATATTTTAGGCACAGGTTGCATTAAAAAATGTTTTATTTTTTTACTATGTTTTTTTTGGTATTTGCTTTGCAGGTATGGTAAATCTTACTGTTATACTGTAATGTTACTTTGTTTTATTGTTAACCATAATTTGCTTAGCAGGTACGCCATTCAGCTGCAGCGCGGATTTATTTATCTTGGCAGCAACAGCGCTTGCTCCCACGATACATAAATCCGTGACTCCAGCGCTGTTGGAGGTGATTTCACCACCACAGTTAAAAACAAAATGGTGCATGTATGCCCATCATTAGAAGTGGGTGGATGAAGGGAGGTTCTAATGGTGGGCATACCCACCGATCAATCTTTTTTTTTCGTTCAGCCCACAGGCTGCATGAAAAAAAAGATTACAATATATGCCAAACAAGGGCCAGCAACGTACTGGTATGTTGCTGGACTTTGAGTGGTTATACCAGAATGATGCCGGCAGGATTAGGCATTATCTTGGTATCATTCTTTTCAGCCAGCGGTCGGCTTTCATGTAAAAGCAATCCTAGTGGCTAATTAGTCTCTAGACTGCTTTTACAAGCAGTGGGAGGGAATGCCCCCCCCCCCTCCCACCGTCTTCCATGGTTTTCTCTGGCTCTCCTGTCCCAACAGGGAACCTGAGAATGCAGCCGGTGGTTCCGCCAGCTGACCATAGAGCTGATCAGAGACCAGAATGGCTCCAATCATCTCTATGGCCTAAGAAACCGGAAGCTACGAGCATTTCATGACTTATATTTCGCCGGATATAATCAGCGCCATTGGGAAATTGGGAAAGTATTTTATCACACCGATCTTGGTGTGGTCAGATGCTTTGAGGGCAGACGACAGATCTAGGGTCTAATGGACCCCAATTTTTTCAAAAAAGAGTACCTATTGCTATCATAGGGGATATTTACATTCCCTGAGATAGCAATAAAAATGATAAAAAATATATATAAATGAAAGGAACAGTTGAAAAATAAAATAAAAAAGCAAAATCAATAATAACGAAAAAAAAAAAAAAAAAAAAAAGCACCCCTGTCCCCCCCTGCTCTCGCGCAAAGGCGAACGCAAGCGTCGGTCTGGCGTCATATGTAAACAGCAATTGCACCATGCATGTGAGGTATCACTGCGAAGGTCAGATCGAGGGCAGTAATTTTAGCAGTAGACCTCCTCCGTAAATCTAAAGTGGTAACCTGTAAAGGCGTTTAAATGCTTTTAAAAATGTATGTAGTTTGTCACCACTGCACGTTTCTGCGCAATTTTAAAGCATGTCGTGTTTGGTATCTATGTACTCGGCCTAAGATCTAATTTTTTATTTCATCAAATATTTGGGCAAGATAGTGTGTTTTAGTGCATTAAAATTTAAAAAAGTGTGTTTTTTCCCAAAAAAATGCGTTTGAAAAATCGCTGCGCAAATACTGAGTGAAAAAAAAAAATGAAACACCCACCATTTTAATCTGTAGGGCCTTTGCTTTAAAAAAATATATATTGTTTGGGGGTTCAACGTAATTTTCTTGCAAAAAAAAAATTATTTTCTCATGTAAACAAAAAGTGTCAGAAAGGGCTTTGTCTTCAAGTGGTTAGAAGAGTGGGTAATGTGTGACATAAGCGTCTAAATGTTGTGCATAAAATTCCAGGACAGTTCAAAACCCCCCCAAATGACCCCATTTCGGAAAGTAGACACCCCAAGCTTTTTGCTGAGAGGCATGTCGAGTCCATGGAATATTTTATATTTTGACACAAGTTGCGGGAAAAATAATAATTATTATTATTTTTTTTTTTTTTTTTGCACAAAGTTGTCACTAAATGATATATTGCTCAAACATGTCATGGGCATATGTGGAATTACACCCCAAAATACATTCTGCTGCTTCTCCTGAGTACGGGGATACCACATGTGTGGGACTTTTTGGGAGCCTAGCCACGTACGGGGCCCCAAAAACCAAGCACCACCTTCAGGATTTCTAAGGGTGTGAATTTGTGAATTCACTCCTCACTGCCTATCACAGTTTCAGAGGCCATGGAATGCCCAGATGGCACAAAATACCCCCAAATGACCCCATTTTGGAAAGTAGACACCCCAAGCTATTTGCTGAGAGGTATGGTGAGTATTTTGCAGATCTCGCTTTTTGTCACAAAGTTTTGAAAATTGAAAAAATAAAAAAAAATTTTTTTTTTCTTTTCTTTCTTCATTTTCAAAAAAAAATGAGAGCTGCAAAATACTCACCATGCCTCTCATAAAATAGCTTGGGGTGTCTACTTTCCAAAATGGGGTCATTTGGGGGGGTTTTGTGCCATCTGGGCATTTTATGGCCTTCAAAACTGTGATAGGTAGTGAGGAGTGAAATCAAAAATTTACGCCCTTAGAAATCCTGAAGGCGGTGCTTGGTTTTCGGGGTCCCGTACACGGATAGGCTCCCAAAAATTCCCACACATGTAGTATCCCCATACTCAGGAGAAGCAGCAGAATATATTTTGGGGTGTAATTCCACATATGCCCATGGCATGTGTGAGCAATATATAATTTAGTGACAACTTTGGGCAAAAAAAAAAAAAAAGTTTGTAATTTTTCCCGCTACTTGTGGCAAAATATAAAATATTCCATGGACTCAACATGCCTCTCAGCAAATAGCTTGGGGTGTCTACTTTCCAAAATGGGGTCATTTGGGGGGGTTTTGTGCCATCTTGGCATTTTATGGCCTTCAAAACTGTGATAGGTAGTGATAGGTAGTGAGGAGTGAAATCAAAAATTTACGCCCTTGGAAATCCTGAAGGCGGTGCTTGGTTTTCGGGGTCCCGTACACAGATAGGCTCCCAAAAAGTCCCACACATGTGGTATCCCCGTACTCAGAAGTAGCAGCAGAATTTATTTTGGGGTGTAATTCCACATATGCCCATGGCATGTGTGAGAAATATATCATTTAGTGACAACTTTGGGCAAAAAAAAAAAAAAAAAAAAAGTTTGTAATTTTTCCCGCTACTTGTGGCAAAATATAAAATATTCCATGGACTCAACATGCCACTCAGCAAATAGCTTGGGGTGTCTACTTTCCAAAATGGGGTCATTTGGGGGGGTTTTGTGCCATCTTGGCATTTTATGGCCTTCAAAACTGTGATAGGTAGTGATAGGTAGTGAGGAGTGAAATCAAAAATTTACACCATTAGAAATCCTGAAGGCGGTGCTTGGTTTTCGGGGTCCCGTACACGGATAGGCTCCCAAAAAGTCCCACACATGTGGTATCCCCGTACTCAGAAGAAGCAGCAGAATTTATTTTGGGGTGTAATTCCACATATGCCCATGGCATGTGTGAGAAATATATCATTTAGTGACAACTTTGGGCAAAAAAAAAAAAAAAAAAAAAAAAAGTTTGTCATTTTTCCCGCTACTTGTGGCAAAATATAAAATATTCCATGGACTCAACATACCACTCAGCAAATAGCTTGGGGGTGTCTACTTTCCAAAATGGGTCATTTGGGGGGGGGTTTGTGCCATCTTGGCATTTTATGGCCTTCAAAACTGTGATAGGTAGTGATAGGTAGTGAGGAGTGAAATCAAAAATTTACACCCTTGGAAATCCTGAAGGCGGTGCTTGGCTTTCGGGGTCCCGTACACGGATAGGCTCCCAAAAAGTCCCACACATGTGGTATCCCCGTACTCAGAAGAAGCAGCAGAATATATTTTGGGGTGTAATTCCACATATGCCCATGGCATGTGTGAGAAATATATCATTTAGTGACAACTTTTTGTAAACATTTTTTTTTTTTTGTCATTATTCAATCACTTGGGACAAAAAAATAAAATATTCAATGGGCTCAAAATGCCTCTTAGCAATTTCCTTAGGGTGTCTACTTTCCAAAATGGGGTCATTTGGGGGGGTTTTGTACTTCCCTGCCATTTTAGCACCTCAGGAAATGAGATAGGCAGTCGTAAACTAAAAGCTGCGTAAATTCCAGAAAATGTACCCTAGTTTGTAGACGCTATAACTTTTGCGCAAACCAATAAATATACGCTTATTGACATTTTTTTTACAAAATACATGTGGCTGAATACATTTTGGCTTAAAAGTATGACTAAAATTGAGTTTATTGGATTTTTCTTATAACAAAAAGTAGAAAATATCATTTTTTTTCAAAATTTTCGGTCTTTTTCCGTTTATAGCGCAAAAAATAAAAATCGCAGAGGCAATCAAATACCATCAAAAGAAAGCTCTATTTGTGGGAAGAAAAGGACGCAAATTTCGTTTGGGTACAACATTGCATGACCGCGTAATTACCAGTTAAACCAGTGCAGTGCGAAATTGTAAAAAGTCCTCTGGTCTTTAGGCTGCATAATGGTCCGGTCTGAAAGTGGTTAATTTTTTTCTTTTTTTTTTAGTACAAGCATTGTAAGTACCAAAATTCGACTTGGCCTTGTGCAGTCCCAGTATAGCAAAGCCAATACTAGAGAGGAAGATGCAGCACAAGGAGCCAATCAGATGTGCTGCAGGAGAGAGTGGAGAGATTAGGACTGTGCTGTGTAACAGAGCTGTATAAATACAAGCAGATTGGCAGATACGCTATTGCCTTATATGTATTTCACCTGTGTAGTTGGCTGTGTAGTTGGCTGTTTTTCAAGTTCAGCTTTAGATACTTAAAGCGGAGCTCCAGATATAAAGGGAAGCTCTGCTTGTTTGCACCCCCCCCCCCCTCCACTGCCACATTTGGCACTTTTTTGGGCGGAGCTGCTTTTGACAGGTACCCGCTCCCACTTTCATGTCAGATCGCTGTGGCGATCTACGAGGATGTTAGGCTCCTTCCCCCCACTGCCTTCTGGGAAAAACACAGGTCCCAGAAGACTGCAGGACCATTCACAAAGCGCGGCTCACGCATGCGCAGTAGGAAACTGGCTGTGAAGCCAGAAGGTTTTACTGCCGGTCTACCTTACTAGAGATGACACCTGCACTCAAAGCCGATTGAAGAAGCGATTGAAGAAGACATTGCTGGATCCCTGGACAGGTGAATGTCCTTATATTAAAAGTCAGTAGCTACAGTATTTATAGCTGCTGACTTTGAATTTATTTTTTGGGGGGGGGGGCTGGAGCTCCTCTTTAAAGTGGATCTGGTTCCCTCCCTCCTCAGCCTGTAACCGAGCTACAGGTTTTTTTTTGGGGGGGGGGGACAAGTACCATTTATTATTGGTACCTGCACCCACTCCTGCAATCCTTGACTAGGTGAAGATGATATCCCTTCACCACCCCCTCCCACAGTCTACTGGGACACATCAAATGTCCCAGGAGGCTGCAGGACCATTCCCTAAGCATTGCACAAGCTTGCGCATGTGCAATGGTAAGCCAGCTATGGTTTCTTAGGAAGCCACAGCTGGTTCCTATGTCCAAGATGACAGTGCCATTGACCTGCAGCAGTGAGAAGAACAGGCTATGACACTGTTAATTATCTGATTTTTAAAAGTCAACAGCTAAAGTACTTATAGCTTTTGACTTAAAGTGGTTGTTAACCCACTTTCAGTAACATACTGTACACTATCCGTTCTGTATCCTAATAGAGTGCCCCCTCTCTCTGTGCTTCATTAAAAAAATACCTCCTTCACCATATCTCACGGTGGCTCCCGGCGCTCATGTAACCGGCTGTGTCTCCTCTGTGCCCGTCTGACAGAAGCAGCGGGTGGGGCCGAGGTTTACCCACTGACATCAGCGCAACGTGGAGAGGAGAGAGGAGAAACGGGCAGTCACATGATCGACGGGAGCCGCCATGAGATATACGGTGGATGAGGTATTTTTTAATGAAACACAGACAGGGGGGCACTCTGTTAGGATACAGAACGTATAGTGTATAGATATATTTTTTATTCCTGCAGCAGTAGGGGGATGGGGCGGCACTGTCACTAGGTGACACGCGTAGAGGGGAGAGGGGGGAGGACAGAGCCATAGGAGATCAGGCTGCGGATGACGGAGGCACGCAAACAGACCACGATGTCAGGGGCTCAGCAGCCATGATTATTGTGGTCTGTTTGCAGGGTATAGCCAGGCAGGATCAGACAGGTATTACAGGTGTTACAGAGGGCCAAATTACACAGCACAAGCACTATGCTGTGTAACATGCTTTAAAGGAACATAATCTGTGGGGGATTTTTGGGTTAACATATCAAGCTGAAGTTCCTCTTTAATTGGCCAAATCATACATGCAGATCAGAAATTATGACTTCCCTCTGCAGCCAGAGACAGCCAGTTAGAACTTTCAAAAAGTCAGCAAAACTAAACAACATTTTCAAAAGTAGGTCAGTAATGGCAGCTGAAAAAATGACTTTTAACTTTAAAGTTTAACCTCTTCACATCGACAGTACGTAAATTTGCAGCCTCTCGGCGAGTGGGCCTTGACGCAGATTGGCCACATATTTGCGTTTTAAAATGTAAACAAAACTGTCTCGGCACAGTTACTGGCACCTAACGGAAAGTTCCCGATCGCTACTTATGATCGGGAGGCGGGAGCATTCTGCTCATGTGACCGCTGTGACAGCCAATCACACCAGCCACATGATTATAAACCCTGCCTCCCGGCATCAGAAACCCCTTAAAGGGCCGGGAGGTGCCTCCATTAAAAAGTAGACCTATCAGTACTGAAAAGGCTCCAGATCTACAATGTAGAACTTGCTTTACATATCAGCTATAGTGTCCCAAATGCGCTTTATCCAATAATGTTTTTGACACTTCCCAGCAGAGGTGAATCTCTATTAGTATATTCCTGCTTGCAAGAAAGACTTCTGTCCATAGTTATGGGCAAGTGTAAACATTCAGTAGGGACAGGGATTTGGGTCTTCTAATGCTGAAGATAGTATGTAAAAGTGTGGGCAGACACCAACCAGGGCCTTTTGTAGTTTGTGTTACAAAAATGGTGCATGCCTATTTTTTGGACATTCTTTTAAATAGGTTGCCTAAGGCAGGCCATAAATGATACAATATTCTTTGTTGCAGTAAAGAAAATAGCCTCATTCCCCCATCAACACAGTCAGTGTTAATGGAGAAATCCCTCCTATGGAGCTATTGTGTTCTCTCAGCTGGAAGGAGTGTGCAGGGAGCCATCCCTGCCGGCAGGACACAGTGATTATTGTTAGAAGCTATAGCCGCTGGTAATAATTGCAACCTAAAAAACAACATGCCAGTTGTATCCAAGTAGATGGATCACCTTGGGTACAATCAGCCTGCCCATACATGGTTTGAATCTTGTCCGGTCCCTGCTAAACAAGGTTCAAACCATCTCTGGTCAGCTTTAACGCAATGTACCAGGATGCCAAGGTGTGTATGGGCCCTTAAGCTTTTACATACAGACTGTGGTACATAATGCATTTATTTACAGCATTTTGTTATAGCTTCATTAAAATTAACATCTCAAAAATAATGACATGATAATTGGGTCACCTTTCAGCAGCATGGTATGAGTTGAAACTCCCCTTGGCCAGTAGATAGGTGGCAATTCATCTCTACAGCTGGCCCATTTAGAAAGGCAGAGAGTGGCATGAGTTATGTGCATCTCAAGGTATTCTGGTAACATCAGAGAGGAATATGAAAGCTTTTTGTGCTTCCCCCGTGACAGCGTACAGAATATAATAAATTGCAGGATTACTCCGACCCAGTGGAGCAAGGAAAAAAAAAAAGAAAAAATACTACCACTTTGGCTGTTTTTTCATTGTGATTGATAACAGAAAAATCAAGCCTAATGCTGCTTTAAGGACAGGCTGATAGCGAGACCTTCATCTGTAATGAACTGTTCTCATGAAAAAAAACACCCTTGATAGATGCCGGATGAAAAGTAACATGGCTAGATGCCACTTTCATAATTAAAGTGTCCCTGTAATTCCAGAATAAAACTTGTGCCATTTGAAGACAAGACTTAAGAGGCGTATCTGGATGACCATGCTTTAAAATCCCAACACAGTTAACTAGAGTATATTTACAGGGAGTAATAGTGTTTGGTGGAGGTGCTTGTGTTGGAATATCAATGGGGCATAGGACACATAAGAAAAACGCTATTTTGTGCTATACAAATAATGTGCTTTTTGACTCTAGGGGTATTTCAGCACTTGATAAATGATCTGATGATGTGATGAATGATGGCCTGGTTTCCAAGATATTTTTCTCTCTATCGTTATAAATTCAGTGACCGCCCTATTCATGCAACAATATTTCTTTGGTTCTTTCCTTTACAAACTATTCTAACACTTCTTTGTCTAGCTTAGTATCTTCCTCCTTTGTCATTCCACCATCTTTCTTCCACCATCTTTCATTCAGTTCCTTTATGCCACAATCTTGCTTCCACCTTCATTTTTCCACCTTCTTTCTTCCACCTTCATCCCTTCACCATTTTCCTTTCACCTTCATCCTTTCAACATTTTCCCTCCACCATATTTTGCCCACCATGTTTTTCTACCTCTTCAAAAATATTCCTTCAACTCTCTACCTCTCCATGGCAACAACATCTCCTGCAGTTCCTCCATCTTTCATGTGGAAATATCTTCCAGTATTTGAAATGTCAGTGAAATTCCCCCCCAATAGAAATGAAAGACTTATTAATTCTGCTTCTTTTCCTCTTTATGTCGGGGGACACCCTACGGCTTTCCCTACACCTCTTTCTTGGGCCAGTTGATAAACTAAACTCCCATGGTTTCCAATACAACCTTACAACCCTCTTCAGTCTATCATGAATGCTGCTGCTAGACTTATTCACCTTACTAACCAATCCGTGGCTGCTGCCCCTCTCTGCCAATCACTTTGCTGGTTCCCATTAGCCCATCATATAAAATTCAAAATATTAACCACAACATACAAAGCCATCCACAACAGCGCCCCCAGCTACATCACCAAACTCATCTTGAAATATTGCCTAAATCGTCCTCTCCACTCCTCCCTCGACATCTTGTTCTCTAGCTACCTTGTTACCTCACCCCACGCTCACCTCTCAAGAACCTTTCCCATCATCTGGAACTCCCTACCCTGGTGTGACCGGTTAGCTCCTATCCTGTCCTTTAGCTGATCCTTGAAAACTCATTTATTCAGGGAAGCTTACCCCACTTCCACATACAAAACCCACCTATAACCTTTTGTACAACCACCCCCTCACTTTAGGTTGTAAGCTGCATGAGCAGGAAACTCCTTTTTCTTCTGTATTGAACTGTATTGTAATTGTACTGTCTCCCTTTATACTGTAAAGTGCTGTGCAAACTGTTGGTGTGATATAAATCCTGTATAACAATAATAATGAAAGTTGCCTTACACCTATTGTCTTTTTTGAATGAGTACAGGGGAGGACTGGTAACCTTTGCCCTGGAAAAGTGCAACCAACCTTTTATGGTAAGGACAGATTTCTGTCATCCAAAGAAAGTGCACTGCTATAACCCACATTTCCTTTCTCACCATATTCCTTATTTGATGCTGCCTGACTTATGCTCCAGCCCATATAGCCTCATAACTTTGTGGTGCCATTAAGATTATTGAAGCGGGTCAGTGAAGATTACAGAGATTAAGACATTCTGCTTCATGAATCTGCTGCTTCACAGACGTTATTTAGTACATTTGCATTTGGTTCACTTCTGTATTTTGCACTTTGTGATTTAGGGCCAATAGCGGGCCTGGATTTCCCAATGGAAGACACATAGCACTTTGTGCACTAGTGCCCCAGAGGTTCCCCAGTCTGTGCTATATACACACTGTGTACTATGGATGAATGAGCATGGCTGTGAGCTCGGGAATGCGTTTTTAATAGACAACGTTGCCTTTTTAGCATTGGTGCAACCTTTATTTAAGTAGTATTCCGCAGCCTGTTCCCATTCCACTCCTGAGGTACAGACCCCTTTGGGGAATCTCTCTCTATCCCCACTCCTCTGTCTACCAGTACAACCAGACCAACGTGTAATTTTAGGACATGCTAGAGGGGAAAATGTGCTCACGCTCCTCATCCCAGTTACCGCCCAATGCTGGAGGGCAATACTGAATGGCGAAGATAAAAACTGCAGGAGGTCCCTGCTGCCACAGAGGTAATTATACAGCGGCTGGGGGAGGTCTAGGTTAGAATAGGTTAGGTGACTAGATGGGGTCTTTGGATGAAAAGTGTGGCTGTGCATCAAGCTTCCCTTTATCGCTTCCATCCAACATCCTTAAAGCATATTATCTACTTTTTTACTGACAATCAATTTCTTCATCTCAGCCAATTATCTCTAACAGTTCAATAGAATTCAATTACACTTGTCTTTATAGACAGTCATCTTGCCCTCACATTTCTTCCATATCCACCTGCTTCAGTCTCCTTTAGGTTATCCACCCACTTTTGAAGCACGCGGTTCTTTTCCTATCAACATCCAGTTTTCTTCATGGGTGGAACATAGTGGCTGCCAGTGCTTCTTCTGAAAACGATAGTTGCCAGGCTCTCATGCTGACCCTAATACCACACACTTTGATTGCTCTCCCCAAAAAAAGGATACAATGAGGACTTCTAGCTTTCCTCAACCTGTCCTATACTTGCTGGAGTTATTGGGTAAGTATAACAAACAACTAACATTCTCAGAAAAAGGTCTTCAACCATAGCTACCTTGAATTTCACAGAACGCTGAAGCTTCTTACAAGACAAAGACAGCCTGCATAACATCTAAAGACAATTCTATTAAAACTGTTGATTATGCAAACAGCACTAAAAAAAAATCTGTATACTTTTTTGAACATCAAGACAATTACTATCTGTGATTATTATAGTAGTTGTTTAGTTAATTACAAAGCTGAAGAGAACAAGAGAAAGGAATTGAATGTAACAAACAATCACAATAGTAAAAGAAAATAAACAGAAAAAAAAGGTCGGTTTCCACATTAGGTAAGTTTTTATTTATCAGAAGTGCCAAATAATTTTTTTTTGAATTTGCTAGCAGGTAGCTTATTTTTTTTGGTAGAAAAAGCCTTGCATGTCTCTTCTACCAGAATCCTTTACCTGCTAGCTAGCAATTATTATTATTTTTCTTGTACACTCCCTACAGCATCTGTAATGTCATAAGAGTAGGAACCATTTGTAGCTGTCCAAAGAAAGACATCAAATTCAGAATAAGAGAAGGAGAGCATGACATTGGGGGTGACAGAGTGGTGAAAAGAAACACAGACATTGCATCGCTGAGGGGACGCCAAACTGAGAGGTAGGTCTTCCATATTGTGCAAGGATGCCGTGTTGGTCAGAAATATATTAGAGATCCATTTTTTGCAATGGCTTGGGTGCATAGTAAATAGAATTGTCTCAGATGGTAATTTCTGTAATGTTTGGGCAGCAGATTTAAAGTAGACCAGTATTGATTTTTTTATAAAAGCTTTTCTTCTAAAAATTCTAGTTTTTAAAAGCTGAACTCCAGACAAACAACCAAATACACAGTTGAAATACATAATAACAATTTACACAAACTGCCAGATGGCACTATCTGGTTGGTGAACTGAGTTTTCTCTTCTATATTTAATCCAAGTAAATGATAATGATAATTATGGCACCACAAACCTAGATCAGATCCAGCATACTAGTACCACTTACTTATTTCATACATTCATCACAATATAAACACAATGATGCACCCAACAGTTGTTATTGCAGCATGATACACCCATATGCACTACCCTCAATGACTCTCCTGTGCAGCTATTATATTCTGAGAAGAGTAGAAAACAGTGACTGTGTCAAAAAATGTTAACAATTTTAACAGAGTATAGGCGAGTACTCTATCAAAAGCATCTATAAGTTCAGATCCATTGGTCTTGAGGAGCACAAAAGGGTTTCCGTGGTCATCAAGACAGGCTGTGCTCCTTGCACCATACATACAGTGATTTGGGCTATTTGGGCTGAGTGATAATCATACCTCTTGTTGGGTATACCTAGGCCATCCATTTATATGGTTTGGATATAGAGTCTGCCAGGATATATAAACATTTTTTTGTGTTTTTAGCAAAGGGATAATTACTTTTTCAAAACATAAATGACCCAACTATTAGGGAAGTGTGATAGCCCAACACTAAGTATAAGGAAGAACTCCAGAAATATCCAAAGGTCATCCTCCCATCCAAAATAATCACCAAATTTAAAAAAAGTTTCAATAAGGACCATTAGACATGTGAAACCAGAATAGAAATCCAATATTTATTACATATCATTCACTAAAAAGACATAAATACAAGTTAAACTCTTGTGAAATGAATATGTACTGTCCTGAAGAAGCAGATGGTCTGCAAAACGCATACACAAGCACATGTGGATATTATGGGCAATATGCACTTCACAAGCTTTTAACTTGTATTTATGTCTTTCTAATGAATGATTTGGAATATAGGATGTTTATTAGATATTTCTTTCTGGCTTCACATGTCTAATGGTCATTATTGAAATTTCCTAGAACATTTAGTTGTATATTTTGGTGATAGCCCAAAACTGCATGTCTTTAATTAGTCTGATTCTTCTCAAGGGGATAGTAGGTATTATATTTTAAAATGTGAAGAATGCCTTTTTTAAGAAACCAAACTATTTGGTGGATTTATATTGAGGGCTACAGATTCAAGAGCTGTTTACAGTTAGACCCTATATGGAGGCAAAAATATTGAACAAATTAGTTAGGTAATATATATGGAATATATGTATATGGAAAGGATGAGTATAGCATCAACACATTGTCAGCAATAGAAACATATTTTCCCCTTGTCTGTGCATATGATTTCCTTTACTGTTTAAATTAAACTTATATCTAGCAATAGAACCCATAGCCATATTTTATTGACATTTATTAAGAATGCTGTTTCAGTACATTTCTTCCTCATCCAGGTTTTCTACCTGTTTTGCAAGTGGTTCTCTTTTTATATAATGTCAGATAGCCATAACAGGCCACGGAAAATACTCGTATTTTGTAACTTTTTCTGTATTTAATTTCCGCCTCCTCCTTCAACATCTAGTTGTCCTGCTGTTATTCCAAATGAAATATCCCGCTCTACCACTTATTCTTTTTTTCTCAATTTTTTTAACAATGGTATTCTGTCCAGGCTTCAGTCATTCCATTTACCTGCTGAAATATTTGCGAGGAGATCTCTACTGTTCAGATACCCTCCAAGCTTTACACTTCACGCCCACAGGTACAATCATTACTTTACCCTTTAAACCCCACCACTATAGATGAGGGTTGCTAAACTACTTGCTAATGTTCATCTTGCCACCTGCCCTCTGGATCCTGCTCCCTCGCAAAATCTAAGTTTACCCTCTGGCTCTATTCTACAATTTCTAACCCACATCTTAAATCTCTCCTTCTCTTCTGGCATCTTCCCCAACTCTCTAAAACATGCACTTGTCAGCCCCATACTTAAAAAGCCCTCATTGGACCCATCCAATCTTAACAACCTATGCCCCATCTCCTTGCTCCCCTTTTTATCCAAACTCCTTGACCGTCTGGTCTGCAACCGACTGAGCGACCACCTCGTTGATAATAGCCTTCTTGATCCCTTCAGTCTGGATTTGGTTCTCAACACCCCACAGAAACTGCTCTCCTAAAACTAACAAATGATCTACTAAGGGCCAAAACCAATGGACACTATTCTGTAATCTTGCTCCTGGATCTCTCTGCTGCCTTTGATACAGTTGACCACCCCCTCCTGCTCCAAAAACTCCATGCCTTTGGTCTCCATGACTTTGCTGGTTCTCCTCCTACTTATCCAACCGCACCTTTAGCGTCCATTACAATTCTACTTCCTCCTCTCCTCTTCCTTTCTCTGTTGGGGTCCCCCAAGTTTCTGTTCTTGGGCCTCTCCTATTTTCAATCTACACCTTCTCCCTTTGGTCAGCTCCCATGGCTTCCAATACCACCTCTATGCTGACGACATCCAAATCTATTTCTCTACCCCTCAGCTCACTCCTTCAGTCTCCTCACGTATCACTAATTTACTACAAGGTATATCAGTTTGGATGTCACACCAATTGCTCAAACTTAATCTATTCAAAACCAAACTTATAATTTTCCCTCCCCCTCGTGCCTCTTCCCCTGATCTCTCTGTCAAAATCGATGGCACAATTATAAGCCCATCCCCGCATGCCAAGGTCCTAGGTGTAGTCCTGGACTCTGAACTGTCTTTTAAGCCCCACGTCCAATCACTGTCCAAATCTTGCCGCTTCAACCTCCGCAACAAAATACGCTCCTTTCTAACCAATGACACAACGAAGTTCTTAATTCACTCCCTGGTCATCTTTCGCCTTGACTATTGCAACTCCCTCCTAATTGGCTTACCTCTACCCCTTCAATCCATCATGAATGCTGCTGCCAGACGCATCCACCTTACCAATCGCTCTGTGTCTGCTACTCTTCTCTGTCAATCCCTCCACTGGCTTCCACTCACCCAACAAATTCAATTTAAAATACTAACAACTACTTACAAAGCCATCTACAATTTAGCCCCCAGCTACATCACTAGCCTCGTCTCAAAATACCAACCTTATCGTTCTCTTCGTTACTCTCAAGACCTCCTGCTCTCTAGCTCCCTCATTACCTCCTCCCATGCTCACCTCCAGGACTTTTCCAGAGCCTCTCCAATCCTATGGAACTCCTTACCTCAATCTGTCTGATTATCTCCTACTCTATTAGCTTTTAGATGATCCCTGAAAACCCTCCTCTTCAGAGAAGTTTATCCTACCTACGCCTAACAACTGTATTTTCATTTTCTCCATCTGATCATCCCCCTACAGCTATTACCTTTTTGTTCCTTTTGACCCTCCCTTCTAGATTGTAAGCTCTAACGAGCAGGGCCCTCTGATCCCTCCTGTATTGAATTGTATTGTAACTGTACTGTCTGTCCCCATGTTGTAAAGTGCTGCGCAAACTGTTGGCGCTATATAAATCTTGTATAATAATAATAATATTATGAGTAAATCTGTCTTCCGGTTTTCCACCATTTATCTTCCACAGCCCCTGTCCTCTCTCTAAATGAAGATCCCATTCCCCAGTATGCAGTCTCTTTTCTATATTACCACCAGAATTCAGTTAGCCATGATTTTTCCAGAATGTGTCTATGTGACACAAATTTGTTGGCATGTACACATTTTATTGCTGAATGTTTAGCCATGAAAATGATTTATTGCTTATGATCAATTTTATGTGAATGTGTATCTGAATTTACTTTATGTATATTTTGCATAACATCAAAATTAGTGGCTCATGTAAAGAAGTATAACATTTTTGCTGTGATCAGGCCTTGTAAATTCTGAATACTGATCACAGATCTTTAAACTTCAAAAACATTAAACTGATGGATGTACATAGATGTGTGTAAAAGCTCTGTGTTAAATATTTAAAGTAGATATATACTCTTATGCAGCGTACACGCGACCGGTTTTGACGTCGGAATTAAGTCTGAAGGTTTTTTCAATGGAATTCAGCTCAAGCTGTCTTGCATACACACGGTCACACCAAATTCCTACGGTCAATAACGCGGCTACGTATAACATGTACGATGGCACTATAAAAAGAAAGTTTAATGCTTCCGAGCATGCGTCAAATTGTTTCCGAGCATGCATCGGAATTTTGCGTGTCGGAATTGCATACACACGAACGGAATTTCCCATAGAAACTTTTTCCGTCTTAAAAATCGTGGCAACTCTGTGCAAAAACGAACTGCACAGTGGAGGTAAGTATGACATGTTTGTTTAAAAAAAAACAAGGGTTTAGCTAAAATGAATGTGCAGTCTGCTGAATTATTTAGAAATCTTAAAGTGATAATAAAGTCTTGTTTTTTTTTTTCTTTAAAAATAATAAACATATTATACTTATCTGCTCTGTGTAGTGGTTTGGCACAGAGCAGCCTAGATCCTCCTCTTCTCGGGTCCCTCTTTGGCTCCTGACCCCTCCCTTCTGTTGAGTGCCCCCACAGCAGGCAGTTTACTATGGGGCACCCGAGCCGCAGCTTAGTGTGTCCATTCAAACATAGAGCCATGGTTGGGCCCACGCCCCCTCTCTCCGCTGATTGGCTAACTGGCTTTGACAACAGCAAGAGCCAATGGCGCGGCTGCTGTGTCTTAGCCAATCAGGAAGGAGAATCTAGGATGGCCGAGGTACTCGTGCACATTGCTGGATAGAGATGGGGCTCAGCTAAAAATTGGGGGGGGGGGGGGGGGGGGGCTAAAGGGGGCTGCTACACACAGAAGGTTTTTTTCTGCATTAAGATAAAAAAAAACTTCTACCTTTACAACCACTTTAACTGCAGAGTTGCCCTGTCCTCTTCCTGCTGCTGAAATTCCAGCGCTGTGGGGTTAACAACTTTGGGTCTTTGTGCTTAGCTCCATTAACCTTCCTGGCTGTTTTCCTGAGTGTGGCTCAGGGTTAAATTTCAGTACCATTAGCGGTAACCCGAGCCACACTCGGGATTGCATTGCAGGATCCTGGTGCGGTGTACTTACCTTGTCCCCAGGATCCTGCGATGTCCCCCCCCACTGTGTCTGTGGGCTCTGTCCTCCGTCCAAAGCCTCTGTGTGCCGGGCTCCGCTCCCTGCGAGCGTTGCGACGCACGGGGGCGGAGCCCGGATGCAAATTCAAAAAAATTTAAGAATCATAATACATACAGTACAGTGTAATCTTACAGATTACATTACTGTATGAAATTATTTCACATCCCTTTTGTCCCCAGTGCTTTGTCCAATGCCCTGCATGCATTTTTATATGATATATACTGTTCTTTCTGCCTGGAAACTGGAGATTGTCCATAGCAACCAAAAAGTGTCCCTTTACGTCAAAAGTGGTTTTAGACCAGCTAGAAAACAGCGATAGTAAATTAGAACACTTGCAGGATTGCATGATAGTGAATCGTGGGGAAATTAATTTTATTATTATTATATGATTATTTTTTATAATTATTTACATTTATTTATTATATTATAATTTATGATTTTGTGTTTCAAACTTCATCATACCCGGGATGTCTACTAGACTCTTATTTGGGCAGATTTAAGTGTGTTATTGCTAAGAATTACAGGCCTACAATATAAAACGCCAGATTTCTATGCAAAATAATTGTACCGCTTTGAGACGCAAAAATCTGACATAATCATACCGCCAGGGAGGTTAAAGAAAATCTGATGGGGATATGCCCACCCCCATCACCTCCATTGATTACACTGCCTTGTGAATGGGGGAGAAAATAATATGACTGATCACACTCTCCCCATTCACAGATTATCTTTAGTTCAGCTGACCCCAGAGACAACCAGTTTAACTGCAGAGTTGTTCTGTTCTCTGTCCTCTTCCTGCTGCTAAAGTTCCAGCGCTGTGGGGTTAACAACTTTGGGTCTTTGGGCTAAGCTGCACTTAAGAAAATCCAACGGGGACAAGCCCACATTTGCCCCATAATGTGCCCTATAATGTGCCCTCCTACCCCCATATAATATGCCCTGCTGTTCCCCGTAATGTGCTTTCCTGCCCTCATGTAATGTACCCCACTGTGCCCTCCTGCAATATGCCTTGCTGTGCCCCATAATGTGCCCTGTTGCTCCCCCTAAATGTGCATTGCTGCCTCCCCCCATGTAATGTGCCCTACTACCCCCCCCCCACATGTAATGTACCCTGCTGCCCCCAAATACTGTGCCCTGATGTGCCCCCAGTAATTTGCCCTCCTACCCCCCTCCCCCCATGTACTGTACTCTGCTGTGCCCCCATGTAATGTGCCTTGCTGTGCCCCCCCATGTAATGTGCCCTGCTGTGCCCCCTATGTAATATGCCCTCCTGACCCCCTGTGCTCTGCCCTCCTGTACACTGCCCTGCTGACCTATGTGCTCTGCCCTGCTGACCACTATACACTGCTTATCTCAATTTCTACTCAAAATAGAGCATCTGTGCAGAAGAAAGCAAGCACGTGTTTCACATTAAAAAGGTACATTTTAAAATGTATTCTATTTTTTAATGCTATTTTAAAAAACTATTTTTATAATAAACAGCTCACTGATGACACAAATGTACCATGAGCTGTAGATCTGAAAAATATTTCAGGGGTTCTCTGAGATCTCAAACTTTTTGCCAAGGGTTCCTCCAATGTAAAAAGGTTGAGACACCCTGCCGCAGAGAAAAAAAAAAGTTTATCAACCAAGTTCCAGCTTTAATCTACTGTAAAACATTCAAGACATTTTTTTTCGTAGTCTACTCATAATAATTTAAAAATTGAGTTTCCATTTAGCACCAGCAGTAAACCTGCAAACTAGGTCTACATGACTGTTAGGTTATGGGACAGCTTTCCTTGGTACGTGGGATGCTGACATGACAAACTTGATGTATGAGATTGGCTTGCACTTTTTTTTGTAAATGCATGATACCAGATCTATCTGCTGGGAGTTTGGGCTCTGCAAGTGAAATGTCAGTGCTAACTGTTATAAAAACAAGCTCAGGACCAGATGAGTTGAGAGGGGACCAGCTGTTGATAAGAGGTACTACTGTTCACTACAATGAAGTTTGTTAGGCCGTACAGGGCCATCCTTAACGCGGGGCGAACCGGGCATCTGCCTAAGCTGCCCCTGGAGTCCGCGCTGCCTGCCAAGTTTTTTTTTTGCCGGAGTTACGCTTCTCCACGGACATGCATATTGCAGCTTCTCTTGTGCAGCCGGGCCCCACTCTGATGGTTTTAAGGTAATGGAGTCTGGAGGCGGGTGGTATTGGTGCAGAGGAATGCCGTGTATTGAAAGAGGGAGGGGTGTGGAATGGTGCAGGAGGACTGCTATGTATTGAAGGAGGGGGGGTTAAACTGGAATCAGGGGGAGGAAAGCTCTGTACTTGGGGGGGGGGACTTGGATGTACATAACACACCCCTAAACCCTGCAATCTGTATATAGCGCACTCCTCCAACGTGCACTCCATACATAGCGCACCCATCAACGCTGCACTCTGTAACACACACCTCAATCCTGCACTCTGTATGTAACGCACCATTCAACCACGCACTCTGTACATAGCTCACCCCTCAACCCTGCACTCTGTACGTAGCTCACCTCTCAATCCTGCACTCTGTATGTAGCTCACCTCTCAACCCTGCACTCTGTATGTAATGCACCCCTTAATCCTGCACTTCGTTATGTAACGCACCCCTCAACCCTGCACTCTGTATGTAATGCACCCCTCAATCCTGCACTCCGTTATGTAACGCACCCCTCAACCCTGCACTCTGTATGTAATGCACCCCTCAATCCTGCACACTGTATGTAACACACCCCTCAACCCTGCACTCTGTATGTAATGCACCCCTCAATCCTGCACACTGTATGTAACACACCCCTCAACCCTGCACTCTGTATGTAATGACCCCTCAATCCTGCACTCTGTATGTAATGGACCCCTCAACCCTGCACTCTGTATTAAACGCACCCCTCAATCCTGCACTCTATATGTAATGCACCCCTCAACTCTGCACTCTGTATGTAACACACCCCTCTACCATGCACTCTGTATGTAATGCACCCCTCAACCCTACACTCTGTATGTAACGCACCCCTCAACCATGCACTCTGTATGTAACGCACGCCTCAACAATGCACTCTGTATGTAACACACCCCTCAATACTGCACTCTGTATGTAACGCACCCCTCAACCATGCACTCTGTATGTAATGCACGCCTCAATCCTGCACTCTTTATGTAACGCACCCCTGAACCCTGCACTTTGTATGTAACGCACCCCTCAATCCTGCACTCTATATGTAGCACACCATTCAACCACACACTCTGTACATATCTCGCCCCTCAACCCTGCACTCTGTATGTAGCTCACACCTCAACCCCGAACTCTGTACGTAGCTCACATCTCAATCCTGCACTCTGTATGTAGCTCACCTCTTAGCCCTGCATTCTGTACATAGCGTACCACTCAACCTTGCACTCCATACAAAGCACACTCCTCAATTCTGCACTCTATACGTAGATCACCTCTCAACACTGCTCTACTGCAGGCGGCATGACTAGTCAGTTATTTCTGGGAGCCTGTCCTTAGGAATACTGCTCACATTGGACTCTGTGCCTACCTGCACTCAGTTAACCTTCATAGTTGTGTTCTCTGCTCTGCTCATTGCTAATAGCAAGTTCTAGATGTTTTTTGTCTATTGGTGGGTCCCCTCATCTCCCGAGTCCATGGTGTGCAGACAGTGGGGAGATGATGTGCTGTAACCTTTAGCAACCAATCAATGAGCTGTGTTGATGTGCTGTAAGCTCTAGCAACCAATAAGTGTTAATGATGCACAGTAACCTCTAGCAACCAATGAGTGAGCAGTAATAATGTGCAGTAACCTCTAGTAACCAATGAGTGAGCAGTAAGCAACTAATCAGTGAGTCGTAATGTGTGCTGTGACCTCTAGCATCCAGTCAGTGAGCAGTAATGATATGCTGTAGCCTCTGGCAACCAATCGCAATCACTGCCTGTTCTTCTACAGTAAACTGATTTTGAGTGGGGCAGGTGTGTACCTTGACTTCCCTGAAGACCTGCCCAGGCCTTGCTATTGGCAAAGTTCAGGACTTTAAATCTTTGCAAAGCAGCTGCAATGCAATAAAAAGGTTTATTTATTTCTGTTCTCTTTTCAGTATTACATCACAGTTTTTACTAAAGGTCTTGGGTTGTAGATTTAATTTATCTTCTCTTGATATATTCATGGACATTCGGAGACAGTTTCCTGACAGCAATAATCTAATGACTATGGGTTCCCTTCAGACACACCAAAGCTCATCAGAGGTAACAGCTGTTGGAAAGCCTTGTGAAATCACAACTGATTTCTCTCTTATAAGTGGTGTCTGTAGCACGCATCTCCATAGACCTAACACATTTAGGGAAGAGGTGGCCAGCAGAGATGACTGCAAGCATTTTCTACGTGCCCCGTAATAAAATATTATATTTGTATTTTACAACTTACAGTAAGACAGAAGAGAGTGGGATTTTCAGTCATGAGATTTTGACAAGAGATACGTATATAACATATCGTACTGTTTGAGAATCCAATTCCATTGGACAATATTATTAAATATGTCCATTCGTCAGGATTGCCTTCTCACATTAATAATGGTTGGTACAATGTATGTAGATTGGGGATTGTACAAAACTGATCTTCCTTATAACTGAAAGTGATTGGCTCCTTCGAGGTAGAAGCAAATAGGAAGGAAAAAGAGAAGGACTAGGAGAGAGGGGAGGGGGAGGTATGGGGGAGAGGTCTGGTGGTTAGAAAATGAAGAGAAGGATGTCCAACTTAAAAGGTATGCGAGATCCAGCTTTCGTGTTGACACATTCTTAGTTAATAACAATCAATCAAGATCAAGAGGCAAGTAAATATTATTATGGGTGCATCTGGAATCATCTATCCTATTTTCCCATAACATCCCTCTCTTAGGAGTTTCCCTTCTTTTGCCTCCAGCTCAAACAATTCTTCCTGAACATATGGGGCTCTTTGATCAGGTAACTCTTCTTATATAGGGCACATGACCCCCATCCTAGGGTAGGGAATGCCCCAGGTTATTCCAATGGAAGACCATCCCCAATAAAGCTTGCCCTGGATGAATCAGGTCTAAAGGTAAATAGTCTGTGCACTTTGCAAGTGTAATGCTCCAGAGTTTAGTAAACGAGGGGAAGCTCTACTGACTTGCATCATCCAATTACAGTGGTGTGAAAAAGTGTTTGCCCCCTTCCTCATTTCCTGTTCCTTTGCATGTTTGTCACACTTAAGTGTTTCGGAAAATCAAACCAATTTAAACAATAGTCAAGGACAACACAAGTAAACACAAAATGCAATTTGTAAATGAAGGTGTTTATTATTAAAGGTGAAAAAAAAAAAATCCAAACCATCATGGCCCTGTGTGAAAAAGTGATTGCCCCCTAAACCTAATAACTGGTTGGGCCACCCTTAGCAGCAACAACTGCAACCAAGCGTTTGCGATAACGTGCAATGAGGCTTTTACAGCGTCCTGGAGGAATTTTGGCCCACTCATCTTTGCAGAATTGTCCTAATTCAGTTACATTAGAGGGTTTTCGAGCATGAACGGCCTTTTTAAGGTCATACCACAACATCTCAATAGGATTCAGGTCAGGACTTTGGCTAGGCCACTCCAAAGTCTTCATTTTGTTTTTCTTCAGCCATTCGGTGGTGGACTTGCTGGTGTGTTTAGGATCATTGTCCTGCTGCAGAACCCAAGTTCGTTTCAGCTTTAGTACACGAACAGATGGTCAGACATTCTCCTTCAGGATCTCTTGGTAGACAGCAGAATTCATAGTTCCTTTTATCACGGCAAGTCTTCCAGGTCCTGAAGCAGCAAAACAGCCCCAGACCATCACACTACCACCACCATATTTTACTGTTGGTATAATGTTCTTTTTCTGAAATGCAGTGTTCCTTCTACGCCAGATATACTTGGACACACACCTTCCAAAGAGTTCCACTTTTGTCTCATCGGTCCACAGAATGTTGTCCCAAAAGTCTTGGGGATCATCAAGATGTGTTGTGGAGAAATTGAGACGAGCTTTGATGTTCTTTTTGCTCAGCAGTGGTTTTCTCCTTGGAACTCTGCCATGCAGGCCATTTTTGCCCAGTCTTTTCCTGATGGTGGAGGCATGAATGCTGACCTTAACTGAGGCAAGTGTGGCCTGCAGTTCCTTGGACGTTGTTGTGGGGTCTTTTGTGACCTTTTGGATGAGTCGTCGCTGCACTCTTGGGGTAATTTTGGGCGGCCGGCCACTCCTGGGAAGGTTCACCACTGTTCCATGTCTTCGCCATTTGTGGATAATGGCTCTCACTGTGGTTCGCTGGATTCCCAAAGCTTTGGAAATGGCTTTATAACCCTTTCCAGACTGATAGATCTCAATTACTTTCTTTCTCAATTGTTCCTGAATTTCTTTGGGTCTCGGCATGATGTGTAGCTTTTAAGGATCTTCTGGTGGACCTTACTGTGTCAAGCAGCTCCTATTTAAGTGATGCCTTGATTGTGAACAGGTGTGGCAATAACCAGGCCTGGGTGTGGCTAGAGAAATTGAACTCAGGTGTGAAAAACCACAATTATAGTATGTTTTAACAAGGGGGGCAATCACTTTTTCACACAGGGCCATGATGGTTTGGATTTTTTTTCACCTTTAATAATAAACACCTTCATTTACAAATTGCATTTTGTGTTTACTTGTGTTGTCCTTGACTATTGTTTAAATTGGTTTGATGTTCCGAAACACTTAAGTGTGACAAACATGCAAAGATACAGGAAATGAGGAAGGGGGCAAACACTTTTTCACACCACTGTATGTGCAAGCAAAAATGCTGTTTTTTCATTTTTCTTGCATGTGGTTGGGTATTCCGTGCAAAGTGAAGTTTCACCTAATTTACTAAGCTTTGGAGCACCTGCACTTACAACATACATGGTCTATTTTCCTTCCCTATTAGATTTACTTTGCAGCTGCTCATATGTTCAATATACATATGAATAACCTTTTCCACACACAAAACAAAGTCAAAACTTACTGTCAGGTTTCTGTAGTAGTGAGCCCTTGCAGAATGCCAACCAGTGTTCCCCAGGGCACAGACTCTAAGCCCCAGCATGCTTATTCACCAGGGCCATGATGGTGGGGATGGACTTGCAGCAGCTGGAACCAGGTCGCTGCCCCCAAGTAAGCCCAGCTGACGATACGAACACCACCCACGTGTGCAGAGTACAAATGGCAGGAGACAAACAAAAGTCCGGATACAAGTCGAGTTCAGGGTGGGTGGCAGACAAGCACAAATGAAAGATGAAGCTGGGGTCAGTACATGGGAAGTCAGACACTGAATACACGAAACACTAGCAAACAGGGGCTCACAGAACTAGGAAGTTGTTCAGGCAACTCAGGCAGCACTGACCATGTCTTATATAGGGAAGAAAACTGGGAAGCGGGCCGGAAAGCGTAAGAAGGGAAAGTATATTATTTATGTAAGATTAGTAATTACTTCAGTTATACCACTTGAGCGTTATGTTATAAAAGTATTTTACTGTAACAGGAAAACAAAGGGTTTAACCACTTCCCTAAGACGTCATATGCTTGAAGTGGAGATGTCGGGATGATGCTTGTAGCTACAAGCATCATCCCAGTATCTTTCTTTTCAGGCAGCAATTCCCTACAATGCAAAAGCCATCCTTGCAGCTGATTAGCCGCTGGATTGCTTTTACAGGCAGCGGGAGGGGATGACCCCCCTCCACCTGACGCCTCTCTCCCATGTGATTGGGGAACCCAGGATCCGATCCGGTAGTGCCACCAGGTTGTCACAGAGCTGAGCTCCAAGAAAGATGTAGCCGGCAACTCCAGCTGTGGCTTTGAACAGGGCTTTTATGTTGAAATGTGTCAGCTGTTTTTAATCTTGACCTTCTTGTAGCAAATAAAGATTTTCATGGGATTCTGGATTTTCCGGCAACATCTTTCTTGGAGCTGTGTTTTCAATGGCTGGAGGCCATTTGAGCCAGAGCACCCAGTGAAGGACTCCACCCTTAATCTATGAGATTTGTTCCCTGTTGCGAGTGCTGTCTTTGTGCTTTGCTTTCCTAGTTGGATTACCACAGAGCTGCCTGTGGACCGACCGGTCCCCCGCCATCTCTATGATTCTGGGAGGCAGGAAACGACGCCATGACGTCACGTCCAGCTCAGGCAGATGTAAACGTTTACATTTTTTTTTTTAAAGCAGAGATTAAAGATTGTTTTTATCACATGCTTTCTAGGGTAGAGGAGAGACTTGGGGTCTTATAGACCTCAGATGTCTCCATAAAGAGAGCCTGTCATGCCTTATTTCTTCAAAAGTGATTGGAAAAAATAATTACAGGGAGGGTATAAAAAAAAAATACATAAAAAAAACTTTTAAAGCTCCCCTGTCCATGCTTGTGCACAGAAGCGAACACATACATGTGTCTCGCTTGTATATGCAAACGGTGTTCATAGCAAACGTGATATATCGTGGTAAATGTTATATCAAGCGCAATAATTCTAGCGCTGGACCTTCTTTGTAACTCTAAACTCGTAACCTGTAAAAATGTTTAAAGAAGATGAAGATTTTTAGGTATCGTAGTTTGCTGTCATTCCACGAGCATGACATTTTAGGTATCTATTTAAAGGGCGTAGCATCATCTTTTATAGATTACCAAAAATTTGTGTTATATATTGTGTTTTTTTTGCATTAAAATTCATTAAAGTGTATGAATGCGCAAATACCATGTGACAATGGATGAGGGTCAGACAATATTTCAGATTTGTATGGAAATATAACACCATTACCTGGTACCAGTGTAACTGTAAATAAATGTGATGCAACACTTCACTCATGTCTATGTGTCAGTTATGTGCCCTCTGTACCCCAGACCCAAAGTCCTATGACTTTTATGCAGTAGGTTACATTTATTACCCTCCTCTTAAAACAAAATTACTTTGAACATCTGAGCGGACAACTTAGCAAGTACACTTAGCAAGTTCCACTACAGTACAGTTAAGGGAAATGCTTGTTTGTCTTTTTTATAAGACATTTAATTGTGATATTTGGTTAGCAGATTTTTTTTTATATTACTTTTCACAGTTCCTTCTGCCTCCCTAAGGAATAAAAATCACTGCCAAGTTCTGATTCACACCTGCTACTGAAATATGTTTTATTGGGTACTGAGCACATAAAAGGAGATTACACATTAACTTAGATGACAAGCTTACTGTGTTTATATTGTATGGTTTAAATATATAGGATACAGCTTGCAGGCAATACCTCTTTGAGAACAATGTGAAACAGTAGAAAAGTAAGGGGACTTTGGTACCATGATGGGCCACACACAGGATGGAACTCTGATGAGGTCCCACAATAAATTTAGGGGTTCTCAGACAATTACCGTATATACTCGAGTTTAAGCCGACCCGAATAAGCCGAGGAACCTCATTTTGCCATTAAAAAACTGGGAAAACCTATTGACTCAAGTATAAGCCTAGGGTGAGAAATGCGCAGCTACTGTAAGTGGCAAAGATGGTCAACAATGCCCATTTGCAGCCTCACTGTGTCCATTTGCATGCCTCACTGTGCCCATTTGCAGCCATAGGTCCCCCGAACTTCAAACTTGGTAGTTAAGGGTTCCTAGATGCCCCCTAGCTGCAGCCAAATTTGGGGTTTCTGGACCCAAAGGGTCCCTGCAGATGGACACAGTTGACGACTTTGGTGCCCCGTATCTTGGGGCTACTTAGTGCTAGGAACCCTAAATGGAAACCCAGTGGAACTAGCACTACAACATATCCAAAGCTGGGGTTCCTAGCACCAAGTGACCTCGAGATACGAGGCCCCAAAGTCGGTTCGGAAAATGTCAAGCACTTTTCTGCAGCAGAGAATTACATTTTCGGAACCGACTTTGGGGCCCCGTATCTCGGGGCCACTTGGTGCTAGGAACCCCAGCTTTGGATATGTTGTAGTGCTAGGTCCACTGGGTTTGCACACCAGTTTGGGGCTCCTAGCACTAAGTGGCCCTGAGATACTGCAGCATAAAAATGCTTGACTTGGGTATAAGCCGAGGGGGGTATTTTCAGCACAAAAAAATGTGCTGAAAAACTTGGCTTATACTCGAGTATATATGGTAGTTACATTTATTCAACATGTTTTTGCTGAGCACCACAAACCTGGAAGCTAATTTATTTCCTTGCAGAGCAGCACCAGACTTTGCATCTTCCAGTTTTAGTAAATCTCCCCCAACGAGAGAGAAGAAAAGTGACAGATTCCTGGCAGTTTGTACTAAATATTTAAAGTCTAAGTCCAGCCAAAAGTTTATATTAATTGTTGGAAGCGCTATAATCCAATAGTCTGTATTTCTATTGGAAAGATTTCCCCTCAGTTACTGTCAGGGTGTGAACAGAACCTGCTCAACAAGGGAATGGAAAAAAAAAAAACAAAAGTGTTCTACCCCTTTGCCATTCTTCTAAACAAAAATATGCATTTATCGTTTATGATTCTGATGTAGAGAGTATCCATACTTCTTGACCTGCACAGGATTTGAAGGTAAATCTCCCCAGAGGGGTCACGGCAGCAATAGAAATCTGGTTTATGTTCTAACTCCTCACTGCTCTTTCCAAAATTTGAAGAACAATTCCAGGTATGGATATTTTATATACTGTAGTTACCTTAGGCAGCCGCTCAGCATGGGACCCAAAAGCAAGCAGAGATCACTTGGGTTGCAGTGTCTACATTTATGTTGCCACCAGGGAGGCTCTGAGGGGATCTTTCTATGGCCATGTGCTTTCGATCCATCTCCCCACTCTATGCTGTGGAATGGGGGTAATTCCCATCATCCATTTGATTACAGACACTCAAATGTAAAATCTAGTAAGTATATTCAGGAGCCTTTTGTGATGTATGTGCCCAAAATGTATTAATGTACAATATTTAGTCTACAAAATTCCACTGTTTACTGAGCCCTCATTATTTATTAGGTTTATGTCCCTTGGATTGTTTTTTACTTGTGGAGGCTTTGGAGTGACCGTGGTGACTCTGCATGCATGCGTCCTTTGCCATCTGTAGTAAGTTGCCTTATTTGATATTTCTCTACATATATGTGTTCATGCGTATTCATATGGTTTCATGTTATTTACCACTGTTTATATTATAGACAGTCTATTGCTCTCGAGAACCCCCAGACGAAGACCCATGAGTCGAAACGTGTAGGGGTACCCACAACTTTGGGATATAGAGCTGCTCTTTGGATGAAGGAAATCTCAACATCTTGTGCTAATACTGCATGTATTATTATTATTTTACAGGATTTATATAGTGCCAACAGTTTGCACATCGCTTTACAACATGAGGGCAGACAGTACACTTACAATACAAATCAATACAGGAGAGATCAGAGGGCCCTGCTCGTTAGAGCTTACAATCTAGAAATGTATTATTGTTGCATGTATATTTTTAAGATTGTATCCGATAAAATATTTTGTATATATATATATATATATATATATATATATATATATATATATATATATATATATATATATATATATATATATATCTTGTCATGGTGGTGCCTTTCCAAAAGTCCCTTCCATAAATTTCCAATTTTTGTACTGTATGTATAAAGTATCCATATTTGGAATTCCTCTTTGAAAAAAGGTTGTGCCTGGAATTAGGCTTTAAACATGCCCTTCTTGTTATATCAACAAATGAGGATGCAGTTCTAATTAACTCATATACATCATTGTATCCAGTACAACTAGCACTGTCAGAGCCCTGGTTAATGGAGTGGGCTTTTGGATATGGGGAGCATGTCCAGGCCTGAACACTGTCACATGGTGGGAGACATGATGTCATCCCCTTGTCTAAGCTCCAACACCAGATGAGCTTAAACTAGAATTACAGGGCTACGATTATGGCCGACAGTGTCTAAGTGGTTTGTACTTCCGCCTGGTAGCACTCGGGCTGTCAGTTGGAATACCAACCATGGCACAACCTGCATGGAGTTTGCATGTTCTCCCTGTTCCTGTTTGGGTTTTCTCTCACACTCGAAAGAGATTCTGGTAGGTTAATTGGCACTAGCATGTGTATGTATGAATGTGAATTAGAGAGACCTTAGATTGTAAGCTCCTTAAGGGTAGACACTGAAGTGAATGCATAATATATACACTATATTTATACACAAGTTTGGGGTGGAGGAACTTGACTGGCTTGACCTCAACCCGATAGAACACCTTTGATATGAATTAGAGTGAAGACTGCAAACCAGTCCTTCTTGTCCAACATCAGCACCTGACCTCACAAATGTGCTTCTGGAAGAATGGTCAAAGATTCCCATAGACACACTCCTAAACCTTGTGGACAGCCTTTCCAAAAAGAGGTGAAGCTGTAATAGCTTCAATGGGTGGGCCAACTCAATATTGAACCCTACAGACTAATGCCGCTTACACACAGTCGGAATTCTCGTTGGAAAAATCTCTGATGGTTTTCCCGTCGGAAACTCCGACGGAATTTCACTCAAACTGTCACGTTCGACTGCACTATAAAAGGGAAGTTTAATGCTTCCGAGCATGCGTCAAATTTTTTACGAGCATGCGTCGGAATTTTGCGTGTCGGACTTGCATACACACGATCGGAAAATCCGATAGAAAAATTTTCCGTCTGAGAAATTGAGAACAGGTTCTCAATCCAAAGTCTGTCGGAAATTCCGACAGAAAAAGACGGATGGGCATACACACGGTCGGAAAATCCGATGAAAAGCTCCCATCGGACTGTTCCATCGGAAATTCCGACCGTGTGTACGCGGCATTAGACTGGGATACCATTAAAGTTCATGTGCGTGTAAAGGCAGGTGTCCCAATACTTTTGGTAATATAGTGCGTATGTAAAGCGCTGTGTAAATTGATGGCACTATATAAGTACCTGTAATAAATAAAATAAATTAATTCCTGCAGAATTGTCCAAAATTTGAACTGTTGTTGGCACGACCTGGCTAAACAACAGTAAATTTAAAAATCAACTAAGCTGCATAGAAAACTTTTGAATGGGTGCTGCAGCTGTCTAAATACGTTAACCGGTAGAGGAGATTCCTCCATCTACGCTGTTTACCGTGGATGGGGGAATTGATTAATTTCTTGCGGTAGGGAGATCTTGTGTTATTGAAGTCACCAGAAAATTGTCATATTCACTGTTAAAATGTTAAGCTATTTGAAACCTTTGCCAGTAACTTTGTCAAATAGGACCATTAATATCTATCACAGTGCTTCTCCCTGGTCACGTGTTAAGCAATGCAACAATCTGTCAAATAATTATATTTTTTACAAATACTGATGTTGTTACCTGTGATTCTGTGGAAGATGATAGGGATGGGTTCTGTTGTAACTAACACATCTTCATCATTTTCTGAGCTTGACACATATGTATTATCTGCAACAATAAAAAAAATCGCTTTAGATATAACAGAATCTTCTGGCAACATTTAAAGCAGAAGACAATATTACACTTTAAAGAACCTTTACAGCTGTAATCTAGAATCAAACGCTTGATGAAGATATCCGCATAAATCAATAGAGCAGGTTCCCCCTATAGGTAAACCCATCATGAAATTTTCATGGACGCAGCCACTGTTTTAAAAAAAAAAAAAAATCATCTTCCTGAATGAAATGGTAACCCTCTGGCTCTGGAATGTCAGAAGCCCTGATCTACATACAGTCAGGGCTTGGGGGAACTCAGTTCCACCACCTCTGGCTCAGGCCCTCTGCTCCCAGCTCATCACTATCACTTGTAGACACAGAAATCTGGCTTCTGTGTTTACAAGTGTCAGCTTGTCTCCCAAAGGTTCCCACAGGTCTGATCTGCTCAGTGTCTCCCACTGAGTTGAGGATGGAGACAAGGAAGATGGAGGTGCCCAGGGTGGAGTGTGGATGCTGACACCCCCATTGAAGGATCTCCCTGCAAGTGAAAGAAGAGGAGCCGTCTACAGTGTGTGGCGAGGTACTAGAGCCGGCTGGAAGCTTCAGCTTAATACAGCAACAAAAGTAAGACATGTGGAAGATGGTGGATCTTTTAAGGAGGGGAGGGGGTGGAGATGGGGGCAGTGGAGGGGGGTTGCATGCAGAGGTCACAGCTAAAGAAGGGTGAAATTGAGATGCGGATAGGGGATGCAGACGTAGGCAGCTGTGGAAGAAGGCTGAACTCTGCACTCTGTGTGTAGAACACCCCTGAACTCTGTAATCTGTATGCAGCACAACCCTAAACTCTGCACTCCTACTATTTATTGCAGTTTGGAGGTTGTGTGTGTGGGGGGGGGGGGGGGGTTGAGTTCCTGCACCTATTTTCTGAGAAAAAAAGCCCTGCATACAGTACTTATTCTAGTACAGTAACAAAGTTTGTAAGCCATTGGATCAGAATGACAATTTAGAGAGCTAGTCTTTTTTAGACGTGAGAAGTGGAAAAAGGCTGAACAAGCTGCTGACAAGGCCTGTGCTTGTAATCACACAGGGAAAAAAATAACATTAAACATCCAGTTCACTTTTAGTTTATTCACATTGTTGTCAATCAAGACCTGGTGAAGGGGGCACTCTTGGACCCCCTAAATGCATTGGCTACTTTTTATATTCCCCCCTGGACTTTTATCAGAATAAAGTTGCATCTGAACCTCTTACCAATGTAGTGTTGCTTTCATTTATTTAAGGGAGTTCAGCAATGATAGACTTAAGGCCCGGTTCACACTGCTGCGGTGCGGGAACGCTGCGAATCCACTGCGGGTTCCCGCACCGCATGTCTCCCGCCGGCAGTTCACACTGCCCTATGCGAGCTGCTGGGAGTGTCAATGAAATGTTAATGACACCCCCATAGCAGCTCGCATATCGCAGTGCGATCTGCAAACTCGGACAGGAATCGGATCGCGTGGTGAGAACACCATGCGATCTGATTCTGCTGCGGACCGAAAAAAAGGGTCCTGTCCGATTTTGGGCCGAATGCAATGCGAATTCAGCCATACTATCTGTATGGCTGAATTTGCATCGCGCAGAGATCGCATATGATTTGAACTGCAGTGTGGTGCGAATCATATGCGATCTCCCCCACCGCAGCAGTGTGAACCGGGCCTAAAGTACAGTACAGTACAGTCAAAGCTTGTTTTGCTTGTCTTTCTCCTGTGACGTTCTGCACCCCTGTGACCGCTTTTAGCAGACAGCAGGCTGGAGTCCCCTTTTTGCTGATCTCAAGATCATTTCATTTAAAAAATCTGGTCACTGTTTTTGCCCTTTCGCTGCTTCTGTGCAGTTTTTGCTGCGGGCTGGGATTTGTGGTGCACCACGTTGTTTGTCTCTTTTCTGGATTTCATTTTTCTGGATTGGTTGTACTTGTTTCTCCGTGGTGGTTCGGTCCAATGCAGTCATTTAGTCACTTTGCTGCATTGTTTGGATTTGATGCACCTCTATTTATTTATTTGTGTATTTGTTTCTTCGCACGTGCAGACCGTGTTTCGGTCTTTTGTTTCACGTCTTTGCACGTTGCGCTGTGCGCTTTGGATTCCTTTCGTTGCTGGCCCACGGGGGGCATTTCCTTCTTGTTGATTTTGGATCTCACATCACATTTTTATTGGAATATTTATCGAATTACTTTTACCGTCATCAATTATAGATTTTATTTCAGCACATTTTTATTAGCCATATTTATTGGTCACTATATTGCACATATTCACAATTTTATCCACAATTTTATTGAAATTATATGAAATTTTATGTATTTACCTATGTATTTATGCTGTTTGCATTTCTATATGTTAATCTGACCCTGCAATACCTTAAGGTTGGAAAATCCAATAGGAGATCATAGAGAAAATTTATGTAGGGGTTAGCGCCACATACCCCCCATTTTATTTAGCTACTGCAGTGTGAGATCACTTATATGTTGGCTGCTTTCCCCATATATTTATTGTTGACCATAGTTTCACCTATTGGTTGAGCGCACTAGTTACCCCTTTTATTTATTAAAAGAAAATTAGTTTTTGTTTTTTTAAATCTGGTCACCGTAACCTCTTCAGCCCTGGAAGATTACCGTATTTTTCCGAGTATAAGACGCTACTCTTTACTAAAATAGTTAGACTGAAAATCGAGCAGCGTCTTATACACGGTCAGTCAGCCTGGGAGAGAGCTGCACGGGTGCGTAGCTGGTCATACGGCTTCCTCCAATCACGAGCCGTATGTTAGTGACGTCAGCTGGAGCTGGAGGCAGAGGTGGAGAGTGCGCAGATGCGATCCCGTTGGACGCGGAGACTGCGCAGATGCATCAGGGAGCGGAGCTTTTTGAGCCCAAGATGTCAGAATAATAAAAGTACGCGATTGTCTTATTCTGCAAAATTCAAACTGAGTGTAGTTAGTTATGCAAAAGAGCATGAGAATAGAGCTGCAGAGAAACAGTTTGGACCTCCCCCACTGAGTGTATGATCAGACAGTGGAGAAAACAGAGGCTGAATAAAGTGATATGCTGCATAATATACTGGTTTGTTTACATTACCTGCAGTAATTGCTAAATAAAACTTGGTTCTGTTTTACCTGTTTAAAATATTGATTTCTTAATTTTGGGTTGGAAAAGTGGTGGGCGTCTTATACATGGGGGCGTCTTATACACGGAAAAATACGGTCTACCCCCTTCCTGACCAGAGCATTTTGTTACAATTTGGCACTGCATCGCTTTAACTGACAATTATGCGGTCATGCAATCCTGTACCCAAACAAATTTGCGTCCTTTTTTTCCCACAAATAGAGCTTTCTTTTGGTGGTATTTGATCCCCTTTGCAGTTTTTATTTTTTGCGCTATAAACAAAAAACATTTTTGAAAAAAAACTATATTTTTTTACTTTTTGCTATAATAAATATCCCCAAAAATGTTTTTAAAAAACGAATTTCTTCATTAGTTTAGGCCAATATATATTCTTCTACACATTTTTGGTATAAAAAAGTCACAATAAGCGCATATTGATTTGTTGTAACTGTATGGGGATGTGACTGACTGGGGGAGGAGACACTTAGTAGGAACAAACAATATGTCTCCTCTCCCCTGACAGAACAGGGATTTGTGTGTTTACACACACAAATCCCTGGGCTGATTCTCGTGCCCACTACCACACGTGGCTGGTGGTCCCCTGCTGTGCAGCAGGCGCACGCGCCCTCTGGAGGCTCTTAAAGGGTACAACGTACCCATACGGGGTTTCGCCCAGCAGAGCCATTCTGCCGACGCATATCGGCGTGAGCCGGTCTTCAAGCGGTTAATATAGCAGCTATTGTGTGGGCCTACTAATGTGCCCTTTTCCTTCCTAAGCTCCTCAAGGGAACACAACAGTCATTTATTTTGGGTGTGCTAATACACCTCTTTCCCCCTTCTCAAGGTCGTATAGCAGGTATTTATTTTGGGCCTACTTACGTGCCCTTTTCCTCCTCTATCTCCTCAAGGGAGAAGAGCAGTCAATTTGTTTTTTCTAATTTGCTGCTCATGTTTCCTCTTCCTCATGCTTCTCCTCAAGGGCACAGAGCGCTCCAGCACCCTTTCCCTGCTCCTTCTCCACTAATACTGCAATTTTCACACCAACTTGCTATGAGCAGTTGGCATACATTTCTTGGCCCAGGGCAAGACCACAGACCTCTACAGTGCTGCTGCAGAAAAAATCCCATGTTCAGTGTTGTCATACCAGCTGTACCCAACACCATGTTTTGTGTCAGGAACTCAGGCTATATGCCAACTTGTCATTACTTTGCACAGAAAGCCATGCCTGCTCAACCCCAGTATATGAAATGATATTAAGCAGCAGGAGACAGAGGAATATGGGTAGGATGGTTGGGGTGCTGGCGATGAGGAGGAGGAGGGTTTGCAATGCTGTGAGGAGGAGGAAATTTGGAACTGCTTCAAGGGGAATGTTTCCTCCCTAATACAAGGAGATCTTCTGCAACCATCCAAGAGGGTGCCCCAAATGCTCCACTCTGAGGAGATGCTGCAAAAAAAACTCTTCACATTTACTGATGGCTGGATTCTCAAAACTAGAGGTATAGTTGCAGAGGAAAAACATACAGCCTTAAGCTGCCCACCCTTCCACAACATGGGGAAAAGGGAAAACAGCAGCCAGCAAATTAGGTTACACAGGCACTGTTGAGATACAAGCAGTGAGGTGGAGTACATTTTTTAGGAAGGCTTAAGAGGGTTCCCCCCCCCCCCAACATAAAAGGTAAAACCCTGTGTGATCTACTGCCACCATCCAAAAGAGGGCAAATATGATGCAATCTAAGGATTTTGAGCAAAGAAACTCTCCTGCATTTTCTAATGGTGGCTGGATTCCCCACACTTTAGGAAATGCTGCAGGGAGAAAACCTAGCTGGTAGGTATATGCAGACCACCCTTCCACCAAATGGATTTGCTTAGCTAGTCGCAGCAGCATGTAGGCAGGTGTAGTCTACTTTCTCCACTCTGGGTGGTGCTCATCTGCTATAGCAGTACAGCTGGAGAGGAAGTCAAGAGGAACATGGCTCCTCTATGGCTTCCAGGGTCACTGGGGAAGCTATCTGGTTGGATGCTGCTGCCCCATGTGGCTCCCAGGTTTGGCGCTTTTTGGTTAGTGGGTAGAGTGGGAACAGGTACCCTGCCTGGTAGGGGCAGAACTAGTGGCAGGGAAAGGTTTCTGACAAGGAGCGAAAGGGGACTTCCAGATTCCAATAAGCCCCCCGCCTGCAGACCCTGACAACCACTGGGCAAGGGTTGTCGGAAAGAGGCCCTTGTCCCCATCAATATGGGGCAAGGTGCTTTGGGGTAGGGGGGCGCAGAGCCCCCCTGCCCCAAAGCACCCACCCTCGCTCGTCCCCTCCCTTTCCTGACCTGCCAGACTGCATTCTTGGATAAAGGTCTGGTATGGATTTTGGGGGGGACCCCACACCATTTTTTTTTTACATTTTGGCGTGGGAGGTCCCCTCCGAATCCATACTGGACCCAAGGGCCTGGTATGGAACTGGGGAGGGCCCCATGCCGTTTTTTTTTTTTCCACAATTTTTTTGTTATTATTTTATTTACATTCAGCGGGAAGCCCGCTAACAGCTGATGACTCATTGGTTGTTAAGGACGCGGCGGCTGCCATTCAATAAATGCACGAGAACAAAAATGCATTGATGTGAACGTGTTTCATAGGAACTCATGAAAATGCGACCGTGTGTATGCTCCATCAAACTTTTGCTGGCAGCATTTCGCCAGCAAAAGATTGAGAGCAGGTTCTCTATTTTTCCGACGGAAAAAGTTTCTATTGGAAATGCCGTTCGTCTGTATGCAATTCCGACACGCAAAATTCCTACGCATGCTCGGAAACAATTTGACACATAGTCGGAAGCATTGAACTTAATTTTTTCTTAACGGTCAAAAGTTCAGAGAACTTTTGTGTGACCGTGTGTATGCAAGCCAAGCTTGAGCTGAATTCGGAAAACCATCCAAGATTTTTTCGACGGAAACTCAGCTCGTGTGTACATAAAACTTCAATACACTCTGAGCCACTGACCTGGAACAAGCATGCAGCAAATGTAGTCAGAATTCCAGATTTGCAAGCGCCAGGTCAGTGGCTCAGCAATAAAGACATTAGATCAGCCTGATAGCCAGAGAGCAAGTATTTTTGAAAGGTGTAGTATGGAGAAGTATGCAAGGACAGTTCCTTTCAACACAAGTTTCCTTTATTAGAAATTGACAGCCTTTAATTTAAATTTAAACTTTAATTCAATTCTAAATTAGTTTTTTTTTTTTAAGACATTAAGTATGTACATTTGATTAGCTTAATGGAAATGATTCTATCACTATATTATAATACTTTGTAAACCTTGTCTCTAGGTATAGTTTTTTTTATTAAATATTTTATGCACTCAAGGGAAGCCTACCTTGTTACATATGCAAGTTTTACTGCTTGCTAAGCAATGCACTGTAGTGATTGTAGTTTGTTGTTTATCTTTCCCAATGCATGTCTATCATTCTACCTAAAGGATAAATGCACTTTTTTTTTTACAGGTAAAATTTACTTTTTTTTTTAAGAGCCTGGAAAGCATTGCACCCACGATCAGCAGGTCACTGATGCCATGCAGGTCTCCTGCAGCCGCAGAGGATGTTTGGGCTTGTAGTGAATTCACACACAGAGCTTTGTGAAAGAATGATGTGCCCGTGTGGGCTGAGCAGGGCCGGTCCTACCACTAGGCAAACTAGGCAGCTGCCTAAGGTGCCCTGCTGCCTAGGGCGCCCAGCCACTGGTGTTCCTACTCTCTTCTCTCTGCAGCAAGCAACTAAGTCTCAGCATCAGCAGGCAGCCGCCGATCCATTCGCACATAGTGTCAGAAGCGCAGCGGCGGCAGAAGACTGTGTCCATGTCCCGACTCCCGAATGAATGGAAGCAAGCAAATATTTATTGATGGGCACTGGTAGGCTGCATTGATGAGCACTGGTAGGCTGCATTGATGGGCACTGGTAGGCTGCATTTATGGGTGCTGGTGAGGCTGCATTTGATGGGCGCTGGTGAGGCTGCATTGATGGGTGCTGGTGAGGCTGCATTTATGGGCGCTGGTGAGGCTGCATTGAGGGACGCTGATGAGGCTGCCTTTGAGGGGCGCTGGTAGGCTGCATTGATGAGCGCTGGTAGGCTGCATTTGAGGGGCGCTGGTGAGGCTGCACTGATGGGCGCTGGTGAGGCTGCATTTGATGGGCGCTTCATTAAAAAGGTGGGGTATACATGGGCAGGGAAAAGGGGTGGGGTCAGGGGTGGAGCCAATGGGGAGGGGAGCTGCAAAATTAGGTTTCACCTAGGGTATCAAAAATCCTTGCCCAAGCCCTGGGGCTGAGCCCCGCTCAGCCGGGCTGTTTCCAAAAAGTGTCAGCTAGTACGCGGAACTTCTCCCTGTACTGGTGTCACAGTGAGAGAGAGCAGCGGGTGGCGGCTGCAGGAGTGGAAACATGTTACATGTTCCACCCTAAAAATGGGTGGAACATGTAACGTGTTCCCAAAGATGAACTCATCCTTTAAGCTAGCCACAGATAGATTGATTCTCGGCCACTTCAGCAAGAACCGGCTGAGATTTGATCCACCTTTGGGCAGGCTGGTTGTACTGAAGTCGCTCCATCGATCATCTTCAGCACAACCAGCCTTTTGAATTTTTTGCATGCAATTACTGCTGGCGGCTATAGCCAGCAGTAATCAATGTGTTCTGCCGACAGAGAAGGCTCCCCTCCAGCAGAACACAATACCCGTGGTTGCAGGAAGGAACATCACATCATCTATGGCTTGCTTTAGACTGGTTCAAAACAATAAGCATGGGAAAAAAACTATATCCCTAGTCAGTACCACCACTAAATGTGACCCATTAAGGTGAATGGCATCATAACATAACCATATGCTAGACTTTCGGTTGCATTGTGATATTCTCATCCAATAACCCTGTTTGGCTGCCAAAAAACAAAACAGGGTTATGGAGGAGGCAACTTTGCCTTCTGAAAGCCACACCTGTGCTGCAGGTGCCAATGAACCATAAATCTATACATAAAATACCTTTTAAAATGTAACAGAAATCTAAAAAGAAAGATATTACTTCAAACAGTGGTGGCCCATCCATTTGGGGCGCAAGGGCACCACTCCCCTAATCAATGCGTCCGGCTCCTAATCTATATGCAGGGCGCCGGACGCATGGATTCCAATGTTTTTTTTAGAAACGTGATTAGAGCCTAATAGGCTTCAACAAAGGCCCTGAGCCCACCCAGTTTTGTGACAGTAGCAAACTAATTTTCGCTATTGTCTTTCTGCTTCTCCTTCCCGCCAATCAGGAAGCTGGTCAACCCGATTGGCCAAGAGGAGAAGCGTTCATATTGGTTGCCAAGGGAAGGAGGAGGGAAGCTGCCGAGGACAAAGCTGCCATCATGGAGAAGGAGGAGACGCAACAAGGAGCCAAAGCTGCTATATGGGGTAAGTACAGGGCCGGTGGGGGGACAGATGAGCAACCTTTGGACCGACCAACTGACAAGGGGCGGGGGGAGTCGACAGGTGTCTTTTTGCTCCCCCCCCATAAAAATATACACCACCAGCCGCCACTGACCTCAAAGTGTGTATTGTTTCCTTTAAAGTTCTGAACACTAGAATAAAAATGTAATATATTGTAACTTTAGAAAACGAATGCAGCCACCACATCTCAGGACTGGAAAACTTCAGAATTATACTGTTTTTGGGGTCTAGATACCTTGAAGACCAATTATGAATAAACACTTTTATTAAGAATGACACAGCCCATTCAGCACAGCTCCAATGCTGAGCCCGTCTCTGCTTTGTCAGCCTCTTATTTATCTATACACTAACTACTGTATTCCTGGAAGCAATCTATTGATTAGGCTTTCTTTCCAGTTTATGAATGCGCTACACAGAGCTCAATAGTTTATACATTATGATAAACATTTATCAACTTTGCGGCACAGCAAAGCAGCGCAAAAATGGGAGCAGTAATCAGGGTTGCACAATCGCCAGTAAATTTACTGAAAGTTTGTAAAAATTTGTGATTTTTTTACAACTGCCAGTAAATATCAGGGGCTGATAATCTGATGATGTGTTGACTTTTTAAGTGAAAATCAAGCAAATTACTTTGTTATAGGTATTGTCAGTGTTTCCACATCATGTTTATACTGTTCAAATATTCACTGTGTTAGTTTTTAATAGGAGTCTTGTAATTTCTCAGGTTGTCAGTAAAAAATGTGCTCTGCCAGTAATTTTTCCATGTTTTGTCAGTAAAAATGCTGCAGGAGGTTGGCAACCCTGGCAGCAATGCATCTTTTCAGGCAGATTTACTATAAGATTGCAGTTTGATTTATACATTCTCAGTGGCGGACCGTGCATTGTGGGCGCACGGGCACGGCCCCCCCTAATACCTCCGCCGCCCTCCCTATTCATGTATCGGGCCCCTTTCAGGATGCCGGACACATGAAATACTATGGCGGGGATAGGTGGGGGGGTGTATTTTGAAGCACGTGATTAGAGCCAGAGGTGCTAATAGGCTTCAAAATAGGGTGGGCTCAGGGCGCAGAGCATTGCATCCTGATTCCACCCTGTTGTGTGGTATAGCAAATACATTTTTCGTTATTTTTACACTAACGTTCCTCCCTGCCAATCATCAGGCAGGTTAGGGAGACCTGCCTCCTGATTGGCCAAAGCATTAGGCGATCCTATTGGATGCCTAACGCTTTGACGGAAGAGGAGACACTGACACAGGAGCCGCAGCTGCTGCTTCCCACGGAGGAGGAGAGCCACAGAGGAAGATAGCCGCAGAGGAGGAGATCCGCCGAGGAGGAGAGGCGCCGAGGAGGAGAGCCACAGAGGAAGATAGCCGCCAGTGAAGAGAGCCACAGAGGAAGATAGCCGCCAAGGAAGAGAGCTGCCGAGGAGGACATCCACGGAGGAGGAGAGCCGCAGAGGAAGATAGCCGCAGAGGAGGAGATCCGCCGAGGAGGAGAGGCGCTGAGGAGGAGAGCCACAGAGGAAGATAGCCGCCAATGAAGAAAGCCACAGAGGAAGATAGCCGCCAAGGAAGAGAGCTGCCGAGGAGGACATCCACCGAGGAGGAGAGCTGCCGAGGAAGATAGCTGCAGAGGAAGATAGCTGCAGAGGAAGAGAGCCACCGAGGAAGAGAGCCGCCGCTTCCCGCCAAGAAGAAGAGCCCCGTCACTCCAGGAGAGGAGCAGAGCCCCGCTACACGAGCGGTAAGTGCCACCAGACCAGCCGTGGTGGGGGGGTTAGTGAAGTGACAGCCGAGCCTGGCGGCATTTGATGGGCACAAGTGGCTGCATTTGATGGGCACAAGTGGATGCATATGATGGGCACAGGTGGATGCATATGATGGGCACAAATGGCTGTATATGATGGGCACATGTGGAAGCATTTGATTGGCACAAGTGGCTGCATTTGATTGGCACATGTGGCTGCATATACTGGGCACAAGTGTCTGCATTTGATGGGAACAAGTGGCTGCATTTGATAGGCACAAATTACTGCATATGATGGGCACAAGTGGCTGCATATGATGGGCACAAGTGGCTCCATTTGATTTACACAAGTGGCTGCATATACTGGGCACAAGTGGCTGCATATGATGGGCATGAGTGGCTGCATTTGATTGGCACAAGTGGCTGCATATACTGGGCACAAGTGGCTGCATTTCATGGGCACACTTGGCTGCATATGATGGGCACAAGTGGCTGCATTTAAATGGCACACATGGCTGCAAATACTGGGCACAAGTGGCTGCATATGATGGGCACAAGTGGCTGAATTTGATTGGCACAAGTGGCTGAATTTGATTGGCACAAGTGGCTGTATATGACGGCCAAAAGTGGCTGCATTTGATTGGCACAAGTGGCTGCGTATCCTGGGCATAAATGACTGCATTTGATGGGCACAAGTGGCTGCATTTGATTGGCACACGTGGCTGCATATGATGGGCACAAGTGGCTGCATTTGATGGGCACAGTGAGGCTGCAATTGATGGGGGGGTTCAGTATTTTTCAGTTTGTTTGCGCCCCCCCAAAAAATGTTGAGCACCAGCCGCCACTGTACATTCTGCCTTTTCTGTTTAAATGTAGCCCTGAGATAAAATATCCCCTGCCCCTGGCCACTTTGCACAAAAATTGCGGCAAGTCACATGATAAATCTGCTTCAAACGTACGCAGAACTGGTAAAGTCTTATGACTGACACTGCAGATGCAGAGATCAAAAATCGTAAAAGTCAGAAATCCTAAAGGAGAGGCAGGCTGGTTTGTACTAAACATGACCATGATAGTTGTGTTACCTTGTGTGATAAATCCCTTTTTACATATTGTATTGTCTCTCTCTCTTTCTTTTTTCTGCAGTATCTATATATTGTGCTTCACTTGAAGTACTGTTTTGTTATTTAAATACAATTTTCTTCTGTATCTTTTCTAAAGCCATGCTTGCATTGGCACCATTTTTTAATATAAAACATGTAGATTGCATCATTTTGAAAAACAGTTAACCAAAATATGTAAAAAGTTGATCAAATTTACAGCTAAGGATGGGCCGCAAAGGCAGTCGCACCTTCATCCGTGGGGTGCATTACAGTAAATTACTGTATAAACTGGGCATTCATTTATATTATAACTATAATAAGGTGGAATACAAAACAGATTTTTTTTTGCCATTTTAACTCCAGTGAACCATGGGGAGAGCCATTATCTACAAATGGAGATAAATTGGAACAGTGGGGAACCTTGCCAGGAGTGGCCGGCCTACAAAAATTACTCCAAGAGTATGACGACGACTCATCCATGAGGTCATAAACGAACCCAGGACTCACTTGCAAAAATGGCATCCATTGGAAAGTTCCAAGGTCAAAGCCACTGCTGACCAAAAAGAACACAAAGGCTCATCTCGCATTTACAAAAAAACAACTTGATTACCCCCAAGACTTTTTGGCAAATATTCTGTGGACTGATGAGACAAATATTTTTCTTTTTGGAAGGTGTGTGTCCTGTTACATCTGGCATAAAACGAATACAGCATTTCATAACAAGAACATCATACCAACATTCAGATATGGTGGTGGTAGCGTGATGGTCTGGGGCTGCTTTGCAACTTCAGGACCATGACGACTTACCATAATTGATGGAACCATGAATTCTGAGCTCTACCAGAAAATCCTAAAGGAGAATGTCCGGCCATCAGTTCCTGGCCTCAAGCTCAAGTGCACTTGGGTTATGCAGCAGGACAATGATCCAAAACACAACAGCAAGTCCACCTCCAAATGGTTCAAACAAAGCAAAATTTAGGTTTTTGGAGTGGCGTAGTCAAAGCCTGGACTTAAATCCAATTGAGATGCTGTATCGTGACCTTACACAGGCCATTCATGCTGGAAAACCCTCCAATGTGGCTGAATTAAAACAATTCTGCAAAGAAGAGTGGCCCAAAATTGCTCCACAGCAATGTGAAAGACTCATTGCCAGTTATCGCAAATGCTTTATTGCAGTTGTTGCCGCCAATGGTGGCACAACCAGTTATTAGGTTTAGGGGGCAATTACTTTTTCACATAAAGCCAGGCAGGTTTGGACAGCTTTTTTGCCTTAATAAATGAAACCAGCCCCTGCTTCCCTTTAACAGGCTCTGTACACCCGGGGGTCTGGAAGGATTGGTAATCATGTCACCACTGTGATTGGCTATCTCAGTGGTCACAAAATAGAGAGCTCTGGCCACTGATCAATTGTGGGGACCAAGAGCTGTCGCCGAGAGCGTGCTCTCAGCACAGAAACATCGGCCACCCAGTGACGCATATGTATGGCAACTCACGTAACTAAGTCTAATGCCCCATACACACGGTCGGAAATTCCAACGGAAAATGTCCGATCGGACCATGTTGTCGGAAAATCCGCCCTTGTGTGGGCTTCATCTGACTTTTTCAGTCGGAATTTCCGACGGAAAAAATTTGAGATCCTGCTCTCAAATTTTTCCGACAACAAAATCCGATCGGACTTTTTCCGATCGTGTGTAGAGAATTCCGACGGACAAAGTGCCACGCATGCTCAGCTTAAATTATGAGAACAAAGCTATTGGCTTATAGCCTCTACGTAATTTCGTCGTACGCAACGAACGTCACCACGTTCAGAATGATCGGATTTTCCGACAACTTTGTCCGACCGTGTGTATGCAACACCAGTGTCGGACAAAATCCGTCGGAAAAAATCAGACAGATTTTGTGGTCGGAATTTCCGACCGTGTGTACGGGGTATTAGAAGCATCTTCCCTGAAGTTGGTCAGTGAGTGAAATACAATGGGACACAGAAGTTTGCTGCAGACTGCATGCAGCCTTCATGCCACTTTTTTGATCCATCTAAAGCACTAAACATTTGCTTCATCTTGAATGAAATAAAGTCTACTGTACCTGGATAATCCTCAGAGACATGTACCGAATATGCAACACTGCAAAACAAAAGAGAAACCAGAATATTACTATAAATCATATATGTGATTTATGATTTATAATTTACATGTATAAAATATATACTACAAACCATAAAAATATTTTTACATTACATTACTTGTTACATTATTGACCTCTGGATTTTAGAGGAGTAATTTCCATAAATTTATCAAGAAATGTAGGCTATAAAAGGAATAATGTACACAATTTTCCTGCATTAAAGATATTATTAGGGGATACTTTGAAGATCTATGACTTAGTAGAAGCCATCAGAATGTGCTCCTGTGATTTCTCTGCTAGACGTTCTGCCTCCCAGATTTCTGAGATGGAAAAAGGGGACATATTTCAAAGCATCCCAACCATAAAGGGTGATACCACTTTTGCTAATAACAAAGCCAAAAAAAAATAAAAAATGTCAAAAGCCCAACCCAAATGTTTTCTGTAAAAACTGACAAAAAGGGGTTAATTTACTAAAACTGTAGAGTTCAAAATCTGGTGCAGCTGTGCATGGTAGCCAATCAGCTTCTAACTTTAGTTTGTTCATTTGAACTTTGACAAAAAACCTGGAAGCTGATTGGTTTCTGTGAAGAGCTGCACCAGCTTTTGCAGTTTTGGAGTTTTATATACTGTATGTGTACATAATGCCCCCAGACAGGTCATTTCATGCTCATGTGGTTAGCTCCCAGCAGAGCTGATCCTACGTTGAGGACTGATCATGTGACTATAAGTCAGACCCTCCCACTCATCACGCAGGAAGATGGACGCAACTGGTGTGAGTTTCCCACGTGCAGCAACAGATAGAAGATAATTCTTGCAATGTACAATATATACCAGACACAAAGTTAGTCAGTAACTGCATCACAGAGCAGCCAGAGTTTTACTTCCCACGGGTTTGCTCTGAAGGTCAACTCCAGACAATTTTTTTTTCAGTTTTAGACAGAATCTTGAAGCGTTGGAACCTATGTGAGGATCCCCACGCATTTTGCCACCTCTGAAGAAAAAAAAAAACTGTGACTTGTGGCTACAGCCTAAGAGGAGCTTGACCTGGACAATGCGTGTGAAATTATAATAGGAACAATACAAGTTTGTAACAGTTTATTATATTGTTGGGTGTTCAGCAATTTCAATCCTTTGTTCTTTGGTGATTCCAACTTGAGAACAGTATCAAGAACATTTTTCCATCATTTTTAAAATGTATTGTAATATTTTACACAATTTGTTACATAGTTACATAGGTTGAAAAAAGACACTTCCATCTAGTTCCACCATAAAAATAAATTAATAAATAAAAAATAATATCATAAAATCCCATATACCGAATCCTATACCCAAAGTTGATCCAGAGGAAGGCGAAAAACCCCAGCAAAGCATCATCCAATTTGCTACAGCTGGGGAAAAAATGTCTTCCTGATCCCCGAGAGGCAATCAGATTTTCCCTGAATCAACTTTATTTATAACTGTTAGTACCCAGTTATATTCTGTACATTTAGGAAAGAATTCAGGCCTTTCTTAAAGCAATCTACTGAGCTAGCGAACCACCTCTGGAGGGAGTCTATTCCACATTTTTACAGCTCTTACTGTGAAGAAACCCTTCTGTATTTGGAGTTGAAATCTCTTTTCCTCTAGGCATAAAGAGTGCCCCCTTGTCCTCTGTGTTGACCGTAAAGTGAATAACTCAATACCAAGTTCACTATATGGACCCCTTACATATTTGTACATGTTGATCATAAACCCCCTGTATTCTCCTCTTCACAAGAGAGAATAAATTCAGTTCCTCCATGCCTCTTATCAGTTTGGTTACCAAAAACTGAACTGCATATTCCAGATGAGGTCTTACTAATGATTTGTACAGGGGCAAAATGATATCTCCTCTCTGGAGTCCATACCTCTCTTATTACAAGAAAGGACTTTGCTCACTTTGGAAACCGCAGCTTGGCATTGCATGCTATTATTGAGCTTATGATCTACCAAAACCCCCAGATCCTTCTCCACTATGGATCCCCCCAGTTGTACTCCCCCTAGCATGTATGATGCATGCATATTCTTAGTATGTGCATAACTTTACATTTATCAACATTAAACCTCATCTGCCACAGCCCCTATATCATTTATAAAGATATTAAAAAGTAAGGGTCCCAACACTGTACTTTGAGGTACACATCTGATAACCTTAGACCATTTGTATTTATAAAGGTTTGTTAACTTTTATACTATTCAGAAATACTTCTCATTTACTTGACACAATAATGACCCAGTAACGTTAAAGTCCCATTTTGAGTTTTTTTTCCTTAAACAGTTTATTATTGATATGGAGGAAACATGCACTATATTGTCATTGGGACAATATTGGGACACCTGCCTTGGCGTCCCAATACTTCTGACAATATAGTGTACCTATAGTCAATTGCAAGCAACCTGTAGTGTTTGTGTTAAAGAAAAAAAAAAAGTTGTGTGTGTCAGGTGATAAATATATATACCGATCAGCCTTATCGTTAGGATCACAGACAGGTAAAGTGAATAACATTAAATAACATTGATTATCTCTTAAAATGGCATCTGAAAGTAGTGGGATATATTAGACAGCAAGTAAACATGTTGTCCAAGAAGTGTTGAAAGCAGACAAAATAGCCATTGCAGTTTGTTGTATATGGGGGTGCATAGCCACAGACTGGTCAGGGTACCCATGCTGACCTGTGTTGACAGCTAAACGTGCCTACAAATGGACACATGAGAATCAGAACTGGGCCACAGAGCAATGGAAGAAGGTGGCCTGGTTTATTAGGTCTCAGTTTCCTCCGGTCTGAGATCTAGCAAAATGTCATCATTTAATGGCCCGGTGAACACATTTTACCAACACTGTCCTGGGTGCTGTGGCAGTGGTTCTAACCCTTCACCAGTCTTAAAACAAAAAGAAAAAAAAAAGCAGTCTGCAGTTGGACTTCAATTTATTATTTCAAGATAGAAAGTGCCTGAAATTTGATACATTTTTCATTAATAAATATTTTTTTTTTTTGTAGAATAAACATCAGCAAGAAAAGGCAGCAAACAATAAATGTTCTGCTTCTAATAACCAAATTCAATATGCTTTCTGGAATAAGTCATAAAATCTGCAGTGATATGATAATTCCCCAGGTCTCCAAGGGAGCTGTAAGGAGATATTTGGATGGCTTTTAGTTCATATAGTACACAGCTGTCTGCAATGCAGGTAATATGTTTAACCACTTCAGCCCCGGACCAATTGGCAGCCAAAGGACCAGGCCCCTTTTTGCGATTCGGCACTGCGTCGCTTTAACTGACAATTGCGCGGTCGTGCGACGTGGCTCCAAAACAAAATTGGCGTCCTTTTTTTTCCACAAATAGAGCTTTCTTTTGGTGGTATTTGATCGCCAGTGCGGTTTTTATTTTTTGCGCTATAAACAAAAATAGAGCGACAATTTTGAAAACAATGCAATATTTTTTGCTTTTTGCTATAATAAATATCCCCAAAAAATATCTAAAAAAACGTTTTTTTCCTCAGTTTAGGCCGATACGTATTCTTCTACATATTTTTGGTTAAAAAAAATCGCAATTAGCGATTATTGATTGGTTTGCGCAAAAGTTATAGCGTTTACGTACACATCGGACATTTTTGACACATTTTTGGGACCATTGTCATTTATACAGCAATCAATGCTATTTAAATGCATTGATTCCTGTATAAATGACAGTGGTAGTGAAAGAGTTAACCACTAAGGGGAGGGGAGGGGTTATGGGCTGTGACGTGTGTGCGTTTTTTTACATTAGGGGGCGGGGCTGACGTCTGACGTCATTGATCGGCTTTCCCGATGATCAGGAACAGCCAATCAATGGCAGGCAGAGTAGGAAGCGTGGGGAGAGGTTTGTTTACACAGACCTCTCCCCGTTCTTCAGCTCCGTGACCCGATCGCGGGACACCAGCAGCGATCGGGTCCGCTGGTCCCGCGGCCAGGGTCACGGAGCTCCCGACCATGTCGCGAGCGGGCCGCTGGCGGTGCGCGCGCGACCCACGGGCAGGAAATTAAAGGGCCACGTACAGGTACGTGATTTTGCCTGCCCGTGCCATTTTGCCGCAGTATATCTGCGTTAGGTGGTCGGGAAGCGGTTAATCGGGTGAGTTCACACCTGACATTCAAGTGTTAGTAAAACCTTGTTTTAAGAGCGTTTTGCAAGACAAGCAACATTTTTAAATAAAATTTGACTTGATATACAAGCGATGTCTTGATATACAAGTAGCGTCACGTCACAACTGAGTATAAAAGAGAAGAGAGGCGCCTCTAAGTGTAGCAATATGGTTACATTTAATGAAGGTACAACATTTAGCAACTCACGTGGTTGATGATTAACCACTACAATACTGGGTACTTTCGCCTCCCTTCCTTCCCAGACCATTTTTCAGCTTTTAGCGCTCTCGTACTTTCAATGACAATTGCGCGGTCGTGCTACGCTGTACCCAAATGTAATTTTTATAATTTTGTTCTTACAAATAGAACTTTCGTTTGGTGTTATTTATTCACGACTCCGTTTTTATTTTTTTTGTGATATAAGCGAAAAAAGAGCGGAAATTTGGAAAAAAACAATATTTTCTTCTTTCTATTTTAAAAAAAATCCAATAAAATCAAATTTTGTCTTAAATTTAACCCAAAATGTATTCTGCTATATGTTTTTGGTAAAAAAAATTCTGTTAAGTGTATAATAATTAGTTCATGTGATCACAGACATATGTACGCAAATGATCATGTACAGATGTGCGCAGGTGATCACGGACATATGTGTGCAGATAATCCTTGGGACATGTGATTTTAGTGGGACATATGTGAGGGACATGTGTTTTTATTATTTGGGGACATGTGTTTTGGGGACATTGTGTGGGGACATGTGTGTTTATACTGTGTGGTGTGTTGTGTGTTTACACTAGGTTGGTGATCAGTGAGTAAAAAGCTGTACAAAACAGCTCATACTCACTGATCACCAGGCGGCTGCAGCGATCCGCTCTCCTCTCCTCACTGACAACTTCTGCATGAGGAGAGGAGAGCCGATTACTTAGCAACCGGCTCTGTGTTTACATCACATGACGGCTGTTATTGGACAGGGCCGTCATGTGATCAGGAGGGCCAATCACAGAGCCCTCCTGCCGATCAGAAATGCGCCGTGTCCGGGTGACACAAGTGTATCGGGATCACGACGCTGCACGGGCACGCACGTGCACGATCCCCCTACTTCTGAGGGACGTTCCTGGGGTGGGAAGTGGTTAAAAGAGGCACATCTAAGTATGCAGGCATCCGGAGAGTTGCTAAATGTGGTACCTTCATTAAATGTAACCATATTGCTACACTTAGAGGCACCTCTCTTCTCTTTTATACTCTGTAGACCCTGCTGGATTTTGCTTCCAATCCCCTTGTGGAGGCTTCCATTTGTGCACGGACATTTTATAGTTACTGAACCTATCACATTGCTATAATCTTTTTATATGGACTATAAACTGATGGACCTATGAATAAATGGTTGTGGAACAAATCATTTCACTTTCTATTATTTCTTATGGGGAAATTTGCTTTGATATACAAGTGTTTTGGATTACAAGCATGTTTCTGGAATGAATTATGTGCGCAATCCAAGGTTTTACTGTATTCTTAGAGTGGAACTATATTGCATCTGAGCGTCACAGACCAAAAACGCTGTTTAAAGCGGAGTTCCACCCAAAAACGTAACTTCCGCTTTAAGGGAAGGTGACCCCCTGACATGCCACATTTGGCATGTCATTTTTTTGTTCACTAACAGCCAAATTTGAAAGGAAATTCCAATATCTATAAATTAATAGTTAGCTATTATTAGTTAGTTAGTTATTCTTTCACATTTTCAGATTTTCTTTCATATTTTCAGATTTACGAGTTTACGAATTTTCAAATTTACGAATTTACGAATCTATGAATTTACGAGTTTTAGAATTTACGAATCTTAGAATTTACAAATTTACAAATTTATGAATTCATGAATTTACAAATTTACGAATTGTGATCATAGCGAATGACCTGAAAAAACAAAAAAAAAACAAAAAAAAAAAACGAAGGAAACGAAAATGAAAAGAACCAATTTTTCGGCAGTGCACATGTCTATATGGTATATATCTGAAAATGTATCAATTGTGATGTACTGATGGACTATCTAATTTCTTGAGGCCCTAAAATGCCAGAACAGTAGAACCCCCCCCCCCCAAGACCCCTTTTTGAAAAGTAGACAGTCCAATGTATTTAGTAAGAGGCCTTGTGGGTTTTTTGAAGTTGTCATTTTTTTGTCATGATTTTATGGAAAAGGAAGAAATGAAAAAAACTAAATCTTTTCATATTTTTTTATTTTGACATACTGTTACCAGTGGAGTACACATATAACCGGTGTGGCATTGATCAGGGACACTGACTACTGACAGACAGTTTATTCTTTTAACACACTGTGACCAGAGCAATATAATGTTACCATAGTAACATTGTACTGCTCTGGGGAAGTGATCAGGATTTTTTATTTTTTTTACACATTATGTTTGCTTATAGCAGTGTATTACATTGCTATACATTGCTATATGCAAACATTTTACTGAATGAAGCTGAATCATTCAATCTGTTTTGTTGTGATTAGCTGTGATTGGTCAAAGCTAATCACATGGTACAGATGGGCTGTGATTGGTCCTGTCTGTAGCGCGCGTGCTGCACAGCAGGGGGGGGTGAGCGATGCTGGTGACCGCCACACACATCCCAGTTCTGTGAGGAGAGGAGAGAGAGATCATGAGTTTCTACGAACTGGAAACCACGATCTCCTATAGTCAGTCCCATCCCCCCACAGTTAGAACACACACCTAAGCAACACAGTTAACCCCTTGATCGCCCCCTAGTGTTAAACCCTTTCCTGCCAGTGACATTTATACAGTAATTAGTGCATTTTTTTAGCACTGTTTGCTGTATAATTGTCAATTGACCCAAAAATGTGTCAAAAGTGTCCGATGTGTCCGCCATAATTTCGCAGTCTCGATAAAAAATTGCAGATCGCTGCCATTACTAATAATAAAAGAAATAAAATTATAAAAATGCCATAAATCTATCCCCTATTTTGTAGACGCTATAACATTTGCGCAAACCAATCAATATACGCTTTGTGAGATATTTATTACCAAAAATATGTAGAAGAATACATATCGGACTAAACTGAGAAAAAAAATAGCTTTTTTAAAAAAAAAATTGAGCTATTTATTATACCAAAAAGTACAAAATATTCAGTTTTTTTTTTCAAAATTGCCGCTCTTTTTTTCTTTATAGCGCAAAAAGTAAAAACCACAGAGATGATCAAATACCACCAAAAGAAAACTCTATTTGTGGGGAAAAAAGGACGTCAATTTTGTTTGAGTACAGCGTCGTACAATTGTCAGTTAAATTGACGCAGTGCCGCATTGCAAAAAAATGACCTGGTCTTTGAGCAGCCAAATCTTGAAGTGGTTAAGGTAATTGTCCATAATGCACAAAATATTGTCCAGTTACAGTACAGATCTACTACACTAAATTCTGGTTTAGTGTGATCTGGATAATAGGACCAAACTACCAGCACCTCCTGCGAGGGCGGCACGACACAACGTGAAGTCAAGTGAAAAGGAGAGGTTCGGAAGCTTACAGAGGACATAACAAGGAGGCAGAAAACACAGTAAACACATGAAAAATAGATGACAAGGTCAATAAGTACTGGATATGTATTGATTATTTTTGGAGAATAAGGCGATCATTTAGGGTCACTTTAATGGAAATGTATATATTAGTGTATCTGAGCTACTACAACTAACAGCTAAAGAATTCTTTATTCACATTGAATATTCCAAACATCCAGCTAGTGTAGACAATAACCTTTTCTCCTCCATTAAGTTACACTGACACATAATCAGACTATAATGATCTCACGGCCATAAAGGCTGTTTCAATTATCAACCTCATAAAGCGGAAGTAAAATATGACATTCCAATCTTTTGGTTGCCCTACCTATAAAATGTTGTTTGTTGATAGAAGCACTTGGTGAGTTTTAACTACACTAACAAAATCCTGAATTTTATGTGAGAGAAAGTTAACAGAACAGAAAACTTTGCATGAAATACTTCAACATAAAAAACAAACAAAAAAAAAAAACTAGCATTCAAGACATAAAGGGGGTAAAGAGTTAAGAAAATTCTAAATTCTAGTATTTTATTAACATGCTGTGCTTGGAAGCATGCCATCTCAAAAATGCAAGATTTTAATCGCCATGTTCACTAGCCCTAGGGGAGTAGTATTAAATCCCGTGTTTCTAGGTGCTTTCTAATGCTAGTTATGAGCTCCAACTCTCTCCTCCTTCCATGGCTGACCCAACAACATCTATGAAGGAGATGGCTGATTCATTGCTGCAGCTTGTCTCAGCTGTGAACGCTTTCCCCAGACAAGCAATGGCAAGAGGAATGCAGAGGGAAGTGTCAGCCTCTGCATTCTTCTTGCCATTGCTTGTCTCAGAGCCAAGATAGGCTTCAGTTATGAATCAGGCATCTCCTTCATTGCTGTTGTCAGATCAGCAGTCGGAGGGGAAGGGGAGAAGGTCGGACCTCATAACCAGAGTTAGAAAACAACTAAGAACATGGTTCTATGAGTACTTTGTTACATAGGTGACAGAACTGTGAAATAAAAATGATGATAGATATTCTTCAACCCTTTCCAGCTGGCGGGAGACATCTCTGGCTGTCACAGTGATCATGTGGTCAGAGAGACCGCCCCACCAACTCTTGATCGAAAGCAATAACCAGGAGCTGTCAGCCACTGTGCTGGAGGCACTAAGTGAACACTCTCCCAACAGAAACAAGGTGCACTGGATGTATGCATGTACACTATATTAACAAAGTATTAGGACGCCTGCTTTTACACACACATGCACTTTAACGGCAACGGCGTCTTAGTCCGTAGGGCTCAATATTGAGTTGGCCCACCCTTTGCAGCTATAACAGCTTCAACTCTTCAGGGAAGGCTGTCCACAAGGTTTAGGAGTGTGTCTATGGGAATGTTTGACCATTCTTCCAGAAGCGCATTTGTGAGGCCAGGCACTGATGTTGGATGAAAAGGCCTGGCTTGCAGTCTCCGCTCTAATTCATCCCAAAGGAGTTCTATTGGGTTGAGGTCAGGACTCTGTGGAGGCCAGTCAAGTTCCTCCACCCCAAACTCACTTATCCATGTCTTTATGGACAAAAAGTCAGGTGTCCCAATCCTTTTAGTAATATAGTGTATGTGACAGCTGAGCGTTAAGATCTTACCGCCATGCTGCCACATATGTGTGTATGGTTGGTGTTAAGGGATTAAAACGGAGGGTGGATGGGGGTCATCATTTTTATTTTACAAAGAGCTCATTTATTTCCAATGGAGCTCGGGCACACCTCTCCAGAAAACCCGACAATGTGCAAGGTGACTCGGGGTAGAAACAAAGTAGGGTTAGAGCTGCATGGAATAGGATTGGTCATTTTAGGAGAATGGGGTTTGGTTTAGAAGCATTGAGGTTGTCAATTTTTCAGCTGGATAGTCTGTCCCTCCCTCCTACCCTGGGTTCAAAGTTTAGGGAGTTGGAATAATTTAGTGCAGTGGTTCTCAACGCCTGTCCTCAGGACCCACTAACAGGCCAGATTTTAAATATTACCTTGGGGAGATGCAGACTGCAATCACTGAGCAGCAAATGATATCATATCACCTGTGATGTATTTCAGGTATCTTGCAAACCTGGCCTGTTAGTGGGTCCTGAGGACAGGAGTTGAGAACCACTGGTTTAGTGGGATAGGGCATAAGGTCAAGAATTTATGACCTTATATGTGGTTTGAGCTTCAGCAGGTCGTCTATACCAGATCTAGATGCCGAAATGCATTGAGTTGCTGCCATGTGATTGGCCGCTTAGCAATTTGTGTTACCAAACAATTGAACAGGTGTACCTAATAAAGTGGCCAGTGAGTGTACTTACAGTTTTTCTTTTTTAATCACAGCACGGGATCATTTTAATAGGGCAGTGTGAAGTTTATCCCTTTAAAACACTAACTTATATGAACCGATATTTTTAATCATCAGAACCCAGTGCACTGATTGGCTTATGTGGGTTTTGGCACTTTGTGTTGCCTTTTCAATATAGCTGACATTCTATATTTCATCCGGTGCTAAACTAAAATAGTTTTTTGGATCATCTCAAACTTCTTGGAATACACAGATCAGAGTATGCTGCTGCTCGGTAGATTAAAAGAATGAAATGGTGAAACTCTGAAATGTTAGACCTCTTTATAACATAAAACAGAAAGCAGGCAAACAGTCATTCTTCAATCCTGTATTTTGACATGAGAAGTCTTGAAAGCACAGCAGGGAATCAAATACAATTTTCTTCTAATCTGTCAGCAGCAACGTGAAGTCTAAACATTACAGATCTTGTCAAACCACCCCACGCTATCGGAAAACTGATACCGGTTATCAACAGGTCAGCTTGGGGAACACAGGACAAAGAAAGATGATGCTGTACTTCTAGGCATGCTACACTCCCATAGAGATATAGACATATTGGCCTGACAATGCAGCATATGTGGTCCACAAAACTCCCATAATCAAAGTAGGTGATCACAAATTACAGAGTAGAAATTATATCCCACCAAAAAGGGTCCAGCAGACATAAGTCAATATTCACCATATACAATGTGTATTATAAAAGGGAATATAGAGCTTTTAGCTATACACAGATTTGTCTAATGTAAGTTATCATATCAATGTGAATTATCTTTTTGAAATGCCCTTGTATATTCCGATGTGATCTTTATGTTTGTGAGCTGAGCATTTTATTAGCAAATACAAACACAACCGCAAGAGAAGACCTATGTTAATTAATATTTAAATAAGTATTTCCTTCATGTTGAGTGAAGTAATTGGTATACAATAAATATTATTCAAGGGTGGTTACGGATTCCCTCTATCTATTGTCCCTTGTCTATTCCCCTAGTTAGCTAGTCTATTAAAACTCTGATCACATGTTACTGTTGATATCACTATAATACAAGGTTAGCTATGAAACCAAGCACACTGCTTAATAAAACAAGTCTTATTTATTTCCCAAGAAGATAGGAAAACACTAACATGAAAATACTAAAGAAAGATATTACAAAGCATATAACAGAACATATAATACTTCAAAGATACTTATCGCACGGTCTCCTCGGCCGGACTCAAAATGGTAGAGAGGGAGCCATGTGGCTCAGAGAGCCACCAGGCTTGAACCAAGAGCCAAAAGGGTAGAGACAGAGGAGGCTCTCTCACTCATTCAGTCCTTTTATACTTAAATCATACACCATCCAGACCCAACCCCATTGCCATCCCATCTAGACTTTTTACGACTCACAGTACTTATGGGGGTTATAGTACTGTCTGTCCTGCTGTATTGGCATCTAGGGGCAGCATTGTCCATGTCTATGTATCCTGGTCAATCTTCAATGCCTTTGATCTTTTGATCTTCTGTAGCAGGACATTCATCAATCATCCTGTCAGCTATGGTCCCTTTTGAGTTTGCGTTATAACAACAGACGGTCCCGAGCCTTGATGGAGGCCTGATCTGCTACAAAGCTTTGATGTGCAACTTGTTACATTTCAGACCTAGTATAAAACCATATCTTTACCCTTTAAAGCCATGGAACTTCAAGTATCAGCATGGCTGATCTTTGGGAATAGGAAACATATGTAACGGATCTATGACAGATCAATTTCAAACTCTGGATAATACCAAAACGCTTATCAATAAATGCAGTAACATTGACAGAGAAACTCCAGAAATTAGACCATGTTGCCTTCCAACATTGGGTATATCTACAGTAAGTATAGAAAATAATCACCCCCTTTAAAATAAATCACATGTTGTTGCTTTGCAGCCTGAAATGTAGACAGACACAGTTTTTGTTTTATCCAGCTGTATTTACTAGTGCAACTTATAAAATTCAAGTTAAAGATTTTTTTTTTTTCCATAAGTTTTTATTGAGCAAAAGTAACAAACAATATTACATCGAATACAGAGGAGAGAAGTGAGGGGGAGGGAAACGAAAAAAAAAAAAAAAAAAAAGGGGAACAGTGCAATCCGGGCAGGCCGGCAAAACGGTACAGCAGAGCAAAAACGTAAACCATAGGCACATGGTTGTATCTGGAACGCATATGAACAGATATCGGAAAACATTAGGGCCTGAGCCTTTATTGTCTCGGTTCCAGTTCCGACTATATGTTTACATCCTTACGTAGTTTAGTGTCTAGGGTGTCTGGGGGAATGTACCTATAGGATAGCAAGGTGGAAATAGGGGGGGGGGAACAGGGCAGACCAGAGTGGTAGGAGAGAAAGAGTAGGGGGAGTTAGAGGGGCGGGATGAGGGGGGGGGGAGGGGAGAGAAGAGGAAAAAGAAAAGAAGCAGGAGAAGAGGAAGAGAGATGTATAGGAGGGAAGAAGAAAATAAAAAAAAAGGCCAGAGGTGGGTATAGTCTAACTAGCCACCTGGGGGGGTCAAGGAGAAATTCTGGTGTGTCAGCAAAGTCTCAGTGAGACCGCTGTGTGGGGGAAGTAGGGTGAACGGTAACCACAGCATGGCTGCGGACATGGGAGTCAGGCGGGTGATAGAAAAGGACCTCATCGGATGTGAGGACCGGTGTGGTGTAGTAGGGAGCCTACCGTGCGTGGAGAGCAGGAAAGGTATAAACATAAAACACATAATAACTGTTCCTAGCATCCAAACTTTGCATGCCTAGGAGAAAGAACCTGGGTCAATGTAGATAAGCACTACTTTACAAAAACAACATGCATCTTAGATACATTAAACATAGAGTGAATGTAGACTAGGACTACGGCTTGGAATTGAGCAGGGTAGAGTGTTGGTCCCCCCTGGACCATCTGTAGGGTCCTTCTTGGGGATGGAGGCTTGGGAGTATGCAGGAAGGGGGGGATAGGGGTGGGGGAAGAGGAGAGGGGGAGGGGGGGGGAGGGAGAGACGGAGAGGACGGGGGGGGAGGGCAGCAGGAAGGGGGTAGGAGGGGGGGGGGGGGGGGGGAAGAGGGGGAGGGTGGGAGAGGGGGGGGGGGATGGGAAAGGGGGGGGTTGGGGTATTGGGAGCCCTTCACAGAGATTTGGTATAGAGGGGGGGGCTTCCTGAATATAAGACTGAATCAGGTGCGGCAAGCTTGACATACATGGTAGTGGGAATCAGAAGGATTCAGTTACGAGTCTGACCAGTCTCCCATATAACAAAGCTTATAGTTTAGCAATGGACATAACAGGGTATATAGGTCTCTGGAGCGCAAGACACAATTACATCTAATAAATAATAAAAAAAAATAAAAAAAAAATAAGGGGGAAAAAAAAAAGGGGGAGGATACATTGCCTGAGGAGGGATGCCATTAGTATCAGTCCGTCTGGGTCCCATAGGTGGGTTGCAGAGGTATTGATGAGGCGTCGAGGGTCCATCCATCTAGTGTCCAGAAGAGAAAAAACAAACAAAAAAAAAAAAAAAAGGGGAAAAAGGAAGGACAAAAAAAGCGTTCACAAGGGGATTAAATACCTAAGCTATCCCCGGGTAGATGGAGTCATTATCGTCCAGGCAGTTAAAAACGGAAGCCCTCTCATGTCAGGGGCATCGGCGGTGTGTCCGTGTGAGGGCCCCAGTACGGTAGAGTAGAGACATGGATCAGAGGTAGCTTGGAGGTGAACTGCTTGCGGGTGGGTAGATCTCGGCAGAGTGTCTAAAGCAGGGCTGGAGGTACCAATCCTGGCGGTGGTCAGGTTCCCCATCCATCAGGAATGAGGACTCTGTGGTCGGGCCATCAGCTGATTGTTACAGGGGGATGGTGTGGGTATGGATGAGAGACAAGCAGTCCAGGGTCCAGGGAGACCAATGCAGTCATGCTAGTGCGGATCTGGGACGGAGTCTGTTGAATTCTCGAGGGGGCCGTATGTCTAACGAGGTCAGAGGCCTCGAGGCAGGGACCATGCAGGTCGAGGTTAGTCTCAGAGGAAGTAGGGGGACAGAGGGGTGGGGGTACTCACAAGCCGTAGGCCACAGTCTATGGAGCGATCATTTAATCATCCGGCGCTTCTCGTCTCATGTGTGGAGGTGAAGGGCTGTGTTGGTGCAGGTCTCGGCGCGATGAGCGGGCGTTCGGGGACATCGGTCCTGGTCTGCGGCGGCGCGATCTCTGGCGGGAGGCTTTCGGGGATGGGTTAAGAGACACTGGAAGCCAGGGTTCCGCCGGAAAATAGAGAGCGTACCATTCTGGGAGATCAATATTGGGCAAGTCGAGTTGGTCGCAGAAAGCCTGAAGGTCCTCAGGGGTGCGGAGCAGGGCAGAGCGCCCCCTTGCGGATGCAGATAGGCCAAAAGGAAATTTCCAACGGTACTGGATATTTCTAGATCTTAGGGCATCTAGTAATGGGCGCAATGCTCTTCTGTTTTGGAGAGTGATTTGTGAGAGGTCTTGAAATAACTTCACTTCAGTCCCGTTAAAGAGAATGTGTCCCCTTTCCCTGGCTTTGCGGAGGATTTCTTCTTTAAGGGGGAAGCTTACAATGCAGCAAATTATGTCTCTTGGGGGTTCATTGTCGCGTGGTGGGGGACGGAGAGCACGATGAGCCCTTTCCATGTCAATGGGGGAGTCGGCGGGGCGCTCGATAAGGTCGTTGAAAATGGCACCCAGGGTTTGCTGTATCGCGCCCGAGTCCACACTCTCGGGGATCCCCCGTACCCTAATATTGTGTCTCCGCCCCCTGTTATCAAGGTCCTCTACGTGCCTATGTAATTCAAATACCTGGGCGAGTTGAGAGTCGTAGGCCGATTGTACTTGGCGAATGGCCGCCGCGTGCGTTTGGGTGGTCTGCTCCACATTATCGATGCGGTGGGCAACGGCTTGCATATCGACCTTCAGGTCCGCAATTGCTGCTGTCACAGTGTTCTTGATGTCCGATGCGACCTTTTCCAGGTCGAAGAGGCTGGGGGGAAGAGCCCCGCTGGGGCTAGGTGACGCCGCTCCCGGCATCAGGGCGGATGGCGATCTATCAGGCAAGGCCGCGGTTTGGGCCTGTAGTGGCGCGGACGCCTGTAGCTTTTGGGATCGGAATATGTCCGGGATGTTCCTCCCCAGGTGGGGATGAGGGTCCTTGGGGGTGCGGGAGGTGGACGAGCTTCTGGTAGACCTGTTCATAGCAAGATAGACCCGGTAGGCTCCCGGTCAGGCAGGTTTCTCGTCCCAGTCACGCAGGAGCTCAGAGATCAGGCAGCCATCTCGGTCTCCGTCCAGGCCACGCCCCCCTCAAGTTAAAGATTTAACACCATCATGTCAGAAAAAAAATTAACAAAACAGAATCATTAAGTTGGAAGAAGGAACAGTTGAAGAAGAGTTGCAGAGAGATAGTCCCATAACAAGATATTACCACCTCCATGCTTTACTGTAGGAATGGTAATATTTGGATGGTGAGCTTTATTGGATTTCCGGTGTTGAGGCCATATAATTACATTTTAGTCTCATCTGACCACTTTAAACACACCTTAAAGATTCTGAGGCCTCATGGAAAAAAGTGTTATGGTTTAGATGAGACTAAAATTTTATTATTTGGCCTCAACACCAAACGATATGTCTGGTGGAAATCCAATACAGCTCACCATCCAAATAAAAGCATTCCTACTGTAAAGCATGGAAGTGGTGATATTCTGTTATGGGGTTGTTTCTCTGTAGCAGGGACTGGAGCACTTGTCAGGATAGAAGGAAAAATGCATGGGGCAAAATACCATCAAATTCTTGAGGAAAATCTGCTGCCCTTTGCCAGAAAGTTGTCAATGGGAAGAAGGTTTACCTTCCAATGTGTCAATGACCCAAAGCACACAGAAAAAATGACCCCACAGTGGTTGAAGGAGAACTAGGTGAATGTCCTTGCATGGCCTAGTCAGAGCCCAGACTTAAGCTCCATTGAAAATCTGTGGAATGACTTGAAGACTGCAGTCCACAAATGGTCACCATCAAATTTAACTGAACTTGAGCAGTTCTGAAGAGAAGAGTGGGTAAATATTGCAAAGTCTAGATGTACAAAGTTAGTAGAGACATATCCCAACAGACTAAAGGCTGGAATTAAAGCAAAAGGTGTTTTAACAAAATACTGACACAAAGGGGGTGATTGTTTTCCCAACTCAGTGATTCTGTTTTTGAATTTTTATTTTCTTCTGACATGTTGGTGTTACATCTTTCACTTGGATGTTATAAGTTGCACTAGTAAATACAGCTGGGTTAAACAAAATGGTGTCTGTCTTAATTTCAGGATGCAAAGCAATTTTAAAGGGGGGTGATTATTTTCTCTACCCACTGTACATATACAGAACCTCTTACAGTCATGCCCGAGGTGTTTTAAGATGGAGATCATAAAAGGTCTATATACTAAAATAACTCCAAACGATTAGTGAACTGACCCTAAAGACGTAATCCCCCTCCCCCACATGCATTGCCCTACATCATGCGGCTGTGTGGCGGTAAATTGCCTTTTTAGTATGCTATGAGTTTAGATAGGAATTCCCAAACAAGATCATATAGTAAATGCATGTCTCGTATATACAGGTTGTTAAACTAAAACAAAAATTAATTGGTGTTTATCACATATTGGATCCTGGAAGAAAACTATCAAATGGATTACAGAAACCAGGCCTAGTGCGTGTGATTTGAGCTTCTTGGGGAACATGCACACAGTGGTATGAAAATACAGCAAATAGTATGCAGGATTTTGCTGGCAGAAGCTGAGTAAAAAATGCCCTGCAAACTGTATGCATATAACATTTGAGCAACATTTACATTCCACAGCATAAACTATTGCTAGGATGTGGTTTGCTTCTCAAGGAATCCACCTAGACTTCTTTGTTGCTAGGATGCAGGGGACCGTTGCTCCCCAGCATCCCTCTGTTGCTATGATGCAGGCAGCTTCTCAAGGAAGCCCCCTAACATCCCATATTGCTAGGACACAGTTGGTAGGACTCTAGGCTATTGCCACCTAGCGTCCTACATTGCTAGCATACAGGTAGATCTTAAAGTTAGCTGGCTAACAGCTTTCTGTTGCTAGGATGCAGGCGGCTCTTATACTTCAATAGAGTACATTTGCGCTGTATGCTGTACACATGTAAATGTTGTCACAAATCTTTAAATGCATATAGCGTAAAATACGGTCCACACACATAATCTTAAATGCAGATTTTTCTATTTTTTTTAAACAGATCTGAGCGTAGGACAAGTTTACTGATAACAATGTTTTTTTTACCATGATCCTGAGCCTTTAATGTTTTTTCTAAGATATTTATTTGTAATTTTTTAGTTATGGTAAGTTGGAGGAAGTATTAAAGCTCATGTGAGGTTTTCATTTCAATGTCTGTGCCCCCACAGGGGAGGTTCTCACTCTTGGCACTGGTACAAAAAGTGATGGGAGAGTTGTCACAGGAAGAGGAGGTAAGGGAAATCATCTTATGGGAAGCCCTGTTATGCTTGCTGACCAACTAACAGGGGATTTTTCCTAAGATCCCTTTCACACTGAGGTGGTTTTCAGGCGTTTTAGCGCTAGAAATAGCCTCTAAATAACGCCTGAAAAATGCCTCCCATTAATTTCAGTGTGACTTTTCATACTGGGGCGGTGTGCTTGCGGGATGTTAGGAAAAGTCCTGCAAGCAGCGTCTTTGGGGCAGTTTGGGAGCGCTGTATACAGCGCTTCCAATACACCCTGCTCATTGAAATGAACGGGCAGCGCTTTCAAAGTGCCTGAAAAGTGCTTCTGAAGCACCACAACGCGGGCGCTCTTAACCCCTACTTCGGCCGCTAGCGGGGATTAAAAGTGCTCTGCTAGTGGCCGGAATGCGCAACTAAAACAAACGGCACTTTAGCGCTAATGCAGCCATGGTGAGGTATGAAAGGGGTCTTACTGTAGAGACATTTCCTCTTATTTCCTGATGTGTCTCTAGAACAGGAAGTAAAGGGAAATCTACCTGGTGGGTAACAGACAACAAAAAAAACCTGACAGTCTTAGGCAATCCCTACTCCACCCCCCCCCCCCCCCCCATCAGAGGGGCAGTAAGAAGGAAAATCTCCCAAATGGGGTCACAAGTTTTAAGTCTTTCTTAAGCCAGCCATACATGGGTCGAATTCCAAAAAAAAATTCTTTTGAAAATCGTAACTAAAAATTCTCGTTTGAATTTCGCACCATTAGTGGCCTGCAGCAATGGCCGATTTTTGGATTTGAGTGATCAGGCAAATTGGAAATTTTTTGAAAAACAAACTAATTTCTAATCAATAATGGGAGAATCGTGCAAAAAATATCTTTGAAAAATAAATCAGTATGAGCTGTGACCTGGAAAGAAAAGAAGATTTTCGGCCATGAAAAATAATTTTCTGTAGCAACATGAGGTGAAATTGAAGGATTAGTTGATCGAATTTCAAAATGAATGGTGGCACCATTGGGTCACAAAACTCACAACATTTCTGATTTTTGCAAGAAAATTTGTTCGGAATTCTACCCATGTATATGGCCTGTATTACTTTATAAAAAGCTAAAAAAAAATCCAAACTGGTCCAACAGTATTTACACTCAAGATCCCCAACTGAGGTTCCTGGCATTAGCTGTGGGAAGTCTGCATCCACGGCCAATCTCTCACAGGTGATCATTGCATGAGTGATTACCTGTGAGACTCCAAGATTAGATGTCGGAGGCGGTTGCCTCCCGTTGCTTTCGGGGCCACCTCCCGCAGCTAATAGCCAGGAACCCTCACTGGGTTCTCATGTGTAAGCACTGTCGGGCCAATTCACAAGTGTGAATGTGGCCTAAAGCTAGCCATAGATGGGTAGCATTTTAAATGAAAATTCTTAGGAAAAATAAAGGTTCAAAGAAATGCATTTGATTTTCTAATCATTGGTGGGGCAAATTGCTGTTGGTTTTCAAATGCAGTGACGAGAAAATTCGAAGGAGCAGGATAATAATTTTTTCTTGAGTCCATTCATTCCAAAATCAAATGCTAAAAGCAAACAAAATATTTTGAACGACAAAAGAATGTTCAGAGAATTATGGAATTACTTTTTGGTAAGAATTTTTATTTGAAATTCTATGCATTTATGGCCAGCTTTAGTCTAATCCTACATGCAATCCTCGATTCCGTGTGGTAAACAAACTTAAATGATTAATGAATTACTATTAATAATAATCACATTAAGCTGATGGTAATCAGTTGGAAGTGAAGGTTACATGCAGTTCTGTCAGCTGCTGACTAATCTCCATATCTCTCCAATCATTTTAATGGAACTATATTAGGCGTTGGTTTGCGGCTCCCCACTCTTCAGCCTCGTACACACAATCGGATTTTTATGAAGGGAAATGTGTGATGACAGGCTGTTGGCGGAAAATCCGACCTTTTGTATGCTCCATAGGACAATTGTCGGTTTTATTCCGCCAACAAATGTTGGATATCTGGTCTTACAATTTTCCACAGACAAATGTGTGTTGTTGGATTTTCCGAGCGTGTGTACACAAGTCCATCACACAAAAGTCCAAAGTACAAACACGCATGCTCGGAAGCAAGGACGAGCCAGAAGTGGTCGGTTGTGTAAACTAGCGTTCGTAACGGATAATTAACATTCGTGATGCGGCAAATTATGAAATCTCGAAATGCAGCGCACATTCTCTTCTTTAATGGGATAATAATGAAGCTGCTTTGCTGGTGAAACTGATGGAGTTTTTGCAAACAAATTTTCAAAGCTTTTTTTTTCTAGTGATATCAAGAATAATATTATTATGCTTTTTTTTTTTTTTTATTTAGGCAAGTTACCACAACACCATTATCCCGTAGTTTTTAAGATCAAAGATACAACTATGTTGGTGTCCCTTGTCAATTTTACATTGTATTTTTTTAAATGTAACTGCCTAATCCCAAACTGTCATTTGAAGTAAAACACTTAGCTCAGTATTTTTTTATTGTGCATTAAAAAAAGAAAACAAATACAATTAAGAGCACTAAGTGCCATTTCTGTCTGCTACCTTGTTCCTGTTATCAGCATGAATTAGTTCTGACAAATTTTCCTGACACCAAGAGAAAAAAGGTGATGGGAGGGATCTCCAGGTGATTGACTGCCTCAGCTGTTCCTGTGTGGGGGGGGGGGGGGGGGTGTCCCTTGCCTCCAATCAGCTCTCAGAGCTATCCTCACTGAGATCTGCAGAGTGTAACCTTAGCTCTCTTCTCCTTTTTTTTTTCTGAACTCTCAGATGAACTGGGATTGTATTTTTTTGGGTGGTTGAACTTGATGGACTTGAGTCTTTTTTCAACCTGATTAACTATGTAACATGCTATCTGCCAATAGAACTTAACCAAAAACTGCATTCTATGCATCCAAAAATATAGAAAATATACCAAATCAAATCATTATTCAACCAAAAAATAAAATAAAAGCTTCATGCATGTGTCCTGCTTCTTAATATAGGGGGGTCAACAATGCCAAGAGTTGGTGAAAGTCGGGGTCCGTCATCCGGAGATGATTCTTAAAATCATCTGGATTATTCTCCTGGAGCTCCCGCAGCAAAGGCATATGACATAATTGGTCATGATTAATAAAGCAACCAATTTTTGGTCCAAGAAATCCTCCTCCTCCTGTTCCTGGACTGGACTTGGGTCAAAGCAAGGCCAATAATAAATAACACATTATCTCCTCAGATTCCGCAATATGGCTGGTTGACGAATGGTGGCTCAGAAACGATAAGAAAAGTGCGAACTGAAAAGCGCGAAATGAAAAGTGCGACTCAACACTCATCAAACTTCTACTAACACGAAATTAGCAGAAGGAGCACAAAGGTGGCGCCTGACAATTGGACTTCCTCTTTTTCGGCTTGTAGTATATCTAGTATGTCACTACGTTCGTGTTTGTTGGCTGACAATTGTGTACCGTTTGTATGCCAGACAAAATCCAGGCACACGCCAAAAGTCTGAGGTTTTGTCTGTGGAAAATCCGATTGTGTGTACGAGGCTTAATCCTACATGCAATTCTGGATTCCGTGTGGTAAACTAACTTAAATGATTAATGAATTACTATTAATAATAATCACATTAAGCTGATGATGATCAGTTGGAAGTGAAGGTTACATGCAGTTCTGTCAGCTGCTGACTAATCTCCATATCTCTCCAATCATTTTAGCGGAACTATATTAGGCGTTGGTTTATGGCTCCCCACTCTTCCTATATTAGGCTGATAAACAATAGATGGACAACCTTCCTGGTGTTCTTTTGTTTGTATATCCTGTTAGGGCTACTTACAGCTTAAAGTGATATTAAACCTTCAGTTTTTTAAGCACTTTCAGCAGCTGATATAATGGGGAACTTCACTCTCACAATCAACATTGACTGTTTTTATTCCTTATGCTACTAGCATTAGTAAATAGATAGGAAAGAATATCATATTTCCTTTTTATTAATTTTTTTATTTTTTTAATTTCTTCAGTTACTTTCTGATTTCCAGGCCCAGGCCTTCAGGAGGGCTGGAGGGGTTTTCTCAGCTAAGCACACTCTCCTGCCTGCATGCCTTAGATAAGGACAGAAGGATTCCAGGAAGTAAATGCTAAATTAATCATCTGCCCTCATTCAATATGGACATGGCCACAAATGCATTTTCAATGTGATTTCTCAGCAAAATAAAGCACAGAGCCATGATGGATGGGTGAGCTTGCTATGAACAAAAAAAAGAAAAAAAGAAAAAATGCAACTAATAATAAATGAAATAATGTTTTTGGTTTGTGGTTTTAAGATGCAGTGTAGTTCCACTTTAATTCCTTGCTGAGTATTATATTTTAATCCTTGCCTATAGTTTAGGCTGGAACTACAACCGCTGCCCCAGATGTCGGGGCATACCAATCGCTGGATGCTCAGCCCTGGAAACTCACGAATAAGCACTCAGCTTCATTCCCTACCCATGCATGCACAGTCCATTCTCTCAGCATTCTTGAGTTTACGGAGCTATGAATCCAATGCTCGGTACAGCCTGTTAGCTGCAGGATGGAGAGGGAAGGGCAATGAAATGAGCAGCTAAGGCAGTGGTCTCCAAATTGTGGCCCGGGGGCCAGATGTGGCCCTTTGCATGGCGTTATCTAGGCCCTTGAGGCACTAATCATCCCATTGGTACGAGACACTATTTTGACCTCTAACACCAACAATGGAGCACCATTTCTCCCACTGATCCTAATAATGGGGCACAATTACTCCCTATGTTACCAAAGATGGGGCACTATTCCTCCTAACCTAATACCAAATGTGGTTATGTTTACTCCTACTGATGCCAGAAAAATTTCCACTCCCACTGGCCACGATCCGGCCCTTCTAATGTCTGAAGGACAGTAAACCAGCCCTTTGTTTAGAAAGTTTGGAGACCTCTGAGCTAAGGCAATGAAATAAGCAAGTACAAATTATTTAAAAAAACAAAGCACTGCATAGTAAACTGTACCAGTGACACAAATACAGTGATCGGTGCTAATAATATACAATGCCACTGTACTAATGACACTGGCTGGGAAGGGGTTAACATCTAGGGGAAATGAACAAGTGTAATGTGTACAATTTGTTCTGCTTTTACTAGTAGATGTGGCCACATCTCTGCTCTGTGCAGGACTCTGTACTGTGATTTGCTAAGCCGATCAGCTTGTCCCGGCTATAAATCATTGACCAGGACCTGCTGATCGGCTTGTGCTGTACCGAATCACAGCACAGATGGGGTGGTGGGAGTGCACGCCTCCTACTGGGAAATCTCAGATTGCGTACATGTACATGCAGGGCCAGATTAAGAACATCATGGGCCTGGTGCTGAGGATTTTGGTGGGGCCTTTTATAAACAATAAATAAATCAATAAAAATGCAAACAATTTTTTGTTATAACAAATTAAATTAAAGAGAGAGAGGGAGGATGAGAGAGAGAGAGAGAGAGAGAGAGAGGGGATGAAAGAGGTGTGAGGGGTAAGGGAAAGAGGATGAGAGAGAAAGGGGGGGATGTGAGAAAGAGGATGCACATGAGCATGCGTGGGAATAACATCAACGCAGCCCGGCCAAGGCAAGTTACCGAAGGCACAGAACCCAGAAGGAAGACCGGGTGAAGATGAAAGCGCCCGGGCCCCGCCGGATTGATCACAGCACAGCACTGGAGGGCTCAGTTTGACAATTTAAGTGTACCCTAATGTGCTAATATGCTGTGCATACTTGTACATTATGGCATAACCTACCTAAGGGCCTCTAAAAAATAGTAATGCTAGAAAAGTTTACTACCGCTTTAATATCATTGGAACCCAGGAGCCTCTCACGGGGGCCCCCTACTGACCCGCATAGTTGCCAACATTCCAAAAATATTTTCAGGGACACTTTTTTACAAGTGCTATATTTAGAGTAGCTGACATCCCCTATGTTCATCTATACATCACAATAGTAATTACAAAATTAAATAAGTACTTATAATGGGGCAGAACAAATATGAGGACTGAGATTTCCTTTAGTTGAACTAACAAAAGTGTGCCCATTCTAGAGCTGGTAACATTGAGGATATTAAGTATAATTTTAAAGAACTGTTTTTGTGGGTAAGAGGCATAGAGGAGGAGAATGGATGGTATAAAAGTGGGAAGTATGTGCAGGTGAGGGAGAGGAATGTGGAGGATCTAACAGTGGGCACTATGTACATGAGAGGAGTGCGGAGGGTATGACAGAAGGCACTATGTACAGGAGAGGAGTGTGAAGAGTATGACAGTGAGCAGTATGTAAAGGAAAGGAGTGTGGAGGGTATGACAGTGGGCACTATGTATAGGAGAGGAGGATGAAGGAATCTGGGAAGGAAAAATTTAAAGGTTTTTGGAAGGATGTTTAGGGACTGTGTAGTGGTTAAGCGGGCCATACATTACACCAATTAAGCAAAGACCAGCCATAGTCGATCTATGTATGGGCTACCTGGTTTTACACAAGTCAACCTATTAACCAACTTGAGTACAACCAGCCTGTCAGGTTTTCCCCAAAACAATCAGTGCTGCCAGCTATAGTTAGCAACACTGATCATTGTATTCACTGGCAGAACACAATAACACTGCAGGAGTGATTCCCCCATCCACAGGTCAGCAGGTGAGAGGGTGTATGGGGACAGGCTGGAGAGAGATACTAGTCAGTGGCTGGGTAGATCGTTAGAGTGAGAACAATAATTCTAGCACTAGACCTCCTCTGTACAGACTCTAAACATGTAACCTGTAAAAAAATTTAAAGCATCGCTTAGTACACAAAGATAATCGTGCTAACATTAGTGTTTTTTTTTTTATGAATAAAACAGTTTCTTTCCAAAAAAAATGTTTTAAAAATTGCTGCGCAAATATTGTTTAACATAAAAAGTTGCAAAGACGACCATTTTATTCCATAGGGTGTCTGCTAAAACAACATATATAATTCTTGAGGCTTCTGAGTAATTTTCTATATATAAAAAAAAAATGATGATTTTTACATGTAGGAGAGAAGTGTCAGAATTGGCCTGGGTGGCAAGGGGTTAATTATCATAAGTAATATACAAATAATTATTATAAGCACTGTGAGTTCATCCTCTCAGTCTGCTGCAGAGTGTCCAGCTTGTATTTATACTGGCCGCTCTGTATGTAGCTTCTGATCGACTACGCAAGCAGCCCCATATCTCCGGAACCATAGATTACAGCCCCATATTTTAACCAGTTCTGGAGTAGGTCTTTAACTACCTACCACCCAAATGTGGGGTCTCTGTGACTCCTGATCGCTGAGCTACAACCCTCAAAGTCAATCTTTTTTATTTATTTATTTTTTATTTTTTTGGGGAAAATGGGCCTATCTTGAGAAAGGGTCCTGGAGCTCCAATAGCCCCTATGGTTATCCGGCCCTGTGTACATGATCTGGTGCAGAGTGGCATGCCCTGTTGCCGTATATTGTACGTGCATGGGGCGGTCCACAATCGGTTATAGTGATGCCAGCGTGGGCAGGAAGTAGGTAAAGAAAGCTTATGTCTGAGGCTTCCAACAGGGGTAGTTTGATTTGTTAAAGATTTCGTTTAAAAGGCAAGTCCCAAAAACCAAAATGAAAATGTCTGTTTTATTTTATAGATTTCAGAAAATCTAAATTACTCATTGGCTTATTCTTTGGTCTGCCTGCACGCAGCAGCTTCTTACGGAGTCCCACCCCCACAACTATTACTTTTCATTACAGAATAAACGAGAGAACATTGAGACTTCATGTATTTCTTCCAATGTTCTGAACTGCTCATCCCATGTGCATCTTCTTGTCCTAGTTATACATTGATGAGTTGTTTGCCATTTTCTGTCTTTGTTGTGTTGGGTGTCTTGGCTGTCCTCGGTCTCGGTAACTTGGCACACCATAGGCAGCATGTGGCTCTCACAAAGTTGGCGAACACATTCATCTGAAGCCTCTCTTTTTATTGGAATGTTAGAAGCAGGTTTTAATTAGGTCCCATGTTCTGACAAGGAAAGCACTTCAACGTTTTTTGCTTAGGGAAGCCAAATATAAAAAACCCAAGCAGGACAGAAATGGATATGCAGTCAGATTGCCTCTAAACTAACAACCTCCAATTCCATACTATTAGGTCACATTTACATTAGCTGTTGGGGGGCAGTAGAACCAACCTCTCCCCCTCGAGCTGCAAAGGCAGCAGGGGGATCTATACATATGCAGCGGCCATGTTTTACATTGCAGCGCGGCAAAAGTTATCCCGCTGTCATATTCAGTGGACAGTACTGCCCACCGACCATGACCCAATTTAAACCCATCTATTTATCAGTTTCAAAAAAGTTTAATTTCTGGCGCGTGCCGGAAATATAACACTCCCATTGGTTGTGCTCTCAACGAAACTGTCATACCATCCAATGGCTGGTGTCATAACTGATCACATGTGCAGTATCATGGCAGTTGTAGATTAAACAGAGGCCAAGATGGCAGCTTCCTTGGCTGAAAACTTTAAAGTGTAAGCCAAGGAAGCTGCCATCTTGGCCTCTGTTTAATCTACAACTACCATGATGCTGCACATGTGATCAGTTAAGACACCAGCCATTGGATGGTTTGACAGTTTGAAAAAAAGGGGTTCTAGAAAAAGTAACCAAAGGTCGGACTTTTAAGGCAAGAGAACAATAAAGAGGTAACAAAATTAATTTCTATTGAAAAAAGTACATAGTATGATTACAGTATTCAAAAAAATAAAAAAATCATACAAAAATCATACAATGTGTACAGTGAGCCCTTGCACGTCTATGCATTTTGCCGTAAGGCTTCTTCAGGACGATCAAGGTTCAGAGATATAGCAAAGAAAAAAAGGGGGGGAGAGCAAATCTCACTATCTTTAGGTGGACTAGGCCTCATGTACAAATATCCAGTGGTTAGAAGGTTACCAGAAGTGTGGAAAATTTCCAACAAATTGTAAGTAAATACATGTTGCTACAACAGGGGCAAGTATGCATCTCATAATAGATAAATAGCACTTGAATGTCTAAGGTCCACACAGGAAAATGCCATTGAAATTCAGCGAAGCTAGTGGCATATAGTTTATCCCAGCTGGCAAAAAGTGCCTTTAAAAGAAAGATATGGGTCCTGAGATGAAAGAGTGTGCCCCTGGGAGACAGCCTGGTGCTGTGACATGTTAGTTATTTTAAAGCTTAATTAAGCTACTTAGATTTTTGATGAACTTGTGATTAACCACTTCATTACCAGGCACGTTCACCTTCTTCCTGCCCAGACCAATTTTCAGCTTTTAGCGCTGTTGCACTTTGAATGACAAATGCGCGGTCATGCAACACTGCCCCATATGACATTTTTATAATTTCTTTCACACAACTAGAGCTTACTTTTGGTGGTATTTAATCTCCACATTTTTTTTTTTTTTTTTTACTAAATAAGCGAAATAAGACCGAAAAGTTTGCAAAAAATTTGTTTTTCTTCCTTTCTGTTATAAAATTTTGCAAATAAATAATCTTTCTTCATAGATTTAGGCCAAACTGTATTCTGCTACATTTTCTCGGTGAAAATAACCCAAATCAGTGTATATTATTTAGTCTGTAGGAAAGTCCACAAACTATAGTACTGTTTATATCTGAACAATGATCATTTCTGATGTACTGATGGCCTATCTAATTTCTTGAGGCCTGAAAACACCAGGCCAGTACAAATACCCCCCAAATGACCCCTTATTGCAAAGTAGAAAGGCCAAGGTATTTAGTAAGAGGCATGGTTATAATTTTTTGTCAAATTTTTTTGCAAAATTAAGAAATTTAAAACATTTTTTCACAATTTCTTTTCTTTACATACTGTCATCAGTGCAGTACAGCGTCGTCATATAACTAGTAAGGAAGTGATCAGGGATGCTGACTGTTGACAGTATGTAAAAAAAAAAATATATATATATATATAAAAAAAAACTTTTTAACACATTGGGGGTTATTTACGAAAGGCAAATCCACTTTGCACTGCAAGTGCACTTGGAAGTGCAGTCGCTCTAAATCTAAGGGGTAGATCTGAAATGAGTGGAAGCTCTGCTGATTTTATCATCCAATCATGTGCAAGCTAAAATGCTGTTTTTTTTATGTTCCTTGCATGTCTCCCTCGGTTCTACAGCGACTTTACTTCATTGCAAAGTGGATTTTCCTTTAGTAAATAACCCCCCTTGAGACCAGAGCAATACAGTGTTACCATAGTAACACTGTACTACTCTGGGAAAGTAAGCAGGATGTTTTTTTTTTTTTTTACACATCATGATTGCTTACACCAGTGAATTTCACTGGTATATGCAACAATTTTTTGCTGAATAAAATTCATTCATTTAGTCCAGGGGTGTCAAACTCAAATTCATTGGGGGCCGCATCAGCAGTATGGTTGTCCTCAAAGGGCCGATTGTATCTGTAGGACTATGTGTCCACTCTTTATTATCATAAATAATTGTCACTGCATTTGTTTATTACTGATTTTACAGAGTGGAGTGTTCATGGGTGCAGGGTTCAGGAGTGCGCTGCGTATGGAATGCAGGGTTCAGGAGTGTGCGCTATACACAGTGTGCAACATCTTATTTCTACCCCTCCTCCTGGTCTCTGACCTCTGCACCCTCCACTCTCCACTCTGCTTCAATCCTTGCAGTGAACACAGCCAGTGGCAGATCACGCTGCAGTGAGGTGGGTTCCAGGATGTAGTCACATGACGTCCACCCGGAACGATGAATTTCCCACCCAGCTGTCATTTGACAATAGGCTGGGCGGGAAGTGGTTAATATTTTTTACTTGCATGTTAAAATTCCTACAAAACAAAGTCAATATATAGCACAAAGGGATTCTGTGGAGCTCCTGCTTACACTGTAACCACCCCATCTAAAGACTGGTAAGCTGCAATATATTAAAATGTTGTTCTTTGGGTTTTCAGGCAAAAATAACAATAACAATACAAAAAACAGCCTATTTACAATAAGTTCCCCCTCAATACAGAGATTTTCCCTGCAGTACATTTTTTCTGCCAGTAGATACCCTCAGTCTGATGGCCGGCATCTTTAAACCCACTTCCTCTAAGCCTAAGCCTAGGTCATCCTGGACCTGCCAGAGTTTGTGACTGGACAGTGAAAGGAGAAACAGTACAGTGATTAGTACTGCTGCTCTCTCTCATCTCCAGCTTGGCTATACAGGGATTGCAGGAGGATAATATCAGGTCAAATTCAGATACTTTGTGCTTGCATTAAAAAATAATAATGTATTTTTACAGATCTGCTTTCATTTGTGGCTTATACAGTACATCTGCCTAAAATTAAACTTTGGGCTGCATGAGCAAAGCACAGGTTCCTCTTAAGTGGGTAGGTTGTGGATATTCTTGAACTTACAAAAAAATAAAAAAAAAGCAGTAGAGAACACTTGATGTATAACAGAATCGTGCTGAGTGGCCCAGCTGTACAGTACCCTAGAAAAAATCATGGCCAAATGTTACATTTTTATTTCATTTTCTAGAACATTTTCTAGAACATTGAACTACATAGAAAAAAGAAATCCAGATTACATAAGTAACTCTAAGCTAAAAATTACATTTTGCAGTAGCAAGCTAAATATATACAACTGCAACACTGGGCAATGATTACGTATCTGTAAAAGTGGTGCTTGGCTGGGGAGCTGTTAGGTTACAGCTGTGCTGTACACTGAAATATAGAATTATATATTTATAGAAATATAGATGTAGATATAATCACAGCATGGACAGTAATGTGAAGAAGGAAGCATACTATAATTACATAAAAGCCAGTAGTAGCATCATTGCATCAAACACAGAATAATAGCTAGAGTGTAATAGTAGGATGAAGACTTGCTGGGATGATCATTACATAGCTACCTACTTTCCTAGTGATGGCACCAATAAGCAAATATAGAGCCTTGCAAACTTTGCAATGTGGAATGTTAAAAAAAATTTTTGTAAGGCGGTACGCAATCACATGCAAGAAAAAAAAATGACCGGATGATGGAAGTCACCTTATTAACTAAATTCCCCTGCACAATAAAAAGCCTCTTTCCCTTTGGTAAATCAACCCCTTTGTATCTGTGCCTACCCAATCACGGCATGGCATGCTACATCCAAAGCAATGCATTTTTAAGTGGAGAAATCTGTTGGCCTCTCAAAGTCTTTTTGAGGCGGACTCCGCTTGCACGGAGTCCGCCTCTGTCCGCCGGCTCAGTGGGAGATCTCTCCGTTGATCTCCGCTGAGCCGGCGGATGACAGGTCCCTTTCTGCTCACTGAGCGGGGAGGGGCTTGTCCAGTGCCGCTGGTCTCTATGGAGAGATCGGATGAAAACGGACAGCGTGTCCGTTTTCATCAGATCTCACCCGATCCGATCCAGCAGCGACGGATCTGGACGTAGAGACATACGTCTGCTTTTGGCGGATCGGACCGGGTCGGATGTCAGCGGGTCTCCGCTGACATCCAACGCTCTATTGACTAACATGGAGCGCCCGTTCAGGTCCGCCGTCAAAACTGACAGGCGGATCTGAACGGTCCGATTGCGTGAAAGGGGCCTAAGAGATTCCCTAGCGTCACAGCTGGATGGACATACCCCAAACACTATAGAGAAGACAAATATGTATACCACTGCAGGTACAAATACCAAAACCTCACCTCCCCTGCACAGCCTGGGTGCTGGCTCTGTGTGTAGAGTACATGCAATAGAGGAAATCCGGGCAGCCGCACTCCAGTGAAAAATGTCTTTATTGAATAAAATCAGTTCATACAGCAATCAAGGACAGTGGGTAACTCACTGATGCGTTTTACACCCCTTACTGGTGCTTAGTCATAGCTATGACTAAGCACCAGTAAGGGTGTGAAATGCGTCAGCTGACTTATCCATTGTCCCTGATTGCTGTATGGACTGATTTTATTCAATAATGACATTTTTCACTGGAGTGCAGCTGTCCGGATTTCCTCTATTGCATGTACTATAGAGAAGACAGGAGGCCCCATTGCAGTAAATATAGCCATAATTTGCCCAGTTGCCACCTGAAATTAAAAATTGGTTACACACACAGAGGAAGCACAGGGGGCTATAAAAAGCAAACCATGGCATTTCTGGGGAAAAATAAGCTGCAGGGGGACACATAATGGCACAGGGGGCTAAAGTAAGAAAATGATAGCTTAAATTCTTTAAAGGGTGCATAGGGACATTGTTGGGGAACACAGTGGCAATGTTTCTGGAACGTGTTTTTTTTTGGGATGCCTACAGGGGTGCACGACAGTTTCTTGAGGCACAGATGTTCCATCGTGGTGCACTTTATACATTGTATATACACAAACCTGTTATGGTCAATGCACATACCTTTATAGCTCATACCTTTAACCTCATCCATGATCTATGGCATGTACAGTACCCACTTACATCTCCACCTATTCGTCCCTTTTTCCCAACCATCAGTGTTGGGGAATATGAACCTACAGAAGCAGAAAACCCTTTTGACTGGCTTCTACCCCAAACTGATGTTGCGTTAACACCCAACTCAAGCTAAAACAACGTTTCATTTGTTTTTGGCAGATCAGATAACAGTTAGAGCCTCTGTTGGGTTTCCATTGCTGTCTGTGTCTCGATTGGGGTGATTTACATTAATAGAGACAAAGACAAAAAACATTTTATTAGAGTGAGGAAGAGGAACTGAAGTGTTGAAGCTGTACCTCAAAAAAACATTAGGCAGAGACTAAAGGATTAGTCAGCAGTGTTACCTGTGGTCTACATGCAGATGATTATTTCTCCATTACTGATTTACAATGTCTTGCTCTGGTCATTCTGGCAGAGGTAGGGCTTCTCCTGTCAGATCCTCCAGCAAGGAGAACAGTGAGCAGTACAAAAGTGATACCTCCAAATCTCAATCCAAATCTTCTGAGACCTAAAGTCAGAGGCAGCAGTGCCTAAGATCTTACACTGCAAAAATAGTACTCTGAAGATATAGAGACAGGAGTGCTTAGGCACCCTTATATACCAGAAAGTGCACGGCTATTTCCCAGTACAAATTCAAGACACGGTCAAGATTTCAGAGTAGCGCTAAGGCACAATTAACATTTCTAGATCTTCCCTTTAGCAGAGAAAATTATTATTATTATTCTTATAATACAGGCTTTATATAGCACCAACAGTTTGCACAGCGCTTAACAATATAAAGGGGGACAGTACAATTACAACACAGTTCAATACAGAAGGAATAGGAGGGCCCTGCTTACAATTTAAATGTTCACTTTACATTTTAAACCTTCTAAAAATGTTTTTATTCCTTCCCTAGTCTTCCTGTCCTGATGATTCCCAAACCCCCAGTTTCCTGTATAGGCGCGTGACTGTGCGAGGCCCTACCACTTTGAAAATGTAGGAGAAAATTACACAGGATTCGCACAAATGCTTAATGCGAGATTCCAGACTATCATTTCTGAGCAGAGAAAGCTGTGTTTTTGGCGTTCTCTGTATTGTGTAAACCTGGATTGGCTCCTGGAGATTGATGGTTCCAAAGTGTTTTGGGTAGGGGCTTTCAATCCTGTGTCCAGTTTTACTGGATGTCTGCAGTCTGTGTGAGTACACAGGTGTGCAGGGACATTAGGTACTGAATCCTGGTAATAGCTCAGGGCTACAAATTGGGAGACAGCTCCCATATTGGAGACATGAGGTCTCAATCAAGGGACAGAGGTGCCCAGAAGTCAGGTCAGTTCCTACTGGGGCATCAGGAGAACCCCTTATGCAGAGAAGAGGAGTGGGTCGTGCAGAAGGATGCTGCAACAAAAAATGGAGTGAGCAGAGAGAACCAGGAGAGCTAGGCAACACAGTCAGAGGGACTGGTAAGAAGAGCAGTGGTGCTCTGACAAGGAAGCCAGGTGGCTCAACATTTTCAGTTAACTGTTGATGTGGAAGAACCCCTGCGTGGGCAGCTTATGTCTATTGTGGGCTTTTAACTTCTTTCTTTCCAATAAAAATGGGCTGCCACTCCCTAAAATACTGTTTGTACTGGCGCAATTCATTGAAAAAGAACCTACATCAAGTGCATATTAATTTCAACGCCAAAAGGCGTCACAGGGAGAGTATACACAATGAAGTCACAGAAATAAATAAAAGCCGGGCAGAAATTTTGACTTTTCCCTACTCTATCCAGAGCTAGAAATAAAAAAGTTGGCCTTAATGTGTATTGGTAGAAGGAACATTACAGTGCGATCCTTCCAGGACACAAACCCATGTTAAGTGTTAACCACTGAGGCTCTACATAAAGTCCTGCCATTATAAATAAAATAAATAAATTGCGTACCACAACGCTATTTGCGGAACATGTTACCTGTGGGTATTTGTGCTCTCTAAAGTCTATACAGAATAATTCAATTGAATCTGGCTTACATTGCACAGTGCATGTGTTTTCTATTTAACTGATAATCAATCAAACTGTTTTTTCTTTTATTTTGGCACGGGGAGCTGAATCACTGGAGAAGCCATTTTTTTGGCAAGTGCTGCTATTCCACTGTGCCTGGAGCAGAAAATGAGGTTATGCTTTCTGTATAACTGTGACTCGCTGTGCCAGTCTGGTGTATTGCCAAACGGGAGTACTCAAGGGAACAAACAGTTTCTGCACGGAAGGGGTTCTTCAAAGCCTGGCTTCTGATATTACTTTTCCATTATTATGATTTATGTTGTAAATATACACATTGCTTTCCATGCTCACCCCTGAAATTTAAATCATTATTTAATTCATGTAATAATTTTATGCTAGACAGGACCATATTTACTACAAGGTACTTATGGGGGAACACCTGTGGCACCAGGAAGAATGGAGCATAACCAAAGCATACTTACAATTGATATTTACATTTTTTTTTTTAACTCTTAGCCATCTGTTTACATAAGTGTGATAAAATCAACTGAAAAACTCAATAAGATAATAAGAGGAATCCCAAGATTTTCTGCAGCTTTCCTGGCATAAATAGGAAGATTTCAGGTAATGCTTACTGGGAAATATATGTAAATAGGCCTTTCCGAAAGGGGAGGACATCTGGGTACATTACATATATACTTCCAATGAAAGAGGGCACTAAACCACTGTCCACTAGTGTAAGGAGCGACTTCACTGCCCAATGGGGATCCCATTGTTCACCAATATAAAGTAAGCTTTGAACCACTAACCACCAATAAAAAGGGGAGCTCCTCCATAAACCAAGCATAAAAGGCAACTTCTCCACTAACTAATGTAAAGGGACTCTTCTGTAATGACCACCAGTGTACGGGGGGGGGGTCTTTATCACTGTCCACGTTTGTAACATGACACTACACTGACCACCAATGTATATTAATAACCTTCTGCTCATGCTAATGTACCATAAGCCAGATATATAATAGTTTAAGCAGGAGTTCCTTAGAGCTGAATGTTCTTTAAGGAATCATCCATGGTAAAAATGTTGAGAATGGCTGTTTCACACGCTATCTCCTACTGCCAAAATAGGGAAGGACATCTGGGTAATTTATATGTAGTGCACAGACCCCCGAACTGGTCCTGCTATTTGTCCTGAGTTTTATTCCCTTATAGGTGCAAGCAACCAGGTACACGGTAGTTCCTCTTCACAAGAATCAGGCAGATATTGTCTTTTGTAGATTTATTGCTCTTTAAACTTGGGTAGGGTCTAGGGTGAGCCTTAGGATACTCCAAGCCAGTGAAAAAGTAATAGAGGGCACTTTAACTGTCTCTTCAGGATGTAAACATCCTAATGAAAGTTAGTAACTAGTGACCTAAGGCTCAGGAGGGCTCCATTGCAAAAAAAAGAGTTTAGCCTGAGCCAGCAACTTAAATCAGCTTTCCAAAAGGCTTGGACAGTCTCTAGGATCTTTCAGGTTTGTACTCTATGTTCCCTGGGTACTTGAATGCTTTTCTGCAATACCAATAAGATTCTATACAGGGTGTCTCCAGGTCAGACCCTCTGGGGATCTCCAGCAACTGTTTTCAGGAGCTCTAGTTGTGGGTCCCCGAGCTCTAACTAGAGCTGGGACCCAGATGGCCTTGTTCTCAAATGCAGTTATGTGCCCCAGGGAGCCACGGCCCTCAGGCTTGGTCTTCTCCCCCAGAACAAGGACCTTGCTGTTCAAGGCCTCAGCCAATTTCTTTCTGCCAAGGATTGGCTGAGGCTGCATGAAAATGTAGGTGAGGGTCTGTCACCTCATTCACTAAATTCTGGAACCTACCAGAATCCAGAGGAAAGCAACAGAGCATGCAACCAGCAGAACACAGAACAGCCAAAAGCAATTGAACACTGCTCCTCTGCTACATGGGAGACAAAAAAACTAAATTTGTCTCAACAGTAGTAGCCTAATTAAAAGGGTGCTACATATATATACTTCCATCAAAAGGAGGCACTAACCCCCTGACCACCAACGTAAGGAGGGACTACACTACCAACCAATGTGAAGAAACTTTGCAACACTAACCACCAATTGAAGGGACACATTTCTATTAATGACAATTTCATGAAGCAATTTCTCCACTAACCACTAATGTAAAGGGGCATGTCTCTAATGACCACCAGTGTAAGAAGGGACCACAATGCTCAACATTTTAAAGAAGCTTTGTACCACTAACCACCAAGGAAAAGGGACACTTCTCCTTTAATTACAATCACAAGATTCCACTAACCACTAAAGTAAAGGGGCACTTCTAATGACCACCAGTGTAAGGAAGCACTTTACCACTGACCACCAATGTAAGAAGGCATGTCACTTACCAGCAAGGATCATTAACAACTTGCTTTTCATGCTAATGGACCATGAGCCTGATCTATAAAAATATAAGTGGGGCTTCCCTGAGACCTGAATGTTATTCAGGGTAAACATTTTGAGAAAAGGCCATTTCATGCACTACTGCCAAAATACACACAAACATGCATTTATACACACTGGTAAAGGTGCTCACACATTTTCTGTCTGAGCACCCTATAATCTGATCATTTTTCTATTACAATTCCTATCTATGAAAAATATTCCATAAGTAAGAGAGTCCATGTAAAAGTGGATAAAATGCATTTAAAACGTGTCCTCTGCCCTATGTTGCAGCACTATGTTGCTTGCGCAATAGGTTGGAACACAATGGCTGTGTAATACCATTACACTCATGACTGGATGTCAATGGCTCTGCACCTGCTAGCTAGAAATGTGTAGCCCTGTTTGGATGACCAGGAGGATGTAAAACTACTACACAAACACAAGTATAGACAGGATTATTAAGTGGTGAAGTTTTCATGCTGAAAGTCCTCTTTTATAGTCGGGAATCCTGTGGGACTAAAAGAGCCAACACATAGCTCTATTTAGATTTATTGATCTTAAACTGCAGGCCTGGGCAACGCTATAATGAAATCTTTGGAGGACTCTGCGAGTCGCAAAAAGTTGGTCTTTAATGTATGCCGTTGGAAGTGCACAGTGAGATCATTTTATTCCCTAGATGAATATAAGAAGACAACCTTCTATGTTTCTTTTTACCTGCAATAAAATAAAGAATGGCAACATTGCAAAAATTTTCTTTCGATTTTTTTCCTTTAGATTTACCAAAATCATAAAATATGAGGTCAAACCTAAACACTTTCAATTTGTATGCAATCAGGCGGGATCTTGCACTACATAGTAGACATGTACATTCGTTTTCGTCTGTTTTCGTCCGAATGTATTTTCGTCCGAATTTTGGGTATTTGGGGAACGTGCAGAATCCAAAAGATCCGACATAAACAAATGCTTTATTTTCGTTGTGACAACAGTTCGATATAGATAGGAGATTCGACATGATGATGACAATAGCAATCTGTGTCCATCGAACCTGTGGTCGAATGTGCCTAACCTTAGCTCTGTTAGTTCAAGATTATTCTACATAGAGAGAAAAGATTCGACTTAGAGAGAAAAGATTCAACATTATAGAGACAATAGCAAAAAAGGTTGAATGTGCCTAACCTAACTCTATTAGTCCAAGATTATTCGACATAGAGAGAAAAGATTCAACATGAAGATTCAACGCTCCATCGAATCTTCATAGAACATTCGACAGACACCATAAGCCTTCAATGACAGATTCGACCTTAATTATTTCGGAATTTCGGACGAATGCATTTTTTAACGAAACAAAATAAATAAAAACGAATTTCGGGAGTAACTAAATAAATGTATTTTTCCGACGAAAACTAAATTCCAAAACAAAATATTTCAGTGTGCACATGTCTACTACATAGTTGAAGGTAAATCTAACAACAAAAGTTGTATAGTGTGTATCCAGCTTAAATGTTTTCATCCAGATTATAAATTGTAAGAAGGAACACATGTAGGACTGCCTGTGTTTTAAATATATGATTAAATGGCATTCTTACCAAAAAATGTATTAATACACCATCTCTCCCACTGTCCACATCACCAGTATCTATTTTCTTCAGCATCAAGCTGTGTCTGTGTGTGTTGGCCACCTGGCCACCCGCTGTGCTCTGTGGTTCCCCCAAGGCAAAAGCCTTAAGAAAGAACCATAGAGTACAGCTGGGGGTAGAGGTATGCAACACACCTCTGAAGTATGCTTGATGCCAAAGATGTCTCAATTAGCAGAGATGTTGAGAAATAACAGAGCAGATGGAGGTAGGAGCAAGAATTAACCTTTTTTTTTTTCTTTTGCAGGGATGCCTTCGATTCATACATCTTAAAAAAGTGAAATGGTCCCAAAACAGGAAGTGGCCATAATGTCGTTAGATGCCGAAAAGGCTTTCGACAACATTAGCCTCTCCTGGTTGTTCAGGGTAATGTCACACTTCGGATTCTCAGGCCCAATTCTCACCTTTCTCCAACGGATGTACGAATCACCTTCGGCACGACTTATCACCCCTGACTTCATGTCCAATGCAATTCCCCTGACCAAAGGAACGAGGCAAGGATGCCCGCTCTCCCCGCTTCTGTTTAACATTGCGATTGAACCCCTATCTAGACTACTTAACTCACCAGACGGCATTAGTGGAATCAAAATAGGAGACCAGACCTTACGCTCAGCCCTCTTTGTAGACGACATACTACTGTTCTCCACAAATCCCCTAACTGACTTTAATAGACTTAAAGAAATCTTCCGCACCTTCCGAGAATGTTCGGGGTTACGTATAAATTTTGACAAGAGCGAAATACTGTCGCTAAGACACAAAACTACTTCTAATTGGAAACTACACTCACCGCTAGCTATTGCCACACATTATATAACATACCTGGGTATACGCATTGGTCGCGAACCTTCTTCTCTGTACACGCTGAATTTTCCGCCATTGATAGCTAAAATTGTAAAGGAGTTGGAAGCTTGGGCAGCCCTCCCCCTCTCACTCTTTGGGAGGTGTCATCTCTTTAAAATAGTTTCTTTTGCACGCCTGCTCTATCCTATGCAGACCATTCCACTATTGATCAAACATAAGGACATAAACTTAATCCACAAAGCACTATCTAGCTTTCTATGGTCTCGCAAAAAAACACGGATCTCCCTGCAAAAGAGGTCTCTCCCTAAGGAGGGGCGGGCTTGCCCAATATACTTTTTATAATTTAGCATGTTTACTTAGACAGGGACTTGACTGGCTATCTGGCAAGTCCAGATACTCCAATACTGGCCTAGAAGAGATAGCAGTGCTCCCACATAATCTACAGGCCATCCTGCACTCCAACCCAAACAAGCTACCAATTCACCTCAAATCGAACGTGATTGTCAGAGACACAATTATAGCCTGGAGGGAGACACGGAAACTCCTGGGCCTACCCTCGAGCATATCTCGCCACCTACCAATTCAAGGGAACCCAATGTTTCTCCCATCTACTCTACACAAAGTTTTCGCACAGTGGCATACTAAAGGTGGAGGGGGGAATGGATCAAACCTTTGTTCGATTTTTTTGTTGTCTGTATCTCTGATCGAAAGATTCACTCTTGATGCTTAAAATAAAAATAAAATGAACACTTACGCCAACTACTTAACAAAATATGTGCAGCTGCTGTGAGCAAAACACCTATGTGTCACCGAATTAAAAGAAAACCAAACAGGCTTGGCTCGAGAGGACATTGCACACTGATGACAGAATGCGTAGGGCAGGAAATGGGTTATGTCACATCCGGTTAGGTGAAACGCATGCTGGAGAGCCAACTGAGCTTCCTGGTTCAGTCACTGTATATGCAGCTTTCTACTAATTTGATATAGGTGAATTTTTAGAAAGTGTTATGCTGCGTACACACGGCCGGAATTTCCGATGGAAACAGTCCGATGGGAGCTTTTCCGACCGTGTGCATGCCCATCGGTCTTTTTCTGTCAGCATTTCCGACGGACTTTAGATTGAGAGCCTGTTCTTAATTTTTCAGACGGAAAGACTTTTTATCGGAAATTCCGATCGTGTGCATGCAATTCCGACATGCAAAATTCCGACGCATGCTCGGAAACAATTGGACGCATGCTCGGAAGCATTAAACGTCCCTTTTATAGTGCCGTTGAATGTGTTGTATGTTGCGGTGTTATTGACCGTCGGAATTTGGTGTGACCATGTGTAGGCAAGACAGTTTGAGCTGAATTCCGACGGGAAAACCATCAGAGCTTTTTCCGACGAGAATTCGGATCGTGTGTATGCGGCATTACATGTAATAAAGAGGTTTAACACTATTTTAATACTGCCACGATTGAATTATGCTCTTGAAGAGGACCGGATTAAAGGTGGAGAGGAGGCTATTGGAGTAGTGCTTGAAACACCAATGAGAACACCATTCTAGGTCGCATGAAGACTTTACGCTTCCTTCCAGATTGGGTCTAAATGGCGATTTATCCACAAGCAAATTATGACTTATGTAAACAAGGGGTCAAAATCTGTCTGGTGGGTGCGGACTATCTCTCTTTGGTGTTGGCACAGTGACAACTGTCTTAGGGGGGCTGTCCGCTCACTCTGGAGATTCCTTGCTGTTTCATTTTGTTTCTCTGCACCGAAGGATTCAATCTCATTTGTATCTCACATAATGATTCAGTAAGAGGAGTTCTGAAGAGAAGATGTCTGTGTCATTTACTGGGAGAGTGAAAATCATTGGTTTAATAAGGTGTAGTCATGGCGTATCACAAGGAACTGGAATTTGAGAGTAACATTACATTCAACCCTCTGTGTTAATAAGACAGTGAGCCAGGCAGTGTCCAATGTAAGCCAGTTAATGAAAAGGTTATATACAGTTGTGTGTGAAAGATATCAGAAGGAGAAGCAGTCAGCTAACAGTGGAAGCAGTGATAATGACAGGTGACAATTGTCTTGGTGGGGAGGGAACAGCTTACTATGCCACATTCTCCATTTTGGGACCATATTGGAACCCGCTGCGGTACAGGGCCTGCCTAGCAACTGATCCTGGAGTCACGATGTGTAATGCCCTGCAAAGTGGGTGGCTTCCCTGCATTCCCAAGAGCAGAAAATAAAGACACAGAGTTCAAAACATGAGATGGTGGAGGTAAGTATTTGCTCTGTAATACTTTCTCAAAATGCTTCACATTCATTTGTTGGGACAGGTAGAAACAAAACCATGTCACTGGCTGGAAGAAAGAAGAACACGTAGTCCTGGCGTATGGCTGTGCAATTGTAATTGTAGTAGGGCCACTGGCCTTGAAAGGTTAATGCCACCTGAAGTAAGTGCTCATTAGGAACTGATTTAGAGTGAAGTGCTCCTCAAGTACTCCTAGGTGGCCGGCGGGCAGGTAGCAGAGTGGTGGGGAGGCAGGCAGGACTCAGAAGGCCAGGGCATGCACTGGGGAGAGCAGGGAGCAGCAAAGACTGGTCACTGAGCAGAGCAGGGCAGGCAGCATCCGTGACCGAGTGGCTGGGTACCTCCTTTCCTCACGGCTCCTACAATGAAAATGGAAGCTCGATATGGGACGGTTTTATGCACGCCAAACGCCGTGTGTCATGATGTCACATGAAATGCCTACAGCACATGCACTTTGCAGGTGACAGTCGGACAAAATAGATTTTTTTTTTTTTTACAATAGCCACCGTCCATAATGGGCGGTGCATAAGCCATAGGCCAAAATTTAGAAAATGTCCATAAATTTACGGACGGTTGTCAACCCTGGTGGTGATACTCCAGTTGTACCTGCCAAGATTTTTGCTGCATTCATTTTCTTTGTTTAAATTTAACTATATTTTGCCTTTTTTTCCCTCTATTATCACTTGTTGAACCCGCCAGTAAGTCTGTTATTTTTCAACTTCCTCTAACAGACCAAGCTGTCCAGAAAAAGTGACAGAGAATTGAGATAAACCATTTACCACTGACAAGGGTCCTTACAATGGTTAGATTTTATTGATGTATGTAAAACCTCTCAAAAGAAAAAAAAAAACTTAGTCCAGCTAGTTACGTTCATCTAAATCTGCTAGACCATCGAATACAGGCTGACTAAGCGTCTCTCCATTGCTCCGTCATCAAGACTGGAGACACTTAAAGACAAGAAGTGAGTTTACTGGCCAGGTCACCAGGTGAAAAAAAAAAAAAAAGAAAACGAATGTAGCAATATATTACAAGTTTTTGGGGGATTTTACATATGATTTTACTATTTCCCCTGCCCAATGTTTTCTGCAGTGAGCAGTGTACATGACTGCCAGAGGTGTCTTTGACATGCTGACTGTAAGTGGCAGCCTGGTCTCACCCTCTCTAATTTTTCTGAGAGGCAAGATGGCAGCTCTCATAGGAGTAATAACTGGGTATCCAGGGACAGACTCTCTAATAGACTTTATTTACTGATTATACATCAGTGAGTGCTTTATAAGCTAACAAGCACACATTTGGCAGCATATTTTCTGTAAGTACTGGCAAAGGAAAGGGTTAAAGGTAGGCAACAGTCATTCTAAGCGCTTGACCACGTTTCTGATATTCTCTGGCTAGAGTGTCTCTTTATAGAGGACATCCTCAGCTCTGCAAGTACCTCAGACACAGGTAAGGTAGAATCTGAGAAATAGGACAATGTAGAAAGTAGGACACCTCTCTGGCTGGCCCCGGCATACACGATGTACCGCATGTAAGCAGAGCCTGCACAGAAACTTCCTGTACTATGTAAAAACTGCATGATCTCAAAAGTGACAGGTTCTCTTTAACTAGGTCACCAGGAGGGTAAAAACACTATACAAAGCAATTCTATAAAAGCCTTGGCTAGTCAGAATATAAAATAAGCACAGTGTGCAAGTGATTTATATAAGCATTTTTATAAAGATGCTTAGAAGTCTTAGCCCGGTGGTTTGTAGATATTTAAGTGGGAAGAAAGCCTCATACACATGATGAGAATATTGGATGGATGATCATTCATTTTTCTTGCTAGTATCATATCGAAAACAAAGGGGTTACTAAAGTTACAAAAATTCTTGTAAGACAGAATACTTCAGAAGTGATGTAATGTATTGTAATGTATTTGTATGTAATGTTTTTTCGTCTGATGTTCTCATTGTGTGTACCAGGCATAAGTCCACATCATACCTGGGAGCCAATTCTTACCTGTGAGGAGCTGGGTGATGTCACTTCCGATCATGGCCGAGACCGGAAGTCTCTGATCAGTGTTGCCAACCTACCAGATTGAATTTTACTGACACGACCCCCAAAATTTACTGGCACTGCCAAGTTTTTACTGACGTTTCCAAAAGTTACAAAATTACAGTTTTAAGTGCAAATCTCAGTATTTCGTCTACAAACAAGTACAATATGGAATTAGCAATGTGATTTAAGGTAGATATTAAGGCAAAAAACGTATTTCTTATTTTATTTTTGATATAGTAGGTAGCTCAGGGATGGGACTCAGGAGGGCAAGAAATTAGAATGGGCGGCACACACACATGAAAATTCCTCTCACAGTGACACTGACAGCAGTGTGCAGCACAGACCACCGACACGACACGTCCCCTCCTGAGTCATAGTGACAGTCTCTCTCAACACCAGGTGGTACCTTAAGTTCACTCCAGTCCAAACAGCACTGACAGTCCCTCTCTCAGCTTTCCTTGCTTCCAACCCACATGCAAGGCTCCAGCTGCTCCGCTCGGCTCCCTTGCAACATGACATCACATGACACATGCACAGGCAACGCCTCCACCAGGCCCGTCCCCTGCTGGCGCCACCCAAACACACTGTAGCAGGCACTTGGATGGTCTCGGGCCCGCCCCGGATCACAACTGTGCAAGCCAAGTTTTATAGCCATATTTTTTACTGGCAACCTTTTATTGTCACTGGCATTTACTGACAGGAGAAAAGTGCCCATTTTTTACTGGCTGCCAGTAAAAATACTGACGGTTGGCAACACTGTCTCTGATCTATGTGAGGTGGAACACTGCGTTTTTATATGTAAGTTTACTGCTGCTCAATAAACTACTTAGATTTGTTTACTGCACTATGGAGATCTTTCTATTCTGTGTGAGCTTTGAATGGAGGAGAGTGGAGGATGTTAACCTCTAAAATCTCTATTTCTGATTTAATAATCCCAAAATATGATATGGGTTAAATGAGAGTTCTATTGACCAGGAGGAAAAGCTTTAAATATAATAGCATTTATTACAGGTAGTTAAAAGTCTAGGTAATACACAAATCTCTAGCACATCAAGGCATGAAATGCTAGGTTGGAATAAAAATATATACATGAAGGAATTTAGATTATATTCCTTCAGACCGTGGTCTACACGCATGTTTAGTTACAAATAGCAGGGCATGGCTTCCCCTGCTGGCTAGAAGTTACCTTAGCTCCATTCTGCTTGCTGGTTCCCCGAAAAGACAGCGTTGCCTCCCCTTTCCTCTGAGAGTATCAAAAACCAGGCTGATCTCTCATTGGCTGGCTTAGCAAAAGGAGGATAATATTTACAGTGGGGTTTCCTTTCCAGCAATTGGAATATACCTTATCTGGCTGCAGGGCCGTCTTTAATATTGATTGGACCCTGGGCAAAACTGGGCAATACTTTTCTTGGGCCCCCCCCCCCATGTAGTTTTGCTCTCCACCTACTCTGAGACATACAATAAATAGCAGCTAGACTTAAAATCAGTTTACTGAATCAGATCAGGCAGCTATTGCCATAGCTGGTTGCCAGAGGTATCATTACCGCTCACTGACTGGTTGCTAGAGGTTACAGGACACATTGCAGCTCACTGGTTAGTTGCTAGAGGTTACAGCACATGATTTCTGCTTGTTGATTGGTTGCTAGAGATTACTGTGTATATGACCTTGGGGGCATGATATGCATATCAATTTACATATGAATGCCACCACAATTTAAATATGAGTGACGGTAAATTACATGTAAACACAGGGTCTGCAGGTGAGTCATCTGTACACAACAATAGGGCAGAGCTGGGCAGCATTAGTAGCAGAACTTCACACTGAGATATTGGGACACAGCACAGGACTAAAACCTCAAGGGGCAAGGGAATTTAAACCAGGATAGTTGGCAAGTATGAGGCAGCTGCTTTGGGCCCCACAACAGTGACAGGGCCCAGGACAGCTGCCCCTTTGCCCTGCCTTAAAAACAGCCCTGTCTGACTGTATGCTCCAAGGAAAGGAGTCTGCTGTTTTGCCCATCAAGGATATTTAACAACAGAGGCGTTACTAGACCTGTAGGTGTCTCAGCTTGAGGTGAGAGGCTGGGGCACCTATCGGTGTACTACGGATGGTGGAAGCTATTATCACTTGATTAACTAAACTTTTTGCACCTGATGTCACATTTATCACCAAGGATGTTGCACAAGCACTTTATTCATCTAATTTTTTGGACTGACTACTTTACTTATTTTTTTGGATTGACCACGTTATTATTCTTAAGCATTTATTATTGCCTTCTTTATACAGTTTTGTGGTGTGTTTGCAACTTTTGCACATGTTTTTTATTATCATTATCAGCTAGTGTCATTAGTACAGTGTCAGTGTATATCAGTGGTCTCCAAACTGTGACCTGGGGGCCAGATCCAGAGTGCCCCAAGGGCTAGATAGCCCTTGGGGCACTATTCCATCAATTGACACAATGATGGGACACCATTCCTCCCACTGACACCATGGATGGCTCTATTCTTCCCATTAATATCAACAATGGGGCCTTCTACCTCCCATTACACCCAATGATGGGGCATTGTTCATGCTCATTGATGATGTGAAATTTTTTACTCCCACTGCCCATAGTCTGGTCCTCTCTAAAGCCTGAAGGACAGTAAACTAGCCCTTTGCTTAGAAAGTTTGGAGACCCCTGGTGTATATTATTAGTACTGATCACTGTATTAGTGCCACTGGAGATGTCAGTGGCAGTTAGCCAGTTCCCACGAAATGTCAGTTAGTGTCAGATTGGCCGCTATGCTACTATAAGTCGCTGATCACTGCTATTACTAGTATAAAAAAATATATATATATTTCAGTACATATCTTATAGTTTGTATACACTATAACTTTCACATAAACCAATCAATAAACACTTTTTGGGATGTTTTTTTTTTTACCAAAGACATGTAGCAGAATACATTTTGGCCTAAATGTATGAAGAAATGTAATTTTTTTATTGGATATGTTTTATAACAGAAAGTAAAAAATAGGTAAGAAGAGAGAGCACCAAAAGTGGGCGGGGCTTTAAATATGCCTCTGAGAACACACCACACAAGACATATAAGACATATACAATCAGGTCCATAAATATTGGGACATTGACACAATTCTAATCTTTTTGGCTCTATACACCACCACAATGGATTTGAAATGAAACGAACAAGATGTGCTTTAACTGCAGACTTTCTGCTTTAATTTGAGGGTATTTACATCCAAATCAGGTGAACGGTGTAAGAATTACAACAGTTTGTATATGTGCCTCCCACTTTTTAAGGGACCAAAAGTAATGGGACAGATTAACAATCATCCATCAACCTTTCACTTTTTAATACTTGGTTGCAAATCCTTTGCAGTCAATTACAGCCTGAAGTCTGGAACGCATAGACATCACCAGACGCTGGGTTTCATCCCTGGTGATGCTCCGCCAGGCCTCTACTGCAACTATCTTCAGTTCCTGCTTGTTCTTGGGGCATTTTCCCTTCAGTTTTGTCTTCAGCAAGTGAAATGCATGCTCAATCAGATTCAGGTCAGGTGATTGACTTGGCCATTGCATAACATTCCACTTCTTTCCCTTAACAAAACTCTTTGCTTTCGCAGTATGCTTCAGGTCATTGTCCATCTGCACTGCACTACACACAGAGGTCCCAGAAAATGGCGAGACCATTCAGAAAGTGCAGCGCGACTCATGCATGCGCAGTAGGAAACATACTGTGAAACCGCAAGGCTTTACTTCCTGTTTCCCCTTCCTCTTTCCACTGACAAATTGGCTAAGGGTGCCGACATCGCGGAACTCTCTGGACAGGTAAGTGTCCTTATATTAAAAGTCAGCAGCTATAGTATTTGTAGCTGCTGACTCTTAAATGTATTTCTTTATAGACTAAAACTCCTCTTTAATACGGCTTTAAACATCAATCAAGCAAAAGTCTGAGGACATCTTGTGGTGGAAAGAATATTGTGGTTGCAGCTCCAGACTGAAGGTGAGCATTTAATTGATTACATTTTTTTCAGGGTAAGGCTTTAAAGGGGGGGGGGGGGCTTAAATTGGAACTTTCCCTTTTGGGTGAAGCTATGCTCTAACCTACTTACTAATTCCATCTAGGGCTTAGGTCTAAAACTACTCTGAATGGGCAGTTAACAGTTTCATTACCTCATCTATAAAAGTAAAAAAAACGCGCTCAGAGTGAATTAAACGAAAAAAAATGTCAGCTGCTAAAAAATGGGATACACACACACACTGAACAATAAAAAGTATAAAGCTGCGCCATATAAGTTACACTAAGTTAAACCTTTGCACCAATAATATTTATGGCCTCGGAGGAGCTCATAAAATAGTATAATTACACTGACTAAATCACATCACGTGGTGGCGTCACTGCGTGCCACGTCGTACCACCACGTCGTACCAAGGGAGGACGGGCTCTCGAAACTGACCGGCCGGCAGTTTGTTTTATATGCGATTTACACAAGACACATGCTTGTAAGTTTTTTGAATCTTTTTTATGTAATAAACATTGTTATATCAGTATCACGCTATGGGCAAATCTTTTTATGTTTGAGTACTATTGGGATTTGCCTGCGGGAGTGCGTGGTGATCGGTGGTTTCTGTGTTGGAACAAGCGCCATCCATCCATCCAGGTGATTAGGAGATCCAGGAAGCGAGGGGTGCTGGAGGATATCATATGTGCCTACTTTGTCTGATCATCTGGTGAGCGCATAATTCATTTGGTAGTCGGGATCCATTTTTCACCTAATGTCTAAATGAAGTCACCGTGGTGGACCTTCTTTTCTGCTGTACCTTGATCTGAAAGTTTTACATTCTGAATTCCAGAAAGGACTTTATCTATTTGAGCTGATGATAGCATTTGGACTCATGTGATTTAGTCAGTGTAATTATACTATTTTATGAGCTCCTCCGAGGCCATAAATATTATTGGTGCAAAGGTTTAAATTAGTGTAACTCATATGGCGCAGCTTTATACTTTTTATCATTACCTCATCTGTAAACACATCAGTAGGTATAGTCTTGGTGTCCAGGTTTGGGCCTTTATGCATTCCTCCCAACTTTCTGTGATGGGAATGAGGGACACCTATTAGCAAACGTATGTAGGCATAGGACACACCCCCTGCCACACCCCCTTAAAGGAGAATTATCCAAAAAAATATTAGTTAAATCCATGCATGCTTTTTTTCTACCACTGCTGTTCCTTTATATTGGCTTTTGACATTTACAAATGCAGCAATTTATAAATTGGATGAAAGCACTGAGAAACACTTTTTAAAAGATAAAAAAGTGCATTTTAACTACTTCCCACCCGGCCACTGTACATATACGGCCGGGTGGGAGCCGTCTACTTCTGATAGGACGTTTCGGAACGTCCTTCAGAAGTAGCGGGATTGCACGCGCGCGTGCCCGCGCAGCGGCGCGATCCCTATGCGCTCGTGTCTCCCGGACACGGCGCATCACGGATCGGCAGGAGGGCTCGGTGATTGGCACTCCTGATCACATGACGGCCGTGTCGAATCACAGCCGTCAAGTGATGTAAGCAAACAGCCGGTTGCTAGGCAATCGGCTCTCCTCTCCTCACACGGAAGTCGTCGGTGAGGAGAGGAGAGCGGATCGCTGCAGCCGGCTGGTGATCAGTGAGTATTAGCTGTTTTTTTTACAGCTTTTTACTCACTGATCACCAGTGTAGTGTCCCCACAGTGTAAACACACATGTCCCCACACATGTCCCCAAAACACACATGTCCCCAAATAAAAACACATGTCCCCAAATAATAAAAACACATGTCCCTCACATATGTCCCAGTAAAATAACATGTGCCAATGATTATCTGCACACATATGTCCGTGATCACCTGCACACATCTGTACATGATCATTTGCGTACATATGTCCGTGATCACGCGAACCAATTATTATACACTTAACGGAATTTTTTTTTACTAAAAACATGTAGCAGAATACATTTTGGCTTAAATTTATGACAAAATTTGATTTTATTGGATTTCTTTTAAAAAAGAAAGGAGAAAATATTGTTTTTTTTCAAAATTTCCGCTATGTTTTCGCTTATATCGCAAAAAATAAAAACACGGAGTCGCGAATAAATACCACCAAACTAACGCTCTATTTGTGCGAACAAAATGATAAAAAATTCATTTGGTTACAGCATTGCATGACCGTGCAATTGTCACTGAAAGTGCGAGAGCGCTGAAAGCTGAAAATCGGTCTGGGAAGGAAGGGGGCGAAAGTGCCCAGGATTGTAGTGGTTATATACAACTATATAGATTAGACCAAAATGAGGGACAGAGGGACATTGCTCGAAATCAGGGACAGTCCCTCGAAATCAGGGACAGTTGGGAGCTATACCTTTACAGCCTGCCCACCAATCCAGGCCAAAAGGCAGCAAAGCTTCCATCATAAACAAGCACATTCACTTACTATATGTCATTACCCCACAGTCAAGTCTTAAGCCCCATACACACGCGCGGATTATCCGAGGACCAGGTCCGTCGGATCATGTCCGTCATACTTTGTCCGATGTTGGTGTTGCATACACACGGTCGGACAAAGTTGTCGGAAAATCCGATCATTCTGAACGTGGTGACGTTTGTTGCCTACGACGGGACTACGTAGAGGCTAGTAGCCAATAGCTTTGGTCTTGTAATGTGATCTGAGCATGCGTAGCACTTTGTCCGTCGGAATTCGATACACACGATCGGATTTGGTGTGATCGGACTTTGTTGTCGAAAAATCTATCCAGCAGGAGATAGGACTTTGTCCGTCGGACAATCCGACGTACACTGTCCGATAGTGCCTACACACGGTCGGATTTTCCGACAACATTGTCCGATAGGACAGAATCCATGGGAAAATCCGACCGTGTGTATGGGGCTTAACACTACACCAGGAACTCTTTTCTCGTATCTGTCTAAGGCTCGTCAGTTTTAACCAACTCTAATATGCGCGACCTAATGAAAAGACCAGTCCTGGCAATTCTGATTATCGTTCTATTCTCTGTAAATGATGAAAATGAACTTGTTCTTACCATTTAATTATAAGCAGTCACAAAAGAAATACATTAATCAGATAAATAATATAAACCATGCTTGACGAACGTTAATCTGCGCATCAGATAAGCACCAGCCGGTGAAGAGTCTCCTGGCAAGAGCACAATAGATCACAATTTTTTTTTACGAAATGAATAGAAGGGCAAGAACAACAGAACAGTTGGGAATCTATTGCACATGAATGTGTTTTATGATGCTGGAGAGATCACTTTGCATACTAAATCTGACAAGGCAGTTTCTTACAGAAATGTATGACTTGCTGAGAATGAGGGACTCTTATGAGTATTTTCTATTTCTACACTGTCGACATATTCTGCAGCACAGGACAAGTGGGAATACTGCTTACCAACAGGAATATACAACGCACAACGAGCAAAATCATTCCCTTTCAAAGGTCTCCAATTTTACTTGTTTTGAGCCTAATCACAAATCAATAGCCTTTTATACTCTATTAAAGGGAATTTATAGTTTTTTTTTGTTTTTGTTTTTTTTTCTCATATATCTCATACATCTCATACATACACTATAAAAGTATTGGGACACCTGCCTTTACACGCCTATGAACTTTTGGCCTCTAAGCCATAGTCTGTAGGGTTTAATATTGCGTTGGCCCACTCTTTGCAGCTATAACAGCTCCATCTCTTCTGGGAAGGCTGTCCACAAGGTTTAGGAGTGTGTCTATGGGGATGTTTGACCATTCTTCCAGAAGTCCATCTGTGAGGTCAGGCACTGATGTTGAACAAGAAGGCCTGGCTCACAGTCTCTGCTCTAATTCATCCCAAAGGTGAGTTCCTCCACCCCAAAATCCCCCATCCATGTCTTTAGGGACCTTGCTTTGTGCACTGGTCCAAATCATTTGGTAGAGGGGGGATTATCGTGTGGGGTTGTTTTTCAGGGGTTTGGCTTGGCCCCTTAGTTCCAGTGAATTGAAGTATTAAGGCATTCCAAGACAATTTGGACAATGTCATGCTCCCAAATTTGTGGGAACAGTTTGGAGATGGCCCCTTCCTGTTCCAACATGACTGTGCACCAGTGCACAAAGCAAGGCCCATAAAGACATGGATGAGCAAGTTTGGGGGGAAGTAACTTGACTGGCATGCACAGAGTCCTGACACCAACCGGACAGAACACCTTTGGGATGAATTAGTGTGTAGACTTCAAGCCAGACCTTTTTGTCCAACATCAGTGCCTGACCTCACAAATGTGCTTCTGGAAGAATGGTCAAACATTTCCAGACACACTCCTAAACCTTGTGGACAGCCTTCCCAGAAGAGTTGAAGCTGTTATAGCTCCAAATGTGGGCCAACTCAATATTGAACCCTACGGACTAAGACTTCTGATCCATCCTGGAAGTGCTGCTCATCACCAATGGAGGTAAGTACAATGGGGACTGGGGGAGGGGAGGACGTAGGGTGTGGGTCCACATTTTCATTTTTTCTGAAAGGTGAACTAACCCTTTGAAGAGAAACTTCACCCTACCTAGATAAACTAAATCGCATCTGTCTAATTGTGCCTGTGTGATAAAAAAAACAAACAGAAAAAAAACATACTAGTCAATGGAGTCCAGCATTGTCTTCCTTGCAACCACTTGCACTGCTCTGTTTCCATACCTCCATTTTAAAAGTTTTACATAAATTAAAAAAAAAATGATCATTGTAAGCACCCCTGTCAGTGGTAAATGGTTTGTAAATGGTCTGTCTCAACCCTCCAACTGAAACTTTTACTGGACAGCTTTGTCTGTTAAAGGAAGTTGAAAATTAACAAACTATAAAAAAGGCAACAAAAAAAAAATAGTGCACAAGGCAGCATAGACAGAAATACAAGTGCTATTGTTTAGTAGAGGGGAGGCTAGGACCCTTGTCAGCTTTTTATTGCTGTCTGTGTCCCTTGTCAGATTTTTTCTGAGGGAAAATCTCCCTAACAGAAGTTCTAAATAGCAATAAAACCCACCAGAACCTGGGTCTGAACCTGCGACCTCTGCTGTGTCTTGTGATGTCTCTTCAAACTGAGGCACTTTAGATGCTGGACAGCACCCTCTCTGATCCATTGGACAATCGTACCTTGTGTCTTGTTTCTGCTGAACCTTGAACTCCTTGCGCCACTCATGAACTTCTTATTTAGGTCATACCCATGCTTCTTCTCCGCACTTCCTATTTTCCAGATTATTGTGCGCTCTCCAGCCAATATTTCACTCTTGGCACTGGACAGCACCCTCTCTGATCCATTGGACAATCCTTCCTTGTTTCTGCTGAACCTTGAACTATTTGCTCCACCCATGAACTTCCTATTTAAGTCATGTCTCTACACTTCCTGTATTCCAGATTATTGTGCTCCCTCTCCAGCCAATATCTCGCTCTTGTCACTGTCGCTGCTGTCCGTATCTTCGCTACCACTCGTTACTGACTTTTGGCTTGTTCCTCGACTATGCTTCTGGTTAATCCCAACCTGCAACCACTTTTTACTGACCTTTTGCTTGTTTACTGACTATGCTTCTGTTTCAGACTGACCTGCTATATCTGCTAAAGGATCCTTCTGGTGGAGCGATCCTAAGAGCCATGACCTGGTACTAACATGCAGCAAAATCTCCACCATCAGAAGCTCTGATGAACACCGGTTAGTGCTTAGACACCTCAACCAGGGTGACCTCCTGCTGCATTTATCCAGCTGGTCAGTGGGAGCCTCTCTACTGCTATAGCTACTGGCCTCTAACCCTGACAGTGACAACCTCTTTCCCACTTTGTTCAAAACAAAGCAAAAACTTTTGGCTGGACATAAACTTTAATGCCCTGTACACACGATAGGATTTTCCGACAACAAAACCGTGAAACATACACACGGACTTTCCGACAACAAGCTCACATCCAACATTTGTTGTCGGAAAATCCTATCGTGTGTACAGGGCAAAAGACTATGTAAATGAATAATTGTTCAAAACCTAGCCATGGGTTCATTTTAAAGACTCAGTCCACAAAAGTGATAGTTCGTTCACAGTTGGAGCTTAGTGCACTGAGTCAGCCTATGGCTTCTTATATGTATTGGACATTCCAAAGGCAAGATCGGCCTTTCAAAATTCCCAACTCTTTTGCATCTAACTGGGACATTTTGACATTCCTGTCCATCTTTATGTTTTCCAGGATCCCCTCTTGCATCTTTCATAATATAAAGCAAATTAAAATATCAGTAAAGATATTGTCAGGTGGTTTAACCCTCCAGCATTCATCAGACATTGTGCCTAAATTTACCAAAAATTGGAGTGTTTTTTTTTTTTAAATATGTTTATTTGTTTTATGAGAAAAGACAACAGTACAATGATTGAGCGAAGGTTTCAGAGTGAGGCATAACGCCGTACAAAATAAACAAAGGCAGAAGAAAATTTTTTCATACCCTAGGCCGAAATATGTCACACAACAGAATAATTACTATCCTAGGATAACTACAAAGAAACAGGATCTACCAATAGGACCTGAGGAGTGGAAGCAGATAAGTTGGCAACTGGATAAATGGAACAAACAGTAAATAAACACAATACTAAGGTTTAGAATGTCTAAGGGGGGTAGAAGTGGGGACCTGAAACTTGGGGGGGGTCTCGTATTTTAAGTTTTCCCAGTGAGTTAGCCAGATCCGCTTCTAGATACCAGTCAGTATAGTGGAAAGTCTTCATACGAGTGGAAATCTCCTCAATAGAAAAGGAGCGTTCCATGTAGCGGCACCACCTGGTGATGAAGCCACTCATGGGTTTGTAGTTTTGGGTGATAGTGTCCAGCTTCTCCATAAAAAACAAAGTCCGAAGCGCTTGCTTTACTGCCAACAATTGTGGAGGGGAAGGGGTGATCCATGCTTGCATTATGGTCCCACGCGCTACCAGGAGATTTTTAAGAGTGGAGGTTGGTGGAGAAGTCATTGAGGTGTCACATCTGAAGACACAGAGCATGGGGTCTTTAGGTACAGTGGGAGTGTTTTTTAATATCTGTTACACTCAGGGCTTTTTTTCTCAGAGAATAGGTGCAAGAACTCCCCCCTTATGAGTCACCCTTCGTCTCTGCCCCCATACCCACCTCTGAACACTGTCTCTTGGCTCCACCCCCTACCCACCTCCCAGTACCGCTCCTTTTAGAAAGTACAGAACCAAGTATCATTTTGTGCTACTAAATTGTATGGATATTGATAGACCCCACCCAAGCAGCAACAAACCCCATCACAGAAACAATTAGAAATCAAAAGGAAGAACTCCGGACAGCCGCACACCGGGAAAATAAAATCCAAAGGGTTTATTTAAAAGCAAAAAGACACCACAATCCAAACACGGCATAGCTATGAGTAAGCACTGAGATACAGTGCGAAACGCGTCAGCTCTGTACCCCCCTTTTGCCGTGTTTGGATTGTGGTGTCTTTTTGCTTTTAAATAAACCCTTTGGATTTTATTTTCCCGGTGTGCGGCTGTCCGGAGTTCTTCCTTTTGATTTCTAATCGTTGTGCTATTAGCCAGCACCTGGGGCTCCCACACAGGAGCAGGAGCATTCGCTTGTAGGGAGAGTCTTGGAGCGGTGGTCGTTTGTTTTCATCCCCATCACAGAAACAATAGATCCCCCCACACACAACGACAGACCTCCCCCAGGCAACAATGGACCTCCCAAAACAAAATACCACCCCAGCAACAATAGACCCCCACAAAAAATTAGATCCCCAGTGACAATATATCCCCCCACACACAACAACAGACCTCCCCCCAGCAACAATGGACACCGCAACAAAATACCACCCCAGCAACAATAGACCCCCACAAAAAAATAGATCCCCAGTGACAATAGATTCCCCCACACACAACGACAGACCTCCCCCCAGCAACAATGGACCCCCGCAACAAAATACCACCCCAGCAACAATAGACCCCCACAATAAAATAGATCCCCAGTGACATTAGATCCCCTAGCAGTCAGCATCAATTGACTCTCCAGCACACCTTGCCATAGTATACATTCAGTGCTGGAGGTGCCGGAACTGCGCCCCCCCCCCCCCCCCGCGTTCCCGCTGAAAAATAGCCCTGGTTCTACTATTTAAAAAAATACCTATTGATCCTGCCAGAATTCTTGTAAATGAATAACATCTAGTGTTGCACCCAAATCAGCATTGTTCCCAGCTCTCTCTCTGGACTAAAAATTTCACCCCTAACCCCCTAGGGTAAAAAATGCTGTTTCTCAATAGATACAGTATGGTGAATGAGCATTTCACCCTAGGATAGTAAGTGCATTAATGGAAGGGTCACCAGGTGAAAAAAAAAAAGATTGAAAAGTCTGAAAAAAGAATCAAATGCACCACATCTAAGGACTGGTAAATTATGATATATAATATATCTTTATTTTTGGGGTTTAGATACACTTTAAAGAGCACACATTTGAATGTGTGGGTCACCACTTAAGAATAACAAGCAAACTTTCCAGGCAGTGAAAAGAGGTGACTCAAAGCGGTATTCGTTCTTTTTGTGCTGTAGCTTTGTGCTGGCTGAATAGCTGGATTAATATCACAAGTACATCATCTTTATGGTCACACTGACCTCATTATACCAAGCTTTGGAGGCAAGGAAACCAATGATTTTCTCCTAAAATCTTTTCTATCAGGATGATGGAATGAAATGGATCTTCAAATTTACTGGAAGCCGTTTAATAAAGCGAAAGACTAAATATGTTAAATCATAGTTCCACTTTTGGAGTAATTCCTTGCTTCTATCAGCACTCCCATGTAATGTAGTCACTACACACTTTTTGACTGCGATGTATACGCTATGTGATTTAGCACATCGCCATTTATTTTGAATAGCACCCCATTGCATTAAAGTAGGGCTAAAGGCAAAACGTCTTTGTTTTTGGATATCGGAAGAGAGGGTACTAGTTTCTGTACATTTTTTTTGTGTCTCATTGGGGGGGGGGGGGGGGGGTTTTGCTTTCTCTTCCTGTCCCAAAATCAAAACAGGTTGAGAAGGTGGGAGGAAATCCTTAAAAAGTCACCAGGGTGAGCTGAACTAGTGTCCCCGTTAGATGATTTCCACTCTATTCCTGTACTGGTGACAACCAAAATTTGGGGATTTTTTTTTCACTTTCACTTTGGTTGATAGCAGTAAACAGGACAAATAGAGAGGGTAAACAGGGGCACGGACATCAGCAATTACCCTACAGGTGTTCTAATCCTTCTTCACTCTATCCAAAACTACAATGAAAAAAAAATAGCTTTGAGTTAGCACACCACAATGTACAGTCACAGTGTTGTGGTACACTGTGTTGGCACAAGTCTGAAGTACATGTCCAATTTTTGGTCCGTTCATGTGCATTGGCAACTTATTCATTTAAATGAGCTTCCTTAAAGCAACTCACATACACACTGCATGAAAATATGAGCATTAATGCGCATGCCTTACAGCACAACCTTGGGCTGCTATTTAAAAAAATAATGTTTTGTAAAATAGTGCTACTCTGGGGAAGTGATCAGAATTTTTTTTTTTTTACACATTATGATTCCTTATACCTTATTGCTTATGAATTTCACTGGTATAAACAACCATTTTTACTGAATGAAACTAGATTTATTCCATGTGTATTGTTCTGAATATGTGATTGACCACAGGTAATCACATGGTACAGGTGGGCTGTAATTGGCCCTGTCTGTACCATATGATCACTGTGACCAATGACAACTAGCATCTCAATTGTACACAATGAATGGCATTAATCAAAGACATTCATTGTTTACAATTGTCATTTGATCTGCTGTGGTTGGTCACAGCAATAACATGATACCGGTTATTGGGCCAGTACACTGATCAGTCATTGGCTGTGTCTGGTGGGCGGTACACGAGGCGTGTTCCACCCGGAATGACAAAGGTCCAGCCCAGGCGTCATTTGGCAATAGGCTGGGTGGGAAGTGGTTAAATACAAACACATCTACATTTACAATTTTCTCTTGGTCCATCTGCAAAGTCTCAAAAAATACATATTGATCCTTCAAGTGAAGTCCACCTGACGCAGCGTCCTGTGATTGGGTGGCAATGATGCTGCAGTGCTTCTGAATTCAGAGCAGGGTTGTCTCTCTCGTGTAGACTGTGCCTTCTTGTAATACAGTGGGATGAAAATGTTGCAGGGGATGTTACTATCAGCATTGTTCCTGTTGATTCAAAGGCCTGCAGTTTGTCAATCAACACCTGGCCACACCTAGTCCTGTTCTCTGCTTTCTGATTTGGCAGCACAGCATCTGTTGCTGAAACCCTCCTACTGTGAGCTGCAGTGTCTGGGAGGGGAGCGTGTGAGACACAAATGAAGGGGGATTGGACTCAGTCGGGGAAAGTAAAGGACGCTTTTTGGTTACTTTATGAAGCATGCATATCACATAGTAACTTGATTTAGGATTTAATTAAACTGTCAGGTAGCAGCCTTTATGCCATGTACACACGAGCGGAATTTCCCACAGAAAAAGTCTGTATATTCCGACCGTGTATATGCCCCATTTGACTTTTTACGTGGAAAATTCTGACGGACCTAGAAAGAGAACATGTTCTAAATTTTTCAGACTGAACCAATTCCTATCGGGAAAACCGCTCGTCTGTATGCTGTTCCGACGTACCAAAAACAACACATGCTCTGAAGCAAGTACGAGATGGCGGATATTGGCTACTGGCTATTGCACTTCCTTTTTCTAGTCCCGTCATACGTGTTGTACGTCACCACGTTCTAGAAGGTCGGACTTTGGTGTGACCGTGTGTAGGCAAGACCGCTTGAGCAGAATTGCGTCAGAAATTCAGTCTAAGAAACCTTCAGAGTTTATTCCGACGGCAAAACCGCTCGTGTGTACGCGGCATTAGTTGTATTTTATCACAACACACTAGAACTGACATGACTGAATGGTCCCTTAACCAAACAGCAAGTCCATATTTTCTGAACAAGCAATGTTCATGCCATGTAATCTCTGTTCCATAGCTTGTAGACTTCTTGCGTGCCAAATACCTGAAACAATAGACTGTCTGAAGTTAGGTGTATTAATGTTATGGGATATGGGGGTTCTGGATCACCGCCAGCCGCATGTATTAGTGACAGTCTTTATTGAACCTGCAAACAATCCAGAAAACAAAACAGCGTTCCTCAGCAAACAAACTCAAAATAGTCTGTGATACAAAAGGAAAACAAGTATGGCTCGCCGCCACTATACTGGTCCCACACTGGGGTTTGGGGTTTTCAGTCTACTTTAGGGGTCTCAAAGGGAAGGTTTTCACAGTTCAGCAACCAAAACAAAAGTATGGCTCACTGCCACTATACAGGTCCCACAATGGGGTTTCCCATCTACTTCATGGTTCCAAGGGGGAGGTTTTCCCCGTTCAGTAACTGTGGCTCAAACCCAAGCTTAGTACACCCTTCTCTCTCTTTCTCACAGTCAGGTCCCAACTGTTTCCTCTTCCTTTTCTGGACACTGATATACCCAGGTTGACCCCTTCAGGACCAAAGTACCTGTCATAAGGGTTTGGGTGTTCTTCCCTGCCAAAACCCTTCAATCCTCTGAAGTTTCGGGTCCCTAATAAAGACTTAGCAATCCAAAAAATACTGAAGATCTCATTCCTGGCCAGCACGGGTGAGATCTCCTGAGTACTCAACAATGTATTCAAACTGCTCCTCTAAAGAGACCACAAAACACAAATAGTGGGAAAGTATACCTGCCGTCCAATATCCATCCCTGGCGTCCTGTACAGTTAATAAAACAGAACAAGGTATTAATAGAAGAGAGCCTAGGGAGGGAGCCTCTTCTGCCAACTCTTTGCTAGTTTAGGAGTTCCCACTGTGATCTAATTTGACAACTGAGCTGGGGTGCGTAGCATAATTATCATAATACAGAAGAATTAAAGATAATTGCACAAAATACAGTTTCTGGTTTAAAATTTGTTACGTGCTGAACCTAGAAATCATTACACAGGATATTTCCAGCTCGTCTCTCTCCGCTAAGCATGGTGCAGTGTGTAAAACCTACAAGATAAAACATCTTTACCACCTTAGGTTCCTGCAATGTGTGGTGACTGGTGTTTTTTTTGCACTTGATCAACACCAATCACAAAAGGGCACATAGAAAACAATAGTTTTTTATGTGTCCCATTCACACCACAACCCTGGTGTCATGAGCAATGCAGAAAAAAACAGACATGCTTAAAGGCTCCACAGGTCACCGCAGTGCATCGTTCAATGGAATGTACGTTTGTATAAACTCAATAAAGTAAAAAAAAAAAGTAAAAAGGTGCTTTAGTGTGCAGTAACCACCAAATGAATGGCATATTAAAGCACTGTGTATTGTAAACACTGCCTTTCATAACGTGATGTAGACATTTTTTTTTAGCATAGCCAGGGTTGTTTTTTGCTGGTTGAGTCCATTGTGCGTTTACGCCAGTCCTTGTAATGCATCCTGCCAGACTTTGTAATATCATGACAACCTTTTCTTTAGTCCAATGAACTATGGGGGGGGGGGGGACGCTGAGGCAACATTTCATCTCCTTCAGCGTGGACCAGGTGAGTTACCGACGCCTCGTTCTAAGGTGAGTATTTCATAATGAGCTAGTATGCAGTGCATACTAGCTCATTATGCCTTTTGCCTTACAGGTAGAGAAAAAAAATACATATTTACAATGTATACAACTGCTTTAAAGTAGAACTAAAGGCAAAACTTGTTTGTTCATTTTGAATACAGTAGAAAGAATAGAGTAGAACCCTTGTCAGCTGTTTTTTTTTTTTTTTTTTTTTGCTCTCTGTGTCCCATCGGGGAGATTTTTTTCACTTCCTGTCCAATAGCCAAACAGGAAGTGAGAGGAAATCCCTCCATAGTGAAGGAATCCCAGAACTAGTGTCCCTGTTGTGTTAAACTATGTGATTTATTATTGCTCTGTGTCTGTAAGCTCTGTTCCCTCTGTTTATCTGAACTCTCTCTCCCACTGTAGTTCTGTATATCCCCCTCCCCTTCCTCTCTCTGGTTCATTGCTCAGTATACCATCATTGCTGTAACACCTTTCCATGTGGCTTACAACACCAACGCTTTTTTACCTATGAATATCCATCATTAAACGGAACAATCAAAAGGATTCGTCGTCTGTCCCTCCTTACAGTGAGTTTATTCATTGAGTTAAGCTGTCTGAATTTATGCAAGGGATAAATAGATCACCAGGTCGTGTAAGCCCTATATGAAGCTGGAGATAAAGTTTATGGCCTTGTAGTTGAGTCAGAACAGACCCCATTGCAAGATTTCCCCTCTAATCCTGTTTTGGGGACAGCCCAAAATTTGGATTTCCTTTCCCTTTCTCTCTTGGTGATAATGGTAAACAAATAGAGAGACTGAGTCTTCCTTAAGGGGTCACAGACAGCAATAAAGACCCAACAGGTGTTATAATCTCTTTCCACTCTATCTATTTTGCCATATATATATATATATATATATATATATATATATATATATATATATATATATATATATATATGAACTATAGGCAGATATAAAAGGCACATTTAATGTAGCTATGTATTCTTTAACTTCTTGCTGACCGCCCTATAGTAGTGTTACTGCTACATGGCGGCAGCTGTGCACAGGATCACGTATATATACATGATCACTCACTTCCGGGTAGAAGGCACAAATGTGCGCAGCCACCAGCTTGCTCCCGCTGTGATTACACACAGTGGAAGCCGATCGGCGGATACCGGGCACTCATTGTCCGCCAGCACCCAGCAATCGTCGGGCAGAGACACAGAATTGTGATCTGCCTATGTAAACAAGGCAGATCGTCGTTCTGACAGGGGGGAAGGGATGGAGTTTGTGTCCCTGTAAAAATTCCATATCTTCCCCTAGTAAAAGCACCTTTTACAGTTCACATAAACACTGGCTAAGCACACAGTTAACCCTTTGATCACCCTGATGTTAACCCCTTCCCAGCCAGTGTCATTAGTGCAGTGACAGTGCATATTTTTAACACTGATCTTTGTATTAGTATCACTGGTCCCCAAAAAGTGTCAGAAATGTCAGTTAGTGTCAGAATGTCCACCACAATGTCACAGTCCCCCTGTAAGTCACTGATCGCCACCATTACTAGTAAAAAAAAATAATAATAATAAAATGTAAAAAAAAAAAAAAAAAACATCCCATAGTTTGTAGACGCTATAACTTTTGCGCAAACCAATCAATATACGCTTATTGGGATTTTTTTTACCAAAAAAAAATGTAGCAGAACACATATTGGCCTAAACTGGTGAAGGAATTCAATGTTTTCATATTTTTATTGGATATGTTTTATAGCAGAAGGTAACAAATATTGTTGTTTTTTTTTTTTTCAAAATTGTCAGTCTTTTTTTGTTTATAGCGCCAAAAAAAAAACGCAGAGGTGATCAAATACCACAAAAAGAAAGTTCTATTTGTGGGAAAAAAGGGCATACATTTTATTTGAATACAGCGTCGCACGACCGTGCAATTAAAGTAACGCAGTGCCGTATCGCAAAAAATGGCCTGGTCATGAAGGGGGGTAAATCTTCCGGAGGTCAAGTGGTTAAGTGGTCGGCCCATTCAAAACTGCCTTTGGTAAATGGAGACAAATTATTTCACTTCTTAGGGATTCTTTTGATGATATTTCTGTGTTTTTATGATTCTGGGTCTGAAAACCTGCTGTGACCATTATAATACCTCAATCTGCATTTTTACCATTCTCCTCTTTTCAGCATTGGAGGAGGGAAAGGCAACGTTATGAGCCAATCATGCTCTATTGCTTTGCACAGTGTTGGCACTCTCACATAGAGGTCTTTTTTTATATACTGTAGATATATATTTTATTTATTTTCATGACTACTTGCCTGGAGTTGGCATGGTCTCCTTGTGCCTGCGTGGTTTTCCTCCCACACTCCAAAGACATGCTGGGAGGTTAATTGGCTCCTGTCTAAATTGGCCCTACTATGTATATGTATGAATGTGAATAAGGGACCTTAGATTGTAAGCTCCTTAAAGGCAGGGACTGATGTGAATGTACAATATATATGTAAAGCGCTGTGTAAATTGACGGTGCTATATAAGTAGCTGAAATAAATAAATAGAATAAATGAAGCAAGGCAAAACAGAGTATGAAGACAAACCATATGCAATCCGAACAATTGAATCAACATCTACACCATATAAACCTGACGGCGCAGCACAATTCAGGACGCTGTGTTATATACAGAAATTTGCTGTAACAGTAGATGAACACAATGTCCACAGGCAGTCAAACGGCTTCAATGTTTGTGTAGATATCTGAAGCCGCAACAGATTAAAACAACAGATCATCCTAACTTCCTGGCCCCATGATAAGCTTTTATTTCAAAAGCATAAAACAAACAATAACAGAAAGAGATTAGCACAAGGGAGTTCTTCCCCAACCATATAAATGACCATCTTTGATTTCTGACAAAGCGGGGTAAGACATGTCCTGATCCCACATAGTGGGGAATAGGTAAGGGAGAAAGCTAAAGATGAGAAGAACAGATCAGGATCAAGTCTCAGAGAAACTTTAGGGTGGGAGGGAAATAAAGAAATAAAATAAAAATGGGGGTGGAGAGATATAGGTGCGTAACGTCACATTGATAAGTAAGGACTCGGCATAGCCAAAATAGAATTCAAGTCAGAAGATCAGCTAAAGGTATTCCACTAAAACCATGTGCAGTAGAAGGATTACTCTTTTTTTTTAATTGTGGCTGTGGCACAGAAGTCCTCTGATGTGGCACACGACTTCAAACCAGGGAAGCGCATGCCCATGCTCTGGGATGGCAGGTTGGCAAGCCCAGATCATGATCAATGGGTTGCCGAACTGCCATCCCAGAGCATCAGAGTGCAAAGAGCTGGAGCTGGCAGTGGAGGGAGCAGGCGGCCGTGGAGGGAGCATGAGCTGCATAAGCTGATGCTTCCTTGGTAGTGATACTCAGTGCACTTCGCCAGGGACATTTCTAGCAACCTGGAGAGCAATGAATGTAAGGGTTTTGGTGCACTTTTAGAAAGTACAGCACACCCGCAAGATATAATGGAAGTCTGTGATTCAGTGCAGCTAACCCACAGGAAAGCCGTAGGTGCACTGTGCTGGACCTGGGGTGTGGGTAAACCGCAGTACATCAGTGTGAAAGCTGCCTTAGAGGGGGCTCAGGACAGTAAGGGCTCATTTACATTTGCGGTTTGGGGGGGGTAGTAAAACCCCATAGTGCATTGTGGCCCACAACCGGTTACCAAATCACTTAGGAGGCCCTCACTCTTCAAAAGGTTGAGCATCCCTGCTGTAAGATCTTTCATCCTTTTAAGGGCATTAATCCAAGTGAACCATTGAGACAGAGTTGGGGGCTCCAACCGACACCATAACAAGGGGATACAAGCCTTATGCCACGTACACACGAACGGATTTTCCGTCAGAAAAATCTTGGATGTTTTTTCCGACGGAATTCCGCTCAAGCTTGGCTTGCATACACACGGACACACAAAAGTTCGCTGAACTTTCGATCGTCAAGAACGCGGTGACGAACAACACTACGACGAGCCAAGAAAATTAAGTTCAATGCCGAGCATGGGTCAAATTGTTTCGGAGCATGTGTAGGAATTTTGCGTGTCGGAATTGCTACAGACGATCGGAATTTCCAACCAAAAAATTGAGAACATGCTCTCAATCTTTTGCTGGCTGGAATTCGGCCAGCAAAAGTCAGATGGAGCATACACACGATCGTTTTTTCCGACTAAAAGCTCTCATCGGTCTGTTGCTGGCCGAAATGCATGTGTTCATGTGTACGCGGCATTAGCTGTGCTTAGTAGGAAATGTTTATATGTTCATTTTGGTGCAATAAGAAGAAGGCGGGGGTGATGCGGGATGACATAATCTGTTTAATTGATATCTCACATAGAGGTCTTACTGATAGAAGAAAAGGGCACAGGGTTGACCTTATTTGTATGCTAAGATACAGAATGGTGTTGAGCTTAGAAAGAAGGTAGGAAATATGCTATGGTAAAGGCAGCTGCAGTATTCTCAGGTTTAGGGCACTCCTTGGGCTTAGATTACACCAATATTACTTTCTAAAAAAGCGATTCGCCATGGAACGTTTTTTAGAGTGTGGTACACGTGCCTCTTTTTTTTTTTATGGCATGTGCACAACCCATACATCTGCCATTACAGGCTGCCAGGACGGTCAGGGGGCGATAAAACAAAAACAAAGAAAAAATCCCAGCTCAACTTACCAGCCTGCAACAAACCAAATTGTCCTGTCTAACAGTTCACGTTAAAAACAGGGTTAGTTTGCACAAATTTGCAAATACATGTGTAAGTTGCAGAGGCTGTGACAAGGCAACCCAGTATTATCTGCAGTCCTAACTCTGTAGATTTTGAGAGCCTCCATAGTAGGAGCACATATATAACAATGAATAGACTGAGGGCAGGTATGCCTGGAGGGAGCCCATCCCTCCTTAAAGGGACAGGAGTGCAGTGGACACCCAGCAAATAACACAATGGCAGTAATGGTGTCCAGTGCGCCCCCTCACCAAATAACCAACAGTACAAACAAACGGCAACTGTCCCAACCTATGACTGGCCTTAACAGCAAAGAGCATATGGAGCATGTCAAACAAAATGATATATGTGCTCCTACTATGGAGGCTCTCGAAATGTATACAATTAGGACTGCAGATAATACTGGGGTACCGTGAAGTGGCTCTGCAGCTTATGCATGTATTTGCAAATGTGTTCAAGCTAAACCCCTGTTTTTAACGTGATCTGTCAGACAAGATAATTCGTCTTTTTTGCAGGCTGGCTGGTAAATTGAGCTGGAAATTTTTCTGTTTTTGTTTGACATGTGTCGCCCTTCCATATGCTCCTTGCTGTTAAGGCCAGTTATAGGTTGGGGCAGTTGCCGTTTGTTTATACTGGTGGTCTTGACTGTAAATAAGACCTTATATACCTAAAAGGAAGAATGTACAAAATAACAATGAAGATCTACACTTGCCAATAGATAGAATAAGTTATACAAGAAATACAGTGTTGCGCTATTATTGTATCACTTACAAAGAGTTCATAGACACCTGGTTTGCTGGATGATCTTTCCCCCAATGTATCCTTATAACATCTTCAGAGCGTGCATGAAGAACAAAACTGCAGAAACAAAACAATGTCTCCAAGGACTCATTTACACTTGCATTGGACTCTTAAAAACGGCGGTGGACCAGTTTTCAGAAAGAGGTTAAGCAGTGACTGTCAGGCATTGAGAAGACAATGCTGCTGCCTCCTGAATGCCTATTTTTTCTGCTGAACAGGAATTTTGAAGGAGAATACCATAACCAAGAACAAAACATTTGGCTCACCGCTCACGGCTGCGGTGAAGCCCCATTCGCTTGAAGGGGTCTTTTTGGAGGTGGTACTGCCTATGAGCTGTGCCACGGGACACATATTTTTTGCAATGTTGCACTAACGCTGTGACGGTGGGCACTAAAATGGGCGGTAGCCATGTTAACTTGCGGCTGGAGTGTCAGGGTGGAAAAAAAAAAAAACAACTCAACCGGCAATTTTTTACGCCCACCTGTGTAAACCACTGTGGCCTAAATATATCAATGGATTTTTTACCTGTAGACATAAGTGTAGTTTTAGTAATCAAGCCACAGCAACCTATTACAAACTTTCATATCATGAACATTCCTTAGTAATTATGAAGCAAGTTAAAGGCAAAGGTAACAATGTGGTTAGTCTTATGGCCCCTATATATGTTATTAGGGTAATCAACTGGACTTCATCAACTCCACCACCGCAAGTGGTTAAAGTGGAACTTTACCCATAACAATTTAATAAAAAATAGTGTTCTTTAACAAGAAACATACATTCCACATTAATAATTATGCTACCAAAATTAGTGTGTGCTGTAAATTGCATCCAGCATTGTTCCTGTTTCTTCATGCTGGAAGCTGCCATTTTTCTGAAGCCCAGGGCCCCTGAACAGCAGTATATCTTTAGGCTGTCAGCAGATCGGCCTCTACAAATTTGTCACATTGCCTAAAAATAGAGAGCAACTGAGCATGTGCAGCGCAGAATTAAATAATCTATTACCTACAAAAGGGGCCAGCCTGAAGTAACTTAGCACAACTTTCCACTTTAAAGTGATAGCAAAGGCTTATTTCTATTTTTAAAATAAAAAAAACATGTCATACTTACCTGCTCTATTCAATGGTTTTGCACAGAGCAGCCTAAATCCTTCTCCTCTCAGTTCCCCCTCCGGTGCTCCTGGCCTCTCCCTCCTGCTCAGCGCCCCCAAGAGCAAGCAGCTTGCTCTGGAGGTACTCAAGCAGGCTCGCTCCCGAGCTCCTCATTGGCTCACTGGTCTCAGCCAATGAGGAGGGAGAGTCCACAGAAAGCCAAGTCTCTTGTGCACTTTGCTGGATCACGATCTAGCTCAGGTAAAGGTTTTGTACCTTCATGCATAGGATGGTAAAAAACCTTAAGCCTTTGGAACCACGGTATGGAACGAGGAGAATGAGGCAAAAAGATGAATAGAAAATAATGTAAGGATAAAGAGAAAAGAAAAAGGGGGGAGGGGGGGTATCCAGTGGAAAGTTGACCTACTGGTTTCCTTGAGTAGGGAAAATGACAAATTGTAATAGTCAGAGGATGCTTAAAGTGTTGAACTAGAGAAAACAATCCAAGCACACCAAGTTTCCATTAACTTTGAGTGGCGTTGTAGGGGGCACTTTTCTACTGACCTCCAGTGACACTTTTCTACTGACCTCCAGTGACACTTTTCTACTGACCATTAATGAAAAGGAGCATGTCTCCATTGACCACCAGAGGAGCTCTCCATTGACCACTAATGTAAGTGTGCAGCTTTCCACTGACCACTAATAAAAAAGGGACACTACAATTTTCACTGTGTATCTTCTCTAACAATTATTATCGTTTCAAGTGGAAGTCTGGTCTAAACGTATCTAAACTTAAATCTACTTCTATCCTCATTCTAAGCCCTATACTAATTACCCTCTAAAGGGAAGATGTGTATACTTACTTAATCTAATGCCGCGTACACACGTTCAGACTTTGTCCGCCGGACCTAGTCCGCCGGATTGTCCGCCGGACCTAGTCCGGCGGGACTTCCCCACACACGCCCGGACTTCCGAGCGTGTGACTTGCCCACTTCTCCGGCGGACAATCCGCTGGAAAAAGTCAGCGGGAATGAACTGACTTTCCGATGAGCGGCAAGTCCGTTCATTTCAAAAGTCCGGCGGACTAGCCTACTAACGGCGGGATTGTCCACCGGACTGCCAAGTCCAGCGGACAATTTTAAAACAAAACTTAAAACCTAGTCCGCCGGACTTTTGGCGCCAAAAAATCCACCGGCGCCCACACACGAGGGGAGTCCAGCGGACAATCCCGCGGGATAGTCCCTTCGTGTGTACGCCGCATAAGGGTGCGCAAGTCCGGTTATGTGATTGGCTCCCAGTGCTGGCTTCAGTGGAAAGAAGGGACAGTGGACAATGGATGCCCCATAGTAAATCTTCGGGTGACATCACTGCCCAGGCGCTGCAGCTGTTCCCTCTTGAATCCAGCTAATGGGAAAAACATGTGACGGGATCAGAGAGCCCTTAGATTATGTAAGTACAAGCATCTTACCTTTACAGGGTACAGGGCTTAGAATGGGGGTGGGAGTAGATTTAAAGAAGTTGTAAAGTCAGAAGGTTTTTTATCTTAATGCATTCTATACATTGAGATAAAAACCCTTCTGTGTGCAGCAGGCCTCTTAATACCTACCTGAGCCCCATCTCTGTCCAGCGATGTCTAATAGTGTCTCGGCCATCCGAGACTCCCCCTCCTGATTTGATGAGACATAGCAGCGGCGTCATTGGCTCCCGCTGCTGTAAATCAAAGTCGGCTAGCCAATCAGGAGGGGCAGGGGCGGGGCCGCAGCTCCATGTCTGAATGGACATAGGGAGCTGTGACTCGGCTCGGGTGCCCCCATAGCAAGCTGCTTGGTGTGGGGGCACTCATTAGGAGGGAGGGGCCAGGATCACAGAAGAGGGACCTGAGAAGAGGAGGATCTGGGCTCCTCTGTGAAAAAAAACACTACACAGAGCAGGTAAGTATAACATGGTTGATATTTTTATAGAATAAAAAACGAGACTTCACATTCACTTTAAGCTTAGATAAGTCTACACCAGACTTCCACGTTATGTTAATGAATTTTAATGAAATTAAAGTTGTTGTGTAGAGTGGGTATCAGACACAGTACATTAGGTCAATAATGTCACATCCCTTTCGGTCTCCATTATTATATCTACTTACTGATTTACATGTTATTGTACTCTGAGCTGTAGATATAGTTTTAATCAGGGAAGTCATAAATTATTCAGATTCCTCTGTGGTAAAAATGTTGAGAAAGGCTTCTCTATAGGCGTATATCCTGCTGCAGAATCAGCAGTTAGAGCTGCATAAAGATGTGATGTTATTATGGGGCAACATCGTATCAATTGTGCAACTTATTATATCTGCTGATAAGCACAGATCTCTATTCGATATGGTTATTTTGTACTCGTTTATATGCTACTTTTCCTTCTCTAGCCATTAACAGCCTAGGGCAAGTCCTTGACCAGACTGCAATGCTTTAACAGCAGCCAAGAACAAGGAGGTCAGGGACCTGGCTGTACTGTTTGGGATGGAATGAGTAACTGGCCCAAAATAAGTAAAATCTTTTGTTACTTGGCAGCTAGCACAATTTATATACAGTACATGTTGTAATATGGGAACTCAAGACCACCAGCCAGACCCTTGTAAAAGTAACAGTTTTTATTGAACTTACAAAACAGGAAAACAAAAAACTGAGCAAACAGTCTATACTCCTGGAATAACAAAATCAAACACCTGGCTCACCGCCAGTACCTCAGTCCGACAATTGGGTTTAGGGTTCCCACCTGTTTCAGAACACACACGACAAGCCACAGAGAGTCCACATTTGTTCACAACTATGAACCACTCAACACTACCATACAGACATGTTCTGCTTCCTTTCAGCTGTTTTTCAAGACTCTCTTGCATGTAGCTTAACCCCTTCAGGGTCAAAGTCCTGTCGGGGGAGTCAAGGGTGGAGAAAGATTGGGGGACCTAGTAGAAGACAGACTGAGCAATAGCATGCAATGTCAAGCTGCAGCTACCAAAGCTGGCAGAATATTAGCATGTATAAAAAAGGGGATATACTCCAGAGGCAAAACTAGAATCCTGCCACTTTATAAAACTCTGGTCCGGCCACATCTGTCAGTATTCTGTCCAGTTCTGGTCACCAGTCCACAGAAGGAGTTGTACTGGAGCTGGAGCTGGAGAGAGTCCAAGGAAGGGCAACTAAATTAATAAGGGGACTGGAGGTCCTTAAATACGAGGAGTGACTAAATTTAGCAGTAAATTTCTTCTCGCTGGGGAAGAGGCGCTTGAGCAGGGACATGATAGCGATTTACAAATATCTCAATAGTGATCCCAGCGTAGGAAAAAAGCAATTTAATCTCAATGGGTGTAGGAGGACAGGCGGTTACTCAATAAGATTGGAGGAGAAGCGGTTTAACCTTAAAGAGGAGTTCCTCCCGCCCCTTTAAAAATTAAAAGTCAGCAGCTACACATACTGTTGCTGCTGACTTTTAATATTAGGACACTTACCTGTCCTGGAGTAAAGCGATGTTAGCACCGCAGCCGATGTTTACATCGGCTGGTTGGGTGCTGCCGCCGCCATTGCTGGGAAGGGAACCCGGCAGTGTAGCCTTTGGGCTTCATGGCCAGGTCCCTACTGCTCTCTCACTGGCCCAGCAGAAGGGGAGGGAGGAGGAGGGGGGCCGAGCTGCTGACATAATTCGCTGCGGCCCGGTCTCCCGGAAGTGGGGACAGATTGCCTGTAAAAAACAGGTACCGACTCCCCCCTCGAAAGGTGCCAAATGTGGCATCGGAGGGGGGAGGAATCAGATAAGTGGAAGTTCCACTTTTGGGTGAAACTCCGCTTTAAGCTGCACAGGGGTTTTTTCACTGTCTGGGCAGTAAGAATGTGGAACACAATTGGTGGTGTCAGCGGGGAGTATTGATATTTTTAAAGGACTCTTAAACGTGCATCTTAAAGAACACAACATACAGGGATATGGGAAATGATTATCGACATTGACGCATGTACACCTACACAGGTTGAACTGGGTGGACTATTGTCTTTATTTAACCTTACCAACTGTAACTATGTAACTAGTTGTCCCTGTAATCAGGGTTTGAAGGTTCTTTCCCACCCAAAGCCTCTCTGAACTTCCAAACTCTGGGTCCCAAATAAGAACTTAGCAGTCATGAGAGAACTGTAAATCAGTCCTCTTCAGTCCAACTGGACTCCCCCGGAATCCCTCAAACTGAATGGGTGAGAGCCCCTAACTACACAAAGTCATCGCCATAAAGGGAACACATATCTCCCTTTCAGGACCCATCCCTGGCGTCCTGTACAATTTATTTCAAATATGTGTATAGCTGCTTTACTGTGGTTCAGTTTTTATAATTCTTGAATGTTACTTTAAAATTGATTACTTTAGCAAAATGAAATAGAGAAAAACTTTGGGTTCCCATTAGACTCGTCTGTTTATATTTAACCTGGTAGGTGTCACTGCGCTGATCTCACTGTCTTTCTGAAGACGCCAAATAAGAACACCAAAGAAGAATAATGTCATATCCAATTAACACTTTTTCTCCTAGAATAACAGCGAGCTGCGTGAGGAGGAAGTTAAACTTATTTGTTCGATGTGTTGAAATAACTGTAAAAAGCGGTGGGTTTGCCTCTGTTCCCTAATGTCTGTCCTGTCTGCTGATGATAAATGAGTAAAGTCTACAATGAGCACATACAACACAATGCACAAACACCGCTCCAGGCCACAATACCCCAGTTAACAAACCATTGCTGATTGTCAGGGGAATTCTAAATAGAATTCCGGAATTAAAAATGAACCGGTAGAATTTGTAGGCTTTGTGCTATGATTTTTATCAGTATATTTCTGTTTTGTAGTTGGTCATGCATACTGACTATCCATATATAGGTCTTAGATTTAAAGGGTAGCTGTAGCTTCAGTTATAAAAAAAATGACTGGAATAGTGGACATTTCAGTAACTTTGCACAATATGCCATATATACAGTATATACATATATATATATATATATATATATATGATAAGACTGCATACCATACAGAAATGCTTAGGATCCTCGGAGACACGCAGACATATTCCTTGTTGTCCAAGAACCCTACCTCTGACTACAAGAAAATCCTGACCGACCTTGTGGACACGGGCGTCCAACTGGGTATCTTGGACAGGAAGGAAAAACATTATCTTGTCCCTGTGTCCCCTCGAATCCCAATTATGTACTATCTCCCTAAGGTCCATAAAAATACTACCCATCCACCCGGACGTCCCATCATTAGTGGTCTGGACTCCATCACGTCCCGTATAGGAAAATATATTGATTTTTTTCTTCAACCGATAGTTAAGACAATACCCTCGTATTTGAAAGACACTAGGGATACGATTTCCAAATTACAACAGGTCAGTTACTCTAGTGACTTGATCCTGGTAACTGCGGATGTCACTTCCCTATATACCTGTATTCCTCACCATTTAGGGCTTGAGTCCGTTGAAACATTTTTAGGCAGAATTAGAACCATCCCCAACACCCAAAAGAGGTTCATAATGGACCTCTTACGTTATGCTACCAAACATAACTACTTTTGGTACGACGGCAAATTTTATTTGCAACAAAAGGGGGTGGCCATGGGCGCTAAGTTCGCCCCCAGCCTTGCAAATATTTTCATGGGCAAATGGGAGGAGGATGTCGTCCATGTACTGGACCCCCCACAATTAGTGCTGTGGTCCAGATATATCGACGACATCCTCCTCCTATGGAAGGGGTCTGTGGATTCCCTTAATCAGTTCATGACTCTACTCAATGCCAATGACATTGGCATTGAACTTACTTACGAGGCCAGCCCCTCGTCTATTCATTTCCTGGATTTAGAAATTTCAGTTATCAATGGCCAAATTACCACCAAGACGTTTTTTAAAACCACCGACCGGAATGGCTACATCCCGGTCGATAGTTGCCATCACCCGTCATGGCTTAGTTCCGTTCCACGCAGCCAACTCATGCGTATCCGTAGAAATTGTTCTCAGCTCCCTGATTACCATGAACAAGCCCTTATTCTTAAAAACAGATTCATTGACCGGGGCTATGAGGCATCCATCATAGACAATGAAATTCAAAAAATTGCATCTATTGATCGTATGTCTCTGCTGACAGAGAAGCCCCCTAAAAACAAAGATGATAAATTCCGGTGGTCTTTTTTTACCAAGTTCTCGGTTCAACACAAGCAAATCAAAGGTATATTTCAAAAACACTGGGACGTTTTGAAAAACGATCAAATCCTAGGGCCCATTTTACCTGAACGTGCAGGAGTTATCTATAGGGGAGCCCCTTCCTTGAGAGGCAAAGTTGCACCAAACATCATGGATCCACCCAATCCCCCTTCTTTTTTCCATGATATGAAGGGCTTCTATCCTTGCCGCAAGTGCAACGTATGTGCCAACAATACTTGCAGGAGAAAGTGCGATACCTTTAAATCCAACATTACAAATAGAGAATACAAAATGGAATGCTTTGTGACGTGCCACACCAAATTTATTGTTTACCTCATTACCTGTCCATGTGGTAAACAATACATAGGTCGGACCAAACGCACATTCGCTATTAGAGTAAATGAACATTTGGCCGCTATCAAAGCTGGACACACCAATCACAGCGTCTCCAAACATTATCTTCTAAATCACAATCGAAATCCAGCAGGTTCCCGTTTTCAGATCATAGACAAATTCGTCCCTCACTGGAGGGGTGAGTCGAACATAAGGGGTGTATCCCGACTCGAAACATTCTGGATACACCAGATTAAGTGTTATGTTCCTCACGGCCTAAACGTCGAGTGGGACATTAACGCTTTTATCAACCGCGCATGATCCCACCCGATGTGTCTTACAAGAAGACTACACTATATTAGAGGTTAAGACATCCACCCCCCATCTATTGCAGATCAATTTTTTCTTTGATTTAGGATACTTATGTTAGGCGTTGATGCTTTAGAGGCATTTGTACAGCCACCTTACACTTTTTTGACACATAGTGAAGAACCGATAGTAATTGTCTATTCTTGACAACTTCCATTTTGCCAAACCTTTTCTTTTGGTTATTAACAACATTTGGGACCACTTTATAGGTCGCTTGTCACTTTCCATATATTGATTGACTGCACAACGGAACCCTGCTGGGATTTGGACAATTCTAATGGATACATATTATGTTTCCATATAACTTTAATGGATGCATGTTATGTTTTCATTTGTCAGACCTATAGATCGTTTGCCATTTTTGACCTTTTTTTATTCTGTTTATATACATTGATTGCCCAAATTATGCCATCTGTGTTGTGATCTATGTAACCTTATTATATATTAATCACTGTTTCTAACCAGCCAGACTCTAGTTTCAGTCCCCTCTTTCGCCATCTTGTGGTTAATTTCCGCATTGGTTCGATTTCGTTATTCCCTTTGTTTACACCTCTCTGAGGCTACTGACGTCACGTCCGTTTTCTCACTTCCGGCGCGACATTTCCGCCCTGGTCGTCACTTCCGGCGCATCACTTCCGCCGCGGCGTCCCATGTGGCTGATGTCCCCTCTGGCGCAGTTGAATTTCGGTCTAACCCTGCCGCACGATTGGCGCTGTCCCTAGGCAGGCCCATCTACATTTTTGTCCACCTATCAACTGTAAGTCAGTTGACCACTAGCACCCGCATTGGTCATTCAGGTATTTTTCGCCCGCCCACATATTAGGTGTGTTTCCCTGGGGAAATACTCCCGCCATAGCCCTACGAATGCTAAGGACTGTTATTCATACATTATGTTCCTATTGGCTAAAATTATTGGCTATGAGCTCCACTCCCCCCGATTGGCCCTTTCCTGCCCCAATCCACCAATACCAGGTAACAAGGAACAGGAAACAGGAAGTGTGGCTGATTGGAAAAACTCAGGTGCTTCATGTGGTTTAATTGTTTTGTACATTATATATAACGCAGCAGGAGTAAGCAGGAGCATACCCCAGCAGAAGTCTCTTCAGACGAAACGCGTCGGGTCTCCTAGCATTACCGCCTACTGCGTTTTTTACTCGATTTTATTTGAACAGCTCCAGTCATTATATTTGACTTATGTGTTGGATGCATGTTCCTTTTTATAATAAAAGTGAACCCTTATACTTTGGGTTTTACACAATGAGGAGTCCCTCTTCTGTTCTTTTGTCTCTATCCATGGCGAGTCTGACCGAGAAGTACTGATCCAACTACATCGATCTAGTTGCCATTCGGTCGGTGAGTATTCAGTAAGGACCTCGTGACGTCCCAGCTCACACTTCCAACTTCCACAAATTTGGTACCAGGAGGTAGCCATACAAGCCGTTTCTGACCTTTCACTTCTGGTGAGTTGGTCCACCATATATGGTAAGCGCTTAGGATTTTTCCCTTTTGGTTGCCGTGTTGCCCTTTTATGAGAGGATACAGCATCTGAACCACATTTTCATCACTGTTTTTCTTTACATCCGAATTTTACTACCATCACTGCTTTGCTTCGTATCATTTGGACTTTATGAAATAGTTCACTCTACCTGAAACTCAATTTGTCGTTTTTGTTTGTTCATAAACCACCAACACCAGGACTGCTCATAGAGGTTTCCCAAAGAGAACCATTTTTTCACTTGTTATTCACCGAATAAGTGTATTGTGATGTGTAGTTTTATTGTTCACTGCCACATTTTCTTACTGATCAAGTGACAGGTTTTATAGGTATTCTGATGACACGCGGTGTATCTTGATATACTTATTTGCTCCAGCCCTCTTACTTCCCAGTATTTTTTATATACCAAGGTTCTAATATCAGGGATATAATAATATAGGGTTATGACACATGTATACACATTATTTGTGTAATTCTATTTTGATTATTGTACACATTTATATCACTGTTTTTAGACACCTTTTGTATCGATTGACAGCCCACATGAGTTTGGTCACTTTAATTGGAAAATTAGTGTTGTGATAATCTCATTAAATACCCACACAGGGTGAGCGTGGACCACTTGATAGTGTACCCACACTTCCTGGTCTATCTAGTTTGGAGGTACATCATGCCCTCATTTACCTAGAGGACATGACGTCCACCACCTATTTGACCTATTTCGAATATTTTTCATACCAATATTCTGAACAGTAAAACTGGTTGTTGATCCCTCCAGTCTACTACCATTGCTGTACAGAGACATTCTTTAGCGCTACACTGTTACACACCTTCATATATATATATATATATATATATATATAGTGTCTAAATAAAGGTTATGAACAAGGATTCTCAGCCAGGCAGGTTCAGGGGCTCAAGGGAGCTTGTGTCCTGCAGAGGATATTAGCTTCTGGGTTTCCCCAGTATTTTGCTCCAGGTCCGTTCTAGGACCTGGAGCCTGGAGATTTCAAAATGAATCGGGAGGGATGAAATCCCCAATCCTGGGTCCAGGTTTTGTGAACAGCCAACACACTAATTGGTCAGGTATGTGCTTGGTCTTTAGGCCTCATGCACACTGAATGTTATGAAAACAGCAGTAGCATTAGCTGTAGAAAGATGTAGCTGTAGAATGAGTTTTGCAGCATTTTTGCAGTAGAGGTTTTCAGCATTTTTTAGCGTTTACGTTTTTTAGCTTTTTTTATAGCAAAACTATACTCCCACAAAAGTTAATGGCTCAAAAACGCTGATGAACACAGAATAGTATGTTTTTCATCATTTTTAACCGCTTGCTGACCAGCCGCCATCATTATATATATATATATATATATATATATATATATATATATATTGTGGCAGAGGAAGGCTCTGTCCCTATGAAAATGGGGTTAAAGTGGACACAGAGTCTGCATATCAGCTGAGTGCAGAGCTACAGAGCGTTAATCTGAAACAGAGAAAACTGCTCTGGCAGTTTTCTCAAGGTTTTGCTAGTTCCCTATGGGGCTCTGTAGTTTGGAGATCCTTCAGAGTCTTGGGTGGGACGGGATCTCCAACCCTGTGTCCGGGTCTTGTGGATAGCCAGCAGGGTGTGTGCCCAGGTGCACACAGCCTATATAACGAGGGTCTGGTGAGAGCAGAGGGGAAGGGAAGGTGGAGCAGTGGCTGCTAGGAAGTGTCTCTGTGTGAGGATAGATGCTGTGTGCATTAACCACTTCACGACCGCTCACTGTATATATACGTCATTTTTTTGAAGAGGGATATCTCGGTAACGGCAGCAGCTGCTGCCACAACCGAGGTATCCCTCTTTACAGTGAGCGGTCCCCTTTCCGATAATGGTGGTCATCGCGGCGGATTCGCCGCGAGATCACCGTTATCGGCGGCGGGAGAGGTGCCCCCCCCCCTCCCGCCGCTCTCCCGTGCCTTCCGCCGCTTACCGGAACCGTCGGCAGCGGCGGAGGCGATCGGGTCCGTTCCCTGCCTGTGTATAGAGATGAGTGAGGCTAAGATGGCCGCCACTCATCTCTATACCATAGGAGGGCGGAAGCGACGTCAAAAACGTCACTTCCGCCCATACGTCTTAAAGGGAAATTTACAAATGTCATTTTTTTAAATGACATTTTTTAAATTTTTTTTTTTTTTTTTTTCCCATTGAAGTCCAAATATGAGATCTGAGGACTTTTTGACCCCAGATCTCATATTTAAGAGGACCTGTCATGCTTTTTTCTATTACAAGGGATGTTTACATTCCTTGTAATAGGAATAAAAGTGATCAATTTTTTTTTTTTTTAAAAACTGTGTAAAATATAATACAATTAAGTAAAATAAATAATAAAAAACAAAAAAAAAATTTTTAAAACACCCCGTCCCGACGAGCTCGCGCGCAGAAGCGAACGCATACGTGAGCAGCGCCCGCATATGAAAACGGTAGTCAAACCACACATGTGATGTATCGCCGCGATCGGTAGAGCGAGAGCAATAATTCTAGCCATAGACCTCCTCTGTAACTCAAAAAATGCAACCTGTAGAATTTTTTAAATGTCGCTTATGGAGATTTTTGAGGGTAAAAGTTTGACGCCATTCCACGAGCGGCCGCAATTTTGAAGCGTGACATGTTGGGTATCAATTTACTCGGCGTAACATTATCTTTCACAATCCAAAAAAAAATTGGGCTAATTTTACGGTTGTCTTATTTTTTTATTCAAAAAAGTGACTTTTTTCCAAAAAAAGTGCGCTTGTAAGACCGCTGCGCAAATACGGTGTGAAAAAAAGTATTGCAACGACCGCCATTTTATTCTCTAGGATGTTAGAAAAAAAACAATATATAATGTTTGGGGGTTCTAAGTCATTTTCTAGCAAAAAAAACAGTTTTAAACATGTAAACACCTAAAATCCAAAACGAGGCTGGTCTGGAAGTGGTTAAGAAGCTCAAAGCTGTGTGCATTGAAGAGCTTCAAAGCTGTGTGCGTCCAAGAAGCTCAACGCTGTGTGTGTTGAAGGGATTCAAAGCTGTGTGTGTCCAAGGAGCCTAAAGCTGTGTGCATTAAAAGGCTTGAAGCTGTGTGCGTCCAAGGAGCCTAAGACTGTGTGCATCCATGCACCCCTTTTTTGAATGGCAAGTACCTATAGCAGCAGTACTGTTGAAGAATAGCCAGGTGGGCTAGCATTTTCATTTAGATTTTATGTATTTAATTGAAGCTTTGACCCCCTCAGTCCGCTGCAGGCAAGAGGAAGCATTTCCTCAATCTCCTTTCTCCCAGCAATCAAACTGCCACATTTTAATTTGACTGCAAATGTTGAATACACTTTACGCTCTGTTAGCCAAAAAAGCTATTTCTATGATCCCCTTATATCCTGGTTCACTTTATTAATATAAATTTGACTTTAAGGATAAGCCTTGCCCCTCTAACTAAACAAAACCCATAAGACCCCTGTGCAAGAGAACACATATATGACAAAAATAGCATTCCAATGGACAGGGAGATGACAGATGGGTGGAGCTTAACCTCAAAGTCAGGGAAGTCGATGACCTAGAGACAAAGTGAAGATAAATCAGTAAGTCGCAAAAAAGGAAATTCTACTGTATGAAAAGTCTGGTGCCTTCTTTTTGGCACATGTTTAAAATGGCAGGCAGGTCTGCTTCAGATTAGCAAATACTACCAAGGATAACGTACAGAACATGCCCTTATTTCGAATCTTGGCGAGGGCACTATCTGCATGGAGTTTGCATGTTCTCATTGTGTTTGTATGTGTTTCCTCTCAAGCCTATACAAATGGGGTATGTTAAGGAAAGACCCGAAGATCACATAAAAATTCAATGGGAAATGTTTTCAAGCGAATCAGATACGGTGCCAAAGAGTTGGCCCATGGAATCACTGAGAGTCGGACTGTAAAGCTGGCCATACATTATACAATTTTCTTGTTCAGTTTCCTTTAGATTTGCCTTCAACTATGTAGTGCAAAGGCCTGACTGATTGTATACACACTGAAAGTGTTTAGGTTTGACCTCATATTATATGGTTTTGGTAAATCTAAAGGAAAAGTGTACAAGAAAATTGTATAAGGTATGACCAGCCTAAATGTATATCACACATACACACCAAAGCTAAAAGTGTACCTTTATGTAGAACAATGTTTGCCAACCTTAGTCCTCAAGTACCCTCAACCACTTGAAGAGTCTGTTGTTAAGGGAAAAAGTGAGAGGCCCACATCCCTAATTTAGTACACAAAACCAGAAACACCCTCTGAATGGGACTTTTAGGGCATCAATCACTTCAGTAATATATAAAAGAGTATACAGGCATACCCCACTTTTAAGTACACAATGGGGTTTATTTACTAAAGCTGGAAAGTGTATTTTATTGAAAAAAAGTTAAAAGTTTATTCCATAACAAAATACAATAAAATAAGCGAAGCAGTTAACATGACAGATAACCATTTGATCAGTCAACACATTGGTTTGATGAAGACAGTACAGGGGGTCCCCGACTTACGAACACCCGACCTACGAACATCCCCTACTTACGAACCGGGCTCTGCGGGGACCCTCCGCCATTTTCCGCCGTCCTCCGGACGTTCCAGACGGAGCCTCGGAAAATGACGGCAAACTTCGGAAATGTCCGTAATTTGCCACGCATGCGCAGAACGGCATTAGACGGAACATCGGAAATGTCCGTAATTGTCGGTCTGCGCATTCACGGCCGACTTACGAACAATTCCGAGATAAGAACAGGCGGCCAGTCCCTAACGAGTTCGTAACTCGGGGACCCCCTGTAATAGCCATCAAGTAGCCCCAATACGCCATGTTCTAGGAACTTCTCTTAGGTAAATTAGCTGTCATGCATACCAAGCCAATGTCACTGATTTAAAGCACCTGTGCGAGGTGATGACAATCCTGAAAACATCACTGGTTGGGGGTACTTAAAGTGTTACTAAACCCAGGACCCTGCATTCACTATATCCGATCTCCCACAGTACACAGAACATGAAGATGCAAATATTTTAGTAAATATAAACTTCTAAATACCTTTTCTCATCAGCAGTTAGATCAGTCGTGTGACTTCTATCAGTGTCTGGTTAAAGCCTGCAGGAGGGGTTTTCATTCTCCTATGACTGTTCAATGAAGCTGCAGGACACCTGACCCTCTGTCTGGACAGGCCCTGTGCTGATCACATGCACTCTCCCAAGAAAAAGAAAAATCTCTAGCAATACACACCAAACATGTGCAGCTTGTCCTCTAAAATCTGTTCTATCAGGAGAATAATTGGGGACAGCGCAAGAAGGGAAGGAACAGAGACCACAGGATCAAACAGCCTTTTTACATATTGCAGAGGATTAACCCCTTAGGTTCCACAGTGAGTATAACAAGCATGCTTTACTGCATATACACACTGATTTTACTGTTGTGGGTTTAGTAACACTTTAATGTGGAACTTCACTCTCTAATCTTTATGCTGCTAGTAAATAGATAGGAAAGTATATCATATTTGCTTGATTTCAACTTTTTTTTTACATTTCTGCAGTTACTTGCTGGTTTCCATGCCTAAGCAAATTATGTCATACATCCCAGGAGTCTTCAGTAGGGGAGGAGGAGCTTTCTCAACTAAGCACACCCTCTCTTGCTTGCATGCCTGAGCTAAGGGCAGGTGTATTACAAGGAGTAAATGCTATATGAATAATCTGCCCTTACTCAAGATGGCCACTGCTAGAAATGCTAGGGGGTGTCTTTCAAAGTCATTTCTCAACAAAATAAAGCATGGAGGCATGGATGGATGGGGGCGTTTGCTTTGAATATTAAAAATGAATGAAATAGCATTACTGGCTTGTGTGGTGCTCATATGAAGTGTAGTTCCACTTTAAGGACTGAAGTTGGGCACCACTGATGGGGAAGGATCCAGTTAAGAAATGCATTGTTTAAATCGCACAGACCTGTATCTCCTCCTTCCAAGAAGCCGGGGTCAAGCTAAACATTAATCAATGCAAGCCTGCCTGACTCTGCCTCCTCGAAATCCAATTGCAAACAGCGGTCGGTGAAGAAATGAAGAGCTGTATGGGGCTCATCAGGCTTGCCACTTCTAAATTGGCTTCTTCTTCTTATATTTAGCAATGTGTACTATATAATTTAACTATTTCAGACGCAATTTTTTTTATCCTTTAGGTGTTTTGAATATATCAAATTCCTCTATGCTTTAAAATATTATTTCTTTTTACAACTGGAAAAAAATACTTTTCTTTAAATACATTCAGCAACATCCTGCTGCAGAGTTGTGTGCTGCAAAATGAGTGATGTAATGCAGGTATTCTGTGGTTCTCAAGACACCTATAAAAGTAATAATTTCATATTATGTCCCAAGTTCCCTATATGAAACATAGAAATAAAGTGTAAGAGCTACAACTGTACAAGCCAGAGAGCAGAAAACATGATCCATGATTTTAGCATGGCATGCACACTCAGGCAGCCAACCAATCAGCTTTAAAAATCCAATGAAAGGCAGAACGATGATCTGGTTCTATGGTTTACTGCACATTACTGTCCTATTAAAGGCAAACATAAGCAAGCTGGGATCAATGGTGACCATGACATGCAAACCCAAAATCTATTTTTCAATATGTTTGTGTAGCAATATGGACTATAAGGTTTAAAGCACCGTACTTTCCAGTATCTCAAAGCATCCCCTGTCCCTCTAGTGACCAGTGCATCAGGTGACATCATATGTGTGCCAAACAAAAAGATTGTGGGATGAATAGTCCTCCCGTCATATAATTGCTTTGCACGATTATGTACCAGGACTACATATCCCAGGGGTCTTTGCTGCCATTTAGAGATTGCTGGGAGTAGCTCTAAAAGAAGCAAAAGCCCACACGGAGCTCTCTTCCTCCCGGGACTGATGCAAGACGGACCTCTCTGTGCAACAGGGAGAGAGATTTTGCAGTCTACCACCTTCCAACCCATAACCTCAGAGGCTTAGCTCTGCCGTTTGCTGTCGGACATCCTACTAGAACCATTCCGGTCACCTGCCATTCGGTGTGTGTCAAGCTTTACCGCTGCCTGAGTGTCGCTACACAAGTTTTTGTCCGGAAGACATTGGGGCGCTCTGGTCATTGGTGAGAGGGTAAAATCGCTCGACCTTTATCCATTCTTTGTCACAGTTACATTGAGACACTTTGCACAGACATCTCTACTTCAGGAATTCTTTACTGCATTTATTTGAACACTGTGCTTAGACATCTTTAGCCTTCCTTCCTACAAGAAATCAAATGTTTCCCACTACACCTAATCGGATTACAGTTAACAAGCTTCTACAGGCTGGTGAAGAGCATCAGATCTGCAGCATGGACTTTATTGCCATTACTGATAGAAGGGCCCCTATATTATCATTTCTAGACCTGCTCTCCCTTCTTAGGATATCATTATAGGCTGGCTAGTTTCCATCTTCCACAGAGTGGCCATCAAATCATTTAGCTGAAATATCCGTCTGGGGGGACTCAGACTCAGAACTCAGCAGATCTGTTACCCCCTCTTTGTGACAATGTTTCCCATTATTGGTTCAAGTTAAATATTCATAGACCCTAAATACACAGAGTTGTCTGATTATTACTCTACAGTGATACAAGGATGTCTGAACCCAGCCCACCCGAGTGTCGGGTGGGCTGGAATGTTCACCAGGTCATGGCCGTGCAGATGAGCAGGTAATTCTAAGCAGTCCTCAAGGGGGCCAGGCTACATTTGCACCATGTCACACAATATACATTTTCCTTACACAAACTGTTTTTGTGAAACAAAAATTTCTTACCAGTAATATTATTATATTAAACAGGATTTATATAGGGTCAACAGTTTACGCAGCGCTTTACAATATAAAGGGGGACAGTGTGATTACAATACAGTTCAATACAGAAGGAGTAGGTCGGCCCTGCTCATGGATTCTGATGTCCTGATTGGCCAGGAGGAGAAGCAGAAAGACAATAGCGAATGTTCATTTGCTAATGTCACAAGTGGGTGGGCCTTCGGCTCTTATCATGTGCTTAAAAAAAATAAAAAACTCGTAGAACTTTATGCGTCTGGCACCCGGCATGGAGATTAGGGGCCAGCGAATAGAGATTGGAGGGCCGGCACCCCTTATGGAGCGGCCGCCACTGGTCTGAAGGGAGAGGGAGGGGGTACAAAATGCAATGGCTGCAGGGGAGGATCTGATGGGGGTGACTAGGGTACAGTTCTTAGGTGGAGGTGGGGTAGGCTTCCCTGAATAAGTGAGTTTTCAAGGATTGCCTAACGGCGAACAGGGTAGGAGCTGACCAGACATACGGGGGCAGGGAGTTCCAGAGGATGGGAGAGGCTCTGGAGAAGTCCTGGAGGTGAGCATGAGAGGAGTTAACAAGGGATCTAGAGCAGGAGGTCTTGGGATGAGCGGAGAGGAACATTGATATCTGCAGATGAGGTTGGTGATGTAGCCTTGTATGTTGTGGTTAGTATTTTGAATGTTATACAATGGGGTAGGGAAGCCAGTGAAGAGATTGGCAGAGAGAAGCAGCAGTCATGGATCAGTTGGTAAGCACTTCCAGTTGAAGGCTGATAACACAAAGGGGTGGATTTACTAAAGGACACTAGATGATGCACTTTGCAAGTGCAAGTGCTCCAGAGCTCAGTAAATTAGATGAAGCTTTATTTTGCTAAGAATACCCAATTGCATGCAAAGAGAATAAAAAATAAATAAATAAAAAACAACAAAAATTCTGCTTGCACATGATTGGATGATGGAAGTCAACTGAGCTTACCCTCATTTACTAAGCAACTGCACTTGAAAATTGCACAGTATATTTGTCTTTAGTAAATCCACCCCTAAGTCTTGCAATTAGCAGCAGCAATAATGTCCACCTGCCATGCTCGCACCTTCAGTTGGCAGTAGAGCCAACTCCTAGGTCTATCAGACAGGCAGCCCAGCATTTCCTCCTGACAGGTGCCATATGTAATTAAATGGGGAGTACATAAAGAAACCTAGTTTTGTTTGCTACATGGTTACATTAACAAAACAGCATAGTCTGTTTTAGTGACATTTCTATGGGGCTATGGGAGTATGTACCAGGTACCACCACCTCGGCCCTCCAGCTGTTTTGAAACTACAAGTCCCATGATACATTTCAAGACCCTGACAATCACAGTCAATCAGAGGCAGATGCATGATGGGATTTATAGTTTCACCACAGTTGTAGTACCGAAGTTGCCTACCCCTGACTTAGAGGGTGCCTTGGTGCAGCCCCTGGTGACATACAGAGTGATAATGGTGTGATAGGTGATGGAACGCTCTCTGTACCAGACACTGAAAGAAACATGGAACACCAGTGCTGCAGGGTTATTTTATTGGTATAGCCAGCCACTGGCCCCATGATGCTGGAGGGGGGCTGTTATTGTTACAGCCAGCCACTTACAACCTATGCTGGGGGTTTATTGTTACAGCCAGCCATTGACCATCTATGTTTGGGTGGAATTGTTACAGGCAGCCACTGACCACCAATGCTGGGGGGGGGGGGTCATTTTACAGCCATCCACGTATCACCAATGCTGGGTATTTATTTTTACAGCCTGACACCACTCATTAAAACCGGGAGGTTAACATTACTACCAGTGACCACCAATCAAAGAAAGAATATTGCAGCCACTTACATCAGTACTGGAGGTTATTTTTGCACCACTTGCGCCAATGTGCTGGGGGTTATTATTACTACCAGTGACCACCAATCAAAGGAAGAATATTGCAGCCACTTACATCAGTACTGGAGGTTATTTTTGCACCACTTGTGCCAATGCTGGGGGTTATTATTACTACCAGTGACCACCAATCAAAGGAGGAATATTGCAGCCACTTACACAAGTACTGAGAGTTATTATTGGGCCACTTGCACCCATGATGGGGGTTATTATGACTGTCACTGACCACCAAAAAATGGGGGGATATTACAGCCACTTACACCAGTACTAAAGGTTATTATTGTGCCACTTACACCAAAGCTGGGGGTTATTATTATGACCAGGTTACACTAATGACACTGCTTAATTTACTCCCCCACTGCAAGCTATACGCCACTTTATGACCATGCCTCCAAATGTCAGGCCGACTGCACACTATTTGCACCACATTTCACTTCCTAATTCCTTCAAGGCTTCCCTACTAAGTATTTATAGTGCCAGATTTACAGGCTTATTTTTCAGTCTCTCTGCAAAAAGTTGCAATTGTACCAAAGATGTCTGCCTTCTACTGGCCAATTTTGCTGCCACCCCCAGAAGTATGAAATTTAATGTCAGGATTATTAAAGTTATTTAATTAAAATGTATTTAAAACTATTACAATAATTTATTTATTAAAATGTATTTAATTATTATTAAAAAATATCTGCGCCGGTTGCCTGACATGTTAGGTACACCATTGGTCTGTCCTAGAATTATTATTATTATTTACTTCAAAAGTAGAGTGACACTTTAAATGAACCTATTGATTTCTAGATTTTTCTTTCACAAACACATCCAGTATTTCTTTTTGTGAGTTACTGTACAATTACAGTACTGAATTATGCCGTAAATATAAAAGCCAAAAATAAAATGGCTTCTCATATGTTCTAGACATGGATGAACAGCTTAATGTTGCATGGTTGGATGTATTAGTCATCCTCGCACAGATATGTCATCCTTAATAAATTGGCCCATACACCTAACTGCTGGATCCTGCATACAGTGGGGAAAGATTATATATAGGCGAGCTCTGGGAATTTTCGGCTAAATGCTGACATTCAACAGAAGTAACGCTGACTGGCTGCAGGAGTAAGCTGGAATAAAGATGTGTTGTATAATTGTTTAGACGAACCAACTCCCCGTGAGACAATAAACCTTCAGTCTTATTTGGCCGTGCTTCAGTTTCCATCTTTATAAAGCAAAACTTGACTCTTACAAAGATCTAGTTATAAAAGGTCAAAATCAATATTTTGCTCTTTTTTTTTTCATTCAAAATATCGATCTGTTTTACCTATTTTTAAAGTGACTCTCTGGCTTTAAAAAAAAAAAAAAAATCCAATAAACGTTGTCTGCAGAAGTCTCGGAATACTTCCTTCTACAAAGGGGGGTTCAGTACAAACTCTGTTGTGTTCAATGCTACAGAATTTTTAGAATTTAATATTTTTTCAGAAGTGTTGGATACCTGAACCCCCTCTGCATTGAAAGGTTCATCCCAACAGCCCTAACACAGCTATAGGATAGAGTAGTGATGTAGGAGCCAGTGGAAGGAACCATTCAGCACAGCAGAGGCTCAGGCATCCAAAAGAGACAGTGAGGTATTCAGAGACTTTTTTTCTATTAGATTTTGATTAGTGATGGGGGAGAGTGTGACTCTCCACTAGATGTTTTTCATGTGCAGAATCTAGTTAAGCCTTAGTTCATATCTTTGAGGGCTACATTTTGAGCAGCTCATTCATTTCAATGGGCTGTACTGCCCGCGAGAAATGCAGGCAAAGAAGTCCCCAAACCTTTTTTTGGGGTTGGGTGACACAATGCAAAAGCGCACCATGGTTGCCGATGCGTGGGGGTGTCACTAAGAATTAATAGCACCCTGCATATCTGCTAAAGTGCAGCATGATTCTCTGCAGGTCCGGAAATCATGGAATTTTGTGAGCGTTTCTGGCACGCAGAGATGTGAGCCTAGCCTAAAGCAGACCTTCACACAGAAAAATAACTGTACACCATTGTATACCTCTGCAATCAAATCTTTTTTTATCATAGGTAGATGTATGTTTCTTCAGGTACTTCCTGGTTTCTTGCCTAGGCAAATTATGTCATACATCCGAGGAGTCTTCAGGAGTGGAGGAGGGCACTCCCTGCATGCCAGAGCTATGGGCCGATAGACTTCAGGAAGTAAATGCTACATGAATCATCTTCCCTTACTGAAGATGGCCACGGCCAGAAATGCTAGAGGGATGATTTTCAAAGTGATTTCCCAACAAAATAAAGCTTGAAGACATGGATGGATGGGTGAGTTTGCTTTGAATATTAAAGTTGAATTAATTAGCATTTTTGCTTTGTATTGCGAAGATGCAGCGTAGTTCTGCTTTAAGCTGGCCACACATGACCAAGTAAAATGCAATGTATGTGAGATCTAGGTATAAACAATATTGAGAGCATTCATTTCAGTTTTTTGGTGGTAATATGGGCTCTATGTGGTTCTTGAGGGTTATTAGGGAAGCAACTTACAACTATCAGGGACCTGTTCTTATTACAAAATGTAGCCCCTTGTTAGCCAAATTATCTTCATTTTTATTTAAAAATAAATAAATAAATGAAAGCTATATAAATATATGTAGAAAACAAAGTACCCTTAGAAAAGGCACAAATTCTTATCACCAATATCCAGTATGCCGCTTAATGAGCAAGACTGTGATTTTCTGCTTTATTGAAATTTCACAATCTCTGAAATCAGTTTTGCTTATATCAGTTTGTTTCTCCACTAAATTGTGACAAATGGTGGCAAATAGAGTTACAGGGCAATTCTGGACAAGTGCAACCTACTATTGAACTACTAATGCTATCCAGTAAGTATTAAAACCTTTGTGTAATTGTTTGGGGCAAGATTATAGAGTGTACCTTAACAGGGTCACTGGGGGTGTACTTCCTGATGTGTGTTCTGCAGAAGCTTTCTCTCGATCAACTTTATCTATCATAAAGGAGACACGTCCAAGTTCTGACAATTCTCTACACCAGACTGAGAGTAAATAGGGGACATATAGGGGGTGTGTTCAGGAATAGATTCTGGGGGTCTCAGTTGTCCTTATTACAGCCCAAAGTGGGGTGAACTGGACCACTAAAGCAATGCCTGGATTAAAAACAGAACTAGCATGCATATATTCTCAACATGTTAGAAAATCTTTGTGACCCTTAAAAAATGTAAACTTTTGTTCACAGAAAGGAGTGCAAGCTTTCCACCAAGTGTGAACTACAACAGAACATCAGCGAATTCAAGAACATAAGTCACAGTGGACCAACAGTGAAAAAAAATTCCCATCACCATCCATTCTTCACTGGAAATGTGTTATATATGGTAACCCTTAAAGCAGTGGGAAATTATTTATGCTGTAAAATAACTTTAATAATGTGTCGAAGGACTATCTGTACTTTGCTGCATACGTAATATGCTAACGTATTAGCAGTATGTGTTCCTAAGCTATGCTGTTTTTACACTCCTTGTTTATTTGGGAGAGAACATTTAGTTTTATGTAAATTGTTATTGCTTTGTCTGCAGACTCTAGTTAGTGAAAAACCAAACATAGAAATTTATTTTTTTAAAGACAGCTCCATTTACACAATAAAATAGGAGCAGTATGCAGGAATTGTGTTTCTAGTAAAGGTTACTGTAAATGTTACAGCATACAAAGCCATTTTGGACAATTTTGTGCTTCCAACATGGTGGTAACACCTTGGGGAAGGCATAATCAGGTGTTCCACAGTGACCATGCTTCTTTGAACATGGCCCTCTCCATAGGTTTGGTGTGGAGGAACTCAAGTTACCTGCACAGAGGCTTGACCACAGTATTATTGAAAACCTTTGGGCTGATGAATTGGAACACCAGTTGCAAACCAGGTCTTCTTATCCAACATGAGCGCCTAATCTTGCAGATGCTCATTTGGCTGAATGGGCGCAAATTCCCACAGACACATGTAGGCAGATGCAGTCTACTTTCTCCATTACAGGTGGCGCTCTTCTGCAGCGGCATTGCAGTTGGGGAGGAAGTCAAAAGGAACATCAGCTAATTCAAGAACATAAGTCACAGTGAACCTCTACAACAGTGAGACTATTTCCTCTATGGTTTCCTGGGTTACTGGGGAAGCTATCTGATTGGATGCTGTCACCCCATGTGACTCAAGCAGCCATATTAGGTCAGGCAGAGCCTATTTATTTAATGCATTTTGCGAATGGGTAGATTAGGGACAGTACTAGCGGCAGTGAAAGGTTCCTGACGAGGAGGGAAAGTGTAGGCTGTCTTCCCTCTGGGTTTATTGTGAACTGTTTTACAAGTTCTTTCATCGCACTTGGACTGTGTGTGTTATTGCAACCACACCATGCTGCACCCAACATACACTCACTCCAAAATCTTGCGGAAAATCTTTCCAGGGTGTAGGCTGTTATACCTAGAATAAAAGGGGGGCAACTCCATAATAATGCTTAAAGCAGAGGTCCAGCTGAAATTTTTTTTTTTAAAGTCAGCAGCTACAAACACTGTAGCTGCTGACTTTTAATAAGCACACTTACCTGTACAGGGTGCCCGTGATGTTGGCCGCCAGAGGCCAATCCGTCCATCGGATCGGGTCCCGGCACCGCCATCCGAACTAAGGGAAACAGGCAGTGGAGCCTTGCGGCTTCACTGCCAGTTTCCTACTGCGCATGCGTAAGTCACGCGGCGCTTTGTGAATGGCCGGCTGTGTTCTGGGACACACACAGTTCCCAGAACACAGCGCGCCCCCTTCCCCAGAAGACAACGCGAGGAGGAGAAGAATGAAGATCACCACAGAGTAGGAAGTGGGAGATTAGGACGATCTGCCTAGCAACAGCCATTTCTGGTTCTGTTTTTTTTCCAGATTTTTAGGAGCATTTGTATGTAATTTTTTTTTTTTTTTAGGGTGGACCTCCGCTTTAAAGCAAGCCATAGATTGTGGTTTCAGGAAAGAAAATGGTTTACCCCATCAACACAGTAAGTGTTGATGGGGGAATCCCTCCTACTGTGCTATTGTGTTCTGCCAGTGGGGAGCCTTCCCTACCAACAGAATACTGCTATAGCTACCGGCAGTAATCGCATTCAAAAAATCTGACAGGATAGTTGTACTGAAGTCAATCGATGGATGCTATAGCACTGTTCCCGACCAGTCCTGGACACTACACTCAAGGATAATATCTTTGAGAACTACACTACAATCTGATATGCTGTCTTTCATGCAGCAGTTCAGACAGGATGTCACATACCTGGGAGACCGACTGTCGCATATGGAAACTCAAATGGGTGCATGTTCATCTACAGTCAATGACATTATTGATGGCCAAGCTAATCATAACGAAGAACATGTCTGGATTAAAGATAAGCTATCTGATCTTGAAGATAGGTAACGCAGGAACAATCTCAAAATTAGGGGAATATCTGAGGAAATAAAGACCCAAGACCTATCCCGATATGTCCGCAACCTACTCAAAGCTATGATTCCAGAGCTCAAAAACATAGAATTGGTCATTGACCGCATCCACAGACTTCCGAAACCTTCATACCTACCTCACACAATACCCAGAGATGTTATTTTTTAGGGCTTGCACTATGGGATTCCTACCTGATCCCTATTCCCACCTGCAAATATACATTGACCTATCACAACACACTCTGCAGAAATGCGGACAACTGAATAATATTACCAAAGCCCTGCGTAACCACAAAATCCCATACCAATGGGTCCATCCAGCAAAGCTCCTGGTTACCTTCCAAGGCTCCAAACAAATTATCACATCCATATTACAATGCCTACACACATGGGGAATCATTCCAGAACCTGCAATGCATAGTGCTGCTACACCAGATGAGAGAATTCCACCAACCAGCCACCCATTGCCACAACGCAGCAACTACAAATCACGACTACGCTGAATTCAAACTGTGGATATCGCAAGCAACATTGCCCACTCTGATGCCATATTGCCTTCGGCTGTATAAGAACTCTTTACCCCACTGTTCTTCCTGCGCACATACTGTGCCTGTTGTTCCTCGGGAAGTTATCAACACTGTTTGATTTTATTACCACAGCAACCATCACCGCAAGTTCACAGCGTATCTTCTGTTACCTGTTCTTATTTTCCTTTTCATGTTTTTTACTACTAGGTCTATCAGATTGGTAAAGGTATGGTGTGTGTCACATCCTAGGCAGATAGACTATCTCTCGTTCCATCCTGGAGGGGCCATGTGATTGTCACGTTTTTCTAATAAGATTGCCACATTATTTATTTTATTAATTGCTTGCCACGGAAGCACTCTGGAAATTACGTATAAGGGGATTTCCTATACCCCTACTGGACAATACAAGCAATACGGATCACTCAGAGTCACATGAGCACTTTATTAATTATTTGGAATTGTTTACACAGTATTATTATCAGTTGTGTGTACATATTTTTTTTTTTTTTTTTTTTCAAAGAGAGTTTATTGAAGTTTTAGAATTGTACAGTAAATGCAAAACAAGTAATACGTATAATATACATCGTCAAGGAAAAAAAAAAAAAAAAAAAAAAAGCACCGTAGTGCAGTAATGTGTTATGGGGTTACAAAACATTTCAAGTGTTAAACATAAACCTGTGAACAACAATAAGGGTGTTCAACCTGAACAAATCTCAAGAGTTTTAACAGTGTTTTTAGCTAATGCGGCGGGTCCAGTGGTGTATTAGTTAGTAGTGAACGGTAAGTGGGTGAGATGAGAAAACGATATGGGGCCAGTATCGTATATATATAATAGGGCAGTGTTAGGCCGGAGGTACCTGTCTCGCCCTCACCCACCCCTAAAAGGGATCTTGCTGTGAGTGGGGGCGAGACGGACAGGAGCTGTCAGAGTTTGCAAGAGGCGGCCGTGTATCGTATGTAGTTGGTACTATTGAGCCCCACAATAAACGTTAGGGGAAGAGGGGGGGAGGGTGGGGGAGGGTGTGGGTATGGCGAGAGCCTAGGTGTCAGGCAAATGGTTTGCATTTGAGAGATATACTACGAGGTGTCGATGTGTAGCTGACGTAAGGTGTTGAGGTCTGCGAAGCAGTTATGTAGAAATCAGATTGAAAATGTTTTCCCAGAAGTATCCCCGAATGAGGGTGTTTTATTCAGTAGGTTTTAAGTGTGTGTAGAGTCGGCGACATCAGGAGAGTTCCTGAAGTGAATCCAGCATGCCCATGTAGTGTTGTATTTAGTGGTGTTGTCTGTGGCTTGGTGTATGAGGGATTCCATGTTAGCTATGTTATCGACCCTTCGTTTCCATTCTGATATTGTTGGGGGCGAAGTGGTTTTCCAGTGGACTGGGAGGCATTGAACAGCTGCATTGATGAGGTGCATGATCAGTGACTTCGAATAAGAGTGTTGGGGGATGGAGGTGTGGTGCAGAAGGAACTGGGCTGGCGTGAAATCTGGGGTGTATGTTCATATTTTATATCTTGTATATTTCTATATATTTCTTATATGTGTCTATTGGTGTATATGAATAGACTAAGATACAGGCTTACATGGTGTAGCACGCTTTAGTGCAGCGTAATATTTATTGTTTTTTTGCCTTAAATCTCATATTCGCTATCTATTCCACCCAACCTCCAAAGAACGTTTAACCAAACCACAAGCGATAGCTGATGCATTCAGCACCTACTACAGCTCCCTCTATAATCTTAAAGAGGATCCCTCTATATTCCAACTCACCCCCGCTGACATCCGGTCATTTCTTAACACAATTAAACTTCCCAGTCTAACAGCAAATCAACTGGAAAATCTTAACAAACCCTTCAGTTGTGCAGAAATATGCACAGCTATCGCATCTCTCCCGAATAATAAATCCCCAGGCCCAGGCGGCTTTACCGGGGAATATTATTAACATTTAAACACATTTTACTACCCCATATCTCCATGTTTTTCGATGCTGCTGCCTCCTCATCATCTTTTCCGACAGATATGTTGAAAGCTTTAATTGTGACTTTTCCAAAGCCAGTAAAGGACCCCACCTCCCCCCAAAATGTTAGGCCAATCTCCCTTCTAAATTACGATTTAAAACTATACGCCAAAATTCTAGCTAATCGATTGGTCGATCTCCTCCCAAACTTCATACATCCTGATCAAGCAGGATTCAGGATTCAGGCGCCAAACCTCGGACACCACCCACCGCATAATCAACATAATCCACCATGCAGGTAAATCCCAAGTGCCTTCTCTGTTCCTCTCACTGGATGCAGAGAAGGCATTTGACAGAGTGCACTGGTCCTATATACAGATGACCTTGCAAAAATTTGGTTTCCAGGGGGGCGCATACTATCTGCCATTATGGCTCTCTTCTCTGGACCAACAGCTCAAGTATATTGCTCAAATATGTTATCTAAACCATTCCAGATCACCAATGGCACCAGGCAGGGGTGTCCATTAACCCCTCTCATTTTCAACTTAATCATGGAATCACTGGCAGAAAGGATACAACCTAACCCAGACATATCTGGCTTTCACATTGGCTCCACCGAGCACAAAATCAATTTATTTGCAGGTGATGTCATCCTCATGCTTTCACAACCAGCTCCCTCCCTGGCTTTGGTACAGCTAGTACTATCTGAATTTAGTAAAGTGTCCTATTATAAAGAAATGCCACCAAATCCACTATCCTAGATTTGGGTATACAGCCCTCACTCAAAACTTCCCTACAAGCTAAGTATCCCTACCTATGGGAAGATGAATCCACGCAATATCTAGGTATTCTACTAACCAGAAACCCTGCATTCCTATACCAAACCAACTATGTACCATTACTAAAATCACTTCTGAAAGACCTAGAAGCTTTAACCAAGCCTTTCCTCTCATGGTCGGGCCAGTTAGCTCTATTTAAAATGTGCAAGCTTCCTCAATTAATATATGTCTTCAGAGCACTCCCTATCCCTGTCCCAGAATCATTCTTCAAAGCGGTCCAAGCTATAATAGGATGCTATATCTGGCAGGGAAAAAGATCTAGGTGTTCCTGCAAAATACTAACTAAATATCGAAAAACAGGCGGGTCAGGCCTTACGGACATCAGAGACTACTACACAGCAACCATCTTAGGACAACTAAAAATGTGGTGCTCTCCTCACATTAATAGTCCCTGGAAAGAAATTGAATCACTGCAAACAGCCAACCACATTCTATATTCATGGTTACTAAGCCAGCCCACCCCGACTCATGGGAACAAAATCTTTGCCCTACGCTCATAGCTTCAGCGATATCATATTGTTATCTCTTGCACAAAACGCCACCAGGGATTCCCCCCCCCCCCCCCCCCACCCACTACCCTTATCTTTGCTCCTGCACCTTATACCCGATTTATCGATCCTCTCTTGGATCAATAGAGGTATACTCCACATACAAGATCTATGTCCTCAAATCATTCGCCACTTTACAAAGCACATACTCACTGCCCATCTCTGAATAATTCAAATATGTACAAATGGCCCACTGCCTGATGCGCAACCCCCACATACTCAGACCTATACACAAATTGGCCTGGCATTATCTAACTGATCACAAAAAACAACAAAAAGGCATTTCATTATTTTACAATCTTATCCAAGATAAAGATACATTTCAAAAATCCCCTCCAATGATCAAATGGGAAGTTGAAATAGGGAAACCATTCACAGAAAACCAATGGCGAGATGCAATAAAAATTATCTATAAATCTATCTGTTATGCAAATCTCTGGGAACTACACCTCAAATTCACCCTCAGATGGTATATCACCCCAACCCAACTTCATAATATTGATCCATCTGCACCATCTACATGCTGGAGAAAGTGTGGGGAACTAGGCTCTATGTTGCACATCCTTTGGGGATGCCCCAGGCTCCACAAATACTGGCTTGAAATATGCCCACCTAATTAGCACAGTTGCAACCTCACACCTGAACTGACCTTACTCAACATTGGCATTACAGACTACCCACGCCACACCAGAAAAGTGATCACCCACATTCTCCTCGCAGCTAGGTTGATTATAACACAACTGGCTATCACAAACCATCCCTGCAAGCAATGCAATTATTCCCATAGTGCACACTAACATTACATTTGAACAAATGTTTACCTCAAACCAATCCACGACAAACAGACTGGTACTTCTTGTTCAATTAGTACAGTACTGCTTACAAACCTGTTCTATATCTGTTAATATAAACACACAGTTATTACTACCAATAGCAATACATAGTTGGAAATGAAAAGTCTATCTTATGACTTATATTTGATCTTAACTCAGGAAATATATCTGCCTTGGAACCCCCTGTTACCTTAAATGCCCATCCAACCAAGTGAGAGAGAATATGAGAGGGCTTTTAACTAGGATTCCGTCTAAGGTATGATGTATATTCCTCCTTCTGGAACTCAGTACTTACTAATATGTGATAAGCGATACATTGTATTGCTGTATGTAAACGCATTATCTTACTGTAATTTGCCCTTTCTATGTTACATTTTTTTTAATAAAAATCATTAAAAAGAAAATGAGGTCCCAATATCTAGGATATCTTTCCTCGGAAAACAACATGCATTCCCACTCTCCCCAGGTACAGGTTGGCATACGATGGGGCACAGGAGGTCTATTGTTTTCTGATCTTCCAGCTACAATCTCCTTGTAGCTGGGACTTCTGTTCTCGGGCCTCAGCAATGTCATCTGCGATTATATAGCATCCGATTTACTTAGGCTAAGTAGATGTGCCATGTCATTACATAAAAACAAGTTTATTATTTTTCAGCTAACTACCGGAATACACAAGATGTGGCTGCAAGTTAAAGTCGAATCATGTGGAACTTGGATGAGAAAACTGTTCTTTTGTATAAACCTTGTACAGAAAGTTTAAGTTTGTCACATAAAGGTGAAGCAGAAACGGATCTCGCAGATTTCTTGATAAGTCACCGAGTAACCACAGGAAACCACACAAGGCACTTCTCTATAGTCATAAAATAGGTACAAAGCTCACGATTACCTTATGACTAATCATACAATTATTCCTTCTATAGCTGTCACTGCTGGAATAAAGGTTTATTAGGTTTATTAGGTAAGAAACGAATGGCTAAGGCAATGTTCGGTTTCAGTGGTGCATGTACTGGTGTGACCAAATGACAGGTCTCCGACACCCTCGTGTACATTCTCATCAACTGTCTACCATTTCACTCAGATTTTGCAAAACTTAAAACTGCAAACTGGGGACAATTCTCTCTTCCCTTTGACTGCCGCCAAAAAGCCAAACAGGTGTTTTCTACAGTTTAATTAAAGTACATGCAAACCCTAAGGCCTCATTCAAATGGCCGATTTTCTTCTCCAATAACAAGAATTTACGATTCCACTAGTCTTCTGCCCATCCACAAATCCAAGTAGATCTTCGGAGTTAACCATGACTTGCTTTTATTTGGTGTCTTCTTTAAAAGATACCTTTCAGTGGAGATCCTAATGCCGCGTACACACAATCGGACTTGTGCATCGGAGCTTGTTGTCGGAAATTGTGTGTAGGCTCCATCGGATAGTTTCCATCGAAATTTCAGTCACACAAAATTTGAGATCTGGTTCTCAAATTTTCTGACAACAAAATCCGTTCTCGTAAATTCCGATCGTGTGTAGACAATTCCGATGCACAAAGTGCCACGCATGCTCATAATCAAGCAGAAGAGCAGCACTGGCTATTGAACTTAATTTTTTCATCATACGTGTTGTACGTAACCGCGTTCTTGACGTTCAGAATTTCCGACCAACTTTGTGTGACCGTGTGTATGCAAGACAAGTTTGAGCCAACATCCGTCGTAAAAAAAAACATGGATTTTGTTGTCGGAATGTCCGATCGTGTGTACACGTCATTACAGTACATGGTCCTTTCTGGTGCATTCTATAACCAGGTGCCAATGCTATTCACTGGCTCCCAATGTTATGGAAGCGTTGTCACCATCCAGTAGGTGTACCAACACCAAGACTTCAGGGCTCCCAGCTAATTGCTGGGATGCTGTCACTGTCCCTTCACAGGGCGGGCTCAGAGGATATGGATTAGAGCCATAATAATAAACACAGCAGAAGACCTTTTTCTATTTTCATGGGCTACATAATGTGTATATATACATATATATATATATATATATATATATATATATACATAGTATATATAAACCTATGGCTGAAGCACCTACTTTGTTGCATCCTACAATCACAATTCAGAGTCAGTCTCGGTTTTAGTACACAGATTTATGGAGAAATCATTATGTTTTTTTCGTCATACAGTATGAAGTGTCCTGGGAATGTATCCTAAGCACATACCCTAATAAATGGGGGACTAGACATATGCCTCCTGATCCCACACACTAACAGGACTTAAGATTTGTTATACATATGACTATATTATGCTAATACCCAGTGCTCTGTATAAACTGGTATTTTGCTTGTCTGATTTGTGCATAATAATCAAATAAATAAAGGAATTACAATAAAAAAAAAAAAAAGGCTGATAATCAAGTTATGTTTATTATGTTCACAAACACCCATAATTGAAGAGTGGGGGCCAGGCTTAATTATTTTATTTTAACACATTGGGCAACACTATTTTTAACATACATACAGTATGTGATTGCGTTCCTTTGTGTTTTTCATTATTTTGTAGCAATTTATAGTACAATTTAGTTTGTAGCATTTACATGGTGGTGCTGGACTGTTCCTAGAAATAATATTTTTGATACCTTTTGATATTTTGTAGTTTATATTCAAGAGCACATTGCAGAGTAAAGTTCATTTATATATATATATATATATATATATATATATATATATATATATATATATATATATATATATATATATAAAATATAATATACTGTACACAGTATCTCACCAAAGTGAGTACACCCCTCACATTTTTGTAAATATTTTATAATATCTTTTCATTTGACAACACTGAAGAAATTACACTTTACTACAATGTAAAGTAGTGAGTGTACAGCTTGTATAACAGTGTACATTTACTGTCCCCTCAAATTAACTCAACACACAGCCATTAATGTCTAAACCGCTGGCAACAAAAGTGAGTACACCCCTAAGGGAAAATGTCCAAATTGGGCTCAAAGTGTGAGGAGTGTACTCACTTTTGTGAGATACTGTATATATATATATACATATATATATATATATATATATATATATATATAGCCTGGGCTTAGATAATATCGTTTAGATAGCATAATAAAGGGGAGTATTGAAGAAGATCTTTTTATATATATATTTTTTATCTTTTCATGGACTCTAAATATATATATATATATATATATATACAGATATATATCTATCTATATCTATCTATATATATATATATATATATAGATAGATATATATCTATATATCTATATATATATATATATATATATATATATATATATATATGTGTGTGTTACTGAAATTTTGCTCTACCCTTTTTCCCCCGAAAAAAAAAAAAAACACCAAAAACAACACCCCTGGACTGTTTATTGAGCCTGAGAGATTGTATATCTGTCTGTGGGGCAACTATAGGGAAAATGATTCCCGGGTAACATTCTAGCGGCTTCTACGTGGTAGGGATATCTTTGGGGGCTTGTCCGGGATGCTCCCTAAAGAAATCGCAGCCCTTGATAATATTGACGGAAGAGAAACGGAAAGACTGTCAGTGTTTGTGTTGGAACTGGGGTTTAGAGAATATGGGTTAGAATGCATAAAAAGGGGAGCATTGCAGAAGACCTTTTTTTGTATATCTTATCTTTTCATGGACTATATATACACTATATTAGGTCCTTCACACGCACATGAACCCTAATGACATCCCAGTCTTAGTCTGTAGGGTTCAATATTGAGTTGGCCCACCCTTTGCAGCTATAACAGCTCAACTCTTCTGGGAAGGCTGTCCACAAGGTTTAGGAGTGTGTCTATGGGAATGTTTGACCATTCTTCCAGAAGCGCATTTGTGAAGTCAGGCACTGATGTTGAACGAGAAGGCCTGGCTCAAAGTCTCTGCTCTAATTCATCCCAAAGGTGTTCTATCAGGTTGAAGTTAGGATTCTGTGCAGGACAGTCAAGTTCCTCCACCCCAAACTCACTCATCCATGGCTTTATGGACCTTGCTTTGTGCACTGGTCCAACATCATTTGGTGATGGGGGAATTATGGTGTGGGGTGTTTTTTCAGTGAAGTTCTTTAGCTCCAGTGAAGGGAACTCTTAAGACATTTTGGACAATTCCATGCTCCCAACTTTGTGGGAACAGTTTGGGGATGGCCCCTTCCTGTTCCAACATGACTGCGCACCAGTGCACAAAGCAAGGTCCATAAAGACATGGATGGCCAAGTTTGGGGTGGAGAAACTTGACTGGCCTGCACAGTCCTGACCTCAACCCGATAAAACACCTTTGGGATGAATTAGAGTGGAGACTGCGAGCCAGGCCTCCTAGTCCAATATCAGTGCCTGAATTCACAAATGCGCTTCTAAATAATGGTCAAACCTTCCCATAGACACACTCCTAAACCTTGTGGACAGCCTTCCCAGAAGAGTTGAAGCTGTTATAGCTGCAAAGGGTGGGCCAACTCAATATTGAACCCTACAGACTAAATCTGGATAAACACTATACAACTTTTGTTGTTTGATTTCCTGTTGTGCAAGGGCCTGCCTGATTGCATAAGAATTTAAAGTGTTTAGATTTGGCCTCATTTTACAATATTTCACAAAAGTGAGTACACCCCTAACATTTTTGTAAATATTTGATTATATCTTTTCATGTGACAACACTGAAGAAATGACACTTTACTACAATGTACAGTAAAGTAATGAGTGTACAGTTTGTATAACAGTGTAAATTTGCTTTCCCCTCAATATACATATACTGTATATTGTGTGTGTTTTTCCCTGATTTTGTTTTTGGCAGAAAAGCTGAAAAGAAAAAAATACACACACACACACATATATTTATATATATATATATATACACACGTATGCTTTTCTTTTTTTTTTTTCTTTTTTTTTTTTTCTGAAACTTGAATTTTGCCAGGAGTTCTCCTTTTACTCCAAGTACTTTTAAAACAAGAGTTATGTTAATTTTCTAAAAAACAGTCCAAATGGAAAACTGAATTCTACAGGGAGAGCTTGAAACCAAGAACAAATAAGTGCCCTTAATATTTATTTTAAAACCAATTAAAAGACGCAATTTGTAATATGATTTCTTGTTTCTATGCTCACACGCTCATTAAGAAAAAACAAATATTTCATTACTTTTTAATGCAGTCTTTTTAATGACTAATTAGAAGCTGCTGGTTTGAATATGAAACAATTGTATGGATGGAGGACATCCCCAGGGCCTTCCAGAAATATATACTGATAGATCAAAAAGCTATTTTCATATGAAGCCATTCCAAATCCTAATTACGTCCCTTTTATGTGTTTTAGCATAGGTAGTGTTGCTGCTTGCCTATGTTCTTCCTGTTTGCTGTACCAAGCCTGATCTGGGCACCGTTCATCACACTTTGTTTTAATGTACGGTGGATCAGGATGCGTTTGCAGATGAAGAGATTTGGGGACTGTTAACTTCCTCAAGTGCGACTAATAGCTCACCTTCAGCTACAGAACTGCAGTACATGAAAGGTGGAGTCCTGCGGTTCTGCTTACTGGAGGGGCGCGTGTTTCTATTTCAGGTATGAATTTTAGATAGTGTTTTTGATATACTGCCTTTTATTAAACCATTAGCTGAAAATTCAAAGATGACACTACAGCCTACAGGCCCCAATCCAAAACATGAACATAAGGCACTCTCAGTTCATTAAAAAAAGCACTTGATGGTCCTGTGCAACACCCAATATGCTTATATAAAGATGTATCTGCTATTTCTATACATATGATATTTATATGTTACATCATTTAGGACCCACTTCGATTAGGCTTCAGCTTCTAAAAGGTCAAAGAATTTGTAAAGCTTTCATAAAGCTTCAAGCAGCTTTGTTGAAGCCTGCAATAAAAATGTTATTTCCAGTATAAGGCTCCATGCACACTGAAGCTCAAAAAAGCTTTTTCTGGAGAAAACTCTGGTTGAAAAATGTGCTTTCAACAGCATTTTGTACTAGCGTTTATGAGCGTTTTATAGCGTTAGCGTTTATGGGCGTTTTTAATAAAAATACAGAGAGGACACTCCAAAAATCCCACAATGTATTGAAAAAATAGAACGCTGAACGCTAATTAACGCGCGTTCATGAGTGTTTATGAGCGTTTGGCTTTTTTTGGCGGTGAAAACGGCACTTTGAACGCAAATTTCTGGCGTTCAGAAAAAAGCCCATAAACTTCACTGCTCATTAAAGCTAAAAAAACATCCATGTGTGCCCGGACACATAGGCTAACATAGAGTAGAGTTTATGGGCTTTTAAAAAAAACGCCCAAACTCCAATAAACTGCAGTTTATGAGCTCCAGTGTGCATGGAGCCTTAGACTGTTGGACGCAGATCTCAATGTGAGTTCTGACTTTTGCTTTAAACAAGTTGTTAGTAGGCTTTTACCAAGCTTCAAGTAGTGCCAAAGTCCTCTGAAGCCTGTTTAACCGCTCCCGGACCGCCCCTCACATATATACTGTGGCATGTGGCATACTGTGGCATTTGGAGTGATATTACGGACCTGTACGTGTCTTTTTTCTTTGGGTCAGGGGCACGTTCCTGTTGTGATTGGACAAAGCGAGAGCCAATCAGCGGGTCCTCTGGGTCCTCCGATCGTTCCTGAGACAGACAGAACGGCGGTCTGCCTACGTAAACAAGGCAGATCGCATTCTGTCAGAGGGGAAGATGGAGATCTTGTGTTTCTGCTAAGCAGGAACATGGATCTCTGTTTTCCCCTAGTCAAAGCACCCCCCTCCCCCACAGTTAGCAAGCACTCCCAGGGAGCACATTTAACCCTTTGTTGTTGTTGTTTGTAGGTTAGCATCTCATGTGATGTGACATAATTAAAGCGGTTCTGAAGGCTCAAGGGTTATTACCTTAATGCATTCTAAGCATTAAAGTGTAGTTCCAGGCTTTTTATGTTTATTAAAAGTCAGCAGCTACAAAAAGTCTAGCTGCTGACTTTTAGTAAAGAGACACTTACCTGTTTCACGGTCCAGCATTGCTCCTCTCTCCCTCCTCTCCGCCGGCGCCTCCATTGCCACTCTGGGCACCCGGCCGTGACAGCTTTTGGCACACTGCGCTCCTGGAGTGGACAGGTGATCTCCTGGGACCTGTAACGTGTCCCAGGAGATCGCTTGGAGGGAGGGGCCACCTAAGGCGAAAGGAGGAGTCACCTTGGCGGTCCCTGGGCAGAAGGAGGAAGTGGGACAGGAAGTCCCACTCCTAACGAAGCCCCCACTCCCCCCCAAAAAATGACATGCCAATGTGGCATGTAAGGGGCGAAGAGTGCTTAAAGCGGAAATTCACTCCTGTAAGTGTTAATATGGGAAAAAGGTCTCTCCACTAATGCTTTATCACCAGTCCATGTTTCCCTATCAACCCAAAATTTTCAAAATCCAATTGTCATTGGGACAGAAGGTGAGGTGAAAAATCTTCTGAACAGGGGCACAGACAGCAAAACAAATGTTACAGGGGTGATAACCCTTCTCTGTGTTATCTAAAAAACGTAAAAATAGATTTTTTGGCTGGAGCTACACTTAAAAAATGTACCTGTTCCGACTTACAAACAGATTCAACTTAAGAACAAATCTACAGTCCCTATCTTGTTTGTAACCCGGGGACCCCCTGTACACAGTATCTCACCAAAGTGAGTACACCCCTCACATTTTTGTAAATATTTTATAATATCTTTTCATTTGACAACACTGAAGAAATTACACTTTACTACAATGAAAAGTAGTGAGTGTACAGCTTGTATTACAGTGTAAATTTACTGTCCCCTCAAATTAACTCAACACACAGCCATTAATGTCTAAACCGCTGGCAACAAAAGTGAGTACGCCCCTAAGGGAAAATGTCCAAATTGGGCTCAAAGTGTGAGGGGTGTACTCACTTTTGTGAGATACTGTATGTATATATATATATATATATATATATATATATATATATATATAGCCTGGGCTTAGATAATATCGTTTAGATAGCATAATAAAGGGGAGTATTGAAGAAGATCTTTTTATATATATATATATATATATATATATATATATATATATATATATTTTTTTTTAATCTTTTCATGGACTCTAAATATATATATATATATATATAAAGATATATATATCTATATATATATATATATATATATTTGGAAAATGGAGCCTCTACTGGTAGAGGACCATTAGTACCCTCCGGTACAATTGGGACTTTTCAGGCGAAACACAACAAAATTGTTGAAAAAGAACAAAAAAATATATATTTTAAATTATTTATTCATTAAATAACAGTGGACATAAAAGACGAACAAGGCTAAATAATTACAGAAATAAGATAAACAATAACGATAAAAAAAAAAAAAAAAAAAAAAAAAAAAAAAAGTTTCCCGAAACATGTTAGGCAACTGAGGGATGTGTTTCTTTTCCTTTTTCTTTTTTCATTTGTATATGTCATATCTACATGTAAACATCTGTAAACTAAAAGGTTGTATTACAATTGTTTTTAACAATTTATGTATGTACACATTTACCCCCCCTCCTTTTTTGTTTATTTTGTTTTCTTTGATATTTATTCATTTATATACATATTTTTCTATTAATAAATAATTTAAAATATATATTTTTTTGTTCTTTTTCAACAATTTTGTTGTGTTTCGCCTGAAAAGTCCCAATTGTACCGGAGGGTACTAATGGTCCTCTACCAGTAGAGGCTCCATTTTCCAAATATTTACTCAGGGATGTTGGCAAACAATTTATCTTCAGAGGCTTAAATGCCCCTGTAGCTTGGTTCAGCACCTCTTGTTATATATATATATATATATGTGTGTTACTGAAATTTTGCTCTACCCTTTTTCCCCCGAAAAATAAAAAAAACACCAAAAACAACACCCCTGGACTGTTTATTGAGCCTGAGAGATTGTATATCTGTCTGTGGGGCAACTATAGGGAAAATGATTCCTGGGTAACATTCTAGCGGCTTCTACGTGGTAGGGCTATCTTTGGGGGCTTGTCCGGGATGCTCCCTAAAGAATTTGCAGCCCTTGATAATATTGACGGAAGAGAAACGGAAAGACTGTCAGTGTTTGTGTTGGAACTGGGGTTTAGAGAATATGGGTTAGAATGCATAAAAAGGGGAGCATTGCAGAAGACCTTTTTTGTATATCTTATCTTTTCATGGACTATATATACACTATATTAGGTCCTTCACACGCACATGAACCCTAATGACATCCCAGTCTTAGTCTGTAGGGTTCAATATTGAGTTGGCCCACCCTTTGCAGCTATAACAGCTTCAATTCTTCTGGAAAGTCTGTCCACAAGGTTTAGGAGTGTGTCTATGGGAATGTTTGACCATTCTTCCAGAAGCACATTTGTGAGGTCAGGCACTGATGTTGGACGAGAAGGCCTGACTCGCAGTCTCTGCTCTAATTCATCCCAAAGGTGTTCTATCAGGTTGAAGTTAGGATTCTGTGCAGGACAGTCAAGTTCCTCCACCCCAAACTCACTCATCCATAGCTTTATGGACCTTGCTTTGTGCACTGGTCCAAAATCATTTGGTGATGGTGGAATTATGGTGTGGGGTTGTTTTTCAGTGAAGTTCCTTAGTTCCAGTGAAGGGAACTCACGTCAGCATACCAAGACATTTTGGACAATTTCATGCTCCCAACTTTGTGTGAACCGTTTGGGGATGGCCCCTTCCTGTTCCAACATGACTGCACACCAGTGCACAAAGCAAGGTACATAAAGACATGGATGGCCAAGTTTGGGGTGGAGGAACTTGACTGGCCTGCACAGAGTCTGACCTCAACCCGATTAAACACCTTTGGGATTAATTAGAGCGGAGACTGCGAGCCAGGCCATCTTGTCCAACATCAGAGCCTGACCTCACAAATGCGCTTCTAGAAGAATGGTCAAACATTCCCATAGACACACTCCTAATCCTTGTGAACAGCCTTCCCAGAAGGAGTTGAAGCTGTTATAGCTGCAAAGGGTGGGCCAACTCAATATTGAACCCTACAGACTAAATCTGGATACACACTATACAACTTTTGTTGTTTGATTTCCTGTTGTGCAAGGGCCTGCCTGATTGCATAAGAATTTAAAGTGTTTAGATTTGGCCTCATATTACAATATCTCACAAAAGTGAGTACACCCCTCCAAATTTTTGTAAATATTTGATTATATCTTTTCATGTGACAACAGTGAAGAAATTACACTTTACTACATTGTACAGTAAAGTAGTGAGTGTACAGTTTGTATAACAGTGTAAATTTGCTGTCCCCTCAATATACATATACTGTATATTGTGTGTGTTTTTCCCTGATTTTGTTTTTGGCAGAAAAGCTAAAAAGAAAAAAATACACACACACACACACATATATTTATATTTATATATATACATATATATATATATATATATATATATATATATATATATATATATATATATATAGACACACATATGCTATTCTTTTTTTTTCTTTTTTCTGAAACTTGAATTTTGCCAGGAGTTCTCCTTTTACTCCAAGTACTTTTAAAACAAGAGTTATGTTAATTTTCTGAAAACCAGTCCAAATGGAAAACTGAATTCTACAGGGAGAGCTTGAAACCAAGAACAAATAAGTGCCCTTAATATTTATTTTAAAACCAATTAAAAGACGCAATTTGTAATATGATTTCTTGTTTCTATGCTCACACGCTCATTAAGAAAAAACAAATATTTCATTGCTTTTTAATGCAGTCTTTTTAATGACTAATTAGAAGCTGCTGGTTTGAATATGAAACAATTGTATGGATGGAGGACATCCCCAGGGCCTTCCAGAAATATATACTGATAGATCAAAAAGCTATTTTCATATGAAGCCATTCCAAATCCTAATTACGTCCCTTTTATGTGTTTTAGCATAGGTAGTGTTGCTGCTTGCCTATGTTCTTCCTGTTTGCTGTACCAAGCCTGATCTGGGCACCGTTCATCACACTTTGTTTTAATGTACGGTGGATCAGGATGCGTTTGCAGATGAAGAGATTTGGGGACTGTTAACTTCCTCAAGTGCGACTAATAGCTCACCTTCAGCTACAGAACTGCAGTACATGAAAGGTGGAGTCCTGCGGTTCTGCTTACTGGAGGGGCGCGTGTTTCTATTTCAGGTATGAATTTTAGATAGTGTTTTTGATATACTGCCTTTTATTAAACCATTAGCTGAAAATTCAAAGATGACACTACAGCCTACAGGCCCCAATCCAAAACATGAACATAAGGCACTCTCAGTTCATTAAAAAAAGCACTTGATGGTCCTGTGCAACACCCAATATGCTTATATAAAGATGTATCTGCTATTTCTATACATATGGTATTTATATGTTACATCATTTAGGACCCTTTTTGCACAGGCTTCAGCTTCTATAAGGTCAAAGAATTTGAAAAGCTTTCATTAAGCTTTAAGCAGCTTTGTTGAACCCTGCAATGAAAATGTTATTTCCAGTATAATGCCCCGTACACACGGTCGGAAAATCCGACCACAAAATCCATCGGATTTTTTTCCGATGGATTTTGTCCGACACTGGTGTTGCATACACACGGTCGGACAAAGTTGTCGAAAAATCCGATCATTCTGAACGTGGTGACGTTTGTTGCCTACGACGGGACTACGTAGAGGCTAGTAGCCAATAGCTTTGGTCTTGTAATGTGATCTGAGCATGCGTGGCACTTTATCGGAATTCGCTACACACGATCGGAAAAAGTCCGATAGGACTTTGTTGTCGGAAAATTTGAGAGCAGGAGATAAAACCGACAACATTGTCCGATAGGACATTTTCCGTCGGAAAATCCGACCGTGTGTACGGGGCATAAGACTGTTGGACGCAGATCTCAATGTGAGTTCTGACTTTTGCTTTAAACAAGTTGTTAGTAGGCTTTTAACAAGCTTCAAGTAGTGCCAACGTCCTCTGAAGCCTGTTTAACCGTTCCCGGACCGCCCCACACATATATACTATTGCATGGCGGCCTTTGAAGTGAAATCTTTTTTCTTCGGGTAGGGGGCACGCTCCCGATGTGATTGGACAAAGCGAGAGCCAATCAGCGGGTCCTCTGGGTCCTCCGATCGTTCTCGAGGCAGACAGAGCGGCGGTCTGCCTACGTAAACAAGGCAGATCGCCATTCTGTCAGAGGGGAAGATGAAGATCTTGTGTTTCTGCAGGAACATGGATCTCTGTCTTCCCCAAGTCAAAGCACCCCCCCCTCACAGTTAGCAAGCACTCCCAGGGAGCACATTTAACCCTTTGATCGCCCCTGATGTTAAAGTGGTTGTAAACCCTCAAGGTTTTTCACCTTAAAGCGGAGTTCCGCCTAAATTATTTTTTTGGAAAGTCAGCAGCTACAAATACTGTAGCTGCTGACTTTTAAAATATGGACACTTACCTGTCCAGGGCGGCTGCGATGTCATCACCCGAAGCCGATCTGTCCCTCGGCTCTCGGATGCTGCCGCCACCATCTTCGATAAAGGAATCAGGAAGTGAAGCCTTGCAGCTTCACTTCCTGGTTCCCTACTGCGCATACGCGAGTAGCGCTGCGCAATCCAGATGGTCCCTGCTGTCTCTGGAACCAGTGTGTTTCCCAGCAGACAGCGGGGGGGGGGGCATAGACTCCCGCGAGAGTCTATGCCCAGAAGTGGGTGAAAATACCTGTATTATACAGGTATCTCTACCCCCATCCCCCCTGAAAGGTGCCAAATGTGACACCGGAGAGAGGTAGGGTTCGAAAAGCGGAGGTTCTATTTTTGTGTGAACTTCCGCTTTAATGCATTTGCTCACTGGCTGTGATTGACAGCCAGTGAGGCCAAATGTTAGAAAATCAAAATTGTTTGTAGGTTAGCATCTCATGTGATGTGACATAATTAAAGTGGTTCTGAAGGCTCAAGGGTTATTACCTTAATGTATTCTATGCATTAAGGCAAAAACATTCTGGGCGCAGCTCCCCACCCCTTTCCCTTCCCTTATACTTAGCTGAGACCCATCTCGATCCAGCAATGTGTATGAGAGCAGTGGCTCTCCCGGGTCTCTCTCCCTCTCCTAATTGGCTCCCACTGCTGTCAATCACAGCCAGTGAGTCAATGAGGAGAGAGCAGGGGCAGAGCCAAGCCGCGCTCTGTGTGCGAATGGACATACAGAGCGTGGCTTGCTATTGGAGGCACTCGGCAGGTGGGAGGAGACCAATGGCAGGGGACCCAAAAAGAAGAAGATTGAAGCTTCTCTGTACAAAACCATTACACAGAGCAGGTACAGTAAGTAAAACATGTTTGTTATTTTAAAAAAAAATGTTTCCTTCACAATCACTTTAATGCATCTTGGTGTCATCCAATTCATTATTAGAGGATGGATGGTATCACAGCCTAGGTTCATGCAATGATTGCCAAAACGGACGATTGTTGTTTTCCCGAATGACTGTTCTAGATACAGCAGTACAAAGGAGTGGCTATTAAGTTCACATGCATATACAAACATCTACACTTACCTATAAAACCAAATTTGTTGAGTCAATAATGAAATCATCGAATGCTCTGTATAATGATTTTTCAGGAAAACATATGAACGTTACAGTCTGTGCTGGCTGAAGTAGCGCCTTTCTAAAATCGATGCGTATGCAAGTATTGTTCTCATAAATAACATGTCCACAAGACTCAGGAGAGTGTTGACTTAGCTCGGAATCCTTGCATTATATAATAAAACATTGTAAAACTCGAGAGCACTAATGCACTGAAATAAAACACAGACTAAATATTTTATTTTTTTTTTTTCTGAAATAAAACATGTGATTTTCGTAGGCATACAATATTGAATGTGGTTACATTAACAGTGTGGATATACATATGATATTGCAAATATAGCAGTATGGATGGATAATTGGGCAAACTTAAACATTTTCATTGAGTTAGTGTTTGTAAGGGGGAGGTGTGGAAGGGGTGGAGGGGGGGAGGGGGTATTGGTGGGTTTCAGGGCGTAGGAGTGGGCCAAATGGGTCACAATTCATTATATCGTATATTGTGGGGATCTCTGGTGTTGGTTCGAGAGTGTCGATTAGCCAAGTTGAGGTCTGGTAGATTATGAGGGTCTGGTTGTTGTATATCTTTGTGCCTTTTTAGGGGGCCAGATATCAGTCTGGATGGTGGGGAAATGTGGGACTAGATGATGTGGGATTGTCTGAGTCCTTTGGGCAGGTGAGTGAGGTGTAGTCAGATGAGTACTTAAATAGTACCCATGGTTGCCATGTTTCATTGAAGCGGGGGTTGTTTTCTTGTTTCATTGCGGCTATTTCTTCCATTTTGTGTATATAGTTTGTTCTGTCGATCCAGTCTATGATGGTGGGTGTGTGTGTGGTCTTCCAGTGGAGGGGAATAAGTGTTTTGGCTGCTAGCAAAAGGTGTCTGGTAAGGGATCTTTTGTATCTGCTTATGGTGGCGTTGTTTACATTTATCAGGCAGGCTGCAGGTGTGAGTTCTAATTTGGTGTCTGTTATGACTTTAATCCATGTGATCACTTCTGTCCAGAATGTTAGGATAGGGGGGCATGTCCACCAGATATGGAGGAAGGTGCCTCTGTGTCTGTTGCATCTCCAACAGGAGTCAGTACCTGTGGGGGTCCACTTCCTGGTTTGGAGGGGTGTGATGTACCATTGAGTTAATATTTTGTACGATATTTCTTGATATCTGGAGCTCAAGGAACTCTTGTGGGTTATGATACATGCCTTCTCCCATTGTGCGTCCGTTATTGTAATGTTCAGGTCCCTTTCCCATCTCTTTTTGTGTTTATCATTGTCTGTTTTCTCAGTTTGGCTTAGCCAGTTATAAGCTAACGAGGTAGTGTTGTTAACAGGGGATCCTTTGAGACACATTTCTTCTAAAGGGAGTAGTGGAAGGCAGTATGATGCTCTAAATTTACTGTTCAACAAGAAATCTTTTAGTTGCAAATAGAACCAGAAACCAGGAAATGGACCATCCCATTCTGTACGTAAGTCATCTAGTGTTTTTATTTGTGAGTTTGTCATGCATTGAGTCGTCGTTCGTGCCTGTATGTGTTTGAGGTGTAGGCCTGGGAGGAAGTCTGGATTGTTTGTGATTGGTGTAAGTGGACCTGGGATTGATGCAAGTTTGTGCGTCCCCGCTATTTTGTGCCAGATCTTTAGCGTGGTTGATACCAGTGGGTGGTCTATTTCTTTGTCTGTTTTGGAGTGTCTAGTCCAGGGGTAGAAGGAGAGGTTGTATGGTGTGAGGTATTGTTCCAATTGTATCCAGTCTTTATTTGTCTTATGGCAGTGCCAGTCTATTATGCGTGTGATGTGGGATGCTTGGTGGTATTTCCTAAAATTTGGAAGGCCTATACCGCCTCTGTTCTTGGGGAGTTGCAGTAGTCTGATCTGTATTCTGGGTTTTTTGTCTGCCCATAAAAATCGCCTCTGCGCTCTGGTTAGGGTGGAGAAAAAGGTCTCAGGTATTTTGATGGGGAGGGCATTGAAGAAATAGAGGAGTCTGGGTAGTACCGTCATTTTGAGTATGGCCGCTCTACCGAACCATGAAAATGTTTTCGATTGCCATTTTTGGAGGTCTCTAATTAATGTTTTTAGTAGTGGTTCATAATTGTGATGATATAGAGAGTCTGTATCTTTGGTTAGCTTGATCCCTAAATATTTTAACGTATGTGTTACCCATGTGTAGGTGTGGTTTTCTTTCAGTAATCTCAGTTCGTCTGGTGGTAGGTTAATATTCAGGGCTTCGGATTTTGCACTATTGATTTTAAAATTAGAGATGTAGCCGAAGGTTTCAAATGTTTTTTCAAGGTTGGGGATGGAGATGTGTGGCTCTGTAAGGTTGGGGATGGAGATGTGTGGCTCTGAAATAAAACACAGACTAAATATTTTAAATGGATAAGCCTATATAGGACCTTTCAAAGCCAATAAAATATTATTTTGTAAACCAAGTTAATCACATGATATTTTTTTTCTCTAAATTCTCCTGTAAGTATCAGGGAGACAGCCCACTGTAAAACCATGCCTTTTCTAGCACTTTTTGTTTAACAATCAGTATTTTCTTGCTAGAAAATTACTAACACCCCCAAACATTATAAAGCAGAGGCCCTAGAGAATAAATTGGTGGGTGTTTCTATTTTTTTTTTATGTCACACAGTATTTGCAAAGCAGTTTTTTGATCACACCATCTGTGGGAGCAGTCAGCCTCATATTGCTTTCAATGGGGCTGCCTCCTGCACCAAATTGCTGGTGTTGCCACATATGATCATACATCGCCCCACTTGCAAGTATGAATGGGGTGTGACATGACAGTGCGAGGTCTTGCCACGTTGAAAATCTAGGTGAAAATTACACAAGATTCACATTAAGGGTTAATGTGACGTTCCAGAATATCATTTCTGAGCAGAGAAAGCTGTAATTTTTTTTTTTTCGGGATTCTGAAGTCCCTGATTGGGACCTGGAGTGCACAGTTATACAGGTATGCAGGGTTGCTATATAATTAAGCCTGGGGATAACTCCGGGCTCCCAGTTTGGAGACAGCTCCTATACTGGAGACAGGAGGTCTCACCCAGAGGTCAGAGATGCCCCAGCCAGGAGTCAAGTGACATGAGGTCTCAATCAGGGGTCAGAGATGCCCCAGCCAGTAGCCTGGAGACAGGAGGTCTCACCCAGGGTCAGAGGTGCCCTAGCCAAGAGTCGAGCGATAGGAGGTCTCACTCAGGGGTCAGAGGTGCCCTAGCCAGGAGTCGAGAGACAGGATGTCTCAACCAAGGGTCAGGGGGGCCCCAGCCCATAGCCAGGAGACAGGAGGTCTCACCCAGAGATCAGAGGTGCCCCAGCCAGAAGTCGAGACAGGAAGTCTTAACCAGGGGTCAGAGGTGACCTAGCCAGTAGCTGAGAGACAGGTGGTCTCACCCAGGGGTCAGAGGTGCCCAACCATTAACCAGAAGACAGTAGGTCTCGTCCCATGAGTAAGGCGGGCTCCTATTGGAGTGTCAGAAGAACCCTTATCAAGAGGTCAGGAGTGGGCCATACAGCAGGGCACTGCAACTAAAGGCCATGGGAACCAGGGGAGCTGGGCAGCAAAATCAGAGGGACTGGTTAGAAGAGCAGCGGTGTTGCTGACAGGAGAGCCAGGTGGATTGGCATTTTCAGTTGACTGTTGATGTTGATGCGGTTGTATGGGCAACTGATGTTTATGTACACTTTCAGTTTTCTTCAGTAAAAGTGGGCTGCCATGCCCTAAAATACAGTTGGTGCAATGCATTGGGAAAAGCACCGACCACATGAGTATGTATGATCACAAGGGTGATAATGTTTTCCTATCCCAGTGGCCCCCATTCCACTTATTTCTTGTGTTGGCATCCTACAGGCAAACATTGATGATAAATCTTCCCAGTGAATTCACAGACATTAAGAAATACCTGACAGAGGTCCTAACTCTTTCCAGTGTTGTCCAAAACAAAAACATTTTTTTTTTTTTCTGGCCTTGGGTTTAATGGCATAGGAAATATTTCTTCTTTTGCATCTTTTAGTTTAGCAAAAATCCAATAAAACTCTTTCTTTCATCTAGCATTAGTGAGCTGGAATTATAAAATGCACCACTATTCCAGCCATATTTATGGTTCACAAAATGTCTTTATCACTGCAGTATTTCTTGCCCATTGTTCTTTCCAAAGCAGTTCATTTAAAACAAGATTCAGCTGTTGAAATGTATTGCCAGGCTTCCATGATGAATGGAGCAGACGCAGAGGGATGGATGGATGGCCACACACGAATGGACTTATTTAAGGCTCGGCTGCAGTCAAACATGAAAATATTGCATTGAGCCAGACTAGGAGGACGCATCCTACCTACTGGATGACTCTCATTTCCATTCTGCCATTCGTCTTGTACAGTAGCATTAGTAAATTCCTATGGTTGCCAACATCCTCTGCCTTTCACTGACCCTGGGTGGGAGCCTGTACAATGCTCCCTAGTTGTGAGCATTGTCTATGTGCTTCTCAGAAACAAAGGCATGGCGCTTTCAAAAAAATCATGTGACAGGGGGCTGTAGGTGCAAATTATAATATAAAACGTGGATTAAAAAAAAATTCCGGGTGTGATTTACTCTTTTCATTGACAACCTTTATACCACTTCAAACATTTTTAGCCTTTTCCCTGGATGAAGTATAGAAATGAGGAAACTGACATTTTCACAAAGAGGCCAGGAATGGCAGCTCCCATATTTTTATGATACAGTCACTTTAATGGGTAAAGATTTTTAATAAATATATATAATAATAATATAATTTAAAATAATTATATAAATGTATGTTTTGTTTACACATGATTGCAATTGTGTATGTATATGCCATTGTATATCTGTTCTCCACCTGCATTATTAAATTCAATTGCTTTTTGGATGACAAGTTGCCGGCTATACATTTTGACTTTATACTTTAACCACTTGCCTACTAGGCACTTTCACCCACTTCCTGCCCAGGCCAATTTTAAACTTTGTTGCATTTTGAATGACAACTGCGTGGTCAAGCAACACTGTACCCAAACTAAATTGTTGCACCTAAATGGAGCTTTCTTTTGATGGTATTTAATCACCGCTGTTTTTTTTTATTTTTTGCTAAATAAACGAAAAAAGGCAGAAAATGTTGGAAAAAAAAATACTTTTTTAATAGTTTGCTATAAAATTTTGCAAACAGGTAATTTTTCCTTTTAACTAATGTGCATGATGAGGCTGCACTGATGGGCACTGATAGGTTGCACTGATAGGCACTGATAGGCTGCACTAATAGGTGGCACTGATGAGGTGGCACTGGTGGGCACTAATGAGGAGGCACTGATGAGGCTGCACTGATGAGCACTGATAGGTGGCACTTGTGGGCACTGATGAGGCTGCACTGATGGGCACTGATAGGTGGCACTTGTGGGCACTGATGAGGAGGCACTGATGAGGCTGCACTGATGGGCACTGATAGGCGGTACTGATGGGCACTGATAGGTGGCACTGATCGGCGGCACTGATAGGTGTCACTGATAGGTGATACTGATGAGGAGGCACTAATGGACACTGGCAGAACTGATGGGCACTGATTGGCAGCACTGGTGGGCACAGATTTGCAGCACTAGTGGGCAAAAATTGGCAGCACAGGTGGGCAAAGATTGGAAACTCAATTAAAAAAAAAAAATACTACACATAAAAATAATAATCATATGGCATATACAATTGCGAAACAAGCCATATTGTAAAATACCATCAAGCCTGAGAGCTGAGCAATCACATGACTGCTGATCATTCAGTTTTCGGGTCTACCATAAGCATAGAGCAGTAACTGTCACTGGAGCACCGGGCTGGGAGCGGCGCACTAAGAGGCTGAGCCAGCTGCCAATCAGGCATCGGGGGGGCTTCCAACATTATTCACGGGATGCTTCCAAAGCCTGGATCGAGTGACATCACACGACAGCGGACTTTACCAGCTGTCTGCTAATTCTGAGTCACAGGAGAGCACAAGTAAGTGCACTCCTGGGACCCACAAGAGAAGTTTGGCAATAAATGCTTTGGGCATACATCTCTTAAAAAATAAGTACCGTACTAGTAAAGGCTCATCATTTTTTTCTTGAAACAAATTGCAATATAACAATAATGCTATTGGATCAATACTGTTAGCACTATATAAATCCTGTGTAATAATAATAATAATGTAGTCCTAATGCCAGGAACGCATGTGATAGGGTGTTTCCATAGGTTCCTGTGAAACACGATCAGCACTGAGCTGACATTCTAAAACTTGGGAAAATAAATTTTGCACATAAGAAGAGAAGTTATAACATGTAAGTCCTTCATTTAGCTACTGAACTTGAGCATTTAATATCACTTTAATGATGCATTTAATTATATATTAATGAAAACCAAGCTGCATTAATTTTTGTCTTTTATATTTGTCTACAATACAACTGCACATGTATTTTTCCTGCTTTAAAAAACACTTGCAAAAAAAAAAAAATGCATCAAAGTTTAAAACTCGCATTAAAACAAACTGCGTTGTGTCAAACATTCTAAAACCAGGTAAAATTAGATGCATTTTGAGAAGGACAAGTGCAAATGGATCTGTATTGTGATTTATTTTTTTATCCTGCCTGCTATTTAATGCTGATTTCCCCTATGAAAGCCAGCTGAGTTAATATTTAGCACATAGCTGAATTATTAATGCATGCTATTCAGAATGCTCAGTCAGCATCATATTTACATATGTGATTTCATTAACACCCTGGGAAAGTTTTTTCTCTAGTATGAAGAAAAGGAAAGCACCAGTTTTACCGCAAAATTCATATAATAATAGTATTATCCCATTTCCTGATAGATAAATGCTACGAAAAAGATTCCACACTGCATATCACTGCCAACTATTCTGTACTGTAATATAATGCAGAAAAAGTAATTTCATGTATCACTTTAGTATATAACGGTATGGTAGGGACAGCAATAAAAGGCAGTGGGGGAGCTTTTCACAGTCTCTGTACAGTAGTAATGAGATATCTGGAGCTGAAAAGACCCTGATTCCATACACAAGGGGTTTCAGCTTATTAAATTGATTCTAAAGGTATTTATTTTTTTAGTAACAAACATGTTACACTTACCTGCTCTGTGCAAAAGTTTTGTATGAAGCAGTCCTGATCCTCCTCTTCTGGGGTCCCCCGCCAGCGGTCCTGGCTCCTCCCCCCTTCCGAGTGCCCCCACAGCAAGCCGCTTGCTATAGGTGCATTCATGCAGGCTCAAACCCGAGTGGGGCTCTGTGTGTCCATTGACCCACACAGCATGGTTCAGCCCTGCCACCCATTCTCTCCTCACAGGCTGTGATTGACAGCAGCAGAAACCAATAGCTCCCACTGCTGCCTCTATGTCCATTGAGGAGAGAGAGAAAGAGAAGAGAGAGCCGCTGCTCTTGGGTACAGCGCTGGATCAAGATCGGGCTGGGGTAAGTGTTTAGAGGGGCTGAGAGGGATCATGATCACATACAGTTTTTTATCTTAAAGCGGTTCTGCACTGTTTTTTTTTGGGGAATACAATGCTAAGGATTAGGAGGTAAATTGGGGGACTCACGTGTTCCATCTTCATAATTGATCGCAGCTGGTTTTCCTCCTATAAAATTATTTATATAACGCTTTCCTGCTGGGTGTCATCTTGCCTGTGGGCATTTGAAACCCCACAGGCACTTTAGATGGCCCAGCATGCACCGCCGTTACTGCGCCGAGCTCGCGCGTGCGCAGTAACGGCAAAGTGCAGCTCACGTTCTCCGAAATCTCGCGAGATGTCGGCACATCTGCCGACATCTCGCGAGATGTCGGAAGATGTGTCCGAAATCTCGCGAGATTTCGGAAGATGTGGCCGAAATCTCGCGAGATTCCGGAAGATGTGGCCGAAATCTCACGAGATTTTGGAAGATGTCCGCACTGACTCCTGGGATCAATGACACCAGATCCCAGGAGACAGTGCGGTGTGACGACGATCGACGCAGAGACCCCGCCCACCGCCGCAGAGACAGAGAAAAGGAAGTCAGCGATTACAAGGTAAGTGGAAAAAAAAGAAAAAAAACACACTTCATTTAGTACTCTTTGCCTGATTTGGAAGGCAAAGAGATTTACTAAATGAAATGTGTGCAGAACCGCTTTAATGCATAGAATGCAATAAGTAAAATAAAAAACTTCTGCCATTACAACCACTTTAAATGCTAAATTCCCCTTTTTGAAAAAAATGGACTATAAAGTCAAGGGGCCCCCAAGTAGGTTAAAATACCCTCTCTAGTTCTTGGGGGAGTTTATTTAATTTTTGTCTTTCAGGTTAACAAGGGTACAGTGTAAGGTATACATACAGTAGATAGTCATAAGTGTACATACAAAATATCAGAAAGGCATTAATACAACTTTTCAAGTAAGCATGAAAAACCATATCACCATAATGTGTCATGGCCATTGGTGGCAAGACAGAACTTGACATGTTGGTTATACGACCCAAGAAAAACACTCAGGTATTTAGCTCATGGGAAAGGGGAAGTCTGGGGGAAGATAGCATTGGGTCGCGAGGATAGAAAAGTGATGGGAAAACTGTATAGTTTATATTTCCTTATTATTGTTGGATCATATTGTGTGGCTTACTAAAGAATTCTAAGCCTCTTAATCTTGGTGAATATAATGTCAAATGTATTGTTTTACCTTACTGATGTAAAGCTTGAGGAATGCACGGCCAAAGTTAAAATAGCTATAAATAAAAAAATAGCCCTTAAAAAATATAAAAATGAAGGAACATTGTCATAGTTTAAGTGTTACAAAGAATATAACAGAATATGTAAAAAGGAAATCAAGGACGTAAAAATTCAAAACCAAATGATAGTAGGACAAACCCCCAAAAATTCTTCAAATATATTAATAGTAAAAAGGTCAGGTCTGAGCATGTAGACCCTTTACAAAATAATCTAGAGTGGGTGACTGGGGACAAAGAGAAGGCAAATGTATTAAATACTTTCTTCAGCTCTGTGTATACAAAGGAGCATTGTGTCCATAATGGAGGTGGTAGTGACACAGCCCCCAATGACCCACAATGGCTCAAAAGTGATATGGTCCAGAAATATTTAGACAGAATGAAGGTGAATAAAGCACGTGAACCTTATGGCATCCACTCGCGGATCCTAAAAGAATTGAGCTCTGTCATTTCAAGGCCATTGTTTCTAAAATTTAGGGACTCGTTAATGATTGGAATGGTACCACTGGATTGGCGCAGGGCGAACGTGGTGCCTATATTTCAAAAGGGATCAAAGTATTTGCCAAGTAACTATAGACCTGTTAGTTTAACTTCTATAGTCGGGAAGATACTGGAAAGTTTAATAAAAGACCACATAGACGAGTTCTTGCTGGAAAAAAATATTATAAGCAACAGACAGCATGGGTTCATGAAAGACAGAAGTTGTCAAAAAAAACCTGATTTCTTTTTTATGAAGAGGTAAGTAAAACCGTGGAGGGGTCGCTGTAGACGTGGTATACTTGGATTTTGCAAAAGCGTTCAATACAGTTCCCCACACATGGCTTTACCCTTTGACAAAGTCACGTGTGCTAGTGACGATACTAGTGAGGGAGGAAGGAAGTCAGGTGCCTATCGCTCTACTTCTGGTTTGCGGCCGCGACCGGAAGTTCATCTATGCTGATGCAAGAAAACTTTAAATGTGAGTGGATATTATTTTTGTTTCAATAAACCTGTTTTTTACTACACATTGGAGCGCTTCTTTGTACCTTTAACCCCTACATGCTGATCTAACCCGTGAGTGACCCCTTACCCCTGGAGTGCCTTTTTGGAACGGAGTAGGAGTCCATAGGAGCCCATAGAAGCCTATAGGAGCCCATAGGAGCCCATAAGAAAGAGGACCCGGAGGGGCCGCAAATAGAGGTGAGAGGCTGGGGGAACTAGTAGGGTGCACCCCTGAAGTCAGCACAGAGCACTGCCTGCACGGATCATCACTGTGATCAACACAAAGATTCCTGAATATTTCTACTCACCTTCACTTATTCCAGAGCATTATGCTCTTCATTGTTCCAGATTGTGGACTTTATCGTTTATTTTCCGCCATTTTTTTCTTTACAAGCTGGGACTTGTAGTGCACCAAATTTTACTTTTTATTTTTTAATAATTTTTTTTCAGCGATATTATTGTTTTGGTATCATCTGATTATACCATACCTACAGTGACACACTCTTTTCATCTGTATGGTCACTTTGTCATTATTTTGGATATTTCTGCACATTCAATCATTAATTTCCCTTGCAATTTCCTTGCAATTCCCTTGCACTTTCAGAACCAATTTATCGGTTCTCTATTGGTTCTTTATTCACATATTTTGCACGTTGCACTGTGCACCTTTTATTGCTAGAAGATTTTGTGTTCACTATTTTTAACCCAACTCCATCATCATTTTTACCCCAGCACATATATTTATTTCCAGCACGGTTATTTTAGCACCATCACTTTTATTGAACATTTTTTCATTTTATACACACGTCTTATATTTATTCAATATTTTATGTGTATTGCTATTAAGGAATTTTATCTATTTAGTTCATTATTTTATGTTTTTATATATCTATTTATGTGAAAGGTCACTCATCTTTCGGATACTCTGAGCTTTGCAAACTGGTCATTTTAGATTATTTTTAGATTATTTATTGATTTACATAAGGGTTAGCGCCACATACCCTCTTCATTCAATTTTACCTTTACAAGTGTGAGATCACTTATATGTTGGCTGCTTTCCTTTTCCATTTTTCTCCTTATTTGATTTAATAGTTTTTGGTTGAGCGCACTGGTTACCCCTATTATCATGTGTAAGGTAAAGTCTACAGGCTTGGAAAGATCAATTTGTAAATGAATAGAAAACTGGCTAAAAGACAGGATTCAGAGAGTAGTGGTTAATGACTCTTATGCCCTGTACACACGGTCGGACATTCCGACGACAAAATCCGTCAGATTTTTTCCGACGGATTTTGGGCCAAACTTGTCTTGCATACACACGGTCGCACAAAGTTGTCAGAAAATCCAATTGTTCTGAACGAGGTGACGTACAACACGAACGTCGGGACTATAAACGGGCCAGTAGCCAATAACTTTCGTCTCTTAATTTATTCTTTATTTGTGCGTCAGATTTGTCTACACACGATCCGAATTTAAACGATCGGATTGTGTTGTCGGAAAATTTTAGATCCAGCTTTCAAACTTTGTGTGTCAGAAATTCAGACGGAAAAAGTCAGATGGAGCACACGAAAAGTCCGACCAATTTACAAGTTAACCGCAATGCTCTGTCTAATTAGGCAACTAAGTGGCAAATGTTGATAAATGTAAAGTTATGTACTTGGGGCCGGGGGCTAAGAATATGCATGCATCATACATACATACTAGGGGGAGTACAATGGGGGGAATCAATGGTGGAGAAGGATCTGGGGGTTTTGGTAGATCATAAGCTTAATAATAGCATGCAATGCCAAGCTGCGGTTTCCAAAGCAAGCAAAGTCCTTTCTTGTATTAAGAGAGGTATGGAGAGAGATAATTTTGCCCCAGTGCAAATCATTAGTAAGACCTCATCTGGAATATGCAGTTCAGTTTTGGGTACCGGTTCTCAAAAAGGATATCGGGGAACTGGAGAAAGTGCCGAGAAGGGCAACCAAACTGATAAGAGGCATGGAGGAGCTCCGGTATGGGGAAAGATTAGAGGAACTGAATTTGTTCACTCTTGAGAAGAGGATATTAAGGGGGGATATGATCAACATGTACAAATACATACAGTAAGTGGTCTATATAGTGAACTTGGTATTGAGTTATTCACTTTAAGTTAATCACAGAGGACAAGGGGGCACTCTTTACGTCTAGAGGAAAAAAGATTTCATCTCCGAAAATTGAAAGCTTTATTTACAGTAAAGCCCCATACACACGGTCAGATTCTCCGATGGATTCTGTCCTATCAGACAATGTTGTCGGAAATTCCGACCGTGTGTAGGCACCATCGGACAGTTTCCATCGGATTGTCGGACGGACAAAGACCTATCTCCTGCTGGATAGATTTTTTGACAACAAAGTCCGATCACACCAATTCCGATCGTGTGTAGCGAATTCCGACGGACAAAGTGCTACGCATGCTCAGATCACATTACAAGACCAAAGCTATTGGCTACTAGCCTCTATGTAGTCCCGTCGTAGGCAACAAACGTCACCACGTTCAGAATGATCGGATTTTCCGACAACTTTGTCCGACCGTGTGTACGCAAAACCAACATCGGACAAAGTACGACGGACATGATCCGACGGACCTGGTCCTCGGATAATCCGAGCGTGTGTATGGGGCTTAAGAGCTGTGAAAATGTGGATGGTTCTGACAAGCTCAGTAGATTGCTTTAAAAAAGGCCTGGATTCTTTCCTAAATGTACATAATATAACTGGATACTGACATTTATAGGTAAAGTTGAACCAGGGAATATCCAATTACCTTTCGGGGGATCAGGAAGGAATTTTTTCCCCTGCTATAGCAAATTGGATCATGCTTTTCTGGGGTTTTTTGCCTTCCTCTGGATCAACTGTGGGTAAAGGATTGTGTATATGGGATTGTAGGTTTTTTTTTTTTTTTTGGGTTGAACTAGACACCATAATGTATCATGTCCAACAGTGGCAAGACTAAACTTGACATGTTGGTTATACTACTCAAGAAAAATGTTTAGGCATTTAGCTGATGAGGGGAGGAAAGGAGTCAAGGTGAGGAAAGATACCATTGGATCATGAGGGAAGAAATGAAGGAGGGAAAGGTTGGGATCATAAGGGACCACAGCCAGCTCACTGCCTGCAACCTGAGAAAATCCACGTCAAAACCATAATGTCATGACCAGTGGGTACCACAAAGTTTTTGTCTTATTTGATGTGAGCCCATCATTACAAGGTAAGGCAAACAAACAACACAGGTAATTTAACTACTGTAATAACTAGTTGAATGAAACTATTTTAAAGTGTACAATGCCTTTAAATATGTTATATGACCTGCAGTTAAAGTGCACATTTATCTAGTGGTGTGATCCTAGAACCGAGCATTTGAAAGACCTCTGCACCGCCCTGTGCAGTTTTTAAAAATATTGTTTGCCATAGCTGTAGGACATTTGCGGCACTCCCAAAGCTTGGCAGAAAAACTCCATATTGTTTGCATTGCCACATCCTGGTTAGTTGCTAGGACAAGGCATGTGTTGAGCGTTCTCCGCCAGGATCACAAGAGCGAGTGCTCTACCTAGTCCAAAAGCCGCAATCTTTTCATCTGCCACAGCAATGCTGAGCTCAAATGGCCTACAGGTATGTCAAGATTAAGCAATATTTTTAAAACTGAACAGTGTATTTTAACCCATTGGGATCCCTTAAATGAATTTGTTAATTTTTTTTCAAAAAGCAGCCTTAGTCTTTAAATTGTTGTATTTATTTGTGAAAAACGGTCTATTTATTCCCTTAAATACCCACAAAATGTAGCTGTAGATGTCTAATGTGTGCGAATCAAATATATCAAACAGAAAATTGACATGGAATTTCATAATTGTAGAATACTGATCAAGGGAATGTCTAGTTGTCTATGGAAAGCAAAAGATTTCTCCATGTGAGAACAAAATGGCCCGTGCTTTATAGGGTTATTTTTTACTTTCTGTATCAGCTGTACGTTTAGGGTTTGGCGGATGCAGGTTATTTTTTTATTTTTATTTTGGTTGACTTCAAAGGACATGTTTTTTTTTCAGCTGGACTATGTAGTTATGTCACCCAGAACAAAAGATAAAAAAAAAAAACTGAACAACATAAATCAAAAATCGTAATTGTACCATTTAGTTTTGGTTTGATATGTACAGAATGAACTAATTTAATTAACCAGTTACCAAGAATAGCAATAAAATAACATAAAGACAGCTATGGTTTGAACCATCAAACTATAAAATTTAAAGTGAAACTATGGGCAAAATTAAAAATGACTCCCCTGTAATATAGTTTATGAGAGTGAAATTGCACAGTAGCAATCTCAATATTGAACAGCGTAGGCTTAGATCATCAATTCTTAAAGTGGAAGTAAACCCCCCTATCGTTTTCAGCCAAGGAAGCTGCCATCTTTGCCTCTGTTTAATCTTCAACTGCCACAGTGCTGCACATGTGATCCGTTATGACACCAGCCATTGGATGGTTTGACTGTTTGGTTGAGAGCACAGCCAATGTGCAGTTAGCATTCCCGGCATGCCTTTTTTTTTTAGACTGTTAAATCAATGGGTTTACTTCCGCTTTAACCAGGGTTCCGCGGAACCCAAGTTATCAACCAGAGTTTGCTAAGGTTCTCTGTGCAGTGGCTGATTGACCTCCCATTGATGGAACCTACATAGGTCTGCAGCCAATCCCTCTTGGTATAGTCACTGACATGACACCAATGATCTTTTTAGTTATCTGTAAGAATGATATGCTGACCACCACTTAAATGGAGCTCACTTATGACTGACCACCAACATAAGGGTCAATTTTCCTACTGAGCTTCTATGAATTGGTTTTAGCAGAAGTTCCCCAAGACTACTGGCACCTGGGGCATCTCTTCAACACTTTATATAGCCCCAATGCCAGGGTTATGAAGATTCTTCCACACTGGAAGGAGATACTAAAGCTAAGCTGTGCATAGACAAACTAATGGTGGAAGCAACCATTCACTACTGTGGATAGCTGTAGTTCTATCCTTAAATGTACGTTCTCTCTTTCCAAATCAATTTAAACCATGCATGGCTGGGGCAAACTTGGAAAGGCCTTCATTTAAAGTCTTTGTCAGTTTTAAGCAGTATATGACTAGAGCAAACTCTAGACTCTACGTATGCATGCACAATGAGATGGTTTGGGGTTACTCACAAATAAGCATCTTTCCTTTCTTTTGACCATGACTGCAGGGTTACCCAAACCCTGAATTATATGATATACTGTATTTAGACCAACCATACTCTGTAGAACACTATAGCAACTAGACATGTGCAATTTGTTTTGTTCCAAATTCGTTTTTCGTCAAAATTCGGCCTATTTGTTAATTCTGATGTTAAAAAGCGAAAACAAATTTTCTAAAAAAAACGATAATTCCAAAAAAAGAAAATTCGAAAGTTTGAAAATGCCAAAGAATGAAAATCCAAAAATAAGAACGAAAATCCGAAAATTCCAAAGAACGAAAAAACGAAATGAGCGAAAATCCGAAAGAACAAAAAACATTTGGATAATTTATATTGTAATTCAATCATTACGTTTATTAACCATTATTATAGTTTTTTTTTTATTATTATTTATTATTTATTATTATTATTAATAATAATAATAATAATTAAAAAAAACTATAATAATGGTTATAAAGTATTAAATTATAGGTATTGGAATTTCCTTTCAAGTTTGGCTGTTGATGAAGGTAACAAATTATTAATCATTATTATAGTTTTATTATTATTATTATTATTAATATAAAAATAATAATAATAATAAAAATTATAATAATAGCTATAAACTATTACAATTATAGGTATTGGGATTTCCTTTCAAATTTGGCTGCCTGTTATGAATACTAATACAAATTTATCTGAATTTATGAATTTTCGAAATAACGAATTTCGCATCTGTACGGATGGAACGTACGGAATTAGAATTTTTCCGAATTTACGATTTACCAAAATAAGGAATAACGCATCTATACGAATGGAACATACCAAATTCAAATTTTTCTGGATTTATCAATTACTGAAATAACAAAAAACGCATCTTAATAAATGGAACGTACCAAATTCACATTTTTCTGAATTTACTAATTTATTCCAAATAATGAATTTTGATTATAACGAATGATCCAAAAAATGAAAAAGAAAAATACAAAAAAAAAAACGAAAAAAAACAAACAAATTTTATGGGAGTGCACGTGTTTAATAGCAACAATGCAGAACAAAGCAGGAAACAAGAATTACAAGAATTACGAGTCTTGATCATTAGAGCTTACGGTGTGCACTGTGCAGTCTGCTTGGCCTACATCAAGTTGGCAGTTTGCTGCAGAGCATTTGACAAGCAGTCCAACATCTGAACACATAATGGATCCTCTGAACAATGTATGGATTTTTCTCATGGGTCTGTGATTTTCTATCGCCTTTGCTTGCTGTTCTACAAATTCAGAATTGTAGGTGAACTAAAAGATTTGTAGGTATACAGTATAAGATCACTACAGGACATAGTAGTGATGTAATGGCCGGTGGAAAGTGTGCCTGATGCCACCCTAGCTCTTCAAGCAAGGGAAGATCACTTGTGTTGGCAGAAGGACCAGCAAATAATAATTCTCCACTTTACAGGGGTCCATTTTTATTCTTTTAAATCCATCCTGTAGAAGTAAATGATGGAACCTGCCATGCACGTACTAAGAGTCTGTAAGCACAGGTCAGACTGCAGTGAGAACTTAATTAATCTCCCGGCCACTGGCCAGCATAGGTCAGTTTGCAGTAAAAACACCACTAGTACCTGTACCAGCACAGTCCTGACTTATGCTGCCAGGGACATTAGTGGTGTTTTCATGGCAAAATGACCTGTGTTGGTAGTGACACTAGTGGTTGTTTTCACTGCAATCCGACTTGTGCTGTCACTGTCAGGGAGATTAGTGGTGTTTTCACTGCAACCTGACCAATGATGGTCAGATTGCAGTGAAAACACCACTAATGTACCTGCTATCACAGTTCCGATCGCACAACCCACCAATAATGTCCCTACCAGCACAGGGCAGATTGCAGTGAAAACACCACTAATGTGTACCTTCCAGCACAGTTCAGATTGCAATGAAATCACTGCTAATGTCCTGCCAGTGCAGATCAGATTGCAGTGAAAACACCACTAATGTACCTGCCAGCACAGTTCAGATTGCAATGAAATCAACACTAATGTCCCTGCAAGTACAGTTCAGATTACAATGGAATCACCACTAATGTCCCTGCCAGCACAGTTCAGATTAAATTGAAATCACTGCTAATGTCCCTGCCAGCACAGTTCAGATTAAATTGAAATCACCACTAATGTCCCTGCCAGCACAGGTCAGATTGCAGTGAAAACACCACTAATGTCCCTAACAGCACAGGTCACACAGCAGTAAAAACACCACTAATGTCCCTAACAGCACAGGTCACACAGCAGTAAAAACACCACTAATGTCCCTAACAGCACAGGTAACACAGCAGTAAAAACGCCACTAATGTCCCTGCCACAACAAGCCAAATTCTATTGAAAACAGCACTAATGTCCCGGAAAGCACAAGACAGCTTACAATGAGAACACTACAAATGTCCCTGATGAGGCATCAGTAATTCTCAGAACAGAATACAACAAAAAATAAAATCTGCGAATAAAGTACATGACTGTAAGTACATAGGAGACAGCACCTTCACACCTTAAGCATCAGCATGTCCCCCCCACAGTTCAGCATCCGCAGCGGGCCCACATGAGTCATGCTATCTCAAGCTGTGCTCTGTAATTTAATTACAATGGCTGATCTGGCATATGCTAAATTCTAGCAAAATACGAACTCCATGTACTTTGATACTCTAGACCTTCCCCTCTAAGCACTGTGAAGCCCTTTGCTGTCAGCTAGTTAGATTAATTAGTATCTTAGGAGCGTTTGCTGCTATGGATATTTTTTATTTAACAGTCAACCTTATTTTGAGTAGTTCAAAGATAAATCATATACATGTACTGTATTAGGGAAGAAAATAATTATTCTCTCCATTAGGAACGTACACATAAGCAGAAACATTTTAAAATGTTCAAAATATAAAAAGTAACACGACTATAAGGAGCCTCTTGTGGAAGGGAGGTTTCACTGGGGTGGGCCAAGGCAACGGGGAGTTGATTTATTCTTATGAAAAAGTGGAGTTTTGGTTGGGTGGGTGGAGTTAGTGGCTAGGGAGCTAATGGACGGGTAATGGGCCGTACACACGATAGGATTTTCCGACAACAAATGTTCAATGTGAGCTTTTTGTCGGAAAGTCCGACCGTGTGTACGCTCCATAGAACATTTGTTGTCGGAATTTCCGCCAACAAATGTTTGAGAGCAGGTTCTCAAATTTTCAACAAAACTTGTTGTCGGAAATTCCGAGCATGTGTACAAAATTCCGACGCACAAAAGTCCATGCATGTTTGGAATCAAGCAGAAGAGCCACACTGGCTATTGAACTTCATTTTTCTCTGGTCATTGTATGCGTTGTACACCACCTCGTTCTTGACGTTCAGAATTTCCGACAACATTTGTGTGACCGTGTGTATGCAAGACAAGTTTCAGCCAACATCCTTTGGAAACAAATCCAGAGTTTTGTTGTCAGAAAATCCTATCGTGTGTACATAGCATTAGAGTGGCAATGTCATTAAGGCAGCAACCATTTTCCCTTTGTAAAGCAACTAAATTCGTTCCCACCCTCCCCTTAGAACGGTCTTTATTTTGTTTTTCTGGATGCCACAAGTGTGCAGTTGGGGAGAAGGGTTGCAAATTTAGTAATCCTGGGGTAACATATGATTGTACAAAAAATATGTTGAGTTTTTAATTCATACTCTAAGTTGTCAGGCTCCTGACAATTTGTAATCATGGCAAAGATTTAAAAATTATGGAGTAGGTGTTGGTGAAGTATGGTTTTGGTTGATCATGGGGTGCACAGGCATTGGTTATGATAGATGTACTCAACAGTCAAGTGTTAATTAATGGGGCCAGTGGTAGGTGCAGTTTAATAATTCAAAGGTAGAAGCCAACTATGGCATTTTCCACAGAATGGGTGAGTTTTACACCATGTTTCAATCTCCCTTTTTCTTGTTCCAGGTTAGGGTTTCCTGATTTCGTTATTCACACTATTTGTATATTATATTTCTATGCTAAAATGTTAATCTTGGATTTCATTTGAGTGTTATTAGGAAGCCACTGCATACCGGAGGGATCACTGGTATCCATGTTTATTGCAAAGGATATCCACAAGCTTGACATGGAAAGCCCCTATCAAGGTCTGCCCTTTTAGCATGTTTCACCCAAGGGGTTTAATCGTAGAGATGGACTTCATTGGATTTATTTATTATTTATGTATATTTATGTTCTAATAGTTCAAAATGATTGCTCAGAGGGAGATATTAATCTAAAATATTGGTATCCACATCCTAAATATTGTGAAAAGAAAATCGGGATTTTCTCGGTCCCGCCATAAGACATTACAGAGTTTTGTTAAAATCAAATACATTTTATTTATGTACAAAATACATTATAAAAATCCATTAGGACAAAAAGAATACCGATAGATCCCTTGTGAAGGTTTCTACACCCTCACCATTGGGGTCACTTCTACCTGGGAAACTACTCCAGAGAAGATGCATTAGTGTAGGCCATCAAGCTCAATATGTTTTGCGGTTACCTGCTTCTTCAGGAGAATATAGAGGGAATAGAATACTAGAAAACATGAGTATGTATACAAAATGATCATAACGAGTGCATATCATATATACAGTTGTGCTCATAAGTTTACATACCTTGGCAGAATTTATGATTGCTTGGCCATTTTTCAGAGAATATGAATGATAACACAAAAACATTGGTTAGTGTTTGGCTGAAGCCATTTATTATAAATCAACTGTGTTTACTCTTTTTAAATCATAATGACAACAGAAACTACCCAAATGACCCTGATCAAAAGTTTACATACCCTAGTGATTTTGGCCTGATAACATGCACATAAGTTGACACAAAGGGGTTTGAATTGCTATTAAAGGTAACCATCCTCACCTGTGATCTGTGTGCTTGTAGTTAGTGTGTGTGTATAAAAGGTCATTGAGTTTCTGGACTCCTGACAGACCCTTGCATCTTTCATCCAGTGCTGCACTGACGTTTCTGGATTCTGAGTCATGGTGAAAGCAAAACAATTGTCAAAGGATCTGTGGGAAAAGGTAGTTGAACTGTACAAAACAGGATATAAAAAGATATCCAAGGAATTGAGAATGCCAATCAGCAGTGTTCAAACTCTAATCAAGAAGTGGAAAATTAGGGTTTCTGTTGAAACCAAACCACGGTCAGGTAGACCAGCTAAAATTTCAGCCACAACTGCCAGGAAAATTGTTTGGGATGCAAAGAAAAATCCAAAAATAACTTCCGATGAAATACAGGACTCTTTGAAAACATGTGGTGTGGCTGTTTCAAGATACACAATAAGGAGGCACTTGAAGAAAGATGGGCTGCATGGTCGAGTCGCCAGAAGAAAGCCTACGTAAATTCCACAAAGTATCCTGCTTATGCTTACAATACGCCAAACAGCACAGAGACAAGCCTCAACCCTTCTGGCACAAAGTCATTTGGAGTGATGAGACCAAAATTTCACCTTTTGGCCACAAACATAAACACTACATTTGGAGAGGAGTCAACAAGGCCTATGATGAAAGGTACACTATATCTACTGTGAAACACGGAGGTGGATCACTGATGTTTTGGAGATATGTGAGCTACAAAGGCACAGGAAATTTGTTCAAAATTGTTGGCAAGATAAATGCAGTATGTTATCAAAAAATACTGGAGGAACATTTGCATTCATCAGCGCATGGGGCGTACTTGGACATTCCAACATGACAATGATCCAAAACACAAGGCCAAGTTGACCTGTCATTGGCTACAGCAGAATAAATGTAAGGTTCTGGAGTGGCCATCTCAGTCTCCTGACCTCAATATCATTGAGTCACTCTGGAGAGATCTCAAAACGTGCAGTTCATGCAAGACAGCTCAAGAATTTACAGGAACTCGCTTTTTGCCAAGAGAAATGGGCAACTTTACCATCTGAGAAGATAAAGTGCCTCATCCACAAATACCACAAAAGATTTCAAGCTGTCATTGATGTTACAGGGGGCAATACACGTATTAAGAACTGGGGTATGTAAAATTTTGATCAGGGTCATTTGGCTAGTTTCTGTTGTCATTATGATTTAAAAAGAGTAAACACAGTTGATTGATAATAAATGGCTTCAGCCAAACACTAACCATGACTGAAATAAAAGTTTTTGTGTTATCACTCATATTCTCTGAAAAATGGCCAAGAAATCATAAATTCTTCCAGGGTATGTAAACTTATAAGCACAACTGTACATAGTTCATTAGAACAGTAGTGTTTTTCAGAATTCTATATTCTTCTGAAGAAGCATGTAACTGCAAAACATGTCAAGCTTGACGGCCTACACTAATGCATCTTCTCTGGAGTAGTTTCCCAGGTAGAAGTGACCCCAATGGTGAGGGTGTAGAAACAGCCACGAGGGATCTATCTGTATTCTTTTTGTCCTGATGGATTTTTATAATTTATTTTGTACATAAATAAAATGTATTTGTTTTTAACAAAATTCTGTAATGTTTTGTGATGGTACTGAGAAAATCCTGTTGCACAGTTATGTTGGAACAGGAAGGGGCCACCCCCAACTGTTCCCACAAAGTTGGGATCATGAAATTGTCCAAAATGTCTTGGTATACTGACGCCTTAAGGGTTCCCTTCACTGGACCTAAAGGGCCAAGCCAAGCAAAAGCAGGTGTAAACAGGACTGTAAGCTAACCATTATATTTAGTGACAGAGGCTTTGACTGGCGCTCAGAGAGCTTTAACAAAGCCTGTCCGAAGCCATGTTTTGTAAACTAGCCCTAACTGACAAGTGCGCGGTCGTGCGATGCTGTACCTAAATAAAATTGATGTCCTTTTTTCCCACAAATAGAGCTTTCTTTTGGTGGTATTTGATCACCTCTGTGGTTTAAATTTTTTGCGCTATAAACAATTGTGGGTGGGACCTCTGAACCCCTCTGGGAGGTGCTCTATGAATGCACACTTGTATATATATATAAGAAGCTGAAGGAGATAACACTGCTGGGCTCTGAGGAAGAAGGTATCCCTTTGAAGCGCATCAACCGACAGTAGGCCTTAAAATCTTCTCTATTACCATCTGGAGACTGTTGTCATTGCCATCATCTGAAGGTTATTTATATTGCGTTTTTCTTTCACAAGTTTGTGAGTAGTTTTTAATTTACTCCTTTAAGAAAATATATCTAAGGATAATGCACAAGGTTGGTGCGCCCTCTTTTCACCAGAACTAGTGTCCCCATTGGAAAATTTCCCCTCTGTTACTTTTCTGGGGACAACCCAAAATGTTTAATTTTCAATGATAATGATAAACAGTACAAATAGAGACAGTGAATCTCCCTAACATGGGCACAGACAGCAATAAAAACTGACAGGTGTGCCAATATTTCCATTATATCCAAAACAAAACCGAAAAAAGTTTTGCCTTTAGTTATACTTTAATGATCTTCTAATTGCCAATGTTTGGCAATATACACACATACATACACACATATGTCTGTTGGGCGGAGCCAGCTGTGATGTCACCACGTCGACATTGGAAGCATTCAGGAAGCCATCTTTTTATGTATCCGTGGAATTTTACTGTGACAAACGTTTTTATCTGGAGATCTTGTGAGTGCATTTTTTACTTTGCAAAAAATGGAGTTATACAGAGATTCACTATGAGGGGTCTCTCTTTTTATCTTTAACACAATGTTTATGGAGGAACCGCCATCATTGTACACTGTGATACTGTCCAGGATGGTCCATTACCATTGAGAATCAGAGGATATCACATGTGTGCATTGACCTATCTGTAGTGGATGGTCAATTTTGTCTGGTAAGCCTTGTGTTGATCACTGGGTGGAGGTCTGAACATAGCACAACTTTATTGATGAATCTATGTCACACTTATAAGTGATCTTCCACTGCACATGTTTGGATTGGATCACTTGGATCAATGTGGACTTTTTTTTCTTAGCTTTTTCTTATTTTATTCTTTATTTGTGAATTAATATTAAAATAATTTTCTTCCTGTTTTTTTTTTTATTACATTAGAGTTTAGTAGCCCAACATGTTTTTTTTATTTAAGCAGTAAAAACTGACAAGCGTTCCAATCTATTTCCCCTCTATCGAATTTTTTTTTTTAAGTTTTACCTTTAGTTATACTTTAATGCTCTTTTACTTGCCAGTTTGGCAATATACATGTGTAGATATATCTGAGTGCAGTAATTTACATATGTGCACATACATACATATGTCCGTAAATTACTGCACTCAGATGTAACATTTTATTTTTATTTTAGGGCTCTGCATACATTTCTGTATTAGTATTGCTGTATTAGGTCTGGTTCACACCTCTGCGGCTCTGAGAGACATGTTTTGCACAGGCACTGTAGCCCATTCATTTGAATGGGCTGCTGTGCCTCCTGAAAACGCAGGAAAAAGGTCCCTGCACCTTGTCTGAAAACGCAGCCCGCACAGAAACCACCGTGCAATGCATTTCACAGTTCAGGTAAACCATGCTGCGTTTTCCAGTGCGTACAAGTGCCTAGGATTAATGGCACCCACATACATCTCCTGCGTTTTCTGCGCAGGTGGTTGAGGCTGTGGGAACAGGCGTGGACCCACAGCAGGAACCACCCGCACAACTAGAGTTGCCACCTTCTCTTCAAGCCAAACCCGAACACTTTAGCAGCACGTAGCAGTTTTTTTGGGGGGGACGCTGTGGACTCTGATGTAAAGGGAAACTCTGATGTAAGGGGGTTTTTGCTCACCAAAGCCCCCACTTACATAAGAGTTCCCAGCATCCCCCCTTACATCAAAATTCCCAAAGCCCCCTTACATCTGGGTCCCCCTTATCTTAGTTCTCACTCATTGGGGGGCAAGAGAGAGAAGGGAGGGAAGGGGGAGACTTCAGTCACTGACAGTGGATGGTGAGCTCAATCATCTGAGGATGGAGGCTCAGGCATCGGCACCTATCATCCACGATATATCATACAGCTGCTGGGCTTCAAATTTCCATGCCCACATATCCCTGGGGATTAGAATGTTGGCAGTCACATACAGAGGGGTAGGGATAGGAGGAGGAGCTGATCGAGTTCTTTCTCCTCTCCCATCCCTGGGGGTGGGGGGCTGTGCTGGCTCTGGGCAGTGTGAAAGAGAGTGTCACAGACACTTGTCTTAGACAACTGCAGCCAGCCCCTTGGATACTCTGGTGATTAGGGTGTGCACATGCTTATACACTCGGCGGTTGTGGTACTCAGTTACTTGGGGAGACACAGTCTGGTCTGATAATGTGTCCGCATTACAGTTAGTCTGAAACCCAGACACGTGATTCAAAACCCAAACGGTCCGGGTGAATCCTGGACAGGTGGCAACCCTACACACAACTGTGAACCAGGCCTTACTGATCTTTATCTTGCATTATTCCATAGACAACAATGCACCCAGTAGAAAACAATGTTTTTACTAAAACCAGAGCCTGCAAAATTTGGTGCAGCACTCTATAGAAACCAATCAGCTTCCAGGTTTTAGTATCAAAGCTTGATTGAACAAACTTAAGTTAGAAGTTGATTGGCTACCATGCACAGCTGCACCAGATTCTGAGCACTCCAGTTTTAGTAAATCCCCCTCAGTGTTTTTTTACTCCTGTGTGCAAAAGGTCCAAAAGGCCCATTGTTCTTTTTTCCAGCTTGCTCTGTGGTTGATTAGAAAATGAAGGTAAACATAAGACTGCTTGTCTGGACAAAAGGAAACTCTTTCACTATATATCGATGGAAAACCCCCTTGCTGCTTCTGCAAATACCATTATCTTGTCAACATGTGACAGCTGGTTACATCAGCCTTTCCCAACCATATCACCCGCAGGGCATCCTTGAAAGTATTTTAAAGTGATTGTAAAGGTTCACGTTTTTTTTTTAAAATAACAAACATATCATACTTAACTCTACTGTGCAGCTCGTTTTGCACAGAGTGGCCCCGATCCTTGTCTTCTGGGGTCCCTCGGCGGCTCTTGCGGTTCCTCCCAACATCAGATAACCCCCTAGGAAAAGCGGGGGGTTACCTTGCGGGCGCGCTCCCGAGTCCAGCATTTATGCCCATAGACACGAATGCCGGACTTGGCCCCGCCCCCGGTACCTGCGTCATTGGATTTGATTGACAGCAGCGGGAGCCAATGGTTGCGCTACTATCAATCTATCCAATCAAGAGCTTAGAACCACGGGTAAAGGAAGAGCGCGGCTCAGCCAGGTGAAATTCCAGTGCTCAGGTAAATAAAACTGGGGGGCTGGTGACAGCCAGGTGTTTTTTCACCTTAAGGACGCTTTAAGGTGAAAAAACACGAGGGTTTACAACCCCTTTAAGATCTCAGGAAACCCTTAAAATTATTTTCCCATTCGCAGCTCATGGTACATTAGTATGAGTTGTAGATACAGCAAAATATGTAGAAATAGCAAGCACAAACACTAATAACATATAAAACAGAATTGCATACTAAATATCTAAATGACAGAGTCCTAAAAAAACAATGAATGTGCACTGGTACAAAACACCAACATTTCATTTATACTTTCTGCAAAACTTCAACTTTGCATTGATGTTCAGTGCAGTCCTTTAAACCAGGGATATGCAATTAGCGGACCTCCAGCTGTTGCAGAACTACAACTCCCATGAGGCATAGCAAGACTTGTAGTTGTGCAACAGCTGGGGGTCCGCTAATTGCATATCCCTGCTAAATTGTTAGTTCACCTTTATAGAAAAAATGTACCGTAAAAAAAAAAAAACAACAACATCAGACTTATCAGAAAAAGGAAACAGGTGAACTACAAGTCCCAGAGATCCCACAATTGGTAGGCAACAACAATGAATCCTCTCCTCCAAAGCACCATAAGTCATACCTGTATTTTAGGGGAGATCTGGAGCTGGATGTGCAGTACAGGATGCTTTGTTAATATGTAGAGCACCAAGTACACAGAGTATATGATGCTGTGTTAGTACAGTAGCGCCAGGTACACTTCAGAATACAGTGTGCAGACAGTGTGAACCGCTGAGCCAATCACGGCAGGCATTGTATTTTACTAATCGGTTGATGGATACAAAGCCTGCTCGGATTGGCAGAGGCTGTGACATCAGCCTGCGCCGCTCTGACTCATGTAGCCTGCTCGGATTGGCAGAGGTTGTTACCCAATCCGAGCAGGCTTAGCAGGCTCTGTATTCATCAGAGTGTATCGCCCGCCGGGACTGGATGAGCGGCGCATACTGTATACATATTACAATTTTACAGAGCGCCCTGGCCGACTGATATCCATCTGGCGGCTTCTTCACTCGGCGTATAAGACTTTTTGGCTGTGTAATTTCGGTGTAAAAGGTAGTCTTATACGCCAGAAAATACAGTAAATGTAAAACTAACACCAGACACCCTCCCAACCTCACCCCACTGGCCTCCGCTGTGCTTACCTCCAAATCTACCGAGCTGTCAGCACCCCCGCAGCCACTCCAGTGGTCCGGGGATTTGAAATTCCCGCTCTTCTCTATCTGCGCATCCAGCATGGACCAGTTTGATTCTGGTTAGTCAGCGCCAGTCACAGGACCAGCCCTGACCAATCAGAATCGATCTGGTCCATGCTGGAAGTGCTGACAGAAGAGGGAGAGGAGCTGGGATTTCAAATCCCTGGACAGCTGGAGCGGCGACGGGGATTACAGCTCAGCAACCACAGAGGGGACTGGGGTGGGGTGGGAAGGTTGTCTGGTTCGTTGACCTTTACATTTTTTCTGTAAAGGTGAGCTAACCGTTTCACTTTGCATTGGTAAGCAAGAAAAAACGTATCTTTACATTAGTATTTAGAGAAAAGTGTTAAGGTTGCATAGGTGTTCAGAAGACTCAAAGAGTACCATAGCACAGAGCAGGTAAGTATAACATCTTTTTTATTTTAACGAGGAAAAAAAACCTAAGATAACCTTATCACTTTAAGCAGCAGGAGATAAAATTATTAGTAATACCTAGAAGTGTGTAAATTCTGTAAGCTTCAATGCACTGTACTAAATTTAGCAAGGCTTGGTTCACACCTACGCAGGTTGCAGTTTTCATATTCCAGATAAACGTTTGTGATCCATTGAAGTCTATGGAACCAAAAACCAGAAAAAAGTCCCTGGCCCTTTCCATAAAATGCACAGATGTGAATGTGACCCATAGGAAACCATGTTACATGGACTGAAGTGTGTTTCTACAAAACTGAAAAGGCACTAAAAAAAGCATAGGTGTGAACTGGGCCTTAGTCAAGGCTAGCAATGCAGTTCTGTCTGTAGCAATGGGATCTAAAAGTGGTTCCCAAAAAATAGTCTGCTTCCAGGGAAGTCCAGCTTCTTTTCTCGTCCCTTGTCCCTTACTGTCACATCAGGAAAAGGAACTATGAGCATAGCACTGGGCCGATATAAATCTACCCAGCGGTAGTGAACTTGTATTAGCTGCCTGGGACAAAGTGAAGCTGCTTTTGGGTGTATATAAATCTGCTACACTTCCACAATCACAATCTATGATTGTGATATCATTTAGAAGCAAGCGGAGTATTATTAATGGGCTTTAAACTCCAGAGCTAATTAAAATTGTTAGCTATTGGTTTATTAACCCCCCTGGCGGTAATCCCGAGTCTGGCTCGGGGTGGAACTTTAGTACCATAAGCGGTAACCCCGAGCCAGACTCGGGATCGCACTGCAGGATACAGGGGGGAAGTTACTTACCTCATCCCCTGGATCCTACGATGTCCTCCCGCTGTGTGTGCGAGCCGTCTCCTCGCTCTATTCACACAGTGCCGCTGATCTCCGTTCCCTGCGACGTTATGAGGCACGGGAGCGGAGATCAACGCCAAATTCAAAAAAGTTAAAACACACAATACACATACAGTACTTACAGATTACAGTACTGTATAAAAAAAATACACATCCCCTTTGTCCCTAGTGGTCTGTCCAGTGCCCTGCATGTAGTTTTATATAATAAATAAAAAAAAATTCTGCCTGGAAACTGGAGATTGTCCATAGCAACCAAAAAGTGCCCCTTTATGTCAAAAGTGGTTTTAGACCAGCTAGAAAACAGCGATAATACATTAGAATCACAATTCATCATCAAACACTAAATTTAATGACAGCGACTATTCTGCAACTGAGCAAATTTCAGTGTTTTTGATTTGATTACATTATTGAATAATTTTTATAGTTATTTATTATATTATAATTTATGATTTTGTGTTTCAAACTTTATCATACCCGGGATGTCTACTAGACTCTGGTTTGGACAGATTTAAGTGAGTTATTCATAAGGATTGCATGCCTACAATATAAAACGCCAAATTTCCATGCAAAATAATTGTACCGCTTTTGGTACAAAATTCCAGACAGAATCATACCGCCAGGGAGGTTAATTGAGCAATGTGGTTGTTTTTCTGATGTACTGTATGTTATAATACAGAAGATATACAAATATGTTTTTTTGGGAGTTAACAAGCATTTGCGTGATGTTATTTTATTTTTCCCTCCTGATCACCACTGTCACCCAGCCAGTGCCATTAGTACAGTGACAGTGTACAATATTATCACTGATCCATAGGCATGTGCATGGGGTGTGCCAGATGTGCCTGGGCACACCCTAATTAACCTGTACTGTGCAGATTCCCCCTCCTGCCTAGCTTCAGAGACAGGGGCTGGGGAATCTCTGTCCTCAGTCCCTTTCTATGTCCCATAAGTGAGACATCAGGGGTCTATTTAGAACCCTGATATTTCACCAATGCCTCCCAACGGGGCTCCTAAAAAAATAGTAAAAAAAATTAAAGATGATTGTAAAAAAATTGTAAAATAAAATAAAATAAATAAAGATAAACTACTGACACCGATCTCTGCCCTACTGACACTGTCCACTGCCATATGTATATATATATATATATATATATATATATATATATATATATACATAAACGTGTGTTAGAGCTTTTGGGTGCAATAGGCTGTGCACACCTATGCACTGATCACTGTATTAGTGTCACTAGTTATGTCAGATAGTGTCAGTTAGAGTCAGTTAGCATCCCTCCCAGTCAGTCCCTGATTGAGCGCCACACCATCACAGTCACACTATAAGTCGCTGATCATCACCATTACTAGTCTATTGTCTGACTGAGTCCGTAACCTGGTCACGGTCAGAACTATTCTACTGTCCCCAATAGTATAGTGTCCCCAAAAACGCAGTGTTACCAAGATCAGCTCCGATCACTGCCAGCACTTTAGACATGTAGCAGAATACATTGTGGCCTAAATTCATGAAGAAATTTGATTTTATTGGATATGTGTTATAAAATAAAGTGGAAAATATCGTTTTTTTTTTGTTTTTCAATATTTCAGTCTTTTTTTAGAATATATAATAAAACAAATAAAAAAAAAATAGTGGGGATCAAATATTACCAAAAATCTGAAAAAATTTCTATAAATTGGATTTGCCTACAGTGTTGCATGACTGAGCAATTGCCACTTAAAGTAGCACAGTGCTGAATAGCAAAAAAATGGTCAAGTGGTTAAAGTGTACTTATCCTTTAACTGGTGAAAATAAACAACATTTTATGCATTATGTAAAACGGTTAATTGCATTCACACCTAACATACCTATGTCTATACACAGAGATATCTGAGTAGGCAATAAAATGAGTGTTGGCACTTTTCCTGGGATGACCGCACAGGAAGTCTGCTGTTCGTTGAACAAAATCACTTCTACAAAATATCTTTAACATTTGAATATCCTCTGTACTTCTGTACTTATAGTCTACTGGATTTTTACATGTATTTTTATGTTTTTAAACAAAGTGATTAGCTACACATTTCATATATGTTTGACCTGAACACAAGTGCACACATTTGGAAGAACATAAAATTATAGGAAAACGTATGTTGCCAAGGAAATTGGCATAAATAAAATTTTGGCCACTTTTCTTGAATTTGGGGGTCTTGTACTATGGACACTGGGCATGCAATGTCAGTGTTTTCATCCGTTTGGCACCAACAGCATTGTGCAGGCATGCGGTAGTAACAAAACAACTAGAAAAGCAGGCTGCCAAAAATCATGATTAATAACGATCAAAAAAACAAAAAAAAGGATGCTTTTAAGCTAGGTGTACACAGGCACTGAAAGACGAAGCTGTACATCTAATCCCATGCTTTGTTTTTATTTGGAAAGCAGAAGCAGCCCATCTAGTGCCATGGTCAAGTTCCTTTTGGAATGCTTTAGTGGTGGAGGAGACAATGTGAGTTAGTAGGGTGGCACATTACAAGCAAAGTTCACTTTCAGTTCCATGCCCACATCCTTGGGTCTGGCGATTTTGGGTTGCTTGGCAGCTGCAAACATCCCCTTTTGAAGTCTGTAGAGACCTATTTTTTTGGTTGTGTAGCAACTATACCACAGTGGCAAGGAGGCTAGCGATGAAGAATTAAATAAGATAAAATGCTTTTGCCTAATATTATTTTCTGGGAAGGTTCATAAAGATTGTGAAATTTTAAGAAATTAAGGGGTGGGTATCCCTGTGGGCTAGGGGGAACGGCCTTATAAAAGGGAGGGGCGGAGCCGGGAGGTCAGTGCGGGAAAGCCAGAACACGAGGAGGCAGGTTTTTCCCCACCCACCCTCCCCTTTTTTCATGTATGTGATGGCATGTACTAATGTTTCATTGTCGTTTCAGGTCTTTGGAAGAATTTTTCGTCATGACAGCTGGGGGGTTGGCGTTGGTTGTTTTGTTGGTCAGTGACGGCAGCAGTTATACTGGTGGTAAGTGGGTGGGGGGCTCATCAAGAGATGGCCCCTCATTGTTACATCAAACGTTGTTGATGTCCAATGGTATTGTGCACTGCGGGAATGTTGGTTATCGGGTGGTACGGTAGAGACCCATTGGTTTCTTTATCTCCCGCAGTGCCCCCTTGTGTTGATATCAGTTGATATCAGGTGTGTGTTTTTAAGCACTTAGCTCCGTCACTGACCAACATATATAGGGGTTTGGTAAGTGAGTGGACAGAGATAGAGACAGGGGACTATAGCGGTAATCATTTAAGAAGAAGAACACTTGCAACTTTTTGAAAGTAATTAAAAAGGTCTATACTACTGTATAGATCATAGGTACAATGGGGCTGTTAGATGGAGCTGACCAACATGTTTCGCCATACAATGGCTTCTTCAGGGTCACTGAGTCACTTTGTACCGATAGGGAGTAGGTCTATTGAAATGCAAAAGAACAAAAATTATTGTGTGTGATAACAAATGCATACCATTGTGGCCTATATAGGGGTTTAACCTGTTGGGTTTTGTTTTCAAAATTTTAAGAACATTTTTTATATTTTTAATATAAAATTACTGAACTCATACCATGCCTCAACCAGGCAGTTTTAGGTAGAAATGACCATGGCATGGTGGTCAGTCGGTTATAGTAGGATTGTAGGTGGTGGTTAGACAATACCACGCAGGCATTAAAACGGAGTGCCATGTGCAGCATGATCTGTCCTATAATGAATGCACCAGATGACGGCGGTACGGCATTAGAAGTACTTTCTGAGCTTGCTATTTGTGATCTTTCCAGTTATGGATTCACTTGTGGTAACAGCAGTGCTATAAGATCTGCATTAATTATATTTTGGGATGTTTGGAACTATGGGTCATGGTGTATTTTAAAAACGGGCTGATGTGACAATGATGAGAAGAAGGAGAAGCTGTAATTGAATTAAAGTTGAACTCTAGACAGATATATAAAAAAAAAACACCAGTTCATGCAGCCCTGTACTCATTAATACAGCCTAACAGTGGTGTAAGTGCCTGTATTTGACTTGGCACCAGCCTCCTGCAATCCACTGTACAGCAGCCCTCAGACTGGCAGAGGAAGAAGCAGGATTGGAAGTGTTGTATAGAAATGTGTTGATAGGCACAGTGGCTAAGTGGTTAGGACTTTCACCTAGTAACACTGGGGTCATCAGTTCAAATCCGCACCACAGCATTACCTGTCTGGTATTTGCATGTTATCTCTGGGTACTCTGGTTTCCTCCCATACTTTAAAGACATGCTGGTAGGTAAATTGGTCCTAGTATGTTCATGCATGAATGGGAGTTTGGGACCTTAGATTGTAAGCTCCTTGTGGGCAGGGACTGATGCAAATTTTTATATATATATATATATACAGTGTGTGTATAGATATATATTTAAAGAGCTGCATAAATTGACATTGCTATATACTCTGAGCAAAATTATAAACGCAACACTTTTGTGTTTAGCCCTATTTATCATGAGCTGAACGCAAAGATCTACAACTTTTTCTATGTACACTAAAAGCCTATTTCTCTCAAATATTGTTCACAAACCTGTCTAAGTGCCGGTTCACACTAGTGCATGTAATTCCCAGCGCCACTGCTGTTCACATTACATGCGATGTCTGTGCGGTGCGATATCAGCCATACAGATAGTATGGCTGATATCGCACCGCATTTGGTCCAAACACGCACAGGACCCTTTTTCTGTTCGGACAAGAATCGGATCGCATGTGTGTTCACACCTATGCGATCCGATTCATGTCCGAATTGTCAGTTCGCAGTGCGATATGCGAGCTGAAATGGGGGTGTCGTTAACATATAATGACACTCCCGAGCAGTTCGCATATGGCAGTGTAAACTGCCGTGCGTGTCGGGTGTGATGCGGGAACCCGCAGTGGATTCGCAGGGTTCTCGCATCGCACTAGTGTGAACCGGCACTAAATCTGTGTTAGCGAGCACATCTCCTTTGCTGAGATAATCCATCCACCTCACAGGTGTGGCATATCAAGATGCTTATTAGACAGCATGAGTATTGCACAGGTGTGCCTTAGGCTGGCCACAATAAAAGGCCACTCTAAAATGCGCAGTTTTATCACACAGTTCAATGCCACAGATGTCGCAAGTTTTGAGGGAGCGTGCAATTGGCATGCTGACTGCAGGAATGTCCACCGGAGCTGTTGCCCTTGAATTAAATGTTCATTTCTCTACCATAAGCCATCTCCAAAAGCTTTCAGAGAATTTGGCAGTACATCCAACCGGCCTCACAACCGCAGACCACACGTAACCACACCAGCCCAGGACCTCCACATCCAGCATCTTCACCTCCAAGATTGTCTGAGACCAGCCACCCAGATAACTGCTGCAACAATCGGTTTGCATAACCAAAGAATTTCTGCACAAACTGTCAGAAACCGTCTATGGGAAGCTCATCTGCATGCTCGTCATCTTTATCGGGTCTCGACCTGACTGCGTCATCATAACCGACTTGAGTGGGCAAATGCTCACATTCAGTGGCGTCTGTTACTTTGGAGAGGTGTTCTTTTCACGGATGAATCCCGAGATCCTGAGGCCTATTGCTGTGCCGTTTATCCAGGACCATCACCTCCTGTAGCAGCATGATAATGCATGGCCCCATGTTTCAAGGATCTGTACACAATTCCTGGAAGCTGAAAACATCCCAGTTCTTGCATGGCCAGCATTCTCACTGAACATGTCACACATTGAGCATGTTTGGGATGCTCTGGATCAGCATATACGACACGTGTTCCAGCCATTGAAGAGGAATGGACCAACATTCCACAGGCCACAATCAACAACCTGATCAACTCTATGTGAAAGAGATGTACTGCACTGCGTGAGGCAAATGGTGGTCACACCAGATTCTGACTGGTTATCGGACCCCCCTCCGACCCCCACAATACAGTAAAACCGCCCATTTTAGAGTGGCCTTTTATTGTGGCCAGTCTAAGGCACACCTGTGCAATAAACATGCTGTCTAATCAGCATCTTGGTATGCCCCACCTGTGAGGTGGATGGATTTTCTCGACAAAGGAGAAGTGCTCACTAACACAGATTTAGACAGCTTTGTAAACAATATTTGAGAGAAATAGGCCTTTTGTGTACATAGAAAAAGTCGTAGATCTTTGCGTTCAGCTCATGATAAATAGGGGCAAACACAAAAATGTTGCGTTTATAATTTTGCTCAGTGTATGTATCTGTAATAAATAAAGGAACACAGTCTGTTGCTACCATCTCTCATGCCGCGTACACACGGTCGGAATTCTTGTCGGAAAAAGCTCTGATGGTTTTCCCGTCGGATTTCAGACAGAATTTCGCTCAAACTGTCTTGTCTACACACGGTCACACCAAATTCCGACGGTCAATAACACTGCTGCATACAGCACGTTCGACAACACTATAAAAGGGAAGTTTAATGCTTCCGAGCATGCGTCGAATTGTTTCCAAGCATGCGTCAGAATTTTGCGTGTCGGAATTACATACACACGATCGGAAAATCCGATAGAAAGGTTTTCCGTCGGAAAAATTAAGAACAGGTTCTCAATCCAAAGTCCGTTGGAAATTCCGACAGAAAAAGACCGATGGGCATACACGCGGTCGGAAAATCTGATGAAAAGCTCCCATCGGACTGTTTCCATCGGAAATTCCGTCCGTGTGTATGCGGCATCAGAGTCCATTCAGCAGGCTGGAGGTGAAGAGGGGATGGAACATCATTGTATCTTTTCTATAGTTTACATCAGTGTTTCTCAACCTTTTTTCAGTCAAGGCACCCTTTAAAATTATGGACAGTCTCGAGGCACCCAATACTAAAATGTAAAAACGATTCTAATAGCTTTACCCAATGCAGCAACATCCACACGTGGGAAACCCAATGTTAGAGGTGATTTATTCTTCCAAAGCAAATACACCTTTGCACACTGGTACTGACTAGTATTCCATTGTTTCTCTTCTCCCTCAATATCTCTCCATCAGTCAGCTAATGTCACCCTAGTTCTGAAGGAGAGGGGCACAGGAGGGTCAAACAAGGATGCTGTGGAGGCAAAAGACATCCTCTTGGTAACTGATGACGTCATTGGTTGTTAGGATGCCAGTGTCTAGAAAGTCGTAATGGTGCATAATGAAAACCCATGGCTTTGTGTAACTAAAAGGCAGGCTGGATCCACCTGCTGGCTTACATACAATTTTTGAACAATCTTAGGCATTCTGCCAAGGCACCCTTGAAAAAACCTCAAGGCATCCCAGGGTGCCTGGGCACCCTGGTTGAAAAAGGTTGGTCTACATCATACCCGATGAGCTAATGGGGAAGCTGAAAATCACTGTAGTAGTCAGCTTTACTACAGCAATAGCCGCAGTCTTCTGCATACTTACATTGTGCCAAGCTGGATCAATGTATGTGCAAACAAATAATTCCTGGAGTTCAGCTTAAATCTGTAGTGGACAATGTGCTCTTCACAAATCTTGCCCAAAAGATAATGATGGATTTGCTCTTTGCACTAACAGGGAGGGCAAAGGCAGCAGCCGTGCCCTGAGAGCCCCATGGTACTTGATTTGCAGACAATTCAGGCTTTGAATTGTTAATCTCCTTTAACATATCTCCTTTTAGCACTATCATAACTCCTATACTGCCTTCCCACATCTCTTGTGACTCACACTCATCCACATTTGAGCTATTGTTACAATAGCAGTTATGCCCTTGTCTACTGTATATCTTACATTTTCCCTTCCTTTATATTTCCGTTGGGTCCTGCCACCACCAAGGTTGACTGTTCGTATTAAAGGATCCCAATAAATAATAACAAATTTATTTTTTTCTTATTACAACAGTACATTTGGTGGTACACTACAACCTACATGACTCTCAGCAAAGAGAAATTGTTCCCAAAAATGAAAGCAGTGCAGCATAAAGGGAATATATTGTCATCACTTGTGTTAGACTGATGCGTTAGGGAAGTGAGACATTCAAGCATGACTACTGTTTAATAATTTTATTTTATGAATTAGGGCTTTAACAAAGGCAATCATGCAAGCCCGGGATGCAACAAAGTAGCATTTCCATCAGTGCGGATAGTAATAATGCCAATTTGTGTCAATTCTAGGCTTCCTCGTTCTGTCCTCTAAACCAGCCATTTTAAACCAGGGTGCCTTGAGGTTTCTTCAGGGGTGCCTTGGCAAAATGTTTATAAATTGCCCCAAAATTATATACAAGCCGGTGGATGAAGCCTGTCTTTTAGTTACACAAAGCCACAGGTTTTCATTGTATACCATTACAGCCTTCTAACTGCCAACCTTCTAATGACCAACGACATCATCAGTTAATAAGGAGGATGTCATTGGCCTGCTTATCATCCTTATTTGACCCTCCCTTGCCTCTCTCCATCAGCTTTGGGGTCTCATTAGCTGAGTGATAGAGAAAAACTGAGAGAAGAGAAACATTGGAATACTAGTCAGTAGTTTGCAAAAGTGTATTTGCTTTGGAAGAAAAAATCACCTTTAACGTTGGGTGTCCCACGTGTATTGATGTTGCTGCATTATGTAAAACTATCAGAATCGTTTTTACTTTCTAGAATGGGGCACCTCAAAACTGTCCATAATTTTGGAGTGTGTCTCGAGATTGCCCATCATTTTAAAGGGGGCCTTGGCTGAAAAAAGAGAAACACTGCTCTAAACCATAAATATGGGCAAATTGGTGTATAAAAATGAACAGGACACAGTGGGGTTGATTTACCAAAACTGGAGAGTGCAAAATCTGGTTCAGCTCTGCAAAGAAACCAATCAGCTTCCAGGTTTTATTGTCAAAGCTAAATTGAACAATCTGAGGTTAGAAGCTGATTTGCTACCATGCACAGCTGCATCAGATTTTGCACTCTCCAGTTTTTGTAAATCAACCCATAGGGACAAAAGGAACACCCTGATTGAGAACTACTCACGTTTTATGATTCAGGGTCAAGTGTCTCGGCAGGGCAACCACTGATTGTTCGTGCTTTGGGATTGAGAATGAGGAGAAAGCACATGCTCCCTTATACCAGGGAAGTACCAGATATGTCCATGTGCTCTGACGAACAATCGGAGAGGTAAGGGGAGCTCAAGTAAGTTAAATATCAGTGGATGACAGAGATGCTTTTTTATAGGAATCTGTCACTTTTTTCTGAATGGGTTGGTGAAAGATTATCTTTATATATCCCTTTCTAAATAACACTGTTTACCAAGTATAATCAGTGTGATGATTTTCAGTACTCCTTCACATGAATAGGCTTATGGCCTGTTACCTTTAAAAGTGCTCAAAGCAACCCTCATCAATTTAATAAAAAAAATTACTAATATGATTTTCTTTTTATAAAACTGTAAATGTGGTCCTGTATATTCAACATGCCCGACAGAAGTATTTTAGTAAATGGGGTTGTTGTGTCACACACACACAGAACAAGCATCAAACTAGTCCAGAATGTCCTAACTCTGTCTCTATTACTTCACGTTCACTCTGTAAGACTGATAGAAAACAGTTGGCCTAGGGCAGTACTTTTCAGTACAAGGGTCTCATTGTATATTTTACAAATAATTGTGGGCTGAAAAAATCCCCATCAGGGTCCCCCTTACATCTGGGTCCCTATTATGCCTCGTACACACGAAGGGACTATCCCGCGTGTGTGGGCGTCGGCTGACTTTTTGGCGCCAAAAGTCCGGCGGACTAGGTTTTAAGTTTTGTTTTAAAATTATCCGCTGGACTTGGCAGTCCGGCGGACAATCCCTCCGTTAGTAGGCTAGGATGCTGGGACTGTGACATCGCAGGGGGCGGGGTCACCATGTGACATGATCATGTGACCCTGTCCCCTTGTCCCTATATAAGTCCCAGCACAGCACGGCTCTGGCATTCCGGACAGAGAGAGCGACGTGTCAACATCGGAAGAAGAAGAAGAAGAAGAAGAGGAGGAGGAAGAAGAAGGCGGCGGCGGCGCAGAAAGCGACGACAGTGGCAAGAACAGAAGAGACCCCGGAAGACCCCGGAAGACCCCCGAAGGCGGATCGAGACCCCCAGACGGCGGCGATGACGAAGAAGGTAGCCGGACTTCTCCGCTCGGTAAAAGAGCTAGGTAAATGGCGGAGGAGTCCGGCGAGAAGACCCCCAAGACGGAAGAAGACCCCCGGAGCAGTGCAATCAAATATTTTTTCAAAATTGTGTGTTTTTTTACTTTACATTTTACACCTTAGGTGAATAGGTAGGGGTACATCGTACCCCATACTCATTCACATAGGGTGGGGGGCCGGGATCTGCGGGCCCCCTTATAAAAGAGGGCTCCCAGATTCCGATAAGCCCCCCGCCCGCAGACCCCGACAACCAATGGACAGGGTTGTCGGGAAGAGGCCCTTGTCCTCATCAACATGGGGACAAGGTGCTTTGGGGTGGGGGGGGGGCCGCACGGCCCCCCTTTCCCCAGGGCACCCCCCATGTTGCTCGTCCCCACCCCTTTCCAGGCCTGCCGGGCTTCATGCTTGGACAAGGGTCTGAGATGGATTTGGGGGGGACCCCCACGCCGTTTTTCGGCGTGGGGGTCCCTTTAGATCCATGCAAGGTGACGGAGCTAGCGCGCCGGCATTCACTGCCTACACTAGCTACGTATACCTGAAGTCACATTCTAAATGAACGGACTGCTCAGTGTGTGGGCAAGTCCGTTAATTTTCAAAAGTCCCGCGGACTTTGTCCAGCGGATTGTCCGCCGGAGAAGTCCGGGCGTGTGTGGGCAAGTCACACGCTCGGAAAGTCCCGCGAAGCCCCGCTGGAAAGTCTGGCGGATTGTCCGCTGGACTAGGTCCGGCGGACAAAGTCCGAACGTGTGTACGCGGCATTAGAGTTCCTTTTTACATCAGAGTCCTCATCAGGATACCCCCTTACATCAGGGTCCCTAGCAGAGTCCCCCCTTTTATCAGAGTTTATCAGAGTCTGCCATAGGAATCCTCCCTTCCGAAAGGGTCCCCATCACAGCCCCCCCTTACATCAGAAGCAGAGACCATAGGGAGCCTCTGCTGACCCCAATCCTCAATTAGTGTACACTGAGTCTATGCAACTGACCTCAGATAAAATCTTGTAGCAGGCTGGAGGTGGCCAGTGTGCCATCGTTTTAAGACCCCTGGCCTAGGGGGACATTTTTGCAGACTAATATTACATTAAACCTCTGATACTGATACTGTATATTTACCTACCATGTTAAAGCTGTCACACACACCCTTAAGGCTCATTCACACTTCTGCACTGAAAGTGTATGTAACTTTTCTTATTTGCTCCCATTTGGCCTATTAAAATATACCACTGAAAGCATTTTGTTTTATCTGTTCGATTAATGCAAAAATGACCTGCTGATTCTGTCAGAAATCCAGCGAGATCATACTTCCTGTAGTGATCTGACAATGCTGCACTAACATTTCAAACAATGTTTTGAGCCCTGGCTGATTTCACTCCATGGACTACAAAACACCTCCCCTTATGTTATGGAGATACAGAGGAAGAGATTTTTTTGTAGTAGCAACACAACTTTCAGCACCCCCACTGCAATGGAAGTGCTCGGAACAGATGCATTGGTTGTCATTCAGAATAAATGGCACTGCATCATACCAATGCACATTATTGCAGCGCAATGGTGTGAATGGGTTCTTAATGTGAAGTGGTCTACTTTTTTCTTGGAATAGGTAGAGAGGCTTAGAACCTCTTTTGGCTTTTTATTATTATATATATATTTTTTTTGTCTCAGTCCCTACTGGGGTGATTTCCCTGACTTCCTTTGTGCTCACAAAGCCTAGTGAAGCACTAACCCCCGAAGGAACTGCTGGTTATTTTTGGGCTAACCGTTACCTTCTTGACATCGTGTGCGTCTAGGGGTTTCCCGAGGTAGATGGCCCAAAGAACTGTAGAAACTGACACTGGATCCACTTTAGGGATTTTTATTTGCAAAATGTTGAACAGAACACAGTCTCTCAATAGGGAATAGAGGGTATGAGTAGGAAGTTCAGGTACTCTTGGAACTGCTGACACTTGAATGTCTCTCACTATACAATCCAGGGAATAGCCATTCGCAACTGGATACCACAGCTATCGGATAAATCCCCTTTTGGTGAATTTAGCAACCGACAGGTGATTCGGATAAAGCAAAGTCTCTGCCACAGACTTGGTTGTAGAACTTTAGAATGAAAAGTCTCTGCCACAGACTTGGTTGTAACTGAAGGATAAACTTAGAGAACTCTCACACGGTACCAGTATCTCACAGCCCGTCCGGAGATACCGTATGAGTGTGGATTCACCTGGTGTCCTTCCAACTTAGCTTCCAGCCTTGTGCGTGGCCCTCTTCTGAAGAGTCCTCCCCTGGTTGCGTTCTCAGTTGCTGGGCCTCTCCAAAACCGAGACGGAACCGGACCACCTTGGAATCCTCCTTCCAATTATTGCGCCTTGGGCTAGCCAGCCCTGAAACTCGCAAATGGATGGATCCGCACCCCAGGCCATGAGGGCCCCTGAGGGCTGGTCAGGAGGACTAGGACCAGGCAGTCAGAAAGATCTTCTGGACTGGAACCCAGAATCACGTGAATTCAGTACCTTAAGTACCCTTTCCCAGAATACACAGCGAGACAACACACTCACTGATTGGTTCCGAGAAAGAATGGCACCCAATGCGCCAACTGGACTGCGTTCCAATGCCTGCAGAATGGCCAAGCAGAACACAATACAGTCCAGCCAAACTGGTACTGAGACCATAATTTAGAGCAATTAACCCTAAAACCCAA